>CP106715.1:17405760-18655449 GCA_025503065.1 Gossypium bickii
CTTGATCCAAATCCATTTTCTTTGGTTCAAATTAAGCTCATTCAAATATATTTACATTCAATTTAATCCAAAAACACATAAATGGGAAAATTAACATTTTGCCCCTAATATTTCACACTTTTTACAATTTAGTCCTATTTGCACAAAACACAAAATACACAAAATTTGAATAAACACCTTAAGGGCCGAATATCTATAGTACTCATACAAGTCCATCCATTTCATTTATTTCACATTTTAGTCCCTCTAAAATTTATTTTTGCAATTTAGTCTAACATACTCAATTCCATCAAAAATTCAAAGACAAAACTTGTTAATCTAACACACATTTATTATAATTCATCCTCAAACAACATAAAAAACAAGCTATCATCAATGGCTCAACTCAAAATATTCATCAAACTCAAAAAGTAAAGCATGTGTCTTGTACATTTCATAGCAACGATCTCAAAAACGTAGAAATGATCAAAAACCGAACAAAAACTAACCTTTAATCAAGCTTGAAGTTGGTCGAACCTAGCTTAGGTTTCTTTCCTTTCTTTTTCTTCACTTTTGGCCAAGAAAGATGAATGAATAGTGTTTCTCTTTCATATTATATTTTACTATTATAAGTTTAATATAATGTTTAATTAATAATAACATTTATAATAATAAAATTTTACATAATATAATCACTTAAGCTTAAACATGTCGTCCACTATAACTTAAAATGTGCTATTTGCCCTTTAAGGACCTCACATTAAAAAGCCACTATCAAATAAGTACTTACACTTTAATTTGTAACTTTTATGCTTTACGCGATTAAGTCCTTTTATTAAATCGAACACCTAAACGACAGAATTAAGTCACGAAATTTTAACACAAACAAATTCACACATAATAAATACAGAAAATAGTTTTAAAATATTTTTTGGACTCAAATTTGTGGTCCCGAAACCACTTTTCCGATTAGGGTCAAAATCAGACTGTTACAACTCTCTCCTCTTTAGGGATTTTCGTCCCCGAAAATCTTACTGGTGAATAGGCTTGGATAACGCTCTTTCATTGTATTCTCTGACTCCCAAGTTGCTTCTTGTACTTCGTGCTTTTGCCACAGTACTTTAACTAACGAAATTTTCTTACTTCTCAAATCTTTTATCTCACGAGCCAGAATACAAATCAGTTCCTCTTCGTATGTCATTTCAGGCTGAATCTCAACCTCTGTCGGGCAAATCACATGTGAAGGATCAGATCGATATCTACGAAGCATCGAAACATAAAAGATATTATAAATCTTCTCCAACTCAGGTGGTAACTACAATCTTAAGCAACCGACCCAATATGCTCTGTGATTTCATATGGTCCAATGAATCTCGGACCCAATTTACCTTTACGATCGAATCTAAGTACTTTCTTCCACATTGAAACTTTCAAAAATACTCGATCTCTGATCTTAAACTCAATGTTTTTACGTTTCAAATCTGCGTATGACTTTTGATGATCTGGCACAGCTTTCAAACTATCACGGATCACTGCCACTTTCTGTTCAGTTTCTTTAATCAGGTCAACCCCGTGTATCTTATTTTCACCGAGCTCGGTCCAGTACAATGGTGTACGACATTTACGACCGTACAAAGCTTCATAGGGTGCCATTTTGATACTAGATTGAAAACTATTATTATAAGCAAATTCAATCAGAGGTAAGTATCGTTCCCACGTACCTTCAAACTCGAGGATGCAACATCTCAACATATCCTCAAGTATCTGAATAATTCGTTTGGACTGACCATCTGTCTGCGAATCAAAAGTTGTGCTAAAGTGTAGTTTAGTACCTAAAGCATCTTGCAATTTCTTCCAAAACCAGAACGTGAATCTAGGGTCTCTATCTGATACAATAGAAATAGACACACCATGTAATCTCACAATTTGAGATACATACAACTCAGGAGCTTATCGAGCGAATAATCCATACAAACTGGAACAAAGTGAGCTGATTTGGTCAATCTATCCACAATAACCCAGATTGCATCTTTCTTGCTCGGTGTCATAGGCAAACCGGATACAAAATCCATAGTGACTATGTCCCATTTCCATTCAAGTATTATGATCGGCTGAAGTAACCCAAAAGGTACCTGATGTTCGGCCTTTACTTGTTGACAAACTAAGCACTTCGAGACAAATTCAGATATGTCTCGTTTCATACCAGACCACAAATAGAACTGTTTCAGATCACTATACATTTTCGTACTATCCGGATGAACAGACATTCGGCTACTATGAGCGTCATTCAATATCGTCTGAATTAAATCCAAATTCGTCGGAACATATATTCAATCTTTGAACTTCAAACAGTCATTCTCATCAATTCGAAACTCTGACTCAACATTACTTTCACACTGAACTCATTTTGCCAACAAATCTTTATCAACTTTCTGAGCATCACTAATTTGTTGAACAACCAACGATCTTGCTTTTAATTCAGCTACTATCGCACCATCATCAGACATAACCATATGCGTGTTCACCGCACGTAGAGCAAATAATGATTTTTGACTTAAGGCATCCGCAACAACATTAGCTTTTCCGAGATGATAGTCAATCACTAGTTCATAATCTTTCAACAACTCTAACCATCGGCATTGTCTCAGGTTCAAATCTCTCTGAGTCATCAAATACTTCAGGCTTTTGTGATCTGAATAAATATGACATTTCTCACCAAACAGCTAATGACGTCAAATCTTTAACGCAAACACAATGGCCGCCAGTTCCAAATCATGTATCGGATAGTTTCTTTGGTGTGACTTCAACTGTCTCGAGGCATAAGCTATGACTTTGCCTTCCTGCATCAAAACGCAACCCAAACCATTCAAAGATGCATCACTATAAATAACAAATTCTTTACCCGGTTCAGGCTGAACTAACACTGGAGCTTCGATCAAAAGAGCTTTCAACTCATCAAAACTTTTCTGACACTTTTCTGACCACTCGAACTTAACATCTTTCTGTAATAGCTTTGTCCATGGTATAGCTATCATAGAAAAACCTTTCACAAATCGTCTGTAGTAACCAGCAAATCCCAGAAATCTTTGAATTTTAGAAACATTCTTCGGTGGTTTCCAATCGAGTATAGTCAATATTTTATTCGGATCAACCCGAATACCTGATGCTGAAACAACATGACCCAGAAAACTGACTTCATTCAACCAGAACTCTCACTTACTAAACTTTGCATACAACTGTTTATCTCGCAAAGTTTGTAACACAAGTCTCAAATGCTCGGCATGCTCGGTTTCATCTCTGGAGTAGATCAGAATATCATCTATAAACACTACCACAAACCGATCCAAATACTATCTAAAAATCTGATTCATCAGATCCATAAAAACAGCAGGTGCATTAGTAAGTTCGAAAGGCATAACCAAAAACTCATAATGTTCGTACCTCGTCTGGCAAGCAGTCTTTGGCACATCGGAATCTCTGACTCGCAACTGATAATATCCCGACCTCAAATCTATATTTGAAAATACTGAAGCTCTTTTCAGCTGATCAAACAAGTCGTCAATCCGTGGCAACGGGTATTTATTCTTTATAGTCACCTTATTAAGCTGTCAGTAATCAATACACATTCGCATAGTTCCATCTTTCTTTTTCACAAATAGTACTGGCGCACCCCAGGGAGAGAAACTCGGTCATGCAAAACCCCTATTTGTTAACTCTTGCAACTGTGCTTTCAACTCTTTTAATTCTGTAGGTGCCATGCAATATGGAGCTATCGAAATCGGAGTCGTCCCTGGTACTAACTCAATACCAAACTCTACTTCTTGAACAGGTGGCAAACCTGGTAATTCTTTAGGAAACACATCTGGATACTCGCGCACAACTGGTACAGATTCAATCCTCTTTTCAGTCACTCTACTATTAAGCACATAAGTAAAGTAAGCTTCATACCCTTTTCTCACATACTTCCGAGCTAACATCGAGGAAATTACTGCTGGTAACCCATTTAGATCATTAGATTCAATCCGAATAGTTTCACCGTTCTGACATCTCAGATCAATGGTCTTTCTTTTGCAATTAGCAACAGCATCGTGCAAAGTCAACCAGTCCATACCCAAAATTATATCGAATTCATCAAAAGGAAACAACATCAAATCGGCTGGAAAACATGAATCCCAAATCATCAACGGACAATTTTTACACACTTTGTCAACCAACACACATCGGCCTAGGGGGTTTGACACTTGAATCACAAACTCAGTAGACTCAACAGGCAGAGTCTTACTGGATACTAATGTTTCACACACATAAGAATAAGTCGAACCAGGATCAATCAATGCAATAACACTAATATTATAAAGAGTGAAATTATCGGTAATAACATCTGGAGAAGAAGCATCCTCACGAGCACGTATAGCTTATGCTCTAGCAGGTGCACGAGCCTCAGATCGAACCGCTGTATCTTTTGTTCGTTTCTGACTGCCACCTACATTACCCGAATGTCTGGGTGGTCTGCCTCGTGCTGACACGTTGCTCGGTCTCGCATTCTGAACAATGTTTTGCTCAGCTAACATCGGGCACTCCCAAATGAAATGATCCATCGATCCACATTTAAAACATGACCGATCATGTAATCTACAACTCCAGGAATGCCATTTTCCACAATGCTTGCACTCGACCCTGTTCTGCTGAACATTACCAACGCTAGTAATCGAAGTGGCTCGGGAACCCGCAAGAGGTTGGTCTCGGTCTCGTCTAGAAAAGTCTGAAGTAGCTTTATGTCGACTAGATTCATCTCTAAACTTCTTTGATACTAAATGAAAAGTCTTACTCGATGATCTTTTACGGAAGTCTCTGGCTTCAAATTCAGCTGTTCTTTTCTCTTTTCTAAGCTCTTCGGCTTTACAAGCTCGTTCAACAAGTACCACGAACTCTTTAATCTGAAGTATGCCAACCAACAATTTAATGTCTTCATTCAAACCATCTTCAGATCTTTTACACATGATAGCCTCGGTTGAAACACATTCACGAGCATATCGACTTAATCTCACAAATTTCTATTCATAATCAGTCACAGTTATACGACCCTGTTTCAATTCGAGAAATTCTTTGCGTTTTTGATCGATGAATCTCTGACTAATATATTTCTTATAAAACTCAGTCTGGAAGAATTCCCAGGTCACTTTCTCTTTCGGAACCACCGATACAAGTGTATTCCACCAATGATATGCGGTGTCTCGTAATAAGGATATAGCACATTTTAAGCATTCATCTGGAGTACACGATAGCTCGTCGAACACACGGATAGTATCATCATCATCATCATTAGCTTTAAACTCTTCGGCCCTATTTTTCTGATTTTATCTACAGGAGGCCTGCTAAATCTCATCGGATCTATCATCGAAGGTACCATAGGTATCGGAGATGGATTATTTGGGGGTGGAGGTTGTTGCACTACCGGATTAGTACGGATATATTGAGTAAACCATTCCTTCATCATCTGATAGAAGGCTTGCTTAGCCTCCCCTTCATGGCTACTCGAGATAGGTTGAGATTCTACCGGTGCTGTCCCATGCGCGGGATTAGGCGCTATGCTCATGACATCATTAGCTATGGCTCTATCAGGATCCATTTACTATATAAAAACACAATTCAGATGTCAGAAGTCATCACACTATCGCATTATCAATTAAGGCATGTATAGCTAGACTCACACGCGCTACGATAGTCCTAGAATCAACTAAATCTTAAGCTCTGATACCAATCAAATGTAACACCCTTAACCTCTATCCATCACCGGATCAGGGTTATAAGGTATTACCGAACATAGTATAGGACACAACAAATATTTACTGTTCATATGATCATTTCTGAATGCGTTATGAGTAATGCATTTTCATAATACGATTAAACAATATCGTACATATCTTAAACCCATCAGCCAAATTCACATAAAAGCTTCATTCATCAAATAACAAAGATTACTATTCATTAGATCATACAAAATACCTTGGCCGAATATGCACTACTAATATTACTTACTAAAATAAAAATTACCATTACCAAAACAAAATATACATATATGTTTTCACATAAACCTTAATTAACCGAATTCAAAATATACCTATTTCATACATTCAAACAAATTATGAATCAATCCGTTTATAAGATCTAAAACCGATTCAACTAAAACCAAAATAAACATCCATAATCTGAAACACTTGAATATGAACATTATACACATACACATTTGCAAACCATGCCCAATAAATCTATCCTAAATACCTAACCCACAAATTTCATCAATTGACCGAATAGACAATTTACCAAATAAATTGACCTTCAAGTTAACTTCATGTTACGATTTATTCACCTCAAAGGTATGATATTATCAATCCATAACCCAAACTTATTCACGTATATTTATGTCAACTTTCCAAAAACACAACATATAAGACTTTGATAAATACTTCATATCAAAATATATATTTATACTTGTGCATATAATGTACTACATCACTACCATACTTATAATCCAAGCATGATAAACACACATAATACGATTAGGAACATTTAAGCATTAAATCATTTGGCATTAAGATCAAGCCATTTTCGCATGGCTTATATTTACCGCATCAAAACATCATCTAATTATTAAACTAGCCTATACATGCCTTAAGTTTAAAATCTAAACTTAGAGGTACCAAAATAAGTCGATAATGTGAATGACTTTATTGACGATCCCCCGAGCTCGTCGCTTGAAACCAAAATCTACAGAACAAAATAACAAAACACACAAAGTAAGCTAATTTAGCTTAGTAAGCCTTAAGTAAACATAACAATTGAACATTCAATCAAATTAAACCAAACAATTTATAACATTGATATTATAACATAACACATATAGACTGTCATAGCCGAATGCCAATATCCTTAGATAGCAAAACATTTATCATTATCTACTTTAAATATAAAAGCTTACAAAATGCACATCGTTTAATACATTCCCATATACAACCGAATAAACAATTACCATGTACATATTAATCCCACATAACCGAATGTGTATATATATACATCTATTAAACAATCTCATGTTTGCAAGTATATAATATCAACACAATATCATTTTATCCACACATCTAAGTAGCCGAATATACAAGAACATTTATCTATCAACTTACTTCCTCAATAAACATCACATATAACATATACATATATAAATACATACCTTATGGCCGAATATAATCTGAATCATTTAAATAAGCTTTAGCTTGCTCAACTTCCACATAACTTGATCATTTCATAAGCATAAGGTTGTAATTTAAATCACCGGTATAAAAACTGCTAGGCATAAGCCTGAATCACACACTGGCGCTAAGCCTGCTAGGCCCGAGGTCTGATATTCAATCACTGGCAATAAGCCTGCTAGGCACAATGCCCAATTACATTCACCAGCCCAAGGCTTGCTAGGCTCACAGCCTGAATAATGATACTTTAAGCTGTCTCACACGAATCATTTCATATATCGAATCTTTTACACATTTCGAACTCATTGTACGAACATTCAAATAACATACACCAATCGAATAACTTAAACAAATCAAATATTATACTTAACCAAATTCGGCTATTCCATAATATAGATACAATTTTTTAGAAATTAGCATATACTAGGTTACGTACATAATTTACGATGCTTTATTGCATAAAGACTTACCTCGGATATCGACGGACGATAAAAACCGGCTATTCGACTATTTTTGCTTTTCCCCAATCCAATTCTGTTTTCTTTGGTTCTTGATCTAAACATGTTCAAATTAAGCTCATTCAAATATATTTACATTCAATTTAATCCAAAAACACATAAATGGGAAAATTACCATTTTGCCCCTAACATTTCACACTTTTTACAATTTAGTCCTATTTGCACAAAACACAAAATACACAAATTTTGAATAAACACCTTCAGGGCCGAATATCTATAGTACTAATACAAGTCCATCCATTTCATTTATTTCACATTTTAGTCCCTCTAAAATTTATTTTTTCAATTTAGTCCAACATACTCAATTTCATCAAGAATTCAAAGACAAAACCTATTAATCTAACACACATTTATCATAATTCATCCTCAAAAATCATAAAAAACAAGCTATCATCAATGGCTCAACTCAAAATACTCATCAAACTCAAAAATTAAAGCATGGGTCTTGTACATTTCATAGCAACGATATAAAAAACGTAGAAATTATCAAAAATCGAACAAAAACTAACCTTTAATCAAGCTTGAAGTTGGCCGAACCTAGCTTAGGTTTCTTTCTTTTCTTTTTCTTCACTTTTGGCCAAGAAAGATTAATGAATAATGTTTCTCTTTCATATTATTTTTTATTATTATAAGTATAATATAATGTTTAATTAATAATAACATTTATAATAATAAAACTTTACAAAATATAATCACTTAAGCGTAAACATGCTGTCCACTATAACTTAAAATGGGCTATTTGCCCTTTAAGGACCTCACATTAAAAAGCCACTATCAAATAAGCACTTTACACTTTAATTTGTAACTTTTATGCTTTACGCGATTAAGTCCTTTTATTAAATCGGACACCTAAACGACAAAATTAAGTCACGAAATTTTAACACAAACAAATTCACACATAATAAATACGAAAAATAATTTTAAAATATTTTTCAAACTCGGAGTTGTGGTCCCGAAACCACTTTTTTGATTAGGGTAAAATTCGGACTGTTACAACCCATTTAGCCCTTTTCGGCTCGATTAGGCCCGTTACAGCGTCAATTTTGCAAGAGTGCTCATGACACTCTCAACGATCTATTGCCATCATTCATGTCTCGATTTAACACCACGAGCATTTGCACGATCGATTGGTCACGGTTGCCGGTTTCTTGGTTTTCGGCTTTTGGCCATTTCACGGAACATCACAAGCATTCATCAAGGTGGGTGTGAGATTACACACCTGTTTACGAGTTGTGGTACTCAGCACCTTTAAAAACACCTGAGATCAAAATTGACTAACAGTTAGTCTTAATCCTTAGTACCCCAAGATATAGAAACATCTTATCCATTGCTTTCACTTGCCAATACGATGGCAACTCCCTGTTATGCTAGAATAACTGGTCTACTCCCTTCGATTACGCAATTGAGTCCCTAACGAAAAGCATAGGTTAGCAATTTTGTTCAAGAACAACAAAGTAATGGCTGTTCGTCCCTAAGAACTCACAAAATAGTACCAAAATTATCCACCCCCTAATCGGCCATAGATACACTTACCAAAGTGCCCCAAAAACGATAGTTGTACAACAAGGATTTTGGCTTCCATACAAAAGAAAGGGCTAACGAGACCCGAGTTGGAGAAGAAAACTCATATTTGGCTTTAGACAAGAAGAAGTAAAATGAGAGATTCATCTTTACGAGAGAGAAAAAGATAAACAAAAAAAGAAATAAAAGGAGAGAAAAACACTACCTTGCAATGACAGAAAAATCGAGTAAGCAAAGAAGATTCGACAAACACAAGAACCAAGATTCGAGTATGATGTTAGCTGAAATAAAGATCCCAAGATGAGAAGAAACAGAGTAAGCCAATTGAAAACTAGAAGAAAAGGGATAGGAGTTTTGGCTATGGAGTAGAAAAAGAACAGTTGAAAAGAGATGGAAGGTTAAAAAGAGTTGCACGAGTGGTCAGTTTCCTACAGATTCGGCCAAGTCCAAAAGAGAGAAAAGCAAAAAGAGAGAAAAGAAATATGCCAAAATGAAAGAACCCGAAAACGTTTGAATAGCAAATGCCAAAAATGCAAAGAAAAGCTTAGAGAGACTAAAGAGATTCGACACCTACTCCACACTAGCCGAAAGTGTCCAAACACCCCCTTAGCCGAATTTTTCTTCCCCCCAACACTCCCACACTCGGCCACTACCACCTCTAACCCCAATCCCTTCATTCACTCCTTAATTTCCTCCCCACATTGCTCTCCACCTCCCATTCAAATCGATTTGACTGAGTCCACTCTCCCTTGCAGAGTTCTAATAGGACTCTACTTCTTCCACTTACTTGACACAAAAATAGAAGCCTTGATTTGCCAACTGTGGGATTCGAACCCCTCTCTCCTTGCCTCCCAAGTGACGCCACAACCACTCCGCCACAAGCTCCTTTGTGTTGAATAAACACACTCTATTAACTATAAGTCTTGCTTCCAACAGTCCTCCCCCTAGAGTGTCCAAGACAATCACAATTTTGCTAGGGCTCAAACTCGACCCCAGGCCTCCCTAGAGCCCCTAAACACCCTTAAACAACCCGCAGAGCAAGCCCAACATACAATTGCACAAAAAAAAAACACAACCCCTAACTTTTGGCATATTACAAGATTTTTCCAATTGAACACACCAATTTGTTTGCAGGATTTTGAATACAACATGACTGACTCAATTTCCCAACTGTACGCCAAACGATTCCAACCCAACACACACTTTTTGAATTGAAATCAAATCAACTTTAATGGATGAATTTGTACTATGTCATATACCGAAGTGATAAAAATACCGAGTTGCAAAGTATTTATTGTGGGTTCATATCTCAAAATTATTTGTCAGATCGATAATCGGACTAAGGCGCAAAAGTGGTTTAGTTAAGCATGAAATAAATTATGCTAGATGGAGTATGGAAGTGGTGGAATTTGGAAAGGGGAAAGGCCTTGGAAGGTAATTAAACAAAAAAAGATGTTGAAAGTAAAAGAAATTTCAAACAGCAAAATAGAGAGCACTGACGCAGAAAGGAATAAAAAAGTAAAGAATTGATTCATTCCAAAGCCAAGTCAGCCAAGGTATTTATACACAATTCTAGTGCTAAGATCTAGCTAGATTTTCCTTAAAAATTTTCACTAGATAAATCAAAATTTAAAAATCAAATTTTAAACTAATTACAAATTTTAACAATATCAAAATAATTTGATCTTTATCCAGCCAATTTCAAGTTTTAAATTTTTATCCAACCAACTTCAAACATTCAATCTTTCAATCTACCCTTCCTCTTTGCTTTTTGTTCCAATTTAGCCCCCTTTTTGTAAGAGTTTGAATTCAGCACATCAACTTCCTTCCTGATAAGAAAAACCCAAATTTAATAGCATTTTATTCGATAATTAGCCAAAAATAAATGTATTAAAAATATGAATTTATCTTGTTATCAAATTCCTCATACTTAGCCGATGCTTGTCCTCAAGCATGATATCTACTAAAAATAACTCGTCAATCCTTTTCAGAATCAAAACCCTCTTTCCTAGTCAAGCATACTTCAAACAGCTATCTAAATAAAAAATAAACAATTCCTAAACATTTTATTAAATCTCGAACAGTATGTCAAAATCAACTATTTCACTAAGTTTAGGCTTAATCAAACATGCGAAACGATCATACCCAACATAAATTTTTTTCTATATTTTTCATTTTATTATTATTATTATTATTTCAAACGTAGTCAAGTCTTTTAACGCGAAGTGAGATGACAACCCAAGTAGCTCACCCCGGTTACTTAACCCGACATGTTCTCTTTATTTAATTATTTGTTTTTAACGAATTCAAGACATACTCAAACCTTTTGACACGAAACAAGATGCCAAACCAAGCACCTCATCTCCGTTACTCAATTTCACATGTCCCTAATTGATTTATTTCTCCTTTCTCAAGGCAACTCGCTAGCATAATGTTACAAGTTCGGCTCATCACCAAACCTTTTGACGGGAAATGAGATGACAACCCAAGCATCTCATCTTGGTTACTCAACTTGGTCACATTTCTAAATTTTCACTCTTAATCAAGCTATTAGCATATTTATTAATTATTTAAACGACTAATTTCACGAGGCAAGTCCAAAAGAACCAACAATTTTCATGAAATATTGACTAAGGCATAATATTTTTAATTCCACAAAATATCCATTGATCAAGCAAGTAATAGTTATTCATGAATCACCCACTCATTTAAATAAACTAAACATAAGAATTAGAGGTTTATTTCCAAACCGAACTAAGAAATTATTCTTAGAAAACCACATGCAAAGAAGAAAGCATGACAGGATCCTACGAACCCCCTACTTAGCCCACATTGCTTTCAATGTGCAAATTAAAATAATAATAAATAGAAGGGTCAAGTGTTCTCCCTATGTTAATTTGGCGAAGGGTGGTTTGGGCAGTTCAGGTTGGTTCTCGTTGATTTGGTCCTGGGTGTATGTTTCAACAAATGACAGCACCGAAATTTGACAAGGCATGCCCACACCATAGAAGTCCAAATCTGATTTATTTTTGGATGAAAGAGGACAACCTCTATCATCGTTCCTAGAAAACAACATAATAAAATAGATTAAATAATAATCTTATTTCTTTTATTTTCAACATAAATTAAACTAAATTCAAAATTAAATGAATTGAAATAAATATGGGTTGCCTCTCAAAAAGTGCTTTTGTTTAACGTCGTTAGCTCAACGACCTGAGTGTTATTCGTTTGTTCCTCAAGAATTAATTCTTCTACTACGTGCACTTGAAAGTTCTCATAGAACGTTCTCAACCTTTTCTCATTATTCTTGAAGTATTTACTGGATTCCTCCATTATTGGTTGATTAAGGCATTTTTGAGCTTCCCATTTGGGTTTGCCTTTTCCTCTTTTGGAATCTTTCAATATACTGATAATGGTTTACGTTCCAGTTCTGGAGCTTACAAAATAGAAGGAAAGAGTGTAGTTTTAGAATGCGACCGTTCAAAATATTTACCTTGACTTCTAGGAACTTGTGGAGTTTCCAATAGAATAACAGTTTCACTAATGGGTTCTCTGAACATCAATATCTCCTCCAATTTATCCATCGTATTGAGGTCTAATTTCTTGCAAAGTACAGTTTGTAACACATCTTCTTCATGATACTCTAAATGAAATTTCGTTAGTGCTTCAATAATATCAACGCTAGAAATATTTGACATTGTGTTGGGTATAAACATTAAATTTTACCACCTCACTGTCGAATTCCATAGTGAGGGTTCCACTTCAAACATCAAGTTTTGTACGTGCGGTACTTAGGAATGGTCTCCCGAGTAGAATATCAAAAGCATTTCTTCAGTGTTCGTCTTCCATATCGGTGATTTAAAAGTCTGTAGAAAAAATTAATTCATTTACTTTAACGAGGACATCCTTCAACACCCCTTCTAGATATACGAATGATTTGTCTGCCAATTGAATAATCACCCTTGTTTCTTTCAAAGGACCCATGTTTAGCAATTTAAAAACAGATAAAGACATTACATCAATAGATGCTCCTAAATCACACATGGCTTTCTTTATGCCAATATTACCTATTTTGCAATATATAGAAAACATACCTTGGTTCTTACACTTAAGGGTGAGCAAAACTCGATTCAACTCGAAAAAATCAAAGAAAAATTCAAATTTCGAGTTAAACGAATCAAGTTATTCGAGTCAATTAGAATTTTTTTCGAATTTCAAGTTCGAATCAAGTTGAATTTTCGAATTCGAATAACTTGAATAATTTGAATAAACCAAATATCAAACTATAATTTTTACATTTTTACCCCAAACCCTCAAACTTTTTTACCTTTTTCCCAAAACTTTTACTCCCCTCCCATCCCAACCCCCCATCTACCCCAAATCCATTTCCCACCAATTTTTTTTAATATTTTCCCTCCAAAATTTTACTCCCTCATTTACTTTCCCTCAAAATTTTACTCCCCAAAACCGTGAAACTTTTTATTTTCCTCCAAAATTTTTACTCCCTCATACTTTTTACTCCCCTCCCATCCCACCCCCATCTATCCCAAACCCATCCCCCTATTTTTTTAAAATTTTCTCTCCAAGATTTTACTCTCCTATTTACTTTCCCTCAAAATTTTACCCCTCAAAAACTTTTTATTTCCCCTTAATCTTTTACTTCTGAACCTTTACCCCAAATAAAAAATCAAAATCATCCAAAAAAAACATATCTAAACGTAAATAATAATTTTATTTATATCTACTATTTATTTTATTAAATTAAACTTCACATTTTGTACTATTTAAATTATTGAATTATTTAATCATTTTGAAAATTTATATTAAAATTGAATTATTAATAATGTCATAAAATATGTGTTAAAATTTTATGTTAGTATCAATTTCACATTTTATCTTCAAAATAACTTTTATTAAAAAATCACATTTTTACATTTTAATATATTTTTAATTTCAAAATACATAATTATCTGCTGTCTAACAGTTCCAACCCTTCTTCACTAAAACCTAATTATCTCATCATACAGAATTTGGATAATGCTCCCGTTTGATTCTCTTGAAAATAGATTCATTCAGGATTTAAACATATAAATTTAAGCCCCTAATTATGTTCCTCCATTTTTTGATGATTTTCCAAAGTCAGAACATGGGAACCCAAAATCATTCTGACATTGTTTCACAAAATTTATTATATATCATGATTCACAATTCCATTGCTTACATCGTTTCTTCTATAAGAAACTAGTCTCAATAAGCTTTAATTTCATATTTTATTCATCCTCTAATTCGATTTCTGAAATTTTTGGCTATTTTTCAAATTTAGACTACTGCTGCTCTCCAAAACTGTTTTAGTGCAAAATGTTGATTTTCATTTTTTCCCAAATTTCACAGTTCATACAATTCAGTCCTTGCTCAATTAACCCCTCAATTGAGCTAGTTTTTCACAATTGATACTTTATCCTATCATTTTAAACTACTTCATAACCCTTGGAAATCAAAACTTTAGCACTAGACCTTAATTCCAAACTCTTTCACAATTAGGTCCAAAAATTAATTTCCATCTATTTTACTTGATAAAATCATCATATATCAAAATTAAAGCTTCAATTTTATGTTTATTCATCATATGCTTCTAACACTCATCCATAGCAACTTTAAAAATTAGCCATGGAATCAAAAACTAATGACATAGTAAGTTGGATCCAACTGTAAAAGTCCAAAAACTTAGAAATTTCAAGGAGAAAGCAAGAATTAAACTTGCATGAAGCTAAAGTATGAAAACAAGCTTGAACTCTCTTCCATGGCTGTTTTTCAGCTGATGAATATGAAGAAAAATAATGAGAATTCTAGATATTCCAATTTGGTCCCATTTTTATTTAACTAATTTTGGCAATTTTCCAATTTTGCCCTTATTTCACCCATTTCCTGATTTTTCTCAGCTATTGCCGCCAAAAATATCTCCTTTGGGCTTATTTGCACTTTAGGTCCTTCCTCATTTGACAATTGAGCTATTTAATCCTTCTAGCAACTTTTACACCTTTTTCAATTTAGTTCTTTTTATTTAATTAACCACCTGAACGTCAAAATTTTCTAACGAAATTTTAATCCTTATTGACACTCCGTAAATATTCATAAAATATTTATGGCTCGGTTTATAACACTAAGATCTCGTGTAACATCCTAAAAATAGAGGTCCAGTATTTTTACATTGTTGCATGTGTGGTGCTTGATAAGCTTGTTAATTGGGCGTGCTTGGGGGTCCTGGGGAGGCTCGGGTTCAAGCCTAAGCCCTGGTGAAAGTTTGGTTTCTGGGCACTTTAGTGGGGTGAGCTAGTGGAGGCAGGACTAAGTTTAATTGTCGGTGTTGTGCTAACAAAAGGGAGCTTGTGGTGGAGTGGTGTTGGCGTCACTTGTGAAGTAAGGGAAGTGGAGTTCAAATCTCACATGCAGCATATTGAAGGCTTTTATTTTGTGCCCAAGAAAGGAAGGTAGATGAGTGGAGACCAAACTCTACAGGAGAGAGGGAAGACTTGGTCAAATTATTTGAATGGGTGATGGAGAGTGAATGGGGGAGCAAATTAGGGAGTGAATCGTGGGATGGAGGTGAGAGAGGGGTGGTTGGTCGAATATGGGAGCTTGTGGGGGTGAAATTCGGCTAGGGGTAGGAGTGCATATTCGGCCTTGAGCAAAGAGGGAGTGCCGAAAATTGTTGAGTGTTTTTACTTTCCAATTGTACATTTCGAGTATTTTCTTCTTTGTGTATCTCAAGTCACCTTGTTGCATTTTCCTTTTTGTCAAAATCCTTTTCTTAATCTTTTCTTTTCCAATTCTTTCCTAGTCATTTTCTCTCTTTTGTGAACCTAAGCCGAATTTCCTCCTTGCTCATTTGAATCGGGTTCTCTTTTTATTTTGCTAATAGCCGAATTCTCTAACTACTCACCTATTCTCTCATTTCTTTCACTTCGTCTCTTTTCTTTGATCAATAGCCACCCTATCTACTTTGATCCTTGTGGTCAATTGCTTGGTTTTTTACTTTTGGGTGTCGAATCTTTTTCTTCCAGTCGACTTTTCTTTGATCAAAGGTAATGCTTCATTCTCTTTTGTTCTTTACTCTTCTTCTCTTGGCTAAACTGAACTTAAGCACCCGTTTTTATTTTAAACTCCTTTTGTTCTCTTTTGGTAAGGGCCGAATCAAGTCATCCTTTGCTACCACTTATCATTCTCTTAGCCTTGGTTTTCAGAAGTTGATTGGTAAGTAGGTGTTAGGCCGAATATTGGTGGTAAGATTTTACTCTTTGGTTGTTTTTATTCAAGCCGAAAAGCTCCCATATTTTGAAGTTGGATGAGAGTTTTTATGGTTAACACTTCTTCTCAGTTTCAACATTTCAAGGGACTCGGCAGGTGTGAATCAAAGGAGCGTTTATACAATCCTCCCTTCAGTGGAATTTTTGGATTTTTGGGTAAGGAATGTAGAGTGCTTTAGAAATCACAATGTTGAAAGATATTGTATTAAGACTAACCGATTAGTCAACTTTGATCTCAGGTGTTTGGGAAAAAGTGTCGAGTACTGCTAATTGCAAACAGGTGTGTAATCTCGCACCTCTCTAAATGTTTGTGTGGTTTATGAAGTGGCCAAATGCTGAAAAGCTGGAAAAATCAGCAACTGTGACTACTCGAGTGCGCGAGCGCTCGTACTAGTAAAATGATATACGAAACATGACGTTAAGTTGTTGAGGGTGTCAAGAACACTCTCGCAATACTGAGGCTGAAACGGGGCTATCCAGGCCAAAACGAGCCAAACGGGCCCAATGGGTTATTCGGCCCATAGGGGCAAAATTTATGGAAAATTGTAAAGGAGTAAGTGCGGTTGTGAAATCTGGAAATCTGAGACCAAAACATTGCGAAATGGGCTAAACGAGCGTGTGGGCCCGTTTAGGCCTAAAATCAATTTTAGGCCCAATAGCTCCGTAGAGACCAAGAAAGTCTCATGTCGCTTGAGGAGACAGTAGGCCTTCAGAAAGGCCGTTAGTTAGTAAATTACTAAAATACCCTCGGTAGGTAAATTACTAAAATACCTTTAGGGGCAGTTTTGGTATGATTGTGTATAACTTGATTAATTGTCATGATGATACATTTTGCATACACTGAATTATTATGCCATGACATGTTACATTGGGATGGGTTATTGATGGAGAAAGTGTTGTACTAGTGGCTATGCCATAATATTCTGATTTCAGTGGCTCATATACCGATATTGGTAGCTTTGCTTCGTTTATACTGGCAGTTCGACTGCATTCTTGGAGTGTAGGGTTGGGTGGGTTGACTTGGTCCCCACATGGAGTGTAGGCTGGTATGGGTGGAGTATAGCAGATGGACCATTAGGTTGGGGCTTCATTTTTTTGTTTGCATTACCATGATTTTGGGGTCGTGGGCCTAAATTGATACTGTATGGGGCTTAGGCCCAGACTGAGACCATGACTGTTATTGGGAACGGGATTACAAATTGAGTCCTCGTAACTCACCCCTCCGTTTTAACCTTGCAAGTAATCCCCAGCATTAGTGGATTTGGAGCTGTGGAGGACTCCGTGGTGGCCATACACCAGGATTTATGATTGGGAACTTAGTAAATTTTCGTTTTGCTTTACTTCAGTCTTATTTTTATTTTGGGGTTAATATTTTTGTAATAAGGCCATTGGTATAATTTCTTTTAAATCTTCCTTAATAACTGCTAGATTTATAAATATGTAGTTTTCTTAAAATGACAATAATTATTTTAAAAAATATCACATGTTCGTAATCTACTGAAATGGATTTCTATTATAACCAAGTTTTGGGTATAATAACATTAATAACAACAATAATGTTTTTATAAAGAAACCATAAAAACAAATCTATTTTTTTCACAAACAACAAAGCTCGAGGTTTTAAAAAGAATATGAACAACCTTTTAATGAACGCTCAAGTTTTTAAACAACCCTTCTATGTGACATGCCAGATCTGGTCATAATGTCTAGGCCAGGTTCGCGATGTTACATTTTATGGTATTAGAGCCAGGTTACAAAACTCGTCTGTGGAATGGGTTCAAACATATTTTTTAAAATTTATTTGAAATTTGGTTAGGAAAATGTATCTTTATTGGAAGTATGGCACCCGAGTCTCCGGCACCAAATCCGTAAGTCCTCTTACTTTATGTTTGATAATATGATGAAATGACTTTAGTAAGAAACTACTAGAGTTAGTGATAGTATACTGAGATTACTAGCTATAAGAGCTAAGACTGTAGAGATTGAGACATTAGGAAATTCGATCTGCGAGAACAACTCTTATATCTGCTTTTCATAAAACATCTTTTAATAAACATTGGAATTATATGCTGATTCATAAAATTCTTAATCATATTAATTCGATTTAGCAACATGAGTACAAGAGGACTTAGACGTGGTAGACATGACCGTGGTAGGGGCCGAGGTGCTGGGGCTGGGTCCGAAGCATCGGGGCACATGCCTGAAATGGAAGCACCTGCATCTCTAGTGACTGAAACAGGGTCTCATGATCGAACTGGAGGGGACAAAGCTTTATCCCAAGCTATGCTGCAGTTTTGTAACCGGTTGCTGGAGCAAGTACTGGGTCGACAGCTCGTGGGTCAATTTTTGAGCGACTCCGGTCAAACAAGGCCAAAGTTTTTAGGGGCATTTCTGGTGTGGCCCCAAATGTAGCCGAATACTAGTTGGAGGCAGTTGAACGGATTATGTATGATCTGGATTGCACCGCTGAACAGAAACTGAAATGGGCAGTATCTCTGCTGAGAGATGAAGCATACAAGTGGTGGCTCACTGTGAGGGAAGGTACACAAGTGGATCGTATCACCTGGGATTTCTTTAAAGCGGCTTTCCAGGGGAAATATGTCAGGGCTAGCTATGTGGACACCCGGAGAAAATAATTCTTGAATCTGGTCTAGGGAAGTAAATCTGTGGTGAAATACGAGGTAGAGTTTTTGCGTTTAAGTCGGTACGTTCGGGGAATAGTCTCGACTGATCATGAGCACTGTGTGTGGTTTGAGGATGGTTTGCGGGATGAGCTGCGGGTACTGATAGCTCCGCAGCAGGAAAGAGATTTTGCCACTCTGGTGGAAAAATCTAAGATTACTGAGGAAGAGAAACGCACTGAGCGTTAAAATCGTGACAAGGATAGGGGCAGGAATAAGAGGGATTTTAGGCCTTCCAGTTCTTCTGATAGATTCAAAAGAGGCCTAGATTTAACGAGTCGGTCCGAACTAAAGTTCTGATTGATACTGGCAGATGACAGCCTTGTGCAGTGTGCGGGTTATTTTATCAGGGTGAATGTTGGAAGAAAGTTGGGGCTTGCTTTAGGTGTGGATCAAGAGACCATAGAATCAAGGACTGTACGCTGAAACTAGGTCCGACGTCAGCTGCGAGAAGGGGTTATGTTCAGCTAGAGAGAGGTGGTCAGCAGCCACCGAAAGGTCGTGGCCCAGTCAGAGGGGCAAATGGGTTTGGATGAGGTCGTGGAGCACCGGGCAGAAGTACCGGCAATGTGATAAACCATAAAAATAACATATTTTTAACCCACATTTAGTACGCTTTTGGATGATTTATCCCTCGATTTATGTAAAAAGGTGCTCTTAATCCTTTCTTTTCATGTCTTATACCTAGGAAAGCACCCGGGGATAAAAAGAACGAGAAATAGGCCCAAAACGGAGTAAAGGGGCCATATCACGAAATCGACACGGCCTGGGCCCAAGACCACACGGTCGTGCCTCACCAAGCATCTAGAACACGGCCTAACCCCGACTTGCACGGCCGTGTCTCATTAAAAGTCCGAACACGGCCTGGCCACAATTCACACGGGCGTATGCCATGGCCGTGTCCCTGTCAATGGAAAGAGCAATTTCATTCGGGAAAGGATACTTGGAGGCAAAGAAACACACTCCAAAGCTTATTCAAATACCCTAGTAGGAATTCTACTTAAATTAGGATACTTAGAGGCCAAGTAAGGCATCTCAAAATCTATATAAACACCCAATGAGGCAACCTGATGGGGGAGTTTGGTAGAAGCCAAAACTGATGTCAAAGCTAGGCCAAACAGCCAAGCCGAGAAGGTCAGAATTGTGGGAATCGCTTGAAGATAGCCAGTTGATCCATCCCAAGAAATCGGAATTATACTCAAGACTGTGGAATTCTCCTTCAATTCCTTCAGGGGGTTTTAGGGTTTTCTTATGTTTGGTTTTATCTTTTCTCTTGTGATGTTCTTTTTATTCATTATGAACTAAACCCTTCAAATACCTGAATGGGATGAACCCTAGATGGATCTTGTTATTTGATTTCTAAAGTTATATGATAATTGCTTAGTTTGTTCTTAATTATGTTGCTTAATCCAATTCTAATGTGCTTAAGACATAATTAAGCGGAGTTGATCGAACGCCTAGAGATGGGGTTACGAGATTTTGTCGGATTAGAGTGAAACCTCATATGGGAGTCCATTAATCGATTTACTGCTATCTTAGGTGGTTATTATAAGCGAACGAGAGTTCCACTAATTAACCTAGGGTTAGACGTTTCGCCTCGAGAGAGGGTTTAATATAGGTTAGGGAGTCTTACGGATCAAGCTAAGTAAAAGAAATCATATAATTTAGGGTTAAATAACAAGTGAAGTCTAGGTGAATTTTTCCTGAGGGTATCGTCATAATCAACTGAGTTTTCCTTCAAAGTTATTTTCCTATTCGTCCTTTTTTGTCTTTGTGTCCTTAGTTTAGTCTTCGTCAATATAATTTAAAGCAACTTCACTCTATTTTTAAGACTAAGTAATAAAAAGAAAAGTTAGTATTAGTACTCTTAGTTCCTTTGGGTTTGATATCCGGTCTTGCCTAAGCTATACTACTGTTCGATAGGTACACTTGCCTTTAATCTTTGTCAGAGTTAGTTTCCAGGTTCGATCATTCTTTTATAAATTTTAAAGCTCTGATTTATAGTGACCAAGTTTTTAGCGCCATTGCCGGGGAACTAAAATATTAAGAAAGCTCTATTTTTATTACTTTAGCCATTTTTTTATTATTGCAATTTATTTTCATTATTATTTTTTATTTCTTCTTTTTATTTTTACTTTGCTAATTTTTCCTCTATTTTGCTTTTGGCAGATAATTTTAGTCTATAGAGAAGATGGCACTGAATAATTATCAGTGGCAAGTCATGAGGACAATTCCTACTAAAACAGCCAGTGCCTTCGACCTCGAAGTGTTCACCAAGTTATCTACTCAGTTAGAGATGATGAATAAAAAGATCGATGGTTTGTGCAGTCTCTCGTAGGTACACCCAGTAATACAATATGACTCGAATCCAAGAGGTGTGGCGAATCTTGAGTACCCACCCTACGAATATGGCATGGACAATGAACAAGTCCACTATATGGGTAACTACTCTAGACCTCAAAATAATTTTTATAATGACACTTATAATGCAGGTTGGAGGTACCATCCCAATTTCTCGTGGAATGATCAAAGTAGCCAAAGATAGGAACTTTCTCCAAATTTTCAACAACCACCTCACCGACAGGAAGAGGAGTCGAACATTGAAGAGATGCTGAAAAAATTCATGGCAACCGCAGATACCTGTCTCCAAGACACTGAGAAAACATTTAAAAGTTAACAAACACCGGTTGCAGAGAACAAGAACTGATTTGAGAAAGTTACTAAGTCAGTAAGGGAAGTCACTAAGGCAGTCAAACAACTCGCAAAGCTCATGTCAGAACGACCGCAAGGACATCTACCGAGTAACATTGAGATAATCTAAATGAGCAAATTCAAGCCATAGCAGCTCAGGAAAATGTAGAGATAGACGAACCCATCTCACAACAAGAAAACAAGGTAGACAAAAGAAAAATAGAGGTAACGCAAGAAAAGCTGAAACTGGTAATAAAGGAGTATCAACCTCGCATTCCTTATCCCGAAGCATTAAAAAGAGATGATTCAGAAGACCAGTTCGGTAAGTTTCTTAAACTTTTAAAGAAATTACATATCAACTTACCTCTTCTTGAAGCTCTTTCACAGATGCCAGATTCTAGAAAATTTTTAGGGGAGCTGTTAACAAAAAAGAAAAGGATAGACGATGGATCACATGTGGAAATCAACGCAAAGTGCTCGGCAATTCTACAAAATAGACTACCACAAAAATTAAAAGATTCAGGGAGTTTTACAATTCCATGCATAATTGGTAGTTTATCTATAGAAAATGCATTAGCCGATTTAGGGGCAAGCATAAATATTATGCCTTATAAACTGTTTAAACAACTAGGTCTAGAGAAACCCAAACAAACTAGTATGAGCGTTTAATTAACTGATAAAACTATCAGAATTCCTAGGGGTATAATAGAAAATGTTCTAATCAAAATTGATAAATTCGTATTCTCAGTAGACTTTGTCGTTTTAGACATGGATGAGGACAATAATATTCCTTTAATTTTAGGAAGACCCTTTTTAGCAACTGCCAGAGCTAAAATTGATATCTATGCAGGTGAACTCATATTTCGCGTAGGCGACGAGATAGTCACTCTTTAAGCTCTTGACTCAGCCAGAACATCAAGTGATAAAGCATACCAACCTCATGTGCCATACCCCGACACAATAAAGAAAAACTACACAGAGGAAGAATTCGGTGAACTCACACTTTGTGTAGACGATGAAACAATCACTCTTCAAGCTCTTGACCCAACTAGGACATCCAGTAATAAAGGTATGAACGATAATTTTATTGATAACCATTTGGTTCAACCTTCTTTACAGGAATCATCACGAAATCACCTAGCTGAGCTAGATCTTAAACCTTGCGCCAACAAAGAAGAATTAGATGAGGAACGAAGCCTTAGGGTCGACAAACTAGAAGAGTGTACAGCACAATTTGAAAAAAGAACCGGAACCACACGAAGTGAAACCAACGGAAACCCCAGACAAGCTGATAGGAACAACAAATCATATCAAAATAGATGATCAGGTATTGTTGAATAAGGAAGACCCTCGAATCACCAATTCAGACCTCAAGGAAAACAAAAAAATCACTTTTGAGGTACTTAATGTCTTCCTATATGAGACAGTCGAGGTAAGCAATCCTAAATTCAGCACTTTTGAGGTAAACACTACTCGGCTGAAATTTTATATCAAAAATCGAGTTGAGTGCATGAGAAAGGATTTTCACCTCCTCAAACCACCATGACCATACGAATAAGAGGTAAAGTTTAGCTTAAGACTATAAACGAGCGCTTCTCGGGAGGCAACCCGAGCACTAACCTCATTTAAATTTTCATATTTTATTTTAATTTTTACTTTCATATTTTTTTCAGCATCTAACTACAAACTAACCGAATAAGTAAATCACGATTTCCATACCACACGGCCTTGCACACGGCCGTGGCCGTGGCCGTGTGGACACCACGGGTAGGCACATGGGCGTGGATCGTATCACTGTTTAATTTACTTTTATTTTATTTTTATTTTTATTTTTATTTTCATTTTCATTTTTATTCTTATCTTTATATTTTATTCTTTTATTTTTATTTTTATCTTCTTTATTCTTTCCTTTTTATGTCATTTAGACTTAGCTTAGAACACAATAAAATTCGACCGGCTGCTTTGAGGATTCAATTTCAAATGGTTCGAGACGTTTCCCCACGTTCACCTCCAATCCTATAGGGTTTCTTTTCATTAACTTCATCCAAAATTCAGGAAGTTTCACATCTCTCCCTATCTTTTGATTTTCTCACTACATTGTCATTTTATCTATCTTTGTACATTGAGGGCAATGTACATCTTAAGTGTGGGGGGGTTAACTATAGTATTATTTGAAAATCCCTGAATTATGCATTGTTCTAAAGTAAGTTTCTTATATTATGATTAGAATGAAATTTCTTTGATTTATGATTTTTATTGATATGTTTTGGATTAAGTCATAGTTAATTGTGCATTGATTATTAAATTTGAAGAATACTAGGGAATCAAGCATGATAAGTCTAATTTTCAAAATTTAAAATTTTAGGTTGTTAACCTGAATTTGAATGATATCTTGAAGTTTGAAATTTATAAGGTTGATGTCAAAAACACCCATAATTTTTGTGAGATTTTGAGCCTTATAGAGCATAATTCTTTTCCGTGCTCACTTTATTGATTATAAGTGTGTCAACTATGAACTGTTATTCTAGAACTTGCCTCGTTTATACATGTTGAGACCACAGTTATGATTTGATATACCGAGATGATAAAGACACCTAGGTTTTAACCCACTTACACCACTAAAAAGCCTACCCTCATAATTAACCCCTAGTGAACCCCATTGAGCCTAACAACCCTTTTATTGACTCACCCACTAATTTTAACCCCAAACCCTTCATATTTGTTATCACCATTCTTTTTGACTACCCTTTAATCGAGATATGATTTAATTAGTTACCTAAGTTTTTATGAATTATTATTATTTGAAGTTGTCTTTACTAAGTCTATTTTGTTCTTAAAAAAAACAATCAAAGTATAGTCAGTATTAGTGTTGTGAAGAGTGAGCTTATACAAGTTAAAGTCAAATTATCAAAAGAAAAAAAGCTCGTAGGTTTATTATTATTTTTAGTTGATGTAATTATTATCTCAGAAATTTTTAGGTAGGTAATTTATCAATTCAATCTCGATTCTAACCTTTTAATTTCAGCCTTTATCCACACCGTTAACCCTAGCCTCGTTACAACCCTAACAAAGACATTTTGATCTGTTTATCATATCATTTTACAATGGGGGAGATTTGATTTTCAGGCAAGCCTATGGGATTAACTTTTCAGGTTTGAATTATGAGTGCTTAATTTTGACCCTTAAACACTTTTTGAGTGATTTGAATGAAATCTTTTGTGAGGATGTCAATCCTTGTAGATTTTGAATTAAAGGTAATTACTTAGATGAAGGGAAACACGTCTGTTTTCGTGCTACAAATGGATGACTTATCTTGTTTGAATCTTTAGGACTCTTTAAGTTAAATTATCCATGTATAAATTATCTATGAATTAGCATAAGGCATTGTTGATAGGAATTATGAATCATGGAAAGTTCGTTTTAATTGTAAGTTGAGAATTTTGCTTGAAGACAAACAAAAGCTTAAGTGTGGCGGTATTTGATAAACCGTAAAAGTAACATATTTTTAACCCACATTTAGTACGCTTTTGGATGATTTATCCCTCGATTTATGTAAAAAGGTGATTTTAATCCTTTCTTTTCATGTCTTATACCCAGGACAGCACCCGAGGATAAAAAGAATGAGAAATGGGCCCAAAACAGAGTAAATGGGCCATATCACGAAATTGACACGGCCCGAGCCCAAGACCACACGACCGTGCCTCACCAAGCATCTAGAACATGGCCTAACCCCGACTTGCACGGCCGTGTCTCATTAAAAGTCCGAACACGGGCCGGCCACAATTCACACGGGCTATGCCATGGCTGTGTCCCTGTCACTGGAAAGAGCAATTTCATTCGGGAAAAGATACTTGGAGGCAAAGAAACACACTCCAAAGCCTATTCAAACACCCTAGTAGGAATTTTACTTAAATTAGGATACTTAGGGGCCAAGTAAGGCATCTCAAAGTCTATATAAACACCCAAGGAGGCAACTTGAAGGGGGAGTTTGGCAGAAGCCGAAACCGGCGTCAAAGCTAGGCCAATGAGCCAAGCCGAGAAGGTCAGAATTGTAGGAATCACTTGAAGATAGCCAGTTGATCCATCCCAAGAAACCGGAACTATACTCAAGACGGCGGAATTCTCCTTCAATTCCTTCAGGGGGTTTTAGGGTTTTCTTATGTTTTGTTTTATCTTTTCTCTTGTGATGTTCTTTTTATTCATTATGAATTAAACCCTTCAGATACCTGAAGGGGATGAAACCTAGATGGATCTTGTTATTTGATTTCTAAAGTTATATGATAATTGCTTAGTTTTTTCTTAATTATGTTGCTTAATCCAAATCTAATGTGCTTAAGACATAATTAAGCGGAGTTAATCGAACGCCTAGAGATAAGGTTACGAGATTTTATCGGATTAGGGTGAAACCTAATATGGGAGTCCATTGATCGATTTACTGCTATCCTAGGGGGTTATTATAAGCGAACGAGAGTTCCACTAATTAACCTAGGGTTAGACGTTATTCGCCTCGAGAGAGGGTTTAATATAGGATCAAGCTAAGTAAAAGAAATCATATAATTTAGGGTTAAATAACAAGTGAAGTCTAGGTGGATTTTTCCTGAGGGTATCTGTAACACCCCAAACCCGGCCTATGCGTTAAGGCTAGATTTGACATGTCACACAAAATAAATATACTTTGATTTCTTTTTAAGTAAAACATATTTCAAAGTTTTGACGAAGTATTTATTGAGTAAAAGATTTGATTTATAAATCAACAATTTGAGATGTAAAAACTTATAAATCGTAATTTTGAAAATATCATTAACAGTTCGAGAAAATTTTAAAAGAAACTAAAGATATTTTTCGAAAAGAATCAATGAAAATCTTAAGAGTAATTTTTCGAGTTAAAAATATGAAAATTATTAGGAAATCCTTTTTATATATTCATTTTTGAATAAAACGTTTATTTAAGTTTTTTTTTTAAATAGAAATATAATCCCAAATTTGAAATACTTAAAGCAGTTTATAAATTCATCAAACAATAAACAAAACAAAAGTTAATCCAGAGGCCTTATTACAACCTTAATTCAAAATAGCAAAGTAATTAAAAGTATTAAAAGAAATCCAATTTCCAAATTTAACCATTTTTAAGTATGGCCTCCACCAAGACATCCACGGCCCAAGTCTCCATCATTGATCATTACCTGAAAGGGATAAGGAAAACGGGGGTGAGTTACTAGAACTCAATGTGTAACCCACTTACCGTTGTCCATTGGGCCAAAATCCCATTAAGCAATTATTTGGGCCAAAGCCCGTTTACAATAATATAAATGTATCATATATATAAGATGCATATGATATGCAATTCCCAAACCAAACCTAGTTTTCCATCCGCTACACACCACCCGTACTAACCAACACACCTGTGGGTGATCTTTAGTCAACCCACCCCGCCAACACACCAAACGTAGGCATTAAGCCATTTATATCAAATTTGTGGACAAGCCACCAGATTAACAGAATTTACATGGCGTTGCCATTTTTTAGATTTGTGGCAGAGCCACAAGATTTATGTAGCAGAGCTACCAGAACTTCTCTTCATCATTATCCCATCCTATGCAAAACATGTATATAATGCATAACAATTCACAACAATGTATTCAAATATTTCTTACAAAATTTATGGCCCATTATAACAATTTATCAACTTGGCCTATTAAGCAGAATATCATCTTGGCCCATTTCGCAAATTTTTAGATCAGCCCATTTAGCAAATATATCGATTTGGCCCACATAGCAAAATATATCGTTTTGGCCCACATAGCAATTTTATCAATTTGGCCCACATAGCAAATATATGTCGATTTGGCCCACATAGTAAATATATCGATTTTATTAATTTTATCAAATAATGAGATCTAAACCATTTTTCTCGGTTTCACCTTAATACGATTTTAATCAAACGGTTTACTATCAATATGACATAAATCTCTAACCCACGGAAAATGGCGTAAGATTACACACCTGATTACGGTAAGCACTACGCTCTCTCGATCGTCGACACCTAAAATTTTATAATGCGCGATTAATCAACGGACGCGATTTAATAAATCTACTTTAAAACAAACGATCTAAAATTTACCCTCGAAATCGCGAACAACTACGATTTGTCGGCTTTCCCCGGTTGACGGTCCACAACCCGGTGGAAAATCTCGAATAGCTGATGCCTCAAAATTGCGAACGACCTCGAATAATTTATTCTCGCCGGATAAGGGTCCACAACCTGGAGGAAAGTCTCGAATCGTTGAAATGGCCCTTCTTTTGAATTTAGGAGTAGGGATCGCTAACCCGCTCCTTTTGAGATCTCCACTCGGCTTTCCTTTCGAATCGTTACTACAAGCCTCCATTCGTTAGATCTTAAGTAGATCGATATTACTATAAAATATGGACTTATCAAAATGGTAAAGATCGGCTTACCACGAAATTTTGAGTGAACAACAAATAAATCCCTATAATATAATCGGTTAATCATTTCCATACTAATAATCATCTTAACGAATAAATAATGATTATGAAATCTGTGAAGAGCTCTTACCTTAAAGATTTTAGAACCGAATTCTAGCGATAATGCGATGACTTTGAAAGAATAAAGGTTCGGCCTTCCACTATATCACTACGAAGACGAAAGGGATCTTGTCTAAGAGAAATAAGTGATGATTTCGGTCAAAAGACCCTCCCAAGCCAACATATGGATTCGGCAATAGAAAGAAGAAAATAAAAAGAATTGAAAAGAGTACTTACCGATTGTTCAAGGGTGAGTGACAACTCGAATGAAAAAGAAAGGTCAATGAAAGGATGGAAGGTTCGGCTATAGAGAAATAGTGGACTCAATATTCAGTTATGGTGAAACATATTAGAGTAGAAGTGATGCTTGAAGGATTTTGCGAAAAGAAAAGAAGAAGAGGAATGATGGATTAGTTTCGATTTTCAAGAATGATGAGTGAACAAAGAAATTGTAATATCCTGATTTGGTGGGTTTGTGCATTTGGTATGTTGTATGGCTAAATTGGTAATTAAGGTTTTGAGGTGTGTAGTGGGCTTAGGCTCGGGCTTAAAACCTGGGTTAAAATTTGTTATAAATAGTGTTAGTTTATAAATTAACTTAAGTAATTATTTTGGTAGCAAGTTGGGCTTGTGGCCAAAAAAAATTAGAGGTGCTATATGTATGCATGGAGGTGGCGTCACTTAGGAGAGTTATTGGGCCATGTGTGGCCGTTTGAGGCCCAAGTGTTTGGGGCAAAAATTCAGCACTTCAAGGGGAAGGGGTGGACGGCATAGTGGCTACAATTTAAGAGTTTATTTTCTTTTATTTTAGTGATAAAATACTGATAATTAAGAGGGAAGAGTTTATTTTCTTTTATTTTAGTGATAAAATACTGATAATTAAGAGGGAAGAGTTGGTTTTAAGGTGGGCTTTTCTAAAGGTAAGATAATGATTGGGTTATCAGGTGAGGTAAAGGCTATCAGGAGGGAGAGAGTTGGCCGAAACTCCAACTCTCTGTGTGTTTGTGTGTGTGCCGAAATTTAGTGCTAAGGTGATGGTATTTTCAGCATTTTGGGTGGATTTCTACTTCTTGAAACTTTGTTATTCTCTCAATCTCTCTTTTTTCGAAAATCACCTAAGCTTTTCTCCTCTTTTCTCTTTTTCCTCCCATAGCCGAAACCCTTTTAGGCTTCTCTCTTTTTCTTCTTATTTTGTGAAAATCGAAACTCCCTAGTTGTTTCTCCTCTCCTCGAAAACTCTCTAAAAGCCGAATACTCCTTGTGCATATCATCGTCTTCTTATAGCCGAATCTACAAGGGTAGATTTTTCCCGAAGGTGCACCATAAGCCGAGTACTCCTCTTTAAGTTTGGTAAGTTTTCAAGGTTTTTCCCCTGCGGTTTCTCTCTTTCTTTTTCATTAAGTTGCTAACCTGAACCATTTTTTCTAAGGCCTGTCGATTTCCCCTCTCTGTTCCTAGAAGTCGAATCCTGTCTTGCTGAGATCTGAAGTGCCGAGTTATGGAAAAGCCGACGGTGGGTTAGTGTACGTTCGGCCGAATGGGCTTTCTTGTTCATTATTCTTTTGGCCGAATACATAAGGTGTTTAATGGGTTGCGATTAAGGGGTTGTTTTAATATATGGGTGTTGGCCGAATGTAGGTAGGATGGTGAAGCTTTCTTAAAGACTTTCGGGATTCGACAAGTTAGGTAAGGATTCGTTTTAAGTGTTATAATTATTTAGTTATTTGAATCTCATTGCTTTATTGGTTTAGTGACCAAGGAGTTTTTATGGACACTATTAACAGTCAAGCAGTAGAGGTTGGATCTGTAAACCCAGCGCCAAAATACAAGAAACGGTCTGTGTCAGGAGTACGAGATTGGCTATCTGGGTGCAGGCCAACATCGAAAGTAAATCGTAGGCCAATAGCTGTAGTTTCGAGTGACAGTAGCGTAGAAATAGTAAAAGCGTTAGTACGAGAACCAGGCGTGTAACTTTTACACACTTTCTTTACTTAATATGTTAAATGTTATGTGTTGTTAAAAGCCGGGATGACGGCAATGGTTACCAAAATACCCTTGTGGATAATAGGCAAGGATGCCGGGTAAGTTGTTATGTTTCTCGCATTGATTGTGATCTATGAGAGCATGATATTCTGTATACATAATTATGTATGTTAAGCATGATCATACTGATATTGTTAGCATGAATATATGTTATGGGTGATGAGAGGAGGGGGAGTCTGATCTATCAGACTGTCACCAGTGATTTGGTATCACATAGTGGGTTGGCCCCACATATTATAAAAATTGTGACTAAGTCTCAGTGGTTTGGGACCACCACATATGTTATTTTTGTAACTTCGGTTACCAGTGGTTTGGTACCACCAGTGGCTTGGTGCCACAAAGGGTAGATTTGGGAGACACGGATGAATACCTAGTTTGACGGATTGCATGACATGCATATTTGTAAATGAATTTGTGTAAGAGCATAATTTCTCTTGGGATGGGGATTTATACACTGAGTCTAGGTGACTCACCCCTTCTGTTACATTTTGCAGATCAGACTTAGATCGTGGATATGGAGCCGGAGTGGACTCGAGGTGGCCATGCTCAGCATTCATTTATTTCAAAGTTTTCTATTTGGACTTTGTTATTTCCTTCAATTTGGGATTTTAGCGTTGTACTAAGGCCGCCTAACTTTTACTTTTGTGATTTTTTATTTGGGATTTTTTTTTATATCTTTCGATAAGCATACTTGGTAAATATGAATTGGTTGTTTTTAAAACCTCGATAAGAATGTGTTTTCTGAAATGTTCACTGATTAAGTAATTTGTATGGAGTAACAATTAAGCAACTAAGTTTTTCTAAAACAAGATTTAACACGTTTTGAACACCACAAGATTCAAATTCATTTTCTCTAAAATTATTCAACAGTTTTCTCCTTAAACAAATTTGACAAGTCGATTTTCAAACATTTTCTTTCCCGTAGCACGCCAGACTCGGTTGTAGTGGTTAGACCGAGATTGGGGTGTTACAGAAATGGTCTCAAAGTTTGTATACAATCGGTCAAGAAGAAAGAAAGAAATGGAATATGCCTCCTCAAGGTTGTGTAGTTTCAGCAAGGAGGAGAAAAGGAGTTTGGTGAGAAAAGAGAAATGATACCAAAGTTGCCAATAGGGAATTGGCCAAAAAAACCAAAATTTTACCAATTGCTAATGACCAAATTCGGCTAGGAGGATAGGAGTTTTGAAAAAAAACACAATTGATGATATTGGTATTTTGACCAAAACTAACATTTTAGTCTCACCAAAACATCAAGCACAAAATTCGGCTATCACCCTAGCCCAAACCGTCCACATTCATCCCCCCTAAGATAAAAGTTTGGCCATTCAAACTTTCCAAAACACTATCCACGAAATAAGCCTCTTGTTCCACTTACCTATTTCTTTTGATTCCTTTCCCCCAACATCAACCTTGCCTTATTCTTTTAGCCACCTTACCAAAAATGTAACACCTCAAACTTGGCCCAAACACTACAGTCGGATCTGGCATGTCACTAAAAAGATTTTATAAAAGATGTCGCAATTTTGGGAAATATTTTTTAGGTTTAAATATTAATACCGAAAAAAACTTAATAATTTATTAATTCATATAAGATGTAAATTTCATAAAATGCCTTGGTGAGTTAAAAAAAACTGAATTTATTACCTGCCTTAACTTAATTAAAGGAAAAATTTAAACGTCTAACAATAATAAAAGCCCAAAATAAATCAGTAATAAAAATAAAGTTAGTGGCCCATGGCCTTATTACAATGGAATTTAAAACCCATTAATTAAAGATATTAAAAATAAAACTTCTAAGTAAAGTCTTCCACTGGATTTATTTACTCTCTCGCATGGCCACCTCGCGCTCCTCTCCAGCCCGGTCCGATGCACTAAGTGCTACCTGAAATTGTTAAATAATAGGGTGAGTCGCGAGACTCAGTGTGCAACTCTCGTGCACTATTAGATTTTGGGCCTTAGCCCCACAGAATATATAACAGAATAATATAACAGAAATTATGCAAAGCCCAACCCAAGTCCTAGGTTTCCATCCGCTACACGCCACCCTTACCTGCCAGTCACACCATTGGGGATTTCTACAATCAACCCACGCCGCTACACACCATTGATGGCAGTCATGCTGCTCATCGTTAGAGTTGTGACAGAGTCACCAGGCTGAAATGGAAAAAGCCACCAGAAACAGAGTTGTGACAGAGTCACCAGGCTGAAATGGCAAAAGCCACCAGAAACAGAGTTGTGATAGAGTCACCAGGCTGAAATGGCATAAGCCATCGGATCAGATCACTTCCCCTTTCATCAATCACCCAACCCTAAGCATACATAGAAATTGACGTATAAAACATATCATTTTTAACAGAAACATTCACTAAGGAATGGCAGAAAACACTAATATGTTATTTAGCCTTTACCCATCTCGGGTTTTCAAACGTTATGCTGGGATTTCGGCATTTAACGGAGCATGGTAGAGTTATTACATATATATATATTAGCAAACAATCTAATGGTGTGAAAAGTTACACACATGGTTACCGTTAGGACGACACTCTCTATGTCGACACTATCAGAAGCTGCTAAAACAGCTATCTGTCTAAGATTTTGTTCGGATGTCGGTCCACAACCTACTGGCCAATCCTGAACTGCTGACACCGCTCGCTTTTTAAACTTAGGATTGGTTTTACAGATCCAATCCCCTCCTTTGCCTGATTCATATTTAATTCCATCAAGGGACCTTATCAGTTGCTACCATCGTCACATGTGGTTGTTAATCCATAACATAGAGTTAAGATTACGAATACGATAATCTAACGTAACGAAAATCTAGAGAAAACTACCTTACCTTAAATCCCAAAAAGAGGTATGATACTTAGAGACTAACGATTTTCGGCTTTTAGATCTAGACGATCAAGTCTCCTTCAAATCCCAAAATAATGCCTTCAACACAGGGAATTCGACTAGTACTTGGGGAGATTTCGGCAGTCTTATGATGATTCGACTTTTAATGAAGAAATCAAATGGGGTCTATGTTTTTGGTTCAATGGGGAAATAGGCACAAAAAAAAAAGAATGAAGAAGAGAATGAAATAAAAGGTTTCGGCTTCTGAAGAATTCAAAAGAAAAGATTACAGAAAGCAACTAGGGTTTTGGCTTGTAGAAGAGAATGAGAGAAAAGATTGAGAGAATGGGGTTCAAATGCCGGAATTGAAGAGGTATCCTCTCTATTTAAAGAGAATTTTGGCACCCATATATATACTAAAATAAATAAATAAATAGATCTACACTCCCTAATCGACTCAAACTTATCACCAATTAAATTCCTTTATTATCTCAAAATTGTATCTTCATCCCCATCCAAAAATTCCTTTATTTATCCAAAAATCCAATTTGAATTACATTCAAATTACCTTCCCCGACCAGCAGCCATTCTTTGAGTGTTTCGGTCCACTTCAACCACCTTCCCCATGCCTGCAGCAAAATAGAAAATTATTGTGCACAAGGCAACTCGAACCCGAGACCTCCAAGCACAACCACACGTTACCAGCCACTGTACCAGAACTCTTCTTGTGATATGTTTCATTCTCAACTTCTCTTAAGGCCTATTTCACAACGACCAAATCATCCAAAGAAATCCAAAAAATATTCGACAACACCAGGCTTCGAACCTCCAACCTCTTCACCATGGTACACGCCCCTTGCCACTGTGCCGCATATTTTATTTGAGTCACATTTCCTCCCTACTTAATTATAAACCTTCTGTCGCACTCTAGGTTTACTTAAAAAAAACCACAACATTTAGCGCACACCGCGACTAGAACCCTGCTCCCACTCCTGTTCGTAACGCCTTTACCACTGGGCCAGTCGTTTCTTTGTGCTGTAAATCAGCCCCAACTAATTATAAGGTCTAAACTCTAGCCTTCATACTACTTATGCGCAACAAAAAATTTTGCCAAATCTAGGACTTGAACCTCTGACCACCAGCTTATTCCAAACGGCCCAAGCCACCAGACCACTTACTTCTTTGTGATATCTTTTAACGCAACAATATTTTAAGAGCCTTATGACTACCACCAACCTCCATAAAAAAACAACATTTTTGCTAAAGCCCTAGATCGAGCCTAGGACTTTTCCAACATTACCAACCCTTCCTAAACCTCCTAAAAATTAAACTAAATATGCAATAATAATTTTTTAAAAAAGAAAATTTCCATTCAAACTTTTCATGATAAAATAATTTATTTTTATTTGAATAATACTTTTAAGAAAAATTAACTATTTAAATGTATTAGTGACATTATAAAAGTAGAGGGACAAACTATGTAAAAAAATAAAGCATATAAATCAAATCCCCAAATTTTAGCATAATCTAGGTGTCAATTAAAAATTGACCATTATCTTATTTTAGTATAAACCACATATTAATTTTTTTTACGACAAAATCCATTCTCTCGACACATGAACCCACTTATTCTAGGCCCAAATTCAGGGTGTTACAATTCTACCCTCCTTAAAGAAATTTCGTCCTCGAAATTTCCAACTAACTAGTAATCATACTACCTAAGTCTTACTACCATGCTTTCGCTGCGCACTCCAATTCTAAACCCAAAATAAACACTTAGTACACTATGGTAGAGTATGCACCAGTATTCACATCTAGAGCGTCCTCGTCCCCCTGTACTCATGCTATCGGTTCGCGTTTATCTGATTAAAAATTTTTATGAATTATTGGTTTTCTTCCACCGGTTATCCACAAACAGTCTTATGATTAGTAGTTTTAAGAGTAGTTCTTTCGAATTCGCAATTCAGTCTCAAGTTCACCTTTCCTAGTTTTATAAACTACATACATTCAACAATCAACATACAGACAACATCCATACATCCACACTCAATACATAGGGGTATTCTCGTAATTTTATCCTATAGGGGTATTTTTATAATTTTCAAAATAGAGTTCCTTGTTGATTTCATGAAATAAGGGTATTTTGGTAATTTTGTAATCCAGAATATTCCGGTAATTTTAAAATCTGGGGGTACTTTAGTCATTTTATAAATTAGGGGCAATTTAGTAATTTTCAGAAATCAGCGATATTTTCAAAAATTTTACAAAACTAAGGAGATATATATATTTTTAAACAGGGGTATCTTGGAGAATTTGATTTCAAAGGAATAATAATAGTGTTCAGGTGTTTGTGGGTTCGTTGTCGTGTGTTGTGTGAGTTTTTATTTGCTAAGGAAAATTTCGTTTGACTTTGTAAATTGGGGTATATTTGCAAATCATGAGTATCTTGGTATTTGTTTTCAAAGTAAGGGTATTTTAGCAATTTGTAAAAAAAAAGTAAGGTGGCTGGTCCCTTCCGGGTTTTAATTATAAGGTTCAGCCTGTCAACAAGTCATCATGATTAGGGTGAACAGTCACTACGCACCAGGCAGGATTCCAGCGAAGAGGAGGTGAGTCACTAGGACTGCTTATGTACCAGGCTCTTCCGGATCCAATCCTAGACATGCGTATGCCTGTTGCCACACCCTAGTCTTAGGACTCGTTCACGGGTTTGTTTAGTTGACTTAAGTCTTATGAGATTTAAGAAGTTGTTTAAGCTAAGCCTAGAGTCCATCAAGTTCTAATCTAACTAGTCTACATCCCTTAAAGCCCATCAAGCCCACATACATATATAACACACAGTGGGATCAGAATACTTACCTGGCGGACTTGGGCCGGAGACGCAGGTGCCATGCTGAGAAAACACTCCTATATGATTTATAAATATATATGTTTCAAAAACCTATTTTTAGAAAACGTTTTGAGCCCAAAACCCCAAAGTTGAGTTTTGAACCGGGCTCTAATACCAATTTGTAACACCCCAAACTCGGCCCAAACACTACAGCCTGATCTGGCATGTCACTAAAAAGATTTTATAAAAGATGTCGCAATTTCGGGAAATATTTTTCAGGTTTAAATATTAATACCGAAAAAAACTTAACAATTTATTAATTCATATAAGATGTAAATTTCATAAAATGCCTTGGTGAGTTAAAAAAAAAAACTGAATTTATTACCTGCCTTAACTTAATTAAAGGAAAAATTTAAATGTCTAACAATAATAAAAGCCCAAAATAAATCCGGAATAAAAATAAAGCTTGTGGCCCATGGCCTTATTACAATGGAATTTAAAACCCATTAATTAAAGATATTAAAAATAAAATTTCTAGGTAAAGTCTTCTGCTGGATTTAATTACTCTCTCGCATGGCCACCTCGCGCTCCTCTCCAGCCCGGTCCAATGCACTAAGTGCTACCTGAAATTGTTAAACAATAAGGTGAGTCGCGAGACTCAGTGTGCAACCCTCGTGCACCATTACATTTTGGGCCTTAGCCCCACAGAATATATAATAGAATAATATAACAAAAATTATACAAAGCCCAACCCAAGTCCTAGGTTTTCATCCGCTACACGCCACCCTTACCTGCCAGTCACACCATTGGGGATTTCTAGAATCAACCCACGCCGCTACACACCATTGATGACAATCATGCTACTCATCGTTAGAGTTGTGACAGAGTCACCAGGCTGAAATGGAAAAAAAAGCCACCATAAACAGAGTTATGACAGAGTCACCAAGCTGAAATGGCATAAGCCACCATATCAGATCACTTCCCCTTTCAGCAATCACCCAACCCCAAGCATACATAGAAATTGACGTATAAAACATATCATTTTTAACAGAAACATTCACTAAGGAATGGCAAAAAACACTAACCTTGTAACATCCTGGAAAGGGCCTATGCATTTTCGGTTTAATTGTACGAAGTAACATGTTTTATGTACTAAGAATAAATTTTGAATATTTTTGGAAACCCGGAAATGAATGAAAATGATTTGGAAATGAACATTTCTGGAAACTTGGAAATGTAAGGAAATGATTCAAAAGAGGAAAGTGAACATTTCTGGAAACTTGGAAATGTAAGGAAATGATTCAAAAGAGGAAAGTGAACATTTCTGGAAACTTGGAAATGTAAGAAAATGTCAAGTTTACAGAGCCAAACGAAAATTTTTGGAAACTTAGAAATGACTTAGAAATGTCGAGTTTTAAAGTTTAAAAGAGGAAATTAAGGCAATGTGGCCTTAAAAGAAAAAGTTGGTGAAATTTGACACACAAACAGACTTGGAAAAGTGGCCTGAAGATGTTACTTAGGGCCTATGAAAATGGCGCCACATGCAAGGTGTTGGGCCTGAGTTCGAGTCACTTAGGAAGCAAATAAAGGAAGTTTTATTTTTGCTTCCAGAAGCCCGAGGTGGACGGCACAAGCCTTCCAGAAAGGAGGAGTTTTATTTTCATAAATATTCGATTAATAAGGTGATAAATAAAGGATTTAATTTGGATTAATTTCAAGAGATAATTGTTGGATTAAATTCTTTTAATTTGAATAAAGTGATAATTAAAGGGATAAAGCTATCAAAATAGAAGAGCGGTGGCCAAGTAAGGGACTCTAGCTTAGTAATTTCAGCTATAAAAGGAAAAGAGAGGCCATTCTCGCATTATTTTTCTTCTTTGAAAGCCTCACGAATTCTCTTCACCAAATCTTCTTCTTCTTTTATTTTTGCCAAGCCAAAATACCTTGTGTTCTAGCCGAATCCTCCATCTTTATTCTTCCTTCTCTAATCCCTCCAAAAGCCGAAAGTTGTGAGATCATCATCTAGCCATAGCCGAATCTCTCTCAAGATTGAAGTGAAGGTGCAATCGATTTCTTCAAGTAAGGGTAAGATCTCATTCGGTTTCATCCTTTTTCTTTTAAGATTTGCCGAAATCTAGGACTAACCCCATTAATATCTTGTTGCCGAAACTTTGAAGAGATCTTTCGGGATTTACTAAGTGTCGACTACAAGGAAGGAGAAGTTCTTTTCCGAAGGTACACCATAGGCCACGTGTTCCCTAGTTATTCGGTGAGTTTTGGGATTTAAAATCCACAAGGTAAGCATATGAAGTATTCGCCAAGGCTTATTTTTGGTATTTAGAATTATTTCCTATTTATTCAAAAGCCTAAACCGACCTAGTTAAATGATTTGGTGGCTAGCGGATTTTTAAGGAATGAATACTACAAATTTTGGATTTGATTATTAATCAAATCGGCAAACAAGGTAAGTTTAAGTATACTAATCCTACTAGGATTTGGATTTATATCGAATGGCATTTTAAAGTGATTAATCAAATGTAGGGATTAAGGATCTAAGCGGTAGATCGATTTCGAGATCTCAAAGAATTTGCTAAGCGAATCAGGTGTGTACCCCACACTAACTTTTAATAAGATTTATGGTAATATGTAATATATGCATGTTTATAAGAATGAGAATATGGCTAAGGTATCATATTCACGGTACAAAGTACTCGTGCACGTTTCCTACTCCTACTAGGATTACGAAATATGTTATACTTAACATGTGAAAAGTGACATGAATGTGAATTTAAGTATAATATGAATGTTATGAATATTATGGGGCATTCGGGTTATATGAGAAAGGGGAAGTGAATGTGACGACTTCGGTCTCACTATCTGAATATGGTGACTTCGGTCACATTATCTGAATGTGGTAACTTCGGTTACATTATCTGAATGTGGTAACTTCGGTTACATTATCTGAATGTGGTGTCTTATGACACAATTATCTGGTGGCTATGCCACAAATTTTATATGGGCGATGAGCACGTCGATCGCAAATGATCGCCTTCGATGGTGTGTAGCGGATGGAGGGTTGACTTAGTAGTCCCCACGGTGTGCAGGTTGGTACTGGGATGTGTAGCGGATGGCATCTAGGTTTGGGTTGGGGTTTCATCATCATTTTTATCTATTATATGAATAAGTATTTGATATGAAAATGTATGCCTGATCTATTGAATTTTAGTGTTGTGTACACATTGGGTCTGTTGACTCACCCCATTGTGGGACTATTTTTCAGGTGACGATCAATAATAGGGAATGGGTTGTGAAGCTTAGGGATGGCCATGCTCACTTTGAAGTTTTATTCAATATGGATATTTAATTTTATTTAAGTATTTTAGAATTTTATTTTGGGATTTCACTTGATGTAATAAGGCCATAAGTTATATTTCTTTACTTTTATTTTTAAATACTATGTTACGAATTATTTTCAATTAAAGTTAAGTTTAAAATTTATTTCCTTTAAAATAAACCCTAAATTGTTTTGTCACCTTATTTAATGGATTTCAATATAAGATGAATTGGTTTTCAACACAAGCCCAACCCAAAACAATATTTTTTTTAAAATCGCACAAGTTTTCTCTAAGTAACAAAAGAATTTGAAACCGGTTTTCTTGAGGAACATACCAAATCTGGTCAAAGCTCGTGGGCCGGGTTTGGGGTGTTTCAAACCTGTTATTTCGCCTTTACCCTTCTCGGGATTTCAAACGTTATGCCGGGATTTCGGTATTTAACAGAACATGGCAGAGTTATTACATATATATATATTAGCAAACAATCTAATGGTGTGAGAAGTTACACACCTGGTTACCGTTAGGACGACACTCTCTATGTCGACATATCAGAAGCTGCTAAAACTGCTATCTGTCTAAGATTTTGTTCGGATGCCAGTCCACAACCTACTGGCCTGTAACACCCCAAACCCGGACAAGACACCACGTCCGAATCTGGTATGTTACGGGGAAACATGTTTTTGAGAAGTGAAATTTTCCGTTTAAAAGCTGAGTGAAAACACAGTGTATTTTGGAAGACAATTTAAGTAGACTTGTTTGAAATCAGATGGTGTATTTGAAACCCGGAGATTTTGAAAACTTAACCAGAATGTGTGGTTAAAACGAGTTTAAACCATTTAAAACCTTAATAGTTCCTTAGTGTTACTTCAAACATTTTGAACTTAGGAGAAATACGAGTTCGATTTGGAAATCATTTGAGTTTGTCTAGTATAAAGACTTAGCGTGATACCCGATGGTATAGTTTAAAAACACTTGCGTTATAATTTTGAAATCATTATCTTTCCAAGTTTTAGTAGAATTCATACCAACTTATTTTGTTAAGGCATATTAAAATTTAAACATAAACAGATAAAACATAAATTAAAAGGCCTTTTACAAATCCAATATAAAACCCAGGTGAGAGTAAATAACTAAAGTACCCAAATTCAATAGTCCAAGCAACACTTTTATTATAGCGTGGCATGTGCACCCCGAGTCCATCCCGGCTCCAAGTCCACGTCTACGAGTCACCTGAAATGTCAAAGGAGAGGGTGAGTCGGGTGACTCAGTGTGTAAATCCCGCTCCCGAAGAAACAACATGCTAACACACATCATACGTAGCAACATAATTAATGCAACCCGATCCTAACCACCCATATCGCCTTTTCTACCCCGTGTGGTACCAAACCACTGGTGGTGCCAAACCACTGGTGACGTATAGTCACAATGTGTTACCAAAACACTGGTGTCCCAAAGACACAATATCCATCAATGTGGTACCAAACCACTGGTGTCCCAAAGACACAATTGTGCTACCAAAGCACTGGTGACCGAAGTCACAAATCCAATGATGGGGCCAACCCATCGTGTGATACCAAATCACTAGCAGACGATCCCATATCTCAAGTGGGGCCAACCCACGGTGGTCAAACCACAGGGACGAGTCGCAATGAGGTGCCAAACCTCTCGGTGTCCCAAAGACACAAGATGTGCTACCAAAGCACTTGGTGACCGTAGTCACAAACCTGGTGATGGGGCCAACCCATCGCGTGTGTTACCAAAACACCGGCGTCAATCCCAGTATAATCATCTGCAGGGGCCAACCCATCGTGGTACCGAGCCATCGGGACGAGACGCTGAGGTACCAAACCTCTGGAGGTGCCAAACCTCTGGTGACCCAAAGTCACAAAGTGTGCTACCAAAGCACTGGTGCTCGTCAGCACAAAGTATCTCTGCTCCCTCCACTCGTATCACCCATTAGCATACCAGACTCATGTAACCATGCATATCATACAAATCGTGCATATCATGCTAAAATGTTTAACATCATATCCCATATCATACATCCATAATCATGGTATCATGCAGATCATCAGTAACCTTGTAACAATACTGACTTACCCGAGTCCAAGATCATACCCAAAAGGGTATCATATCAATCCATCAAACTGCCATGATTTTAATAGGCAAACAGGTTCAATAACAATATCACTAAATATGGGTGTGTTAGTTACACACCTGATAATACGAGTCTAAAATCCCAATCGAAACGATCTAAGTCCCTCGAGTGCCGACTCCTACAATCGGCCAAACATAGGGGTTAAGCATTTAAGACATTCGGCCATCACCATTTAGACCAACAAGGGTTTGTCGAATCACCCTTACCTTGCTATTGATTTGATTCCTTACCAAATCCGAATCAAGCAGTGATTCTTCTTCCAACAATCGGCACTCTAATAAACAAATAGTTAATCACCAATCACCTTTATCTAAACGAGGACTAAAAGAATGGACTAACAACAATACCAACCCTTACCACACTTACCAATCGGTTCAAAGAGTCGAAGGCTCTTCCTGGCTACTTTACGATATCCAAGACCCTATCACAAAATGATAATCCAAAAGGTTAACACCCTTCCAAACTGACCATAATCGGCCCTTAACCAAACCTTACCCAACAAAGAACCAAAAGAGGGAGATATGGCCATTCGGCCTTGCACTTACCAACACCCAACACCAAAATTCGGCCAACCTAACACCAGGGAAGAGAGGAGATTCGGCCAAGGCTTCAAAAGAAGAGGATTCGGTCTTTAGGTGTTCAACACCCTTGGGTTCGGCTTAGTGAGAAAAGAATGAGAACAAGGGTGAGAAGAGATAGAGAAACGGCACTAATATTTAGGAAAGAAGGAAAATAAAAGATGAATCTAAAAAAAAAAAATAAGAGAAACGGTGGAGGTGTTTGGAAGATGAGAGTTTCGGCTATCTAGGCTCAACCAAGAAGAAGATATGAGAAGAAGGGACTTTTTACTTTCGGCTCAAACAATTGAAATAGAAAAAAGGTTGAAAGAATAGGATTTCGGCTATTAAGAAAAGTTGAAACAAAATAAATTCGGCAACTAGATGTTTGCACATTCGGTTTCAAAAAGAAAATGAAAGAAATTCTTTAGGAATTCGGTTTTGGTAAGACAAAAAGGAGAATTTGGCTTGCCTCCAAGTGACCGAAAATGCAAAGTTGCCTATGTGAATTTCGGCCACCAACTCTCCCTACCAAACCGTCCACTTCCCCCACTCCATACTCCCCCAAATTCGGCCATAATCCCCCAAAACACTCCAAGCCACAAATTCAAACAATTTTGAACAAGTCAACTTCCTAAGTTCACTCTCTTCCCTCCATTTGAATGAGAAGACCTAGTCCAAGGCAGAGTTTGAACTGCCACCAACTCCTCCCTCCTATGCCGTCCAAAAAGAATGCAAAATGTGGCCACTCCGCAGCTTGAACATAGGACCTACCCCCTTGCAACTTTGACGTCACACCCAAGCTCAATGTGGCGTCTCCCCTTGCCCCTTTGCTAGCTCCTCTTTTTGTGTAATTAAACTCCAATTTATTTTCTTAAACCCCAACTCTATCAGCTCCCTACACCTAAGGCCAAGAATTAAAATTTTCCTACCTACTCAGGCACACTCCTAGCCTACAATTAAGCCCCGAATCACACAACCAACAACATAACAATCCCAACACATGCCATATCATGCAACAACAAAATAGCCCCTAACCCGGGATATTACATGGCCAATCCTGAACTGCTGACACCGCTCGCTTTTTAAACTTAGGGATTGGTTTTACAGATCCAATCCCCTCCTTTGCCTGATCCATATTTGATTCCATCGAGGGACCTTATCAGTTGCTACCATCGTAACATGTGGTTGTTAATCCTTAACATAGAGTTAAGATTACGAATACGATAATCTAATGTAACGAAAATCTAGAGAAAACTACCTTACCTTAAATCCCGAAAAGAGGTTTACTTAAAAAAAAACACAACATTTAGCGCACGCCGCAACTAGAACCCTGCTCCCACTCCTGCTCCTAACGCCTTTGCCACTGGGCCAGTCATTTCTTTGTGTTGTAAATCTGCCCCAACTAATTATAAGGTCTGAACTCTAGCCTTCATACTACTTATGCGCAATAAAATTTTTTGCCAAATCCAGGACTTGAACCTCTAACCACCAGCTTATTCCCAATGCCCCAAGCCACTAGACCACCCACTTTTTTGTGATATCTTTTAAACCAACAATATTTTAAAAGCCTTATGACTACCACCAACCTCCCTAAAAAAAAAACATTTTTGCTAAAGCCCTAGATCGAGCCTAGGACTTTTCCAACACTACCAACCCTTCCTAAACCTCCTAAAAATTAAACTAAACATGCAATAATAATTTTTTTTAAAGAAAATGTCCATTCAAACTTTTCATGATAAAATAATTTATTTCAGTTTGAATAATATTTTTAAGAAAAATTAACTATTTAAATGTATTAGTGACATTATAAAAGTAGAGGGACAAACTATGTGTAAAAAAAATAAAGCATATAAATCAAATCCCCAAATTTTAGCATAATCTAGGGGTCAATTAAAAATTGACCATTATCTTATTTTAGTATAAACCATATATTAATTTTTTTACGACAAAATCCATTCTCTCGACACACGAACCCACTTATTCTCGGCCCAAATTCAGGGTGTTACAAAAAATAAAGAAGTCAAACTTACCATAAATACTCCTTGGCCGACACTTTAAGGAAGGAATGCAAAAATAAAAGTCAAAAATGCACACAAAGGGATTCAAACTTCTTCCCTCAAGGTAATACATGTGGCGCCATAACCCTGTTACCATTAGCTCATTTATGTTAGCTATTTACTCATTTATTTCCATATGATTTAAGGTCACTTACTCCCTCTCCTTAAAGTGCTAAATGCCAAAAGTTTTTACTAGGTCCAAATAATTCCCGAGCCTTCTCAGGACTTCCTAAACATACCCAATTAATAATCTAACTAGCTTAGCACCAAAATAATGCAACACATAAAATTCAAATTCTAGGATGTTACAATATCGTCAAAATCAACTGAGTTTTCCTTCAAAGTTATTTTCCTATTCGTCCTTTTTGTCTTTGTGTCTTTAGTTTAGTCTTCGTCAATATAGTTTAAAGCAACTTCACTCTATTTTTAAGACTAAATAATAAAAAGAAAAGTTAGTATTAGTACTCTTAGTTCCTTTGGGTTCGATATCCGGTCTTGCCTAAGCTATACTACTGTTCGATAGGTACACTTACCTTTAATCATTGTCAGAGTTAGTTTCCAGGTTCGATCATTCTTTTATAAATTTTAAAGCTCTGATTTACAGCGATCATAATGCAGATACAAGGCAGCCAGGGTTGGTTTATGCGACTCGACGTCGAGAGGATGGCGATGCACCGGACATCATAACCAGTACGTTTCTTATATTTGAAGTGCCATTTACCGCTTTGATTGATATTGGATCTACCCATTCATATGTTGCCTGTACTGTGTCTGGGACTCTGGGTATAGAATCTGAGATTGCTGCTAGAGAAATGTCTGTGATTAGCCCTTTAAGATAATCTGTGGTAGTGAACAAGTTGTTTAGGAAGGTGCCTCTAGATATTTAAGGAGTAGTGTTTCTGACAGATTTGATGGAACTGTCGTTCAGCGAGTTTGACCTTATTCTAGGAATGGACTCGCTAGTTATGCACCGTACGAACTTGGATTGTGCTGCTAAGTGTATGGTATTAAAGACTCCAGAGGATGAGGAGGTGATGGTTATAGGAGAAAGAAGGGATTATCTGCCTCATGTGATTTTGACATTAAAGGCCGAAAAGTTGGTGCGTAAGGGGTGTGAGGTGTTTCTAGCTTTAATCAGCATATCGGATGTTAAGGAATTATCTGTTGGGGATGTCAGAACTGTGAAGGAGTTTTCGGATGTATTTCTCGAAGAGCTTCTGGGGTTGCCTCTAAATCGCGAGGTCAAATTTGGCATCGAGCTGTTACCAGAAACGGCTCCGATGTTCATTGCCCCTTATAGGATGACACCGAAGGAGCTGGTAGAACTAAAAGCTCAGATCCAAGAGCTGTTGGACGTTGGATTTATCCGACCAAGTCTATCTTCGTGGAGAGCACCGGTATTGTTCATGAAAAAGAAGGATGGGTCGATGCGTATGTGCATTGACTATCGTCAATTGAACAAGCTAACTATTAAGAACAAATACCCGTCACCAAGGATTAACGATTTGTTTGATCAGCTACGGGGAGCTTTGGTCTTCTCGAAGATAGATTTAAGGTCGGGGTACCATCAGCTAAGGGCTAAGGAGGCAGATATCCATAAGACTACATTCCAAACTCGTTATGGGCATTACGAGTTTTTTGTGATGCCATTCGGACTAACGAATGCACCAGTCGCTTTTATGGATATGATGAATCGGGTCTTCTAACCCTATCTAGATCGGTTCGTGGTGGTATTCATAGACGATATTTTGGTGTACTTAAGAATGGAGGAGGAGCATGATTCTCATCTTCAGGTTGTGCTAAAGATATTAAGAGAAAATTAACTTTATGCCAAATTCAATAAGTGAAAATTTTGGCCGAAGAAAGTGACCTTTTTGGGGCATGTTGTGCCTGCCGAGGGGATTAGAGTTAATCCTTGAAAGGTGGAAGCTGTGTTGGATTGGAAGTCACCGAAGTCAGTGTCAGAGATTCGAAGTTTTCTGGGTTTGGCTGGTTACTATAGAAGGTTTGTTAAGGGGTTTTCATTGATTGCTACACCCCTAACTAAGTTACTAAGTAAGGGAGTATCATTTGTTTAGGCTGATAAACAGCAGGAAAGATTTGAAAAGTTAAAGAAGATTCTGACTGAGGCACCAGTGTTAATTCAGCCTGAGGCTGGGAAGGAATTTGTTGTCTACTGTGATATGTCGCACATAGGGTTGGGATGTGTACTGATACAAGAAGGGAAAGTGGTGGCATATGCATCTCGTCAACTTAGGCCACATGAAGTGAACTATCCTACTCATGAACTATCCTACTCATGACTTGAAACTAGCTGCAGTAGTGTTCGCCCTAAAGATATGGAGACGTTACCTGTATGGAGAAAAGTCGCTCATCTACACTAACCATAAAAGTCTTAAGAATTTCCTTAACCAAAAGGAGCTGAATTTAAGGCAACGGAGGTGGATAGAGTTACTAAAGGACTACGACTGTTCGATTGAGTATCACCCAGGTAGAGCTAACGCGGTGGCAGATGCATTAAGTCGTAATGTGGTATCGGATTTGAGAGCAATGTTTGCTCATCTCAGCCTTTATGAGGATGGTAGTTTGTTGGCAGAACTTCAGGTAAAGCCGACATGGGTTAGTCAGATTAAGGAAAAATAGTTTTTGGATGAGTCGTTAAGTTCTCATTTTTAGCAAGTGAAAAGTGGGGAGACAGTGGATTTTGGGTTGAACAGCGAAGGGGAATTATGTTTCCGTGGAAGAGTTTGTATGCCCAAGGACTCTATGTTAAGACAATTGATTCTATAGGAGGCGCATAGTAGCCCATACACTATGCATCTCGGTGGAAATAAGATGTATCGAGACCTACATGAACAGTACTAGTGGCCAGGGTTGAAACGTGAGGTTACCGACTTCGTGAGCAAGTGTTTGACATGTTAGCAAGTGAAGGCAGAACATCAGCTGCCTTCAGGTTTGTAACATCCTAGATTAGGGGTTATGTATTTAGTGCATAATTCAAGTGACAGTAGGCTTGAAGTGTGTTTGGATATGTTTGGGAGGTTTTGAGAACCTAGGGATGTAGGAGGAAGTCTTGGAAAAATATTGGATTTTAAGTTAAAAAGAGGAGCTAGGCTTAAGAGGCCTTAAGAAAAGTTTTGGGGAATTTCTGACACAAGGAACCGTGTGGCAAATTGGCAAGGGACGCCACTTGGGAGCAGGGGAGCTTGCGTCAGGAGGGAGGAGGTTCGAGCAGTAGAAATTGCAGTGTGGGCTTTTCTTTTTGCGTCAAGAAGGGGAGCAAGGCCAGAGAAGCTTTAAGGGAAAAATTGTAGGCATTTTTGGACAAGAAATGGGGCTTGGTAAAGTGGCTGCAAGGCGCCACTTAAGGGCCTGGAAATGACGCCAGGTGCAGTGGGTAAGGGCCTTGGTTCGAGTCTTATTGGCAGCAGGGAGGCGTGCTTTATTTTTGCTTTTGGCGTTAAGGGAGGAGCTAGGTGAAGGAGGTCTTAAAAGAAATTGTGGGGAGTTTATGTCACAAAGGAGCCAGCAGTAAAGTGGCTTGGGGCGTTATTTGTAGCTTACATCACAGGGCTCCAGCAGGTCTCATGTTCGAATCTTGGGGGCAGCAGATGGGTGTTTTATTTTTGGCTTTTGGCGTCAAGAGAGAAGGGGAGTGTTGGACGGCTTTGGACTTTTAATTAGGTAAGGATAAGCTTGGTTTTTTATTTTAAATTTTAGCTAGAGGAGTTGGATAATTGTGGTTTTATTTTTGTTTAGTTTAAATGATAGGATAAGGGATAATGTGATAGATTATATTTTTTTAATAGAGATAATAAGTTAGCTTATTCAATTTATTTTGAATGAGTATTGAAGAGAAAATATAGGAGAAATTTTGGGGGTTTGATGAGAGGAGATATGGTGGCCGGCCAAGGGACTCTCTTGGTGTGCTTATTCGGTTTTGAAGTGTATAGGAAGTATGGGTGCCGAATTTGGGTAGTATAAATAGGGGTGCTCACCTTTTGGCAATTCTTTTCTCCATTTATTCTCCTTGTGCCGAAAATTGTTCCTCTCATCTCACACTCTCTTTTTATGCCGAAAACCATTAAGTGTTTAGCATATCTTCTTTTGACCAATAGCCGAATTCAGGGAGGCTACCAAGGTGGGTTCTTTCATCTTTTCCTTACTACTTCTCCTTGCCGAAATACCTTAAGCCACAAGTCTCTTTCTACCCTCTTCTCTTCTTGGAATCTTAAGGCCGAAACTGAGAGTACTTACTCTTTTGATAATTTTATTCATGTTTTAAGCCATAACCGAAAATCAAGCGCTTTGTCTCTTTTTGTCGACTACTTTCTCCTAGGCCTTCAGAACGTGCGATAGTGGTAAGTATTTGCTCTCTAGCATTCTGTTTGGGTTCTTTCTCTATTAGTATGCCGAAAGCAATGGTAAGCCTTGGTATTTGGGTTGGCCGAACCTTAATAGGGCCTTGATTTCATGTCTTGTTTTGTGTAGTCAAGGAAAGATAGCGTTAAGGGAGTAAGGAGATCTCTCGGGTTTTTGACATCAAGGTAAGTGGTTGTGGTATTCGGCCCCAGGCCATATTATGTGAATAAGTGTTGACCGATTCTATCTATGGATGTTTAGGGGCTAGTCGACTGAGGTAAGCAAGCTTTCGGGATTCAAGATCGTTTTGGTAAGGGCATTCGATAAGTTTGGATTTGGTTGATTTTTGGTTATAACTTAGTGACTAATTTGATATGCTAATTAAGTGTTATGATGGAGGCGAATACCAGTCAAGAAGGGAAAGGGAAGGTCCCTATTCCTAAGTTTAAGAAGAGATCTGTCTCGACAGTTCGGGATTGGCCACCGGGTGTGGGCCAGCAGCAGGGGAAAGCTATAGATAGATAGTCGTAGTGTCTCTTAGTGATAGCATAGGGATCGAGAGCTTAGAACTTCAAGTGATCAGGTGTGTGATTAAACCACCATTTTCCAGGTATATGATATGTATGTGATATGTGCATGTGTTATGAATGTGCTAACTAGTACAGTGGAAATTGTGATATGGATACCCTCAAGAGGTATGTCGATAATCCGGTAAGCACCAAATCTAATAAAGTGTGATTATTAATATGAATATGTGTTATGACTATGCTTGACGAACATGTTCATGCATCATTATATTATATCATTATTTTATGTTGCATGTGCATGGGTTGGGATACGATATGAAAGAAGGTACGGGTGTACTTCGAGTACGTGGTTTGATGTTAGCCTTGAGCTACATCGTGGATTGACGTTGACTGAGGTCACGTTGTGGATTAATTGCGATTTAGTTCGCGTGGCTTGATGAGTGGCTGTGTGCCTCATCGTGGTTGATACCGGCTATGTGCCATATCGTGGTTGATGAGTGACTATGTGTCCCATCATAGTTTTGGTGTTAGCTACAGCTACATCATGGATTGGCGCTGACTGAGGTCGCGTTGTGGATTATTGTGCTTAATTGCACTTGGACGACATTGATTGCCTTCTGGAGTGAAAAGGAGAGAGTGATTTGATAATCCCCTGGTATGTGGTGGCTGGATACGGGGGTGTGTAGAGGATGGACCCTAGGTTGGGTTGGGTGCACTTTGCGTAATTTCAATTGATATGTGAATTAATGTGAAAAAGGGCCAGGCCCAATTGATATGTGGATTAATATGGAAATGGGCCAAGCCTAGTATATGAATATGGATCAGTGCGGAAATGGGCTAAGCCTGATATGTGGAAGTTATGCGGTTAATTACCCTGTCACCTGATAAGTGATTTGAATATGGGCCAAGCCCAGAATCTAATAATAAGTGAATATGTTATATTGTTATCTGATATTTGGGTTAATATGTGGTTAACATGTGGGTGGAATTCAGTGGATTAATTACACACTGAGTCTGTGTGACTCACCCAATTTTTATTAAACATCGCAGATGATTCGTGGTGAGCGGACTGGGTTGGAGTGGATACGAGGTGGCCCATGCAGAAGATGTTTTAATTATGTTTAAATTTTATTAAAAAGTACCTTGAGTAATTATTTATTGTAATAAGGCCCAGTTAAAGTATTTGAACATTTTTATTATGTTTAAGCTAGATGACGATTAAATTATTATTTGGAAATGCTATTGTTTTTGGAAACTCATATTTTTTTAAAAGATATTAAAGTTTTAATCCGGGAAATTGTAATAACTTAGTTTTATTGGGAGATTTAAACACACAATGTTTTATTAAAGACAAAAATTTTTAATGTTTTCCCAAAAGTGAAATCAGTCTTCAAACGTTTTTCCGCAGTGACATACCAGATCCGGTCAGGGCTCGTGGGCCGGGTTTGGGGTGTTACAGGGTTTGCTGCAGCCGGTGAAGATTTCACTTTGGAAGTGGGAGAGAATAACCATGGATTTTGTTAGTGGGCTACCCCTAATGCCTACTAAGAAAGATTCAATATGGGTAATCGTTGACCGGTTGACTAAGTCTGCTCATTTCATACTTGTGCGCACTGACTACTCGCTACAGAAGTTGGCCAAGCTGTATGTTACAGAAATTGTGAGGCTGCGTAGGGTACCAGTATCTATCATCTTAAACAGGGACCCAAGATTCACATCTCGATTTTAGAAGGCATTACATGAAGCTTTGGGTACAAGATTGGACTTTAGCACAGTGTTTCATCCACAGACTGATGGTCAGTCGGAAAGGGTAATCCAGATCTTGGAAGATATGTTAATGGGTTGTGTAATTGACTTTAGAGGTAGTTGGGAAGATTATCTGTCGTTAGCAGAATTTGCGTATAACAATAGCTACCAATCCAGCATTCAGATGGCACCCTACGAGGTGTTGTATGGTCGTAGGTGTCGTACCCCTACTTGTTGAACAGAATTAGGTGAGTGACAGTTGTTGGGTCCGTGATTGATTTTAGAAACTGAGGACAAGGTTAAGTTGATTCGAGGTTGGTTAAAAGAAGCTTCTGATAGACAGAAGTTGTATGAGGACCTGAAGCCTAAGGAGATATAATTTTCATTAGGGGATTATGTTTTCTTGAAGGCCTCACATTGGAAGAAAATTTTGAGATTTAGATGGAAGGGCAAGTTAAGCCCTAGGTTCATCGGGCCTTATCGGATAGTGAAGCGTGTGGGACCGGTCACTTATCAGCTTGAGTTGCCTGCTGAGTTAAATCGAATACATGATGTATTCCATGTTTCGATGCTAAGGCGCTACCGTTCAGATCCTTCTCATGTAGAGCCGGTAGAAGAAATTGAGGTAAGACCTAATCTGTCTTTTGAAGAAGAACCAGTGCAGATTTTCGATCGGGATGTTAAAGTATTGAGGAGGAATTCCGTTTCGCTGGTCAAAGTGTTGTGGAGTAATCATGGTTCAAAAGAAGCTACGTGGGAGCCGGAGGAGGCAATGCAACAGGAATACCCTCACCTCTTTTATCCGGGTAAATTTCGAGGTCGAAATTTCTTTAAGGGGGTAAAACTGTAACATCCTAAAAATAAGGGTCTGGCATTTTTGCGTTGTTGCATGTGTGGTGCTTGAAAAGCTTGTTAATTGGTTGTGTTTTGGGTCCTGGGGAGGCTTGGTTTCTAGCCTAAACCCTGGTGAAAGTTTGGTTTTTGGGCACTTTAGTGGGGTGAGCTAGTGGAGGCAGGACTTAAGTTTAATTGTTGGTGTTGTGCTAACAAAAGGGAGCTTGTGGTGGAGTGGTGTTGGCGTCACTTGTGAAGTAAGGGAAGTGGGGTTCAAATCCCGCATGCAGCATATTATAGGCTTTTATTTTGTGCCCAAGAAAGGAAGGTAGCTGCGAGGAGACCAAACTCTGCAGGAGAGAGGGAAGACTTGGTCAAATTATTTGAATGGGTGATGGAGAGTGAATGGGGGGGCAAATCAAGGAGTGAATCGTGGGATGGAGGTGAGAGGGGTGGTTGGCCGAATGTGGGAGCTTGTGGGGGGTGAAATTCGGCTAGGGGGTAGGAGTGCATATTCGGCCTTGAGCAAAGAGGGAGTGCCGAAAATTGTTGAGTGTTTTTACTTTTTAATTGTGTATTTCAAGTATTTTCTTCTTTGTGCATCTCAAGTCACCTTGTTGCATTTTCCTTTTTGTCAAAATTCTTTTCTCACTCTTTTCTTTTCCAATTTTTTCCTAGTCATTTTCTCTCTTCTGGGAACCTAAGCCAAAATTTCCTCCTTGCTCATTTGAATCGAGTTCTCTTTTTATTTTGCTAATAGCTGAATTCTCTAACTACTCACCTATTCTCTCAATTCTTCCACTTCTTCTCTTTTCTTTGATCAATAGCCACCCTATCTACTTTGATTCTTGTGGCCGATTGCTTGGTGTTTTACTTTTGGGTGCCAAATCTTTTTCTTCCAATCGACTTCTCTTTTATCAAAGGTAATGCTTCATTCTCTTTTGTTCTTTACTCTTCTTCTCTTGGCTAAGCCGAATTTAACCACCCATTTTTATTTTAAACTCCTTTTGTTCTCTTTTGGTAAGGGCCTAATCAAGTCATCCTTCGCTACCACTTATCATTCTCTTAGCCTTAGTTTTCGGAAGTTGATTGGTGAGTGGGTGTTAGGCTGAATATTGGTGGTACGATGTTACTCTTTGGTTGTTTTTATTCAAGCCGAAAGGCTCCCATGTTTTTAAGTTGGATGAGAGTTTTTATGGTTAACACTTCTTCTCGATTTCAACATTTCAAGGGACTCGGTGGGTGTGAATCAAATGAGCATTTATACAATCCTCCCTTGCGGTGGAATTTTCAGATTTTTGGGTAAGGAATGTAGAGTGCTTTAGAAATCACAATGTTGGAAGATATTGTATTAAGACTAACCGACTAGTCAACTTTGATCTTAGGTGTTTGGGAAAAAGTGTCGAGTACCGCTAATTGCAAACAGGTGTGTAATCTCACACCTCTCTGAATGTTTGTGTGAAACGTTTGTGAAGCGGCCAAATGTCGAAAAGCTGAAAAAACCAGTAACTATGACTACTCGAGCGCGCGAGCACTCGTTGTGGCAAAACGAGATACGAAACATGACGTTGAGTCGTTGAGGGTGTCAAGAACACTCTCGCGATACTGAGGCTGAAACAGGGCTATCCAGGCCGAAACAGGCCAAATGGGCCCAATGGGCTATTTGGCCCACATGGGCGAAATTGATGGAAAATTGTAAAGGTGTAAGTGCGGTTGCGAAATCTGGAAATCTGAGACTGAAACATTGCGAAATGGGCCACATGAGCGTGTGGGCCCGTTTGGGCTTAAAATGGATTTTAGGCCCAATAGCTCCGTAGAGACCTAGAAAGGGTCTCATGTCACTCGAGGCGATAGTAGCCTTCGAATAGGCCGTTAGTTGGTAAATTACTAAAATACCCTCGGTGGGTAAATTATTGAAATGCCCATAGTGGCAGTTTTGGTATGATTATGTATAACTTGATTAATTGCCATGATGATACATTTTGCATACACTGAATTATTATGCCATGACATGTTACATTGGGATGGGTTATTGATGGAGGAAGTGCTGTACTGGTGGCTATGCCACAATATACTGATTTCAGTGGCTTAGCGACATATACTGATACTGGCAACTTTGCTGCGTTTATAATGGCAGTTTAATTGCATTCTTGGAGTTTAGGGTTGGGTGGGTTGACTTGGTCCCCACATGGAGTGTAGGGCTGGTACGGGTGGAGTGTAGCGGATGGACCATTAGGCTGGGCTGCATTTTCTGTTTGCATTACCATGATTTTGGGGTTGTGGGCCCAAATCGACATCAGATGGGGCTTAGGCCCGCATCGAGACCATGATCGTGGATCGAAACGAGATTTCACACTGAGTTCTCGTAAGTCACCCCTTCGTTTTAACCTTGCAAGTAATCCCCAACATTAGTGAATTTGGAACTGTGGAGGACTCCGTGGTGGTTATACACCAAGATTTATGATTGCGAACTTAGTAAATTTTCGTTTTGCTTTACTTCAGTCTTATTTTTATTTTGGGGTTAATAATTTTGTAATAAGGCCATTGGTATAACTTCTTTTAAACCTTCCTTAATAACTACTAGATTTATAAATATGTAGTTTTTTTTAAAACGACAATAATTGTTTTAAAAAATATCACATTTTTGTAATCTACTGAAATTGATTCATGTTATAACCAAGTTTTGGGTATAATAACATTAATAACAACAATAATGTCTTTACAAAGAAACCACAAAAACAAATCTGATTTTTCCACAAACAACAAAGCTCGAGGTTTTAAAAAGAATACGAACAACTTTTTAACAAATGCGCAAGTTTTTAAACAACCCTTCTATGTGACATGCCAGATCCGGTCATAACGTCTAGGCCGGGTTTGGGGTGTTACATCTCGATACTTCTTTCTCTCAATTTCATGACTAAATAAATCTTTATAAAGCACAATTTACTATTTCAAAAATCTTTTAAAAGCTACATTTGACTCGTAAATATTAAATATTATAATCTAAGAATTTATTTGTCAGATTTGGTGGTCTCGAACCACTATTTCCGACATTGCTAAAATTTGGGCAGTTACACCTTTTACCATTTTTACGTCCCCGAGTAAACTTTTTTCACCAGTTTCCACTCATAATAAGGGAAGATTCATTTAATAATATAGTTATCATATTATTGTTTTAATTGTTATATTTTCAGAATACCATATTATTTGAACAGGTGGAACAATGACACAAACCATGTAGGTATGCCAAAGGAGCTTCAAGATATTCGATTATTGTTAGATCAACGGTTAGAAGCTGAAGTTAGTTTTTGAGTTTTTCAGTTACATAAAAATAATGTAAAGATTTGAAATTTATTATTAGAGACATAATGAAATCTACATGTCGTAACCATTTTTGTAAAAACGGAGGTCGACTTGGATTTTGGAAATGAAAATGAAAACGGTTGTTTGTAATAGACAGTTTGATTTATCAAAACAACGATTTTGGTCAACGAAACTCAGAAAATGGCTCGGGAGTCGGTTACGTACGAGGAAGAGTTAGCACCCTCGATAAGCCCAAAATTGGTACCCAATTGATTAGTTAACGTCTTAATGTCGAAAATTTGAAAAGATTTTTAAAGAAGGATGTCAAGACCCTCCTATTTCGAAGAAGTAAAATGTCACGCCCAGTAAGTTAAGGTACGACATTTTGAATTCCCGAAACTGAGTTTGTCTTTTGACTTTAAAAACTCATGTATTTAAGTTTAAGAAAGATATTCGGTCATTTGGGTTAAATGAAAAAACCAAAACCCAGTAAATTAGGGCACAATTTCTCGAAGTTCCAAATACAGAATATTGCCTTTATTTTAAAAAATCTTTTCCCGAGGTAACAAAATGTCACATCCAATACGTTAGGACACAACATCTCGAATTCTCAAGAAATAGCTTTCTATTTATTCAAAACTAATTTATTTTAAAAAGGATATTCCGCTATTTAGGTTAAGTGAGAAAAATCGAAACCCAGTAAGTTAGGGCACAATTTTTCCGAATTTCTAAATACGAAAGATTGCCTTTATGAAAGAAATCAACTTTGTATCGGGTAAAAATTAATATAACACAAGTTTGTAAAAATAAAAAGAAATAAATCATGATATTAGCAAGCATAACGGAATAATAATAAACGTATAGTACGAATGACAAGAGGACATAAAACAAACAAGCTATGTAACTTAAAAGGAAAATAATAGGTAAAAGTAATAAAAAAGATAAAATGACAATAAATAAGAATAATAAGAATAAATAAAAAAAGAAAATAGTAAATTGATAAATAAATAAGTAATATATAAAATAGTAAAATAATAATAATAATAATAATAATAATAATAATAAAGAAAAAATGTGTTAATAAGGAGAATAATAGTAAAAAGCTAAATAATAATAATATGTTAATAATATAATAGTGATGATGATAATAATAATAATAATAATAATAATAATAATAATAATAATAATAATAATAATAATAATAATAATAATAGCAATAACAAAAATAATGATAATAAAAATAAAAATGATAAAAATATAAGATAGTAATAACAAAGTAATAATAATGATACTAGAAAGAAAAATAAAATAATAATAATAATAGTAATAATAATAGTAAAAATAACGATAGTAATAGCAATAACATTGATAATAGTAATAATAAAAGAAAATAGTAACAATAATATGTTAATATACATATTAATAATGATAATAATAGTAGCTTAAATAGAAAATAATAATACATTAATAAGATAAATAATGATAATAATAATAAAAAATATAAAAAGAATAAATAAAATAATAATAATAATAATACGGGCAGTAGTAAAATAATAATAATAGCAAATATAATAGTAATACTAATAATGTTATTATTAATAATAAATATAATAATAATAATAGATAGATAATAATAATAATAAATAAAAATAATAATATAATATAGTATTAAATATAATACTAAATATAATATAATAATAATTAATTTAATAATAAATGAGTGAAAATAGCCAAAAAAAGGACGAAAATTGAATTAAAAACGGAATACTGGGGTAAATTTGAAATAAAAAAGGGGAAGGTCCATATTGTGATGCGCAAAAGAAGTGGAGGGACCAAAGTGGGCAATAACCCCTCCCTTCAAAACGCGCAGCAGCGAAGGGACCTAGATTGTAATATCCCGGGTTAGGGGCTATTTTGTTGTTGCATGTTTTGCATGTGTTTGGTATGCTGTGTTGTTGTTTGTGTTGTATCGGGGTTTAATTGTAGGCTAGAAGTAAGCCTGAGTAGGTAGAAAATTTTAGTTTTTGAGCTAAGGTATTAGGAGCTGAGGAAGCTGGGGCTTTTAAATTTATTTTGGGTGTTTGTTAGCACAAGAAACAAGTTGGTGGAGTGGCAATGTAGGCGCCACTAAGGCTTGGAGTGGGTAACGCTTAAAGCAAGGATGTAGGCCTTGTGTTCGAGCTGCAAAGTCCCCTTTTTGGCACTCATTTTGACGGCATGGAGGGAGGAGTTTGTAGGCAGTTCAAACTCTGCTATTGACTTGGTCAAGTGGTGACTTGGATGGTGGAGAGCAAAGTGTGGAGGAGGACTTGGTCCACTCATTTCAAATGAGTGGATGGGAGCTTTTGGGGGGATTGTGGCCGAAATTTAGGGGAGTTGGAGGGGGGAAGTGACGGCATAGTGTGGGTTAGGGGGGAGGCCGAATGTACCTTTAGCATTTTGGTTGTTTCGGCCAAAAGATGGTAAGCTAAAATTCTTTTTTTTTTCTTCTTGTTGTCAAATTGCCAAAATCGAATTTCAAGTAAAACTCTCCCACTTTTGCTTCTGAAAACCGAAAACCCAAGCACTCTACTTGCCGAATTTTTGCATTTGTTTTCTATACTTGGTGTTGTTGGCCGAATGCTTTTCTCCCTATTTTCTTCTTCTCTTCATTTTGTATAAACCGAAACCTATATCACTTTTTCTCACACTTTCTTCTTCTTTCTTTAATAGTGCAAGCCGAAACTTACCTTGTTCCTAAACCAAAATCTACATACATTCTTCCATTTCTTCTCTGCTAGACTCTCTTTTATTCTCTTACAAAGCCGAAAGTGGGGGTGTAAAACACTCAAGCCGAACCCTTCTCATCTGTTGGCCGATTTCTTCTCATCTCTTAAACCATATTTTCCTCCGTTGTACTCCTGAGTTCTAAGCCAAATACCTCCCTTCTCTTAGCTTTCATCTTGGCCGAATATTAGTGAAGGGTGATCCTGTTTGGTGGATCGATTTTTGGTGTTTGGTAAGTAGGGGTAAGTACATGGTATTGTTAGTATTTCATTTTTTTTTTAGGTTCGATTAAGGCAAAGGTAACAAAAGATTAACTGCTCATCTTTTATGCTGTAGCCGATTGCTAAGGAGAATCATTGGGTGATTCGGATTTGGTAGGAAACCAAATCATCTTTAAAGGTAAGGGTTCGATATTAACCCCTTGGTTAATTGTTGATGGCCGAATGTCATAGATGCCTAACCCCTAATGTTTGGCCGATTTTAGGAGCAAGTTAATCAAAGGATTGTAGATCGTTTCTGTGGGATTAGAGCCTTTGTCATTTCATGTGTGTATACTAACACACTTATATTTAGTAATATGATTGATAACCGTGTGATGACTAATGAAACAGTGGTGATTGATTTGATACCCTAATGGGTATGATTCGGACTCTGTAAGTCAAGATTACTATTTTAATGATGATCTATATGTTACCATGGACTGTGGATATATGTGACATGGGATATGAGATTAGATATATTGGTATGATATGCATGATTGTATGACATGCATGATTGAATGATATGCATGATTACATGAGCATGGTATGTTGATGGGTGATACGAGAGGAGGAGCAAAGTGATATTTTTTGTCCGACGAGCACCGGTGCTTTGGTAGCACACTTTGTGACTTTGGGTCACAGAGGTTTGGCACCTCCAGAGGTTTGGTACCTCGGCGTCTCGCCCCCGCTGGCTCAGCACCACGATGGGTTGGCCCCACGATGATTATCTGGGATTGACGCCGATGTTTTGGTAACACACGATGGGTTGGCCCCATCACCGCATTTGTGACTACGGTCACGGTTGCTTTGGTAGCACATTGTGTCTTTGGGACACCAGAGGTTTGGCACCTCATTGCGACTAGTCCCCGTGGTTTGACCACCGTGGGTTGGCCCCACTTGAGATATGGGATCGCCTCGCTAGTGATTTGGTATCACACGATGGGTTGGCCCCATCATCATTGGAATTGTGACTTGGTCACCGGTGCTTTGGTAGCACAATTGTGTCTTTGGGACACCAAAGTGGTTTGGTACCACATTGATGGATATTGTGTCTTTGGGACACCAAAGTGTTTTGGTAACACATTGTGACTATACGTCACCAAAGTGGTTTGGTACCACACGGGGGTAGAAAAGGCGATATGGATGGTTGGGACTAGGTTGCATTAATTATGTTGCTATGTATGATGTGTGTTAGTTTGTTGTTTTATCGGGAGCGGGATTTATACATCGAGTCATTCGACTCACCCTCTCCCTTGACATTTCAGTGACTCGAGACGCGGACATGGAGCCGGGATGGACTCGGGTGCTCATGCCATGTGGAATAAAAGTTTTACTCGGATGTTATGCTTTGGGTACTTTAGTTATTTACGTTCATTGGGTTTATTTCGGATTTGTAAAAAAGCCTTTAAATTATGCCTTTTGATATTATGTTTTAAGTTTGATTTTAATATGCCTTAACTGAATAATTGGGTTAATTTGCTAAAACTTGACATAACAACGATTTCAAAACTTTAACGATATGTTTTCAACTATACCATCGGGTGTCGCACTGATTTTATGAGCATATGAAAATCAATTGTTTCCAAACTTGAAAGCAAATTTTTACTAAGTCTAAATGTTTTAGTAACGATATTAAACAACTTGTTTTTCTAAACGGATCAAAGTTTTACCAATTCTATTTAGTACAAATTCGAAATTTTCGATCACGGTTTCCTCGTAACATACCAGATTCGGTCGTGGTGTTTGGACCGGGTTTGGGGTGTTACAATTGTGGTATCAGAGCCAAGTTCAAAAGCTCGGCTGTGGGCCTGAGGCCCAAAATGTTTTCAAAAGTTCGTTTTAAGTGTTTTGGGGTTGAATACATGGTTTACAAGGCATGGCACCGAGTCTCCGGCACCAGTTCGCCCAGGTAAGTAATTCTAAACTCTTCTGTGAATTACTATTTGTAGAAGGGTAGGTGGTATGGAACGTAGTTAGATTTATAGGACTTGAACCCTAGGATTAGATCACTCAAACACTCGAATTAAAGCATAAGACTTAAAGCACTAAACCAATCTATGACTCACCACGGGGCTAGGGGTGTGGTAACTCACATGCACGCATGTCAGGAGAGGATCAGGAAGAGCTTGGTATTTAAGCGATCCTCGTGACTCACCTCCTCTTCGCAGTATCCCACACGGTGCGTAGCTCGAGTTCACCCACGACCAAGAAGGCTCGGTCATAGACTTAACCTAACGACTAGAACCCGAAAAGGGAATTAGCCATGTTTTCGAAAATACAACAACAACCCTAATGTTTTCAAACTTTTCGCAATAAACTCTTTCAAAACTGAGAATGTCACTTTTACAACGAATTTCTCGATTTGAAAAATTACAAAAATGCCCTTAGGGGTAAATTTACTAAAATGCCCTCGGTTTATAAAATAGCAACCCAAAGATTTTGCCCAAAATTTCAATGATGTTACGAAATTCAAACACTCTGTTTTACAAAATATCAATCAAAATTTTGATTTTGGAAATTTACGGAAACGCCCTCAGTTTGTGAAAATTACTAAAATACCCCTGGTTTCCAAAACGAAGTATTTTACAAAATTTTCAAAGAACACTCTCAAACTTTTGGAATTTCAAAGTGACCGATTTTACGAAAGTTTAAAATATCTTTTATTTAAAAATACCTGTAGGAAAATGACGAAAATACCCTTGGGCTAGAAATGGGCAGCAATGTCCGAAGAGTGAATAGGTATGGAAAGGGTTAAGGAATGGATGTATGACCTCTTTTGGGTGAATAGGATAGAAGATTGAAACCTTGGTTGCTCGAAAGAACCTCTGATTAAACTCCATCCATAAAATTTCTTTGCGGTTAAGAAAGTGGAACGATACTAATGCATAAAAATCTTCTTAATCAGAAACGTAGATCGTTTAGTCATGAGTACTCGAGGTGGACGTGGCCGTAATACTCGTGGTCGAGGTCGAGGTAGGATGACAGTTTCTGAACCCGTAGGATCTGGTCAAGGGTCAGAAAATGAGATGCTGGGATTACGCCACCAGTGGAGGTGGTGAGTTCCGGATCGCCGAGACGATGCGATGTCACAGCGATCTTTGCGGGTGTTGGAAAGAGTAGCTGGTGTAGGTGGTGGTGCAGGAGTTAGGAAATCTGTTCCTGAGCGACTCCGGGCTAATGGGGCCGAATTTTTCCGAGGTGTATCGGGTGTTGCTCCTAGCACCGCTTTGAATATTGGTTTGGAGGCAACCGAGCGGATCATGGACGATCCGGACTTGACTACCAAGAGAAGTGAAGGGCATCGACGCTTCTTCGGGATGAGTCATACCAGTGGTGGCTCACGGTTCGGGACAGTGTGGCGCAGAAGATCCGACATGGGATTATTTTGATTTGCATATCAAAAGAAATACATCGGGGCTAGTTACATCGACTCGCCGAAAGGCATTTCGAGGCTTGTTCAGGAGTAAATCTGTTCTTCGAGCACGAGGTGAGTTTCAAGTCGAGTAGGTATGCCGAGGGCATTGTAGCCACCGAGCATGAGAGGTGTGTTCGTTTCGAGGATGGTCTCGAGACGAGTTGAGGTCGCTGATTGCTCCATGGCCAGGAGAGCGAGTTTCTTTGTCTTAGTTGAGAAGGCTAAGGTAGCCGAGGGTGTTAAAGAGTCGGTAAGGCGAGCATGGACGTGGAGTAGGCTTAAGAGGAGCTTTGGGTCTTACGGATCGCCCGCAATCCATGAGAAGAGGCTAGACCGAATGGGCGTAATCGATCCGCTAGGTTTGTTCTTTCGCAGGCGGGACCGCCGCAGATGTAATCGGGTGGGAAATCTCATTGGGGTGGTTGTTGGACCGTGGAAAGGGTTGCTTCGAGTGTGGTTCTCGGATCATCGCATTAGGGTATCCTCGTAGGATGGCCGAGATTGAGCCCGAGAGTCGTGGCCGTAATCGTTCGAGGTAATGGACCGCCACCACGCAGGGCCGTGGTAATGGCGAGAGGTGGTAATGGATTTGGTCGAGGTCGTGGAGCACCGCGGAGGCGCGGGTAGTTCCGAGGCACGACGGCTGATGCAGTGTGTATGCAGCTAGGCGCGCCGCGAGAGGCGGCGCACGCACCGGACGTAATCACCGCAGACGTTTTTGATTTTTGGTTCTCCCTATACCGCTTTAATTGACTTGGGTTCCACGATTCGTATGTTGCTAGTAGTATAGTTGAGACCATGGACTTAGACTTAAACCGCTTCAGACAGATGACCGCATTTTAGCCCTCTAGGTCACTCAGTAGTCGTAGATAAGTTGTATAAGGATGTACCCCTAGAACTCCAAGGGGTCATTTTTTCTTCTTGATCCGATGGAACCGCCGTTTGGGGAGTTCGATCGATTCTCGGAATGGATTTGGTTGGTTAAGTACCGGGCTAAAGTGGATTGCGTGCGCTAAGCGCATGGTTCTATCGACGGATAAGGGAGATGAAGTGATTATGATAGGTAATAGGAGAGATTACTTATCCAATGTGGTGTCGGCATTAAAAGTCGTAAAGATGGTCGGAAGAAGGGTGTGAAGCGTATGTGGTTCATGTGTATGCCTTGGAGGCTAAAGAATCTGCTTTGTTGAGAAGGTTAAATCATTGTTAAGGAATTTGTTGATGTGTTTCGAGGAGCTTAGGGTTTGCCACCGGATCGTGAGGTAGAGTTTGGGATAGATCTCGCTACTGTGGATCGCGCCGGTGTCTATTGCTCCATATAGGATGGCACCAAAGGAATTGGTGGAGCTTAAGGCTCGATTCGAGAGCGTTGGATCGAGGCTTCATTAGGCCAAGTGTTTCACCGGGGGGGAGCGCGGTGTTATTCGTCAAGAAGAAGGACGATGCGATGCGGATGTGTATCGACTACCGCCAACCGAATAAAGGCTGACGATTAAAAACAAGTATCCGTTACCACGGATAGATGACTTGTTTGATCAACTGAAAGGTGCATCGGTGTTTTCGAAGATTGATTTGAGGTCTGGGTACCATCAGTTGAAAGTTAAGGAAGCGGATATCCATAAGACAGCGTTTGGACTCGATGCAGACGCACTACGAATTCCTCGTAATGTTGTTCGGGTTGACTAACGCCCGGCGGCTTTTATGGATATGATGAATAGGGTGTTTCAGCAGTATCTGGACCGTTTCGTCGTGGTTTTTATTGACGACATCTTGGTTTACTCAAGGTCGGAAGAAGAACATGATGCACACTTAAGAGTGGTGTTGCAAATTTTGAGGGAGAAGCAACTCTATGCTAAGTTCAGTAAGTGCGAGTTCGCTTAGTGAAGTGGCGTTTTTGGGTCATGTAGTATCAGCTTGGGGGATTAGAGTAGATCCTCGGAAGGTTGAGGCGATTTTGGATTGGAAGCCTCCTAAGTCAGTCGCTGAGATTCGGAGTTTCCTGGGTTTGGCAGGATACTACCAAGATTTGTTGAGGGTTTCTCGTTAATTGCAAAGACCGATGACTAAGTCATAAGAAAGGGAGTTCCGTTCGTTTGGGAGAAACAAAGCAGGAGAGTTTTGATAAGTTGAAGAAGATCTTGACAGAGGCTCTGCTTTAATTCAACTCGAGGTGGTAAGGAATTCACGAGCATCGCGACGCATCACATACGGGGCCCGGGTTGTGTGTTGATGCGGGAGGGTAAGGTTGTGGCTTATGCTTCTCAAGTGGTGAGGCCACACGAGGCCAACTATCCGACGCACGATTTAGAGCTAGCAGCCGTAGTCTTCGCTCTAAAAATCTGGAGGCATTACTTGTACGGTGAGAGGTCAATAGTCTACACAGATCATAAGAGTCTGAAGTATCTATTGACTCAGAAGAATTTGAATTTGAGGCAGCGTAGATGGGTTGAGTTGCTCAAGGACTACGACTGTTCGATTGAATATCATCCGGGCAAGGCTAACGTGGTGGCAGACGCATTGAGCCGTAGGGTTGTTTCGGATTTAAGAGCGATGTTTGCCCATTTAAGTTTGTATGACGACGGGAGTATTCTGGCAGAGCTGCAGGTTAAGCCTACTTGGGTTGAGCAAATCAGAGAAAAACAGTTAGAGGATGAGGTTCTGAGTGCGCGAAGGTTGCAAGTGCAGAATGGTGGTTTGGAGGGTTACAGCTTGTCTAGTGATGAGGTTCTGTGTTTTCAAGGGAAGGCTTGTATGCCTAAAGATGTTGAGCTGAGGCAGAGGATTCTTCAGGACCCACATAGCAGTCCTTATGCTATGCATCCTGGAGGTAGTAAAATGTATAGGGATCTTAGAGAAGCGATTTTGGTGGCTGGCTTGAAGAAAGAGGTGACAGAGTTTGTGGGGAAATGTCCGACTTGTCGCCAGTCAAAAGTGAACATCGATATCGCCGTCGGGTTTGCTTGACTGTGAAAATTCCTCGATGGAAATGGGAAAGGATAACCATGGATTTCGTCGGTGGTTTACCGCCACGCCAAGCAAGAAAGATTCCGTTTAGTTATTGTGGACCGTCTCGACTAAGTCGGCCCATTTCATTCCGGAGAGTGGACTATTCACTTCGTGAGATTGGCGAAGCTTTATGTGTCAGAGATAGTAAGGCTACACGGTGTACCAGTTTCGATAATCTCGGATAAGGATCCCAGGTTTACGTCGAGGTTCTAGAGAGCGTTGCATCAAGCTCTGGGTACTCGTTTGGATTTCAAAGACTTTTCACCCGCAAATCGGCGGACGATACCGTGAAAGCGGTCATTCAGATCTTGGAAGACATGCTGAGAGGTTGTGTTCTGGACTTCAGGGGCAGTTGGGATGAGTTTCTGCCGTTAGCCGAGTTCGCCTATAACAACAGCTACCAAGCGAGCATCAAAATGGCACCATATGAGGCGCTATATGGTAGGAAATGTCGCTCACCTACTTGTTGGACAGAGTTAGGTGAACGTCAGTTGTTGGGACCCGAGTTGGTTGCTGAGACAGAAGACAAGGTTAGGTCAATTCAGTCTCGTTTGAAGGAAGCTTCGGACCGGCAAAAGTCTTATGCCGATCTTAAGCGAAGGGATATAGAGTTCGCGGTAGGAGATCGTGTCTTCTTAAAGGTCTCGCCTTGGAAGAAGGTGCTGAGGTTTGGCAGAAAAGGCAAGCTTAGTCCTAGATTTATTGGGCCATATAAGGTATTGAGACGAGTTGGACCAGTGGCGTATCAGCTTGAGTTGCCAGCAGAGCTTAGTCAGATTCACGACGTTTTTCACGTTTCGATGCTTCGGAGGTATCGTTCAGATCCATCACATGTAGTAGCAGTGGAGGAGATCGAGGTAAATCCAGATTTGACTATGGAAGAGGAACCTGTGCAGATTCTTGATCGGGATGTGAAGGTTCTACGTAGAAAGTCTGTGCCTTTAGTTAAGGTTCTTTGGCGGAATCATGGCGTGGAAGAAGCCACGTGGGAACCCGAGGATACGATGAGACAGCAATACCCGCAACTCTTCTGACCAGGTAATTTCGAGGCCGAAATTATTCTTAAGGGGGGTAGAACTGTAATATCCCGGGTTAGGGGCTATTTTGTTGTTGCATGCTTTGCATGTGTTTGGTATGCTGTGTTGTTGTTTGTGTTGTATCGGGGTTTAATTGTAGGCTAGAAGTAAGCCTGAGTAGGTAGAAAATTTTAGTTTTTGAGCTAAGGTATTAGGAGCTGAGGAAGCTAGGGCTTTTAAATTTATTTTGGGTGTTTGTTAGCACAAGAAACAAGTTGGTGGAGTGGCAATGTAGGCGCCACTAAGGCTTGGAGTGGGTAACGCCTAAAGCAAGGATGTAGGCCTTGTGTTCGAGCTGCAAAGTCCCCTTTTTGGCACTCATTTTGACGGCATGGAGGGAGGAGTTTGTAGGCAGTTCAAACTCTGCTATTGACTTGGTCAAGTGGTGACTTGGATGGTGGAGAGCAAAGTGTGGAGGAGGACTTGGTCCACTCATTTCAAATGAGCGGATGGGAGCTTTTGGGGGGATTGTGGCCGAAATTTAGGGGAGTTGGAGGGGGGAAGTGACGGCATAGTGTGGGTTAGGGGGGAGGCCGAATGTACCTTTAGCATTTTGGTTGTTTCGGCCAAAAGATGGTAAGCTAAAATTTTTTTTCTTCTTGTTGTCAAATTGCCAAAATCGAATTTCAAGTAAAACTCTCCCACTTTTGCTTCTGAAAACCGAAAACCCAAGCACTCTACTTGCCAAATTTTTGCATTTGTTTTCTATACTTGGTGTTGTTGGCCGAATGCTTTTCTCCCTATTTTCTTCTTCTCTTCATTTTGTATAAACCGAAACCTATATCACTTTTTCTCACACTTTCTTCTTCTTTCTTTAATAGTGTGTTTGAAACTTACCTTGTTCCTAAACCAAAATCTACATACATTCTTCCATTTCTTCTCTGCTAGACTCTCTTTTATTCTCTTACAAAGCCGAAAGTGGGGGTGTAAAACACTCAAGCCGAACCCTTCTCATCTGTTGGCTGATTTCTTCTCATCTCTTAAACCATATTTTCCTCCATTGTACTCCTGAGTTCTAAGCCGAATACCTCCCTTCTCTTAGCTTTCATCTTGGCCGAATATTAGTGAAGGGTGATCCTGTTTGGTGGATCGATTTTTGGTGTTTGGTAAGTAGGGGTAAGTACATGGTATTGTTAGTATTTCATTTTTTTTTAGGTTCGATTAAGGCAAAGGTAACAAAAGATTAACTGCTCATCTTTTATGCTGTAGCCGATTGCTAAGGAGAATCATTGGGTGATTCGGATTTGGTAGGAAACCAAATCATCTTTAAAGGTAAGGGTTCGATATTAACCCCTTGGTTAATTGTTGATGGCCGAATGTCATAGATGCCTAACCCCTAATGTTTGGCCGATTTTAGGAGCAAGTTAATCAAAGGATTGTAGATCGTTTCTGTGGGATTAGAGCCTTTGTCATTTCAGGTGTGTATACTAACACACTTATATTTAGTAATATGATTGATAACCGTGTGATGACTAATGAAACAGTGGTGATTGATTTGATACCCTAATGGGTATGATTCTGGACTCGGGTAAGTCAGTATAACTATTTTAATGATGATCTATATGTTACCATGACTGTGGATATATGTGACATGGGATATGAGATTAGATATATTGGTATGATATGCATGATTGTATGACATGCATGATTGAATGATATGCATGATTACATGAGCATGGTATGTTGATGGGTGATACGAGAGGAGGGAGCAGTGATATTTTGTGCTGACGAGCACCAGTGCTTTGGTAGCACACTTTGTGACTTTGGGTCACCAGAGGTTTGGCACCTCCAGAGGTTTGGTACCTCAGCGCCTCGTCCCGATGGCTCAGCAGTACCACGGTGGGTTGGCCCCATGAGATGATTATACGGGATTGACGCCAAGTGTTTTGTTACCACACGAGGGGTTGGCCCCATCACCGGATTTGTGACTACGGTCACCAGTGCTTTGGTAGCACATTGTGTCTTTGGGACACCAGAGGTTTGGCACCTCATTGCGACTAGTCCCTGTGGTTTGACCACCGTGGGTTGGCCCCACTTGAGATATGGGATCGTCTGCTAGTGATTTGGTATCACACGATGGGTTGGCCCCATCATCATTGGAATTGTGACTTGGTCACCCGTGCTTTGGTAGCACAATTGTGTCTTTGGGACACCAGTGGTTTGGTACCACATTGATGGATATTGTGTCTTTGGGACACCAGTGTTTTGGTAACACATTGTGACTATACGTCACCAGTGGTTTGGTACCACACGGGGTAGAAAAGGCGATATGGATGGTTAGGACTGGGTTGCATTAATTATGTTGCTATGTATGATGTGTGTTAGTTTGTTGTTTTATCGGGAGCGGGATTTATACACTGAGTCATTCGACTCACCCTCTCCCTTGACATTTCAGGTGACTCGTAGACGCGGACATGGAGCCGGGATGGACTCGGGGTGCTCATGCCATGTGGAATAAAAGTTTTACTCAGATGTTATGCTTTGGGTACTTTAGTTATTTACGTTCAGTTGGGTTTATTTCGGATTTGTAAAAAAGCCTTTAAATTATGCCTTTTGATATTATGTTTTAAGTTTGATTTTAATATGCCTTAACTGAATAATTGGGTTAATTTGCTAAAACTTGACATAACAACGATTTCAAAACTTTAACGATATGTTTTCAACTATACCATCGGGTGTCGCACTGATTTTATGAGCATATGAAAATCAATTGTTTCCAAACTTGAAAGCAAATTTTTACTAAGTCTAAATGTTTTAGTAACGATATTAAACAACTTATTTTTCTAAACGGATCAAAGTTTTACCAATTCTATTTAGTACAAATTTGAAATTTTCGATCACGGTTTCCCCGTAACATACCAGATTCGGTCGTGGTGTTTGGACCGGGTTTGGGGTTTTACATAGATGGAATCAGAATAAAATTCGGGGCCAAAATAAAAAAGGGCGAAAAGCTTGATTGCAAATCGTGAAAGGGCAAAAGGGCTAAAAGTGGAATTAGCCCCTCCGATGAAAAACACGCGGATCGCAGGAGCGGGTCGGGTCCGTGCGCGGGTTAGGGCAAAACGACGTCGTTTTGGTGTGTAAAGCTTAAGCCCAAAACGACATTGTTTTAAAAGGCTATATAAGTAAAAAATCCAAACAAAAACCTCATTTTTCAGCTGCTTAAAAAAATCCCTAACCCTTTTTTTTTTCTACAGGCCCAGGGAGCTTGGCCGGAATCTGACCGCCGGACCACCGTGTCTCCATCGTCGACACCGCCGTACACGGCGACCGGTGTCCTCGAAAGGTAAAAATTGAATTTGTTTTTATTTTTTAAAATAAATATATATATTTCAAAAAGAAGAAAAAAAGAAAAGGAAAAAAAAGTGCTTCGAATAAAAAGAAAAAATCACTTTTCTTGGCCATTGTTTTTGCCTTTTAGTAGTTTTCTTAGCAATTAATCTCCGTTCTTTTGTGTTTTAATCCGTGCTTGCCAGTGTTTGTTTCTAAAATTTCTTTATTTTTATTGATTTTTTTATCCCTGTTACAACTGTTTAGATCGGCTTTTATAGCCATTTTTACAAGTTGTTTAGCCTCATGATTTCTCTGCTCTCTCCTTGCAGGCAAATGGGCGGTGCTAATGCAACGTGGGCGGTGGTGGCAGGTGGTGGTCAAAAAGCCAGATAATGGCGGCACTAGGTTTAGGGGCTAGGTTTCTGAAAAATTTTAAGTTTTGGGTTTCTTTAGATTTGGGCTAGGTTTTTTTTGGTTCGGGTCATTTGTTAGTGTTTGGGTTTGGGCTGTTTGGTTTCTGATGGGCCCGAGCAATAATTGGGCTGTACAGCTGCCCCTCTTTGCTCATTTTAGTGTAACGAGAGTATAGCAAAGACTTTAAAAAGGTCAATTTTGCATGGGCCCGCCAAGTCTTGACTTCTTTTGTAGCCTCGTTCCGTCCCAATGTATCTTCAAGAGTATAAGAATTAGTGCTTCGATCTGCTCCACTGCCACTCCAGGGGAATTTGATCTATGACCTAAACAAAATCGATCCGACCTACTGCAACTTCAGAGGTATAGGATTCCTCATTTTAATCCGCTCCACAGCAATTTTAAGGAGATAGGATTAACTATCTTCAGTCTGCTCCACTGCAACTTCATGGAGATAAGACTTGTAACTTCAACCTGCTCCGCTGTAACTTTAGGGAGACAAGGTTTGTTTTGATCTGCTCTATGTAATTTTAGAGAGATAAGATCTGTTTATTTCTAGCTTGAATCTGTTCCACTGCAACTTCAGGGAAATAAGATTTGCTATCTTCAGTCTACTCCACTGCAACTTTAGGGAGATAAGACTTGTAACTTCAACATGCTCCACTGCAACATCAAGGAGATAAGGTTTGTTTTGATCTGCTCTACTGCAACTTCAGAGAGATAAGATCTACAATCTTCAACCTATTCCACTGCTGGTCAGGGAGATAGGACGGTGGCTTAAATCATGTTCCTCTACTGTTTAGGGAGACAAGGTTTGCCTTCAATCTTGTTCCACTACTGCTTAGGGTGATAAGATCTACAGTCTTCAACCTATTCCACTGCTGGTCAAAGAGATAGGATTGTGGCTTAATCATGTTCCACTACTATTTAGGGAGACAAGATTTGCCTTCGATCTTATTCCACTACTGCTTAGGGTGACAAGATCTACAATCTTCAACCTATTCCACTACTGGTCAGGGAGATAGGATAGTGGCTTAAATCATGTTCCACTACTGTTTAGGGAGACAATATTTGCCTCTGATCTTGTCCCACTATTGTTTAGGGCGACGAGATCTACAATATTCAACCTATTCCACTGCTGGTCAGGAAGATATGGTGAATTCACCGACTTTGCTACATTGTCCTCTAGGGAACCTGTCTTGTAAAATCGGTTTCATATGCTTATGTTTATGCCAAATGATTAGGATGCTATGATCAAAATGAATCAAATGCTCCTAAATAAATGTATTATGGATGACATTTGCATGAATGCAGAAAGTCATGAGAATGATCTCCTTTTTTTTTTTAAATGTATAATAATTAGGATGCAATGATCAGAATGAATCTAATGCTCCTAACTAAATGTATTATGGACGACATGCGCTTGAATGCAGAATGTCATGTGAATGATCCCTTTTTTTATGTATAATGATTAGGATGAAATGATCGGAATGGATCTAATGCTCCTAACTATATGTGTATGAATGATATTTACATGAATGCATGAGAATGATCCCTTTTTAATGTTTAGGTTGTCCTTGCTCGTTGTTCACTAAGGTTCTATCACTGATGTGTTACCGTGCTTTCTTATTCAGCTAATATCTTTGACAGAAAACCCAAAGAAACGATCATATTCTGCTTAGCAAGCTTGCCCCACTGTAATTTCAGATTCTCTTCCACTTTACCTTCTGGGACATAAAGTTTGCACCTCCCACTGCAACTTCAGGAGAATAACATTTGGTTTCTTCCATCCATCCTGCTGCAACTCCGAGGTATAGGATCAATTTGATCTGTTACACCATTCGTCGGGTGTAATAACCAGACGTATATGTCTCATATTTACATGAATACAGAGTATCATTTTCTTTCCCCGAGAATGATCCCCTTGTACACTTGGGTTGACATTGCTCATTATTTGTCGATGTTGTATCACCGATGAAATGTCTTGTCTTTTGTTCAACCAATAAAAGTCCAAAGAGATAATCATCTTTCTCCAATATTTCGAAAACCTTAGGCTTGGTGAGTTCTAAATAATAGTCTTGTTTCAGGTCCTTGTATTATTTAGAAGCTTCCAAAGTAATATGCAAAACTCCTTTTAGGAAAGTACTTGTAACACCCCAATTCCGGCCTAAACGTTACGACCGAATCTAGTGTGCTACATCAGGTGACGTTTGAAACCACATGGTTGTTTGGAAAACGTATTGTTTAGAATCACGTTTATAAGTTTGAAATTTCATTTCTCCTCTCTTATGCCAAAAAGGGATTTACTCATTTTATTATTCTTTCAAAATGTGTGTTTTGTCTTGTTTAATAAAACTACGTCGATTACAAAGAATTTGGTCTTATCCTTTACGAAAACGAGTTATTTGAAAACAATAGTTCTTTATTGTTTTGAAAACTTCGTGTTGATTAAATTTGCAGTATTTAAAGGAAATCCAAATAAAAATTAAAATAGTTCCAATAGCCTTATTACAACAATTAATAAACCCAATAATTAAAGTAAAGAAATCCAAATTTAAAATACTTAGTTCACCCTAAAAACGTGTGGAATAAGTGGCAACCTCCGAGTCCCTCGCAGCTTCAAATCCTCTACGGCTGGGGATTACCTGTACAGTTAAAGTAAAGGAGTGAGTTACAAGAACTCAGTGTGTAATCCCAGTTACAATCACAGTCTGGGCCCAAGCCCATATCAGTTCGGGCCTAAGGCCCCAAAAATATGGTAATGGAAACAGTGTAAATGCAGCCCACACACTCGTAATTTACCCACCAAGGGTATTTCAGTAATTTACCCACTAACAGTAATTCAGTAATTTAGTCATCTAACAGCGTTTCAAGACATCTATTGTCGCCTCGAGCAACTCGGGACCCTTTTATGGGCTTCAACATTGCAATTGGGCCTAAAATCCATTTTGTCCCAAATGGGCCCACACACTCGTGTGGCCCATTAAACATGATTTTGGTCACGATTTTGAAGACTTCGCAGTCGTATCCTTTATTTGGTAATTTTCCATCAATGTTGCCTATTGGGCCCGTAAGCCCATTGGGCCCATTTAGCCCGTTTCAACTCAATCAGGCCCGTTACAGCCTTAGTTTCGCGAGAGTGATCGTGACACTCTCCATGAACTACCACCCCCATAGTAACTCAGTTAATCACAACGAACGCTGGCGCGCTCGAGTGGTCACAGTTGCCTATTTTCTGGCATTTCGGCTTTTGGCCGAAACATAGATCTAGACATGCTTTCGTTGATGATTGGTGTGAGATTACACACCTGATTACGAGTTGTGCTAACCACTGATTTCAACACCTATAACGATAATTGAGAAATCAAGTTAGTTTCTCTCCTTGATAAACTTAACTTGAAACACTATACCCATTGCTTCTACTTACCAGAGATCGCCCCCTCCTTGCTCTGCAAGAGTATTTGTTTTACTGCCCTTGATCACGAAGCCGATTTCATAAAGAAGAGCACAGATTATCAATTTTGTTTCAAGACCATGCAGAAACAGCCTTTCGGCCCCAAGGAACTCAAAAATCAATAAAGAGCAACCAACCATCCCCCTATTAGGCCATAGTTATACTTACCAAAGTGCCACAAATTTGGCAGTTGCTCAACAAGGGTTTTGGCTTTCACAAAAAAAATAAAAAAGACTCGAGGTGGAGAGGAGTATTCAGATTCGGCTTAAATAAAAAGAGTTAAAAGTTGATTGTTTCGGTTCTTTAAGAGAGAAAAGAGAAAAAGAATATAAAAGAAAATAAACCATTACCTTGCAACTAGATAAAAACCAAATGAAAATGGAGATTTGACAGACAGAAGAGAACCAAGTTTCCTGTTACTAGATGTTCAGCTAAGGGGAAAAAAATAGAAGTAAATGTGATCTTCTGGCTTAACGAACAAAGAAGAAACCGATGCCACAAGTGGGTAGATGAGTAAGAGAAGTTTTAGCTGTTAGCAAGGGATAGAAGAAATAGTTTCAACTTGGAGAAGAGAGGAAAGATTCGGCTTATGGAGAAGAAAGCGTAGAAGAAAAAAAAGAAAAATGGAAAGAAGAGAGAAAGAAATGGACGAAATGATAGAATAGGTGAGTAGGGGAAGATTCGGCTATTAGCAAAGGGTATTAGCAACAACTTCAAATTGGAGAAGAGAGGAAGAGAAAGAATTCGGCCAGCAGGAAATTGCAAAGAACAAAATTGACTCGAAAAGCTCAAGGGAAGCGCACAAAAATGCAAGAAAATGCTAAGAAGAACCTAGAGAAATTCGGCACTCTCATACCTAAGATCAAAATGCTACCCCAAAATCCTCTCTCTAGCCGAAATCCCCACCTAGCACACACTCCCACTCGCAGCCAATTCCATCTCTCTCCCCAATCCCATGATCCTCTCCTCTTTTTGCTCTACAAATCACTCTCTTCCTCCCATTCAGAGTTTTTTGACCAAGTCTCCATCCATCTTGTAGAGTTCTATGACAACTCTACTTCTTCCACCCCCCAAGCATAAAATAAAAGCTCCCAAATACAGCTTCTGGTATTCGAACCCCCTACCTCCTTACATGCCCATCATGCCACTTGCCACCACTACACCAGCTCACTTGTGTTAAAAACCACACATTAATTTACTTACACCCTGCTTCCAACAACCCTCTCCATTGAAGACCCAAAAATCAAAATTTTTCTAGGGCTTGGTCTCGACCCCAGGCCTCCCTAGAGCCTCTAAATCCCCTCAAACAACCCGCAAAACAAATACAACATGCAATTATACAACAAAATCATGAACCCTAATTTTGGGATGTTACAGTACTATTAGTCCACTAATCATTATTTCAATACAAAATGCCTGAAAGAGATCATAACAATGGACCAGAAGGAAATTAATTAAGAGCATAGCTCGAAGCAAGTAAGTTACTCAAGGATAGAAAGTGCAATTAAGAAGGAAATTTATAGGGACATATCTTGAAAAGAATAAGGTAATCAAATATAGCAAATTCAAAATGGGTAAAATAGAAAACTAGGTGCCCTAGACATCGCAGCTTGACCTTCTCTGTACCAACTTCTTGAAGACCATTTTGAGCTCAATATGTGTTTAGGGGATCTAGAGTATTCTGTTGATGCCCCGAGACGTAGCATACTTCTTCATTGTTAATTCAAGCGTAGCAAGACTACTGTATGCCTCACTTTTGATCAAAATTTGAGCCGCCCTTTTTGGGTTTTCAATTCAAATCCCCTTTGGTCTCAAGGTGCCCCTTGCGGGTTTTCGCCTTAGCCTCTTCTTTTTCCTCTTTCTTCTTCTCTTTTTTTTTGGAAAACTTTTTCTTGAATCTGAATTCACTGATTGGGCAAGTCCTTGCCATCCATCTTGGTCAATATCCATGCTTTCCCAGAACAGGCCTTCTTTGCTGCATAAGATCCTTCACAGTTTGGCATCCATTTTCCTTTGAAGTCATTTTGTATAGGAAGGATCTTTTCCAAAACTAGGTTTCCTTCATAGAATTCTCTAGGGTGAACCTTCTTGTTATAGGCCCGTAACATTTTCTTTTGGTACACTTGACCATGAGGATAGCCTTTAGCCTCTTTTCTTCGATCAAGTTCAGCTAATCATATTGGGATTTGATCCATTCTGCTTCATCCGACTTCGACTATGATAAAACTCAAATATAAGGAATCTTGATTTCTATGGGAAAAGTTGTCTCTATTCCATAAATCAATGAGAAACGTGTTGCCTCGGTGAGGGTCCTACCCGATGTTCGACAAGCACAGATGCCAGTCTTCATGAATCTCAATCCTTTTTTGTGATCTTTTTTTTTTTGTATGGAGAGTAGGATTTGATGACTGTCGACATTGTAAGATGAAGCGACTTTCACCATTCTTAGTGAAGTAACCGACGTCTACAAAAATGAGTCGATGTTGGTCAGAAGCCTTTGATAAGACTGGCTTGATAGCACCCATGCCCCACATATAGGAAAAATGGAGGAGGCACATAAGTCTTGTCTTCTTCAATTTGGCATTTACGGCATAACTGATGCAATTTCCCTTTCTTGGTAAACCAATAACCCGAACCTCTTGATTAGCCTGGCCGTTGTAGAACCATTAACATGAGTTCTTTTACACACCAATCTTAACAGTATACCCACGTTTTAGTAGCCTGGTGTGCTTTGATAAGGTTGTGCGAAAACATCTTTGAATTATTAAAAACAGCTCAATGATGTCTCGCCTTATTTATGTGATGAATTAGGCTTCAATCTTTGCCCATTTTCTAAGCTCCCAACGCCTACTGACCTTTTGCAAGGTAGAGTTTATTCTCATCTCGTTCCAGCCTCCTTAACAAATCAAAAGATAAGCTACAATCCCTGTCATTTTCAAAATCCTTAGATCCTTCTAAACCCATATCTCACTCAAAAGGGAGTTAGTAACAGCGTCACTCATGTCTTGATATCTGGGTACCTATTGTAGGTACGAAGGAAAATTCCAAAGAATAAATAACTCTAAGGGTGATTATTTATGAATGAAGAATGAAAGAATATTCCAAAGAACAAAAGAATGTATAGTATGAAAAAGAATGAAAAAATATATTTTCTCAAAAAGATGCATTTTTTTGAAATAAAAATTCTGGACACAAGTCTATTTCACAAAAGAAATCTTATTGCTTCTAGGCTTAAAGGAACAAGTGCGTTTTGTATATTACTCTGAATAAGTTCTAAATACTGCAGGAATTTCTTTCGCAGTTCTATTGTCCAAAACGCTCCTAGGTTCATATTTCTGCATTTGGCGCGTTATCTAACTTCACAATACCCATGTTGATGAATTTTTTCCACCAATTTCTTGAAAGTAGGGCGGTTTTCTATCGAATGCCCTGTGACCCCCTCGTGGTACTCACACTGGGCATTTGGGTTATACCATTTTGGGTATGGAGGTTGTATCGGTTTCGGGTAGTGGGGGGACACAACGTGCACATCAAATAAACTTTGATACAACTCCTTATACGTCATTGGGATCAGCGTAAATTGGAGTTTTTCAGTGTTTTGCCTTGTGCCAGATTCTTTTCTTGATGAACCCTGATACCCAGTAGTCACTGTCTTTGGCTAATTAACGGTAATCGACTTTGAGTACCCCATCACTTCATTTTCTTTCTTCTTTGTGGCCATTCTCTTGTCACTTTCTCCTGCCTCTATCCTTCCACTTTTTATAGCATTCTCAATCATTTCTCCAGTCATTACAATGTCCGAGAAGCTCTTTGTAGTGCTCCCTAGCATATGAGTGATAAACGAGGCTTTCAGTGTATTAATAAAGAGCATGGTCGTCTCTTTCTCTAAGAGTGGTGGTTGGACTTGCATCGCCACCTCCCTCCATCACTGGGCATACCGCCTAAAGCTCTCGTTTGTCTTCTTCTCCATGTTCTGGAGTGTAATCCTGTCGGGCGCTATGTCTGTCACGTAGCTATACTATTTTATGAAAACTTGAGCCAAGTCTTTCCATGCACCAATTTGGAACGGGTTAACTGATTGTACCATTTGGCTGCTGCTCCCACAAGGCTATCTTGGAAGAAATGGATCAACATTTGGTCATTATTAATGTACCCCGTCATTCTTCTACAAAACATAGTAATATGAGCTTCGGGGCAACTCGTCCCATTATATTTCTCAAATTCATGAATTTTGAACTTGTATGGAAGCACCAAGTCTGGGACCAAGATTAAATCTTTGGCGTCAATTCCACAACAGCTATCAGTACTTTCTATCGCCTTAAACTTCTCCTCCAACCATTTACATCTATCTTCTAGTTGTTTTGGTAATTCTACTTTTGTCCTCTCTCCTTCAGCTATTTTATCCAAATCAGGGACATTAGTATTGATTGGATTATCTCCTGAACCTAAGCCAGTTTGGAGATTCATTGAAGCACCAGCTTGGAATTGTTGAGGCCCGATTATAACAGATGGTCTTTGTAAAGTTACTCGAAGTTGTGTTTGTACATGCGGTAGAGTAAAACTAGGGGGATATTGAGGATACTCAGTATTCCCCTCAGCATTAACCATGGGGCTCTTTCCTTTATCCATAAGCCCATTCAACAGCTGCATCATTTGAGTCATTTGAGACATCATATTTCTCTGAGATTCCATCATTTTATCCATCATGTCCTGTTGGATCTTATCCAGTTGCTCTTGCATTTGTGCTTGCATTTGTTCTTGCATCTCTTTTTGTACTTGTTCCAACCTTTCTAGTCTCTGATCTATTTCTTTCGTTTTGTGATGGGTATTGTGACGGTATGTAGTTGGTGGATTTTCGTTGGTTTCCAGGGTAACTGTCATGATTTTAATTAATCAGGGTCTTTTTATGAAAATCTAATGCAAATGATGTAATACAATGTAAATGCATAGAATGAATGCAAAAGAAAGAAATGCGTTGATTCTGAGTTCAATTCCATTAGAACAACTTTTCTAGAAAACAAATTTCTTTATGTAAAACGGATTACATATGCGGCCTTGCCCTCGTACTCCCAGTGAAGACATCGATCTTTTTCTTCCTATCCGGACGCTATGTCAAATCTCGCTAATTTTCCCAAAGATGTCTCTATTGTCTCCTTTTTGCTTGATCAGTGTCGCGATCGATTGCTCACTTATCTTGCAATGCTCATTAACTCCTTTTAAGAGAGTTGAGACGTGGCGACTCTTTGAATAATCCTCGTTGGCCTGAATCCTTGAGCAATGAAGCAAAGTCTTGTTTTCCTTCGCGGACTATCAGCCTTCTTTCGTTGTGTTGATTTGGACCCTATTTACACAGCCGTACTATATTCCATTATATCAAGAAGTTCATTTTCCTATGAAAAGCTCTTCTATTTAGCAATTGAATATCAATCAACACCTCCTTTCTAAGATGATGCGATGCGATGCAATGCAATGCAATCATAAACAAAACAAAACAGGTTAGCACATGAGAAATAAACAAAATAGTGTACCTATCCGGGTGACCACTAGGGGTTCGGAATGGCTCTACCTAGGGCGGGTTCCTAAGGTTTGCTATATGCAGCTTAGTTCTAAAGAGGGGTATCCGAACCAATAGATACCTTGATCTTCATCCATTATAGGCTCATATAGATCAAGTTTTGATAAACCGTAATAGTAACATATTTTAGGCCCACATTTAGCATGCTTTTGGATGATTTAAGCAGTGAATTATGAAATTTGGTGCCCTTAATCCTTTGTTTTCATGTTTTATACCCAGGAAAGCACCAGAGGATGAAAAGAATGAGAAACAAGCCCAAAACAGAGTAAATGGGCCATATCATGAAATCCACACGGCCCAAGCCCAAGACCACACGGCCGTGCCTCATTCAACAGTCTCAAACACGGCCTGGCCATGACTTACACGGGCGTGTGCCATGGGCGTGTCCTTTCCATGACAAAGAGAAGTTTCACTCGGATTTGGATATTTAGGGGCAAAGAAACACATTCAGAAGCCTATATAAACACCCTAAGTATGACTTAAAAGGAGGGAACCCAGGTCTTTAGTCAGGAGGCGTCCAGCTAGGCCAAAGAGGGCAGATTTGTGGGAATTTACTTGAAGATAGCTAGTTGATTCATCTTAAGAAGCTGAAATTATACTCAAGACGGAGGATCTCTCTTCAATTCCTTTAGGGGGTTTTAGAGTTTTTCTTATGTTTTGTTTTATCTATTCTTCTGAGATGTTTTATTTTATTATTATGAACTAAACCCTTAGATACTTGAGGGGGATGAAACCTAAGATGAATCTTGTTATCGTTTGCTGAACTATATGATAAATATTTGACTTGTTCTTAATTATGTGTTCTTAATTCTTATGTTGATATTTTCGGAATATTAATTCAAGTATGATGTGCTTAGATGGAGGAGCAAAAGTCTCTGCCTAAGAGTAGACCTAGCATAGTTAAGCGGAGTTGATCGTACGCCTAGAGATAGGGTGACGAGATTTTGCCAGATTAGGGTGAAACCTAATATGGGAGTCCATAGATCGATTTAATGCAATTCTAAGGGTTTTAATTAGAAAGAGATTTCAATTAATCAACCTAGGGTTAGACGTTAGTCTCCTCGAGTGAGGGATTAATATACGTTAGGGAATCCTATGGATCAAGTCAAGTGAATAAATCGTTTGGTTCAGAGTTAGATAACAAGTAAAGTCTAGGTGGATTCTTCCTTGGGTATCGTCTTAATCAATTGGTTTTTACTAAAGTTATTTTCCCAATTTCATTCTTCTTTGTCTAAGAGTCTTTAGTTTAGTAGTTAGTAATTTTAGATTAGATAAACAATTCCTTTAATTCTTAGTCTGGATAATAGAAAGATAGTTAGTATTAGTACTTTTGGTTCCCTTGGGTTCGACAATCCGGTCTTGCCTTAACTATACTACTGTTCGATAGGTGCGCTTGCCTCAAATCATTGTCATAGTTAGTTTCCAGGTTGGATCATTCTTTATATAAATTTTAAGACTTTGACATCACATAAATTCAACGATCAACTTCAATTCAGGGGAATACATTTCCCTATGGCTGCACGGAGATGAAAATCTCACGAAGACATAGGTACGGATGTATCTCGAAAGCGATCCACTATCCTGCACGTAGGTGAAAACCTCACAAAGGAGTAGCTTCTCACTCCCACTTAAAAGGGTAACACCAAAATGGTCCCTATGTAATATGATGCGAGACTCAAACCACAGTAATTATGAAATAACAATACGAACAGATGCAATAATAGGATCGTAATTTTTCAAATCAGATTTTCAATTTTCGACAACAAGACAGAAGACAATCAGTTTTATGGCTCGACTCTCTCAAATCCCCAGTGGAGTCGCCAAGCTGTCGTAACCATTTTTGTAAAAACGGAGGTCGACTTGGATTTTGGAAATGAAAACAAAAATGGGAGTCGCCAGCAATCTTTTTTTGTTGAGGTGTGATTGGGTCACCTCGTAAAATGGTTGTTTTTAATAAATAGTTTGATTTATCAAAACAACGATTTTGGTCTACGAAACTTAGAAAATGGGTTCGGGAGTTGATTACGTACGAAGAAGGGTTAGCACCCTCGATACGCCCAAAATTAGTACCTAACTGATTAGTTAACGTCTTAATGTCGAAAATTTGAAAAGATTTTAAAATATGATCCTCTTTGCTTAAAGAAAAATGGAATAAATTAAAGAAGGATGTCAATACCCTCCTATTTCGAAGAAGTAAAATGTTACGCCCAGTAAGTTAGGGTACGACATTTCGAATTCCCGAAACTGAGTTTGTCTTTTGACTTTAAAAACTCATGTATTTAAGTTTAAGAAGGATATTCGGCCATTTGGGTTAAATGAAAAAACCGGAACCCAGTAAGTTAGGGCACGATTTCTCGAAGTTCCAAATACAGAATATTGCATTTATTTTAAGAAATCTTTTCCCGAGGTAACAAAATATCACATCCAATGCATTAGAACACAACATCTCAAATTCTCGAGAAATAGCTTTCTATTTATTCAAAACTTATTTATTTTAAAAGGATATTCCGCTATTTAGGTTAAATGAGAAAAATCGAAACCCAGTAAGTTAGGGCATGATTTTCCCGAATTTCTAAATACGAAATATTGCCTTTATGAAAGAAATCAATTTTGTATCGGGTAAAAGTTAATATAACACAAGTTTGTAAAAATAAAAAGAAATAAATCACGATATTAGCAAGCATAACGGAATAATAATAAACGAATAGTACGAATGACAAGAGGAAATAAAACAAACAAGCTATGTAACTTAAAAGGAAAATAATAGGTAAAAGTAATAAAAAAGATAAAAATGACAATAAATAAGAATAATAAGAATAAATAAAAAAAAGAAACTTAATAGTAAACAGATAAATAAATAAGTAATATATAAAATAGTAAAACAACAACAACAACAACAACAATAATAATAATAAAAGAAAAAATGTGTTAATAAGGAGAATAATAGTAAAAAGCCAAATAATAATAATATGTTAATAATATAATAGTGATGATAATAGTAATGATAATAATAATAGTAATAATAAAAATAATGATAATAAAAATAAAATTGATAAAAATAAGAGATAGTAATAACAAAGTAATAATACTGATACTAGAAAGAAAAATATAATAATAATAATAGTAATAATAATAGTAAAAATAACGATAGTAATAGCAATAACATTGATAATAGTAATAATAAAAGAAAATAGTAACAATAATATGTTAATATACATATTAATAATGATAATATTAGTAGCTTAAATAGAAAATAATAATACATTAATAAGATAAATAATGATAATAATAACAGAAAATATAAAAAGAATAAATAAAACAATAATACGGGTAGTAGTAAAATAATAATAATAGCAAATATAATAGTAATACTAATAATATTATTATTAATAATAAATATAATAATAATAAATAATAATAATAATATAATATAGTATTGAATATAATACTAAATATAATATAATAATAATTAATTTAATAATAAATGAGTGAAAATGGCCAAAAAAAAGGACGAAAATTGAATTAAAAACGAAATACTGGGGTAAATTTGAAATAAAAAAAAAGGGAAGGTCCATATTGTGATGCGCGAAAGAAGTGGAGGGACCAAAGCAGGCAATAACCCCTCCCTTCAAAACGCGCAGCAGCGAAGGGACCTAGATGGAATCAGAATAAAATTCGGGGCCAAAATAAAAAAGGGCGAAAAGCTTGATTGCAAATCGTGAAAGGGAAAACGGGCTAAAAGTGGAATTAGCCCCTCCGGTGAAAAACACGCGGATCGCAGGAGCGGGCCGGGTCCGTGCGCGAGTCAGGGTGAAACGATGTCGTTTTGGTGTGTAAAGCTTAAGCCCAAAACGACGTCGTTTTGAAGGGCTATATAAGTAAAAAATCCAAACAAAAACCTCATTTTTCAGCTGCTTAAAAAAAACCCTAACCCCTTTTTTTTATTTTCTCTGAGCCCGAGGAGCTTGGCGGAATCCGACCGCAGACCATCGCGTCTCGTCGTCGCACCACTGCATACATGGCGGCCGATCAGTGTGTCTCGAGAGGTAAAAATTTTATTTATTTTTATTTTTTAAATAGATAAATATATTTCGAAAAGAATAAAAAAAGAAAAGGAAAAAACAAATGCTTCGAATAAAAAGAAAAAAATCACTTTTCTTGGCCAGTGTTTTTGCCTTTTAGTAGTTTTCTTAACAATTAATCTCCGTTCTTTTGTGTTTTAATCCGTGCTTGCCAGTGTTTGTTTCTAAAATTTCTTTATTTTTATTGATTTTTTATCCCCGTTACAACTTTTTAGATTGGCTTTTATAACCATTTTTACAAGTTGTTCAGCCTCATGATTTCTCTGTTCTCTCCTTGCAGGCAAATGGGCGGTGCTAATGCGACGTGGGCGATGGTGGCAGGTGGCTGGTCAGAAAGCCAGATAATGGTGGCACTAGGTTTCTAAAAAATTTTAAGTTTTGGGCTTCTTTAGATTTGGGTTAGGTTTTTTGGTTTGGGTCTGTAACACCCCAAACCCGGCCTAGACGTTATGACTGGATCTGGCATGTCACAAAAAAGGGCTGTTTAAAACTGCGCGTTTGTTAAAAATTTTGAGTTTAATTATTCATTATGGAAAACGACTAGATCTGGTAATCCTTTATTTAACATTTTGGAAAACGATTATTAAGGGTTTAGGAAATTCCCGTATTGAACATTTAATAATAATAGGCAGTAATCAAATTAAAAGCTAAACCAAATAAAATACCAAATTTATAGTAATAGTGGCCTTATTACAAAATAAAATCCCAAATTAAAATAAGTTCAAATTAAAATAGAGTTTACGAAAAAAGTAATCGTAACGCATGGCCACCTCGAGTCCGCCCCGGCTCCAAAACCCGCGATCTATGAATTACCTTCAAAAATATAAGCAGAAGGGGTGAGTCAAGAAGACTCAGTGTGCAATCACTCCACACCAACCATAGCGGGCCCGAGCCCATTCAAATACCAACTGGGCCGTAGCCCTACAGTACAGAATAACAGATAGCATATGCAAGATGATGCAAAACCCATCCCAACCTAGATTTCCATCCGCTACACACCTCCGGTACCAGCCAATCACCATTGGGGATTTCTACAATCAACCCTCACCGCTACACACCATTGATGGCAGTCAAGCTGCTCATTATCAGAATCGTGACAGAGTCACCAGAACATATCGTGGCAGAGCCACTACAACAGCTCATGGTAGAGCCACTACAACAGATCGTGGCAGAGCCACTACAACACTTCCCCTTTCATCATATCCCAAGCCCATGCAACATGTCGTGACATAATAATTCGTGTATGCAGTATGACATGTATGCAAATCATATATCAAGTATAACATATGAAACAGATTACCATCATAATCAGAATAGCAAATACAACATAATCAAGCTAATCAACCTCTAAGGGTATAACATTAATTTACCTTCTAGGGGTATTTTCGTAATTTACCTATCGAGGGTATTTCAGTAATTTCGCGGCTACAGTGGCCTTTTCGAAGGCCTAATGTCGCCTCGGGTGACTCAACTACCATTCCTGATCATTACCGAATTATTTGGCCTAAAACCCGATTTCGGCCCATTCAGGCCCACACGCTTGTGTGGCCCACCTAATACAAATCTAGCCACGTATATAAAATTCACCTAGTCTAGTTCACTATATACTACACCATCATACAATTTTAATCAATTGGGCCCACTTCGGCCCATCGTGGCTCAAGCAGCCTCAACCAACAAGAATACTACTAATGGCCTCAACTATCGCGTCGAAGCCCCACACGTGTGCTCGCACACTCGTGTGGCTACTATTGCCGTGATCGACACTTCGGCATTTGCCACTCTACAGCTAGAGTAGAGAGAGTTACACACCTGATAGGAATCTAGTGCTAATCCGCGCTCCGACCACTCCTGTGCCCAAACGCCCTCCAAGGTGCATTCATCCTCCTCCTAGAATGCTATATATATAGCTAGCTTCTCACCTTCCTTCTTTGTATCTTTCCGATGTGGGATCCTTCAATCAGCAGAGTTTAAATCCAACTCAATCTCTTCCTGTCCAGACCGCAAAATAAATACTCTCTTGCTTCTCATGAGATTCGAACCCAGGCTCCCTTGCAACATAATCCACGTCACTAACCACTTGGACACAAGCTCCTCTTGTGTCTAAAACTATGCGCAACTAAATATAAATCTAATGCCAAATTCTAAAGTCCATTTAAAAAGAAAACCAAAATGCAAGAGCCAAGACTTGAACCTTGGACCTCTTTCCTTCCTTGTGGTGTCACTCCCTTGTCTCTTAAGTGGCATCATTTTGCCACTACACCACACACTCCACTTGTGTCATTTTTCTCCACATTTTATTCTTAAAGCCTACCTACCAACTCCTAGGGATTTTTCCACCTAAAACCAAATTTTCCCTAAAGCCAAAGTTTGATCCCGAGACTTCATAAAAGCCCTCTAACCTTCCAAAATCACTTACCTAATAGGTCCAACTTGCATTTAAGCCGAACTCTTGTTCTCCAAAAATTTAAACGCTACTACGCTCAAGGCCTATTGGGCCCAATTCTACTAGGCCTAATTTCGGGATGTTACAAATCTACCCCCTTAAAGAAATTTTGTCCTCGAAATTTCCAACTAACTAACAGTCGTACATCAACCTACAACACTATGCTCACGCTGCGCACTCTGATCTTAATAACACTAATATACTTTTAACTAAAATTTAGAACTCCTATACATACTCAGAATCACCTAGCCATTAAAGCAGACAAATCTTCCATACGCAACCAATTCTATATCCAAACCAAAACACACACAGAGCAAATACCAAAAGTACAGTTATAACATCATCATATCAACAATCATAAAATAAGAGAACTTACGAATTTGGTGCCGGGGACTCGGGTGCCATACTTCAAGAAAACAGATATATTTTCTAAACCATTTTCAAAACCAACTTTTGAAAACATTTTTGAACCCAAACCCACAGCCGAGTTTTTGAACCTAGGCTTTGATACCATAACTGTAACACCCCAAACTCGGCCTAGACATTACGACCGGATCTGGCATGTCACATAAAAGGGTTGTTTAAAACTGCGCGTTTCTTAAAAATTTCGAGTTTAATTATTTATTCGCTGGTACTCCTTTATTTGACATTTTGGAAAATGATTATTAAGGGTTTAGGAAATTCCTGTATTGAACATTTAATAATAATAGGCAGTAATCAAATTAAAAGCTAAACCAAATAAAATACCAAATTTAAAGTAATAGTGGCCTTATTACAAAATAAAATCCCGAATTAAAATAAGTTCAAATTAAAACGGAGTTTACGAAAGAAGTAATCGTAACGCATGGCCACCTCGAGTCCGCCCCGGCTCTAAAACCCGCGATCTATGAATTACCTGCAAAAATTTAAGCAGAAGGGGTGAGTCAAGAAGACTCAGTGTGCAATCACTCCACACCAACCATAGCTGGGCCCGAGCCCATTCAAATACCAACTGGGCCTTAGCCCTACAGTACAAAATAACAGATAGCATATGCAAGATGATGCAAAACCCATCCCAACCTAGATTTCCATCCGCTACACACTTCCCGTACCAGCCAATCACCATTGGGGATTTCTACAATCAACCCTCACCGCTACACACCATTGATGGCAGTCATGCTGCTTATCGTCAGAATCGTGACAGAGTCACCAGAACAGATCGTGGCAACGCCACTACAACAGAACATGGCAGAGCCACTACAACACTTCCCTTTTCATCATATCCCAAGCCCATGCACCATGTCGTGACATAATAATTCGTGTATGCAGTATGACATGTGTGCAAATCATATATCAAATATAACATATGAAACGGATTACCATCATAATCAGAATAACAAATACAACATAATCAAGCTAATCAACCTCTAAGGGTATAACAGTAATTTACCTTCTAGGGGTATTTTCGTAATTTACTTATCGAGGGTATTTTAGTAAGTTCGCGCCTACAGTAGCCTTTCCGAAAGCCTAATGTCGCCTCGAGCGACTCAACTACCATTCCCGGTCGTTATCGGACTATTGGGCCTAAAACTCAATTTCGTCCCATTCGGGCCCACACGCTCGTGTGGCCCACCTAACACAAATCTAGCCATGTATATAAGATTCACCTAGTCTAGTTCACTATATACTACACCATTATACAATTTTAATCAATTAGGCCCACGGGTCTATTGGGCCTATCGTGGCCCAAGCAGCCTCAACCCACAAGAATACTACTAATGGCCTCAACTATCGCATCGAAGCCCCACACATGCGCTCACACACTCGTGTGGCTACTATTGCCGTGATCCGCACATTGGCATTTACCGCTCTACAGCTAAAGTCGAGAGAGTTACACACCTAATAGGAATCTGGTGCTAATTCGCGCTTCGACCACTCCTGTGCCCAAACGCCCTCCAAGGTGCATTCATCCTACTCCTAGAATGCTATATATATAGCTAGCTTCTCACCTTCCTTCTTTGTATCTTTCCGATGTGGGATCCTTCAATCAACAGAGTTTAAATCCAACTCAAACTCTTCCCGTCCAGACCGCAAAATAAATACTCTCTTGCTTCTCATGAGATTCGAACCCAGGCTCCCTTGCAACATAATCCACGCCGCTAACCACTTGGACACAGGCTCCTCTTGTGTCTAAAACCATGCGCAACTAAATATAAATCTAATGCCAAATTCTAAAGTCCATTTAAAAAGAAAACCAAAATGCAAGAGCCAAGACTTGAACCTTGGACCTCCTTCCTTCCTTGTGGCGTCACCCCCTTGTCTCTTCAGTGGCGTCACTTTGCCACTACACCACACACTCCACTTGTGTCATTTTTCTCCACATTTTATTCTTAAAGCCTACCTACCAACTCCTAGGGATTTTTCCACCTAAAACCAAATTTTCCCAAAAGCCAAAGTTTGATCCCGAGACTTCATAAAAGCCCTCTTACCTTCCAAAATCACTTACCTAATAGGTCCAACTTGCATTTAAGCCGAACTCTTGTTCTCCAAAAATTTAAACGCTACTACGCTCAAGGCTCATTTGGCCCAATTCAACTAGGCCCAATTTCGAGATGTTACAGGGTCATTTGTTAGTGTTTGGGTTTGGGCTGTTTGGTTTCTGATGGGCCCGGGCAATAATTGGGCTGTACACTATAATTTCATTCTGCAGTTTGAAAGGTTGTCATACTCTGGTTCAAGAATTGGAGAATGCATCTCAGCTGAATTTTTGATGAATCGTAAAATCTGACACGTCAAAGTGCCGTTGATATATTTTGCAATAGTTAAGATGAATGAATCTGATCAAGTGATACGCTAGTTTGACCTTGTGCAAAATATCTAGCCCTTACCTCAAAACCTTGATGAACTTCATAAGATTGACTTTTGGAGGATAACCAATGAAAATTGATATAGATTTCTAGGCACATAGGTATAATTTTCTACCTATACACGAACAAATTGTCAGACCAGGTTTGGTGACGTCTTCGGAACATAACATGATATAGACTTAATGGTAAGTCAGATCTACTGTCGGAAGAGGAAATGAGTAGACAAATTCATTGTAGAAGGCTAACACAATCCTCTATGAGGCCGCGATTAGGAGTACTTGCATCAAGTTCATCATCATCAACTCTAACCCCAAATCATATATTGATGGATGCACCTCTGGGTCAGTATGGTTCATATTCTTCTTGTTCATTTACTAACAATCCCATGTTTTTCACACAAGCACTGAATTATGCACCATCATCGATATATACCCTGTCATCCATTTCACCATCATACCATGCATCAACACCTTCCCCAAGAATAATTTTTACACCACCTCCATTTTCAAGAGCATATTACAGGCCAATGTCGTCAACAACACTATTGTTGTAACATCCTGGAAAGGGCCTATGCATTTTCGGTTTAATTGTATGAAGTGACATGTTTTATGTACTAAGAATAAATTTTGAATATTTTTGGAAACCCGAAAATGAATGAAAATGATTTGGAAATGAACATTTTTGGAAACCTGAAAATGTATGGAAATGATCTGGAAATGAACATTTTTGGAAACCTGAAAATGTATGGACATGATTTAGAAATGATTCAAAAGAGGAAAGTGAACATTTCTGGAAACTTGGAAATGTAAGGAAATGTCAAAGTTTACAGGCCGAACGAAAATTTTTGGAAACTTAGAAATGACTTAGAAATGTCGAGTTTTAAAGTTTAAAAGAGGAAATTAAGGCAAGGTGGCCTTAAAAGAAAAAGTTGGTGAAATTTGACACACAAACAGGCTTGGAAAAGTGGCCTGAAGATGCCACTTAGGGCCTCTGGAAATGGCGCCACATGCAAGGTGTTGGGCCTGAGTTCGAGTCACTTGGGAAGCAAATAAAGGAAGTTTTATTTTTTGCTTCCAGAAGCCTGAGGTGGACGGCACAAGCCTTCTAGAAAGGAGAAGTTTTATTTTCATAAATATTCAATTAATAAGGTGATAAATAAAGGATTTAATTTGGATTATTTTTGAAGAGATAATAAAGGATTATTCTTTAATTATTTTAAACTAAGGAGATAAACTTATCAATAAAGAAGAGTGGTGGCCAAGTAAGGGATTCTGAGTAGTAGTTTCGGCTATAAAAGGAAGAAAATAGGGCTACTCATCAATTTTTCTTCCTCCTCTCTCTCTCTGCTAGAATTTCGAGTGCTCTCTTCTCTTCTCTTCTCTTTTTCTTTTGTCAAGCCGAATCTATAGTCCACCATTGTCAAAATTCTCAAGTTTTCTTTTCTTCCTATTTCTTCTTACCAATCCATTCAAAAGCCGAATCTTGGAAGGGCTTCAAGCATAAGTCTTTGTTGATTTCTTCAAAGGTAAGAACAAGTTTGATTTCCATTCTTTTTTTTTAGATTAGCGAGAGATAATCTAACCCCATACATATTATGGTTGCCGAATATGGAAGGATCTTTCGGGATTATCAGAGTAGTCGACTAAAAGGAGGAGTATTCGGGATTTCTAAGATTAAGGTAAGACATGTGAATATTCGGCCAAAGGCCTTGATTTATGTTTTGATGATTAAGATTAAGTCTAACGTAAGGTTTTAGGGATTTCGACATTCCTAGGGAAACAAGGAACAGTTTCGGGATTTGTTGGTGTTCCAATCGGCAACAAGGTAAGAATACTAATCCTACTAGGATTTGGAATTTTGGCCGAATGGCTTTTTATTAAGGTAATAAGTGATAAATCAATGTAGGGATTAAGGATCTAAGCATTAGATCAAGCTTTCGGGATCTCAAGGAAATTTTAAGCGAATCAGTGTGTACCCTCACTTTTTCATAATATGTATTATGGCTATGTTAATTAAAATATGTGATATTAAGAATATGAAAGTGGCTAAAGTACCATGTTATGGTACAAAGTACCCAGGTATGTTTCCTATTCCTACTAAGATTTCGAAATATGTTAGTTGTAACATGAGAATATGATAAGAATGTGTACTTTGGCATATTACGCATATTATTATTATGGGGCATATGGGTTTGTTTGAAAGGGGAAGTGAATGTGGTGACCTAAGACCGCGAACACGGTGACCTAAGACCGTGAAATCTAAAAAGTGGTGACCTAAAACCACAGTAATCTGAACGTGGTGACCTAAGACCACGAATGCGGTGACCTAAGACCGCAAATTGGTGTGTAGCGGAAGGAGGGTCGACTTAGTAGTCCCCACAGTGTGATTGGCAGGTACGGGGGTGTGTAACGGATGGACAATTAGGTTTGGGTTTGGGAATGCATCATAACTTGTATTCTATGTTTTGAATGTGTAACTCTTGTATGCCTAATTCTATTATGATTTAGTGTCGTGTACACATTGAGTCATTTGACTCACCCCGTTGTGGGACCATGTTTGTGTGATGAACAGTGATGGGTGGGACGGCGAGAACTTGTGGTGGCCATGCTCAACATGAAGTCTTTATTTTATGGAACTATTAGTTTTTTAAGTACTTGAATTATTTGGAAATTATTTGTTGTAATAAGGCCATAAGGCCATAGTTGAATCATTTTACATTTATTATTATTTATTATGTTTAGGAACCTTATTTATTAAAGTTTAAGTAAAAATTTCTTTAAACTAAATCCTAATTGTTTTATCACTTAATATTAAAAAGGGGTTTCCAAAAATAAAATCGAGTCTGTTTCAACACAAGCCCAACCCAAACAATATTTTTTTTTAATCGCACAAGTTTTCTCTAAGTAACAAAAGAATTTGAAACCGGTTTTCTTGAGGAACATACCAAATCTGGTCAAAGCTCGTGGGCCGGGTTTGGGGTGTTTCAATTGCATCCAAGATCGCCTATAATTTTAGCATTCTATGCACAACCCGGTAGTTTGATACCATATATTTCTCTACCAATAGTATCATAAACACCATCGAAATCACTATTCTTCAGAGGCAGATCATTTTCATAACCACCTACTAATGCAACTGATGATATACGATGACAACCTAGGATGCAAATGCAGTTTAGCACGGAAAAACAAGATGAAGATGAAGATAAAGATAGCATTAGAGATGGAGATAGAGATGAAGATGATGATAATGATGATGATGACGAAGATGGAGATGATGAAGATGATGAGGGTAGATGATAATGAGCTGAAAGCCCAACAACGATGAATCCTCTTCATAACCAACACCCATCAAGTTGCGGCATGCATTTGGCCCAGAGAAGATTTTTCATTTTAAATTTGGTAAAAGCTTTTACTAATTTTTTCTAACCGACGGTAGAAGCTCCCCTCAAAGCCTACCACAATCTTTGGGTCATTACCATCATCTTCCTTGCAAAGGCCACTTGATTTTGCCCGTGTCCGGTGATCATCACAAATAGTAGTAATTTCATCTTCAACCCCTAATTATGTTCCATCAAGGTCAATTTGTCTTTAATTAATATGGTTGACTATTTTTTCCCTTATTTATTTGGTCTTGAATCATGACGCTAAATATTTTTGTTGTTCGACTCAAACTTAGATGAATTACTTCTCTCGTCACTCTCTCCTTTGTAGGTGATTTTTATTTCAATATAACATACCACCTTGAAATACAAGTCCAAAGTTTTGTACCACCTTGAAATACAAGTCCAAAGTTTTGTAGTGCTATTGATAGTAAATGAGATAATAAGGGCAATAATGGTATTCTTTTAATCTTAAAACCGCACTTTCTTGTCATTAGAATATGATTAGGAGGATGCAAGGAGAACAAATTGATGCTGTAAAATACACATGATCTGCATTAGCTTTGAGCTATAATGACACGCATAATATCCATAGCTACTTACATTTATTTCATGCTACAAAGTAAGGCTTAGCTCAACTGTTCATCTCCATCTCCGTTATTGATGGATTCATACTAATGACATAAACTAGTTATTTGCTTTTTCTTGTATCGACACTCAGGTTATTTGCTTTTGCTTGTGTCGACATTGAGTTTTTTCATCATCAGGTTGTCGATGGCAGCTAGTCGAAGAACAACACGGTGAATTGGCTTCTTTGTTTGGTCAGATTGATTTGCATAAAGAATGTTTTCGGCCAAAGTGTTTGAAGGATTTCAAAGCAGCAGCCTAGATGCTGAGCTAACATTTTGAAGGTCATGGCAATGGCGAATGAAGTTGTATCATGAGCTGCAAACACCAGCAAAACTACATTGTCAATCACCTCTTCCTCACTGAGATCCCTTCGAATCATTGCAGCAACCAATCATGACAGTAACATACATCCATTCTCTTCTCCAACCATGTTGAGGTTTTCCATTTTATTTCTTCTCAACCACTAGTTTCTCCAACATCTCAAGTTTTGGGTCAGATATACCAGGCTTTAGGTTATATTAAGCAGGAAGAACATGAAAAAGTGAGGAAAGAGAATGGAAAGAAAGAAAATGAAAAAGAAAGAAAGGATAAAGAAAGGGGAACAAGAAAACTAAAGAAAAATAATTTGGAATGACAAAAATAAGAATGACCCACGTTGGTTTAACTTTTTTTATAACAAGCATAATAAGATATAAATCATTAAGCATTTTGGCTGTAGAATTTCGAAAAATACAAAGTTATTGTCAAAACCATTTTTAAAAGTTTTGAAAAAATAGAGATCGACTTTAAAAACGGAAATAGAGTCGCCACCAATCCCTTTTTACTTAGGTGTGATTGGATCATCTTGTAAAACGTTTTATTTCAAAACATTTAATTTTGGTCTACGAAATACAAGAAAAAAGGTTTGGGAGTCGGTTACGTATGAGGAAGGGTTAGCACCCTCGTAACGTCCAAAAATTGGTATCTAATCGATAAAATCATGTCCTAATGTTAAAAATTTTAAAGAATTTTAAAATATGATTTCTTGAAAAACTTGAACAATTTGAGTTAAAATTTGATATTTCTTTGCTCCGAAAGAATACAAACATCACATCCAGCGCGTTAAGACATGATATTTTTAAACCCTCGTAACTAAAATCATCTCATGATTTACAAAATTTTATTAAAATGATATTTAATTATTTAGTCAAACAGAAAATCGAAACCCAACACGTTAGGGCACTATTTCCCGAATTTCTAAATACCAAACATTGCCTTATTTTAAAAATTTTTAGATAAAATATAATAATTTTGAAAAATACATTTTATTCTAAATGATGATCCATGTGAAATTATCGCATTAATACATCATCAAATACCAAAAGCAATCATGATATACTAACATTTCATATTAATATAGGCAATAAAAGAAATATAAAACACGAGTAATAATAATACCTACACTAAAGCAATTGTAAATAAATGAAAAAGTATGAACAAATATAATAAACAATAAATAATAAAATAATAAAAAACTACAAAACAAATATGAACACTCTTCATGCAAGATTAAACTTTTCATACAATGACATATACCAAATAATAAATAAATGTTGTAAAACAAAAAACATAATATATGTATATTTTGAGATAATAAATAAAATACATTTTGAAATAAATAAATGATTTATAACTTTTAAATAAAAACATATTTAATAACCTAAAAAAACTATATATTTAAGAATAAATAATATGTTACACAATATAAATAAATTTTACATAAAATAAGATTTTAAAAGTAATATATAATATAATATAATAATACAAAAATTTGGTATAACATATAGCTAACATACATTTTATAAAATAATATATATAATATAAATAATATTAAACCAAATAAAATAATTCATAGTATTAATAATATACATATAAAGATAATATATATATAAGTTTATATTGTTAATAGATTAATATAGAAATAATAATAAAATCTAAAAAAATTTAATATGATAAAACATTTTAATATAATACTAGAATATTTTAAATTAAAAAAATAAATAAAAGGTTTTAAAAAAATAAATAAAGAATCAGGATTAAATAACAATAAATATAAAGGGGTTAAATTAAAATGCGGGCCACATTGCAAGGGATTAATATGGCAATTATGGCAAATTTTCAAAACGACGTCGTTCAAATTTTAGTCTTTAAGGAGACCGAGGGACTAAATTGAAACACAAGAAATAATTCTGGATGTAATTGTAAAAATAAAAATATAACAGGACTTAATTGTAAAATTGAAATAATGCAGAAGGGCTAAAGAAGCAAATAACCCATTTATAAAAAAATGCGCGAATCCTCCCTAGGTTTTCGAGTCAACGCGCGGATCCCCTAGCCCTGAACGACGTCGTTTTGTGCTTATTAGATTAAGCAAAACCGGTGCCGTTTCCTTATTGTTATATAAGTTAAAAAATCGGCTAAAAATCATTTTAAAATTTTTTTTAAAAAAAAAAACTTCAAAAACACTCTCAAACCCCTTTCCCCTCTCGTTCGGGCTCCGAACATCGGACCTCCGTGCCACAGTCTTGCACGCCTCACGCGCCACCACATCCAGTGGCCGGAGGATCAAATCACTTCGTTTCGAAGGTAGTACTTCTTTTCTCTTCTTATTTTTGTACTATTTTGTATAAAATATGCATGAATCAAGTATAAAAAATCGAAATAAAAAAAAAAGCAAATCACCTCTGTAAAATCGTATATTGTATTCTCTGTTTCTTTGTGAATATTTGTGTATATTTTTCTTTCTGTGTATCTCTCTCTGTGTGTTTGTTACAAGTTCTTGGGGTTTTTATAACCCAAAAATAAAAGAGGAAACATATTCTATCTATATTTGCTACTGCTTCTTTCCTTTTTGCAGGCAATCGATGAAGATCTCGGCGGTGGTGTGGGATTTGTGCGCGGATCACGACGCGATCGAAGGTGGGCTTAATGGGCTGATTGCGGCACAAGGGGCTGGGCTGCTGCGGCTCCTAGCGTTTCCTCAGAAACCCTAGCTCTCTGAGACTTGTTTAGGCATTGGGCCTTTTTGGGTCGCGAGTGTTTTGGGTCTGGGTAGTTCGGGTATTGGGTCTGTTTTGGGGTATTGGGTCACGCGTTTAGGTGTTGGGCTCGGGTGTAATGGGTAATGGGTAGTTGGTTTGTAATTGGGTTTTGGGAGTTAGTTTGGGCCAAGGGTCTGGCCTGGGTTTGTAAAAATAGACTGTTTAAAAAACTTTGGTTTTATTATTTTTTTTTTTAACGGGCTCGGTCAAAATTGGGTTCCTACAGCTGCCCCTCTTTGCTCATTGTCGTGTAATGAGAATAGAGCAAAGACTATAAAATAACCAATTTTGCCCAGTCTTGCTGAATCTTGACTTCTTATTTCTCGTTTTCTTCATATGGCTTCCAACTCCACTACAATGGTATTGGAAGTTCATATTGATTTCAAATAAGTCTGATAACTTCAATCTGCTTCACTACAACTTTAGGAAGGCAGTATCCACTATCTTTAATCTGCTCCACTGCAACTTCAGGGAAGTCAGACTAATACCTTCGACGTGCTTCCTGCAACTTCAGGAATGCCAAATCTGCTATCTTCAATCTGCTTCTTGCAAACTCAGGAATGCCAGACTGGTATCTTCAATATGCTTCCTGCAAACTCAGGAATGCCAGACTGCTATATTCAATTTGCTTCCTGTAAACTCAGGAATGCCAGACTGGTATCTTCAATCTGCTCCACTGTAAACTCAGGGATGCCAGATCTGCTATCTTCAATCTGCTTCCTCCAAATTCAAGAATGCCAGACTGTTATCTTCAATCTGCTTCCTGCAAACTCAAGAATGCCAGACTGGTATCTTCGATCTACTCCACTGCAAACTCAGGGATGTCAGATCTACTATCTTCAATTTGTTTCCTGCAAACTCAAGAATACCAGACTGTTAGCTTCAATTTGCTTCCAGCAAACTTAGGAATGTTAGACTGCTATCTTCAATCTGCTCCACTACAAACTCAAGGATGCCAGATCTGCTATCTTCAATCTGTTTCCTGTAAACTCAGGAATGCCGGACTAAAATCTTTAATCTACCCTACTACAATGTCCTCTAAGGGACATAACCTGTAGAACGGGTATATGCTTATGCAAAATGATTAGGATGTTATGATCAGAATAAATCAAATGCTCCTAACTGAATGTGTTATGCAAAATGTCATGAGAATGATTCCTATTTAAAGTTTCATTGCTCCTTAGGGTTTCATTTTTGTTCCTCTCGAAGTATCAATCATATTCTGCTCAAATAATTTGCCCCATGGTAATTTCAGAGCCCACTCCACTTGAACCTTGGGACACAAGGCTTGTACCACCTTCAAACCATCCCACGATGATTTATAGAGTTTGAAACTTTCCATTCCTATTGCAATTTAAGGGTACAGGATCTGTTTCAACTTCAATCCATTCCACTATAATTCAAGGGTTTTGAATCTTTTCCCATCAATTTGGTCCATCGTACCATTCCCCGAATGTTATGACCCAATGAGAATGTTCTGCAAAATGATCCTATTTTAGGATTGATATTACTCAACTCATTATTTTGTCCAATCACATTTGGACAGAAAATTCAAAGAAATAGTCTCAATCTAGACTTTTTCTCAAGTATTTCCAATCCTTACACATGGAAATTTTAAACATTGTCCTGTTTCAGTTTCTTGTATTATCTAGAAGTTTCCCGAGCAATATGCAAAATTTCTTTTATGGAAGTATTATTAGTCTATTAATCTTTATTTCAATATAAAATGCTTGAAAAAGATCATACAATGGACGAGAAAGAAATTAATCAGGAGCATAGCTCGAAACAAATAAGTTAATCAAAGGTAACCAAGGCAATAAAAGAAAATTGATTGTGGTGTACCTTGAAAAGAATAAAGTAATCAAAGATAGCTAAGGCCACAAAAGAAAATTAACTGGGGCATATCTTTGAAAAGAATAAGGTAATCAAAGATAGCAAATTCAAAATGGGTAAGATAAAAGCAAGGTGCCCCAGATATCGCAGCCTGAACTTCTCTGTACAAACTTCTTGAGGACCATTTTGAGCTCAATACATGTTTAGAGGATCCGGAGTACTTTGTCAATGCCCCACTTCCTCATTGTTAATTCAGGTATATCAAGACTACCACATGCCCTATCTTTGATCAAAATTTGAACCGCGCTTTTCGGATTTTCGGTCCAAAATCCCTTTGGTCTCAAAACACCCTTTGCGGGTTTTCGCCTTGGCCTCTCTTTTTTTTTTTTTTTAGAAATTTGAACTCAAGGCACCCTTTGCGGGTTTTCACCGTGAGCTTTCCTCTTTCAGGTAAAATACTTCTTGACTGAACCTGAATTCACCGGATTGGCAAGTCTTTTGGCATCCATCTCGGTCAATATCAATGCTCCTCCAGAATAGACATTCTTTTCAACATAAGGTCTTTCCCAGTTTGGCATCTACTTTCCTCTAAAATTGTTTTGTAGAAGAAAGATTTGTTTCAACATCAGGTTCCCCTTGTGGAATTCTCTAAGATGAACCTCTTTATTGTAAGCTCGCATCATCTGACCGTGATGGATAGCTTTGAACCTTTTCTTCGATTAGGTTCAATTGGCAAAAACGCTTCAATTTCATAAACCAATAGGTAAGATGTGGCCTCAGTGAAGGTTCTGGCTGACGTTCAATAAGACAGAGGGTAAATGGTAGCTTCTTATGCCAATCTTTACAAGTCTTAGTCACCTTTCATAGTTTTTGTTGTCTTTTCTTTTTGTATATTTTTTTGACAACTTTTGCTGCACTGCGATATGCTGCCTGATATTTGGACAAATTGTAAACTTTGACTTTGTACAGTTATGCATTATTCAATGTGATCTTTTATGGCATTCTTTGCTAGCATTTGATCCTTTCTTTTATTCTTTTTTTTTAAATTTGATAACTGTCAACTTTGCAATATTGGCATATGAAGCAACATTCACCCTCTTAGTGAAGTAATCGATGACCACCAAGATAACTCAATGTTAACTAGAAGCTTTTGACGATATCGTCCCTATGACATCCATGCCCCATATATAGAAAAGCTTGTGAAGAAAATAGAAGAGTCACATGAATCTTGTCTTTTTCAATTCAGAATTTGCGGTATAACTGATGTGATCCCCTTCCATGGTAGGCCAACAATACCTGGTCCTCATGTTTAGCTCACGTCTTAATAGCCCAGGCATATCTTGATATGATCATGCAAAAACATCTTTGAATTCTTGAAAATAACTCAATGATGTCTCGCATTATTTCTATGGTGAGCTAGACTACAATCTTTACTTTTTTTTCTAGGCTCATAATATCCAATGACCCTTTGTGGAGTAAGGTCTATTTCTTGTTCTACCATCCTTAACAAATTAGAAGATAGGTTACAATCTCTGTCATCTTCTAAGTCCTGAGATCCCCCTAAACACATATCTTACTCGAAAGGAGACTCTGAGTCAGTGGCAGCATTGCTTAGATCATTGATATCTGGTGACCTAGTGTAAGTTCGAAGGAAGATTTCGAAAAAATAAATGATTCAAAGAATGATTATTTGTATGGTCATGAATGAAGAATGAAAGAATATTTGAAAAAAAATTCCAAAGAACAAACAAAAAAAAATTGAAAAAAAAATAAAAGAATATTTGCTCACAAAGATGCATTTTATTAAATAAAAATTCTGGACACAAGCCTATTTCACAAAAAGGTTCTTATTGCCTCTAGGCCTAAGGCAACAAGCGTGTTTTGAATATTACTCTAGATCCTCTCTAAAAATACAAGGATCCCTTCCACTGTTCCATTGTTTAAAATCTTCCCAAGTATGTAAAGGCTTGGAAACTTTTATTCCCCGATTCAGATATGTCATTAGTGTTCAGATTCCCCAATGTTCCCACCAGGCCTTTGATCTCTTCAATTTATTATCTATTAGGCCTTGCACTAAGGCCCTGAGCTCGATGCATTCTTGGATCTCATGCCCCTATCTATTATAGAACTTACGATGTTTACACCCTTAACAGAAAAGTTGGGTAACGAAATTTCTGCACCAGAGGGACCATCGAATTTTATGATACCCAATCTGACGAACCTTTCAATTATCTTTTTAAAAGCGGTGCAATTCTCGATTGAATGTCCTGTGATTCCCCTATGGTATTCGCATTGGCCATTTACGCCATACCATTTAGGATATAGGGGTCGTATTAGCTCTATATAAAAAGGGGATATGACATGTGCGTCAAACAGAATTCGGTACAACTCCCTATACGTAATTAGAATAGGTGCAAACTGAGGTTTCTCTAAGTTTGGTTTTGAATTGGGTTCTTGCCCTGGAGAGACACGATGGTAGTAATGCTTGTCTTTGGTCAAGCTTATCATGAATCGGCTCTAAATAGCCCTTGTTATACCTTCTCATACTATTCGCTATATTTTCCTTTTTCTTCGGGGCTTTTAAAGTACATTCTCCTTTTCCTTTTGTTTCTGCCAGTACAAACAATTTAGCTTGAATGTCATCCAGGTTAAAACCTGAATCCATCGGGAAGTTCAATATAGCCGAAGTATCAGTCTGACATTAGGGTCCAATAATGACGGGTACCCCATACGAATGCGTGTCTGGTTGATTCGGGACATCTATTGGGGAATAAACAATGTCTTCATCATCATCCACACTGTTGACTACTGGACCACTCCTTTTTTCAAGTCCTCCGGCTAGTAACCGGGTTAGCTGGCCTATCATATTTCTTTGGAATTCTAGCATTTGTTCCCACATTTCTTGTTGAATCTTGGTCAATTGCCCCTGCATCTGTATTTGCATTTGCTCCATTCTCTCTAACCTTTTTTCCATGTTTTCTAGGTTAACTGAAATAATTTTACCTAATTAGGGTCCTTTTGTAAAAGTCTAATTCAAATGATGTAATGTAATACAAATGCATGAATACAAAAAGAAGGCATCGATTCATATTCAACTTCATTTTAGAAAACTTTATTAGAAAACAAAATCCTTTACATAAAACGGACTACAAATATGCCTTCGCCCTAAGGCCCAAAGTTTTGATTTTCCCAAACAAATATGTTAGCTCTTGACCACGATCCGATTGTAGCTCATACTTTATGCTTAATATATCAGCGTGTGCTGCCAACGTCTGTAGATGATCAGCTACCTCTCAAATCTGAACTATTGCTTCACCTATGAGGTAATCTCGACTTCTAGCTTGGTAATGGGAATGGTGGAGCTCTTTTTTCCAATGCTCTTTTTTTGCTTCAAGAGCTCTATTTGGAGTTCACAATTTGCAAATGTCGATTCTAATCTTTCAATCTTGCCCTTCATTTCCTCGATCTTGTTCAGACTTAGCTTCAGCTCGTTTGCAAAATTACAGCTTCGATGGTGGTGAAGAGACCATCCCAATTCAGCCACTCTAGCTTTTAATCCACTTTTTTCCTTTTGGCTTTCTACTAACCTCTTTTCTAGGGCCTCGCTGTACATCTGCATCTCTAAGAACTTCTTCTCCCAATGGACAGCTTTGGCTTTTTCCTCTTAAACCTCATGTTGCCATTGTTTCGAAGTCTTCCCCAATCTAGCATTTTTCATCGGTAGACGCAACTTCTTATATTCTGTCTTTAAGTCATTCAAATCTTCCTCGACCCTTTTCTTCCCTTTTCTTAGTTTTTTAGCCTCTAATTTCTGAACATCCACGTCTAACCTCAGATACATTTTCTCTCCTTCCAACTTCTCTATTCTCCTTTCGAGCTCTGAATTCCTCCTTTCGAAATCTTGTTTTATAATCTCTAACTCTGATGGAACCACTAGCAAGTACTCCCCGATCGATCGAGCGCCTTCTAGACTTGGCATAGGGATATTGTCATTGACTCTTCTACTCCACCATCCACTATATTCTAGGGTCGTCATTGGGCTTACGTCCACTATCTTCATGTGACGGGTCTGATTCCAAGCATTAGAAATCTCCTTAACCCTTTTCTTGTAACTATCTCCTTTATATGAAAACTCACTTTGGGCCAACCCATGTGTAGCCGATACGAACTGCCTTGATCTAAATTGCCTTAGTACGAGCAAATGCGCATATCCAATGGCTCCCCAAATTCCAAGTAAAGGAACCCAGTCAAAACACCCACACCAATAAAGGATTTCGTCGGGAATCATCCAAGGAGCCCTCCATTCGATGCCTTCTTCTTGAAGGTTTTGAAAGAGCACCATCCAGCTTTCCCCGGACATGTCTTCTCTCCTCGGTATAGCTACTATCTCTTTCAACGGAGAGTAATTCTCAGAAAAAACCCGATAAAACACTTCCTCCACCTTCCAAAAATGACTGTGGAACAAAGCCAATAACAATTGCGCGCATCCAACAAACCTGCCTTCATTTGCTTTCCGACATGCATTCAAAGATCTACACGTCTCGGCTAAGATCGCAGGTACAGGCGTGACTCCTCTGCCTAGTCGATCAAATAAATCGGTAACTGCTTCATCTACATGTCTTAGATCTTTAGGGAAGACTACCAAACCATAAATACACAAGGCCAAGACATCAATACTGTAACATCCCAAAATAGGGGTTATTTGGGATTGAATTATTTTTCTTGTGTATGAATTTATGTGATATTATATGTGGTGTTATAAGACTTAATTAGGGGTCTTGAGTAAGCTCGGTTTAGTAGGATAATTCTTAGTATGGCTTATTTAATGAAGAGGATTAAATGAGCTTAGCACTTAAGTTAATTTAAGTGTATATTAAAGCACAAGAGGAGTTAGTGGCAAGTTGGTTAAAGAGCTTGAAAGGTTGCATGAGGTTAATGGTTCGAGTAGTAGGTATAGCATTTTTAAAGTTTATTTTTGTATGTTAGCTTTAATGGACGGTCAAGCATAATTATGATAGGTGGACTAATAATTTTGGTAAGTTGAATTATTTTTAAGGAAAGCATGGAAAAAGGGATAAGATTTCTAAGGTTATGGTAGGATATCTTGAGTTTATGGTATAATGAGGGGACAAAGGCATGGAAGGTGGAGGATGTTTTGGAAAGAAATCCTATGCCTTAATGCATGAATGTGGACGGCATGTAAGGCTAGGGGAGTGGCGAATTTTTGGTAGGTAGCTTGAGAGGATGTTGACCAACCTTTTGTTTTGTGTATCATTTTGTGTTTGTTTTTCCTCTCCAAAAGCTCTCATCTTTGGCCGAATGTATAGGGTACTTTTGGTGCAAAAATATTTCTTTTGATGACAACTTCATTTTGTTGGAAACAAAATACCACTTTCTTTCTCTCATTTGTCTTTTGAACCAAACTACATTTTTGCATCTTGTGCATTTTCTTCTTTAGTAAAGTTTGTGGTGACCGAATATCATTTCTTCCATTTCTCTTTTTCTTCCTTTGATCAATTCTTTTTCATTCTCTTTTCAACTTTTATCAAAACCAAAAACCATTCTTTCTTTCTATAAACTTTTGGTGAATCTCCTACACCATTATCTTTCATCTACTACTTTTCTTTTCTTCTCAAAAACCGAATCCCCTATTTCTCCTTTCTTCTCAATAATTTCTTTATTAGCCAAATATACTCCTTTGGGTGTCTTGAAACTCTCTTCTTCCATTTAGAAGTATCTTGGCCGAATATTGAAGGTGGTAAGGATTTATTTCAAAGGATTATTCTTTTAAGTTTTCGTTTAAGCGAGAAGGCTAATAACCTTGATGATGATGGTTGATTGTAGGAAAGTGAGGCCGATTCATTTAGGAGTGTGTTGGCTAGTGTTGAAGGCTTTTGGGTAAGATTTTGGGTTCACAAGGAACCCTTCTCAATTATTTTGGTTTAGCCGAATAGGCCATGGTTCTAATGATCATTTTTGGCGAATATAGGGACAAGAATACTTGTGTGGCCGATTTGTTTATTCGAGATTTAGGACTCTCGTTAGTATCAGTGTGTACATACACATCTTATGACTTTTAATATGCTAAGTGTTATACTATGCCTAATCGATTTATGTAGACATGGATGTAATATCATCATGGTATTAACAAGGATTCGGGTAAGTCTTTGTGACTATGAGATTACTATTTGATGCTTTTGGGAAGCATGACACATTTGGTATGTGTATTATTGGACATATGGCAATGATAAATTTATTATTGTTGTTAAAATAAACCTTAATGCATGATTTGATAAATATACATAATTGTTTGATATGGGTTGATCGGTGAAGGGGCGGTGATATTCGTGTCGAGCGGACACCGGTGTTTTGGTAACACATCGTGACTACGGTCACCGTGAGGTTTGGTACCTCCGGAGGTTTGGCACCTCATAGCGACTTGTCCACGTGGTTTATACCACCGTGGGTTGGCCCCACTTTGAGATATGGGATTGTGCGCGGTGATTTGGTATCACCACGATGGGTTGGCTCCATCATCTATTTTGTGACTTCGGTCACCGGTGTTTTGGTAACACAATCGTGTCTTTGGACACCGGTGATTTGGTATCACATTTGTGACTATATGTCACGGTGGTTTGGCACCACCGGTGGTTTGGTACCACACGGGGTAGAAAAAGGTGTTTGGATGGCTAGTTGGGTGCATATTTTAATGCATGTAAAATTGTTATAAATTGTGTATGTTGTTGAATTAAACCAGGAAAAAGGGTTACACATTGGGTCTTGATGACTCACCTTTTTCCATAACATTTTCAGTGATTAAATAGCTGCGGATGAGAGTCGGATGAACTCGAGGTGGCCATGCGATGAAAATAAGGACTAGGTGGATTTTGAACTATTTTATTTTATTATGGGTTTGATTTATTTTGTAATAAGGCCTCCTAGAATTATATTTTGGTTATTTATCTGTTTTGGATAATCTGTTTAACAACTTAATGACTTGAAAAATGGTTACACATGTTTTATGAAAATTAATACGTAAAATGTTTTATTATGCCATTGGGTACACTTGAAATTTGTAAACAACACGACTCAACAAATATTTTTTTTAAATAAAATTAAGCATGGTTTTCAACAAAGACATTTAAATTGAATGGCATTTCAACTAATTTCAAAATCGGTCTTAAAATGGTTTTCAAAATGTTTTCTCTGTAGCATACCAAATTCGGTCATAATGTTTGGGCCGGGTTTGGGGTGTTACAAAATTGGTATCGAGCCAGGTTCAAAGCTGTGTTTGTGGGGCCCAAGGCCCAAAATGTTTTTAGTAGGCCTATTTGAAATATTTTGGATTTTGAATAAGCATGCACCGAGTCTCAGGCACCTATCCGCCCAGTAAGTACCTCTAACTTTTGTGTGGATTATTATTGTAGAAGGGTAGGAGACATGGGACGTAGATAGTGATGAATACCTTAAACTTTAGGACTAGTTTACCCCAAACAAAGACATAAGACTTTAATGGCCTAAATAAAACCAACCTAGGACCAAGTCGCCGAGTTAGGGTGTGGTAATCTTGGTGCGCATGTCTAGGATTGGATCCGGAAGAGCTTGGTATTTAAGCGGTCCTCGTTACTCACCTCCTCTTCGCGAGATTCCTACCTGGTGCGTAGCTTTGGTTCACCCTAAACCAAGAGGACCTGGTCATAGGTAAAACCCTAAATAAAACCCGAAAGGGACTAGCCATGTTTTAAGGAAAATTTCGGTTTTAAAACCACTAAATTATCTCTTTTAGATAGTAGGACAAATTTATCTTTAGAAATTATCAAATATTCCGGTTTACAAAAAAATTTTACCAGAAATGCCCCTAAGTGGCAAAATTACGAAAATACCTGGATTTCTAAAATTACCATATTACTTCAATTTGATTAAATTTTTATTTTGTTTAAGTACTCAAAAATTTTGCATTTCAAAATAATACCACGACTTTGGAAATTTACAAAATCACCACGATTGACAAAATTACCAAAATACACAGTTTTCAAAATTTTCTTTGTACCTTTAAATTGTGAAATTTACAAAGAATACTTCTCGATTTTAGAAACTACAAAATGTTTTGATTCATTAAAGTTTTCAAAATTTCTTGGTTTATTACAAAAATACCCTATAGGAAAATGACGGAAATACCACCAGGTTAGAAACGGATAAATGTCGAAGAGTGATAGGTATGAAAGGTATTAGGGAATGGATGTACTTTTTCTGTGTAAACTAGGATAGAAGACTTAAAACTTTGTTTGATCGAAAGAATCTCTATTAAACTCTTTTCATAAAATTTCTTCGCGGATAATCAAGTGAAACATGTACTAATTCATAAAATTTCCTAATCAGTTAAAGCGCGATAATTAGAATGAGTTTTAGAGGACGTGGGCCGTCGTGGACGCCGGAAGGGGTAGGATGACCAGTGTGTCGAGAACACGTCGGGTCGGGTCGGGGATCGAGAACGAGATACCACCGCCACCACCACCCCAACCTTTGGAGGCGAGGAGCGAGGATCAAGCGGGTGATGTGTGATCTCACAAGCAATGCTGCGGGTTCTAGAAAGGGTAGCATTTGGAATGGGTGGAGGTGGAGGAGCTCGGAAATCGTCACTGAGAGACTTGAGCTAATGAGCTGAATTTTTACGAGGTGTGTCAGGTGTAGCGCCCAATCTGGTGAGTATTGGCTAGAATCGACAAGAAAGAATCATGGATGAGATAGATTTGTCAAATGAGGAGAAAGCGAAAGGAGCGGTGTCGCTTCTCAAGGATGAGTCATATCGGTGGTGGCTCACGATGCGGAATGGTCTTTGCGGTGGAAGATCTCACTTGGAACTTCTTTAAGGTAGCGTATCGGAAGAAATATATCGGGTCTAGTTACGTTGATGCGCAGCGTAAGGCATTTCAAGTTTGGTCCAAGGAGTAAGTCCGTATCGGAGTATGAGGCTGAGTTCTTAAGATTGAGCCGGTATCTGGAGGTATTGTGGCTTTGGAGCATGAGCGTTGTGTTCGATTCGAGGATGGTTTGAAGGGCAGTGAGATCGTTGATTGCTCCACATCGAGCGAGATTTTTTCTTTGCTTTAGTTGAAAAGGCTAAGATAGCCGACGGAATAAAGGAATCTGTAAAGGCGCGAGTTACAAGCGAAATAAGCATAAGAGAGGTTACGAATCATGCGGGTCGGCCAAGATTCTCGAGAAGAGGCTTAGGCAGAGTGGGCCAAATCAGGCGGGAAGGTCCACAGTGCGATCGATCGAGACCGCCCAGTGTAATCGATGTGGGAAGTTTCATTGGGGTGAATGTTGGACCGGAGGAAAGGATGTTTCGAGTGTGGTTATTTGGAACATCGTGTGAGAAGGCGCCCACGTAAGCAAGCCAGAATCAATTTGAAGGTCAAGGTCGTGCTCGGTTGAGAAATGAGGACCGCCACCACGGAAGGGTCGTGATAACGGTAGAGAGGTAATGGCTGCTCGTCGAGGTCGAGGAGCATTGGGCGGAGGTGCAAACAACTCTTGAGGCAAGACGACTGGTTTGGTGTATCTTTGCGAGGCGACGAGGAGAGGCGGCATGACCGGATGTCATAATCGGTACATTCTTAGTCTTTGGTTTTCCACATACCGCTTTGATTGATGTGGGTTCGACGTATTCAAATGTTGTTAGTAGTATAGTAATTTTTAATAATATCAGTGCGTGACAAGAGCGTAGTGTGGTGAGATAGGATGTCGATTTGTTAGTTAGTTGGAAATTCGAGAGACGAAATTTTTTTAAAGGGGTAGAAGCTGTAACATCCCAAAATAGGGGTTATTTGGGATTGAATTATTTTTCTTGTGTATGAATTTCTGTGATATTATATGTGGTGTTATAAGACTTAATTAGGGGTCTTGAGTAAGCTCGGTTTAGTAGGATAATTCTTAGTATGGCTTATTTAATGAAGAGGATTAAATGAGCTTAGCACTTAAGTTAATTTAAGTGTATATTAAAGCACAAGAGGAGTTAGTGGCAAGTTGGTTAAAGAGCTTGAAAGGTTGCATGAGGTTAATGGTTCGAGTAGTAGGTATAGCATTTTTAAAGTTTATTTTTGTATGTTAGCTTTAATGGACGGTCAAGCATAATTATGATAGGTGGACTAATAATTTTGGTAAGTTGAATTATTTTTAAGGAAAGCATGGAAAAGGGATAAGATTTCTAAGGTTATGGTAGGATATCTTGAGTTTATGGTATAATGAATGGGACAAAGGCATGGAAGGTGGAGGATGTTTTGGAAAGAAATCCTATGCCTTAATGCATGAATGTGGACGGCATGTAAGGCTAGGGGAGTGGCGAATTTTTGGTAGGTAGCTTGGAGGATGTTGACCAACCTTTTGTTTTGTGTATCATTTTGTGTTTATTTTTCCTCTCTAAAAGCTCTCATCTTTGGCCGAATGTATAGGGTACTTTTGGTGCAAAAATATTTCTTTTGATGACAACTTCATTTTGTTGGAAACAAAATACCACTTTCTTTCTCTCATTTGTCTTTTGAACCAAACTATATTTTTGCATCTTGTGCATTTTCTTCTTTAGTAAAGTTTGTGGTGACCGAATATCATTTCTTCCATTTCTCTTTTCTTCCTTTGATCAATTCTTTTTCATTCTCTTTTCAACTTTTATCAAAACCAAAACCATTCTTTCTTTCTCTAAACTTTGGTGAATCTCCTACACCATTATCTTTCATCAACTACTTTTCTTTTCTTCTCAAAACCGAATCCCCTATTTCTCCTTTCTTCTCAATAATTTCTTTATTAGCCAAATATACTCCTTTGGGTGTCAGAAACTCTCTTCTTCCATTTAGAAGTATCTTGGCCGAATATTGAAGGTGGTAAGGATTTATTTCAAAGGATTATTCTTTTAAGTTTTCGTTTAAGCAGAAGGCTAATAATCTTGATGATGATGGTTGATTGTAGGAAAGTGAGGCCGATTCATTTAGGAGTGTGTTGGCTAGTGTTAGAGAAGGCTTTTGGGTAAGATTTTGGGTTCACAAGGAACCCTTCTCAATTATTTTGGTTTGGTAGAATAGGCCATGGTTCTAATGATCATTTTTGGCCGAATATAGGGACAAGAATACTTGTGTGGCCGATTTGTTTATTCGAGATTTAGGACTCTCGTTAGTATCAGTGTGTACATACACATCTTATGACTTTTAATATACTAAGTGTTATATTATGCCTAATCGATTTATGTAGACATGGATGTAATATCATCATGGTATTAACAAGGATTCGGGTAAGTCTTTGTGACTATGAGATTACTATTTGATGCTTTTTGGGAAGCATGACACATTTGGTATGTGTATTATTGGACATATGGCAATGATAAATTTATTATTGTTGTTAAAATAAACCTTAATGCATGATTTGATAAATATACATAATTGTTTGATATGGGTTGATCGGTGGAGGGGCGGTGATATTCGTGTCGACGGACACGGTGTTTTGGTAACACATCGTGACTACGGTCACAGAGGTTTAGTACCTCTCAGAGGTTTGGCACCTCATGCGACTTGTCCACGTGGTTTTATACCACCAGTAGGTTGGCACCACTTTGAGATATGGGATTATGCGCGGTGACTTGGTATCACCACGATGGGTTGGCCCCATCATCTATTTTGTGACTTCGGTCACCAGTGTTTTAGTGTCAATCGTGTCTTGGACACCAATGATTTGGTATCACATTTGTGACTATATGTCACGGTGGTTTAGCACCACTAGTGGTTTGGTACCACGGGGTAGAAAAAGGTGTTTGGATGGCTAGGTTGGGTGCATATTTTAATGCATGTAAAATTGTTATAAATTGTGTATGTTGTTGAATTAAACCGGAAAAAGGGTTACACATTGGGTCTTGATGACTCACCTTTTTCCATAACATTTTCAGGTGATTCGTAGCTGCGGATGAGGAGTCGGATGAACTCGAGGTGGCCATGCGATGAAAATAAGGACTAGGTGGATTTTGAACTATTTTATTTTATTATGGGTTTGATTTATTTTGTAATAAGGCCTCCTAGAATTATATTTTGGTTATTTATCTTTTTGGATAATCTGTTTAACAACTTAATGACTTGAAAAATGGTTACACATGTTTTATGAAAATTAATACGTAAAATGTTTTATTGTGCCATCGGGTACACTTGAAATTTGTAAACAACACGACTCAACAAATATTTTTTTTAAATAAAATTAAGCATGGTTTTTAACAAAGACATTTAAATTGAATGGCATTTCAACTAATTTCAAAATCGGTCTTAAAATGGTTTTCAAAATGTTTTCTCTGTAGCATACCAAATTCGGTCATAATGTTTGGGCCGGGTTTGGGGTGTTACAAATACTCTTCTTTACATCTGGATGTGTTAAGACCAAATCGCTCAAATTCTCCCAAGGAATGCATTTACCTTCACTTTCTCTTGAATTCTGGCTGCAACCCACTATTCACTCATCCCTGTAATAACCATTAACTTCTTAACAAAGGTTGGAACATTAGCAGCCCTAGAATAAACTCTGTCGACTTGGATCCTCGAACAGCGAAGCAATGTCGTATATTCCTCCACCGTGGGTACTAAATCTACTTTCTCGAAAGTGAAACAACTATAAGCAGAATTCCAAAATTGAGTCATAACACGGAATAGATACTTATCTACTTTGACGTCAAGTAAGTAAGGTAGATCACCATAATTACGATAAAACAGCTACTTTGCCTCATCGTCCCACTGGGTCGATATTCCCTTCAACTCCTGAAGCTTATTTTGCATGACACTGATACGAGCGAAATCCCGTAGTTCCGACACATACCCCTCAACTAAGCTATCCCCTTTCTCTAATTGCCTTTGCTCTAACCATAGACGAACGACTGCATTGTCTTCCACTTTATCAAGGAATTCGTTCTCCATAACCAGCTTTCTAACTTTAGAAATTGACAGTGAATTGATACCTCTTTAAATATGAAATGACATGCACAAAAGAATAAAACACAACAAGTTAGTATTGCAAAATATAAAGCAAGCAAAGTAAACAAACATCTATCTGGGTAACTACTAAGGTTCGACATAGTTCTACTTAGGGTGAGTTCTTATGTTTTTTACATGTGGTTTAGCTCTATAGTTGAGGTACCCGAACCAGCAGATTCCTCGATCCTCACCCATTATAGACTCATACGGACCAAGTTCGGTTTAAGGGAATACATTTCCCTGTGGCCATACGGAAGTGAAAACTTCACAAAGACATAGGTATAGATGTATCCCGGAAGCAATTCGCTAGCCCATGCGGAGGTGAAAACCTCACGAAGGTACAGCTTCTCGCTCCCACTTAAAGGTTTGACCACAATGGTCATGTAATGCAATGCAGAGATATATATCAAAAATTAAAACAACATGCAATAAAAGGATCATGGTTTTTTTTTTAAAAAATCAAAATTTAAAATTTGGGCAAAAGGACATGAAATTATCAATTTTTACGGCTTGATTCTCTTATTGTCCCCAGTGGAGTCGCCAAGCTGTCGAAACCATTTTTATAAGTTTTGAAAAAACGGGGATCGAATTTAAAAACGGAAATGGAGTCGCCACCAATCCCTTTTTACTTAGGCGTGATTGGATTACCTTGTAAAACATTTTATTTCAAAACATTTGATTTTGGTCCACGAAATACAAGAAAAAAGGTTCGGGAGTCGGTTACGTATGAGGAAGGGTTAGCACCCTCATAACGCCCAAAAATTGGTACCTAATCGATAAAATCATGTCCTAATGTTAAAAATTTAAAAGAATTTTAAAATATGATTTCTTGAAAAACTTGAACAATTTGAGTTAAAATTTGTGCTTTCTTTGTTCCGAAAGAATACAAACATCACATCCAGCGCGTTAGGACATGATATTTTTAAACCCTCGTAACTAAAATCATCTCATGATTTACAAAATTTTATTAAAATGATATTTAGTTATTTAGTCAAATGGAAAATCGAAACCCAACAGGTTAGGGCACTATTTCTCGAATTTCTAAATATCAAACATTGCCTTATTTTAAAAATTTTTAGATAAAATATAATAATTTTGCAAAATGCATTTTATTCTAAACGATGATCCATGTGAAATTATCGCATTAATACATCAACAAATACCAAAAGTAATCATGATATACTAACATTTCATATTAATATAGGCAATAAAAGAAATATAAAACACGAGTAATAATAATACCTACACTAAATCAATTGTAAATAAATGAAAAAGTATGAACAAATATAATAAACAATAAATAATAAAATAATAAAAAAACTACAAAACAAATATGAACACTCTTCATGCAAGATTAAACTTTTCATACAATGACATATACCAAATAATAAATAAATGTTGTAAAACAAAAAACATAATATATGTATATTTTGAGATAATAAATAAAATACATTTTGAAATAAATAAATGATTTATAACTTTTAAATAAAAACATATTTAATAACCTAAAAAAAACTATATATTTAAGAATAAATAATATGTTACACAATATAAATAAATTTTACATAAAATAAGATTTTAAAAGTAATATATAATATAATAATACAAAAATTTTGTATAATATATAGCTAACATCAAATTATAAAATAATATATATAATATAAATAATATTAAACCAAATAAAATAATTCATAGTATTAATAATATACATATAAAGATAATATGTAATATATATATATACGAATTTATATTGTTAATAGATTAATATACAAATAATAATAATATCTAAAAAAATTTAATATGATAAAACATTTTAATATAATACTAGAATAATTTAAATTAAAAAAATAAATAAAGGTTTTAAAAAAATAAATAAAGAAACCAGGATTAAATAACAATAAATATAAAGGGGTTAAATTAAAACACGGGCCACATTGCAAGGGATTAATATGGCAATTATGCCAAATTTTCAAAACGACGTCATTCAAATTTTAGTCTTTAAGGAGCCCGAGAGACTAAATTGAAACACAATAAATAATTCTGGGTGCAATTGTAAAAATAAAAATGTAACAGGACTTAATTGTAAAATTGAAATAATGTGGAAGGGCTAAAGCAGCAAATAACCCATTTATAAAAAATGCGCGGATCCTCCCCGGGTTTTCGGGTCAACGCGCGGATCCCCTAGCCCTGAATGACGTCGTTTTGTGCTTATTAGATTAAGCAAAAACGAAGTCGTTTCCTTATTGTTATATAAGTTAAAAAATCGTCAAAAAATCATTTTAAAATTGTTTTTTATTAAAAAAAACTAGCAATATGCCATTCAGGTTGTTTTGCAGCTTCTTCAAAAGAAGTTGGGTCAGTGACCAACAAGGCAAAGTCACATGACACATTAATTTCTCTAAGAGACCTGAACCTTTTTGGTGGTGTTTCGCTTTAGCTACTGCTGTTGGAGGCATAGGTTGCTATAGAATCAGAACTAGGACTTGTAGTAGCATTAGGAGAGGAAGGAGCAAAATTTACAAGTTGTAACAACCCATTTTCCAGTGAAATCAAAACAGTGGTTTCGAGACCACAAATCCGATCTGAAAATAAAATTTATTTTCATTTTATTACATAGTCCGTAATATGTTAGAAATGTCATGTGAAAATTTTGATATGAAAATTTTATCGATTATGTGTTTAATTAGAGAAAGGACTAAAACGCATAAAATGCAAATGTTGAATTCTAGTAGCTATAAGGATTAAATAGCTATGGAATTCAAAACTAGAGGTCCTTATATGGTAATTAGACCATTAAAGAAAAGTAAGTAGATATTTTGGTGACTCATCCATGGAAATTTAGAAAAAGAGCAATGACTAAATTGGAAATTGAAAAATATTTAATTAATTAAAAGATGATAAAAGATATCATCTTATTTTTTTATGTCATCTTCAACCTAAAATACATGGAAACCCTAGGAGAGAGAGAAGAAACTTTCATGGCTTAATTGGGTAAGTTTCCTTGTCCCGTTTTTAGTAATTTTGATATTTTTAAAACAGGAATAGCTTAATCTATCTATTTGGGGATCAATTTGAAAACTTATCAAGGTATGAAAATTATATCATGGATGAATATGCTTAAAATTTAAATTTTATGGTAGAAAATGAAAGGTTGTTGATAGATAAACAACTTTTACAAAGTGATTTTTGATGAAAACATGATTTAGGGACTAAAATGTAAAGTTGTGAAAATTGATGAAAAATTCTAAAATTTATTGAATATATGTGCTGTAAATTCTATATTTAAATTTTGATTAGGCTTGGAATAAGGAGTAAATTGCATAAATTCATTTTCCGAGCCTAGGACGAAATTGGAATTTATGGAAAAGTTAGGGGCAAAATGGTAATTTTTCCTATGACGTAAATTGAGTCCAAATGAATATGAAATGTGTGAAATTTATGATTAAAGTTATTTATATAGATTCAGACAACACAAATTCTAGGTTAGACAAAGGAAAAGAAAATGTTTCGAATTAGTAGATTATATACGCGAACAAGTGTTGAGGTAAGTTCTTGTAACTTAATCGAGCATGTAAATATGTTTAATTGAATGTTGTGTTTGTATGTAATGTAACTTATATTGATGTGAATTATTTGACTTTTATAATGAAAAATTGAATACATGCTTGAAACGGTGAAAAAGGGTTTAAGCTCCATTTGAATATTAAATTCCGATAAATATATGTGGTTTCTCGAAATGAATGAGGTTCTGCATTTGTTGCTGACGAGATATAGCTTGGACGAGTAATCCTATTGACCTCATTATAGGAAGGATTTAGCTCGGACAGGTAATCCTGATATAATACCTCTCGAGTATACGTTACAATTAGGATTTAGCCTGAACTGGTAATCCTAATTGAACTCTTCTGAGCAGACATTACATAAAGGATTTAGCCTGGACTGGTAATCCTGTTATACGATAGGTGGCTCGAGAGTGTGTTCTTGATTAAGTGCCGTAATGGGTACTCTTGAATAAGAATTGATGGTTATTGAATTGTGCACCTCGAGTGTACTACTTGAGTAATCATCGGAATTTCAATGATTCAACAGACAAAACTCTTGGCATGATAAGAGAACTATAAGATGAAATGAATAATGGCTTGAAATAATATTGCATGATGATCTCATCTATGTTTACTTGATGTATATGAAAATCTTGTGACTAACATGTTTGATTGAATGCATGTGTTTAGGCAATTTTTCCAAATGGATGGAAAACATGATATTGTTTGCTTAGATTTAATAAACGGGATTAGTAAGTTTAGTTTCTGTTATACAAACTTATTAAGCATGTAATGCTTTTCCCCTATTTTATAGTGCTCAGAAGCTCGCGAAGGTTAGAGATCATTGGAGCATCATCACATTATCTACTAGCTTATTTTGGTATAATGGCATGTATAGGACAACTTGGCCATTAATGGCTTGATAAGGATGTTTGTAACCTAGCCATTGGAATGGCTAGTAATGGCATGTTTTGATGTACTTCTAATGCCATACTATGGTTGCTTCAATATGTTAAGTAATTAATCAAATTATGTCTAACATGTGGACTAAACTAAGGTAAGATTGTGAACATGTATGCATGTAATTATATGCCTTGTTGAATGATGGAATTTGCTTAATTGGAATGCTTGAAATGGTTGGTATTTGGATGTGAGTTTTAGTGCAGGTCATTGATGTGATTTTGGGTGAGAAATGAAGCTAGAAATGGTTTTATTTTGTCCACACGGGTAGACATACGGGCGTGTGTGTAACACCCCTTACCCGGATTCTATGCCGGAATCGGGCACGAGGCATTACCAGACTCGACTTGCTTGATCATTCCACTTTATGCTATAAAAATTTTCTCCAATTTAAAACTTTTCATTCACCATCGTAACATCCCTATCATGGGTCAACGAGACCCTTTACACCCGCTAAGGATGTTGCAGAACCAAACCGGAACTTTTCAAACACTTAGAAAATTTTCATCTAAACAGGGACCACATGCCCGTGGGGGAAATGACACATCCGTGTGTCATCTCATACGCCCGTGTTCGACACCCGTGGTCGACACTGACTTGAATCACACGGCTTGAGCACACCCCCATATGGCTGGCCCGTGGTCACCTCTGATTAATCCACACGGCCTGTTGCACGCCCATGTGCTTCAACTGTGTGACGATTTAAATTCAAAATTCAAGGTGCAGACTTCACACGGCCTAGACACACGCCCGTGTGCCTACCCGTGTGGACAAGAACAAGGCTATTTGCCAAGCTCTTGTCACCCTCACTTGCATACATTCATACACCACCACCTAAACTTCACATATTATCAATTATAACCCTTGAATTATCACATTAAACTATAAAATGAAGTCTTCATCCCATAAACGAGGGAGTACTATTTTTAGTATAATTACAATCGACTTAAGCCATCATCTATGGCTATACACAACCGAACCATAAACCCTCTTAGGCTAACACATTTGGCTATATCAACTATGACTTAATCAACTTTAAAAATAAGATTCCTATACATGCCATAACTCATAAGGACTCGAAACCTCATACCCATATGACTGATCGATAGTGTGAAAGCATCTTCGGCGAGTTCTAACCCGAGCTAGCCAAGTTAACCTATAAGAGATGGGAAAGGAAGAGGAGTAAGCAATAATGCTTAGTAAGCTCATATGTATATAATAAACAACTATTGATATTCATTGATTATACACGACCGCAAGGTATTATAATGAGTTTTGCATCTTAAACTCATGGTTACCTACAAAATCATTCTCGAAACTTACTCATTCAGTCTCTTACCACATTCTAACCATGCCACAAGCCAAATGCTCATGTTAATTAGCATACATCCCTGCACTTGTCACCACATGATCACATAAAAAAACAAAAAAAAAATTTCAATAAGCCACTCATACTACCAATCACTCGGTGATTTTGTACTTACCCCACCCTCAATCTCTAATAGGGTGGTATCGCACATAGCCCACCAATCATTTATAATTATGGTGGTATCGCACTTAGCCCACCAATCATTCATAATTATGGTGGTATCACACTTAGCCCACCAAATGATAATATAGGCGATGGTATCGCACACAACCCATCATTTAATAATTAATAAGGTGGTAACGCACACAGCCCACCATTAATATTATTGTTGATGGTATCGCACACAACCCATCACTAACAATTAATAAGGTGGTATCGCACTTAGCCCACCGTTATTATACATTCATGGATAGTTATCCACATGCAATTCTCTATTTCAATTGTTCATCCGGGAACATCCTCACACCCTACCATTCTTACTTAGCATTCTACGACAATCATTCGCATTCACACAATGCATTAATAATTATAACTTATGCAACCAAGGTGCATCATTTACATATCCCATTGTGGGATCCTCATATACCGAACTCATCTCAATTCGGTTCTAACACATACTTGTACCTCTCATGGTACAACCACATCCATTTTCATTTTCAACATACTTGTTGAATCACTCAATTTGTTAAACAACACCTCGAGTCTCATATACATAATGTCACATTGACATCCTACCCCTGATAGGGTCTTACATGAATTAACATATCGATGCCATGTCCTCGACATGGTCTTACACAAAATCCCACACCGAGGCCATATTCTAAATATGGTCTTACGTGGAACCTTAATTACCATCGTATTATGCTATTTGCATTTCCACTATTCATGGTTTAAATCAAGGCTTTCATTTATTGACATCACATCAAAACGTATTTAACGTATACATGGAGGCAATAAAAAATTTATACAACATTGAGATATTAAAATACTTCACTTAGAGTTGTACAATTTAACACATGAACTTACCTCGATACCGAAAAAGGTAGAACGGGACCTTTTTGCCCTTATTTCTCTTTTCTCCCATTCTAGGTCCGAATCTCATTTTCTTTGATATAGAATAATAAAATTTACTCTTTAATCACCACACTACTCATAATACTTCATAATCTACACTTAGGCAAAAATGACTATTTTACCCTTACACTTTGGCAAAATTACGATTTTGCCTTTAGGCTCGTAAATAATTTTTCATCACATTTTCTTGTTAAACAAGTATAGTTAAACATTAAATCCTGTTACAACTACTCACAATTCCAACTATTTCGTGCCTTAATGAACAAACTACAACTTTTGCATTTTAGTCCCAATTAGGTGTTTTCATGACAACAGCTTTCATAAGAGTTGTTTCTCATCTCTCTAACATTCATTTTCTTCCATAAAAATGCAGAAAACAACTTAAAAGCTCACATAGAAAATCCCTAAACTTTTTGCCATAATGCAAAATTGTCCCCTCTTTAGAAAGCTTAAGCTTTAGGGGTCTCAAAAGTACAATTATCTTCAAGAAATACCATCAAAGTCATTTACTTGAGTGGAGAAAAGCTTGCTAAAATTTTGAGCTTTCAAACACCCCTTTTTTTCTGGAGAAGAGAAGAAAATAAAAAGATGATAGCTTTTTGCTTATTTCATCTTATTTTATTCATTTAGTCAACAAAAGTCACCAACTCTTGTCAAACTTTTAATTCCTTGTCCCCTTGACCGTCCATCTCTCTTAGATAGGTGTAATTGCACTTTAAAGACCTCCAATTTACATTTCACGGCTATTTGGTACCTTTAGCCTATAGAATGGAACTTTCGCACTTTATGCGATTTAGTCCTTTTTCGCGATTAAGCATGAAATCGCTAAAATTAAAGCACCAAAATTTCCATACATCCTTATAAACATGTTATAACACATAAAATAACATGAAAATAATTTTCTCAAACCTCGGATTAGTGATCTCGAGATCACTGTTCTGACTAGCCCCTAAATCGGGCTGTTACAGTATGTCAAGGCCATTTGTGACACACGGTCTGGCATATAGGCATGTGTGTTGGCTGTGTGTCTCTTGCACCTTAATTTTGAGAAATAGAATGCTCAAAATTGAGCACACGGGAGAGACACAGGCTTGTGTCTCAGTCGTGTGTGCTACACGGCCTAGAACGCAGGTGTGTGTCTTGGCCATGTGAAACCTGGACCTAATTTCGAAAGGATTTAATTAACCACACGGCCTAACACATGGGCGCGTAGCATGGCCGTGTGTACAAGTCAGAGAGTTACACGGGGTCGAACACGGCCTGTAGCACGGGCATGTCCTAGGGTCACACGGACGTGTCCCTTGGACCACACGGGTGTGTGAACCCTATAACTTAGAAAATTTTTGTAATTTCGCAAAAAATTCTTAGAGTTTCCGATTAAGTCCCGACTCGAGTCTAAATGTCAGATTGGGCCTTGAAGGTCCATTTAAGGGATGATATGAATAATCTCAGTTAATGAATAGTAATTTACATGAATTATCTGAAAATGTTCTAAAAGTTTTGGTAATGCTCCGTAACCCTGTTTCGACGACGGATACGGGTTAATGGGTGTTACACAAGTGATGGAGGAACTGAAATTACAAGCTGTTCAACTTCAAAATCTACTGGTGTTGGAATTTCATTCATCATGCCTCCCTTGTCACAATTTAGATTTACATCCATCTCTTCATTAAATACATCCCTGCTAATTATCACTTTGCCACTTATAGGATTATATAAACGATATTCTTTAGATTGAGAACTATAGCCAATGAAAATGCATTTGGGATTTTTCATCAAGTTTAGATCGAGAAGTAACTAAAGCATACGCTATACAACCAAAGACTTTTAAGTGGCTTACCCAAGGTTTCTTGCCCATCCAAGCTTCAGAAGGTGTCTGATTAAGAATAGCCCTTGTTGGCGAGATGTTCAAAAGGTACACTGCTGTTGCAACTGCTTCTCCCCAAAACTGATCGGGAGTTTTTTTGCTTTCAACAAGCTTCTAGCCATTTCTACAACAATACGATTTTTTCGTTCCGCAACTCTATTTTGTTCTAGTGTGTATAGTGCTGTAAGTTCCCTGTGAATCCCATTTGTATCACAAAAAACATTGAAATCATTAGATAAAAATTCACCACCACAATCACCTCGAAGTGCTTTTATGCTTCTCCCACTTTGCTTCTGCACCAATGCCTTAAATTTCTTGAAATTTTCAAAGGTTTCAGACTTGAATTTCAAAAAATACACCCAACTCATGCGGCTGTAGTCATCTGTAAACAACAAAAAATAGTGATTGCCACCAAGTGACTCTATTTTCACAGGCCCACATAAGTTAGTATGCACAAGTTTAAGACAATTAGATGCCCTCCAAGATTTTCCAATGGAAAATGACTTCCTATTCTGCTTTCCATAAACACACCTTTCACAAAAATCAAGTTAACCAATGTTTGGTAAGCCAAGAACCATTTCCTTTCTTTTTAAAGATGTTTCAAGCCATTTAGATGCATATGTCCATAACGTAAATGCCACAAATTAGCCTCATTATCCCTCCTAGCAATTAAGGCCTTATTCACTACATTTGAGACATCAAGAGGAAATATCCTATTTTGAGTCATATGGACAGTTTCTATGATCTGACCAGATTGTTTATCACGAATAGCACATGAATCACCATCAAACACAATAAAATACCCACTAGTCATTAGTTGTCCAATGCTCAATAAGTTATGAGCTAAACTAGGTACAAATTTCACATTAAAAAGAAGTTTGACATCACCCGCACGGTTTTAATGGCAACTATACCTTTTTCTTCAACTTTAATTTGCTCGTTGTCCCCGAGTCGGACTTCACTTTTCTGTGATTCGTCAAGCTCTTTGAATAATGATTTGTTTCCAGACATATGATTTGAGCAACCACTGTTTAAAAACCATACATCGTTGCTATTGCTGTCATATTGAACTGGAGAATGGACCATGAACAATAAGGTTTCCTCTTCTACATTCTCGGTAAAATGAGCCTGCTTCTGTTCTTCTCTTTGTTTAGCCCAACAATCAGCTTTTTTGTGTACCATTTTGCTACAGTATCTGTACTGAATTGAGATTTTGTAAGGTTTACTATACTGGCCTCTACCTCTGCCACCGCCATGACTATGTCCATAAAAGTCATGCCTGCCTTTAGAGGATTTTTCCTTCACTTGAAAAGCTTTTTCCTCAGAATTTTCATGAGACTTGTTAAGTCTAGCTTCATGGGCTATCAAAGAACTCATCAATTCATCAAAAGTATAAGTGGACAAGTTCTTTGTTTCTTCAATTGCAGCAACAACATGATCAAACTTTGATGTTAAGCTTATTAACACCTTGCTTACAACAATTTCATTACTCAAAATTTCACCATAAGATCTCATTAGATTAACAAACCCAGAGACTCTAGACAAGAGTTCTTGCACTGAGTCTTTGTCTTTCATAATTAAAGTCTCAAAATCACGATGAAGAGTTTGTAATTTTACAATTATTACCTTCTTGTTGCCCAAATATTCTTGCTTCAAAATCTCCCATGCTTGTTTGAAGGTGTCTGCTGAAATTCGAGAAAATATGTAATCCTCGAGTGCTGAGTGGATAAGCATTAGTGCTTTTGTATCCTTCTTGCAACTTTCTTTTAATAGTTGGTCAGTCTTTGCTGGTGCTAGATCAGGCTCTTCATACCCATGTTCCACCAAGTCCCATAGTTATTGAGACTTGAACATCGTTTTCATCTTGAGACTCCAAAGATGATATTTTTCACCTTTGAAAATTGGGATTAGCGGTTGTGCTGCTGGGTTGGTTCCACTATTTGCCATGAATCACTCAATTTGGGATTGAAACCTGATTTACTGATACCACAAATGTTGGTAAAACAACCAAGAAAAAATGCTCAGAGAAGAGTGAATGATAGAATAGAAAATGCACTGTTTATTTCTCAATGAAAAAGAACAGAGTACATGGTTTAAATAATGCTAGTGATAATTAAAAAAGCTAAAAATTAGGAACACTAACCCATGATCAAATTTGGTGCCAGATAAAACTAACAACTAAACAACCAAATCAGAATAAGATTTTCTTAGTAACCACTAACTGATAAAGATAAAAAAATATATACTAATTATAGCAGTAAATAACATTTTGAATCATTATTTATTCAACAAAATGATAGCTTTCCTCATTTGATCGAGGCATTATCAAAGTTGCAAGTTCTTGTACTCCATTCCAACAAATTCAATGGTCCAATAACGGCTCCTATGAGTTCTCGATCTCTTCCGAAATTGTGAATAGTTGATCTTTCCTGCAACAACTTTTTTGGCCCTTTGCCAACCGGCTACATAAAAAATTTCAAAGGAATGATAATATTCTTGACGATGGCCAAGGTGTGAGATACATGGGGGAAAGAAATTACTCATATGATTATTCTGTTGCTATAGCTGTTAAAAGGGTTTGAGATTGAATTGGAGAAGATTTTAACTATTTTCACAAGCATTGATCTCTCAAGCAATAACTTTGAAGGATAAATTCCAAGAGTTATCGGAGAGCTTAGTTCGCTCCGAGGGCTTAATCTTTCTTATAACAATCTCGTTGGGCATATACCAACTTCACTTAGAAATATGACTTGGCTTGAGTGGTTGGATTTTAATTTCATCCAATAAGTTGAGTGGGCAAATTCCAACGGGATTGCTAGATCTGACATTCCTTTCCTTCTTTAACGTTTCATATAATCAACTTGTTGGACGCATACCACACGGCAATCAGTTCAACACTCTTGAAAATGGTTCGTACCAAGGAAACGAGGGATTATGTGGCGTTCCACTCTCTAAAGGCTGCAGCAACAAGGTGTTGGGACAACCACCCTCCTCACCATGGACGAATTCCCACGAAGATGGTGGCTCAAAGCTTGAATTTGGGTGGAAAGTTGTTGCGATCGGTTATGGATTTGGATACATATTTGGAGTGGCAATGGGATGTGTTTGTCTTCGAACCGGTAAGGCCAAATGGTTTGTGACCTTGTTTGGAGCTCGAAGAGGATGAAGGTGATAATCCTCCAATGTTAAGGCTGAAGGTTATGATTAACATTTGTTTTCTGAGTTTGGTTACAGAGATTGCAGGTGCATGTTTGTTAGAATTTCAGTAGAGATTAGGTGATTATGGTTTGCCTTTGTGTTGTGAACTATCTCGGTTGATTAGGTGATTATGGTTTGCCTTTGTGTTGTGAACTGTTAATTAAAAAGATTGATGGTTTTTGTGGATCTTCGCAGGTACATCCAGTGATGCAGTACAATACAAATAGAGGAGGGATGAACAATACAGAATATCAATCCTACAACCCTAGCGTAGAAAGCGAATAGATGAACTTTATGGGTAACAATTCTAGACCTCAAAATAACCCTTATAATAACACTTACAATCTAGGTTGGAGGAACCACCCAAAATTCTCATGGGGTGGCCAAGGAAATTAGAGACAACAAACCCCTCCAGGCTCTCCACAGCAACCCTACCCATAGGAGAAGAAACTGAACCTTGACGATATGCTAGTAAAGTTTATTTCAGTGTTTGAGACTCATTTTTAGAATACCGAAACAGCGTTGAAAAATCAGCAAACATTAATTCAAAGGCTTGAGAATCGAATTGGACAACTGGTTAAGTTGGTTTCCGAAAGGCAACCAGGTAATTTACCTAGTAACACCGAACCTAACCCAAATGAGCATGTGAAGGCAGTTACACTAAGGAATGGAAAGGTATTGAAAAGGGTCAGGAATTAAAGGAGAATATAACACCGGTAATTAAAAAATATAAACCACCGATCCCATATCCAGAAAAGTTAAAGAATATAACACCGGTAATTAAAGAATATAGACGGACAATATGGTAAATTTCTTGAACTTTTTAAACAATTACATATTAACTTACCTTTTGTTAAAGCTATTTCGCAGATGCCGACATACGCTAAATTCCTAAAAAAGCTTCTAACAAATAAAAGGAAGTTTGAAGAGCTATCGATCGTGGAACTTAACGAGGAATGTTTAGCTATTCTCCAAAATAAGCAACCAACCAAATTGAAAGATCTAGGAAGTTTCACTATTCCCTATTTAATTGGTAGTTTAAATATTGAGAAAGCACTAGTTGATTTAGGTGCCAGTATTAATTTAATGCCTTATAAAATGTTCAAGCAGCTTGGCCTTGGGGAACCAAAACCCACTAGGATGAGTATTCAATTAGCTGACAGATCTATTAAATATCCTAGGGGAATTATTGAAGATATTTTGGTAAATTTTGATAAATTCATATTCCTTGTTGATTTTGTTGTACTTGACATGGATGAGGACGTTGAGGTGTCTTTAATTTTAGGACGCCCATTTTTAGCTACTGTTAGGGCTGTTATTGATGTAGATGATGGTAAACTTGTGCTAAGGGTAGGCGACGAGGAAATTATTTTTAAAATTTATGATGCGATACTTTATTCTAGAGAGCAAGATGATTCCTGTTACTTTATTGATGCCATTGATCATTTTATTAAAGATTCTTTTCAGGAAATCATACATGAAGACACGTTGGAACTGTGTCTTACCCAAGGTGAGAGGGCAGATGACGATACCAATGAGATGGGGAGATAAAAAGTGAGTTAAATTCTAATACTTCTTCCCCAAGACAAAAGAAATATGAGGGCATTGAAATAAACAACGAAATAAAACAAAAACCCTCTATTGAAGAACCGCCCAAATTGGAATTAAAACAGTTATCAAATCACTTAGAGTATGCATTCCTAGGAGATAATTCTACACTACCAGTAATCATCTCTTCAGAACTGAAACCCAGAGAGAAAGGAGCATAGAAGAGCCATAGCTTAGAAGATCTCTGACATTAAAGGGATAAGTCCATCATTTTGCACTCACAAAATTCTAATGGAAGATGAATACAAACCATGTGTGCAACCTTAAAGATGATTGAATCCCAACATGAAGGAAGTTGTTAAAGCTAAGGTAATTAAACTTCTAGATGCTGGAGTTATTGATCATATTACTGACAGTACTTGGGTAAGTTCTATGCAGGTTAATCCAAAGAAAGAGGGCATGACTATTGTAGCTAACGAAAAGAATGAATTGATTCCAACAAGAACAGTCACAGGTTGGAGAGTCTGCATTAATTATAGGAAGTTGAACGATGCCACGAGAAAAGATCACTTTCCTTTACCCTTCATTGATCAGATGTTAGAAAGATTATCTGGGCATATGTACTATTGCTTCCTAGACGGACTCTCTGGCTACTTCCAAATCCCAATAGCTCCTGAGAATCAAGAAAAGACAACATTTACATGTCCATATGGTACGTTTGCTTATTGTAGAATGCCTTTTGGATTATGTAATGCTCTTACTTTTCAGCAGTGCATGCTAGCCATCTTTAATAAATTCATGGAAGATATTATGGAGGCATTTATGGACGACTTTTCGGTATTTGGTAATTCCTTCCACCTTTTCCTTAAACATTTAAAACGAGTTCTAATGAGATGTGAGGAAACGAACCTTGTGCCTAATTGGGAAAAGTGTCACTTTATGGTTCGGGAAGGGATTGTGTTAGGATACAAAATTTCTAGTAAAGGGATTGAGGTTGATAAAGCAAAAATTGAAACCATAGAAACACTACCTCCTCCTAGTTTAGTTAAGGCCATTAGAAGTTTTTTAGGACATGCTGGATTCTATAGAAGGTTTATAAAGGATTTTTCTAAAATAGGTATGCCTTTAACGAAATTACTAGAAAAAGATGTGCCTTTCAACTTTGATCAGGAATGTTTAGATGCATTTAATACCCTCAAAAATAAATTAATTAATGATCCAATCATAATTGCATTTGATTGGAATTTACCCTTTAAACTAATGTGTGATGCGAGTGATTTTGCAGTAGGTGCGATTTTAAGACAGTAAAGAGGCAAGCATTTTCAGCCGATCTATTAGCTAGCAAAACATTGACGGCCGCACAAGAAAATTACACCATCACCGAAAAAGATTTGCTAACTGCGGTTTTTGCATTTGATAAATTTAGACAGTATTTAATATTATCTAAAGTTGTCATTTACACTAACATTCAGCTCTTCGTTATCTTTTAACTAAATATGATGCAAAACCTCGACTCATAAGATGGATTTTACTCTTACAGGAATTTAATTTGGAAATTCAAAATAAGAAAGGACCTAAAAATCTTGTGGTAGACCATCTGTCTAGGCTTGAAAATCCACATATCAAAGAACTCGACGAGAGTGAGTTAAATGACTCGTTTCCTAAAGAACGACTCTTTGCTATATCCGACTCTGAGGTACCTCGGTTTGTAGATATTGCAAATTACTTAGCTGTTAACATCCTACCAAAAGGATTAACACATCATCAAAAGAAGCGATTCGTTGCTAATGCGAAAATTTATTTTTGGGAGGACCCTTTTCTTTTTCATATATGTGCAGATCAAGTAATTCGAAGATGTGTTACAAAGGCAGAAGCAAGAAAAATGCTAGAACATTGCCTTTCAGGACCAACAGGGGGACATTACAATGGGACTAGGACAGTACATAAAATGCTCGAAGCAGGTTTTTATTGGCCCACTCTGTTCAAAGACGCTAACAGGTATGTTACTTCGTGTGATAGATGTCAGAGAACAGGTAATATCTCGAAACGCGATGAAATGCCTCAAACGTTTATGCTATCATATGAAATATTTGATGTATGGGGTATTGTTTTTATGGGTCAATTCCCTAGCTCATTTGGGAATAAATACATCTTAGTAGCAGTTGATTATATGTCAAAATGGGTGGAAGCTCAAGCTTTACCTACTAATGATGCTAGAGTGGTAATGAGATTTCTTAAGAAACTATTCTCTCGATTTGGAACACCTAGAGCAATTATTAGCGATAGGGGCACTCATTTCTGTAATACTCAATTTGATAAAGTCTTAAAGAAATATGGAGTACACCACAGAACAGCTACCCTTTATCACCCTCAAACCAGTGGATAAGTTGAAGTAGTAAATTGAGAGCTAAAGCGTATTCTAGAGAAAACCGTAGAATCAAACAGGAAAGATTGGGCATTAAAAGTAGATGATGCTTTGTGGGCCTATAGAACCGCTTTTAAAACTCTCATAGGAACATCCCCAAACAGACTAGTCTACGAAAAGAGTTGTCATCTACCATTTGAATTAGAGCACAAAGCATTTTGGGCTATAAAATTCTTAAATTACGATCTTAAACTTGCAGGTGAGAAAAGAATGATGCAGTTGAACGAGCTAGATGAGTGGCGAGCTAATGTCTACGAGAACTCACGTTTATATAAGGAAGCAACAAAGCGACGCCATGATGCTCGATTGAAGCAACCAAAGCAATTCGAAGTGGGAGATCTTGTTCTACTATACAATTCAAAGCTCAAATTGTTTCTTAGAAAGCTGAAATCAAGATGGTCAGATCCATTCGTAGTCAAAACCATTTTTCCCTATGGCACAATTGAGGTAACTCATTCGACTTATGGCACATTCAAGGTAAACTGTCAGCGACTTAGAATATATAATGGTGAAGATTTTAGAGATATGAAAGAGGAGCTTCAGCTCCGTGAACCTTCATATAGAGATGGGTAAGTCTAGGTTAAGACTTTAAACGAGCGCTTATCGAAAGGCAACCCGAGCACTAGCCTCACTAACATCCATATTTTTTATTTTTAGCATCTACCTAAGAACTAACCAAATTAATAGGTGCAGGATTTCCTACCCACACGGCCTAGCACACGGGCGTGGCCGTGGCCGTGTGGACACCACAGGAAGAGACATTGGCATGGAGAAGACCGTGTGGACCAAGAAAGAAAAACTTTCCCCCAACACACGGGCTACGATAAAACAGCACGGCCGTGCGATACGGTCGTGGTAGAAACGAACTCAAAAACACGGGCTACAATAAAGTGCCACAGTCATGCGATGCAGCCGTGGTCGATACTGAGTAAATGACATGGGCGTGCGACACGCCCGTGCCAACAAGCCGTGGTTGAAACTGAAAGAATCACACGGGCGAGGGACACGCCCGTGCCTTTAGGTCGTGGTCAATACTGACTAATTACCACGGGTGTGTGATCCTGAACATGGGCGTGGGAGAAACGACCGAAGCATCACACGGCTGTGTGATTTGGCCGTGTGACCTAACACGCCCAGGGAACACGGGCGTGGTCCAAGACTCAGACGTACCCTAATTCAAAATTTTCGAAACACACGGGCTAAATAAAGGGCACACAGGCGTGGCCCCTGTCCGTGTGCCCTAATCCCTATTTAAAGTACCCCACTGGTCATCTTCCCCAAAATTTTCCCCCCAAAACCCTAGCCGCTCTTCTCCCAAGCAACCCCTCTTTCTTTCCCATTCTGGCCACCGGTGACCCTTCGCCCTCCTCCCTTCACTTACATTTCTTCCTCTTCCCCTCATTTTTCTCCTATCCACTTCCTCTTCCATGCACACTAGCACGCAGGCCACGCCCGTGTGCCACCGCCACGTTCGTGCCACCGCCTCAAACACCTCCATCAGTTCACCTTTCTCTACCATTGTTACTTATTTCTATCATTTTTAATTATTTATTTGATATTATTGTTTGTTCGTATTATTATCTTCATTACAATTTAAATTTCTATTTCCAAAACCTTAGTTTTGTTGATGGTTAGTTTAAATTTATTGGTTTGATACTACTTCTAATTAACCTTGTTAATTCGTACTAATGTTAGAATCAATTGATAATCTGATCTCACTATTATAGGTTTGTACTATTTAGGAATATTAGGATAGTACGCTTTTGGCTGGCGATGATACTTTGTTCATTGAAAATCTTTGGCTTTCTCAGGTACATAACGACTCCTCCACGTAGGAAAAAGACCGCCGTCCCCACTTCGAAAAAGCGGAAGGGACCCAGTGCGACCTCTTCGAGCTCCTCTGTCGAAGTACGACACCCTTTTCTACAATATCCTCCGGGACCCCAGGATGAGCTTTTTCGAATACTTCGGGCGCGACCCCTCGACGTGGGGTGATGTATCGATTGGATCGCCCTAGAGCAGGTCCAGCTAGCCGACGCGGTTCGGGCCCTAGTATCCACAGACCCATGGGGGCACTTCTTTGAGATTGTCGAGCCGACATACCTAGAGCTCACTTTGGAGCTTTGTTCCACATTCCACCTCCAGACGGTCATGATGAACTTTGACGACTTCGGTATAGTCCAATTCTGTCTCGGAGGCCTCGTACGTGAGCTGAGTATCCCACAGTTTGGAGCCGCTTTGGGACTTTACATCGAGGAGTTCTTGGAGGACGACGACTTTGAGGACCTCAACCGCCACATCTACTACTCCTCTTCTGCCAGTTGGAGAGACTTAGTCCCCGCCTCGGCCACCTATGACCCCAGCCACTCCAAAGCGTCAGCTCTTGCCCCATCATTGAGATACTTACACGCTATCCTAACTCATACTTTGACGGGTAGGCGAGAGAGCACCGGCGTCATCAACACTCACGACGCCTATTTTTTATGGTGCATGGCGAACGGGCACGTCTTCGACTTAGCTTACTTTATCCCCTGCACCATTCAACATCAGACAGAGCGGCATAGGAGAGGAGACATCTTCATGGGCCCATACAGATGCCTTATCAGACAGATGCCCCTCCACACCGCAACTCAATCCTCCTCGCTCACCCTTATCGGACAGATGCCCCCACAGGGCATTCAGACAATGCTTCAGATGAGGATGATTGAGCGCCGACGTGGGTTTGATCCTCCCCAGTATCGGCTCGTGCAACCCACCGAGCAGGACGACCTAGAGGACATTACTAATGATGTCCACCTACAGCATGAGGCACCACCGTCTGCACCACCAGCACCGCACTGACCAGTTCATGCGGCAGCTTCACTGGCTGACATCTTTGAGCGCCTCACTCGTTTCGAGCAATACTGTACTCAGCAATTTAATGACAACGCTCGACGATTCGACAGCATAGAGGTGACGCTGCAACAGATTTGTCAGCATTTTCACATATCGCTGCCATCCCCACCTCACGATCCATCTGGGGATGAGGACCTTTGAGTCTATTTATTTTCATTTTTCTTTATTTTATTTAAAGTTTTAAACTATTAAACTACGTCCTTTTCTTGTCTGCGTCCTTTTCTTGTCTTTAAATTATATTAATTATGTTGATTTCTTTTTATCTTTGGTTGTTTATTATCGAGTAATCATAACGAAATCCATTTAATAAAACTCCCTAAAACTTTACTGATGATTCCGCAGTTTCAAAAGGTTCAAGGTGCTCCTAAGGAACTGGAATATTCTCCCCCACCTTCACCTCTGCCTAGTTCATCATGCTTTTCATTGGCTCCATTGCTACAAGTTTCATTTTCAAAGATTTCATCCATGATTCAGGAAGTTTCACTCCTCTCCCTCTCTTATGATTGTCTTACTATATTATCTATCTTTGTACATTGAGGACAATGTACATCTTCAGTGTGGGGAGGTCAACTATAGTACTATTCGAAAATCCCTGAATTATATCTTGTTCTTAAGTGACTTTCTCATATTACTATTAGAATGAAACTTCTATTGATTTATGAATTTTGTTGATATATTTTGGAATAAGTCATAGATAATTGTGCATTGATGGTTTAAACTTTAAGATATTAGAAAATCAAGCATGATAAGTCTATTTTCAGAATTAAAAATTTTATTAGGTTGTTTCCCTAATCTTAAATATTACTTGGAAGTTTGAAATTTGCAAGGTTGACATCAAAAACCATAATTTTTGTGAGATTTTGAGCCTTTTAGAGCATATATCTTTTCTTGCTCACTTTATTGATTATGAGTGTGTCAATATTGATTTGTTATTCTAGAACTTGCCTCAATTATACATGTCGAGACCACACCCTTGATTTGATATACTGAGATGATAAAGGCACCTAGGTTTTAACCCACTTATTCCACTAAAAAGCCTACCCTCATAATTAACCCCTAGTGAACCCTTTTTAGCCTAATAAACCATTTCTTGACTCACCCATTAATATTAACCCAAAACCAAATTTTCCTTCTCCTCCTTTGACCCCCTTTATGTCGAGATTTGATTTGATCAGTTGCCTAACTATTTTCTTTATTTCAGTTGTTAAATTCTATTTTATTATTGTATGTTCTTATTCTTTAAAAAAAAATTGGAAATTTATTCATTATTAGTGTTATAAGCTTAAACTGTTAATTTCATATCTTTAGAAGAAGCTCATGTTATTCAGTGATAAGTTTTCAATCAATATAATTATTCAGTATTAGTTATTTTTCTAGTTAGGTAATTGGTAAATTCAATCTCGATTTTTAACCCTCTAATTCAACCATCCACAGCTTTAACCCAAGCCCCATTACAACCCTTTAAAGACCTTTTGATTTGTGTATCATCTCATTTTATAGTGGTGGAGATTTGATTTTCATGCAAGCCTATGGGATTAACTTTTCATGTTTGACTTTTGAGTGCTTAATTTGAACCTTAAAACACTTTGAGTGATTTGAGTGAATCTTTAGTGAGAATGTCAATTCTTATCGGTTTTGGATCAAAGGTAATTATTTAGATAAAGGGAAACACCTGTGTTTTCGTGCTATAAAGATTTATGACTTAGATTGTTTGAATCTTTAGGACTCTTTTAGTTAAATTATCCATGTATGAATTATCTATGAATTATGATGAAACATTATTGATGAGGATTATGAATTAAAGAAGTTAATTTTAATTGTGAGTTGAGGATTTTGCTTGAGGACAAGCAAAGGCTAAAGTGTGGGGATATTTGATAAACCATAATTTACACATATTTTAACCCCATGTTTGGCTTAATTTTGGATGATTTTCCATTGAATTTGATGAATTTGATGCTCCTAATCCCTTAATTTCATGTTTTATACTCAGGAGAGCTTAAGGAATTGGAAAGAACGAGAAACAGACCAAAAAGGGGCAAAATGGGCCTACCTAGGAAATCAACACGGCCTGGACCATTGGACACGGCCGTGTGTTACAAGCAGAGGATAACCAAAGCCTATATAAACACCCTAGAGGGCAACCTAAAAGGGGACGCCGAGTAGAAGGAAGAAAATACTCGAAGACAGCCATCGGGAACAGCTTAGGAGAAGGATCTCCATCAAGACTGAAGATCTCCCCTCAAGTTCTTTAGAAGTTTTTGGGTTTTCTTATGTTTCATTGTTTTCCTTATTTTAAGATGTTTCCCTCTATCATTATGAACTAAACCTCTCAAATACCTGAGGGGATGAAACCTAAGATAGATCTTATTATTATTTGATTTATAAGATAAATACTTGTTCTTATTCTTAATTGTGAGTTGTTACTCTTGTTTTGATAATTCAGGTTATTGATTCAAGTCGAACGTGCTTATTTAGTGGAGCAAAAGTCCTTGTTTAAGAGTAGATCAACACAATTAAGCGGAGTTGATTGCAACCCAAGAAATAGAGGCGTAAAATGCACGGATTGAGTCAAATCTAATAAGGGAATCCATAGATCGAGTTAATGTGACAATAGGGGTTTTAATTAGAAAGAGATTTCAATTAATCAACCTAGAGTCAGTTGCTTTTAGTCTTGAAAGAGATATTAACATAAATTAGGGATTTCTACGGATTAAGTCAAGTGAATAAATCGTATGAATCAAAAGTAATAAGTGAAGTCTAGGTGGATTCTTCCTTAGGTATTGCCTTTACCATATAAGTTGTCTAAAAGTATTTTCCTAATTCTTTCATTGTCGTGTTTAATTAGTTTTAGTTTAAACAAAATCACTCCAATACTTAGGTTAAATAATAAGAAGATAGTAATTACTAGTAATCTTAGTCCTTATGGATACGATATTACCGGTCTTACCATAACTATACTATTGAATGATAGGTGCGCTTGCCTTTATTTGTGATCATAGTTAGTTTTAGACACATCACCAACTCGACAATGTATACTGATCGTCGAAATCAAAGCTTTAAAATTTATAATGAGAATGATTGAACCTAGAAACTAACTCTGACAACGATTGTAAGGCAAGTGCACCTATCGAACAGTAGTATAGTTTAGGCAAGACCGGAATATCGAATCCCAAAGGAACCAAAAGTACTAACTAATACTAACTCTCTTTCTATTATTTAGCCTAAGATTTAAGTGAATATTTATCTAATCAAAATTTAACTATCAATTAAACTAAGGATGCAAAGCCAAAAAGAATAAATTTGGGAAAAATAACTTGGAAGAAAAACCAATTGATTAAGACAATACCCTTAGGAAGAATCCACCTAGACTTCACTTGTTATCTAACTTTGAACCAGACGATTTATTCACTTGACTTGATCCGTAGGACTCCCTAATGTACATTAGACCCTCTCTTGAATTGAATAACGACTAACCCTAGGTTGATTAATTGAAATCTCTTTCTAATTAAAACCCCTAGAATCGCATTAACTCGATCTATGGATTCCCATATTAGGTTTCACCCTAATCCTGAAAATTTTCGTCACCCTATCTCTAGGCGCGTGAACAACTCCGCTATAATTATGCTAGATCTATGAATAGGCAGGGACTTTTGCTCCACCACCTAAGCACATCATACGTGAATCAATATCCACGAAATATCAAAACAAGAATTAAGCACACATAATTAAGAACAAGTCAAATATTTATCATATAGTTCAGCAAATGATAACAAGATTCATCTAGGTTTCATCCCCTTTAGGTATCTGAAGGGTTTAGTTCATAACTAATAAAGAATACATCTCCGAAGAAAAGATAAAATAAAACATTAGAAACGCCCTGAAGGAATTGAAGAAGAGATCCGCCGTGAGTAGAATTCCGGCTTCTTGAGATGGATCAACTGGCTATCTTCGAGTGATTCTCCACAAATCTGACCTTTTCAGCTGGGCTCCTTGGCCTAGCTAACCGTTCCCTTTTTGGGAGCACTTAGGGGGTTTATATGGGCTTTCGAAATACGTTTCTTTGCCCCTAAGGATCCAAATCCGAATGAAATTGCTCTTTTCTGCGACAAGGACACGACCATGGTACACGCCTGTGTGGATCGTGGCCAGGCCGTGATCGAACTTCTTTAATGAGGCACGACCGTGTTCTAGTACATTGACATGGCACGACCGTGTGGGCTTAAGTCCAGGCCGTGTCGATTTCCTCTTTGGCCCAATTTGCTCTGTTTTAGGCCTGTTTCTTGTTCTTTTCATCCTCGGGTGCTTCCTTGAGTATAAGACATGAAAAGAAAGGATTAAGAGCACCTTTTTACATAAATCAAGGGATAAATCATCCAAAAGCATACTAAATGTAGGTTTAAAATATGTTACTTTTACGGTTTATCAAATACCCCTACATTTAAGCTTTTGCTTGTTCTCAAGCAAAATTCTTAACTTACAATTAAAAACGAACTTTCAATGATCCATAATTCCTATCAACAATGTCTCATCATAATTCACAGATAATTTATACATGGGTAAATTAACTCAAAGAGTCCTAAAGATTCAAACAATATAAGTCATATAATCATAGTATGGAAACATAGGCATTTCCCTTTACCTGAATAGTTACCTCTGATTCAAAATCGACAAGAGTTGACATCCTCACTAAAGATTCACTCAAATCACTAAAAGTGTTTAATGTTCAAAAATTAAGCACTCAATAGTCGAACCTGAAAAGTTAATCCCATAGGCTTGCCTGAAAATCAAATCTCCACCACTGTAAAATGAGATGATAAACAGATCAAAAGGTCTTTAACAGGGTTGTAATGGGGCTAGGGTTAAAGGTGTGGATAAAGGCTGAATTAGAAGGTTAGAATCGGGATTGATTTGACAAGTTACCTATCTAGAAATAAATAATTACATCAAATGAAAAGTAATAACCCTAAAAACGAGCTTTTCTTTTGATAAATTGACTTTAACAGTATAAGCTTCACTTTATAATACTAATACTGACTATACTTCATTTTTTTAAGAACAAGTCAAATAATAATATGGGATGAATTCAACTATTGAAATTAGGTAACTAATCAAATCAAATCTCGACATAAGGGTAGTCAAAAAGGAATGGTGATAACAAATACAAAAGGGGTATTGGGTAAATATTAGTGGGTGAGTCAATAAAAAGGGTTGTTAGGATTAAACGGGTTCACTAGGGGTTAATTTATGGAGGTAGGCTATTTAGTGGAGTAAGTGGGTTAAAACCTAGGTGCCTTTATCATTTCCATGTATCAAATTGATCGCTGTAAATCAGAGCTTTGAAATTTATAAAAGAATGATCAAACCTGGAAACTAACTCTGACGATGATTAAAGGCAAGTGTACCTATCGAACAGTAGTATAGCTTAAGCAAGACCGGATATCGAACCCAAAGGAACTAAAAGTACTAATACTAACTTTCTTTTTATTATTTAGCCTTAAAAATAGAGTGAAGTTGCTTTTGACGAAGACTAAACTAAGGATACAAAGACAAAAAGGACGAATAGGAAAATAACTTTGAAGGAAAACTCAGTTGATTACGATGATGCACTTAGGAAGAATCCACCTAGACTTCACTTGTTATCTAACCCTAAATTATATGATTTCTTTTACTTAGCTTGATCCGTAAGACTCCCTAACCTATATTAGACCCTCTCTCGAGGCGAAGAACGTCTAACCCTAGGTTAATTAGTGGAACTCTCGCTCGCTTATAATAACCCCCTAGGATAGTAGTAAATCGATCAATGGACTCCCATATTAGGTTTCACCCTAATCTGGCAAAATCTCGTAACCCTATCTCTAGGCGTTCGATCAACTCTGCTTAATTATGTTAGATCTACTCTTAGGCAGGGTCTATTCCTCCTCCACCTAAGCACATTAGATTTGGATTAAGCAACATAATTAATAATAAACTAAGAAATTATCATATAACTTTAAAATCAAATAAAAAGATTCATCTAGGTTTCATCCCCTTCAGGTATCTAAAGGGTTTAGTTCATACTGAATAAAAAGAACATCTCAAGAGAAAAGATAAAACAAAACATAAGAAATTCCTAAAACTCTCTGAAGGAATTAAAGGAGAATTCTGCCGTCTTGAGTATAATTCCGGCTTTTTGGGATGGATCAACTGGCTATCTTCGCGTTATTCCCTAACTCTGACCTTCTCGGCTTGGCTCATTGGCCTAGCTTTGATGCCGGTTTCGGCTTCTGCCGAACTCTCCTCTCAAGTTACCCCTTGGGTGTTTATATAGACTTTATGTTGCTTTGCTTGGACCCTAAGTTTTCTAATTTAAGTAGAATTCCTAATAGGGTGTTTGAATAGGCTTTGGAATGTGTTTCTTTGCCTCCAAGTATCCTTTCCCAAATGAAATTTCTCTTTCTAGCGATAGGGACACGGCCATGGCACACGCCCGTGTGAATCGTGATCGGACCGTGTTTGGACTTTTAATGAGGCACGACTGTGTTTATCGAGGTCCAGGCCGTGTTCTAGTAATTTAATGAGGCACAGTCGTGTGGCTTGAAGTCCAGACCGTGTCGATTTCGTGAATTGGCCCGTTTTAAGCCCGTTTTACGTTCTTTTCATCTGTGGGTGCTTTCCTGAGTATAAGACATGAAATGAAATGATTAAGAGCACCTTTTTACATAAACCAAGGCTTAAATTATCCAAAAGCATGCTAAATGTGGGCCTAAAATATGTTATAGTTACGGTTTATCACAAATCATGGATGTGGTCTCAACATGTATAATTAAGGCAAGTTCTAGAATAACAGTTCAATGTTGACACACTTATAATAAAAAAGTGAGCATGAAAGAATATATGCTCTATAATGCTCAAAATCTCACAAAAATTATGGGTGTTTGATATCAACCTCGTAAATTTCAAATTTCAAAATAACATTCAGATTCAGGTAGACAACCTAAAAATTTTTTATTTCTGTAAAATTAGACTTATCATGCTTGATTCTCTAGTATTCTTTCAAGTTTAATCATCAATGCATAATTAATTATGACTTAATCTAAAACATATCAATAAAAATCATAAATCAACAGAAATTTCGTCCTAATTAGTAATATGAGGAAATTACTTCAAAACAAGGTATAATTCAGGAATTTAAGAATAATGAAAAAAGTTAAGCACTTTTATTTTCAGGGATTGAGAATAATGCAGAAAGTTAGGCATTTTCTCGAAATAACTATTCACCCCCCACACTTAAGTTGCACATTGCCCTCAATGTACAAAGATAGATAATAACATTTAAGAGATAATCAAAAGAGAAGGGGAGGAGTGAAACTTCCTGAATTTGGATGGTTTCCTTGAAGGGTGGTTGTTGCTACCGAGCTCTGAGCTAGATGAAGAAATTGGGGAGCTCGTGAAGAATTAGCCAGGAATTATTAAGACTCATTTTAATTAAACGAAATATATATATAAAGGCAAGAAAGAAAAAGAGAAAGAAAATAGAAAGTAAAATAAAATTAAAAGAAAAGAAAAATGGACCGAAGAGTCCTTATTGTTGGATGGTTTGCGAGGTGGGTGTGACCTCTATGGCTGCGGAGGTGATGGCGGTGGCGGAAGTGGCGTGATTCCCAAACAGCCTTTTGAACCTGACACTAAGAAAGTAAAATAAGTTAAACTACATTAAGTATAAGATTGTCAAAGAGAAGGAAATTGAAGCAAAAGAGAAAAGAAAAATAGAAACTAAATGGTCTCAAAGACCCTTGGCTTGTTGTTTGGATGAAGCGGCCGTTATGAACTTATGTATAGGGGTCTCTCTTAAGAAGACTACGCTTGCCTTCTTCCACTTCTTTGACATGACTATGTGTAGCTCAAGAGTTTGGAGACTTTGTTATGGAGAGGGGAGAAAAATGAAGAAAAAAAGAATGGGTGTGGGAAGGATGGGGGTGGTTTAAATAGAGTTTTGGAGTCTAATGTTCCCCCACGCCCGTAGACAGTAGGCATGTCACTTCACACGGTCACCTCGCACGGCTGTGTGTCTAGGTGTGTTGTTTCACCCACGCTCATTTTATGGATTGCCACGCCCATTTCTAAGAAGTCAGTGTCGACCATGGCTGCATCGCACGGCCGTGGGCTTTTGTCGGTGCCCGTGTTGGGGTGGTTGGGTTCATGAACTTTAAAAATTAGTTGAGTCTGATTCGTACTGCCTCTGCCATGTTGGTACAAAGATTCTTGAGGTACACACGGCCGTGTGCAAGGCCGTGTGGCCTAGAAATCTGCACCCTTGGTTAGTTTAAAGTTAGCTAAAAAAAAGAAAGAATAAAATAAAAAAATGAAAAACATAGAAGTTAATGAGGTTAGTACTCGGGTTGCCTCTCGAGAAGCGCTTGTTTAAAGTCTTAAGCTAGACTTACCCTATGTTCGATTCTAAAAAAAGGTTCACGGAGCTGAAGCTCCTCTCTCATATCCCCAAAATCTTCACCATTATAAATTTTGAGTCGGTGACCATTTACCTTGAATGTGCCTTGAGTGGGATGAGTTACCTCGATTGTGCCATAAGGAAAGATTGTTTTGATCATGAATGGGCCTGACCATCTTGATTTTAGCTTCCCAAGAAATAGTTTAAGCCTTGAGTTGTATAGCAGGACCAAGTCCCCTACTTCGAATTGTTTTGATTTCTTTAGACGAGCATCATGGCGTCGCTTCGTTGCCTCATGTATAATTTCGAGTTCTCATAGGCTTCAGCTCTCCATTCGTCTAGCTCGTTTATCTGCATCATTCTTTTCTTTCCTGTAGCTTTAAGATCAAAATTTAAAAATTTTATAGCCTAAAAAGCTTTATGCTCTAATTCGAATGGTAGATGACAGCTTTTCCCGTATACAAGTTTGTATGGTGATGTCCCTAGAGGGGTTTTATATGCTGTTCTATAAGCCCACAGGGCATCATCTACTTTTAATGCCCAATCTTTTCTATTTGATTCAACCGTTTTTTTTGGGATGCGTTTAAGTTCTCGGTTTGCTACTTCAACTTGCCCACTAGTTTGAGGGTGATATGGGGTAGCTATCCTGTGGTGTACTCCATATTTTTTTAAAACTTTGTCAAATTGAGTATTACAGAAATGAGTGACCCTAACACTAATGATAGCTCTAGGCGTTCCAAATCGAGAGAACAGTTTTTTGAGAAACTTAACACTACTCTAGCATCATTGGTAGGTAAGGCTTCGGCTTCCACCCATTTTGACATGTAATCAACTGCTACTAGGATGCATTTATTTCCAAATGAACTAGGGAATGGTCCCATAAAATCAATACCCCATACATCATATATTTCACATGATAGCATATATGTTTGAGCATTTCATCACGTTTAGAAATATTACCTGTTCTTTGGCATTTATCACACAAAGCGACATACCTGTTGGCATCTTTGCACAGAGTGGGCCAATAAAAACCTGATTCAAGTATTTTATATGCTATCTTAATGCCACTGTAGTGTCCTCCTAAAGGTCCTGAATGGCAATTTTCTAGGATTTTTCTTGCTTCTGTCTTTGTAACACATCTTTGAATTACCTGATCTGCACATATGCCGAAAAGAAAAGGGTCTTCCCAAAAATAGTTTTCGCATCAGTAAAGAATTGCTTCTTTTGGTGATGTGTTAGTCTTTTTGGCAAGATGTTAGCAGCTAAATAATTCGTAATATCTGTAAACCATGGTACCTCAGAGTAGGTTATAGAAAAGAGTTGTTCTTTGAGAAATGAGTCGTTTATCTCATTTCCATCGAGCTCTTCGATATGTGGTTTCTCAAGCCTGGAGAGGTGATCTGCTGCAAGGTTTTCAGCTCCCTTCTTATCCTATATTTCCAAATCAAATTCCTGTAAAAGTAAAATTCATCTTATGAGTCGAGGTTTTGCATCAGGTTTAATTGAAAGATAACGAAGGGCGGAGTGGCCAGTGTAAACGACGAATTTAGATAATATTAAATATTGCCTAAATTTGTCAAAACCAAAAACTACAGCTATCAATTCTTTCTCTATGGTGGTATAGTTTTCTTGTGCGGGTGTCAATGTTCTGCTAGCATAATAAATTGGCTAAAAATGCTTGTCTCTTCGTTGTCCCAAAACTGCACCTACTGCAAAATCACTTGCATAACACATTAGTTCAAAATGTAAATTCCAATCAGCTGCAATTATAATTGGGGCATTTATTAGTTTATTCTTGAGGATATTGAATGCATCTAAACATTCTTGATCGAAATTGAAAAGAACATCGTTTTCTAGTAATTTTGTTAAAGGCTTAGCTATTTTAGAAAAATCTTTAATGAATCTTCTGTAAAATCCAGCATGTCCTAAAAAGCTTCTAATAGCCTTAACTGAAGTAGGGGGAGGTAATTTTTCAATGGTTTCAATCTTTGCCTTATCTACCTCAATCCCTTTACTAGAAATCTTATGTCCCAGCACAATCCCTTCTCTAACCATAAAGTGACATTTTTCCCAATTCAAGACGAGATTCGTCTCCTTACATCTTATTAGAACTCGTTCTAAATTTTTAAGGCAAAGGTGGAAAGAATTACCGAACACCGAGAAGTCATCCATAAATATCGCCATAATGTCTTCCACAAGTTCATCAAAGATTGCCAACATGCAGTACTAAAAAATAGCAGGGGCATTACATAATCTAAAAGGCATTCTACGATAAGCAAACGTACCGTATGGGCATGTAAATGTTGTCTTCTCTTGATCTTCAGGCACTATTGGGATTTAGTAGTAGCCGGAGAGTCCGTCCAAGAAGCAGTAGTACATATGCCCAGACAACCTTTCTAACAATAGATCAATAAAGGGTAGAGGGAAGTGGTCTTTTCTGGTTGCGCCATTCAGCTTCCTATTGTCTATACATACTCTCCAACCTGTGACTGTCCTGGTAGGGATCAATTCATTCTTTTCATTAGTTACCACAGTCATGCCTCCTTTTTTTCGGAACTACCTGCACAGGGCTTACCCAAGTGCTGTCAGAAATAGGAAAAATTATTCCTGCATCTAGAAGTTTAATTACCTCGGCTTTGATGACTTTTTTCATATTAGGGTTTAACAGTCTTTGAGGTTGCACACACGGTTTATACTCATCTTCTATTAAAATTTTGTGGGTGCAAAATGATGGGCTTATTCCTTTAATGTCCGGCATTTTCCACGCTATGGTCCTTTTGTGTTTCCTTAGTACCCTTAGCAACTCTTCTTTCTCCTTGGGTCCTAGTTCCGAAGAGATGATTACTGGTAGTGTAGAATTATCCCCTAGGAATGCATATTCTAAGTGTCTTGGTAATTGTTTTAGTTCTAGCTTGGGCGGTTCATCAATAGAGGGTTTCTGTTTTAATTCGTCATTAATCTTGATGTCCTCTATTTTCATCTGTCTAGAAGGTGATGCATTGGGATTCTCTTCATCGGTATCATCATCATTCCCCTTACCTTGTGATAGACACAGTTCCATTGTGTCACTATGCATGATTTCCTGCAAAGATTCTTGAAAAATATGATCAGTGGCATCAACAAAGTAACAAGAATCATCTTGTTCTCTAGAATATCGCATGACATCATAAATTTGGAACACAATTTCTTCATCTCCTACTCTTAATGCGAGTTTACCAACACCAACATTAATGAAAGCCCTAGCAGTAGCTAGAAAGGTCGCCCCAAAATTAAAGGTACATCTATGTCCTCATTCATATCAAGCACAACAAAATCAACGGGAAATATAAATTTATCTACTTTTACCAGAACATCTTCAATAATTCCCCTAGGATACTTAACAGATCTGTCAGCTAACTGAATACTCATCCTAGTGGGTATTGGTTCCCTAAACCAAGTTACTTAAACATTTTATAAGGCATTAGATTAATACTGGCACCTAAGTCAGCTAGTGCTTTTTCTATGTTCAAACTACCAATTAAACAAGGGATAGTGAAACTTCCTGGATCTTTCAATTTGGCTGGTAGCTTGTTTTGGATGATAGCTGAGCATTCCTCATTAAGTTCTACTGTTGAAATTTCCTCAAACTTCCTTTTATTTGTTAGAAGCTGCTTTAAAAATTTTACATATGTTGGCATCTGCAAAATAGCTTCAACAAAAGGTAAGTTAATATATAGCTGTTTGAACAGTTCAAGAAATTTACCATATTGTGCGTCTAAACGGTCTTTCTTCAACTTTGCTGAATACGGGATTGTTGGTTTAGTTTCCTCACGGGTTGGAGTTAGCTCTGCTTTATCGGGCTCATGTGGTACTTATTTCTTTGTTTCGATTAACTCCTTTCCACTTCTCAGTGTCACTGTCTGGACCTGTTCTTTTTCCATAGATAGGATTTCGAATCGTATTTCAGAAACTAACCTAGTAAGTTGCCTGATTTGATCCTTGAACTCTTGTGACAATGCCTCAAGTTTTGTTTCTACCTTTTGGAAACATGTATCTGTGGCTATTATGAAGTTTGTTAGCACCTCTTCAAGGTTCGGCTTCTTTTCCTGTGGGTAGGGCTGTTGTTGGAAGTTTTGAGATGGTTGTGATCTTTGATTTCTTTGACCGCCCCATGAGAAATTAGGGTGGCTTTTCCAACCTGGATTGTAAGTATTACTATAAAAGTTATTGTTAGATCAAAAATTGTTACCCATATAATTCATCTGTTCGCTTTCCATGCCTTGTCCGTAGGGTGGGTACTTAGGATTCACCACTCCTTCACTTGCGTCGCACTGCATGACCGGATGTGCCTGCGAAGAACCATAGAGACTATCAAATTTTTTATGTAACAATTCTACCTGATTTGATAGTGTGGTCATTACATCAATGTTGAAAACTCCGGTTGCTTTAGCTGGCCTTGTCCTTGTAACTTGCCACTGATAGTTATTCAGTGACATCTCTTCTATAAACTCATAGGCTGCTTCAGGAGTTTTATTGTTCAGAGTTCCATCGGCGGCTGAATTGATTAGCTGCCTTCTTGAAGGGTTCACACCGTTGTAAAAAGTTTGGACCTGTAGCCACAATGGTAGTCTGTGGTGTGGGCACCTCCTTAACAAATCTTTGTATCTCTTCCATGCATCGTAAAGTGTCTCGGAATCTATCTGCACAAAAGAATATCCGTTTTGGTCAGTGGAAAATATTTTAATAAAAGTTTTTCGGTCATTTGATCCCATGTAATGATTGACCCTCGTGGAAGAGAATGTAACCATTGTTTGGCTTTATTCCTTAATGAAAAGGGAAATAACCTAAGATGGATGGCATCATCAGAAACACCATTTATCTTGAAGGTGTTGCAAAACTCTAGGAAATTTGCTAAGTGTAGGTTAGGATCCTCATCCTGCAAACCATCAAACTGGACAAACTGTTGTATCATTTTTATAGTGTTAGGTTTCAGTTCAAAATTATTTGCAGCAATGGAAGGCCTAACAATACTAGACTCAGTTCTTGTTAAACTAGGTTTAGCATAATCATACATAGTATGTGAAGCATGATGTTCTGCCAACTCTGGAGGTGGCGGATTATTTTCTGCCATCTCTTCTGTAGTGTTAGTTTCGGCTTCTTGCTCTTCGTCTATGTAGTTTAAGCTTCGCCTTATCTCTCTGCAATTTTTACGAACGGTACCTTCAATATCACTGTCGTAAAGTAAGGGTCCTGTCGGGTTCCTTCTAGTCATAAACTAGAAGTACCTGAAAGGGAAGAAAGAAAAGAGAAAAAAAATTTTAGTAAAGTAAAACAAAAATAAATAAATTGCAAACATAATAAAAATAAAAAAATGGATAAAGTAATAAAAATTGAGCGTTCTTAATATTTCAGTTCCCCGGCAACGGCGCCAAAAACTTGATCATCGAAATTAGAGCTTTAAAATTTATAATGAGAATGATCGAACCTGGAAACTACCTCTGACAACGATTGCAAGGCAAGCGCACCTATCAAACAGTAGTATAGTTTAGGCAAGACCGGAATATCGAATCCCAAAGGAACCGAAAGTACTAATACTAACTCTCTTTCTATTATTTAGCCTAAGAATTAAGTGAATATTTATCTAATCTAAATTTAACTATCAACTAAACTAAAGATGCAAAGACAAAAAGAATAAATTTGGGAAAAATAACTTGGAAGAAAACCAATTGATTAAGACGATACCCTTAGGAAGAATCCACCTAGACTTCACTTATTATCTAACTCTGAACCAGATGATTTATACACTTGACTTGATCCGTAGGACTCCCTAATGTACATTAAACCCTCTCTCGAAGCGAATAACGACTAACCCTATGTTGATTAATTGAAATCTCTTTCTAATTAAAACCTCTAGAATCGCATAAACTCAATCTATGGATTCCCATATTAGGTTTCACCCTAATCTGGAAAAATTTCGTCACCCTATCTCTAGGCGCGCGAACAACTCCGCTGTAATTATGCTAGATCTATGAATAGGCAGGGACTTTTACTCCACCACCTAAGCACATCATACTTAAATCAATATCCACGAAATATCAAAACAAGAATTAAGCACACATAATTAAGAACAAGTCAAATATTTATCATATAGTTCAACAAACGATAACAAGATTCATCTAGGTTTCATCCCCTTCAGGTATTTGAAGGGTTTAGTTCATAACTAATAAAGAAAACATCTTAGAAGAAAAGATAAATCAAAACATAAGAAATCCCTAAAACCCCCTGAAGGAATTGAAGGAGAGATTCGCCGTCTTAAGTAGAATTCTGGCTTCTTGAGATGAATCAACTGGCTATCTTCGAGTGATTCTCTACAAATCTGACCTTTTCGGCTTGGCTCCTTGGCCTAGCTAACCGCCTCCTTTTTGGTAGCACTTAGGGGTTTTATATAGGCTTTCGAAATATGTTTCTTCGCCCCTAAGTATCCAAATCCGAATGAAATTGCTCTTTCCTGCGACAGGGACACGGCCATGGTATACGCTCATATGGATTGTGGCCAGGCCGTGATTGAACTTCTTTAATGAGGCACGGCCGTGTGAATCGAGATCAGGCCGTGTTCTAGTAGATTGACATGGCACGGCCTTGTGGGCTTAAGTCCAGGCCGTGTCGATTTCCTCTTTAGCCCAATTTGGTCTGTTTTAGGCCCGTTTCTTGTTCTTTTTATCCTCGGGTGCTTCCCTGAGTATAAGACATGAAAAGAAAGGATTAAGAGTACCTTTTTACATAAATCAAGGGATAAATCATCCAAAAGCATACTAAATGTGGGTTTAAAATATGTTACTTTTACGGTTTATCATATACTATTGGGGATCAACCTGATTAAGAAACAAACAAGTAAAATATAGCGGAAGAAATTGAGAAATTGAATACACAAATTTAATGTGGAATAACCCCTCCAAAGAGGATAAAAAACCACAAGCAAAGATAATTTTACTATAATGGAAAAAGAATGAAAAATAAAAAAGATGGAGATAAAAACTAAACCCCAAAACCCAAAAACAAAGAATCCTCTAAACGAAAACCCAAAATTTTCCAAAAGTGTTATGAGTTCTAATATTTTAATGAGTGTATTTTCTAAGGTTGTAAAAGAGCCTATTTATAGGCTAAATTCATAGGTCAAATAATAATAAAATAATCTAGACTAATCAGAGTTCGACTGAAACAAATAACCAAAGTTTAATTAAGAGATCATCTCTCAAATTTGACTGAAATATGAGACATACTCAACAAATCTCCACATTGACTAGTGTTTTCACAATGCCATCTTCGCCAAAGCCCGCCACGGGCTTATCTTGAACTATGTAGGGAATTAACTGAGTCGAATCTGTGCTTAAAAGCTGGAAGACTTCTAACCTTTGACTTGTGCACTGTCAAATCAAAACTAACCAGGTTTGATTTTTACGAACATTGTAACACTTATATCTCATTTTCATTACCGGAAATAGGATATTAGTTGTTACCAGTTAAGTTGGGACAATTAATCATGACTTATATTCAATAATCATTTCAAATCTATAATTACAAGTAATACTCAATATGAAAGAGTATCACTTAGTTTTGGGCCCTAAATCAAGCTTTCAAAGCTCTAAAAATAAGTTACGAGCATTCAGGGATCAATTCGAAACAAAACAAAACTTTTAAGGAGAAATTGAAAATTTTGAAGTCAAGGGTCACACGATCATGTGACAGAGCCCAGCCCGTGTGGCTCCAAACACGGTCATGTGGCTATCCTGTACGCCTGTGTGTGTGGACTGTGTAACTTTTTGATTTGGATCACACGGCCATGTCGTAGGCTGTGTGCCAACCCATGTAACACTCAAAGTACCCTCACACGGTTGTGTTGTAGGCCATGTGTCTGCCCATGTGAAACCTGCACCTATACTAATTTTAAAGACACTCTAAGTGCACGCCCATGTGATAGCCCGTGTCCCAGGCCGTGTATGCCCAAAAATGACCAATTGTAAGCTTTATTTTCACTCATTTGATTAGGTACCTAAATGCAACAAAAGTGTAACTTTACAACCATCATTCACCTTCAATAATTCCTAAACACAACAAGAAAATCAACCAAAACATCTAACCAATGTGCCCTCATTGACACCTCAATACATTTCATCCCATTTCATTTTCAATTTGTGCAAACACAAACACAATATATATAAACCAAAACAACCAATTCATTACATGCTTTAAGTTATCACATTAACATAGCACACCATACTTTGATCATCAACTCAATTTAGGTAATAAGTAGATTTCTCACAAGTCATACAAAACATAACATAAGCATAGGTATATTGCACAAACTAAATACCAGCATACTAAACAAAAGGATCCTATTACATGCCATATAAACCTAACAGAGATCAAACTTTACCAAGGTGTCCTGGATAGTGTGATTTCTTGTGTCGATCTGATTTCCCAAGCCTTTAAAATTTAATCTACAAAATGAACCAATTACAGATGAGCTTGAAGGGAGCTTAGTAAGTTCATTTAACAGATCAATGAGTTAGTTCAATTACATATATAAAACAACTTCTAGTATATTCGATGAGTATGGCTCGAAAGCGTATACGATTTAGTAGTTTCAATAGGTATGGCTCATAGGCTCATACGAGTCAATAGTTTCGAAAAGTATGGCTCGTAAGCTCATACGATTCAATAGTTTCGATAGGTATTCAACATTAGTTTAACAATCAAAATTATAGGGAATAAAGAAGTATAAATAAACACATGAACTTACAAGACTAATTCGTAGAGGTACCAGGGTGTAGGGATTACTCTGTATTTTTTCCCTTTCCACTATCGAACATTAGTTCTTGATCCGAAATAACAATTTCATTTAATTAAATAAATAAACAGTAAAAATTCAATCATTTATGCAATTAAGTCCTTTTTGGGCATTTTATATAATCGCCCCTCAACCTTTCATTTTCACTCAATTTAGTCATTAAGCCTTAATAATGCAATTTTTCTTTAAATCCCATTTCAACCAAACATTTAATGGTCTTTTAACAGTTCTTATCCACTATTATTTCACACTAATACAAACAGATTTATCACTTTATCGATTTAGTCCTTAAATGTTAAAATCACTAAAAATTACTTTACAAAATAGTCCACCCAAACAATAAAAGTTCATAATCCTTCATAAACTTCAAGAAATAAATCAAGTCATTAATGGAAACATTTATAACATTTAATAGTTTCACAAATTCCTCGGAATAGCTAGATCAAGCTAATACGATTTCAAAAACATAAAAATTACTAAAAATGGGCTTAGTTTCACTTACCAAGCTAAGCTTTAAACTTCAACAATGGAAACCCTAGGTTTTCTTTGTGTTTTTGGTGGAAGAGAATGAAGAAGATGATGAAATATCATCTTTTATTTCTTAATTTCTTTAACTTATATATTAGGGTTAATTTGTAAATATCAGGACTTTTTAGATTTAGCTTAATTATGCTTTAATTAATCTTAATCAAACCTTTCTTCATATGGATGATAACATTTATATCCTTCAGTTTACACTTATTGGTTCAATTGCATAATAAATCCTCTAATTTCTTCAAATTTTAACAAAACAAATCTCAATTTCAATTTAACCACCAACTAAATAGGACTTCATGAATAAATAACCCAAAAGTTATTAAATCACTCAAGCCCACCATCGCTTGAACTTTTTGCCTAGGTCAAATCACAATTTTAGTCTTTTTACCATTTTAGACTTTTGAAATCAACCTTTTACTCTTTTACAATTTAGTCCTTTTAATAAATTAACTACCCAAACGTAAAAATTTCACAACCAAATTCTAATACGATACTAACAGCCTCATAAATATTAAGTATAAATATTTACGGGATACTACGTCAGAGTCATGGTCTCGAAACCACCGTTTTCGATGCCATTGAAAATAGGGTTGTTACAAACATAATGCATTAACTTTTCAAAATCTGTATCTAAAAGAGAACCTTTATTCAATGAAACAGTCATACCTTTTTCCCTTCCACGAACAAGTTGCCTCCACTCCAAACGATTTGACTTTGATTTCGTAACGGACGAGGGATGTCTAGTTTCACTGGTCACTGTAGAACCTTCCAGAATATAAAGATTGTTGGTCATTTTACCTTTTAACAAAACGAGAGCCCTACGAGACACCTTAATTTCATTCAAATTGATGTTGATTCTGCAACCTTTTGAGTCTAAAATATTCAAGGAGAATATATTCTTTTGTAAATCAAGTACATACATGACATCCGAGAGTATCCTAATCGTCACATCGTGTATCCTAATTTTAACAGTATGAATATTGATTACCTTATTAGATGAATCATTTCCCATGTGCACAACTTCACCTCAACCGAACTGTATGTAGAGAACCATTTTCTGTTGGGACACATATAGAAAGAACATCCTTAATCTAGGACCCACTCGGATGTAAGCTTGGAGCTATCGCTCATTGACACTAACAAGAAATCATTACCGCTTTTGTTGGCCAAACCAGCACCAATTACATATTCCTCGTTACTCTTAGAAACATTTTTATTTCGCAGTTTATAACAATCTACTTTGGCGTGACCTAACTTCTTACAATAACGACACCTTTTGTCCCATTTCGTTGATGCTACCAAAATGGAAACTTGCCTATTTGCCTTGCTATCCGAACCAAATTCATTGCTGAGTTTGTCTTTACTCAACAAATGACCCTTCACATCCTTGAACGAGAGTTTTTCTCTACCATAAATTAGGGTCTCCTTGAAAGACTTATATGAATAGGGTAAATAGCACAATAATAGCATAGCTTGATCTTCATCATCAATCTTAACCTCAACATTCTTTAAGTGGTTACCTAGAGACTTAGTTTCATAAAGAGTTTCTTACATTTTCCACAAGTCGGATGAGATTTTCTCAATCAATACCTCCTGCAATACCATATTCACGAGGGAAGACTGGATTGCAAACAGAACCTTTTCATCAAGCTCCTCCCATTCTGTTTGATCTAGATTCTCAGGCTTTTCCTGGTAACGACCTTTTTTAGGCTAGTCTGAACTAGAATTTTCATCATCCGAACTTGCCACAAATTAAAATTTGTCACACCATTGAACTTCTCAATGTCAAATCTTGTTGCTGCCATCTTTGAATGGTTGATCTGCAGAAATCAAACTAGCTTTGATACCACTTGTTGGGGATCGACCCGATTAAGCAAAAAACAAGTAAAATATAGCGAAAGAAATTGAACACACAAATTTAACGTGGAATAACCCCTCCAAAGAGGATTAAAAAACCACATACAAAGATAATTTTACTATAATGACAAAAGAACAAAGAGTACAAAAGATGGAGATAAAAACTAAACCTCGAACCCCGAAAAGAAAGAACCCTCAAAACGTAAACATAAAATTATCCAAAAGTGTTATGAGTTCTAATAATTTAATGGGTGTATTTTCTAAGGTTGTAAAAGAGCTTATTTATAAGCTAAATTTGTAATTCAAATAATAATAAAATAATTTAGATTAATCAAAGTTCGATTGAAATAAAAAAAAAAGTTTAACTATGAAATTATTTCTCAAATTTAACTGAAATATGAGGCATACTCAACACATACCATGCGAAATAACATGTTTTGATGTCAAATAAAATGTCATATAAAGCAGGGGTTACCACCCTTAAAAACATCCAAGGAAATATCCATTCAAAAAATATTTTGCTTTCAAGAATTTGAGATTGGGTATATATATATTTATTTTGGATGTATTTAAGGTAATATTTTACATATTGAGTAATAATGGAATTTCAAAATAAAACATTTGGAATTAAAAAAATATTTTTTAACTATTAAATAATGCTTTTAACTATATATGGTTAAATTTATTCGTAATATTAAAATTATTCTGAAAATAATTAATTATAAAAAAAGTTATCAAACGTGGTAATAAAATTTAGTTCATATATTATTTAAATATTAAAAATTTAAAACTTTTTAATAAATAAATTTAATTTTAAAAATAATTTTAATATTAAAAAATTTTAAATTGTATATGCCACATTATATTTGTAATTATGTTTATACATTTGATTGACAACAAATTAATTTTTCAAAATAAAGATCATATTAAAAATAATTTTGTCAATCATAATTATTTTAATAAACATAATAATTTATAAAGATCATAATATATTAGTCAAATAAAATATTGAATTAGAACATCTATAAAGACATTAAAAAATAATTTAAAGTTATTATTAATATTAATCATGAAATCTATACACAATTATAAAATGATTTTAATATTATTTTAATTGATTTATACAATTAAACCTTTGCGTCACACGACTAAGAAAAAACAATATATATACTATAATAATTTGATGTTATAAAAAATAAATTAAACAACGCTTATGCAACATAGTTTATAAGCTGTCATTTGCTGCACGGCAACTGTCAAAAATTTATTTTAGCATATTAAAATAAAAAAAATTAGCAAAAAAAGCTAATAGGTTATTATTAACGCAAATTTACACTATATGTTTCATAAAAATGGTTTATAAAAAAATAGGAATAATGGTATATTTGGCTGCTGAACTTTATCAAATCTTCTAATGTAGTATTTTTACTTTGAAAATGTTTATTTTAATACATAAAATTTGATTTTGTCTATAAAAGTGATATTTCTGACAACAGTGTTAAATTCTGAAGTACCGCCATTAGTCAAAATTTAACACTACTAGTTGGACGCACCACATTGATACATGAAATTAAACTTCAAGTATCAAAATAGACACTTTTAAAATAGATGTACCACATTAGAAGATTTTATAAAGTTGAGCGGCCAAATATATTGTTATCCCAAAAAAAAACTGCTTCAATTTAGAGTAAAAAGATTGATTTAATTATTATTCCCTACTATTTAGGGATATAGTCAAAGAGCACACAGATTTCCATTAATAAAGTATTCCTTAACGATTTTATTCTGCAATGTCCAGTTGTATTGGAATGTTGCTATTTAGAAATTATTTAAATACACCGAAAATTGCTTAATAAATAAATAGTAAAAATAACTTAAAAATACACAAAATTAATTATTCTTACATCATATATATACACTATAAAGGTTAAAAAAAAGGAAATAAATAGTGATGTTTACATTATAGTTTTTTTTTTTTTTTTTTTTTTTTTTTTTTTTTTTTTTTTTTTACAAATGACTCTCTCATTTGAAGTAAGATAACAAAATGAATAGGTAATATGTTATGAATTGAAAGTGAATGTGATTTATTATTTGAAATCACAGTAACATATGATCATATAGATTGCCAATTGAAATTGTGTATAAACATGGCATATGAGATATGATTGATGAAATGAATTTGTTGAAGTTAGATCATGTATTGATCGTGTTCATATATGTTATATGTGTATTCATATGAATTGGTCAATTAAGATATGGCATGAAATTTGATACTTGAGTCATGAATGATGCATTCAAATTGTTGGTAATTAGAACATGTTTAAATGTAATCTTAGTATATTATGGCTATCATATTATTGTCTTGAATCATGAAAGTATCATTAAGTTTTATCGTTTAGTGTACGGTTTGTTTATTCCATGTACAGGCAAATGTAGATATCGAAGACTCAAGGATTGATCCAGAATCTAAACTACCACTCTCAACTTATCAATGTTCATATAGTTCTTTATGTTTCAATATGAGACATGTATCTAGGATTGAGTCAGTTTTAAGTAGTAAATTATCGATTTGGTATTTTGGATATAATAGTTAGTTTGATTTATGGTACATGAGTTGTATATTATATATAAATGTAAGTAGTTATAACATTGAAATGTTTAAGTTATGTAAATGAACAAATATGTTGAATAGAATTGCAATTTGGGGTCTAAGAACCAAATATGTTAAGAAATTTGTAGGTTGAATTAAATGATGTAAGTTTTTGTAGGGAGCTGCCTTCAATGTCATGACAGCACCCTATGGATGCTGCAACATTAACTGTAATAGTCCGATTTTAGCTAAATCAGAATAGTGGTTTCGGAACCACGAATCTGATGTCAAAAAATTATTTTTAATACTATTTTTGGTGATTACAACATGTTATTTGATATATGTGAAAATTTCGTGAGCTAATTTGATAGTTTAATTGCTCAATTTGATAAAAAGGACTAAATCGCGTAAAATGCAAAAGTTACATTCTATTTGTTAAAGGTATCTAATAGTGATGGTTTGTTAAATTAAAGGTCCTTATGATGATATTAGACCATTGGTAGTGCTAATGGACATTTAAGGACTTTTAATGGATGTTTTAAATGGGTTTTCATTAAGGTTATAATGGTAAATAGCATAATTATAATGTGTTAAATAAAAAAAAAACAATTTTGAGTTCATCTTTCTCATGTTGGCTGAATATTGAAGAAGAAAAAGAAGTCATTTTGATAATTTAGGGTTCGACACACATATAGCTTGATTAAGGTACAATTTTAGCTCGGTTTTTGATAATTTTTATGTTTTTGTAATCGTTGCAGCTCAATCTAGCTAGCTCGTACCTTAGATTTTGAAATTGTTACAGATTTTAAGAGTTTCCATTGTTGAATATATGTGTTCCTTGATGATTAATGTTGAAATATGAAAGCTTGATGATAGCTTTACTAGTTTTGTAAAGTGATTTTTGACAAAATTGTCAAAAAAGGATTAAATTGTGAAATATGTAAATTGAGGGGTTGAAATGTGAAATCAATGAAAGTTATGGACTGCTAGGGACCTATAGCTAATTTGGCTAAGCTAGAGTATAATGAAATGATGTGAATTTTGTGTATTTGTGAAATAGGGATAAAATTGCTAAAAGTGTGAAAGTTTAGGGGCTAAAGTGCAAATATGCCTAAATGTATGTTTTGGAATAAATTGAAAGAGTATATGATTGAATAAGTCAATTTTGAATTCGTATAGATCAAGAAAGAAAGAATTTGAATTTAGATAGAGGAAAAGCAAGGTTGTCGAATAGTCGATTCGATCCGTTAATTTCGAATACAAGGTAAGTTCGTATAATTGAGCTTAAATGTGTACTTACCTATTTGATGGATGAAATTGAGATAGTAATTATTCTATTGAATAAATATTGTGGTATTAAATTAAATGTACGAATTTAGTAAGGCAAGTTGTCGAATAAGACCATAGCTGGGCTATGGCAATCGAATAATAAGACAATAACCGGGTTATGGCATGTGAACGAAAGACCATGGCAGGGCCTTGGCAATGTATGTGTAAGACCATAGTTGGACTATGGCATCGGAAAAATTGATGAAATTGTATCATAAGCATTTGTAAACCGAAGTGGTTTGATAAAAGTGTTGATGAGAAATAGAAATGTCTCGGTACAGGTATGTACGGAAAACTATTCAAGTGCTGAACTAATGAAAGTTGAGAACTGGAGAATGATGATATGGATAAATTTATGTTAGCTCATGAATTAATTGCTTAAATGTTTATGATATTATCTATTTTGAATTGTTAATGAATGTTGAGATTATTTCATGTTCACGTACGAACTTACTAAGCTTAAAGCTTACTTAGTTTAATTGTTTCTATGTTTTATAGTTCTACGAAGCTAGCTCAGATCTGAGAATCGTCTGAGACCTCGTCGCACTATCGATCATCTATTTTGGTACTTTTGAAATCATGTATATATTGTATATGGCATGTATAGGCTTGTATCATTTTGGTATGTTTGATGGATATGTATTTTGGCCAATTGAGTTGGCATAAGATGATGATCTTGATGATGTTATGAATGTGTATATGGTTCTACTTTTAATGCTTGGTAATAGCCCTATGTTGAATGAATGTGGTTAAAGTGATTATTTATATTTGGATTGGTCTAGTTAAATGAATCATACATGTGAATTATGTAAATGATATGGAATTGAGTTTTGAATTTTGTTGAAATGGATATGGTATGATTATGTAATGGTTGATGAACTTTGGCTTCATATTTGTGACTTAAAGTGATACCATATGAGCTTGCGTAGGTATGTGCAAAAAGGGTGGTAAATTGGCTTTGCAAATGGCCTATTTTTGTCAACACAGGCGTGTGTCTCAGCCGTGTGTGACACATGGTCATGTTATACGGCCGTGTGTCCCCTAGTGTTGAAATTGAATTGAATTCAGTATGCTCCACACGATCTCGCACACGGGCGTGTGACTGGCCGTGCGGTATAAGTCAGTATACCCCCTAAATGGCGCACGGCCTAGCACATGGGCATGTGTGGCCATTTCGTAGGGCACACGGGCTAGACACACGGGCATGTGGTTGGTCGTGTGACCCAAGTCAGTATACTCTCCAAATTTCACACGGCCTGGCATACGGGCGTGTCCTTGGCTGTGTGATGCAAGTCAGTATGTATGCCTTGTTTCCACACGGCCTAAGACATGGGCGTGTCTATTTGCCGTTTGAGGTAGACGGCCTGTTCACACGGGCGTGTGACCCTTGTATGATTGAAAAATTTACAAGTTTTCCAAAATTTTTGTATGATATCGGTTTATTCTCGAACCATTTCTAAAGCATGTTTAAGGCCTCGTAGGCCCTTATAAGGGACAATATGATTGTATTGAATGATGTATGGGAATGGATGCTATATGTTGTGTATTGATCGGTAATACCTCGTAACCCTATTTCGGTGACGGATATGGGTTAGAGGTGTTACATTTTATTGGTATCAGAGCTACGGTTTAGTCGATTCTAGGACTAACGTAGCATGTGTGAGAGTTTAGCTATACATGTCATATATACTCTGCGATAGTGTAATGATTTCTGACAGCTTAAATTGTGTTTTCGCATATCAATGGATCCCAAACGAGCTATAGTGGATGATGTAGAGAGTAATGAGCCTACTCTTGTTCAAGGGACAGTACCTACTGAATCTAAACCCGTGTCGAGTAGTCACGAAAGTGAGGCTAAAGAAGCCTTTTTCCAGTTGATGAACAAATGGTTTAGTCAATACATTCGTACTAATCCGGCTACTCAACAACCTCCACCCCCACCTATACCTCAACAAATCCCTGTTGTTCCTTAAGCTGTAGATCCGATAAGGTTAAACAAGCCACCAGTGGATAAAATTCATAAACATAGGGTTGAAGAGCTCCGGGCTATTGTTGATGATGATGCTGAGAGAGCTGAGTTTTGGCTCAAAAATACGATTTGAGTATTTGATGAATATTCTTGTACTCCTGATGAATGTATTAAATTTGATGTATCTTTGCTGAGAGACACCGCGTATCAATGGTGGAACACGTTGGCATCTATGGTACTGAGAGAAGAGTGACTTGGGAATTCTTTCAGACGGAGTTTTAAAAGAAATATATAAGTCAGCGATTCCTTGATCTAAAGTATAAAGAGTTTCTAAAGTTAAAACAAGGCCGTATGACTGTCACTAAGTATGAAAGAGAATTCGTACAGTTAAGAAAATATGCTCGAGAGTATGTGTCAACTGCGGAGATTATGTGTAAATGATTCGTTGACGGGTTGAATGAAGATATAAAAATATTAGTCGAAATTCTTGAATTGAAAGAATTTGTAGTTCTGGTTGAAAAGGCTTGTAAAGCCGAGGATCTTAGCAAAGAAAAGAGAAAAGCAGATTCAGAAGCTAGAGATTCAAGAAAAAAGATCAATGAGTAAGCCATATCACTCTTCATCAAAGAAATATCGAGAATTGTTTAGTCGGTCAAATAAACCAGTGGAATACTCTAATAGAGATTGTGGAAAACAAATTACGAGTTAAAAAACTCTAGCTGTGTTAGTGGCAAGTGTGGGTAATGTTAGACCAAATAAACCTAAATATGGACGATGTGAAGAACGACATTTTAAAGAATGTAGATTGAATGATAAAGCCTGTTTTAGATGTGGCTCGCATGAACATTTCATCCGGGATTGTCCTGAGCTAGATGAGAAAGATAAGTCTTAGAATGTAAGATCAAGCAACCCTACTGTGAGAGGAAGACCATTCCGTAATGTTGGAAATGTGAGTGGTGGTAGAGGTGTGACACGAGATACTGCTGCAAGATCCGATGCTAGAGCACCTGCCAGAGCCTACGCTATTCGCACTCGCGAAGAAGCGTCATCTCCAGGTGTTATCACCGGTACTTTCACTCTCTATGATACTAATGTGATTGCATTGATAGATCCAGGATCAACTTATTCTTATATATGCATGAATTTAGTATTTAGTAAGACTTTGCCTGTAGAGTCTACTGAATTTGTGATTAGAGTATCAAACCCTTTAGGCAAATGTGTTTTGGTTGACAAAGTATGCAAGAATTGTCTATTAATGCATCGAGATTTCTGTTTTCCAGCTAATTTGATGTTGTTTCTGTTCAATGAATTTGATGTGATTTTGGGTATGGATTGGCTAACGATGCATAGTGCTATAGTGAATTGTAGATGAAAGACAATAGAACTGAAATGTCAGAATAATGAGACTATTAGAATTGAATCTGATGATCTGAATTGTTTGCCAGTTGTGATCTCGTCTATGTTAGCTCAGAGATTTGTGAGAAAGGGATGTGAAGCTTATCTTGCTTATGTACTTGATATGAAAGTGACAGGAACAAATATTGAATCAGTACCAGTTGTGTGCGAGTATCTAGATGTATTTCCCGAAGAGTTACCGGGTTTACCACCTATCAGAGAAGTTGAATTTGGTATTGAATTAGTATCAAGAACAACGCCGATATCGATATCTCCGTACAGAATGGCCTCAACAGAGTTAAAAGAATTGAAAGCTCAGTTGCAAGAGTTGACAGATAAAGGTTTTGCTAGATCGAGTTTCTCTCCCTGGGGGGCACCGGTGTTGTTTGTAAAAAAGAAAGATGGCATGATGAGAATGTGTATAGATTATCGGCAGCTCAACAAAGTGACGATAAAAAATAAATATCCTTTGTCACGAATAGATGATTTGTTTGATCAGTTAAAATGGGTAACAGTGTTTTCAAAAATTAATTTGAGATCGATTTATTGCAGTTGCAAGTTAAAGACTCCGATGTGCCAAAGACTGCATTTAGAACAAGGTACGGACACTACGAATTTCTTGTTATGCCTTTCGAGCTAACAAATGCACTTGCTATTTTTATGGACTTGATGAACCAGATTTTCAGGCCATATTTAGATCGATTCATAGTTGTGTTTATTGATGATATTTTGATTTACTCTAGTGATGAATCTGAGCATGCCGAACATTTGAGAACTGTATTACAAGCTTTGAGAGATAAACATTTGTTTGCAAAGTTTAGTAAATGTGAATTTTGGTTACGAGAAGTCAGTTTTCTAAGACATATAGTTTCAGCCGCGGATATTCGAGTTGACCCGAGCAAAGTTTCTGCTGTTATAGATTGGAAACCTCCAAGAAATGTATCCGAAGTCTGTAGTTTTCTGGGACTAACCGGCTATTATAGACGATTTGTGAAAGGCTTCTCAATAATTGCGACTCCGATGACACGATTACTTCAAAAAGATGTTAAATTTGAGTGGTAAAAAAAGTGTCTGCAGAGCTTCGAACAGTTGAAAGCATTATTGACAGAGGCACCAATGTTAGTTCAGCCTGAGTCGAGTAAAGAATTTGTAGTTTTTAGTGATGCATCGTTAAATGGTCTGGGTTGTGTTTTGATGTAAGAAGGCAAAGTTGTAGCTTATGCCTCGAGATAGTTGAAGCCACACTAAAAGAATTATCCAACGCATGATCTTGAGTTAGCCGCGATAGTGTTCGCATTGAAAATCTGACGTCATTATTTGTTTAGCAAGAAATGTCATATTTATACTGATCACAAAGTTTGAAATATCTGATGAATCAGAAAGAATTGAATTTGCGACAGCGAAGATGGTTAGCATTGCTAAAAGACTATGAATTAGTGATTGATTATCATCCAGGGAAAGCAAATGTAGTTGCTGATACGTTGACCCGAAAGTCTTTATTTACTTTACGTACTTTGAACACAAAATTAGCGTTGTCTGATGATGGCTCGATAGTAGCCGAGTTGAAAGCAAGACCCTTATTTCTACAACATATTTGTGAGGCTCAGAAATTTGATAATGAATTGCAAGTTTCAAATAAGGCCTGATGAATATTTGATGTTTCGTGATAAAATTTGTGTACCAAGAAATTCTGAGCTCATTCGGAAGATTCTAAATGAAGCACACAGTATTCGCTTATTAGTACATCCGGGAAGTACGAAAATGTATAATGATTTAAAACAGTTTTATTGGTGGCATGGCATGAAAAGAGATATCTCAGAATTTGTTTCGAAATGTATGATTTGTCAGCAAGTCAAAGCTGAGCATCAAGTTCCGTCCGGTTATTACAGCCTATTATGATTCCTGAGTGGAAATGAGATAGAGTAACAATGGATTTTGTATCGGGATTGCTTTTATCTCTGAGAAAGAAAGTTGCGATCTGGGTTGTTGACAGATTGACGAAATCGACTCATTTCATTCCTGTACGTACGTATTATTCACTTGATAAATTGGCTGAGTTGTATATCTCAGAGATTGTTCGATAGCACGGGGTGCCACTATCTATTGTTTCGGATAGAGATCCGAAGTTCACATTGCGATTTTGGAAGAAATTGCAAGAAGCTTTAGGTACAAAGCTGCAATTCAGCACTGCGTTTCATCCTCAAACGGATGGACAATCTGAGCGAGTTATTCAAATACTTGAGGATATGTTACGCTGTTGCATTCTTGAGTTTAAAGATAGCTGGGAAAAATATCTACCGCTGGTTGAATTTGCTTACAATAATATCTTTCAATCGAGTATAAAGATGGCACCATACGAAGCTCTATATGGTTGTAAATTTCAAACACTGTTATATAGGAGTGAGCTCAGCGAAAATAAGATTCACGGGGTTGATCTTGTAACAGTCCGAATTTGACCCTAATCGGAACGGTGGTTTCAGGACCATGAATCCAAGTCTGAGAAATTTTTAAATATTATATTTTATGCATATTATATGTGAATTTATGTGTGTAAAAGTTTCGTAGAAAAATTTAATCGTTTATGTGTTTAATTTAGAAAAAGGATTTAATCGCGAAAAAGGTAAAAATTACATACTATAGTGAAAAGTGCCCAAGTGTTAATGGCTTTTTTATATGAGGCACTAAAAGGGCAATTAGCCCATTTTATAATATAATGGACGGCATAGGACTAAAATACCCTTATATTATAAGCTAGTTTTATTATTATTAAAAGGTTATATTAGTAATTCATAAATAAAACATATTATATGTTAAATAAAACAAAATGAAGACCACTATCATCTTTTACATTGTTGGCCGAATATTGAGAAAAGAATAAGGGTTAGAGAGCTTTGAATTTTGGCAATCAATTTGCTTGATTAAGGTATGTGTGATTTTCAATTTTTGATAATTTTTACTTTTTTGAGATTGTTGCTTCGTATATTATCCGACCCATGCTAGAATTTTTGAGATTAGTATGTATGAGAGATTCGGCCACTGATATGTTTATGTGGTTTTTGATGTTTGATGATATTTGAAAATTTTGAGTAGAAATATATGTGATGGCCGAATGTGGTGGTATATTATTGAATTAACTTTATTTTGGTTAATGAAATGTGAATAAGTAAGTTCGGTTTGATATGGAAGGTAATATGAATTATATGATATGCTTGTGATGCTAGCATTAAGAAATGTGCATAGAATGGTTAATTATGTTGACATTCGGGCTTCGAGCCTAGCAGGCCTCGTGCCGATGATCTATATAGGGCTTAATGCCTAGCAGGCCTCGTGCTGGTGATCTATATCGGGCTTAATGCCTAGCAGGCCTCATGCCGGTGAATTACATCGGGCTTTGGTGCCTAGCAGGCTTAATGCCGGTGACATGTTTAATTAAAGAAGTCATGAATCACTTATAAAGTGGAATGTAGCTATGACAATAAGATAAATGTTCGGGTAAGTATAAGTTCCTGCCTAGATACCAAGAATAAGGTAAGTTAATTTATATATATATATATCCTTTCGAAGTAAGTAAGTTGTGATGCAGTCAAAGCTTCTGGTGAAGTGTTTAAGTGTGCATTTGAATTTATTAATAATGAGCATGATATGTATATGGAAGTAAAAGCTTGGTTATGCTATTGAGATTCGGATATGTGTATAATTGTTAAATGTGAGAACAATTGGATATGCTTGTATATGTGTATGGCTAGTATCATGTGGCTAAAATGTATGTCATAGTTAATAGTTTTGGAACATGCAAATATCTATGGTATTTAAATGCTTTGGAGAGTTGTATACTAAAGATAGGTGTTTATTAAATGTAAGAATGAGAATAAAGGCATTCGGTCTTAGTGAAATTTATTGGTTAAACTATTGTATTCAATGCCATAGACAAGTTGATACTTATATATTTATATGTAAATGCTTGAATGTTTGATTGTGCATCGTAATTGCTTAAGACTTACTAAGCTAGTAAGCTTACTTCGTGTGTGTTCATTGTTTCGTTTTATAGATTCCAGTAAAGCTACGGGCTCAGAGGATCGTCAGAGGAGTCAACCACACTATCACCCCATTTTGGTACCTTTAAGAGTTTAGACCTTTGAACTTAAGGCATGTATAGGCTAGCTAAATGTTCGAATGATATTTTGTTAATGTTTGATGGTTTATTAAATCTTTGGTGTAATATATATTTTAGTTATGCAAATTGGTATGTTTTGAATTGGTTTTGAATGTATAGATTGAATGAAAATTTAAGGTATAGTTATGATTATCTTAGTGGTCAAATGTGCATGATTTGGATGGCTATTTGGTATGTTTTTAATTGCCTTATATGCTGGATAGGTATTGGTAAATGATGCTTATAGGTTTGAACCATTTGGTTGGCATTTTGGTCTTGCAAAATGACCTATAATGTCACACGGTTGTGGCACACGGGCATGCCTAACAACCGTGGGTAAATTGTAGGATGCAGTTTAACATCACACGGCGTCGACACGGGCGTGTCATCTGGCCGTGGTGTACAAGTCAGTAGCTAACATAAAAGTACACGTCCTCGACACGGGTGTGCTTGGTGGCCGTGGTGGGGAAGTCAGTATATGACTTAAAAGTACACGGCCATGGCACACGGGCGTGCCTAATGACCGTGTTGGTATAGTTATTATAAACAAGGATTGACACACGGGGGTGTCTAGAAGCCGTGGAGGGCACACGGTCTCCTCCTACGGGCGTGTCTCCTCTGTATTTTAGAAAAGTTTCAAATTTTCATGGAATTTCACATGTGTTTCAGTTTAGTCTGGACTCGACTTATAAGTATGATTAAAGTCTCGAGGACCCGTTTAAGGGACATTATGTCTGAAGATGATGATTGAATGTATGATTTTGTCTGTGAATGTTTCCAATCTGTCCGGTAATGCTCCTAACCTTAATCCGGCGACGGACTCAGGATAGGGGTGTTACAGATCTGATCAGGGAGACTGAAGAAAAAGTAAAAGTAATTTGCGATAGTCTGAAAGTAGCTTCAGATCGACAAAAATCATACGCAGACTTGAAATGGAAAGATATTGAGTTTCAAATCAGTGATAGAGTGTTTTTAAAAGTGTCGCCGTGGAAAAAGATATTGTGGTTTGGTCGAAAAGGGAAATTGAGTCCGCGATTCATCGGACCGTACGAGATTATCGAGTGAGTCAGGCCAGTTGCTTATTGACTATCCTTACCGTCTGAGTTAGATAAAATACATAATGTGTTTCATGTGTCGATGCTTCAACGATACTGATTCGACCCTTCACATGTCATTTCCCCAACTAAGGTTGAAATTCAGTCAGATATGTCATATGCTAAAGAACCGATTCGAATTTTAGCTTGTGAGATCAAAGAGCTGAGAAATAAAAAAATTGTATTAGTGAAAGTATTATGGCATCGACATGGGGTTGAAGAAGCTACATGGGAACCCGAGGATGCTATGAGAAAACAATCCCGAACCTATTCACTGGTAAGATTTTTGGGGACGAAAATCCTAAGGGGGGAGAGTTGTAACAGCTCAGTTTTAGCTAAATCGAAACAGTGGTTTCAGAACCACGAATCTGATGTCGAAAAATTATTTTTAATAAATTTTTGGTGATTACAACATGTTATTTGATATATGTGAAAATTTCGTGAGCTAATTTGATAGTTTAATTGCTCAATTTGATAAAAAAGACTAAATTGCGTAAAATGCAAAAGTTGCATTCTATTTGTTAAATGTATCTAATAGCCATGGTTTGTTAAATTAAAGGTCCTTATGATGATATTAGACCATTGGTAGTGCTAATAGACATTTAAGGACTTTTAATGGATGTTTTAAATGGTTTTTCATTAAGGTTATAATGGTAATTAGCATAATTATAATGAGTTAAATAAAAAAAACAATTTTGAGTACATCTTTCTCATGTTGGCCGAATATTGAAGAAGAAAAAGAAGCCATTTTGCTCATTTAGGGTTCGGCACACATATATCTTGATTAAGGTATGGTGTTAGTTCGGTTTTTGATAATTTCTATGTTTTTGTAATAGTTGCAGCTAAATCTAGCTAGCCCGTACCTTAGATTTTGAAATTGTTAAATATATTGAGAGTTTCCATTTTTGAATATATGTGTTCCTTGATGATTAATGTTGAAATATGAAAGCTTGATGATAGCTTTACTAGTTTTGTAAAGTGATTTTTGACAAAAATGTCAAAAAGGGATTAAATTGTGAAATATGTAAATTGAGGGGTTGAAATGTGAAATAAATGAAATTTATGGACTGCTAGGGACCTATAGCTAATTCGACTAAGCTAGAGTATAATGAAATGATGTGAATTTTGTGTATTTGTGAAATAGGGACAAAATTGCTAAAAATTGGAAAGTTTATGGGCTAAAGTGCAAATATGCCTAAATGTATGTTTTGGACTAAATTGAAAGAGTATATGATTGAATAAGTCAATTTTGAATTCATATAGATCAAGAAAGAAAGAAACAGGATTTAGATCGGGGGAAAAGCAAGGTTGTCGAATAGTCCATCCGATCTATTAATTCTGAATACGAGGTAAGTTCATATAATTGAACTTAAATGTGTACTTACCTATTTGATGGATGAAGTTGAGATAGTAATTATTCTATTGAATAAATGTTGTGGTATTAAATGAAATGTACGAATTAAGTAAGGCAAGTTGCCGAATAAGACCATAGCTGGGCTATGGCAATCGAATAATAAGACCATAACCGGGTTATGGCATGTGAACGAAAGACCACGGCAGGGCCTTGGCAATGTATGTGTAAGGCCATAGTTGGACTATGGCATCAGAAAAATCGATGAAATTGCATTGTAAGCATTTGTAAACCAAAGTGGTTTGATAAAAGTGTTGATGAGAAATGGAAATGTCTCGGTACAGGTTTGTACGGAAAACTATTCAAGTGTCGAACTAATGAAAGTTGAGAACTGGTGAATGGTGATATGGATAAATTTATGTTAGCTCATGAATTGATTGCTTAAATGTTTATGATATTATCTATTTTGAATTGTTAATTAATGTTGAGATTATTTCATGTTCACGTACGAAATTACTAAGCTTAAAGCTTAATTTGTTTAATTGTTTCTATGTTTTATTGTTCTACGAAGCTAGCTCGGACCTGGGAATCGTCTGAGACCTCATCGCACTATCGATCATCTATTTTGGTACTTTTGAAATCATGTATATATGGTAAATGGCATGTATAGGCTTGTGTCATTTTGGTATGTTTGATGGATATGTATTTTGGCCAATTGAGTTGGCATAAGATGATGAACTTGATGATGTTATGAATGTGTATATGGTTCTACTTTTAATGCTTGGTAATAGCCCTATGTTGAATGAATGTGGTTGAAGTGATTATGTATATTTGGATTGGTCTAGTTAAATGAATCATACATGTGAATTATGCTTAGGAAAGCAAGATAAATTGTTTGGTATTTGAATAGGTAAATGATATGGAATTGAGTATTGAATTTAGTTGAAATGGATATGGTATGATTATGTAATGGTTGATGAACTTTGGCTGCATATTTGAGACTTAAAGTGATACCATATGAGCTTGTGTAGGTATGTGCAAAAAGGGTGGCAAATTGGCTTTGCAAATGACCTATTTTTGTCCAAACGGTCAGAAACACAGGCGTGTGTGACACACGGTCATGTTATACGGCCGTGTGTCCACTAGTGTTGAAATTGAATTAAAGTCAGTGTGCTCCACACGGTCTCACACACGGGCGTGTGACTAGCCGTGTGGTATAAGTCAGTATACCCCAATAAATGGCACACAGCCTAGCACATGGTCGTGTGTGACCATTTCGTTGGGCACAAGGGCTAGACACACGGGCGTGTGGTTGGCCATGTGACCCAAGTCAGTATACTCTCCAGATTTCACACGGTTTGGCACACGGGCGTGTCTTCGACCATATGATGCAAGTCAGTATGTATGCCCTTTTTCCACAAGGCCTAAGACACGGGCGTGTCCACTAGCCGTGTGAGGCACACGGCCTGTTCACATGGGCGTGTGACCCTTGTATGATTGAAAAATTTATAAGTTTTCCAAAAATTTTGTATGATATCGGTTTAGTCCGGAACCACTTCTAAAGCATGTTTAAGGCCTCGTAGGCCCTTATAAGGGACAATATGATTGTATTGAATGATGTATGAGAATGAATGCTATATGTTTTATATTGATCGGTAATACCGCGTAACCCTATTCTAGTGACAGATATGGGTTAGGGGTGTTACATTAACCCTCAACATCATGACGTCCCTTGTTAAAGTTACGACGTTAACTTTCTGTTTTCAGAGTCGCGACACTGCACTAGTGAAGTCATGACGCCAAACTTCTGTCATTGAAGTTGCGATGTGATCCTTCCATGGTTGTGATACCAATCCAAGAATTTTGAATATGTTGTACTTACCGACCTCGGGTTAGTTAAAGAGCTTTCGTATGCTTGTTTAAATTCAAAATATGATTATATAACATATTATAATTGTATATTGAACTTAATAGCATATAAATTAGATTGAATTGAATGGAATTGAGATCATAATTGTCCCGACAACAAATGTGACATCCCGTAGCTCAGAACTTGAGATTGGGTCAGATACGAGGTGTTGCACCAAAAGCCTTCCTTTAAGACTACATTTTCTTGGCCTATCAATAATCTACCTATCTTGCAGAGTCATGAATTTTAATCCATATAAGACATATATATATATATATAGCATGATAAAGGAAAAATGCTGGAGCTGGAATTATATTATGATGAACTTAATTGATAAAATCCAAAAACACTTTCCTTTTAAAGAACCAAATCCTAGCTTCTCAATTCAACGAAGAAAAAAGATTACTCGAAAATGCTTTGTCATCAGACTTCTAGTTTATTCTATATACACGGATTTCATTTTCATAGAAAAAATTAAATTAAAATTATTATTAGCTCCTTTCATTTCATCATATTAAAATATGCAACAATAAGTTGAATTGTGAAAAAGAAGTGAACTTGTTTAAACTATATAGAATTTAGTGATACTGACACAATTTCACAAGAAACTAAGACTTCTTAACAAAAATTACAATTCAAAACTTATTTTTTGTTGCTCAAGAATAGAAATTTACCTTCATTTTTCAATCCAATGACCATTACACTCTCTCGTACAAAGCTTAAGAATCTAAACATAGAAAGTACATAATGAGTCATGTTTGTTAAAACATACAAAAAGAACTTTACAAAGACATAAACACCACCAGCCCATGTAATCAATTGTCCCTCTTTGGCTCCTCACCAAATAAAATTTAAGAAATTCACCTTCACTGTTGTTTTCTGTCTTTTTTCTTTATGATCTGCATCAACCTAGATCATTATCCGACTAAACTCATTAAATCCTCATATAATAGTCAACTTGCTTGAAATTTAATAGTGATTTACGGAGAGTACTGATTCATATTTGCCAAATTTTAACCTTTTTTTCTCATGCATTTGACAACAATTTATGTTCTAAGATATCACTTTATAATAAAATACCATGTCATCATTTTCCATAAGGTTTAATGGAAAATAGTGTCACGTAGATAACGATGTTGGTTAGTAATACAAGAAAATTAAATCAAAATTAAAATTTCATGCATATAATTGAATAAATTAAAATTTATGTATATAATTACACATTAAACCAAAATTAATATATAATTTTTATATTTATCCATTAAAAAAATATAAATTTTTAACCACTCCAGAAAAGTATTGAAAGCAAAACTCTAATGATACAAGTTCATCATAATGTCGCAAAATTAAAAGAAATTGATATAAGTAAAGAACATCGAAGTACTGAAAGCAACACTCTAATGATTGTTCTTAAACAATAGCAAAATTTTCAGGCCTAGACCAGATTTTGAACCGTTCCGGTTTGACCCAAAAGTTTATACCACCGTTTAAAATATTAATAAAAATTAAATAGACATTATTAATATTATATATTTTATAATTAAATTTAAAAATATGTTTATTATTTAAATAGAATTTGAGTCACACCGGGCATAAAGGCTATCTGATTGACATCTGTATTGAATAGTTGTCTGGCTTGGTTGTTTTACATTGAAAAAAGACCTTGATGGCAATACTCTATAAATGCTGGCTCCAGTACTAGTCGTTCAGCCCCGTATAGTAATCTGGCAAAGAAAATCGGAACCCCCATTGATTACTCTATTGTTAGGATTGTAACATGCAAACCCGACTTAGTAACCACACCTTAACACTCTTTTGTTCCCCTTGTTCTTGCTCATGAATGACTTTCGTAATTATGCAACTGCCAAAAAAAGTACACTTAACTCAATTTGCATTACTCATATTGACTAGCTTGGCCGATTGATTCAGCAGTTGCCTCCATAGTTTGATGGGAACTTGTATACGAAGTCATTTCTTCTTAATTGCAATTGAGATCCCTCAAACAGACTTTTGAAGTCAATAATTAATTTTTAAAATTGTTTTTATAAAAATTTTAAGACTTATTATAAATAGTCATGATCATCGGTCTCACTATTCTTAACTACCACATTATACGTCCCTCGAATTACCAAGATGAGATATCAATGTCCTACCTTTTATCTGTTACTTTGTTTCCATTTCATATCAGTTCCAAGTTTTCAATCTACACTTTCTTATTCTTCGGTAACACATTTGTGCTCTCCAAACCAAAATGCTGCCTTGCTCCAATTCAAAACCCACTTTTCCATTAACAAAACTGCTTCAAAAGATTGTAAATATTTTGGTTTTGAAGTTTATCCTAAGACCACCTCTTGGAAGAAGGGTACAGACTGCTGCTTATGGGATGGAGTGAGTTGCGACAACATCACCGGTGAAGTCATCAGCCTTGACCTGAGTTGCAGTTGCCTTTCTGGCACATTCCCTTCCAACATCACCTTCTTCCTCCTTTCAAGCTTGCAGAGGCTGGACTTATCCTTCAACGATTTCAGGAAATCCGAAATTTCCTCCAACTTCGGTCGCTTTCCAAGCTTAACACACCTTGACCTTTCCAGTTCATGGTTTTCAGGTCCTGTTCCCTACGAGATCTCCTATCTGTCCAAACTAGATTCACTGCATCTCTCCTACCATTTACAGTTCCCATTGGCATTCAAGCAGCTGAACCAATTTTGAAACTTGAAAAATCTACTCTGAACGGAATAGTCCAGAACTTGAAAAAGGTAAGGGAAATCTTTTTGGCTGGAATAGACATGTCATCCGTTGATCCTAACTCCTTCATCAATCTTTCTTACTCTCTGACATCTCTCGGTCTCGGTAGTTGTCATTTGCGGGGAAATTTTCCGGAGAACATTTTCAAACTTCCCAACATTAAGTTCCTCAATTTGGATCATAACCCTGATCTCACCGTTCAATTTCCAAAATCCAATTGGAGTAGTCCTCTTGAGGTTTTAATTGCATCCCTTGCGTCTTAGTCCTAAGAACTGCCTGTATCATTTGGCAATTTAAAGTCTTCAGGGATTTTGGATCTTAATGGGTGTAACTTGTCCGGACCAATTCCAACATCACTTGGAAATCTAACTCAGCTAGAATTCTTAGTCCTTCGATCTAACTATTTTAGGGCTAAGATTCCATCTTCACTTACAAACCTCGCAAAACTAAGAATGCTTGTCCTTAATGATAACCAATTAGAGGGTTTTCTTCCTGATAACCCAAATGCATTTCCAAATCTAGGCATTCTTGATTTATCTGATAATTTACTCAGTGGTACAACACCATCTTGGCTTTATACCATTCCACGTTTAACTTATTTAAATCCTGGAAACAATAAATTCATTGGTCATGTCGAAACCATTCTTCTTGAGAAACGGGAATCGAACTTGGGTTTTGAAAATGAAAACGGGAGTCGCCACCGACCTTTTATTAGGTGCGATCGGGTCACCTATAAAATATTTTAGTCTACGAGTTTCGAGAAAATGGGCTCGGGAGTCAGTTACGTGCGAGGAAGGATTAGCACCCTCGTCACGCCCAAATTGGTACCAAATCGATTAATTAGTATTGTGATGCCAAAAAAATGAGAATTGAGAACGAGTTTAAAAATACGATCATGTGTTTTTAATATTGAGCATTTGAATGAATTTGAATAATCATTTAAAGGTTGTCTTTGAAATAACGAAACGCCACATCCAGTAAGTTAGGACATAGCACCCCGAATCATTATCTTTGCAAAATCCTTATCTTGAGGTAACGAGATATCACACCCCGTAAGTTAGGGCACAACGCTTCGTACTCTCGAGAATAAGCTTGTACTTTAAATCATTTCGGAAATTCTTATCTTGAGGTAACGAGATATCACACCCCGTAAGTTAGGGCACAACACTTTATACTCTCGAGGATAAGTCTTTTGTTTTAAAATTGTATTTTCGTTTTAAAAGGATATTCCGTTATTTAGGCTAAACGAAGAAAATCGAAACCCAGTGAGTTAGGGCACGATTTTCTCGAATTTCCCAAAACGCGAAATATTGCCTTATTTTTTGAAAAAAAAATTTATTTTAAAACGATAGCAGGCACAACATTGAAAAGACAAGTATGATTCATTTGGATTAAGAAAATGACGACCTGAGTCGAATAAATGCACAGGATTTAATTCATGATGTGATGACATAAGAACGTGGCAATGAGTATGGGACAAGAATGCATGAACACAATGTAGTATGAGTGAACGGCAATATACAAAGGATATGAAATAAACGAATAAAAATGCCATGGCAATAATTGAGCAATATGCGCTATCTAAATACTGGTATTAATAATCAAGGAACGATGAAATAACGCAAAAAATGATATACAAAACAAATTCAAAATGGAAACAGAACAATTTTAAGTGCATGATACGTAGCAAAAGTTGGAAGTGAATAATAATATATATAGAGCATCCTAAAATGTTATAATAAAAGTCTAAATATAAAAAATATATAAAACCATTTTTGAAAAGAAATGTATGTATACATATGAACATATAAGATTCAAAAGCCGATATATATAATAGTTTAGTATAAATAGTATGAAAGAAATTAAATGATAATATGTAAAACGTCTTGAAACAAATAATATACCAAAAGGTCATTTAAAATAAATAAATATAAAGAGTTGTTTTTTTTGTTTTTTTTTATATATATACGAATAAATTAAATGGACAAAGACGATCTTCTATCTGCCTCGAGGCTTCAGCTTTCGTTCCTTCTTTCTCCATCATGTTGAAATCTGGCACAATCGGGCCTAAGTCGAAATTGAATGGACAAAGACGAAATCGAAAATAGAACGGAAATTTAGGGCCTAAGTCGTAAATAGCTAAAAGGGTACTGGGGGGGACCACGATGGAATGCACTTCAAACCAAGGCGGACCAAGTGCGCAATTATCCCTTTGATTGATATGCGCAGGCCTCTCTTTAGTAAACGGCGCCGTTCCCTTTGCTGTTAAAACACCCATTTTTTATCACTTTAACCCTAGATTTTCATTTGCAGAATTCTTTTAAAGACAGATAGAATAGCAGCCGTCCTCCCCCCTTTCCAATCGACGCTCGGCTTCCCCTTTTCAGCCACCTATCGCGCCGCCCGTCGCACCACCATTACCCAGTGGCCAACGGAGCACACGAGAAGCGTTCGGCCTCAAATTCGGGGCCCCTTTGAAGTCTGTTTTCGAACCCAACAGCGACGGCAGAATGGACTCTCCGGCGCGTCGGTTGATTCGGGTAGCTTCTCCTTTTTGGTATTTTCGTTTTGAAATTAATATTCGTATTAGATTCTGAAAAACGATAAGTAAAGATCGTGCAAAAGAGCGAAAGCAGCGATGTTTAGTCAGAGAAGAATAAAACAAAAAAAACAAACTCATATTCGACTTTCCTGGTTTCTGATTTTCGTTTTTTTTTTTTGTGATTGCTTGTGAAAATTTTTGGAATAATAGGATCAAAACACAAAACAAACTAGAATAGCAGTGAGTGATGGCGAAAGAAAAACAGATCGACCTTCTATTTCCCGAATTCCTTTCGATTTCTTGACGAGTGTTCGTACAAAAGGGGTAACCAAAAGAGTAAAATTGGAAAACTTCTAAAACTTTTTGCTGTTCTTCTATTTCTCATTGTTCTCCAAAAGCCAAGCCCGTACAATGGTTTTTTCACTTTCCTTTTATAACCCGTTTACAAGTTTTTGTTGTTTTTTATTCTTCTCGTTTTCTCTGTTGCTTGTTGCTTCTCTGCTTGCAGGGTATGGACGGGGCTGGTGGAGCAGAAGCGTGGTGTCTGGGGAGCCATGAGCACGCGGGCAACAAACGAGGTCTGGGGAAGGAGCGCGTTGAAGGCCGAAGCGACGCAGGGCGCGTGCAGAGACGCGCGGCGGCGCTGGGACGAAGAGAACCCTAGGGTTCTCTGCTTAGTGTTTTGGGCCACTGCTTGTTGGGCTTGGGTTTGGGTTTGGTCAGTTTGGGTTAGGATAAGTGGGCCTTTAGTACTTGGCTGTAATGGGACATTGTTTTGGACTAATTTCGTTAGGCTTTTTATTTTTTTGTTTTTGTTTAATACCTGATGGGCCCGGACAAATTTGGGCTTCTACAGGTCATATCAGTGAATTCCACTCAAATTTCATTGGAGGTGATCTACCAATATTACCCCCTCTTATCAAATTCCTGTCAGTCTCAAACAATAGCTTGACAGGAAAATTTCCTGATATATGCAGTGCGAAGTTTATTGAGATTCTTGATCTGTCTCATAATAACTTCAGTGGAGTCATCCCCCAATGCATTGGAAGCTTTAGTCAGAATCTTTCATAGTTGAACTTGAAGATGAATAAGCTCTATGGAGCCATTCCCTCGACATTTTCAAAAGGATGTGCATTGAAGAATCTGAACTTGAATGGCAATCATTTGAAAGGGCCATTGACACCATCAATCACCAACTGCAAAGACTTGCAAGTTCTAGATGTTGGCAACAACATGATAAATGATAGCTTTCCTCATTGGATCCAAGCATTATCAGAGTTGCAAGTTCTTGTACTCTGTTCCAACAAATTCTATGGTCCAATACGGGCTCCTACGAGTCCTCCATCTCTTCCGAAATTACGAATTGTTGATCTCTCCTACAACGACTTTTCTGGTCCTCTGCCAGCCGGCTGCATAAAAAATTTCAAAGGAATGATCAATATTCTTGACGATGGCAAATGTGTGAGATACATGGGGGAAAGAAATAACTCATATACTTATTCTGTCACTCTAGCTGTTAAAGGGCTGGAGATTGAATTGGAGAAGATTCTAACGATTTTCACAAGCGTTGATCTCTCAAGCAACAACTTTGAAGGACAGATTCCTAGAGTTATTGGAGAGCTTAGCTCGTTCCGAGGGCTTAATCTTTCTCATAACAATCTCGTTGGGCATATACCACCTTCACTTAGAAATATGACTCGGCTTGAGTGGTTGGATCTTTCGTCCAATAAATTGAGTGGGCAGATTCCAACGGGATTGCTAGATCTGACATTCCTTTCCTTCTTCAACGTTTCATATAATCAACTTGTTGGACGCATACCACAAGGCAACCAGTTCAACACTTTTGAAAATGGTTCGTACCAAGGAAACGAGGGATTATGTGGCGTTCCACTCTCTAGAGGCTGCGACAACAACGTGTCAGAACAACCACCCCCTGCACCATCAATGAACTCCCACGAAGATGAAGGCTCAAAGCTTGAATTTGGGTGGAAAGTTGTTGCGATTGGTTATGGATTTGGATTCATATTTGGAGTGGCAATGGGATGTGCTTGTCTTAGAATCGGTAAGCCCAAATGGTTGGTGACCTTGTTTGAAGCAAGAAGAAGACGAAGGTGATCCTCCTCCAAAGTCAATCTGGTTTGAGTAATTCAATAAGTGCAGTCAACGCTTGAAGGTTATATGACCAACATTTCTTTTTCTGAGTTTGGTGGGGTATGTTTTGTCGTTATGTTCTTAGTTTTGATTATGGAAAAGGAATGTATAAAACATTAAGGTAACTTTATTTATATATATTTTTAATAGTTTAATTTAGTATTAGTAATTTTATCTTAAAAAATTAAATTTAAATAAAAATTTTAAAATTTAAGATGAAATTACTAAGTACACTAATGTGACATTATGATTATTTTTATATTTATATTATTGTTATTATTACTATTATTTTTTGAGGATTATTATTATTATTATTATTATTATTATTATTATTATTATTATTATTATCAACCTAACATATCATGACGGATTGTCATCATCTTAATATTAACCCCTCCCAAATGTTAGCTAGCTAAAATTGTGGTAACAAGCACAAGAGATAGCAAAGGAAGAGATATGATGAAAATTTAGATTAACTTTTTATTATTATATAAGTTGTGGGTTTAGTTATTGTATGCTTTAATTTGATTAGTTTTAACTTTTTGTATTTTTTAAAAATTGAAATTTTATGACCTAAATAATAATAATTAAATTTATAAGTTGTAGATTTAGCCTATGTTCTTTAATTTGATCTTTTTAGCCTCTATAATTTTCGAATTTTGAAATTTCACTCTTAACCCAAACAGCAACAATTAAATTAATAAGTTGTGAACTTAATTTTTGTTTTCCAATTTAATCATTTTATTCTCTATATTTTTTAAAATTTGAATTTCAATCCTAACTCAATAACGTAACTGTGAAATCTATTAAAGTTTTGTTTACTATTGAATTTCAAAAGTGCTTTTCAAGTTAAAAAAATAGTAAACATATAACTTTCGCAAATCAAACCAAAAGCTAAAAATTATAGGTTTTGGCTTTTCAAAAGCCAATTTATGTAACAAATTATAAACTGTCTTTTATTTATATTAATTATAAAAGATAAATATGATCTATATATTCAAATTAAATTTAATAAATAATTTATATTAATTATTTTAAAAATATTTAAATATTTGAAATTTATATATCACAATATTAACAACGAGTCATTATAAATTATTTTATTATATTTGTACTATGATCTAAGTTGAATATTTGTTAATACCATAATAATAATTTTACATCCTGTTAATAATAATATGTGAAAATAAAGTTACTTTATATTTGAGTCAATTATAATTTTTACACTACTTAATTAGTTTAAGTTTACATATTTCATATATCATAATATTAACAAATTTGAGTTTATATATTCTATGTATCACTTATATCATAATATTAATTATTCAATAACTTTTTTTAATATTTTTATATTAATTTAAGTTTATATATTGTATATATATATCTCTTAATATTAATGAATTTTAATATCATTTAAAATACATATTTTTACTTTACAACATTATGCCTAAAATAGGTATTTTATATTCTAAAAAACAATTTTAATAGCAATAGTAAACACTCTCAAACATTTTAAAAGAATTTTTCCACGATACTTCTCAACCTCAAGGGTAAACTGACACAGAGTAAAAGAAGCAAAAAATGAGGTGTTCTTTTGTGAATATTACATGGAATTACAATTTAACATGACATTACACATGTGATAATATATTGCTTAATGAACTTAAAGAGCTATTGTTTGATCAATTGAAATTTCTTAATTCGAAAAATATAAAGATTAAAAATAATCAAATTAGAGTATATAGATTAAATTTACAACTTAGATTCAAAATTTAATATTGTATGAATGATGCTTAACTTATTTTTGAAGTTAGAAAATAAATTACATGAAAAAATAGAAAAGATTAATAGTTAATATTTTGTGCATGATATTTTTTTATTCCATAAGTAGACATTGTTTTGGAAACAGGCAGTCAATGACTTTGGTATACTTTTTCACAAAGTAATGCGGGAAATGCAATTTTTGGAAGGTTACTTAAAAATTGGTTTCATTTTAAATCTTGTTTTTGATCATTATATAGATCCACTAAATAAACAGCTCATTCGTTAGCGAGAACGGCTTTATCTCGAACTACACTAACTTTTTACGATGTCCTATTTTGGATATTTTGAATGCTATTTTTCTTCACATTTTGGTGAAAATGGGAAGAATTAAAATTAGGTGTATTGGAAGCCTATTGGCTTGAGAGTAGATTCTCTCCTATTTTTACCTCATTTTGCCACTCTTTTTGTCATTTGCTATATGAGTTTTGCTTTTAAAAAAGAAAGAAAGAAATGCTAGCTCAAGTACTAGTCGTACTTCAACCCGTATGGCACCCCCTCGCCATACGCTATTGTTAGGATTGTGACGTGAAAATAGCGTGCAAATCCGACAAAATGTGTAACAGCTATAATCAACGGAGCGTAATAATCTGGCAAAGAAAATCAGACCCCCTCATACGCTGTTATTTGGATCGTGACATGAAATAGCATGCAAACCCGACTAAATATGAAACAGCGATATTACCGGAGCTATGTTATGGCATTTAATTATGGGGTTAAAAGTAGTTAATTTCCATTTAATTCTATTTATCTGTTAAGCTAATTAAATTGTAACAAAACTGTAAGTTTTAAGAGAGGGGGCTTTATTAAATACGCTGCATTTTGAGGGAAAGAATTAGTTAAGTGAAAGGGGAGGTTTTGCTATTCAGTTTTGTAATAAATTGACAGCTGTAAGGACCGTTGTTTTTTTTTCCTTTAAGCACCCTCGTGTGTGCTGAGTCTGTTATGAAAATACAGTACCATTTTCCCATCCTTTCTACCTTCTTTCTGTTATTTCTCCTTCTCTCTTCTTCTCTTCTTCAGCAGCTCGCATCAAACTAACCCCTATAATAATTTGGCAAAGAAAATCAGACCCCCTTCCCCGAAAACACCGTTGTTAAGATTGCAACATCACTGGAGAACAGCGATATCAACGGAGCTAACACTTTTTTATATTTTGCATACTTTGTCCGCATTAATTGCAATTAAGATTTTTGAAACAGACAAAATGTGTATTATCCTGACTTTTAAGGCCAACTATAATCTTCATTTCAAGTTCCTTATTTATTTTATATAAGCACTAATCCTATGGCACACGGGTAAAAAAAGGTACATGAGAAGAAATGCACATTATAAATACTGAATTCAAAACCCACTTTTCCATTAGCAAAACTGCTTCAATAGGTTCCTACCATTGAAGGTGATCTATCAATATTACCCCATAATAGAAGATTCCTATTAGTCTCAAACAATAGTTTGACAGGAGTGTTTTCTAGTATATGCAATGCAAAGTTTCTTGAGATTCTGGATTTGTCTCATAATAACTTCAGTGGAGTCATCCCATAATGAATTGGAAGCTTTAACCAGAGTCTTCCGTCGTTGAACTTGAAGTTGCATAAGCTCCATGGAATCATTCCCTCGACATTTGCTAAAGGATGTGGATTGAAGATTCTGAACTTGGATATGGAAAGGCCTTTGACACCATCAATCACTAATTGCAACGACTTGTGTTCATATAGGCGGTGTTATTCGACTTGTGGTTTGCCGCCTGTCAACCTAAATAACAACACACAAGTCATATCTTTGTATCAGGATTAATTGTTGGCAGTTTTTTTAATTCTATACTTATTCTTTTATTTCAAATATATTCTATAAGAAGGAAAAACGTAAGATTTTTATTTCTATTTAAAAGAAAACTTATCCCTGTCACAAAAAGGAAATGGGCAGCTTTGAAGAGTCTTAGTTGAAGTATGATTGTCCAAAGATGAATACAGGAGAAGTCCTAGATCAGCTAGGAGCATATGCATCACACTTCTGAAGACTCTAATATCAAATATAATTGGTCTTGATCAGGCTGAAAAATGGATATTAACAGATTGGATTCAATGTGATAAACCACGTTTTGTATGGGCTACAATCTGTTGGAACATTTTCAAATATTTATAGTGTTCTAATAACTATAAATGAATGGGTGTAATTAATCAAAAGTTATATTATTTGATTTTTTTGAAAAAAAAATTATAACTATTCTAATAATATTATTTGAATAGTTATAATATTAAATGATTAATTATGTGTTTATTTTGAAGACATTATTATTTAGAAAGACACCTATTGAAATATGTCTCTATGAATAGACATGAAAATTCTTCTAAATAGGAATGATATTTCATTTCGAAATCACACCAACAAATTCTAATATTCTTTCTTTCCTTCCTTTATTTTCTAATATTATTAGATTATTCTATAAAGTATTACTGTAGAAATCCTTTGTAGAAATTGAGTTTCTTGTTATAAATTGCTCTGTGCGTAGTGGACTATTCTCGTCAGTGCAAAATGAAAATAGACATTGGCTGCATAGTATTCTCGAGGTTAATTTGCTTGGAACTCATTTGCACACCGAAGATAGGTGGGGGCGAATATAACCTTAAAGATAGTGGCTTGATACACGCCTTGGAGCCTTGTCCTATTTCTTCTTTTTCTATTCGAGTTCCGTTCATGTGTTCGAGATTTTCCTCACCGGAGACTTTTACTAACAATTTTAAGGTTATAATTCATGATGACTACCACAACACATGAAAGTGGAACACTAAGGGAGTTGGCTTCCAATTTTGTCAAACTTGATCGGTTTGATGGTGACAATTTTCGACAATAGCAGAAAAACATGCACTTCTTATTATCAACTTAGAAGATTGCTTATGTTTTGGATACTCCAAGACCTGAAAAGAATGAAAATGAATCTGTTGCTGCAACCCGAGAAAGAAAAAAAATGGGATAATGCTGATTACATGTGCATGGGTCACATATTGAATGGTTTATCTGATGGTTTGTTCGACACCTACCAAAATGAGGTCATTGCTAAAGAATTATGGGACAAATTGGAGACAAGATACATGACCGAAGATGTTACAAGTAAAAAACTTCTTGTCAGTTGTTTCAATAATTATCAAATGGTTGATGGTCGTTCTGTTATGAAACAATTCCTTGATATTGAAAAGATGCTAAATCAATTCAAGCAATATGATATGAAAATGGATGAAATGATTGTTGTATCCTCCATAATAGACGAACTTCCTCCATCTTGGAAATACTTTAAAAGAAGTCTAAAACATAAGAAAGAGGAAATATCTCTAGAGGCTTTGGCAAATCATCTTCGTATTGAAGAAGAATATCCAAAGCAAGACCAGAACCTAAATTCTGAAAATGCCAAAGTGCATGTTATGGAGGAAGTACAGACTACTAAACCATTTAAGAGAAAGTTCAAACAAACTGATAGAGCACCTAAGTTCAAAAAGAAACAAAAGGGCTCATGCTATCATTGTGGTAAGCTAGGATATTTCAAGAATGAATGTCAATTTTTAAAGAAGAAATTATCTTTTAAGGCTGATAATAACGAAAAGTTTGTTGCAATGATATCTGAAATTAATATGGAACAAGATAATAGTATATGGTGGATTGATATCGGAGCAACCAAACATGTGTGCAAAGACAAATGCATGTTCAGAAAGTTCACACAATGTGAAAATGACAATGTCTTATACATGGAAAATTCTTCCACTACAGCAATCAAAGGCAAAGGCTCTGTTGAACTACAATTCACTTTTGGCAAGGTTTTAACCTTAAATGAGGTATATTATGTACTAACAGTTAGGAAGAATTTAGCGTATGGAAGTCTATTGAACAAGTTTGGTTTCAAACTTGTTTTTGAGGCAGATAAGTTTATTTTGTCTAAGGGAGGAATTTTTGTAGGAAAGGGTATATGTATGAGAGTATGTTCAAACTCAATACTATTAATAAGAACAAAATTACTATTTTTGCTTATATGGTTGAATCTTTTTGTTTATGGCGTTATATGTAATAGCCCGTTTTTTGTCAAATAAGAACAGTGGTTTCGGGACCAAAAATTCGATGTCAAAAAATTTATTTTATTATTATTATAAGGTTTACAGCATGATTTAATAATTGTGTGAAAGTTTTGTTCAGTAATTTTATCGTTTGGTTGGTTAATTCGGTAAAAAGGACTAAATCCCGTAAAGAGTAAAACTTGAGTTCTAATAGCTAAAGGTGTCTAATAGCTATAGAACCTTAAAGTTAAGGTCCTTATATTGTAATTAGACCATTTTAATTGTGAGTGGACAAAGATGGGCAAGCATTAAGTGATTTATATGTTTATTAATTAAGATTAAAAATGTAATTTGGTAAATTAAGTTAAAATAAATAAAACAAAATGAAACAATCACCTAATATCATCATCTTCAACCGGTTCTAAAGAGAAGGAAACCATTCTTTTAGGTTTTACATTCGGCTTTGGTTAAATTTCTCATTAAGGTACGATTTTTGTCCTGTTTTTAATGTTTTCTATGTTTTTGAGATCGTTGTAGCTAGGTCTAGCTAGCCCAGGGACTAATTTGTAAAATTGTTAAAGATCTTAGATGTTTCCATTGATGAATAAGCATGTGTTTTGAATTTTCTTGATAGATTATGAATGCTTGTTGATAGATATACAAGTTTTGTTAAGTGATTTTTAGTGAAAATGTAAAATAGGGATTAAATTGAGAAATGTGTAAAGTTAGTGGTTAAAACGTGAAATAAATGAAAAATATGGGCTGTTAGGGGTGTAATGGTAATTCGGATAGCGGGTATATTTGGAATTTCACTAATTTTTGATTTTATGAAATAAGGACTAAATTGTGAAAGATGTGAAATATGTGGGGCAAAGTGTAAATGTGTTTTAAAGTATGTTTTGGACTAAATTGAATGAATAGTTGATTAAATAAGTTAATTTTGAATATATTTAGATCAAGAAAAGTGGAATTCAGATTTAGGTCGAGGAAAAACTAAAGTATCGACTAATCGACTCGATTTGTCGTTTTAACATCCGAGGTAAGTTCGTATGTTATAATTTCGTTTCAAATGTATTTTATATGCTTGATATAGCATGAATTGTGATTATGTGATTATGGACAAGTTTAGAAATGATTCGATGAAGATTCGACAGTTGGAATCCTGATTGAACCTTAGGAATAGTTTAAGATGCTAGTGACATGTCATTAGGTATACTTTGAGTTGGCTTCAGGCCATGTTATTAGCACTTCGGGTGCGAGATGAACCGATTTGGCCTTGAGCCATGCATATCGGCTGATTTGGATTCGGGCCATGATATCAGAATTTTGGATAAGTTACCTTGATTTGACTTCGGGCCATGGTATAGGTACTTATCGTGTGAGATTCTTGAGTATCCGAATTCTATTCCAAATTGTTCAACGGGTAAATGAAGGATGTGGTTGAGTATGAGATTGGTACAAGATGGTACAGGTACGTATGATAATGAATTGATTATTGAAACTATGGAATTGATGAGTTCTTTGGTAAGTTATGTGAATGATCATTGGATAGCTTTAAGATTTAGTAGAATTGTTGTATATTATTTTCTATTATTTGAATGATTAATGAATATTGATATTTGCTCATTGTTAGCATACAAGCTTACTAAGCTATATAGCTTACTTTGTTTATTTTCCATGTTTTATAGTGATTTCAATGCTAGCTCGGATTCAGGGTTTGTCAGAGACTTCACCTCACTATCTACTGACTCTTTGGTACTTTTGAAACTATGTTTTGAGTATATGGCATGTATAGGTGTTTTGATGTCATTTTGATTATGGGTTGATAGTGATTTTGGTTATTTGTAATGGCTTGTAAATGTATATGTTTTGAGTTGTAAATATAGCCATGAGAGTTGGCTTAATTTGGTGAATTTTGGCTATGTGCATATATGGTTGATAATAGATGTGAGTTATGTTTGTAACAGCCAGAATTTGACCCTAATCAGAATAGTGGTTTCAGGACCACAAATCTGATTCTGAAAAATAATTTAAAATTATTTTCAGTGTTTGTTATGTGTGAATTTGCTTGTGTTAAATTTTCGTGTTTTAATTTTGTTGTTTGAATGTCCAATTAAATAAAAGGGCTCAATCGCGTAAAATGAAAATTTGATGGTTAAATAGGAAAGTGCCTAATTGTTGTTGTCTTTATAATTTGGAGGTTTTATGATGCAATTAATCCAATAATAAAAGGTAGTGGACGGCATATTGATTAATATATGTTTTTTATTATATTAATTATAAAAGTTAATAGTAATAATAATAATAATAATAATAATAATAATAATAATAATAATAATAATAACAATAACAATAACAACAACATAATATAATGTTATAATATAATAAACATAACTTCAAAAGCCATGTTCATCTTTTTGGCTTATGACCGAAACCAAAGAAAAGAAAAAGAAAGAAATATAAGCTAGGGTATTCGACCATTGTCAAGGTTGATTAAGGTATGTAACTAACTCGGTTTTTGATAATTTTTACGTTTTTGAGATCATTGCTATGAAATGTACAAAACCAATGTTTCAGTTTTTTATTTTGATGAATATTTTGAGTTAAGCCATTGATGAATTCATGTGATTTTCGTTGTTAATGATAGAATATGGAAGATATGTTTTGAATTAACATGTTTTGTCTTGGGATTTTTGATAATTTTGAGCAATTTAGACTAAATTGTAAAAATAATATTTTGAGGTTCTAAAATGTGAAAAAATGAAATATATGGATTTGTATGGAGCTTGTGAATATTCGGCATGATCGTTGTTTTATGCGATGTCAAAGTCTTAAAATTTATAAAGAATATGATCGAACCTGGAAACTAACTATGACAACGATTTGAGGCAAGCGCACCTATCGAATAGTAGTATAGTTAAGGCAAGACCGGAATGTCAAACCCAAAGGAACCAAAAGTACTAATACTAACTCTCTTTTTATTATTTAGCCTAAGAATTAAGGGATTTGTTTATCTAATCTAAAATTAACTAACAACTAATCTAAAGACTCTAAGACAAAGAAGAATGAAATTGTGAAAATAACTTGAGGAAAAACCATTTGATTAAGACGACACCCAAGGAAGAATCCACCTATACTTCACTTGTTATCTAACTCTGAACCAGACGATTTATTCACTTGACTTGATCCGTAAAATTCCCTAAGTTATATTAATCCCTCTCTCGAGGCGACTAACGTCTAACCCTAGGTTGATTAATTGAAATCTCTTTCTAATTAAAACCCCTAGAATTCCATTAACTCGATCTATGGACTCCCATATTAGGTTTCACCCTAATCCGGCAAAATCTCGTCACCCTATCTCTAGGCGTGCGATCAACTCCGCTTAATTATGCTAGATCTACTCTTAAGCAGAGACTTTTGCTCCTCCACCTAAGCACATCATACTTGAATTAATATCCCGTAAATACCAAAACAAGAATTAAGAACACATAATTAAGAACAAGTCAAATATTTATCATATAGTTCAGCAAACGATAACAAGATTCATCTTAGGTTTCATCCCCCTCAGGTATTTGAGGGTTTAGTTCATAATGATAATAAAAGAATACATCTCAAAAGAAAAGATAAAACAAAATATAAGAAATCCCTAAAACCCCCTGAAGGAATTGAAGGAGAGATCCTCCGTCTTGAGTATAATTCCGACTTCTTGAGATGAATCAACTGGCTATCTTCGAGTAAATCTCCACAAATCTGCCCTCTTTGGCCTAGCTGGACGCCCCCTAACTAAAGCCCTGGGTTCTCCCTTTTTAGGTCATACTTAGGGTGTTTATATAGGCTTCTGAATATGTTTCCTTGCCCCTAAGTATCCTAATCCGAGTGAAACTCTTCTTTCTCACGGCAGGGACACGCCCATGGTACACGCCCGTGTAAGTCATGGCCAGGCCGTGTTAGAATCTGTTGAATTGGGCACGGCTGTGTGGTCTTGGGCCCAGGCCGTGTGAATTTTGTGATATGGCCCATTTACTCCATTTTGGGCCCGTTTTTCGTTCTTTTCATCATCTGGTGCTCTCCTGGGTATAAAACATGAAAACAAAGGATTAAGAGTACCAAATTACATAATTCAAGGCTTAAATCATCCAAAAGCATGCTAAATGTAGGCTTAAAATATGTTACTTTTACGGTTTATCAAATACCCCCACACTTAAGCTTTTGCTTGTCCTCAAGCAAAATTCTCAAGTCATAATTAAAACAAACTTCCTCGATCCATAAAATTTATCAATAATGTTTCATCATAATTCAAAGATAATTCATACATGGATAATTCAACTCAAAGGGTCCTAGAGATTCAAACAATCAAAGTCATACATTTATAGCCCTGAAAACTTTAGGTGTTTCCTTTTACCTAAATAATTACTTCTTATTCGAAATCGACAAGATTTGACATCCTCACTAAAGATTCACTCAAATCACTCAAAATGTTTAAGGTTCAAAATTAAGCACTCAAGAGTCGAACATGAAAAGTTAATCCATAGGCTTGCATGAAAATCAAATCTCCACCACTATAAGATGAGATGATACGTAAATCAAAAGGTCTTTAACAGGGTTGTAATGGGGCTTAGGTTAAAGGTGTGGATATAGGCTGAATTAGAGGGTTAGAATCGAGATTGAATTGACAATTTACCTAACTAGAAAAATGAACTAATCAATTGAAAACTAACAATACGAGCTTTAAGATTTGAAATGTAAGCTCACTTAGTAGAACTAATAATGAATATACTTCATTTTTTTAAGAACAAGTCACAAATAACGAACTTTAACAACTGAAATATAGAACATAGTTAGGTAACTGCTCAAATTCAAATATCGACAAAAAGGGTATTTAAGAAGAATGGTGATAACAAATACAAAGGGTTTTGGGTTAACATTAGTGGGTGAGTTAATAAAAAGGGTTGTTTGGATCAACGTGGTTCATAGGGGTTAATTGCGAAGGTAGGCCTTTAGTGGAGTGAGTAGGTTAAAACCTATGTGCCTTTATCATCTCTTGTATATCAAATCATAGGTGTGTCTCGACATGTATAATCAATGCAAGTTCTAGAATAACAAATCAATGTTGACACACTCATAATCAATAAAGTGAGCAAGAAAAAGAATATATGCTCTAATAGGCTCAAAGTCTCACAAAAATTATGGGTTTTTGATATCAACCTCGTAAATTTCAAATTTCAAGGTAATAATTAGATTCAGGTCGACAACCTAACAAGAATTTTTGATTTTTGAAAAATAGACTTATCATGCTTGATTCTCTAGTATTCTTCAAATTTAATCATCAATGCACAATTATAAATGACTTAATCCAAAACATATCAATAAAAATCATAAATCAAAGGATTTTTCATTCTAATCATAATATCAGTAACTTACTTTAAAAACAAGGCATAATTCAGGGATTTGAGAATAATGAAGAAAGTTAGGTACTTTCTCGAAATAACTATTCACCCCCCACACTTAAGATGTACATTGCCCTCAATGTACAAAGATGTATATGAAATTTAAGAGAGAGGGAGAGGTGAAACTTCCTAAATTTGGATGGTTTCCTTGAGTTGGGAGTCCCAAGGTGTGGTGGCTACTACTGAGCTCTGCGCTAGATGAAGAAATTGGGAAGCTCGTAGAGAATTACCCAGGAAATAATAATAAGAGTTCAAAACATACTAAATATATATTTAAAGACAAGAAAAATAAAGAGAAAGAAAATAGAAAGTAAAATAAAATTAGAATAAAAGATGAATCGACCGAAGAGTCCTTATTGTTGGATGGTTCGTGAGGTGGGTGTGGCTTCTAAAGCTGTAGTGAGTCAGTGGTCGTGGTTCCGGTGTGATTCCCTAGCAGCTGAAGAACCTGACACTAAGAAACTAAAATACAATAAACTAAATTAAGCATAAGATAGTCATAAAGAAGGAAAATAAATGAGAAGAGTAGAGAAGAAGAAAAATTAAATGGCCTCAAAGATCCTTGGCTTGTTGTTTGGATGAAATGGCCGGCATGAACTTATTTAGACTGGTCTCCCACAGGGAGACTATGCTTAAATCCTTCCGCTTCTTCGCCATGGCCATTAGAAGAATGATATAGGATGTTAGAGATCTGAAAAGAAGAAGAAAAATGATATGGAGGAAGGGAGATGGGGAGTAGGTTTGAAGAGGGGGTGGTTAAAATAGGAAATTTATGTATGATACGTCCCACGCCCATGTACCTTGGGCGTGTTGATTCACACGGCCATGTCGCATGGCCGTGTTGTGCTTTTGTTCGTTCCTCCCACGCCCATAGGTGAGGTGCCACGCCCGTGTGTGATCTACCGGTGTCGGCCACGGCCGCATCGCACGGCCGTAGTGTGGTAGTTGGAGTCCGTGACTTGAAGATATGATTCATTTTGACTCATACCATCCCTGCCATGCCAGTACGAAGATTCAGTGTACCCACACGGTCGTGTACAAGGCCGTGTAGTTCATGAATCTGTGTTTTTGGTCAGTTTATAGTTATATGCTATAAAATAAGGTAAAATAAAGATGGAGAGGTTAATAGGGTTAGTACTCGGTTTGCCTCTCGAGAAGCACTTGTTTATAGTCTTAAGCTAGACTCTCCTCTCATTTGCATATTCATGGTGGTTTTAAGAGTTGAAAATCCTTCATTGTGCTAGCAGTTCCATTATCATGATAGGGTTTAAGACGAGTAGCATTTATTTTCAAAGTGCCAAACATAGGGTGACTTACCTCGATCGTTCCATACGGGAAAACATCTATTACCTTGAAAGGGATTTCCTTGCTGGTGTTAGGATCAGGAGGGGACACTCGTGGGTCTACTTTATCTAGTAATACCTGATCTTCAATCTTGAATTTGTTTGTCTCGTAAGGTGGCCTTGGTTCTGCTTCGGGTATCCCTAGTTCTTCTTTAAGGTGCGTCTCCCCTTTTTCTAGTTCATCAATCTAAATCCCTTGTTCCTCATGAGTTATTTCTTTGTTGGCACAGGGTCTAGGATCAGACTCAGTTGTGTTCTTTTGTGGTGCTTCCTGACAAGAAGGGTTAATCGAATGGTTATCAATAGAATTTACTGTTTGCACTCAGGTTTGTTACTCTTAACGCTACCAACACTCGATTCATTCGGAGCTTGAATTCGTGAACCAGTATTTTGTCTCGAACGATCTCTACTTGGATGTCCAAACGAAACATTTGAACGATTGCTTGCATCTCTATATCTCTTCGCTGAAGGTTGAGAGAACTTATTCATCGATCTCTTTCTTTCATCACGAGCCTCAGTATCGGCTTTCTTCTTTTCTTTACTGAGCTCCTCAGCTTTGCATGCTCTTTCAACTAACACCACAAATTCATTTATATCAAGTATCCCAACCAACAATTTAATGTCTTCATTCAATCCCTCTATGAAACGTTTGCACATAGTAGTTTCGATCGAAACACATTCTCTCGCGTATTGACTCAATCTTACGAATTCCCGCTCATACTCAGTAATGGACAAACGGCCCTGTTTCAATTCTAGAAACTCTTTACATTTCTGATCAATGAAGCATTGACTGTTATACTTCTTTCTGAACTCGGCTTGAAAGAAGTCCCAGGTGATTCTTTCTCTCGGAACCATAGATATTAATGTTTTCCACTAGTTATAAGCCGTGTCTCTCAACAAGGAAACTACACACTTAATGCACTCATCAGGATTCAATGACATCTCATCGAATACTCTGATTGTATTCTCAAGCCAAAACTTGGCTCGCTCAACAACTTCATCAGATGTGGCCCTAAACTCCTCGGGCCCGTACTTTCGAATCTTGTCTACAGGTGGTTTATTCAATCTGATCGGATCTACAACTTGTGGCACAACAGGTACTTGTGGGGGTGGAGGTTGTGGAGTAGTCAGATTCGTTCAAGTGAACTCCGTAAACCACTCGCTCATCATTCGGAAGAAGGCTTGCTTAGCCTCTCCTCCCTCACCACTATCATTCGGCCTAGATGTGGGCAAGACCATCCCCTTGAGCAGAGCAGCGCATTGCTTTCTCTACATCGTCAAGAATCCTTTCGATCGGGATCCATTACTATATAAAAACACATTTTCAACTCTTAGAATTCATCACACTATCACAATTTCATATATGGCATATATAGCTAAACTCACACGCGCTATGTCAGTCCAAGAATCAACTAAACCGTAGCTCTGATACCAATAAAATGTAACACCTCTAACCCGAAACTATCGCCATAATAAGGTTAAAAGGCATTACCGGACAAACGGATCATTTCACTACCCAATTATGACACAAAGTCAATCATCATCATAATACATCAAACATAAACAATCAGTCATTGATCGTATGTCTATTGAGTTTTAAAATTTATAAAGAGAATGATCGAACATGGAAACTAACTCTGACAACGATTAAAGGCAAGTGTGCCTATCGAACAGTAGTATAGCTTAGGCAAGACCGGATTGCCGAACCCAAAGGAACTAAAAGTACTAATATTAACTTTCTTCTTATTATCTAGCCTAAAATAGGTGACGTTGTTGTTTAATCTAAATCTATCTAACCACTAAGCTAAAGACACAAAGACAAAAAGGATGAATTGGGGAGATAACTTTTAAAAAAAACTCAATTGATTTAAATGATACCCTTAGGAAGAATCCACCTAGACTTCACTTGTCATCTAACACTGAACCATACGATTTATTCACTTGACTTGATCCGTAAGACTCCCTAATTTATATTAAACCCTATCTCGAGGCGAATAACGTCTAACCTAGGTTGATTAATGGAAATCTCTTTCTCACTTAATAACCCCCTAGAATAGCAGTAAATCAATCTGTGGACTCCCATATTAGGTTTCACCCTAATCCAGCAAAATCTCGTCACCCTATCTCTAGGCGCACGAACGACTCCACTGTAATTATGCTAGATCTATTCTTAAGCAGGGACTTTTGCTCCTCCACCTAAGAACATCTGACTTGAATTAATATCTCGAAAATATTAACACAAGAATTGAGCACACATAATTAAGAACAAATCAAGTATTTATCTTACAGTTCAAAAAACAAAAATAAGATTCATCTAGGTTTCATCACCTTCAGGTATCTAAAGGGTTTAGTTCATAACAAATAAAGAAAACATCTCAAGAGAAAAGATAAAACAAAACATAAGAAATCCCTAAAACTCCCTGAAGGAATTGAAGGAGAGATCCGCCGTCTTGAGTAGAATTCTGGCTTCTTGAAATGGATCAACTGGCTATCTTCGAGTGATTTCCCATAAATCTGACCTTTTTGGCTTGGCTCCTTGGCCTAGCTTGACTGCCCTCTTAAAGGTTGTACTTAGGGGGTATATATAGGCTCTTGGAATGCTTTTGTTTCTCCATATGTATCCTTTTCCGAGTGAAATTGTCTATTGCCACGACAGGGACACGACCATGTCACACGCTAGTGTGACTAGTCTTTGAGCCGTGTTCGGATTTCTTTAATGAGGCACGATCGTGTAAATCGGGGTAAGACCATGTTCTAGATGATAAGTGAGGCACGGCCGTGTGGGCTTAAGTTCAAGCCGGTTCGATCTCGTGATATGGCCCATTTGCTCCGTTTTGGGCCCGTTTTATGTTCTTTTTATCCTCAAGTGCTTTCCTGGGTATAAGACATGAAAAGAAAGGATTAAGAGCACCTTTTTATATGAATCGAGGGATAAATCATCCAAAAATAAGCTAAATACGGGATTAAAATATGTTACTTTTACGGTTTATTAGTCCCTTATTAAAGCATATAAGACCTTAATCACTTGCTAGAGAAGGGTCGGGACTAAACCGAAACACATACAGAAACTTCTCAGGAATTTAAAACTTTTCTAGGTTTCAGGGGATACACGCCCGTCTGGGTAGGCCGTGTGCCTCCCACGACTACTAGACACACTCGTATGTCCTCCCTGTGGTCGAAACTGACTTAGATCCACGGCCACCAAGCACGCCCGTATACCTTGGCCGTGGACGATCCTGTTGAAAACAACACGGCTACTAGGCACGTCCGTGTGCCATGGCCGTGTGCTCTTAGGCCATATAATGACTTACGCCCACGGTCATCAGGCACGCTCGTGTGCCACCACCGTGTGACAATTTGCACGGCCAATTTGCCACCCATACAAAGTCAATCCTACAATCACAATTGGGCATCTTTAAACACACAATTTGGCAACCAATTTCATGTCAAGTAATCATCATATCATCACATATAACTTCATTTATAAGCATGCCAATTTATACAACCAAATTACATGTAAGTCTAGGTATAAATCATCCATAACTTCACTAAATCACTAGGGCATTAATCCATCATTGGACTCATCATTTATATGCTAATTCATTACCATCATGCCAAATCAAAATATGCACCAAATACCATATTCACTCATGCACATTACCAACATTTAGTTAGCCATATCACATGGCTATTTACACATCTCAAATATGATTCAAAACAACTAGCCTATACATGCCATATTTCAACTATGTACATCTTTCCAAAAGTACCAAAATAGAATGCCGATAGTCTGATTGAGATGCTGACGATTCTCAGATCTGAGCTAGCTTTACTGACACTGCAAAACAGAGAAACAAATCACACAGTAAGCTTTACAAAGCTTAATAAGTTCGTAACATAAAACATTATACTAAACCAACCATTACATAGATTATTTCTCAAACAACTATGTACCATACCATATCAACTAATGTGTTCTATTAACATTCCATGATCTCAATCATAATTTCATCAACCACATTGGTTCCGAAAGTACCTTAGCCAACACTTAGTTATCGATCACATACTACTAATCACTCATTGACTTCATTCCTATCATCTTTCATCACTTCCTCGGCTCATTCGCACACTCAGTGCCCAAATCAGTAGACGAAGCTTAGTAACATCACACACTTAGTGTAGTTTATATCAAACTGATTATATATTGGTATCGCACACACAGTGCCCACCACAAGGCTGAAGCTTATATTATTTCGCACACACAATGCTAATCATCTCGGTCGCATCTCTGAATACGCACACTTAGTGCCATGTAACATTAAGCACTTAAATAGCATTCCTAATGTATTAATTCCATACCATTCATTCCAAGCATTAAACATGGCTAAATATAATACATGTATTATGTCCGAACTTACCTCGGACATCGAACTATCGATACGGTCGATTAATTGAGTACTTTATCTTTGCCTCGATCTCGATCCGAACTTCTTCTTTCTTGGTCTATACACATTCAAATTAAATCCATTCAATCACCAAATCATTCATTTTAGTCCAAACACACATATTTAGGGCATTTTACAAAATAGCCCTTACATTTTTACATTTCGACACTTTAGTCCCTATTTCACAAAATCATCAAATACACAAAATTTCAATACACATGTGCTTAGCCAAATTCTTCCCATGCTAATACAAACCCACACATTTCATTTATTTCATATTTTAGTCCTTCAATATATACTTTTCTTAATTTAGCCCAAAATACTCAATTTCACCAAAAATCTTAATACAAACTATGTTAATCCAACACCAAGTTTTCATATTTCACTATCAACTAGCACATAGCTTAAGAAATCATCAATGGCTCATCACTGAAACATCATAAATTCACAAAATTATGACATGGGCCTGATAGTAAACTAAGCAACAATCTCAAAAACCAATCAAAAACATACCTGAAATTAAGCTTGGAACTAGCCGAAACTTAGAAAACCATGGATGCCTTCTTTTCTTCAACATATTCGGCCAACAAGGATGAATAATGGCCTATTTCCATGCTTTTTTTGTTTTATGAAATTATGACTTAATTATCATTTTACCATTTTGTCCTTTTATTAATCATATAAAACAAATATTTATTAAGGCTAATTTGTCATTTAGCCATCCACTATCTTTAATAATGGCTCAATAACAACATAAGGCCCCCACCTTAGAAAGCCAACAACAATTAAGTACTCATAAATCAGCACACAGCATTTTACACTTTATGCAATTACGTCCTTTCTCTTAATTTGACACACAAACGATCAAATTATCACACAGAATTTTCACACAGATTAAATCACATACCATTCACACAGAAAATAACATTCAATTAACATTCTGACCTCGGATTTATGGTCTCGAAACCACTATTCTGACTAAGGTCTAAACCGGGCTGTTACATATGCTGTTTGGAAATTGAGTAGGTACACAAGTAACCCAAGTAGTTTGCATTGGCAAGATTTGAATAAAGTACTTAGGTACTTAAAGAAAACTATTATATATGGAGTGTGTTATAATGGATATCCTCCAGTTTTAGAAGAGTATTCGGATGCTAGTTGGATTACAAGTTTGGAACATCATGCATCTACTAGTGGATGGATCTTCATTCTTGGTGGAGGAGCTATTTCTTAGGGTTCCAAAAAACAAACATGTATTACTGATTCCACCATGGTAGCAGAATTTATTGCATTAGCTACTGCATCTAAAGAAGTAGAATGTTTAAAAAATTTGATTTATGATGTACCTTTATGGCCTAAGCCAATTTCACCTATTTCTATCCGTTGTGTTAGTGAGACTACTCTAGCAAAGGCATATAGCCAAGTATATAATGGAAAGTCTAGACACATTAGATTAAGACATAGTTATGTCCGACAATTAATCTCAGATGGAGTGATTACTATAAATTATGTGAGGTCAAGTGAAAATTTGGCAGATCCTTTGACAAAAAGTCTTGCTAAAGATGCAATAAAAAGGACCTCGAAAGGAATGAGACTCAAACTCATTAATTAGAGTCACCCGTGATGAAAACTCAACTCAAGCTTGGTATAACATCAAGTCTTGCGTTCAAAGAGACAAAGTAAATCATTAGTATGTGACTGTTAGCACTATAAATAAATCCATCCTAAGATTAAAGTGCTAGGTATTCGTAATGATAAAGGAATGATGAGTAATGTACTCTTAATGGACCCAAAACATCAATATGTTAGAGTGTTGTAATTACAGAAGCACTCTTGATGGGATCTACCTATGTGAGTGGAAGTGTGGTCGCTTCTAGGAGCTCAAGGGTTTGGCTCTAGCAGCACTCACGAAAAGAGGACACAAACACATGGCCATAATAGTGTCCCTAGATACTATGCATTGATCGATATTAAAATCATTGTGCAAGATGTGTTCGATTAATCAAATGGAATATTGGTTCAAAGCTTAGTCTACCATGTAATTTCGATTAACTTTAACATTTTTTCACTAAGTGAAGGTTCAATCGTAAGATACCTTCATTTTATGCAAATTGATTTCCAAGAATATCAAAATCTAAAATGTTTTGAAAATGGGGGGGAGATTGTTGGAACATTTTCAAATATTTATAGTGTTCCAATAACTATAAATGGATGGGTGTAATTAATCAAAAGTTATATTATTTGATTTTTTTAAAAAGAATTATAACTATTTAAATAATATTATTTAAATAGTTATAATATTAAATAAATAATTATGTGTTTATTTTAAAGACATTATTATTTAGAAAGACACCTATTGAAAGATGTCTCTATGAAGAGACATGGAAATTCCTATAAATAGGAATGAGATTTCATTTGGAAATCACACTAACAAATTCTAATATTCTTTCTTTCCTTCCTTCATTTTCTAATATTATTAGATTATTCTATAAAGTATTACTATAGAAATCCTTTGTAGAAATTGAGTTTCTTATTATACATTGCTTAATGCGTAGTGGACTATTCTCGTCAGTGTAAAACAAAAATAGTCATTGGCTTTATTGTATCCTCGAGGTTAATTTGCTTGGAACTCATTTGCACACTGAAGATAGGTGGGGGCGAATGTAACCTAGATAATGGCTTGATACATACCTTAGAGCCTTGTCTTATTTCTTATTTTTCTGTTCGAGTTCCGTTCGTGTGTTTGGGATTTTCCTCACCGAAGATTTGTACTAACATAATTTGAGTTACAACAACAAACATTTCAAATATGACTCTAGAAAAGATCAAAATAGGAACTAGAAATTCAAATTCATGGTTAACATAATTATTCCACTATACAAGTAACTTATCTTAAGCCTCATCAACTAACTTTAAAGTCTATTTATGGAAGGGTTATTTTTATGGAAAGGGACGGGAATTAAGTTAGCACATATGCACATATGCACATATGCTCATAAAGAGGAACTATTGTTTAGTTTATTTTAAATTCACCTTTCTGTGATTGGAAACTAAGAGTTTTAAAAATATTTTAATTGAGAACATTTCTTTGGTGTTTTTCCTTTGTAATTTCATTTATCAAATGAGTAGTAGGAAAGGTTTACTAGGGGATAGTTTGTTCTATATGTAGGAGGGTGGTGTTGCAATTATTTGTGGGTTTTGATAGATTAGGCTTAAATAATTGCTTGCACAATGAGTGTAGTAGTAAATTCTTCTATGGGCAATGTAACACCCCTTACCCATATTCAACGCCGGAATAGGGTACGAGGCATTACAGGACATAAACACAAGCAAACATACATTTTTAAGTCATAAATTTCCATCCAAATTAAAAACTTTTCATACACATTCATATCGTCCATAAAATGAGCCTACGAGGCTCAATACATGCTTTAAAAGTGGCTCGGGACTAAACCGAGAACTTTAGAAAATTTTTCATGTTACAGGGCTCAAAATAGGGTGTGCTTAAAATAGGGTGCTATCTGACTTCTGCCACACGACCGTGCCACATGCGCGTGTGCTAGGTCGTGTGGTCCATTTAATTTCCATAATTTTTCATAAAATAGGTGCAGACTTCACACGGCTGAGACACATGCCCATATGCTCAATTCTGGACATTCTATTTTGCAACAATTAAGGTGCAGGGGACACACGGCCGAAACACATGCCCGTGGGGTAGGTCGTATGTCACACACGGCCTAGACACACGCTCGTGTGTCTACTAGTGTGGACAACAATAATGCTATTTACCAAGCCATTTTTCCACCCTTACTTGTACATACATACACAACATCATATGGCACTAATCCAAGCATATTACATACAACCAAATCAGCCACAATCAAGACATCAACACATTATGCTAACCATTTATCATACACAAAAATCACATGCTTATCAACTCAAATCATGTAAATTCCCACATCCATGAAAGGCATCATCATATAAATTGCTCATACCAATTGTAGCCAATTTTCAATGGCCTTACTTAAAATGAACTTTCAACCAATATAAGGTAACACATTCGGCCAAATCAATTATGACACATAAAAAAATGACCAAGTCCCCTATACATGCCAGAACTCAAAATGTAGAATTCATTGGTACCAAAATAATAGTTGATAGTGTGAATGGATCTCCGACGATCTCCAATTTCGAGCTAGCTTGGGGACACTATAAGGCAAGGGAAAGAAAAGGGAGTAAGCTATATAGCTTAGTAAGTTCATATGCAAATAATAAACAACATAAACCATACAATTTCCATATAAGTAACATACGTATATCAACCTAAATGTCATTAAAACCTCATGAACATAACATACTCAATCACATTCTTACCAATAGTTCATCATATATTGAATTCATTTCCTTTGAGTTTTTCGTACATACCTGTACTAACTTGTAACATAATCACATAATTTCTCGTCTTTGTCATACCTGTTGAACCATTTGGAATACTATCGGATACACGAAAATCTTTGCACATAAGTACCACATATGTAGCCAATTGATAAACCACAAAAGTAACACATTTTAATCCCATACTTAGCGTATTTTTGGATGTTTATTTATAGAATTTGGTGAATTCGATTCTCCGAATCCTTTAAATTCATGTTTCTATACTTAAGAGAGCATAAAGGAGCGAAAAAAATGAAAAACGAGCCAAAACCAGACAAAACGGGCCACACGGCCAAAGCCCGCACCACATAGGCTGAACACATTCCCGTGTGAACCAAACGGGCTGGACACACGCTCGTGTGGATCGAGAGCCATGCAAATTCTCACACGACCTAGGCCTCCTCACACGGGCTGAGCACACGCCCGTGTCCCTACCGCATCCTGCTTTGTTTTCACACGGAAAAAGCCAAATTTTAGGGTTTCTGAGTCTTTTAAAGTCTATAAATACGAGCCATGATAGACCGATAAAGGGGACGCAGAGTAGATTGAAGAAATTACTCGATGGAAGCCATCAGAATCATCTCGAAAGTGGATTCACTCTAAGAATGAAGATTTCCATCAAGTTCTTTAGAGGTTTTTGGGTTCTTTATGTCTTGTTGTTTTCTTAATTCTATGATGTTTTCCTTTTATGTTATGAACTAAACTCCCTAAATACCTATAGAGAATGAAACCTAGATGAATCTTATTATTTGATAAATCTGAATTACGTGATAAATACTTGTTCTTGTTCTCAATTATGTTTTTTAACTCTAGCTTTAATATTTTCAGGATATTGATTCAAGTCTAATGTGCTTATTCAGTGGAGCAAAAGTCCTTGTTTAGGAGAAGATCTAGCATAATTAAGCGGAGTTGATTGCAACCCTAGAAATAGGATGACATAAATCTGCCAGATTAGAGTCAAATCTAATAAGGGAATCCATAGATCGAGTTAATGCGACGATAGGGGTTTTGATTAGAAAGAGATTTCAATTAATCAACCTAGAGTCAGTTGTTCTTAGTCTTGAAAAAGATATTAACATAATTTAGGGATTTCTAAGGATCAAGTCAAGTGAATAAATCGTTTAATTCAGAGTCAGAATAATAAGTGAAGTCTAGGTGGATTCTTCCTTAGGTATTGTCTTTATCAGTGGTTTATTCGATTATTTCTTTCACTCTCTGTCGCGTTCATAGTTAATAAGTTAGTTAATTTTTAGATTAAAATACATCACCTTAATTATTAGGCTAAATAATAAAAAGATAGTTATTACTAGTAATTTTAGTCCTTAAGGATATGATATTCCGGACTCACCACAACTATACTATTGTTCGATAGGTGCACTTGCCTTTATCGAGATATTAGTTAGTTTCGAGCCCATCAAGGTTTTGGCGCTGTTGCCGGGGACTAAGATATTAGGAACACTAACTTTAGCCATTTTTATTTTATTGCAATTTATTTTTATCTTATTGCTACTTTTCTAATTTTTCTCTCTATTTGCTTTTGGCAAGTATCTCTAGTTTATGACTAGAAGGAACCCATCAGGACCTTTTCTTTTTGACAGTGAGATAGAAAGTACCGTTCGCAGAAATCTTATGGAGATAAGGTGAAGTTCACAATACATAGAGGAAGAGCAAGAGGACGATACTAATACTACCCAGGAGATGGCTGATAATAATCCGCTTCCTCTGGTGGTTGCCGAAAATCCTTCTCCTCGTATTATGTACGACTATGCTAAGCCTAATTTAACTGGGGCTGAATCGAGTAGTTAGACTTGATATTACTGCAAATAATTTTGAATTGAAACCTAACACTATTCAAATGATTCAACAGTTTGTCCAATTTGATGGTTTGCAGGATGAAGACCCAAATACTGATTTAGCAAATTTTCTAGAATTCTGTGATACTTTCAAAATAAATGGCATTTCTAACGATGCCATTCGCCTTCGTTTATTCCCTTTTTCATTAAGAAACAAAGCTAAACAGTGGTTGAACTCGTTACCATGAGGTTCTATCACTACATGGGAACAAATGACTGAAAATGTTTTGTTAAAATATTTTCCACCGGCTAAAACGGCAAAGTTGAGGAATGATATCTCTTTTGTGCAGCTGGATTTAGAAACGCTTTACGATGCATGGGAGAGGTATAAGGACTTGTTGAGGAGGTGCCCTTACCATGGGTTACCTTTATGGCTACAGGTTCAAACCTTTTACAATGGTTTGACCCCCTCAACTAGACAGCTGATTGATGTAGCCTCTGATGGAACCCTAAATAACAAAACCCTTGAAGCAGCTTATGAGTTTATAGAAGAGATGTCACTGAATAATTATTAATGGCAAGTAATGTGAACGAAACCAACAAAAGCCGCTGGCATTTTCAACCTCGACGCAGTTACCATGCTATCAAATTAGGTAGAGCTTTTAAATGAAAAGATTGATGGTTTGTGTGGTTCTTCGCAGGTAAGTGATGCAGTGCTATACGAATGGCAGAGGAATGGGCAATATAGAGTATCCATCTTACAATCCTAGCATGGAGAATGAGTAGCTGAACTATATGGGTAATAACTCTAAACCTCCAAATAATCCTTACAATAATACATATAATCCAGGATGGAGGAACCACCCAAATTTCTCATAGGGTAATCAAGGGAATCAAAGACCGCAAACCCCTCCAGGTTTCCAACTACCCTACCAGCAAGAGAAAAAGTTGAACCTTGAAGATATGCTAGCAAAGTTTATTTCGATGTCAGAGACTTATTTTTAAAATACCGAAACAGTGCTGAAAAATCAGCAAGCAGTGATTCAAGGGCTTAAGAATCGAATTGGACAGCTGGCTAAGTTAGTTTCCGAAAGGTAACCAGGTAGTTTACCTAGTAACACTGAACCTAACCCAAAAGAGCATGTGAAGGCAGTAACACTAAGGAATGGGAAAGTGTTGGTTGAAGCTAAAAAGAAGATGCCATAAGAAACTGATGAGGCAAAAGGTGAGGAAGTAAACAAGAACGTAACACCGGTACTTAAAGAGTATAAACCATTGATCCCATATCCAACAAAGTTGAAGAAAGACCGCATGGACGCACAATTAGGTAAATTTATTAAACTTTTTAAACAAATACATATTAACTTATCTTTTGTTGAAGTTATTTCGCAGATGCCAACATACGCAAAATTCTTAAAAGTGCTTTTAACAAATAAAAGGAAGTTTGAAGAGCTATCAACCGTGGAGCTTAATGAGGAATGTTTAGCTATTCTCCAAAATAAGCTACCAACCAAATTGAAAGATCCAGGAAGTTTCACTATTCCCTGTTTAATTGGTAGTTAAATATTGAGAAAGCATTAGCCGATTTAGGTGCCAGTATTAATTTAATGCCTTATAAAATGTTCAAGCAACTTGGTCTTGGGGAACCAAAACCCACTAGGATGACTATCCAATTAGCTAATAGATCTATTAAATATCTTAGGGGAATTATTGAAGATGTTTTGGTAAAAGTTGATAAATTCATATTCCCTGTTGATTTTTTTGTGCTTGACATGGATGAGGACGTTGAGGTGCCTATAATTTTAGGACACCCATTTTTAGCTACTGCTAGGGCTGTTATTGATGTAGGTGATGGTAAACTTGTGCTCAGGGTAGGTGACGAGGAAATTATTTTTAAAATTTATGATACTATGCAATACTCTAGAGAGCAAGATGATTATTGTTATTTTATCGACGCTATTGATCATTCTATTCAAGATTCTTTTCAGGAAATCATACATAAAGACACATTGGAACATTGTCTTGCCCAAGGTGAGGAGGGAGATGATGATACCAATGAGATGGGGGAGATAAAAATTGAGTTAAATTCTAATACTTCTTCCCCAAGACAAAAGAAGTATGAGGGCATTGAAATAAACAATGAACTAAAACAAAAACCCTCTATTGAAGAGCCTCCCAAATTGGAATTGAAACAGTTACCAAATCACTTAGAGTATGCATTTCTCGGAGATAATTCTACACTACCGGTAATTATTTCTTTAGAATTGGAACCCAATGAGAAAGACGAGTTACTACAGGTACTAAAGGAGCATAAAAGAGCCATAGCTTGGAAGATTTCTAACATTAAAGGGATAAGCCCATCGTTTTGCACCCACAAAATTTCAATGGACGATGAATATAAACCATGTGTGCAACCTCAAAGAAGATTAAATCTCAACATGAAGGAAGTTGTTAAAGCTGGGGTAATTAAACTTCTAGATGCTGAAGTTATTTATCCTATTTCTGACAGTACTTGGGTAAGTCTTGTGTAGGTTGTTCCAAAGAAAAGAGGCATGACTGTTGTAGCCAACGAGAAGAATGAATTAATTCCAACAAGAACAGTCACAGGTTGGAGAGTTTGCATTGATTATTGGAAGTTGAACAATGCCACGAGAAAAGATCACTTTCCCTTACCCTTCATTGATTAGATGTTAGAAAGATTATCTGGGCATATGTATTATTGCTTCCTAGACGGACTCTTTGGCTACTTCCAAATCCCAATAGCTCCTGAGGATCAAGAAAAGACAACATTTACATGTCCATATGATACGTTTGCTTATCATAGAATGCCTTTTGGATTATGTAATGCTTCTGCTACTTTTCAGCACTACATGTTAGCCATCTTTGATGAACTTGTGGAAGATATTATGGAGATATTTATGGATGACTTTTCGGTATTCGGTAATTCTTTCCACCTTTGCCTTAAAATTTTAAAACAAGTTCTAATGAGATGTGAGGAAACGAACCTTGTGCTTAATTGGGAAAAGTGTCACTTTATGGTTCGAGAAGGGATTGTGTTAGGTTACAAATTTTATAGCAAAGGGATTGAGGTTGATAAAGCAAAAATTGAAGCCATAGAAAAATTACCTCCTCCTAGTTCAGTTAAGGCTATTAGAAGCTTTTTAGGACAAGCTGGATTTTATAGAAGATTTATTAAGGACTTTTCTAAAATAGCTAAGCCTTTAACTAAATTACTAGAAAAAGATGTGCCTTTCAATTTTAATCAAGAATGTTTAGATGCATTTAATACCCTCAAAAATAAATTAATAAATGCTCCGATTATAATTGCACCTGATTGGAATTTGCCCTTTGAACTAATGTGTGATGCAAGTGATTTTCCAGTAGGTGCGGTTTTGGGACAGCAAAGAGACAAGCATTTTTAACCGATTTATTACGCTAGTAAGACATTGATGACCGCACAAGAAAATTACATCACCACAGAAAAAGAGTTGCTAGCTGTGTTTTTTGCATTTGATAAATTTGGACAGTATTTGATATTATCTAAAGTTGTCATTTACATTGACCATTCAGCTCTTCGTTATCTTTTAACTAAATCTGATACAAAACCTCGACTCATAAGATGGATTTTACTCTTACAGGAATTTGATTTGGAAATTCAGGATAAGAAAGGAGCTAAAAATCTTGCTGCAGACCATCTTTCCAGACTTAAAAATCCACATATCAAAGAACTCGATTAGAGTGAGATAAATGACTCGTTCCCTGAAGAACAACTCTTGTCTATATCCGACTCCGAGGTACCTTGGTTTACAGATATTGCAAATTACTTAGCTACTAACATCCTACCAAAAGGGTTTACACATCATCAAAAAAAGCGATTCTTTGCTGATGTGGAAAACTATTTTTGGGAGGACCTTTTTCTTTTTCGTATATGTGCAAATCAAGTAATTCGGATATGTGTTACAAAGGCAGAAGCAAGCAAAATCCTGGAACATTGCCATTTAGGACCAACAGGAGGACATTACAGTGGTACTAAGACAGCACATAAAACGATCGATATAGGTTTTTATTGGCTCACTCTATTCAAGGACGCTAATAGGTATGTTACTTCGTGTGATAGATGTCAGAGAATAGGTAATCTCTCTAAACACGATGAAATGCCTCAAACGTATATGCTATCATGTGAAATATTTGATGTATGGGGTATTGATTTTATGGGTCCATTCCCTACCTCATTTGGGAATAAATACATCTTAGTAGCGATTGATTATATGTCAAAATGGGTAGAAGCTCAAGCTTTACCTACTAATGATGCTAGAGTGGTAGTGAGTTTTCTTAAGAAACTCTTTTCTCGATTTGGAACACCTAGAGCAATTAGTTATGGGTACTCATTTTTTAATACTCAATTTGATAAAATCTTAAAGAAATATGGAGTGCACCACAGAACAGCTACCCCTTATCACCCTCAAACCAGTAGACAAGTGGAAGTAGCCAATCGAGAGCTTAAGCGTATTCTAGAGAAAATTGTAGAATCATACAGAAAAGATTGGGCATTAAAAGTAGACGGCGCCTTATGGGCATATAGAACCGCTTTTGAAACTCCCATAGGAACATCCCATACAGACTGGTTTATGGGAAGAGCTGTCATCTACCATTTGAATTAGAGCACAAAGCATTTTAGGCTATAAAATTCTTAAACTATGATCTTAAACTTTCAGGTGAGAAACAATTGATGCAGTTCAATGAGCTAGATGAGTAGCAAGCGAATGCCTACGAGAATTCACATTTATACAAATGATCGTATGTCAGAGTCTTAAAAATTTATAAAAAGAATGATCGAGTCTAGAAACTAACTATAACAACTATTGAGGCAAGCGCACCTAAAGAACAGTAGTATAGCTTAGTGGCAAGACCAGATTGTCGAACCCAAAGGAACCAAAAGTACTAATACTAACTTTCTTTTTATTATTTAGCCTAAAAATTAAAGGATTTATTAATTAATCTAAAATTAACTAACTATTAAGCTAAAGATGCAAAGACAAAGAAAATGAATTGAGAAACTACTTGTGGGAAAAACGAATTGATTAAGACAATACCCGAGAAAGAATCCACCTAAACTTCACTTGTTATTTAACTTTGAACCAGACGATTTATTCACTTGACTTGATCCGTAGGATTCCCTAAGTTATATTAATACCTCTCTCGAGGCTACTAACATCTAACCCTAGGTTGATTAATTGAAATCTCTTTCTAATTAAAACCCCTAGGATTGCATTAACTAGATCTATGGACTCCCATATTAGGTTTGACCCTAATCCGGTAGATTTTCGTCATCCTATCTCTAGGGTTGCGATCAACTCCGCTTAATTATGCTAAATCTACTCATAGACAGGGTCTATTTCTCTTCTGCCTAAGCACATCAATACTTGAATCAATATCCTGAACTATCAAAATAAGAATTAAGAACACATAATTAAGAACAAATCAAGTATTTATCATATAGTTTAGAAAACAATAACAAGATTCGTCTTAGGTTTCATACCCTTCAGGTATTTGAGGGGTTTAGTTCATAATGATAAAAGAATACATCTCAGAAGAAAATATAAAATAAAACATAAGAAAACCCTAAAACCCCCTGAAGGAATTGAAGAGAAGATCTTCAGTCTTGAGTATAACTCCGGCTTCTTGAGATGAATCAACTGGCTTTCTTCAAGTAAATCCCACAATTCTAGCCTATCTGGCTCGACTCTTCGACCTAACTGGACGCCCCTTGAAGGTTGGCCTGATAAACCGTAATTATAACATATTTTAATCCTACATTTAGTATGCTTCTGGATGATTTATCCCTTGATTTATGCAAAAAGGTGCTCTTAATCCATTCTTTTAATGTCTTATGCCCAGGAAAGCACCCGAGGATGAAAAGAACACAAAACGGGCCCAAAACGGAGTAAATGGTCCATCTCACAAAATTCACACGGCCTGGCCCAAAGACCACACGGCCGTGCCTCGCCGATAACCTAGAGCACGACCTGACCCCCGACTTACACGGTTGTGCCTCAAGTTAGAAATTTGAACACGGTTTGAAGTCCATCCACATAGACGTGTGCCATGGCCGTGTCCCTGTCACTGGAAAGAGCAATTTCACTCGGATTTGGATACTTAGGGAGAAAGAAATGAATTTCAAGAGCCTATACAAACCCCCTTGGTACCAACTGAAAAGGGGGCGTCGAGCTAGGCCAAGGAGCAAAGCTGGAAAGGTCAGAATTGTGGGAATCGCTCGAAGTTAGCCAGTTGATCCATCCTAAGAAGCCAGAATTATACTCAAGACGGCAGATTTCTCCTTCAATTCCTTCAGGGAGTTTTAGGGATTTCTTATGTTTTGTTTTATCTTTTCTCTTGAGATGTTTTCTTATTTTGTTATGAACTAAACCATTCAGATACCTGAAGGGGATGAAACCTAGATGAATCTTGTTATTTGATTTCTGAGCTATTTGATAAATACTTAGTTTGTTCTTAATTATGCATGCTTAATCCAAATCTGATGTGCTTAGGTGGAGGAGGAATAGACCCTGCTTAAGAATAGATCTAGCATAATTAAGCGAAGTTGATCGTATGCCTAGAGATAGGGTGACGAGATTTTGTCGGATTAGTGTGAACCTAATATGGGAGTCTATAGATAGATTTACTGCTATTCTAGGGGTTATTATAAGAGAATAAGAGTTCCACTAATTAACCTAGGGTTAGACATTATTCGCCTCGAAAGAGGGTTTAATATACGTTAGGGAGTCTCACGGATCAAGCTAAGTAAATAAATCATATGATTCAGGGTTAGATAATAAGTGAAGTCTAGGTGGATTCTTCCTGAGGATATCATCGTGGTCGATTAAGTTTTTCTTCAAGTTATTTCCCAATTCGTTCTTTTTGTCCTTGTGTCCTTAGCTTAGTCGTCGTTAATTTAGATTAAAACAACTTCACTTTATTTTAGGCTAAATAATAAAAAGAAAGTTAGTATTGATACTTTTAGTTCCTTTGGGTTCGACAATCTGGTCTTGCCTAAGCTATACTACTGTTCGATAGGTACACTTGCCTTTAATAGTTGTCAGAGTTTAGTTTCCAGGATCGATCATTCTTTTATAAATTTTAAAGCTCTGATTTTAGCAATCAAGGCCTCTAAGGTGTTTATATAGGATTTTGGAATGGATTTCTTTGCCTCTAAGTACCCTAATCCGAATGAAATTCCTCTTTGTCACGTTAGGGACACACCCATGGCATACGCTCGTGTAAATCATGGCCAGGCCGTGTTTGGTTTGTTGATGAGGCACGGCCATGTGGTCTTGGGCCCAAGCCGTGTCGATTTCGTGATATGGCCCATTTACTCCGTTTTAGGCCCGTTTCTCATTCTTTTCATCCTTCGGTACTCTCCTGAGTATAAAACATGAAAAGAAAGGATTAAGAATACCAAATTCCATAATTCAAGGCTTAAATCATCCAAAAGTATACTAAATGTGGGATTAAAATATTTTCATATTGCGGATTATCAACAAAGAAGTAACAAAGCGATGCCATGGTTGTAACATCCTAAAAATAGGGGTCTGGCATTTTTGCGTTATTTCATGTGTGGTGTTTGATAAGCTTGTTAATTGGGCTTGTTTGGGGGTCTTGGGGAGGCTCGGGTTCGAGCTTAAACCCTGGTGAAAGTTTGGTTTTTGGGCACTTTAATGGGGTGAGCTAGTGGAGGCAAGACTTAAGTTTAATTGTTGGTGCATGGCTAACACAAGGGAGCTGATGGTGGAGTGGTGTTGGCGTCAACATGCATACAAGGGGAGTGAGGTTTGAATCCCAAAAGTAGCACTTGGGGGGTTTTATTTTTGTGCTCAGGTGAGGGAGGCAGCTGAGTGGAGACCAAACGCTGCCTTGGTGGTTGAGGACTGGGTCAAACCATTTGAATGATTGATGGAAAGGATGTTGGGGAGCAAATTGTGGAGAAAATCATGGGATTCGATGGAGTGGAGGAGTTTGGCCGAAAATGGGAAGTGCATAGGGGTGAAAGTCGGCTAGGGAGTAGGAGGATGCATATTCGGTCGTGTGGGAGGTTGTGTGCTGAAATTTCCTTGGGCTCTTCTTGTTTTTTTCTCTTTGCGGTTTTGTGCAAATTGTGTGCTATTCTGCTTGGTGCATTTTGGGTTACCTTTGCATTTACCAATTGGTTGAAAACCTTATTCTTCTCTTCTTCTTCTCCATTTCTTTCTTCTAACTGAAGCTCACTTCCCATCATTCTCCTATTTTGCATCTTCTTCTACACCATCAAAACCATAGCCGAAACTCTCTTTTCTTCATTAGTGTTCCTTTTACTCGCTCCTTCATCAACAGAGTTCTCTTTTCATTTTTCAAATTGGCTTCTCTCTTCTTTTGCCAATAGCCGAATCAAGAGTTCTTGGGTCCTGCCACTACTGCCGAATTTTACCATTCCATTCGTCTCATTCTTGATATTAAGGTAATGGTTCTTTCTCTTTCGTTCATGTTCCTTTTTGTTCTTTCTTCTCTTGGCTTGGATAGGCCAAATTTATCCACTCTTTGTAACCTAAACTCCTTTTGTTCTCTTTTGGGAAGGGCCGAATCAAGACATCTTCTTCTACCATTTATCATTCTTTTAGCCTTGGATTTTGGAAGCTGGTTGGTAGGTAAGGTGATGGCCGAATATGGGGTGGTCAATTCTTGTACTATTCTATGAGGTCTTGGGTATACCTATTTCTTTTTGGACTTGGGGCAGTGTTGCTAACTCGTGCTTTGATTTAGGGACTCAATCTAGTAGCCTAAGGGAGTAACCAACATTCAAGTGTAGCAAAGAAGTGTCGTCATTCTTTGTAAGCAGTGTGGTGTGTTGTCGTTTTCAACCTTAGAGTTATGTCATATTTTGATTGAGACTAATGGTGAAGGATATGGATTCATAGGTACGTAATCTCGAGGATTCAAACTACGCTCGTAACAGGTGTGTAATCTCACACCCTTCCGAATTCATGTTCGAAATGTTCTGTGACACAACTGAAAGCTGAAAAGCCGGAAACCGGCATCTGTGATCACTCGAGCATGCAAACGCTCGTAGTGGTAAATCGAGACACGAGTAAAGACAGTATGTCGGAGAGAGTGTCTCGAGCACTCTTGCGAAACCGGGGCTGTAATGGAGCTAACCGAGTCGATCGGGCTTAACGGGCCCAATAGGCTTATCAGCCCACATGGGCGAAATTATAGAAAAATGGTCCAAGGGTAAAGGTGGTTGCAAAATCTGGGAAACTGAGACCGAAATCATGTGAAATGGGCCACACGAGCGTGTGGGCTCGTTTAGGCCTGGAATGGAGTTTTGGCCCATTAGCTCCGTAGAGATCCCTTAAGGGTCCTGTGTCGCAAGAGACAACATTAGGCTTTCGAAAAGCCGTGAATAGATAAAATTACCAAAATACCTTTAGGGGTAAATTACCAAAATACCCTCAGTGGGTAAATTACTGTTATATTTGCTATGATAGTGTATTTTCTGTATATTTGCTATGTTGGTACATTTTTGCATACATTAAATTATTATGTCACGACATTCTGCATGGGATTGGGATGATGATGATCGGGGAAGTGTTATTTGGTGGCTCTGCCACATATTCTCGTGGCGCTGCCACAATCTATATTGTGGCTATGCCACGTATATTTTGTTATTCTGGTGGCTTCGCCACAAATTCGGCGATGAGCAGCGTGACTGCCATCGAGGTGTGTAGCGGATGGAGGGTTGATTGTAGAAATCCCCACAGGTGTGTTGGGCTGGTACGGGTGGTGTGTATCGGATGGATTATTAGGTTGGGTTGCGTTACATGCATTTTCTGTTTTACCATGCTAATAGGTCTAAGGCCCAGTTTTGTTCTGTGGGCTCAGGCCTAGTCCGTGACCAATTAGGGGATTACACACTGAGTACTTGTAACTCACCCCTCTGTTTAATCTTACAGGTGATCCCCAGCAGTGAGGATTTGGAGCTGTGGAGTACTCCGAGGTGGCCATACATCGAAGTTCTAGAAAATTTTCGTTTTACTTCATTTTGAGACTTAATTAAATTTGGGTTTAACATTTTGTAATAAGGCTATTGCACTTAAGGTTTCTTTTAAACTTCATTTCTGTTATCGCTTATTATTATATGTTTTAATATGAGGATTTTCCTAAAAACTTTAATAACTGTTTTCCAAAATCTCACATTTTCTGCGGTTCACTGAATCGAATTTCTGATGTAAACAAAGTTTTTGGAATTAATGACAATCATAACGTTTTTACAAGAAAACCATAAAAACAAAAATCTGATTTTCACGAATGAAAAATCTCGATGTTTCAAAAAGAATGCGAACTCTTAAACAAAAGCATAGTTTTAAACAAACCCTTTCATGTGGCATGCTAGATCCGGTCATAACGTCTAGGCCGGGTTTGAGGTGTTAAATGATGCTTGTTTGAAGCAACCTAAGCAATTTGAATTTGGAGATCTTCTTCTACTATATAATTCGAAGCTCAAATTGTTCCATGGAAAGCTGAAATCAAGATGGCCAGGTCCATTCTTAATTAAAACCATTTTTCCCTATGGCACAATTGAGGTAACTCATCCAACTTATGGCACATTCAAAGTAAACGCTCAACGACTTAAACTATATAATGGTGAGGATTTTAAGGATATTAGAGAGGAGTTTCAGTTTCGTGAACCTTCATAAAAAGAAGAATACAAGGTAAGGAGCATGAATTGTGGTATTTGGTGCTCCTAATCCTTTAATTTCATGTTTTATACTTAGGAGAGCACAAGAGGATGAAAAGAACGAGAAACGGGCCAAAAACAGAGAAAATTGGCCAAAGTACAAAATCGACATGACCTGGACCTGAGCCACATGGCCATGCCTCTTTAGCAGACCCGAACACGGCCTGGCCACGACTTACACAGGCGTGTGCCATGGGCGTGTCTCTGACGTGAAAAAGAAGAGTTTCATTCAGATTATGGTACTTAGAGGAAAAAAAAGCCATTCCAAAAGCCTATATAAACACCCTAGAGGTCAACCTCTAGGGGGCGTCTAGTTAGGCCGAAGAGTCGAGCCAGAGAGGCCAGAATTATGGGATTTTACTCAAAAAAAAGCCAGTTGATTCATCTCAAGAAACCGAAATTATACTCAAGATGAAGGATCTTCTCTTCAATTCCTTTAGGGGTTTTAGGGTTTTTCTTATTTTTTTTATATTTACTTCTAAGATGTATTCTTTTATCATTATAAACTAAACCCTGAAATACCTGAGGGGGATGAAACCTAAGACGGATCTTGTTATTGTTTTCTGAACTATATGATAAATACTTGATTTGTTCTTAATTATGTGTTCTTAATTCTTGCTTTGATATTTCAGGATATTAATTCAAGTATTGATGTACTTAGGCAGAAGAGGAATAAACCCTGTCTAAGAGTAGATCTAACATAATTAAGCAGAGTTGATCGCAACCCTAGAGATAGGATGACGAAAATCTGCCAGATTAGGGTCAAACCTAATAAGGGAGTCCATAGATCGAGTTAATACAATTCTAGGGGTTTTAATTAGAAAGAGATTTCAATTAATCAACCTAGGGTTAGACGTTAGTAGCCTCGAGAGAGGTATTAATATAAATTAGGGAATCCTACGGATCAAATCAAGTGAATAAATCGTCTGGTTCAGAGTTAAATAACAAGTGAAGTCTAGGTGGATTCTTCCTCGGATATTGTCTTAATTAATTGGTTTTTCCCACAAGTATTTTTCCCAATTCATTCTCTTTGTCTTTGCATCTTTAGCTTAATAGTTAGTTAATTTTAAATTAAATAAATAATTCACTTTTACCTTAGGCTAAATAATGAAAAGAAAGTTAGTACTAGTACTTTTGGTTCTCTTGGGTTCGACAATCCGGTCTTGCCACTAAACTATACTACTGTTTGATAGGTGTGCTTGCCTCCATCGTTGTCATAGTTAGTTTCTAGGCTCGATCATTCATTTTATAAACTTTTAAGACTCTAACACACGATCAGAGCACTAACCCTATTCATTGGTTTATTTTTACTTTTATTCATGTTTTAAATGCAGTTTTTTTAACCCACACGGCCTAGACACACGGGCGTGTCCCTGGCCGTGTGGATGTGGGGACTTAGTTTTTAAAATTCAAAGAAATCGACAGGGGGCTCCACGGGCAAAACACATGACCGTGTGTGATATTACACGGGCGTGTCAAAATTCCACATGGGCATGTTTTAGGCCGTGTGAAAACTAGAGCTCAATTTTTCAAAATTCAAAATTTTAAACAAGTCAGGGGGCTCCATGGGCAGGCCTCACGACCTTGTGTACGATCACACAGGTGTGTGAACTTATACCTGGGTGTCAAAGAAGTGAAGGGCTTTGCACATAGGCATGCGATGCAACCGTGTGGACCACACGGCCTAGACACACGGGCGTCTCTAAGGTCATGTGAAAACTATGCCTCTGAAAATCGCGACGAACACGGGCTAGGAGATACGCCACACGGGCGTGTGACACGACCGTGTGGCCCAACACGAGCCGTTACACAACCGTGTCACCTATTTAAATACAATTTCCTCTTTTCTTTCTTCATCCCTTCTTCCCCAAATTTCCCCCCCAAACCCTAGCTGCCGCAACCCCCTACCACTTCCGGCCACCGTCGATTCCCCCTCCTCCCTTCGTTTCTCATCTTCCTTTCTCCCCCTTCCCTCCTCTTTTCCTTTTTCTTCTTTCCTTTTCTTTCCCCTTCCCTTTCCCTTCTCTTTGCACCGCCATAGCCCACCCCTGGCCCCCCAGCCTCGTCGACCGACCGAACCCCCACTCACCATTAACCGCCTGTCACACCTCATTCCGGCCACCAGCCTTGGCCACCGTCGGTTTTTCTTCTCCCTTGTTTCCCTTTAGTTTCTTTTGTATTATTATTATTATTTAGTTATTTCTTTATTTATTTTCTGATTTATTTCTATATTCAATTTTTTTCATGCTTATTTGTTTAGATTCTTCTTTCTTGATTAGTTTATTATTTATTTATATTGATAGTTATAATTCTTGATTATAATTTTGTTTAAAATTATATTTATTCTTTAAATTCGATTGCTTTAGCACCACTCTTATCTTAATTAATTGTTCTTCACATTCCGAATTGTTTATCTATGAATTACTTTTTATTTCCTATTCCTCTTTGTTTTAGATTATTTCAATTTGCCTTTTAGTTGATAATTAGTTCATTGATTTATCTTTATCATGATGACTTCCAGATTTTTGCATACTAGGATATTAATACACATTGTTTAGGCTTACACTCTTATTTACGACCACTTAGAGTTTGCTTTTATTTGAAAATTTGGTAATGATTTATCTCATTTGTTGATGAACCTCTTTTTACTTTTTCAGGAACATCATGACGAATACGCGAGGCAAGATCGAGGTTGCCGTCCCAGCTTCGAAAAAGCGAAAAGGTTCCGATGCGACCTCCTCGAGCGCCTCCGCTGAAGTGCGCCACCCTTACCTCAGATTTACTGCAGACCCACCAGAGGACCTATTTCAGCTCATTCGAGCACGACCCTTAGGTTTGGGCCACTACATCGTTTGGGCCTCGTTGGAGCAGGTTCACCTCGCTGACGAGGTTCGTGCCCTCATTATCACAGGACCATGGGATTGCTTCTTCAGTATTGTCGAGCCCACTTATGTAGAGATTACCTTGGAGTTTTGCTCGACATTCCACCTTCAGCCGTCATGTCAGCCCACGATGAGCCCAGCACCATCGTCTTTCACCTCGGTTGTGTGGTGCACAACATGAGCGTCCCAGAATTTGGTGCTGCTTTGGGACTTTATACGGAGGAGTTCATGAGTGCCGAGGACTTTCTTCAGCTACATCACAATATTCATTAATCACCCTTGCATTGTTGGATCGATATCGGTGCTCTGACGACTTATGATCCAAATCGCTCGAAGGCGACTTCCCTCTCTCCTGTCCTAAGGTATATTCACGCACTCCTCACTCGTACTTTGACAGGTCAGAAAGAGAGCACTGGCGTCGTGAGCACACATGATGCCTACTATTTATGAAGCATGGCTCACAGCCATACCATCGACTTGGCATACTTCCTGGCTCTAGCCTTCCGCCACTAGACTAACCGCCATAGGAAGGGCCTCATCTGCTTAAGGCCTTACTTGACTCGCCTTTCTCAACACTTCGATCAGCAGTCCTCCTCGCTTACACTAGTTGGTCAGATGTCCCCTCAGAGCATCTCGAGCATGCTACATAAGAGGATGATAGAGCGATGCCGTGGATTCAATCCTCCGCAGTAATGTTTATCTCACCCTGATGATCAGGATGATCCTGAGGACATTACTGAAAATGTTCCTCTCCCTCACGAGGATCCACCACACCCTCCACCACCGAGTCACTGCCCTCCCTCCTCTACTGCTACTTTGAACGACATATCTGAGAGACTCACTCAATTCGAGCAGCAGTGTTATTAGCGGTTCGACAGTCTCGAGGCCACCTTACAGTAGATATGCCACCATCTCTATATTTCACCTTCGGCACCGCCACCTCGCGACACGTCCGACGATGAGGACCTCTGAGTCCATTTTTAGTCTATGTTTCTTATCATATTTTTAAAGACTTAACTTTTATATTCTGAACTATATTTTAGCTTTTATAATTATTCCTAATCGATTAGTCCCTTAATCGTATTCCACAATTGTGTTTATTTTCTTATTAGTTGCTCAGAATTATGCACTTCACTTTGTTCTATCTACAACTCCGTATCAACTATTCCACGAATTTCATCCAAAGTTTAGGAAGTTTCACTTATCTCCCTCTCTTATCATATTCTTATTATTGTGTCATTATCTAATTTGGTACATTGAGGACAATGTACATCTTAAGTGTGGGGAGGTTAATTATATTATCAGAAAATCCCTGAATTATATCTTGTTCTTAAGTAATTTTCTCATATTGCTATTAGAATGAATTTTTTATTGATTTATGATTTTAATTGACATGTTTTGGATTAAGTCATAGGTAATTGTGCAGTGATTGTTTAAACTTTAAGACATTAGAGAATCAAGTATGATAAGTCTATTTTCAGAATTAAAATTTCTAGGTTGTTTCCCTAAATTAAATATTACTTTGAAGTTTGAAATTTGCAAGGTTGACATCAAAAACCATAATTTGTTGTGCGATTTTGAGCCTTTTAGAGCATACATTTTTTCTTGCTCATTTTTTATTGGTTATGAGTGAGTCAATATTGATTTGTTATTCTAGAACTTACTTTGATTATACATGTCGAGACCACACCTTTGATTTGATATATTGAGATGAAAAAGGCATCTAGGTTTTAACCCACTTATTCCACGAAAAGCCTACCTTCATAATTAACCCCTAGTGAACCCCTTTTAGCCTAAGAAGCCGTTTCTGGACTTACTCTTAATATTAACCCAAACCTCATTCTTTTTAATTCATTGAGAAATTTTCCTATTATATTAACCCCTTTTTGTCGAGATTTGATTTGATCAGTTGCCTAACTATGTTCTCTACTTCAGTTGTTAATTTGAATCTTATTACGTAATAAAAAAAGTGGAAATATATCTTACTAGTTCTTTGTTATTTGAGCTTAAGCAGTTAATTTCACATTTTGAGAAGAAGCTCGCGTTTTTTTTTTCAATTGTAATTATTCAGTATTAGTTTATTTTTCTAGTTCGGTAAATTATCAATTCAATCTCGATTTTTACTCTCTAATTTAGCCTTTATCCGCACCTTTAACCTAAGCCCCATTACAACCCTTTCAAAGACATTTTGATTTGTGTATCATCTCATTCTATAGTGGTGGAGATTTGATTTTCATGCAATCCTATGGTAATAACTTTTCATGTTCGACTTTTGAGTGCTTAATTTGAACCTTAAACACTTTGAGTGATTTGAGTGAACCTTTAGTGAGGATGTCAATTCTTGTCGGTTTTGAATTGTTTGAATCTTTAAGATTCTTTTAGCTAAATTATCAATGTATGAATTACCTGTGAATTATGGCAAGACATTGTTGATGAGAATTATGAATTGAGGAAGTTTAATTTTATTTGTGAGTTGAGGATTTTGCTTGAGGACAAGCAAACACTTAAGTGTGGGGATACTTGATAAACCATAAAAGTAACACATTATAATCCCACGCTTAGCATATTTTTGGATGCTCTTAATTCTTTAAATTTATGTTTCTATACTTAGGAGAGCATAGGGGAGTGAAAGGAACGGAAAACAGGCCAAAATCGGACAAAATGGGCCATCTTAAGGATCCACACGGCCAAAGCCCACACCACATGGGCTGAACACATTCCCGTGTGAACCACACAGGTAGGACACACGCCCGTGTGCCAGCCCGTATCGATTGAGAGCCATGCAAATTCTCACACGGCCTGGGCCTTCTCACATGGGTTGAACACACGCTCGTGTCCCTACCGCACCTTGCTTTGTTTTCACGCAGAAAAAGCCAAATTTTAGGGGTTTTGAGCCTTCTAAAGTCTATAAATATGAGCCAGGAAAGACCGACAAAGGAGACACAGAGTAGATTGAAGAAATTACTCGAAGGAAGCCGTCGGAATCATCTCGAAAGTGGATTCACTCCAAGACTGAAGATCTCCATCAAGTTCTTTAGAAGTTTTTGGGTTCTTTATGTCTTGTGTTTTCTTAATTCTATGATGTTTTCCTTTTACGTTATGAACTAAAATCCCTAAATACCTATGGAGGATGAAACCTAGATGAATCTTTATTCGATGAATCTGAATTACGTGATTAATACTTGTTCTTGTTCTTAATTATGTGTCTTAACTCTTACTTTAATATTTTCAGGATATTGATCCAAGTCTAATGTGCTTATTCAGTGGAGCAAAAGTACCTGTTTAAGAGAAGATCTAGCCTAATTAAGCGGAGTTGATTGCAACCCTAGAAATAGGATGACATAAATTTGCCGGATTAGAGTCAAATCTAATAAGGGAATCCATAGATCGAGTTAACGCAACGATAGGGATTTTAATTAGAAAGAGATTTCAATTAATCAACCTAGAGTCAGCTGTTCTTAGTCTTGAAAGAGATATTAACATAATTTAAGGATTTCTATGGATCAAGTCAAGTGAATAAATCATTTAATTTAGAGTCAGAATAATAAGTGAAGTCTAGATGGATTCTTCCTTGGGTATTGTCTTTATCATTGGTTTATTCGATTATTTCTTTCACTCTCTGTCGTGTTCATAGTTAATTAGTTAGTTAATTTTTAGATTAAAATACATCACCTTAATTATTAGGCTAAATAATAAAAAGATAGTTACTACTAGTAACTTTAGTCCTTGAGGATACAATATTCCGGACTCACCACAACTATACTACTATCAGATAGGTGCGCTTGCCTTTGTCAAAATATTAGTTAGTTTCGAGTCCATCACCAATGCTACCACAAATCTCATAACACATATAAGCTCGCACTCGAGCTATCCTCGGGCTTGCTTAAACAAGCTGTCAGTCAAGATGTAGCTACGCAGTGCTGCTCACACAAGTTGTCAGGTATCCGCAACATATGTCGATATACCCAGCCACCGGTAGGACGTACAGGACCAGCACTCGGGACACATAAACCACATAATCACATGGGTTCCTGATAAACCATAAGAGTAACATATTTTAATCCCACAATTAGCTTACTTTTTGATGATTTATCCCTCAATTCATAAAAAAATGTGCTTTTAATCCTTTCTTTTCATATCTTATACCCAGGAAAGCACCCGAGGATAAAAAGAACGAGAAACGAGCCCAAAATGGAATAAATGGGCCCTATCACAAAATCGACACGGCCTGAGCCCGAGACTACACGGTCGTGCCTCACCGAGCTATTAGAACACGGCCTGACCCCCGATTTACACAGCCATGCCCCATTAAAGAAGTCCGAGCACGGCCTGGCCACAATTCACACGGGCGTGTGCCATGGCCGTGTCTCTGTCGCTGGAAAGAGCAATTTCACTCAGATTTGGATACTTAGGGAGAAAGAAACATATTTTAAAAGCCTATATAAACCCCCTAAGTACCAGCTGAAAGGGGGGCGGTTAGCTAGGCCAAGGAGCCAAGCCGAAAAGGTCAAAATTGTGGGAATCACTCGAAGATAGCCAGTTGATCCATCTCAAGAAGCCGGAATTCTACTCAAGACGGCGGATCTCTCCTTCAATTCCTTCAGGGAGTGTTAGGGATTTCTTATGTTTTGTTTTATCTTTTCTCTTGAGATGTTTTCTTTATTTGTTATGAACTAGACCCTTCAGATACCTGAAGGGGATGAAACCTATGATGGATTTTGTTATTATTTTCTGAAATTGTATGATAATTACTTAGTTTGTTCTTAATTATATGAACTTAATCCAAGTTTGATGTGCTTAGGTGGAGGAGGAATAGACCCTGCCTAAGAGTAGATCTAGCATAATTAAGCGGAGTTGATCGCACGCCTAGAGATAGGGTGACGAGATTTTGCCGGATTAGGGTGAAACCTAATATGGGAGTCCATAGATCGATTTACTGCCATTCTAGGGGGTTATTATAAGAGAACGAGAGTTCCACTAATTAACCTAGGGTTAGACGTTATTCGGCTCGAGAGAGGGTTTAATATACGTTAGGGAGTCTTACGGATCAAACTAAGTAAATAAATCATATAGTTCAGGGTTAATAACAAGTGAAGTCTAGGTGGATTCTTCCTGAGGGTATCGTCTTAATCAACTAAGGTTTTCCTAAAGTTATTTTCCTAATTCGTTCTTTTTGTCTGTGTCTTTAGCTTAGTAGTTCGTTAATTTTAAGATTAAAAACAACTTCACTTATTTTAGGCTAAATAACAAAAAGAAAGTTAGTATTAGTACTTTTAGTTCCTGTAGGTTCGACAATCTGGTCTTGCCTAAACTATACTACTGTTCAATAGGTACACTTGCCTTTAATCATTGTCAGAGTTAGTTTCCAGGTTCGTTCATTCTCTTTTTATAAATTTTAAAACTCTGATTCCAGCGATCAGTTCCTAGTGACACGTCACTTGTATCCTAATCTATTCCTAAGATTCAACCGGGATTTCTCTCTTGCCGGAACTTGTCGAATATGCTCATAGAATCAATCATACATTTCATGCAATATTAAAACATTAAAATACAAATATAACATTGCATTATTTACATACGAACTTACCTCGGTACAAAAATAGTAGAATTTGACCTAATTGCCAATTACTTTGTTTTTCCCCCGGTCTAGGTCCTTACCTTATTTTTCTTGATCTATAATAACAAATTTAACTCATTCAGTATCACATTATTCAATTCAGCACAAAAATCATATTATGAAAAAATTACATTTTTGCCCTTAAACTTTTGACATTTTACATTTTAGTCTCTAGGCTCGTAAAATGAAATATGTTCAATTTCTTTAATACATAAGTCTAGCCGAACTATTTTTATGCTCATACCAGCCCACATTTTTCATCACATCACACTTTTATTACATATTTTATAACTTTTACAAATAAGTCCTTTTTAACATTTTTACCGAAAATCACTTAGCATAAGTTGTTTAACCAACCTCAAATTTGTATAATATACCAATAAACATCAAAATACACAAATATCTAACATGGTTCAAACCCTATACCTTAATCATACTTCAAATTAGTACTAAAAATAGGTAGATCGAGTTACAAGGATCTCAAAAACATAAAAATCATTAAAAACGGGGCTAGAACGGACTTACAATCGAGCATGGAAGCTTGAAAAACACTAGCTATGTCTTTGTCTTGTAAATTTCAGCCATGGGGTAGAAGATGAGCAAAAATTGGCTTTTAATTTGATTTTTAATTCATTTAATTAGCCAAATAACCAAAATGCCCCTAACTTAAAACATAAAAATTCTCTTATTTCATGTCCATTTTTGTCCACTAACTTAACCAATGGTCTAATTACCATCTAAGGACCTTCAATTTAAAGTTTCATAGCAATTAGACACCTCTAGCTTCTAGAAGACACATTTTGCACTTTTTTCAATTAAGTCCTTTTAACTAAATTAAGTGCCAAACGTCAAAATTTTCAAACAAAATTTTCACGAAATCATTCCATAAAATTGTAGACCATAAAAATATAATAAAAACAAATTTTACTGTGTCAAATTTCTGGTCCCAAAACCATTGTTCCGACTAGACCCAAAATCGGGCCGTTACAGGCAAGGCCCAAAAGATACAGAACAATTTGAACTACATAAGCATCTTAGTTGTGTTATTTATTTCTCTTTACCTTTTACTCGTTGCATAGTATGTGCCAACACATGGAATAGTACATTCTTTTTTTCGATGGTCCACACAATGTTTCATTATAAATAAGCATAATTGATTATCAAAAAGTATTTTCAATTGATATCCAAGTGCACCATTTAAGGTAGTTTTTGTATTTTCCAAGTTGGTAATCAAGGAATGGAATCTATGAAAAAAGGTGGTTCAATTATGCATTCAACACTCTTGGATAGATCCAATTATGTCTATTGAAAAGCTCCAATAAGAGTTTTTATCAAATCAATTGATGAAAATGCTTAAAAAGTCATTTTGACCTGATGATAGCCTCCCCAAATTGAAATAAATGACATGTGAACTCTATAACCAAAAGATTGTTAGATGAAAAAAGAAGACAAAGTATACACACAAATTTCGAGTCATAAATTGACTTGAAAATTTACAATCAAATTTATTGATAAACTTTGAAATAGTTGCAATGATATTTTCAACATAGAAAAATTCCTTTGATTCTATTATTTGGTTGGAGTTCAATCAAAGGGTTTTTTAGACTTGATCGTGGATGGATGCGAGTTGTTTCAAACTCAGTGTTGACTTGCTCTTGAAATAAGTTTGGTTATCCTTTCTTCAATTCAATTGGATTAAAATGAGACTTTCTTGAGAAACATCTTTTGACTTCCTCTCCTTGGTTGAACTGGACCGGAAGACAACTTTCCTTTAGAACTGGTGCAGTGTTTTCCAGATCTTTAGTTTCTTTACAAAAATCTTCAAAAAATTTTTGTACTTTTTGAACATGTGAATATGTCAAATGGCTTGGAGATGACTCCCTTTTATATTGTCAATTACTTGAATAAAAGAGAGTTCTTGTAAAACTCAATTCCTCATTTTAGCATTCTACAATAACTAAAATCTTTAATTTAATTATTGATAATATAATTTTTTTTATTTATTCCTTAATTAATTTACATTAATTAAGGAAAAATAATTATGAAATTGTATGTGATGTCATTATTTTCACCCATGGTAGTTTTGGCTTTAATCCATGGAATCAACTTGTCACACGATAATTTCAACTTGGCATGTGATGCTTTATAAATGACTCAAAAAAAAAAATTCATCTATAACAAAGGTGCAAGCTTTAATTCAAAAGATTTGTATGCCATCTTCAATGAAGTAGATCCAAAGGAATTAAAAAAGGATCTCTAGATGAGTATTAATAAGTTGATAGGCTCTTTATAAACATTCAAGATGAATACAAAAAAAAGCCAAAAACAACAAAACCAAGGTTGGTAAGAGCATTTCCTTAAATGTTACAACTCTAGTTGATAGAACTAATGGCATAAATGTTTCTATGAAAGATTTGCAATAACATTTCACCCTTCTTATAAGAAACTAAAGCCTTTTGAAAGTACAATACTAAAGGCTTATCTATAACTAGAAATAAAGGTAAAAGAGTTATGGAAAAATATAGAAACATGAAGCAAGAAATTCAATGCATGAATGTAAAGGATCCGTGCATATAAGGCTTAATATACTGTTGCAAAGTGACCATTCATGCAATGGCAAACATAGGTCGTATGTAACACCCCAAACCCGGCCCATAAGTTTTGACCAGATCTGGTATGCTACGGGTTGTACATTGAAGACTTTTGCTAAGTTGGCTTTAGAAAATCATAAGTTAATTAGACAAAATTTGAATAAACAAGTGACTTTTGTAAAGAAAACCTTGTATTATTATTATTTCGTATATTTAAACCTTTGACATGGTTTCATATGTTGCAAATATTAAAAACTACTAGATGAAGATAAACTATGGGGCCTTATTACTTAAATATTCCCAAAATATAAAAAAAATTTAAAGAAAACCGAAAATAATCTATAGAAGTAAAACTTGATGGCCCCTCGAGTCCGTCTCGGCTCCCACGTCCACGATCTACTGCTCATCTGAAAAGTTAGGGAAAATAAAGGGGTGAGTCACCAAGACTCAGTGTGCAAATCCCAAAAACACATAAAAGGCTTGGGCCCACAAACACATCATGGGCCCTGGCCCATTCATAAAGGCAACAATCATAATCACATGATAAATAATAAATAATGCATAGCCCAACCCAACCTAGATTCCATCCTCTACACACCAACCCGTACCAATCGCCACACCTTGGGGACTTCTACAATCAACCCTCCATCCGCTACACACCATAACGACAGCCGTACTGCCTATTCCTATTATTCAGGAATCATTAAACGTGGCATAGCCACCGATCACTATGTGACCTCATAATATAACGTGGCTCAGCCACCGATCGCCATGCGACCTTAATAATACATCGTAGCATCTCGATAGCTGAGCTGCCTGTCATAAAGACCGATCACTATGTGACCTATGTGGCAAAGCCACCGATCGCTATGCGACCTTCTTCCCCTTCATCATATCAAAATCCCACCCCATGCATACATACATAAAGAAAACATCATACAGGCTTTCACATATATATATATCGATACACATAGAGATTTCTATGATTACATACCTGGCATCCTTGCCTAACCCTTTTAGGGTTTTATTCGACTGTCTACACAACCACTTTCCAGCTTTTTAGCCCATAACACATAAAACACAGTTAAAGAGTGTGTTAGAGATCTACACACCTGATTACCGTTAGAACGAGACCCTCTATGTCGACGCTATCCGTAGCCAACACCACCGCTATCTTGAAATCCCGAAAAGTGATATGATATTCAGGGACTAGTGTTTCCGGCTTTTAGATCTAAGAGATCTACTTCAATTTTCGAATGTCGCCCAACAAGAGAATACATAAAATCATTAAACCATTAGTTTTTCGGCTTTGTCTTCCAAAAATTGAAAGAGATCTTAAGGAATAACAAGAGTCGACACTCACCTTACTAGAGAAGATTCGGCTACTCTCAGAGGATTCCGGCTTTTTGAGAAAATCAGGAAGATAAGATGATTTGAAGAAATCTATAGAGATTTGGCTTTTAAATAAAGAAATCAGCAGGAATAAGAAAAGAGAATTTCGGCAGACTGGGGGTAGGTTCGGCCTTAACAAGGATCAAAAGAAATATAGAAAAAGGATTATGAGGTTTCGGCTTTTTAGAAGGAAAAAGAGAAAAGAATAATGGAGTTTTCGGCTTTTAGAAGAAAGAAGAGAAAGAAAAGATGGAAACCCTAAATGCCGAAAAATAAAGAAGAGAACCCTCACCTGACTATTTAAAGTTTCCTCCCCCCTCGAGTTTGAAATTGCCATCATTGTGACCAGTGAGATAGAACCCTAAGTTTCTCCCTTATCTTCCATATTATCAACTATAATATCTACATTATCCCTTTCACATAAATCCTCCTATTTTTGAGCCTTGTTGCCGTCCACTCTACCTAACCCTAATGCCGAATTTAGCTAACTTAAATTAAGGGATTTGGGCTCTATGAAACTTAAATTTTGGGCCCTTAACTCCTTGTGTATGACGTCACCCCTTGCTTCCTTTAAAATGCCGAAAATGGCCCAAAAACATGGGCTCCTTGCGGCCAAAACTTGGGCCCCTTTAATTGTTAATGACGCCACCTTCTAATTCCCTTGCAGTGCCACCTTTTGTTGGGCCACAAGCCCATTTTAGTATTTTAAACACAATCACCACCTTTTAACTCTATAATGCCTCATCAGATAATTTAACCAAGGCCTTTGCCTAGTCCTGAGCCTAATTTGGACCCCTATCACTTAAATTAACACATTACACATGTTCTCCTATTAAACGCATAGGCCTAAAAATTCAGGATGTTACATCGTAAAGATGCAAACTCTCCAAAGGTACGAGTTCATCAAAGATGTGAGCTCACCCAAAGTTGCGAGCTCACCAAGATTGTGAGCTCACCAAATGTGCGATGTAAGCTCACCAAGGCTGCGAGCTCATCAAAGCTGCAAAGTCATCAAAGGTACGAGTTATGTTAGGCGAGCTTATACATGTAAGCCATTTTCTTTGTAAGTTGCCAACTTGAACTGAAACAATGATAATTTTTGATAATATGTTTTGACTGCTAATTAGACTAAAATCAGTAAATAGATAGGCAAGTTGTACAATACAAGTACCAAAATTTTCCAAGTTGTAATTGTTTATTATTATTTTTAGCTTATTTAAGCATAGATGTTCATGTAAACCAAAATTGTAGAATTAAAAACTGAAGTTTATAATTAGTTTATTTCTTTGTTCTATTTATTGCTTTCTGTCTCTATACATTCTTTCATCAAATATCCATAAGTTGGTATCTAGAGCCACTTATCTTTGAGGACCTTTTTTTATTTATTTTTTGTAAACAACCTCTATTTCCATAAAAATGTCTTCAGCAAGCTTTTCACCACATCCACCCCTGTTTTCATAAGAGAAAGATACCATATTTGGGTAGTAAAAATGAAGACTTATCTTCAAGCATTTGAGATTTTGGAGGTTGTAAACGCTAAAATAGAACCACTAACCTTAAGAGCAAATCTAATGCTTGCTCAAATGAGACAACACAGTTAGGAATGTGGTAAATAGCATAAGGTAATGTCTTGCATGCAAAATGGTGTTTCAGATGTAGTTTTTACAAGAATCATGGCTTGTGACACTCCTAAACAATTTTGAGATAAGCTCAATGAGGAGTTCTAGGGTTCGCAGAAGACAAGGCAACAACAGTTGATCAATATCAGACGAGATTTTCAAAACCTCAAAATGAAGGAAGCTGAGACTGTAAACCAAGACTCAGACAGAATCATGGTAGTGGTGAACCGGATAAGATTGCTAGGGGACCAGTTCGCAGACAATCGAGTAGTCAAGAAGGTAATTACCACCGTTCCTGAGAGATATGAATCAAATATCCTCAGAGGAAAACTCGTGGGATCTTTCAACTATCTCACTCTCTAAACTAATCAACACTCTGTATGCTCAAGAATAAATAAGGACGAGTAAAGAAGAGGGGTATGCTGAGGGAGCCTTTCAAGCCAGAAATAGAAAAGGCTTGAGCTCCTCAAATCAGAAAGGAAAGAAGAGTTGGTCATATAAAATTGAAAAGTCAAAAGGAGACAGTGGAAATAAAAAATATTCACCATGCTCGCATTGTAAGAAGTTGGATCACCTTGATAGATCCTATTGGTTCGGGTCTAATGCTCAATGCAAAATTGCAAATAGTTTGTCCATGACGAGAGAGTGTGCAAGAATAAGGAGCATGCATAAAAAGAAAAATACTTAGGCACAAATAACAAAAACAAATCTAGAAGAATTTATGTTCGTTGCATTATGCGAACCCTCCTGTGAAGCCCATTCGCTGCACCATGTAAACCCTCTTGTAAAGCCCAATTTTTTGCACCATGTGAATCCTCCAGCAAAGATAGAAAGAATTGGCTTGTTGATAGTAATTGTACACGTAACATGAATACAGATGCAAGCATATTCAAGAGCATTGATAAGAGTTTCCACTCCAATGTGAAAGTTGGAAATGACCAGTACACCGAAGCAGTTGGAAAAGGAGATGTTTTGATTAAAACATAGATCAAAATTTGCTAAGTGTAGCTCAGCTGCTCCAGAAGAGATATTTTGTGGTATTTAAGGACAATAAATGTTTAATCTTTGATCCTAATGGATACGAGCTCATATCATCAAACATGGCTGATAGAAGTTTTGCTGTTAACTGCAACTTGGCAACTTCTGTAACTTATACCAGCTCACTAGATAAAACCAAATTATGGCATAGGAGAATGAGACATGTTGACTACAAATCCTTAAGCCAAATGTCCAAGAACAACTTTGCTGAAAATTTATCAAGTATGGTTGATCATGAAGATATATACGAGGGTGTACCAACTTGAGAAGCATGCAAAGCTTCCACTTTCTTGCAAACAGAGCATGGCGAGCCAATGAAAAGTTACACTTAGTACATACTGACATTTACGGACCCATGAAAACAAGTTCGTCAAATGGAAGTAGGTACTTTGTGTTGTTTATTGATGATTATACGAGGTTCTGTTGGGTGTACTTCATCAAGAATAGGTCTAAAGTGGTTGATATTTTCTTCAAATTTAAAACTATGATTGAGAAACAAAGTAGTTGCTAGCTTAAGATGGTAATATCAGACAATGGGACAGAGTACACTTCAAAAAAGTTTCAAAAATTCTGCGAAGAAGCTGGTGTCTATCATTAGTTGAAAAATGTGTATACTCCACAATAAAATGGAGTTAAATGAAAAGGAAAATAAAATAGTAATGAATATGCCCGCTGCTTGTTGTTTAAGAGCAAACTACCAAATAATTTTTGGGCAGAAGTAGTAAACATTGTAGTTTACTTGCTAAATAGACTGCCAATTAAAGTTGTTGAAGGAAAAACACCCTTCAAGGTTTTTAAACCCTTTGTTTCTCACCTAAGAGTATTTGGTTACACCTACTTTGTTCATATCCCAAGAGAGAAAAGAAGCAAGCTGATAGTAGATCGTAGCCAAATATTTTTGTTAGATATTTTAGTGTTAAGAAATGTTATAAAATTCATAACCCTTTCTCCAAGAAAATAATCATAAGCAAAGATGTGAAGTTTGATGAAAGGAAAATCTGGAAATAGGATGCAACAGAGCAAGAGATACGTTAGCAGTGAGTACTTAAACTAGACCTGCAAGCCACTGGAGATCAAATTGAAAATGAAGCTACTGATGATCATCTAGTGCGACGGACAAGGTTGATCACTGAAGTCTATCAAAGATGTAATCTGGCAAAGCTGGAACCAGTCACCTTTGAAGAAGTAGCCTAAGAAGTTGAATGGTGAAGTGTCATGAAAGAAGAAATCAACATGATCAACAAAAATGAAATATGGGAGCTAGTTGACAGGCTAGTTCATAAGAAAGTAATTGGATTAAAATGGGTGTTTAGGACCAAGATGAACCCTGATGGTTTAGTTAACAAATACAAAGCTAGATTATTTGCGAAGGGGTTTAGCCAGCAATATGAGGTGTACTTCATTGAAACCTTTGCACATGTTGCGATGTTAGATACCGTAAGGCTAATCTAACTCTTGTAGCTCAAAAGGGTTGGAAAATACATCAAATGGATGTGAATTCAGCCTTCCTGAATGATTTCCTAAAAGAAGAAATTTATGTCGACCAGCCTCAAGGGTTCGTAGTACCTGAATGCAAAGTCAAGGTATACAAACTAAAGAAAGCATTGTATGGCCTAAAGCAAGCACCAAGGGCATGGTATGTAAGGATCGAAAATCATCAACAGACTTGGGATTTGAAAAAAGTGTCAGCGAACCCACACTATATGTGAAGAAAGCTAGTAATGAAGCTTTTCTCATTATATCATTTTGTGTTGATGGTTTACTTGTGATTGACAACAACATTGAACTGGTGGTTGATTGATTTCAAAGAGCAAATGCAAGTGAAGTTTGAAATGTCAGACTTAGGAGAAATGACATATTTCCTTGGTTTGGAAGTAATTCAAGCTAGCTATACAATTTTTATAAACCAAAAAAGTTTCACCGTGAAGATTCTGCGAAGATACATTATGGAGAATTGTAAGTCGATGAACACCCCTATTGGATAAGGTGAGAAGTTCACCAGTAATGAAGATGTTGAAAGAGTTGATGAAACAAGCTGTAGAAGCTTGGTTGGATACTGGCGTTTTGACTGCATCCAGACTTAACATGATGTTCGGTGTGCTTTTTGACTGCATCAAGACTTGACATAATGTTCGATGTGCTTTTTGACTGCATCCAGACTTGACATAATGTTCGGTGTAAGTCTGTTGTCAAAGTACATGCATTGCTGCAATATGAACCACTACAAAGCAGTCAAAAGGGTTTTGTGATACGTAAGAGGAACTTTAAGCTATGGAGTGAGGTTTGTGAAAACTGAAAAGGTCAAGTTTCTTGGGTATTCAGACAGTGATTTGTTGGGTCTACTGAAGATATGAAGAGTACCTCAGGTTAATTTTTGACTCTAGGATCCAGTGTGTTCTGTTGGAGTTCAAAAAAGTAGGAAATAGTACCACAATCAACTACTGAAGCTGAGTATATTGCAGCCACAACAAAAATAAAATGTGATAATCATTCTACTGCCACAATTGAAAAAAAAAATCTAATGTTCTATGGAAGAACAAAACACTTCAAAATCAAGTATCATTTTGTGAGAGAAGTGGAACAAGCTAAGAAAGTAACTTTGGTTCACCGTAGTTCGCAAGATCAGTTAGCAGACATTCTAATAAAACCTTTTACGAAGATGAAGTTCAAGAACCAGCGTTATGATATTAGGGTTTGCAGCATGGAGGTTAAGAAGGAGTGTTGCAAAGTGACCATCCATACAATGGCAAACACATGTCGCAAAGATGCAAACTCCCCAAAGTTGCAAGCTCACCAAAGATGTGAGTTGTGTTAGGCGAGCTTATACATGCAAGTTTTTTCTCTGCAAGTTGCCAACTTGCACTGAAACAATGATAATGTTTTATAAGATGTTTTGGCTGTTGATTAGACTAAAATCAACCAATAAAGAGACAAGTTTTACTGTACAAGTTCCAACATTTGCCAAGTTGTAATTGCTTATTATTATTTTCAGCTTATTTAAGCATAAATGTTCATGTAAACCAAAATTGTAGAATGAAAAACTGAAGTTTACAATCAATTTATTTTTTTTATATTGTTTTATTGCTTTCTGCCTCTATACATTCTTTCATTAAATATCCATCATGTTTCAATACTCTTACAAACAAGAAATCCTTGATTGTCCCTTATAGTAATCATTTAAAGATACAAGTCTAAATGAAAATTTTACAAGTACCTATATTTCTTTCTCTATCAAATTAAAAGTTGTCCCTTTCTTGTGTATGGGATAAGCTTGTTACCTTATAGTTTCTCTCTATTCTTTGAGTCTTTGATTGTTCTTCTTTTCTCTTTACAAATGAATTTCATGTTTAAAAAAATTAAGAGATAACTAACTTAATAAACCAAATTCCAAAATCTATTAATTTGAAAAACGATTAAAGTAAATAAAATTAATTAAATTTGATCTGTTGAGGTGATTAAATCAATTTATTTAGATAAATGCTCACCTCTAATTCTTCGGGTTAGCTATTACTCGATTTACCAATAAATAGATTTTTTTAATGATCAAAGGATTAGGATGAATTTTCAATTTAAGAGTTTACTTTATAGAGAAAGGATGGTATGAAACTGTAATTTCACGTCATCCCTATCCCTTTCTAATAAGATAATGAAAAATTCTTGATTTTTAGTATTTTTAGTTGAATTAAAAAAATATTTAGGAGGAAAAAGCTTAAAATAAAAAGAAAATTTTAATTTGTCATTCTCTTATTCGAAATTGATAGAGATGACGGGAATCATAATTTTATACAATCCCTTCCCTACTTGATATCAAGATTATAGGAAAGAATACAGAAATTCCAATCTAAGGCAGTCACCCTAGAATTTTCTCTTTATGGAGACTAAGATGAGTTCTATTTTTGTACTCAATCGATCATCTTCTGCTCCTTAGACCACATATATACATATATAGACACGTTGATGAATATCATGATAATAGTATAGTTTTTGTTTTGTGGAAAAAGTCAATGCAAGAAACCCAAACTCAACCCAACAACTGCAACTGCAACATTGGAAGAGATGAAAGTACAGATGGTGATTCGTAAGGAAACCAAATACGTGGTGGGTTCACCACAAACCTTGCCTTTTCAAATCAGATCAAAATGGACGAAATCAACCCTGCACACTCTCCCACTTTCTCTCTCACTCTTCATCATTCCTTCCTTAATTTTGTCTTTGCCTTTTTCTTCTACTTCTTCTTCCTCCTCTTTCCTCCCTACACAATTCAGATCCTAGAGTTGGTTTTCGTGTTTGCCTTTAGAAGCTCAAAGTTGGTCGAATTCAAGCCTTTTTCCTTTTTGTTTTTAGGGTAGCAGAAAACCCAAAGGATCCTGCTTGGCTTTTCAACTCCCTATATCTTCCTGGTAACTATTCAGCCATGAACCATATTTGTGTTATGATAAGCTGTTGATAGCTCATGAAGTATCTCATCTTTGATATCAAGTTGGGTTTTTACCACAAAAAAAAATTAATATATATCTTCATGGTATTCTGTTTCTGTTCGTATGACTATACTGGTTGCAGATAAATAGAATTTTTGATTTGTTTGTTGTCATGTTTGCTACAATGAGATGGCTTCAGTAATTTTTAATATTTTCTACTTTTATGGCAGGAAAACATTAAGCCTGTCTTCCGCGTCCCAGTAATAGTTGGAAATGGGAGGTGTATGATAAATCATTCGAAATGGCAGAAACAAAACTAGAAGCTAAAATGGTTGAAGCTATGCAGAGAAGAGCTTCTGAAGGAACTGCAATGAAATCCTTTAACAGTGTTATCTTAAAATTCCCTAAAATTGATGAGAGCTTAAGGAATTGTAAAGCCGTTTTTGAGCAGTTTGGTATAGCCCTTTTTTTCCCTCTTCTAAATAAAAATTCTACATACATCTTTTTATGTTTTGCATAATATTTTGAGTGGCATGTTCCATGCATTGCGTTTCTTTGTAGATGAGGACTCAAATGGTGCGATCGACAATGAAGAGCTGAAAAAATGTTTCAACAAGCTTCAAATTTCATTCACAGAGGAGGAGATAAGTGATCTGTTTAAGGCATGCGATTTCAATCAAAATATGGGAATAAAATTCAACGAGTTCATTGTACTTCTTTGCCTGGTCTATCTTCTCAAGGACAATGCTCCTGGACATGAAGGTGTATCCTTAACACAAAACTTGATTCACCTTATCTCTGTTTGTTTTAAGTTATATGTAGCTGTCTTGAACATTTACCTTGAGGTGATGTGTTCCATCGACATATGACCTTTTCATGGTATCCCATCCCTATAATACTTGCTATAATTGTGTTTGTTGTCTGTTATCTTGGCCTTCCATGACATTATCAGAAATCACGAATTGGAATGCCAAACTTGGAGGCCACATTCGAAACCTTTGTTGATGCATTCGTGTTCTTGGACAAGAACAAGGATGGTTTTGTTAGCAAGAACGAGATGGTTCAAGCCATAAATGAATCCGGGGAGCGTTCGTCTGGACGAATAGCCATGAAAAGATTTGGTCAGCAATCTCCATACCATATGTGTGCAATTTTTTTTTTTTTTTTTTACTTCACTTATGTAAAACTGCATTAATAAGTACTAGGAAGTTTTGGCATACACTGAACAAAGTGTATTGTGTGGTTGCAGAAGAAATGGACTGGGATAAAAATGGATCAGTGAGTTTCAAAGAGTTTCTTTTTGCATTCACAAATTGGGTTGGAATCGACGATGCGGAAGATAACGAAGATGAGGAAGAAGGGACGGTCTGAATCAACATATATACATATCAAGTGATGATGACATTATGATTGGTAGGTCAGCAATGAAGTCTCCTTTGTTTCTTTGTTTTCCAATAATCAAATGAATGGCCAAGTTGATATACAAGTTTCCATATAGGATAAAAGAGTAAGGAGTGTTCATTCATGAGATGAGGGTATGTAGAATGGAATCAAATTAAAAAAAAGAAAAACATTTACTTGCTTGTGCCGGAGAATCATGACGAGAGCAAATATTCAGCTAATGAAGGTGTATTACGGATGTTCGGCTACGAAAGCATTTAACGAATTGGTCCTTGTTTTAGTAATAATATTTACCATTTTATCTGCAAAACATCAATTGGCTCTTTTAACTTATCCTATAAACATTTTTTTAATATTTTCAAATTATTGTTTATCATTTGAGCCGAGAAATGAATACAATTATAAACATTTTTCTTAAAATCATGGTCGTCGGAATTGGGTCCAATTGCTTCAATTACTATTAAAAACCGAAAGAAAATTGAATTGGATAAAAACAGTTTGATTTTCTACTTTAATTTATAAAGTGAAGGTTTATATTATTTTTACTGTTTTCAAAATTAACTTTTTTTTTTCTTTATTATTCATCGCTTTTTCTATTCTTTTTTTAATTTTCAATAACTCTTCTGGTTTAACCAATTCCGCCTCATGAAAAATTGCTTAAAATAACTACTCATCTTTTAGTTAAAATAACTAGTCTTTACCCGCCTATTTTCTATGCTAATCATTATGTTATGTGCCAAACTTATATTTTTAAAACAATTTTATCATATAATAGGTTTGGAATTAACAAGTGTTGGGTGTAGTGGCAAGGTGCATTGCATTTTCAATGAGAGAATGGAGTTTGACCTTCGAAGATGACATTGTTGAGAGCGATAACCACAAATCCCAAACATGAACCGTAAAACAGACATGAAAATGAAAGATTTCATTTTTAAGTTAGCTCATTGCCTTTTTCAAATTCTACCTATTTGTCTTTATTTAACTCTAATATATATATATTTTTAATTTTAATCTAAAGTTTTGACAGCAAGACATCATTTCCTACATGTTGGTTTTACAAGATTTTCCATGCCTTAGCAGATTCACACAAATAAATGACTTGAAGTTGATCAAAGTCAACTCCACTAAAAATGACATTTAGAACTTGTGAATTTCCATGAGTAGCGGTAATGTATTTGCTTCTTCTTTAGGACATGTCATGCCATCAACAGTAGTCATAATGGGTCGAATCCACCTATCTTCAATAGCTTTCCAGGTTGCTTCATTAATAAACAAGGTGAAAGCATTCATACGTGCCTTTCAACATGCATGGTTTTCTGAACCAAGTAGCAACGGGGATCGAGTAATTGAACTACCTTCCTTTATGGATTCCATTGTTGCAAATCGAACATAATATCACCTTCAAGCAAATCTTAAAGCCTACTTTGATACGAATTGAAAAAGTATCAATTTCCTAGTTGTTCCAATTCGATGTCCCAACTGATGTTGGAATAGAAGTAGGATTAGGACAATTTAACAAACAAATTATAAAAGAAGAGTAAGGCAATGAGAGAAATCAACGCACAATATTTTTTAATGCAATTTAGATTTACCAATCCTATTCTGTGGAGCCACTCAATGAATGATTTTATTCAACAATTATTCATATCACCTATTGGCTTAAAGCCAATCTACTTTTACATGATGGATAATTGCAACCCCAACAATGAACCCAATTGTTACAAATTACTCACCCAACAACCTCACTTACAAGTCAAAATAACTCTCGAATAAAATGTCTACAAGAGTGTCGAGCAAAAACAATAAGAAAACTCAACACAACAGTCAAAAGAGACACTCCAAAAACTCATCTCTGTGTATGACCATCAAGTCTATTTATAGGCTAACACAAGAAGGCTTTCGTAACATTTAGATAGGCTTGAAATACTCAGTTAAAAGCTGAATTTATCTCTCTAATTATCTATAATAATTATCCCATAAATTCCTTCATATGCAAGTTTCCTATTAGCTTCAAATGCACTTATAAGATAAAGATAAAGTTTGCTTTCAATCAAACTCTTCTCTCTTCTATCATTTAACCAAGGAAAAAATAAATCCTCCAGCAACAATAAAGTTGATAAAAGTAAAAACAAGAAATCATTTGTTGATAGGAAGTCAGCCAAAATTATCCAAGTAAAAAATGCCAACAAACTTACTACACTTTAAGTATCCCAATAAGTTATCCCAAGTGTTGTCTTAAATGTTATTTAAACAAGGAATGAAAAAATGACATTTCAAGCAGTTAAAGTTTGTTGGAATTTCGATACTAAGGAAGAAAGAATTGCAAAGAAGAAACGAGAAAAATTTAGCAACAGAATTATTTGCTAAGGTTTTTATTATTTTTCACTCGTCTAAATTGAACAATTAACAACGGTACTTAAAACAAGAGAAATTCCTAAATATAGAAAGAAATAAAAAAGATATTTATGCTAATAAATGCTAAATATATTATACTAATAAAAATTAAATTTTCTAGAACATAAATATATTTTGTTTAACTTGTCTTGCAAGTAAACTTAACTTGTAAGCAATCTTTTTAAATTTTGTTCATATTTTTTTAGTCCACCAAAGTTGAAGTGTTCACCCACTTTACATGAACGATCATCTCGTAACACTCCTCCTTGGCCTTCATGCTATGAACACCAATTTTACCCCTCAACTCTTCAAACCTCGACTTTCCAAGTGGTTTGGTTAGGATGTCTACAAGTTGATCCTCTATACTACAATGGACCAGAGTCAATTCTTTGCTCTGTTCAACTTCTCTCACAAATTAATACTTGATTTTAAAATGTTTTTTCTTTCCATGAAAGACTAAGTTCTTCGCAATTGCTATGGCAGACTGGTTGTCACAAAAAAATTGAGTTGCTTCAACCTGTTCATGATTCAAGTCAAATAAAAATTTTCTCAACCAGATTGCTTGATTAACTACTGTTGCTACAGCTATATACTTAGCATCAACTATGGATTTAGCAACTGTTGATTGTTTCTTCGAAATCCAAGAGAGTACCCTAGATACTAGTGAGAAGAAATATCCAGAGGTACTTCACATATCATCCATTGATCCAACCCAGTCACTGTCAGTGTACCCAACAAATTTTAAGGAGTTCACCATTGCGATGTTTGCTATTGCGAGCCAAACATCAAAATCAATTGTTCCTTTGATGTATCTCAACACTTTTTTTGCCGCTTTAAAATGAGAAGTATCAAAGCAGTGCATAAATCTTAACAACAAGCCAACTGCGAACATAATATCTGGTCATGTTACTGTTAAGTACAACAAACAACCCACAAGGCTTTGATAGTTCTTCTCGTTAACTTTCTGAAAGTTTTCACTACTACAAAGTTTTTCTCCAAGTGCAATAGGCGTGCTGATTGGTTTACACTTCACCATACAGAACCTATTCAAAATCTTTAATCCAAAGCCCTGTTAACTTATAAAAATTCCTTCTTAAACTTGTCGAACTTCCATCCCGAGGAAATATCTCATTTCCCCAAGATCTGACATTTCGAACATGTTCTCCATTTGTTGTTTAAACTCCTTAACTAAGACTTTGCTGATTCCAATCACAAGTAGATCATCTACATATAGCGAAACAATTAGCAAAATTAGCTCGCCAATTTTCTTCACATGTAGGGTAGGCTCGCTAAGACTCTTTTCAAACCCAAGCTCGCGAAGTGCTCATCTATCTTCACGTATCAAGCTCGTAGAGCCTAGTTCAAATCGTATAGGGTTTTATAAGCCTATATATCTTCTCCTCTTTTTCTTTAACTGCGAACCCAAGAGGTTGCTCCACATAGATTTTTTCCTGCAAATAGCCATTCAGAAAGGTTTATTTAACATCCAGCTGATGAATTTTCCAACCTATTTATACTGTTAAAGCCAATATTAACCTAATTGTGTCCAACTTTGCTACTGCGGCAAAAGCCTCATAGTAATCAATGCTATACTGTTGACTAAAGCCTTTCACAACCAATCTCACTTTTAGCCTATTAAGTGAACCATCAACATTTAATTTGGTTTTGAACACCCATTTGATGCCAATGACTTTATCGTGCGATGGTTTGTAAACGAGCTCCCAAGTTTGGTTCTTATGAATCATGCTCATTTCCTCTCGTATGGCTTCTTTCCACCCTTCTATAGTTTTATCCTCTTCAAAGCTCGCAAGTTCAAGTAGTGTTACGTCAGCTCTCTGATAGATCTGATCAATGGATCGCATGCCTCTTATTGGAGTGTCATCAAAGCCTATTTCAGTTAGCTCATTGTCAGACCGCGACCTTAGCTCACCATCATCATAATGGTTTTGTGAACCTATTTCACCCAACCATTGTTCAACCTTAGTAACATCCCAATTCCATGTTTTACTTTCATCAAACACAACATCCCTGTTAGCCAAAATTTTCTTGGAGGAAGGATCATAAATTCTATAACACTTCATATTGTTGCTATACCCAAGGAAGATACCTGGCTGCGACCTCCTTTCTAACTTGCTTTTTTTACCTGTGGAACATGAGCAAAACATACACAACCAAAAATTTTAAGCGAGAAATAGAGGGTCTGTTTCCAAACCAAGCTTCGAATAGAGTCATCCTTTTACTACCTTAGATGGAAGCCTATTCAGTAAATAGACTAATGTATTCACTGCCTTAGCCTAAAACTCATTTGGCAACTTGCTTTCAAACAATAGGCATCTCGCCATATCCATTATTGTCCTATTCTTTCTTCCGCACACTCCACTCTGCTGCGGAGTATAAATATTGGTGAACTGGTGATAGATTCCAACTTCTTCACAGAAGTTTTGCAATATCTCAAAAGTGTACTCGATTCCATTGCCAGACCTAATCTTCTTCAGCTTCCTGTCAGTCTGGTTTTCAGCCTATGCTTTAAGTTTTCAAAATACTTTGGCAACACTAATTTTCTTTTCAAAAAATACACCTAGATATACTTGGTGTAGTCATCAATGAACAAATCAAAATATCTATATTCATTTAGTGAGGGTGTTTTCATGGATTCGCACATGTCAAAGTGCACCAACTGTAGCTTTTCTTCAGCTCGCCAAGCTTTGTTCACTAGGAAAGGTAACCTCACCTGATTTTCAAGTTGGCAGACCTTGCAAATATTGTTATTCTTTTCAACGCTGACTGTTTCTTGAACTAAACCTGCTTCGCACATTCGACTAAGATACTTATAGTTCGCATGTCCCATTCTTTTGTGCCAAAGGTTCACATCATCGATCGTACTGGTGTAGGCCCTTGAGTTCGCCAAATTCTAGTCCAACATAAAACTTATATTTTTCATCGAGGCTGTTACAACTTCATGTCCCAATGAATCAAACATTATGCAACCATAATTCTTAAAAACTACATTGCAGTTTTTCTCAAGAAGTTAACTAATGCTAAAAAGATTCTGATCTATCACAGGTACTAAGAGAACATCAGAAATTACTTTAATACCTAATGAAGAATGAATCACAACTTTGCTCTTACCTTTAGCTTCTAAGAGTTCGTCATTACCAATCCTCACTCTAAGATCGCAACTTCGATCAATCTTCCTGAAGATGCTTTCATCTGAGGTCATATGGTTGTTGCATCCACTATCGATCAACCAACCTCTTACGACTTTGTTCTTTGATGCAGAACTTGTGGCTGTGAACACATGCTCCTTCTGAATGCGATCTTACTCAACTGCTTGAGCCTGCACATGCTGTTGAAGGGTTTGCCCTTTGTTCTTGCATACTTTCTTCATGTGGCCTAACTGTTTGCATGATCTGGACTTAATATCTAGTCTGTACCAGTAATATTTCTTAGAGTGAGTGTTTTTCTTACAATGTGAGAATGGTGAATATTTTTTTCTTTCCACCATCTTGCATCGACTTTTCCTTCCTCTCTAACCAACCTTCCATTCCCTTATCTTTTTGGGGGTTCATACCTTCAATACTTAAGGCTCACAAAGCTTCTTCTTCTACATGCTCCTTATGCATTAATGCTCTTCTTTGTTCTTGAGCATACAGGGCATTTATCAATTCTGAAAGAGAGATCACCGAGAGATCTTTTGAGTCTTTAAGTGAGGAAATATTTGATTCATACCTTTCAGGAAGTGTTGTTATAACCTTCTCAACGACCTTGCTATCTGTGAACTCTTCCCCAAGTAACCTGATGTTATTTACCACCAACATAATCTTGTTTGCGTACTACTTCACTGATCGTTGTTTTATGCGATGTCAAAGTCTTAAAATTTATATAAAGAATGATCGAACCTGGAAACTAACTATGACAATGATTTGAGGCAAGCGCACCTATCGAACAATAGTATAGTTTAGGCAAGACTGGAATGTCGAACCCAAAAGAACCAAAAGTACTAATACTAACTCTCTTTTTATTATTTAGCCTAATTAAGGGAATTGTTTATCTAAACTAAAATTAACTAACTACTAAACTAAAGACTCTAAGACAAAGAAGAATGAAATTGGGAAAATAACTTTGAGGAAAAACCAATTGATTAAGACGATACCCAAGAAAGAATCCACCTAGACTTCACCTGTTATCTAACTTTGAACCAGGCGATTTATTCATTTGACTTGATCCATAAGATTCCCTTAGTTATATTAATCCCTCTCTCGAGGCGACTATCGTCTAACCCTAGGTTGATTAATTGAAATCTCTTTCTAATTAAAACCCCTAGAATTGCACTAACTCGATCTATGGACTCCCATATTAGGTTTCACCTTAATCCGGCAAAATCTGGTCACCCTATCTCTAGGCATGCGATCAACTCTGCTTAATTATGCTAGATCTACTCTTAGGCAGAGACTTTTTCTCCTCCACCTAAGCACATCATACTTGAATTAATATCCCGGAAATATCAACACAAGAATTAAGAACACATAATTAAGAACAAGTCAAATATTTATCATATAGTACAACAAATAATAACAAGATTCATCTTAGGATTCATCCCCCTCAAGTATCTGAGGGTTTAGTTTATAATAATAATAAAAGAATACATCTTAAAGGAAAAGATAAAACAAAACATAAGAAATCCCTAAAACCCCTGAAGGAATTGAATGAGAGATCCTCCATCTTGAGTATGATTCCTACTTCTTGAGATGAATCAACTGGTTATCTTCGAGTAAATCCCCACAAATCTGCCCTCTTTGGCCTAGCTGGACGCCCCCTAACTAAAGCCTTGGGTTCCCCCTTTTCAGGTCATACTTAGGGTGTTTATATAGGCTTCTAAATATGTTTCTTTGCCCCTAAGTGTCCTAATCCGAATGAAACTCTTCTTTCTCACGGCAGGGACACACCCATGGCACACGCCAGTGTAAGTCGTGGCTAGGCTGTGTTCGAGTATGTTGAATGAGGCACGACCGTGTGGTCTTAGGCCCAGGCCGTGTGGATTTCGTAGTATTGCCCATTTACTCCATTTTGGGCCCGTTTTCTGTTCTTTTCATCAGCCGGTGCTCTCCTAGGTATAAAACATGAAAACAAAGGATTAAGAGCACCAAATTATATAATTAAAGGCTTAAATAATCCAAAAGCATGCTAAATGTGGGCTTAAATATGTTACTTTTACGGTTTATCATTCACAATTTCTACCTCCTTCATCTTCAAATTCTCAAAATCTCTCCTAAGATTAATAAGTTGTTGTCTGGTCTTATCTGAACCTTGAAACTCCTCCTTTAGCTTATCCCAAGCTTCTTTTAGGGTTTCGCAGACCATAATACATGTGAATATGACATCCAAGATGATATTTTGTATACATGACATTGCCTTGTATCTTTTAGCTCACTTGTTACTATGATGTTTGATTTGAGAAATTGTAGCATTGTCCCTTAATGGTGCGAGCTCAACATTAGTATTCACAACCTCCCATAGGTCATAAGCTTGCAAGTAGGTCTTCATCTTGACAACTTATATATGATAATTTTCACCATTGAAAATAAACGATGAAGGTGGTGAGGAACTTGCAGAAGCCATGTGTAACTTAGTATGAACAATTACGACCCTTAAAAAGATAGCTCTGATATCAATTGTTGGAATTTTGAAATTAAGGAAGAAAGAATTGTAGAGAAGAAACGAGAAAAATTTAGCAACAGAATTGTTCGCTAAGGTTTTTATTATTTTTCACTCATCTAAATTGAACAATTAACAAGGGTATTTATAACAAGAGAAATTCCTAAATATGGAAAGAAATAACAAAGATATTTATACTAATAAATGCTAAATATATTATACTAATAAAAACTACATCTTCTAGAAAGTAAATATATTTTGTTTAACTTGCAAGAAATCTTTTTAAAATCTGTTCACATTTTTTTTAGTCCACCAAAGTTGAAGTGCTCACCAACTTTACATGAACAGTCATCTCGCAATACTCCTCCTTGGCCTTCATGCTGATAACACTAATTTTACCCCTCAACTCTTCAAACCTCGACTTTCCAAGAGGTTTGGTCAGGATGTCTGCAAGTTGATTCTCTATACTGCAATGGACTAGAGTCACTTCTTTGCTCTGTTCAAAAATCGCAATATTTCCCTAGTAATAAACTGGTGAAGCCATTTAAAAAAACACAAATAATAAACAAATTAAAAAAACATTTGAATAAACAAATATTATAAAACATTTAAAATATAAATTTAAAATAACATAAAACAAATAATAAACAAATAAAAAATAGGAAAAGGACAAAATGTACCAAGGCCTTAGAATCTGGTGGTGCCAAATTATTTGGCTCCATCAGAAAAAGGAAAATTTATTTAGAGCTCCCCATATTTTTTCAAAAATCGCAGTATTTCTTTAGTATTTATATAGGTGGCGCCATTCTACATAGTTCCACCAAAAAATTGATTTTTTTATCCCTAATGCTGACGTCGCATATTGGTGGCGCCAAACACTTTGGCTCCACCAAATTTTATTGTAGAATTTAGGTTATTTACGTATTTTATCAAAAAATAAGTCATTTATGTAATTAATTAATTTTTTGGGGTTAGTTTTATAAAAATCCTTTGATCTCATTATGGTTTTAGGAGGATTAGATGGAAATTGACATGTTTAGATTACATTGCATGTAATTTTCATGGTAGACATACATGATTTATGTCACTTGGTTGTGTTAATATACGTGATCAAGAATCGGTTTAATTATTATATATGTAACAAAAGTCGCATTGGTTCTATGTTAATATAACTAATGGAAGACATTGTTCAAAATACCTTTTAGTTATGATAGTAAAATTTTCAACTCATAAGGTTATAGAATGGCAAGTAATTATAAGGTCATTAGTATATATATGTGGTCTACGTGGAAGATTATTGTTTTGTATGGGTGACAGATATATATAATAAGAATAATTACATGTTATTGTTTATTATCATAAAAAGTTAGTCCAAATTAAAAGTGATCTAATATGATTAAGGTTTTGGGCTTCAGTTATTAAATAATGTATGAGCTAAATATATGTAGATACTCTAGTAACTAATTTCTAGTTGATGATGGGCTAATTAGAAATTAAATTTAATGTGCAAAAGTTATATATTACTGTTATTGTCCCAAGTTATAGATATGTAACTTTTCTAACATTTCATCTTAAAAAAGGAGAGAATTATCCTCTCTAAAATACATGTGTATTAATTTGGAAAATTAAAACTACGAGACTTGGAGATCTCAACATATTGATGGGTTAGGTACGCTTATGTATTTAGTTTTTTTTTTTAATTATCTAATATGAAATATCTTAATTTATTAAATTTTGTATTAGATTTTACAGTTATAACATGACCTTGGACATACTATTAGCGAAAACGAGAGCTCTAGCCTTAATTGGCCACACCAATCTAGTTCCCTAAGCATGAAGAGTCGACATAACATATGTATGCAGCGAGAGTTGACAATGCATTTAATATCAACAAGTTTAAGTTTGATCATCAATTCACCGATTGAACCTTTTTTTTTTTTCTTTTATTTGTAAGAAAAGACACATAAATTATATAAGGATGAGTCTCCTTTGTCCAACTTGACTCGTATCATCATGAACAATTCTAAGGATTTCATCAGGGGCTCCTATAAGTCCCAACTCCATAAACCAATTCAACCCATTAATCACTAGTATTATACTTTCTAAAGGTTAAAACCGAGATTATTGTTATTTCTTTGAGGTCATTATTATTATTAGCCAAAATATACATTTGTTAAACCCAAAAAGGGCAAAGTAGCAAAAAGGTTAGTGAAACAAGATTCAACACAAAGCCAAACAAACACCAACCATCATAGACACCAAAACCGTAGACACAAAACACTCAAAAGATGCACCACCACTCCCTAACCCAAATCCACCAAAAAAAAAAAAAAACAAAATGAGCCAGTATATCTTCAAAAAGAAAAAGAAAACAAACTCTTACAATACTCCAATAATACCTAAAGAAACATTGAATTACCAACATAGAACTAGCAACAAGATAGCCTAAAAAAACGACTCTCTAGCAATTAGGGGTGTTCAAATGGTCAGTTTGATTATTAATCGAATTACTCGAAATGTAAAAATCTTTAACCGTTAATCGAATCGAAATTTTTTTTCAAATACATTGATCGAATCGAAATATTTCGATTAATTCAACCAGTCGACCGAATTAACCGAAATTTATATGTTTTTGTCTTTTGATTAAAATAAGTATAATAAAACATATAAAAATACATTGCTAATGTTCACTTTTTTTAATAGTTCAAAAAAATATATTATATATAATATATATTATTTATTTCGATTAATATAAAAAATAATAGTTCAAAAAACATATTGCTAATATAAAATATATATTATATATAATATATATTATTTATTTCGGTTAATTATCCAATTTCGAGCCAAATGAACCGATAATCGAAATTTCAAAAAATCATTAATCAGCTTCGACCAAACTAAATTTAACCACCGACTGATTAACCGAATTAGATCAATGTCGATTGATTAATTTAATTTTAATCGAACTATAAACACACCTACTTTACAATTTCTTAACAACCTTATCCCTATAATAAAATATACCAACCAGAAACGTTATCAAGTCGAAGAAACACAAAAGAAGTAGCTCTCACACCAAAAATAACCAACAAAATAAGGCAAATTGAGCAATAAAATCATCACCATTGAAAATATCTTGGGCCAAAAAATCCCAATAAGACAAGGACCAAAGATTAAAACTTTAAAAAAGAGAACTTAACCCATCTAAAAATCTTGATTTAATCTTCTCTCTTCAATATCAACCAATTCTCGAATGACATCATCTTCATTACTAATGACCCTAAGACCCAATTTTTCTCAAGTTGCCATACCTCTGTAGCTTCCTCCCAAAATTTAGTTTTTCAATTAAGAAATTCAAAATCAAATCAAGAGTGATTTGCAATTTCCCTCCAATGACAAAAGTTTTGAAAAACTATTTTTTATATTTCCTACCTCTCCATTTTTTCTTAAACCCAAGCTCCACAATTTTTTGTTATTCATTTTCAAACATAGATTTAACTTTTCTTGATTTGGATTTTTATGTATCATATTCACTCGGCATTCACCTTCACTCCTTGTACTCAAGTCGCAAGGACTAGATTCTATTAACAAATCTTCTCTAGTCTCTTTCTAGAGAAGAAACTGTTGGAACGCCGATACCCTATGGCGCAGCAAAATAAAATTAGATCCGGCGATCCAAACCATGGATCCATGTGTGAAGAACGAATCGGGGTGAAATAAAGGTTTCGAAATTACCAAAACTTCAACTGAGTAGACAATGACGCCTTGGCAACAAGAGTTTTGATCTCATTGTCGAATCAAGCCACAACCTTTTCGATGTCGGCCTCTCACGTGATTCACCCGGTTTGACTATGAGCGGAAGAAATCTCCAAAACTATTTTGGAGGTTTATTTGCTTGATGACTGCTAGACCTAACAAGCAATCTCTTAGGGTTTTCACATAAGCTTTGCCTCTTTTAAATACCTTTTATATTGGGTATCCTTTTAATTGGGCCTTTTATAATGGGTTTTTTTTTTTTCATTGGGCCCATTATTTGGTATCCTTTTAATACCCTTTTATAATTGGTATCTCTTGAATGTATCATAAGATTAAATAAATATAATAAAGTTTTTAACCGAAAATTATAATTACATTAATTATATCCAAAATTATAATTACATTAATTATAATAAGGATTTTGATAAACTATATTTATTTAAATTTATATATGAATCAAATTCATATATTAATAGAATTATGTTGTCATTATGTGTACAACATCCTTGTACATATAATATGTTCAATATTTGATTGCCCAATTAAATTAATTCTTTAATTAATTTAATTCATGTGACAACTAAAAACAATACCAATTATATTTTATTAGTTCATTTAAACCATAGGGTGTGACCACTGTAGGTTCTTGCAACGTTAGCGATAATAATAGAACGATTCTAATGTCACAAACAATGAGTGGCATCTAGCAATGCATCATTGCTACCTAAGTTACAAGAAGTCATGATTCCATATAACTTTTTGTGATTAACCTTTCATACATTAATCCTTAAGTCCTTTATCTCTCCGGAATGGACACAAGTCATGGAATAGTCACACTTGTATAGTCCATCCCATGTTTCTTGATATCTTGAGTAGACTATGATATACAAATTAGTATAACATCTCATGTCAACTTATTTGAGCATGGCCATGCATTTCTAGTCTCATTCAATCAAGTGGCCTAAGATATTACTCCCATTATGTAGGAGGGACTTATCCTATATTGATCAACCATATCCCTCTACATAGATTGTGGTATATCCAACATCAGTCTTTATAGAACAACCAATTATGGTGTACGTTTGACTGTATCAAAATATACAACTCACGATGTTGAGATAATAATTATCTCAAGTCTGAGGATCATATACATATTAATCACTATGAGTAATGTTGTGACAATTACATAATAATCCAATAAACATACTCATAATGGGTCAATCCAATATGTTGTTCTCTAACACACATATTCACGCATTGATTTTGACAATCCACATCAATGGCAACTCTTTATCATCAATCAACTACATGTTAGTCTTAATGCATTATTGTTGTCCTAGTCAACAATAATACTCGACTAAGGATCTTTTAAGAATAATCATATTATTCTTAGGACATTATTATAAAACAGTTTATTTATACACACGTAAAGAAAAAGCTGAAATAATAATGACAACGCTTTATATTAATAAACATGGTAAATTAAGTATGTTATTACAACCATCTCATGATTGGTCTTTGGGCATACTCTTACAGAAACCTGTTTATAGAAATACCTTTCACTGCCACCGCATCCCACACTCCCTAATCCCAGCAATAGAAAAACCCATATCCTGTAAGTTAGCCACAACCCGAGAAGAAATAAGATTAGTATCCATTTATTCATTTTCAATAGCCAATTGGGCCCCTAAAAAAGTAGAATCAAAGCCACCTCATCATGCTAGCATTACCTTCCTTATGTTGATCCCACGTGCTCATTTTTGGAAATAGGAGAGTTGTTACTAGCCATTTCTTCAAACCCAATAAATAGGATCCGAATAAAATATCCATGGAGCAAGAGACGGTTAACTAAGGCAAGCCCAAGTAAAGAAAAATTCTGGCAACACAAACAAACTTATCTTGAAGATCAACAAATATTGTAGCGAGGTTTATAGAATACTAAGCTCAATTTCAATTGGTATGCACTGTAAAACGTATGTTTCTCAGCTCGCCAATAAATATGAGTGGATGATGTTTCGCTGTCAACAGACCGACAGACAGTGACTTGGCCACTTGTCTCTTTCTTTCTTCCTCAAATTTGCACGTTCTTGCCATTTACTGGATTTTGATTAGCGCCAGAATCTTGCTCAAATGGATAAAGTAAAGCTACAAAAAATGGTCGCTAGATTGTTGGCCTATGTATATATACTAGTCGTAATCTCACCTAAAGTTGATGACATTTATGAATACGTGTCGTAATTTCATCTACAGTTGATGTTAGATGACAGTTATCAATATGTAAAAGAAAAAGTATTCCGATTAATAGCTTAAGCAGATTTTTACAATTTAATGATTAAATTTATAATTTTTTTACTTTTTCATGAATAATTAACTATTAGTTGTGGATTGAGTTTTAGTTCGATTGGTACCAGCATTGTTGTTAGTGTAGGAGGACGTGAGTTTTAGTGCGTTGAAGTGCATTATCCTCTTATTTAAGGGTTAAGGAAGGATTATGGGTAGTTCTAGACATTATATCTAAGAGAGCAGATATAATAAAAATCTATAATAATAAAAATATTTTTTATACATGATAAATCGTAATTTACACATATTTTAACCCCATGCTTAGCTTATTTTTGGATAAATATTCATTAGATTTGATGAATTCGATGCTCCTAATCCTTTGATTTCATGTTTTACACTCAGGAGAGCATAGGAAGTCGAAAAGGACGAGAAATGGGCCAAAAAGGGACAAATGGGCCCACCTTAAAAATCAACACAGCCTGGACCAACGTACACGGGCAGATCACACGGCCGTGTGTGATGAGCAGAATCGAGCACAGCCTGAACTATCGTACACGGGCGTGTCACACGGCCGTGTCCTTGCCGTACCAAAGTTTAAGTCTATTTGGAATAGGGTACTTCTGGCCAAGAAAGGCATTCCAAAGCCTATATAAACACCCTAAGGGGTGACCAAAAGGGGGACGCTGAACAGGATGTAGAAAATACTCGAAGACAGCCATCGAGAGCAGCTCGGAGAAGGATCTCCATCAAGACTGAAGATCACCCATCAAGTTCTTTAGAAGTTTTTAGGTTTCCCTATGTTTTGTTGTTTTCCTTACATTAAGATGTTCCCCTCTATCATTATGAACTAAACTCCCTAAATACCTAAGGGAATTAAACCTAAGATGAATCTTATTATTATTTAATTTATAAGATAAATACTTGTTCTTATTCTTAACTATGGGTTTTTAATCTTGTTTTGATAATTCAGGTTATTGATTCAAGTTGAATGTGCTTATTTAGTGGAGCAAAAGTCCCTGTTTAAGATAAGATCAACACAATTAAGAGAAGTTGATTGCAATCCTAGAAATAAGGTGACAAAAATCTGTCGGATTAGAGTCAAATCTAATAAGGGAATCCATAGATCGAGTTAATGCGACAATAGGGGTTTTAATTAGAAAGAGATTTCAATTAATCAACCTAGAGTCAGTTGTTAGTAGCCTCGAAAAAGGTATTAATATAATTCAGGGATTTTTTTGGAATAAGTCAAGTGAATAAATCATATGAATCAAAAGTAATAAGTGAAGTCTAGGTGGATTCTTCCTTGGGTATTGCCTTTATGATATAGTTGCCTAAAAGTATTTTCCCAATTTGTTCTTTGTCGTGTTTTTAATTAATTAGTTTTAGTTTAAAAGGAAATCACTCCAATTATTAGGCTAAATAATAAAAAGATAGTAATTATTAGTACTCTTGGTCCTTGTGGATACGATATTACCGGTCTTACCATAACTATACTATTGTTTGATAGGTGCGCTTGCCTTTATTATGATCGTAGTTAGTTTGAGACACATCAAGTTTTTGGCGCCGTTGCCAGGGACTAAGATATTAGGAACACTAAATTTTTATTACTTTAGCCATTCTTATTTTTATTTGCAATTTATTTTATTTTAACTTTCTAAATTCTTTTTCTTTGCTTCTGGCAGGTATCTCTAGTTTATGACTAGAAGAAATCCATCAGGACCCTTGATTTTTGACAGTGAGATAGAAAATACAGCTCGCAAAAACCAGAGAGAAATAAGGCGAAGTTTACAATACATAGAGCAAGAGGACGAAACTAATACTACCGAAGAAATGACTGATAATAATCCGCTTCCTCCAGTGGTTGCCACGAATCCAGCTCCTCGTACTATGTATGATTATGCTAAGCCTACTTTAACAGGAACTGAATCAAGTATTGTTAGACCTATTGTTGCTACTAATACTTTGAACTGAAACCTAACACTATTCAGATGATTCAGCAGTTTGTTCAGTTTGATGGTTTGCAGGATGAGGATCCAAACAATCACTTGGCAAATTTTCTAGAGTATTGCGACACTTCCAAAATTAATGGCATTTTTGATGATGCCATTCGCCTTCAGTTGTTTCCCTTTTCGTTGAAGAACAAAGCTAAACAGTGGTTGAACTCGTTACCACGAGGATCAATCACTACATGGGACCACATGACCGAAAAATTTTTACTCAAATACTTTCCGTCGACTAAAACGGCTAAGTTAAGGAATGATATCTCTTATTTTGTGAAGATGGATCTAGAAACACTTTACAATGCATGGGAGAGATACAAGGATCTACTGAGAAGGTGCCCTTACCACGGGTTACCTCTATGGTTACAAGTTCAAACCTTTTACAACGGTGTGAACCCCTCAACTAGGCAGCTAATTGACGCAGCTGCCAGTGGAACCCTAAACAACAAAACCCCTGAAGTGGCTTACGAGTTTATAGAGGAGATGTCACTGAATAACTATCAATGGCAAGTTATGAGAACAAAGCCGACAAAAGCCGCCAGTGTTTTTAACCTCGATGCAGTCACCATGCTATCAAACCAGGTAGAACTTTTAAGCAAAAAGATTGATGGTTTGTGTGGTTCTTCGTAGGTACATCTAGTGATGCAGTGCGATACGAATAGAGGAAGGACAAACAATACAGAATATCCATCCTAAAGCCATGGCACAGAAAACGAACAGATGAACTATATGGGTAATAACTCTAGACCTCAAAATAACCCTTATAGTAACACTTACAATCTAGGTTGGAGGAACCACCCAAACTTCTCATGGGGTGGTCAAGGAAATCAGAGACAGCAACCCCCTCCAGGCTTTCAACAGCAACCCTACCCACAACAGAAGAAGTTGAACCTTGAGGAGATGCTAACAAAATTTATCGTGATGTCAGAAACCCGTTTCCAAAACAACGAAATAGTACTCAAAAATCAGCAAGCGTTGATCCAAGGGCTCGAAAACCAAATAGGTCAGCTTGCCAAGTTGATATCAGAAAGACCATAAGGTAGCTTGCCAAGCAACACTGAAACTAACCCAAAGGAGCAACTTCATGCCATCACTGCTCACAATAGTGAAGGGTTAAACAAGCCAAATCGAGGCAAGAACCTGTTGTAAGTAAAGGTAAGGTTGAGGTGAGCCACGATACACAGAAACCGATAAGTAAAGAATATATACCTCGTGTGTCATATCCTAACGCGACTAAGAAAGACCGCACAGATGAACAACTTGGTAAATTTCTTAGACTCTTAAAAAAGCTACATATTAACTTACCATTTATTGAAGTTCTTTTGCAAATGCCCAACTCAGCCAAATTTTTAAAGGAGCTTCTCGCAAACAAACCGAAGTTTGATGATGCGTCGCACGTAGAGTTAAATGCAGTTTGCTCAGCCCTTCTACATAATAAACTACCCGATAAATTAAAGGATCCAGGGAATTTTACTATTCCTTACTTAATTGGTAGTTTAGATGCTAACAATTCTTTAGCTGATTTAAGGGCGAGTATTAACGTCATGCTCTATAAAATGTTTAAGCAACTAGGTCTAGGGAAACCTAAACAAACTAGGATGAGCATTCAACTAGCAGATAAAACTATTAGCACTCTTAGGGGAATTGTCTAGGATGTGCTTGTAAAAGTCGATAAATTTATATTCCCAGTTGACTTCGTTGTCCTAGACATGGATGAAGATAGAAACGCACCTTTAATTTTAGGGCGACCGTTTTTAGCAACTGCTAAAAATAGGATTGATGTTGGTACAGGTGAACTTACACTTCATGTAGGTGACGAAACGATCACTCTTCAGGGTCTTGACTCAGCTAGGACATCGAGTAATAAAGGTGAGAACAGAAATTCTATTAATGACCATTTAGTTCAACTTTCTTTTTAGGAAGCACTATGAAATTACACAACTGAGCCTTATCCTAGACCTCATGCCAACAAAGAAATAACTTATGAGGAGCGAAGGCTTCAGATTGATGAACTAGATGAATGGAAGACACATGTTAAGGAGAAACCAAGAACACACGAAGCAAAACCGAGGCAACTCCATAACGAACCTAAAGATGAAGAAAACTACTTCAAGGTTGGAGATCGAGTGCTAATGGATAATACAGATCCTCATGTTGCCACTTCTGAACCTAATAGAATAACTCCTTTCACGGTACTTAATACTTTCTCATACGGTACAGTCGAGGTAACTCATTCTCAATTTGACACCTTCAAGGTAAATCGTACTCGTCTAAAACCTTATTTTAATACAATTGATAGTAAGAAAGAAGAGTTTCGACTCTGTGAAGCATCATGACCATACGGATGAGAGGTAAGTCGAGCTTAGACTCTAAATAAGTGCTTTTCGGGAGGCAACCCGAGCACTAACCCTACTAATTAGTTTAGTTTTATTTCTTTTCATGTTTAAATGCAGGTTTTTAACCCACACGGCTAGACACACGATCGTGTCCAAGACCGTGTGGAAACAGGACAAAAATTTTCCTCAAAACATGGGCTGCAATAAAATGCCATGGCCGTGCAATGCGACCGTGGATGAAATTGACTAAAGAACACGGGCGTGCAACACGCCCGTGCCTATAGGTCATGGTCGACACTGACTAACCAACATGGGTGTGGAAACCTCTACACAGGCGTGAGAGGAACGAACGGAGCATCACACGGCCGTACGATTCGGCCGTGTGACCGAACACGCCCAGGGCACACGAGCGTGGGCCACAACCATGTATCCAACTCTCTATTTAAACATCTTCTTCTGTTCACCTTCTTCCTCAATTTTTTCCCTTTCCCCTTTCTCTTATTCCTTCTTCACACCACCACCACACCAACCACCATCCTTGCCACAGTTGGTCACTTCTTTTCCCCTTTCTTTTTAAACTCATGTCTATTTTCCATTATTTACTTTTATTTTTATTTTTATTTTTAATTTCTTTATCATTTTATTCTTATTATTCATGCCACTTAGATTTAGCTTAGGATACAATAAGATCAGGCTGGCTGCTTCAAGGATTCAATTTCAAACGGATCGAGGCACTCCCCCACGTTCACCTCTACCCAATCCTATCCGATTTCTTTTCATTGACTCCATCCAAAATTCAAGAAGTTTCACTCATTTCCCTATCTTATGATTTTCTTAATAAATTGTCATTATTTATCTTTGTACATTGAGGACAATGTACATCTTAAGTGTGGGGGGTTAACTATAGTATTATTTGAAAATCCCTGAATTATGTCTTGTTCTTAAGTGGTTTTCTCATTTTACTATTAGAATGAAATTTCTATTAACTTATGATTTTTAATGATATGTTTTGGATTAAGTCATAGGTAATTGTGCATTGATAATTTAAACTTTAAGACATTAGAGAATCAAGAATGATAAGTTTATTTTCAGAATTAAAAATCTATTAGGTTATTTCCCTAAGTTTAAATATTACTTTGAAGTTTGAAATTTGCAAGGTTGACATCAAAAACCATAATTTTTGTGAGATTTTAAGACTTTAGAGCATAAACTTTTCGTGCTCACTTTTTTAATTATGAGTGTGTCAATATTGTTTGTTATTCTAGAACTTGCTTCGATTATACATGTCGAGACCACACTTTTGATTTGATATACTGAGATGATAAAGGCACCTAGGTGTTAACCCACTTATTCCACTAAAAACCTACCTTCATAATTAACCCCTAGTGAACCCCTTTGAACCTAACAAACCGTTTCTTGACTCACCCATTAATATTAACCCAAAACCCAGTTATTGATTCGTTATTCCCATTTTATTGACTCCCTTTTTATTGAGATTTGATTTGATCAGTTTCCTAACTATGTTCTTTATTTCTGTTGTTAAATTCATCTTACTATCGTACGTAAAAAAAAGTGAGAGAGAAAGAATTATATGTTATTACTAGTTCCATTCTTTTTGAGCTTAAATAATTAGTTTCATATTTTGAGAAGAAGCTCGTGTTATTTCAATTGATGTAATTATTCAGTAGTAGTTCATTTTTCTAGTTAGGTAAATTGTCAATTCAATCTCGATTCTAACTCTCTAATTCAGCCTTTATCCACACCTTTAACCCAAGCCCTATTACAACCCTTTTCAAGACCTTTTGATTTGTGTATCATCTCATTTTATAGTGGTGGAGATTTGATTTTCATGCAAGCCTATGGTAATAACTTTTCATGTTTGACTTTTGAGTGCTTTATCTTGAACCTTAAACACTTTGAGTGATTTGAGTGAATCCTTAGTAAGGATGTCAATCCTTGTCAGTTTTGATTCAGAGGTAATTATTTAGATAAGGGGAAACACCCATGTTTTTGTACTACAAAAATTGTGACTTAAATTGTTTGCATCTTTAAGACTCTTCTAGTTAAATTATCCATGTATGAATTAATTGTGAATTATGACGAAACATTATTGATAAGGATTATGAGTTAAGGAAGTTTAATTTTAATTGTGAGTTGAGGATTTTGCTTGAGGACAAGCAAACGCTTAAGTGTAGGGGTATTTGATAAGCCGTAATTTACACATATTTTAACCCCATGCTTAGCATATTTTTGGATAAATATTCATTAGATTTGATGAATTCGATGCTCCTAATCTTTTGATTTCATGTTTTACACACAGGAGAGTATAGGGAGTCGAAAAGAACAAGAAGCGAGCTAAAAAGGGACAAAATGGGCCCACCTCAGAAATCAACACGGACAGATCACACAGCCATGTGTGATGAGCAAAATCGAGCACGGCCTGGACTATCGTACACGGGCGTGTCACACGGGCATGCACTTGCCGTACCAAAGTTTAATTCTATTCGGAATAAGGTACTTGTGGGCCAAGAAAGACATTCCAAAGCCTATATAAACACCCTAAGGGGTGACCTAAAGGGGGACGCTAAACAGGAGGCAGAAAATACTTGAAGACAGCCATTGGGAGTAGCTCGGAGAAGTATCTCCATCAAGACTGAAGATCACCCATTAAGTTCTTTAGAAGTTTTTGGGTTTCCCTATGTTTTGTTGTTTTCCTTACATTAAGATGTTCCCCTCTATCATTATGAACTAAACTCCCTAAATACTTAAGGGGATGAAACCTAAGATGAATCTTATTATTATTTAATTTATAAGATAAATACTTGTTCTTATTCTTAACTGTGGGTTTTCAATTTTGTTTTGATAATTCAGGTTATTAATTCAAGTCTAATGTGCTTATTCAGTGGAGCAAAAGTCCCTGTTTAAGATAAAATCAACACAATTAAACGGAGTTGATTGCAACCCTAGAAATAGGGCGACAAAAATCTGTCGGATTAGAGTCAAATCTAATAAGGGAATCCATAGATCGAGTTAATGCAACAATAGGGGTTTTAATTAGAAAGAGATTTCAATTAATCAACCTAGAGTCAGTTGCTAGTAGCCTCGAAAGAGATATTAATATAATTCAGGGATTTCTACGGAATAAGTCAAGTGAATAAATCATATGAATCAAAAGTAATAAGTGAAGTCTAGGTGGATTCTTCCTTGGGTATTGCCTTTATCATATAGTTGTCTAAAAGTATTTTCCCAATTCATTCTTTGTCATGTTTTTAATTAATTAGTTTTAGTTTAAAAGGAAATCACTCCAATTCTTAGGCTAGATAATAAAAAGATAGTAATTACTAGTACTCTTAGTCCTTGTGGATACGATATTACCGGTCTTACCATAACTATACTAATGTTCGATAGGTGCGCTTGCCTTTATTGTGATCGTAGTTAGTTTGAGACGCATCAATACATTATTTAATATTTACTATACAATTACTGAAATTTAATGTATAAGTTGAAATATTTTTTTTGGTACAATAATGACTCGAACTTAATTAAAGAGAAGATGAACACTCACTAATAGGCCATAACTTGGAGTTCTATAAGTTAAAAATAATTTTAAACTAAAAAATATATAATCATAATATCATGTTATAATAATTTAATATTTGTAAATATGAAAGTTATTTTATATTTTTTATAATTAGCATTATTTTTAATTTTAGCTTATAAAGTTGCTTATTATGCTATAAATAAATTAATATTATCTTATAATATTTATTTTTTTATTTTTTTTATCTAAAAGACATTGTGTTTAAACTTAATTGTGATTTACCCTACCGAGTTATCATGACTTCAAACTTAAATGATCAATAATAGTTGTAATTACATGGATATTTTTTAAAAAAAAATTGTAAATTTTTCTTATCATTTATATTAATATCTTATATAAATTTTAAAAAATATTTAATTATTTTGTTATATATAAAAAAAATGAAAAAAATATTTATAAAAATAAAATTAATTATTTTAAGGAGGTTAATAATATAGAGAGAAGTTTCTTTATAATAAATATAATTGATGGAAGTTCATAAAAAAAATATTATTGATTGAAGAGTTGTCTGCATTTATATCTTTTTAACAATTTTTTGTATTGATGCATTACAATCATTTAGGTTTTGTTAGGTAAAGTAGAGAGAAAATTGGAAGATAGAAAAATGAAAGAATAAAAAAATAGAACCACAAAAAAAATATAAATTTTATTTTCATAAGTGTGCTTAGTAGGAAAGATGAAAAAAATGAAAAGAAATTTTTTTTTTTCCTTAAGTGCTCAGTCAAGTTGAAAAATAAAAGAAAATAAAATAAAACAATTGAAAAATGCATAACTTGAAGTAACATGCACTTCTCTCACATTTTTTATTCTCTCTTTTCCTCGTTCTAATTTAAAAGAATTAATTTTTATGCATTAGGATGGAAAATGATTACTCCTATCTTTTTTTATCACTTTTCTTTTCAATCAAGCACACTCAATTTTTATTTTATTTTTCCACTTTTTTACTCTTTCCTTTCATCTTCACTTTTCTACCAAGCACACCCTTAATTTTTTGTCCCGCTTTAATGTTTCAATTATTGTCCAGCGTTGTTTAAGTGCCCTTAGTCCACAACCATATATTGTAGGTAAAAATAAAATAAATTATTTTATGGAGTTTAATGATATAAAGAAGTCTAATAAGTAAAAATTATGATAGTGTTATGAATATTTTATTAAGTAGATGTCGATCAAGATATAAATAAGTTTTGATATACTTTAAATTTTAATAGTCATTAGAAGTAGAGTTATATTTTATTTATACTTCTTGTGTCTATAAATATAGACTCTGGAGAAGCATTGTAAATGATTCCGATTGATCAATAATATACGCTCTCTCTTTGTTGTCTCATTCTCTTTGTTATTTACTTTCTGTCTTTTTATTTTATAACATGTTATCAGCACGATTCTCTTTTATTTTATAATATGATCACTCCAAATCTGCTGCTCAAGTTGTTGTCGATTGCCTTCTAGAGCTACTGTAATTTCAATCTTCAACTGAGGTCTGCGCACTAGGGTAATCATTATCTAAAGAAATTTATATAATTGATATATTTTTCTTCTTTGTTGATTGATTTTTGGTAAAATTATTTTATGAAGAAAAATATTATTACTTTAAGTTTCCTTTCAAACTAAGATTATTTTATTAAATTATAGTTTGCATGATATTTGGATGATTAAATTTTTTGATGATTAAATTATTATTATTAAATATGCTTGAAATTTGATTAAAATTATGAGAGAAAGTATTACTAATCAATTGCCTTTGATTAAAGGAAAAAAGGGAAATTCAGTAGGATTTAATTGACTCATTAATTTGTTATTGTTGAATGATCGGATTTTACCTTTTAGATTAAACTATAAAGTACAAATAATTTATTAGAGCATCATAAGATTTTATAACTTATATGTAGTATGTTCTTATGAAAGCATAGTTATTTTAGTACTTGTAATAGTGCTCTTGATAATAACCAAGGTGATGACGATGATATTAAAAATCTTCAAGTATATTTTACTATGATTTATTTATTATATTATGTTTATTATAATTGGAGACTAATCATGACAACATGAATAGATAGATTTTTATTTGAAATTCACGTATGTTTGCGATGGTGATTATGAAATAAAAAATGAATGAAGGCGTTTAGAAATCTATCCTACTAAATTTGTTGCATTCCTCGAAGTGGATGCAAACATAAAGAAAATAAAATATATAACTATGGACCAATAAAAGTGGGAACATAGTAATAAATAAGAGAACAATAAGAATTCTCGAGATAACTCTTCAAAAGGTAAATATAAATTATGTTATCAATAAGATATAAAATATTATTGGCCACATATGTAGCATATGCCCAAATATTTTGTTTCTATTAATATTCTTTGAGGAAGAATATGAGAATGTAGTAATGAATTCTATCATTATAGATAGAAAATATTTATCTTATTTGGTACTAAAACAAACAAATATTATTCCAATATTTGATAGTACCAAATTAGTTGAAAGCTCTAGAAGAGCTAATATATCAATATCTAAAAGGCACAAAATTTGTGATGGTTAATGCGTTGGTTTTAAAAGATATCATATTGAGATTGTGAATGAAGAATATATTATATTTCATATGAATCATTGTTGCTCTAAATATCTATTTTAAAAGGATGAAAAAGGGGAGGATTGAGTTATTGAGCAAAATATTTGACTGTGAAAGATCTACTTATGAGCAATATAATATGGTAGTTCTATCTAAAGCTTGTTATGGTTGGATGCACCTGAAGTTGTAATTTTTTTTTTTTTTTTTTTGGATATGTGAAGATTTTGGTATATTCCCTAAAGCGAATATTGCATATAATTGTTTTGAAATTATATTTATTTTGTTGACTTAGCGGCATTTTAAACTTCACATTGATTTAGACATTTTCAGTAGTAAATGTCACAATAGTACTTATATATGGATACAAAGTAAAAGGAATGACAGTAAAATTATCAATTTGTCACAATTTATATCGACATTATTAGTACAATTAAAATGCATGTTAAAGTAAATCAGAAGTTTACTGATACAAATACATTTACTATTTGGCGTGACCAATTAGACCATCCTGGATCATATATGATGCAATAATTAATTGATAATTCATATGGACATTCATTAAAGAACCAGAAGATTCTTTAATTTAAAGAATTCTCATTTATTGTTTGTTCTCAATGAGAATTGATTATTAGAAACTTACTAGCTAAAGTTGAGATTTAATGTCTTGCATTTTTGAAATGAATATGGGCTCATTGATCCACCATGAAACATCCTATACTCGGCCCAGTCGCCGGACTTGAGCTATAGGATGCTACAACAATAAACCTGAACATTCACAAGCAAATTATTCGATAATACTCAATAATTAATAAATACAAGTTACGTCAATGTTAAACATGCATTACAATCAAAACTGAGCCTTAATTGGGCTTACAAAAGCCTTTGAACAAGTTCAGAACTAAATCGGGACATGTAACATTCATATCTCGTTTCGGTCACTAGAATAGAGTTACAGCACAAATTAGGACTTATAACAATTTGCATCCAAATATCAAATAAATTCCATTAATACAGATATGTTCGAAAAGAAATAAAACATACATGTATGGGCTTTAAACCGGGTCTTCGAGGCGCCAAAAATAGTTTATGAATAATCGGGGACCAAATTGAAACAAAATTGGACATTTTAGGTGAAATTGAAAAATTTTCACCAACAGGGGTCACACAGCCGTGCGGCTCTCCCACACACCCGTGTGGCCATCCCACAAGCCCATGGGCTCAACCTTGTGTCTACTCGTGTAACTCACTGACTTGGTCCACATGCCTGTGTCTCAACTCGTGTGTCAAACTGTGTGAACCTTGCACCTAACACGCTTGGTTACACACCCGTGTGGGCTACCCGTGTGTGACACATGGCCGTGTGGCAGCCCGTGCCCCAGGTTGTGTGCACCATTAATTTACCCAAAACTTGCCCTTTCCATACCCAAATGCTTGTGTACCTAAACATACCCAAAGTACATGCATACAAACCTTCAAATTACATTCAAATATGTTCAAAACATGGCAAAGAAATTAGTCTAAATGCCAAACTAATATGTCATCAATGACACCAAAACTCAAACACTTAGACAATTCATTACTTCAAATTGACATACAAGTTACAAATGCACATCCAGGGTCTAACTTCCACAACCAAAATGCCTTACTTGTTTCATATTCAACCATACCAATTTTCCAACTCATTCAACACACTTGCATATGCTACAACATGACTCATGTTATCAAACATGTACTTACCTTAGACCACAAACCTCCAAGCAACCAAGTTATATAACAATTTACACATAATTAGTCACAAAACATATTCAACAGCCCTATTACATACCATATAAACCAAGTTGTTTCAAATCTACCAAAGGGTCCTTGAGATAGTGTAATGCTGCAGGTTGATCCAATTTCCCGCCCCCAAAACAAAATCTACGAAACACAGAACAAAACACTAGCAAGCTTAATTAAGCTTAGTAACTTTGCCAAATTAACGATAAATCTTACCAACAAACTTAATAGTTCAATTATAAGAAATAACAACGTAATCCTTGTCAAACACAGTTTACAATAAGTGAGTATTATACCGCACCATAACTCAAATTCTTCTGATTTCGGTAAGGCATGATCTCATTTAGTAAGCACAAAATCTCGCTCATTTGAACTAGTTACACAGTTTTGATCGGTTCACGAGACTGCTCACACAAGTTGACGAGAATCTGCAACGTATGCAAGATATCAACCATCGTAATAATCCGTTTCATTAGTATAGTGTATTTAGTCATTTCACCAGTTCATGATGTTGCTCACACAAGCTGTCGAGAATCCGCAACATATGCAGGATCTCAGCCATTAGAACAGTTTATGTTATCACAATAGAGTAGCCATTCAATTCACCAGTTCACGATGTTGCTCACACAAGCTGTTGAGAATCCGCAACATATGTAGGATCTTAGCCATCACGATGATAGGTATCATCAGAGCAGAATATTCATTTAGTATTCACCGGCTAAAAGCTTGATAACTCGTCAGTTGATCATTTCTTAGATATTTTCAATCAATCAATTATTAAGCCTATTATGAATTTAATTGTATTAAAAAGAATGTATAAAAAGAATCACTATATTATAGAAGTAATAGTACGAACTTACCGGATTGATTTGCATTAATTGCCAAAGTACATGGACCATTCAACAACTTCTCTATGCCTCGATTTTCAATCCATTCTTGATCCTATTGAAGGTTCAAAGCTAGGCGAATGTTTTTCTTTTTCTTTTTTCCACTCTAGGGTTCGGTCAAAACTCAATGAAGAAGAAGATAGGATATTCTTTTGTTAAAGTTTTGCTTAATATTTACTTATTTGATTAATTACCAAATTACCCTTTTTACTAAACCAAATTTCATGTCTAAATACATCTAGAACCATCCATTTAACATACTAATGGTACATTTACCTTCTATATCCATCAATTTAACTTTCTAACTAATAAAACCCAACTTTTTCATCATTTACATTTTAGTCCTATTTTTATTAGTCATTAAATAATAATAGGATCTAATAGCAATTAGTCACAAAACTAGAGAATTCCACATCATTCATACCATTTGTTCATTTAAAGAGGGTCCAATTGCACAATTGGTCCTTCAATTATATTAAATTTCAATTAAACAAACTTATTTACAATTTAACCTTAAATTAATAAGGACTAAATAAATAAATAATAAAAAAGTTAACGGATGGTAATCATGCCACCATCGCTTGGACTTTTTGACTATGGTTTAATCACCATTTTGGTCCCTTTAGTATTTTAAATCTATAGCAACTAACTTTTACCTACTTTACAATTTAATCCTTTTACCTTATTTAGGCAATTAATCGTAAAAATTACTGGACCAAACTTCAATTCACCTATAAGAAGACTCCATAAATATTTAATAAAAATATTTACGACCTTAAATTATGGAAAAATGGTCCTAAAACCTCGTTTTCAATAACCACTTGACTTTTGAACCAAAACTCTTATACTAACTTTTAATTCAATAATTAAAATTTACCAATTCGAAATTCAATATAAAAATTATTATCAACTCATATAATTTGAATACTAATTATATGAACTTACTCATCGGATTTGTGGTCCCGAAACCATTATTTCCGACACCACTGAAAAACAGGTCGTTACACACCAAGTGGATGTTTTTGATATTATATGATTTTGGTAGATGCATCTACAAAATAATCACATATGTGTTATCAATTTGCAACCTGTTGTTTGCAAGATTACTTGTTTAAATAATTAAATTCAAATTATGCAATTAAGACCATTCATCTTGCTAAAGCTAATGAGATTATATCTAAGTCTTTTATTGATTGAGTTTAAAAAACTTTCGTAAAATCTTGTTATTTATGCGCATAATGGTTTAGACAAATTATTTATTGAATGCATCTAATTAATATCTAAACCATTACTTATGATAACTAAACTTCCTATTTCAACATAAGATTATGTTGATTTACATGTTGTACGCATCAAGCTAACAAGTTATGAATACTCCCCATTGCAATTAATTTTTAGTCAAGAGATAAATATTTATCATCTTTGAATTTTTATATGTACGTATATGTTCCAATTGCTCCACCACAACAAAGATGAGTGAATATTCAAAGAAAGTTGGGAATATATATTAATTATGAGTCTCCTTGTATTATTATATGTTTTAAATGTATTAGAGATTCAATTATGATATGATTTGTGATTACTATTTTGATTCGATAGTTTTCCCAATATTAAGGGGAGAGAAATAATAACTTGTAATAAGTTAGGGAGGTGAGTAATTTGAACCAGAAGCTCAACAAGGATAATTCATTACAAGTTCCAAATATGAAAATTCACATAAAAGAAAATAATAAATCTAGATGGTCATATAGTGAAGGTCGGTGCTCCAAAAGAGACCCAAGACATAATTAATAAGTAAAACACCAGACGAGATTCAGGTACCTGAAACTAAAGATTAAAATAGTGAAAATAAATAAATCTCGATAAGTTATAACAGTTCGAGAAAATGTTGAACTGATAATAAAAGTGGTCGAAAATAGTTTTGCATGCAATATTATTGTTGAAATAATGAAATAAAAGGAGGATCTTGAATAAATCTATTGAGAAATATAGATAATTGGTCAAAATAGAAAGACACAACTCAAGTACAATTAAATTCGTGAAGTTTTTGGACTGGTAGTCCAAATATCTAAAGGTATAAAACCAGTGAGGGTACAAATAAAGTAGTTTTACAACAAAAAAAAATGAAATAAAATATGAAGTTTTTGCTAAGTCCTGACATTGATTATGAAAATATATAATATTCTTTTGTGGTGGATACAATAACCTTTAGATATATTATTAAACTAACGGTTCATAAAAGATTTAACTTGCATCTAATGGTTGTTGTTACAACCTTTTATGAACCATTATATAGTAAAATTTATATTTTGTGGTGGATACAATAACCTTTAGATATATTATTAAACTGACGGTTCATAAAATATTTAACTTTCGTCTAATGGTTATTGTTACAACCCTTTATGAATCACTATATAGCAAAGTTTATATTAAAATTCTTGAAGGATTTAGAGTGCTAGATATGTGTACTCTTTTTCCTTCACTAGTAATTTTTTCCCACAGGGTTTTTATCTTAGTAAGATTTTAACGAGACACATTATCTACAAATAGACATCCAAGTTTTTATATACTTTAAATTTTAATAGTCATTAGAAGTAGAGTTATATTTTATTTATACTTCTTATGTCTATAAATATAAACTTTAGGGAAACATTGTAAACCGATTGATCAATAAAATGCGGTGTCTTTGCTCTTCCGTTCTCTTTGTTATTACTTTCTGTCTTTTTATTTTATAACAAATAAGAAAATATATATATCAAAATATTAAAATGTTTTAATAAAATTGTATAAATATTTTAATTTAATTAAAAATATATTTTCGTCAGTCACTTCTAATAGTTTTAGAGTCGAGCCTTTAAAAATAAAAAAATATATTATATGCTATTTACTCTATATATAATAATATACTCTATATAATAATATACTCTATATAATAATATAATTTATTATATATATGTAGGTTATTATAGCTGGATCATGTTCAATGGCCTATATATTATTTTATTTGAGGCAGATTATTGTATAGTTTACCATGGCTAAGTTGCTTCCGTTGTTCTTCACTTTCCTTGTGTTCATTTTCATGGTGTTTAAGCTACGGATGAGATCCAATAGAAATGAGTCGCCGAAAAGTCTACCTCCTGCGCCATGGAAACTACCTATTCTAGGACACCTGCACCTTTTAATGTTCTCTCTTCCCTGTCACAACTTGACGGAATTAGCCAAAAAGCATGGTTCCTTGATGCACCTACAACTTGGTGAATTATCACACCTTGTTGTTTCTTCTCCAGAGGCTGCCAGAGAAGTGATGAAAACACATGATACCAATTTTGCTAACAGGCCCTTTCTCCTTGTTGCAGAAATCATTTTGTATAATTTTTCAGATATTGGTTTTGCACCATACGGAGGCCACTGAAGCACTACAGCAAAACAGACTTTTAGCGGCGTTTTTTTTGGCCTTTAGCGGCGTTTATAAGCGCCACTAAAAGTGTTTGCGACGCTTCTGTAAGCGCCACAAAAAACGCCGGTATTACAACCGCCGCAAAATTTTGCGGCGTTTTGTTGAAAAAACGCCGCTAAAGACCCATGGTCTTTAGCGGCGCTTTTCCAAAAACGCCGCTAAAAGCAATGGTCTTCAGCGGCGCTTTTCAAAAAAAGCCGCTAAAAGCCATGGTCTTTAGCGGCGCTTTTCCAAAAACGCCGCTAAAAGCCATGGTCTTTAGCGGCGCTTTTCCAAAAACGCCGCTAAAAGCCATGGTCTTTAGCGGCGCTTTTCCAAAAAGGCCGCTAAAAGCCATGGTCTTTAGCGGCGCTTTTCAAAAAACGCCGCTAAAAGCCATGGTCTTTAAAAGCCATGGTCTTTAGCGGCGCTTTTCCTACAAACGCCGCTAAAGGTGATAAAAAATAAAAAAATAAAATATATTATAAAAAAACCACAAATCCCTTACCACAAATTAAAATGACTATTAGATGTCAATTTCCAATATACATTTTAATCTGATTGAATAAAGCCTAACTGATTGAATAAAGTAAAGCCTATTTTACATTTTAATCGAATTAACATTTGGATAAAGCTTCCTCTTAATAAAATATTCGAGCGCCTTTTCCAAACTAATGGCTACTGCGAAAGGGAAAATGATAGAAAACAAGAGAGAAGCATATTAAAATATTAACTTGATAAACAAAGAAATCATAGACAATATTAGAAATCATATTGTTATTGGAAAATAATGAACTTAAATGGAAAAAGAAGAATTCCTTTGTTTGCTTTTCTTTTCATGCATTTGAGTATTAAATGAGATAATTTGTAGAGTTAATTTTATTATATTATTTAAAATTAGAACCAAATCAATATAATGTGTAAGTATTTAAGTATTAAATATATTATTATAGAATAAAAATGACTAAAACATAACTAAACAATAATCACGAAATTGAAAAATTTTATAATTTAATAACTAAAATAAAAATACTAAAATTGAAAGACCATAATAGTTTGATAATTAATACTATACCTTAAAATCTAAATGATAATTTTAGAAATTTAAATTTAGGCATTTATCAGAATGAAGCTACTTAGTTAGTGCAGTGCATGTACTACAACTCTCTTTATGTTTTTCCTTTTTGGTTTTTGATGTAAGTGCCATTAGTTGATTGAATAAAGTAAAGCTTAACTTTGAACTAGGTTGGCTAGTTTCCAAGCACCACACTAACTCTAACAAGAAAACCAAAACACATTAGCTCTGGTCGAGAAGTTGTATTGCTATCTCACAATCTTGTCCCAAAGAATGAGTAATTGGAAAAAGTAGTTTGCATTCTTAGACCCTAAAATTAAGCGAAACAACATTTCGGACATAATGTATGTACCCATTCATGTAGTAATAATATTTTTATCATAAAGTTTCAACGAAAACCAGCCCCTAAACCCATTAATGATTCCAAACTTAGTTCTATTACTCGGTCTTGTCAAGTGTGAATTAAAATCCGATTATGCGAGAATGCGATATCGAGATAAGATACATCAATTAAACTACAAAAAATTGATAAAGATGTACAACAAAAACAAAAACAAAACTTACTTGATTCCAAGATCGATGTTCTCTCCGGATGCCAAATCCAAAGCAGCCGATATCACTAAAGTTCCTTCTCAAAAGCTCATATTCCTTAACCTTCAAACCGGTTGTTAGTGACCAAATAACCAAATATTTAATACCAAAAATGAAAAAAAAATACAACCTAAGCTGCAAATTTCAAGTTGTGCAACTAATTTAAATTATTCTGAGTGGAACAAAACTACTAACTAGTAACTAACAAGAAAATAAAGGAGGTACAACACAACCCTCTACACTAAAGAGATGTAAAACGACACATAATAAGGGACGAACTTCCTAGTTCATTAAATTAGCTCTAAAAAACATGCAATGGATAGATCCCCTCTTGGCGGTGATTATGATTACAGAGTTCAACTAACACATATGAGGAACAAATTGCAAAGAGAATTTTAGGAGAGCCATGGAAGCTTGTTCTTTACACAAATTTGCAAGTCCTTTTGGCCATGCATTGCATTAACTATAATCAATCTGTTTATAATCAATCAGTAGCAGATCATGCATTGCAAAGTCTCTCATTCTATTTATAGCGATTGCATTAACTATATCTTTGTCCTTCTCTATGTTTTATCATATATTTTACACAAGGCCACTTCAAATCTCCCCATGATCATAGTCATAGAATCTTTGCTTTGCTTTTTAAACCTTTTGGATTATGCATTTCTTTGACTTAGCATGTTGCGATCAAATATATAATGGCATCATAATCCACGAAAATCACATTGTTGTCAACTCAATCAACTTAAATTAAAAAGAATGAATTACCTTCACCAAGGCACCAATGACACCTAAGCTAGTAAGCCTCAAATACTCAAACGGCCTTGACTTACTTTGGTCGTATTTAGGAAAGGATACTGAGATACAAGGGTATATGAGCTACAAATGGAAAAATAATTAGTGAGAGGCGTCAAATAAAATACATACAACTATACACACAGTGATTAAAAGACTATCTGTCATTTGTTAAATAAATACAGGAAGCAAGAAAGAAACATCATTAGTGCATTGGCATTGCAAATTTTCCAGAGATATTATTTAAGAAGGAAAGAGAAAGGGCTCAAGCAAGCAAAATGACCAAGCAACCGAATGATAATATGGAAACACCCAAGACCATGTAACCCTCTACAAAAAACTATGCACATAGCCAAGGCGCATAGAGTCGGGTACGTGAAAGGACCTTGGTTCAAAGTTACATAGAAAAGACAAATACACAAATGTCCAACACTGATTCAAGCTTTCTGCCATTACAACCTCGAAAAAAGGCACAAGAAATCAATTTACTTCCACAGTCAATATTTTCTCTTCTAAAAAGCTCAAAGACTAAGAAAATCCATTAAATTTAAGTTCACGATTTTACCCCTACATAAAAGACTATAAGTCACTTTTGTATCACAATTCTAAAAGTTATTAAGAGAAAATAAAATTTTGGCAATATTTAGTCTTTGACTTTTGATTATATACAATTACTCAGGAACACTCAAAAAGTAGAAAATGAAGGCAATTGTTATAAGATTAAGTAAATATCTATCTATTCACATTTACCAATCAGAGCTACCATATAAACTTTCCAGTAGTCTTCTCACGAGTGCATTTATCGAATAAAATTTTAGAAAACAACAACTATAGGGATGCATTTAAGTTAACTTTTTACATCATTAAATATTTTTAATTTAACTTTTTAAAGTCACATATTGAAATTAACCAGAGATGAATATAATTCTAACTGCAATCAAAATTCATGTAACCAGAGATGAATATAGTTCTAACTGCAATCAAAATTCAAGAATTTTCACCACATGGCCATATACCAGTAAAGATACAAAACTTCTCATATATCAAACAAAATATACTTAGAAGAAGAAATATCAAACAAAATATACTTCAATATCAAACACAATATCAAACAAAGCAAAAGTAATTAACAAAATATCAAACGGAAGTGTGTAAACAAACTATACGTAGAAGAAGAAATATACTTCAATGCCTAAAAAATTCTTTACTTTTCAAATATTTCATATAAAAAAAATTCTTTATTTATTTAAAATAGATTTTTTTCAAAGTAAAAGGAATAAACGAATTCAAATATTTGAATTTTTTACTAAAATAAGTGTGAGAATATTGAATCAAAACTAAAAATTATTTGAAAACTAAAAACTAAAGAAGAAATATTTGAAAATTTAAAATTTTAGACATCACACTCTGAGAAAGAAATAGTTCTCTTAGTTTAGTAGCATTTGGAAAAATATCTATGGTTTGAGGGAGTGTTAAACTTTATTACCCCTTACTTTCAATTGAATTTTAATTAATGCTATTTTGTTAGTACTATTTAAAATGGTTTTATAAATCAATAGAGTTCGTTAGACCATAAAACAGCAATAAAAGAAGTGCAGAATCTAGATAGTGATTGCTAGAGTCAATAGTTAATATAGAATTTTTTAGCACTAAAATAACTAGTAAATAGCATTGTTTTCCTTAAAAGAATTAACATAAAAGAATATGGTTCACTTGCAATGAGCAAAATGCTAATATCAATAAAAGAAAAAATTCCATCAAAACTTCAAAAACAAGACAAGAAAAATTAAAACAAAATTCTCTCTGAAACATATGTTTGACCTACCCATTTCTAACTCAAAGCAAGAATCCTCTTGAAGCATAAACTATGACACAATGAGACATCTCTGTTTGTAGAGTAACACCTTTGAACCCACTATTATGTTAACATCATAACTACTTATACTTATCAATCTAGGTAAAAATCGGACCAAAGGTCGAGCAGGTTAAACCTCCTATTCTCAGTAAAACATGTCGGGATACGGACAACATGAGGTAGTGAATCAAAAGCGTGCACTTGCCCAACTCTCATCTATTCTAGAAAGTTCAGCCCCTTAAGTGCTGCAATTAATCATAAGAAATCAGAAGAAGAACCATGAAAAAACACTAAAACACATAGGGTAACCAAGGAAATAGCGATCAATCACTCAAGTGTCATAACAAGAGCAAAACTTAATGAGTAAGAACCAAGGAAATACCTCCACGACCGAATATCCAGCGGCGGCGGCGGAGAAACTATGAACCCAAAATAATAATAACAACGTGAAACAGAAGCCGTTTCTCACAGCGTGAAAAGGAAATACTTCAAACAGAACCAAAAACTATGAAACTTGTAAATAAAAGTGAAAATTTGTAAATGAAATTGAAACAGGAAATATGGTAATTGAAATGAAAATAAAAAAATTCAATTGAGATTCGTTCTCACAACTTACCTCAAATAGATTAAATAATGTAAGCGCAGAAATCAAAGAGATGTGAAAAAGGAAGAGATTGGAAATCAAAGCAAAAGAAAAGGAAGAGAAGGCGCAGAAAGCGTTAGGATTTTTCGATTTGGGAAACAGAGATGAGAATAGGAGCAAAGAGATGGAGTTAGGGATTTCGGGAAATCAATGGGAAATGTAAAGCGTTAAGCAATTTTTGCTTCACGCTAACAATCTGGCGCCGTTTTTAGGTAAAATAAAATGATTATTTGCGGCGTTTTTGAAAAGCTACGCTATTTCTTTATTTTTTGCGGCGTTTTTAATAAAAAACGCCACTAATATTCTTGATACTAATATATTGTTAAAGATTTAATCAAATTTTTTATTTATTTTAAAGTTTAAGTAATATTTAAAATAACACATAAAAAATAGATTCTACTAGAAACTTAGCTGTTAAACCTAATTTAATTAATTCTTAAATATATTTTTAATTTTTAACTCTTACATATAATTTTCTAAACTTAATTATAAAAAATAAAAAATCAACGGTTGAAGACAGTTTGTAAGTTTACAAACTATCAACTTAGAGTTTTCCATAATTTTATTTTCGATGCCAAACAAAACTTAAAATTATTTGCATTACTTTTTTACTCAAACTAAGAACAAGCAATTAATTTAATTAATTGTAAGGATTTTTCTTTTTCTTTTAGCTTAACATGAAAGATTCGAGATTATATAATCAAAAGAAATTTAAGTTTATAGACAATTATTAAATGCGAGTTATTTGAGTTGATTTTGTTAAGAATAACTGAAACCTAAAATATAAATCCAGATCCTAACCCTAAACCCTAAACCCCTAAAACCTATAAAACCTTAAACACGTAACCCCAAAAATCTAAACCCTAAACTATAAACCTTTATAAACTTTAAACCCTAAAATACCATAAACCACAAAGTCTTAAATCATAAAACCCTTATAGACATATAAACCCTAAAAGCATAAATACTAAACCTTAAATCAAAAACTCTAAACAACTAAAACCTTAAACTATAAACATTAACCCCTAAACCTTACGACCCACACCTTACACACTAAATGCTAAACCTTTAACACTAAGGCAAAAAATTAAACACGTAAACTAAATTAAACCCTAAACCTTAAACCCTAGACCTTAATATTCTACACTTATATCATAAACCCTAAACTCAAAAAACCCGACACATTAATCATTTCCCCTAAACCCCTAACCCTAAACCCATAAACTATAAACCTAATTAAAACCGTAACCTATTAACCATTAATTTCCTCTAAACCTCAAACCCCTAACCCTTAAAATATTTACCCCAAACCCTTAATCATTTACCTTAAACCCATTAACCCTAACTTTTAACCCATAAAACCCTAGGACTATAATCCCTAAACATTAAAACAGTAAATCCTAATCCTTACACCCTAAACTATATATGTTAAAAACAATCATGAGAATTAATATTCAATATTTTAAAATTAATACTATCTCTTTTACGATTATATAAGAAATTATTTAATAATTTTTTCATTTTTAACAAATTTTTTCTCTTAAATAATTTAAACTAGAATCATAATTTTAATGTATTAAAATTAATGTTATCTCTTTTACGATTATATAAAAAATTATTTAATATATATATTTAAAAACAATCAGACATATATAGCCAAAAAAACTTTAAAATTATTTGCGGCGTTTTTTCAAAAAAAGCGCGCTAAAGGTCGGACATTTAGCGGCGTTTTTAAAATAGCCGCTAAAAGGTCGACTTTTAGCGGCGTTTTTAAGCAAGCGCCTCTAAAGGTCGGACTTTTAGCGGCGTTTTAACGAAAGCGCCGCTAAAGATCAGACTTTTAGCGGCGTTTTTTCGCAAGCGCCGCTAAAGGTCTGACTTTTAGCGGCGTTTTTAAGCAAGCGCCGCTAAAGGTCTAACTTTTAGCGGCGTTTTTAAGAAAGCGCCGCTAAAGGTCTGACTTTTAGCGGCGTTTTTAAGCAAGCGCCGCTAAAGGTCTGACTTTTAGCGGCGTTTTAGTAATAAACGCCGCTATATATCATTTTTAGCGGCGTTTTTTAAATAAACGTCGCTATTTCTCATTTTTTAGCGGCGGTTTCTTTAAAACGCCGCTAATGTATAATTTTTGCGGCGTTTTTCTATTAAACGCCACTAAAAACGCCGCTAAAAGTCTGTTTTGCTGTAGTGAAGGCAGCTTCGAAAAGTTTGCACGTTGGAGCTGTTAAGTACGAAACGTGTACAATCATTCCGATCAATCAGAGAAGAGCAGGCAGCAAGTTTAATTCGATCTCTCTTTTCTAATACAGGATTGGAAATCAACCTTGGAGAAATGTTATGCAACTTATCATATAACATCAGTTTAAGGACTGCTTTCGCCACAAGATGCAAGCTGCAATACGAAACATTCATTCCATTTTTCAAAGAATTTGTGGAAGCTTTAGGTGGTTTTAGTATTACCGATCTGTTTCCTTCCATCAAATTGCTTCCGGTGATCAGTGGGAGGAGAGCCAAATTTGAGAGGTTTCACCATGATTTAGACGCAATGCTTCAAAGCATTGTCAAAAACCATTTTTTTTTGAGTTTTGGAAAAAACGGGTATCGACTTTAAAAATATGAAGTCGCCACCGATCTTTTATTCTAGATGTGATCGGATCACCTTGAGATAGATTATTTTAATAAAACATTTTTATTTATTAAAACAATAATTTTGGTCTACGAAATCTAAGAAAACAGGTTCGGGAGTCGGTTACGTATGAGGAAGGATTAGCACCCTCACAACGCCCAAAATTGGTACCAAATTGATTAATTAATGTCCTAAAGTTGAGAATTTGAAATATTTTAAAATTACGACATTTTTCGACCCATTTGAAGATACTCGAGTTTGAATATTAAGATTCTCTGGTTCCGAAGGTATAAAATATCACATCCAGCATGTTAGGATGCAACAATTTAAGTCTTCGAATTCTAGATCATCCCAAAATTTGGTCACAATCTCTCAAATTTCCAAACATGAAATATTGTCTTGTTTTTAATTTAAGAAAATATGGATGAAATTTCGAAAGGATATTTAGTTATTTGGTCAAACAGAAAATCGAAACCCAGCACGTTAGGGCACGATCTTTCGGATTTCCAAACACGAAATATTGCCTCGTTTTAAAGTTGAGAAAACGCGAATGAAATCTTAAAAGAATGTTCGGTTATTTGGTCAAACGAAAAACCGAAACCCAGCACGTTAGGGCACGATCTCTCGGATTTCCAAACACAAACATTGCTTTATTTTAGAGTTGAGAAAACATGAATGAATTCTTAAAAGGATATTCGGTTATTTGGTCAAACGAAAAATCGAAACCCAGCACGTTAGGGTATGATCTCTCGGATTTCCAAACACGAAACATTGCTTTATTTTGAAACACGTTATTTTAAAATTGACTCCAAATGCTTTTTATTGTATACGCGTAATAAAATGAAACATTTAACAAATATTCGAATACCTTAAAATTAGAGACATGAAACAGCACAAGCATAGCATTAAACATGAAGTAATATACAAACTCAACATTAATAGAATGAACGTAATTGTAGATATAATTTAATGCACAAATATATAATAACGTATATAAGTAACAATGAAAAACAATGTATGAGATAAATCAAAATATACAATAAAATATAATCTTCCAAATTAATAAATTATGTACACTAATTTTGAAATAGAAAAAACATATATAAGCAATTTTAAAAGCAAATAAATTTATATAGATAAATTTAAAAGGGCATATATATACGAAATAATATGAGAATCAATAGTTTGTACAAAATAATAACACATAATTGTAATACAAGGAAAAAAATACATTTAAATGAAGAATAAAACAAATAAAATCGTTATACATTCAATTTTCAAAACGATTTTATTAAAAAGACCTTGATAATAGCTAAATTTAATACTATAAAAAGTTATGAGAATTAAAACAAAGGTTAAGGCTTAATCAAAATAAAAATATTATTAGGGGACTAATTTATGAATAAACAAAATTATTTAAACAAAACAGAGGGTCAGATTGCACTTCATATGAATAACAAAGGATCGAACTAGCAAATATTACAGAATTAAAACGCAGCACATGGATTGGATTAAATCGGAATGACACTTAAATTAAAGGGGCCAGTTAATGAATAAAAGAAATATATAACCAGTCTAATCAAAAGACAGCATAACAGAGAGGGACTAATTTCATAAATATCCCCTCAGAGACCAAAACGCGTGGATCTCAGCCGCATATGGGTCGGGTCATCGGGTAATGGTCAACACGGCACCGTTTTAGAGCCACAAACAGGCCCTAAACGGTGCCGTTTCATGCATCTTAATAAAACCTTAAAAAAAAAAAACTAATCCCTAATCTATCAGTAACTTTAAAACAGAAAAGAAAACCTAAATATTTCTCCTAGGCCTCTCCTTAATCCGCCGCCTCAAGAAAACATGGTCCGATCACTTTAACGCCATGGTAATCGGCGATTAGTGACAAGCAGAGACCTCTTTTGGCCAATTTGAAGCCACATGCGGGAGTCTTTTCATTTTTAACTTCGAAGTCCCATCTTGAACTTCGATTTAGTCGAAGAAGACGAGACCCTGAAAGCATATCTTCATAGGTAAATCTTTTATCTTCCCTTTTTATTCTCACATGCAAAAAAAAAAAAGAATCGAAAGCTAGCCAAAACTGGATCTGAAATTCAAAAGAAATTGAAATCACCTTTAGAAATTGTTTTTTTTTTTTTATATATATATTCAATCTGCCCCCTTAAAATATTACATCATTTTGGCTTTATAGCCGAATCGAAAATACAAAGAAAAAGAAATTTGTTTTCTTTTATTCCTTGCTATCGCGTTGCTCTTGGCTGCAGGTACGGAGGCTCATGTGGCTGTACGGAGGCGGTGACGTGGCGTACGGCGGTCGTACGCGTGTGATGACCGAGGCAGCCCAAACGTTTGGCTAGTGTTACGGTGCTGGCTTGCGGCGCTTGGCTTTGGAAGCTCTTAGGGTTTTCTAAAACCCTAAATGTTTTGGGTCACCCAAGCTGATTGGGTCACTGTAATTGGGCTTGGGTTAAATATAATTTGGGCCAGTTTCTAGGTTTATTAATCGGGCTAAAAAATGGGTTTGAAACTTTGTAATGGACTGTAAAAAGACTTTTAATAATTTTTGTTTTATTTTTTATTGGGTTGTTAATGGTTAATTGGGCCCCGGGCGAAATGGGCCTTCTACAAGCATCATTGAAGAACATAGATCTAGCAAAGCAAATCCCAAGGACAGTGATGATGTAAGAGATGATCTAGTTGATGTTCTTCTGAATCTTCATGATCATGGAGGGCTTGAGTTTCCCTTAACAACTGACAGCATCAAAGCTGTTATCCTGGTTAGTAGTTTCATATCTCATATCTTTGCATACTTGTTCGTATATGGTCCCAAAGGTTAAATAACTTCAAGCTTGAGGTTGATATAATTGGGAAGAGCATTTATTTAGGGTTCAAATATATGAGCTTCCTTTTTTCTATTTCAGTTGCTTGAAAGTTGCACGACGATGTTCTGTGGTTTTAACTAAAGTAGAAAATTTTTCAGGACATGCTCATCGCTGGAACTGAGTCATCTTCAGCTGCAGTAGAATGGGCAATGTCGGAAATGATGAAAAATCCTAGAATCCTTGAAAAAGCACAAGCCGAGGTGAGGCAAGTCTATGATAGAACAGGGGACGTCAACGAATCAGATTTTCATAAATTGAAATACTTGAAGTTAGTTATAAAGGAAACTCTAAGATTACACCCTCCTCTACCTTTGCTACTTCCAAGAGAAAGTATGGAGAGATGTGAAATTAATGGATATGAGATACCGGCCAGGACTAAAGTGATTGTTAATGCATGGGCAATTGAAAGGGATTCCAATTATTGGAATGAAGCCGAGAGTTTCAATCCAGAGAGATTCATCAATAGTTCAGTTGACTATAAGGGGACTAACTTCGAGATTATTCCATTTGGTGCTGGAAGGAGGATGTGTCCTGGTATGTCATATGGTATGGCTGTTGTTGAGCTTTCCCTTGCACAATTACTGTACCATTTTGATTGGAAACTCCCTAATAGAATGAAAAATGAGGATTTATACATGACAGAGGCATTTGGTGCTTCTGGCAGGAGAAAAAGGGATCTGTACCTGATTCCCATCCCGTATCATCCACCATGTGTTGGCTAGTTAAAATATATACATACATTTATACCAGGGATGATTTGTTTGTAAAACGAGTGAGAGAATACTGTGAAATCACATTTCACATGGCAGTTGACAGTTATTGCGTCCTATTCCTATTGTATCTTCAAATAACCTTCCCTTTAATTGTACCCTGTTGGAGCATGTTAAAAGGAGCAGTTGACAGGGAACTCTTGAAACATTGTATTGGTCCCCAAATTTGAGTTATTACTCTCTGCCCTTAACAAAATTAGGTCTTTGTTTTCAAGTAACCAATAAATCATCTAATTTTTTGTAATTTATATTTCTACACAAGATATAAAAGAAAAAAAAAATTGTATCATTGCTGTCAAAAAAATTAAAAAGAAAAAACATTTAAGATTGCATGGTTTGATACTCGTAAGTTTATGATTGTAAATGAGGAGAATATTCAATTTTATATTTGTTTATTAAATTAAATAAACCAATGTGAATAAGATTTTGAAGTTTTTTTATTAAATATAAATCGTGCATGATTAGCTTATATATGTATATGAATACGCTCATTTATATTCATTTAAAACCTATTTAAATTCTTTTATTTTTAATTATCATATAATTAATAATTTAATATTTGTATGATGTAATAGGCCAATTTTGGCCTGGCCTGATTGACCCATTTAACCAAAGACCAAACCAAAAAACCAATAAAACAAAAAATTATTAATAGTCCATCAGTCCATTACAGCAGCCCAATTTACAAAACAATCACACAGGCCCGACTAACCCCTACCCAAATTTAGACCCAAAATCCCAAGGCCCGATTGGCCCAAAAATTCTAACCCTTCCAGAAACCCTAGAGGTTTCTAGAACTAGCCTTGCGCCGCTCCAGTAGCTTTCACCGCACAGCCTCCGTACGTGCCACGTCCACGCCTCCTTACGCGGCCTTGTACCTGCGAAAACAATGACAAAAGACAGCACAGAAAATCAAAAGAAACGATTGTATTTTTCTTATTTTTATTTTTTAGAATTCGATTATAAAAAACCGAAACAAGCATTTGTAAAAGCTTCTTCACATTTTTGCGCAGATAGATATACAGAAGTACAACTGAAAACCATTTTTGAAAAGGTGATTGATTTTCCTTTTCTTAGATCTAGGCCATTTTCTGTTTTTCTTTTTCCTGTTTTATTAGCATAGAGTAATAAATAAAAACAAAAACGAAGGATTACCGTCGTAGGTTTTTGTCCTCGTCTTCTCCGTCGCAATCGGAGTTAGATATGGATGTTGATCAGAGGGTAAAGCCTCAAAGACGGCGCATAAAAGCCAATGGGACCTTCGTGTACCACTACTCGCCGTTTACAGTGGCGTTTGTAACAGCCCAATTATGACCCAAATCGGAACGGTGGTTTCGAGACCACGAATCCGAGTTAAAAATCTTGTGATATTTATTTATTTATGTGATGTGTGTTGAATGGTGTGAATTTGATTATTTGGTATGCTTGAATTAAGAGAAAGGACCTAATAGGTAAGGTATAAAAATAACATGCAATAAATGAAAGGTCAAATTTAAGTGTGGTATAAAAAGAAGGGGGTTTGCATGTCAAATTGCCCACTTTTAATGTTAGTGGACGTCAATGATGATGGAGAAACAATTTTTAAGTGTTTAATAATTTAATTACTATATTTTAAGTATATTAAAATAGACATTAAACTAATAAAATAAGAGAAACATGAGTGAAATTCATTCTCTCTCTTTACTCATCTTCTCCACCGAATTTTCTTTGAAAGAAAAGAAGCACTTTGAATCTCCATTGTTCGGCTGTTGCAGGTGGGTAAGTGATTGAACTTTGTTTTAGCAAATAATTACATGATTGAGTTGATTACCTTGAATACCATCAAAACCATATTAAAATTTTGAGAGTTTAGCATGCTTAAATTCGGCCATAGATGGGTATATATTTTTTTGTTTGTTTGATGTGCTTGATGGGAGAAGGGTTAGTATAGGTTTAAAAAAAACAATAGGATTTGGGTAGGAGATTTAGATGAAATGGAAAAATAATGGGTTAAATTGTGTTAATAAATGGTATGAACATTATGGGATTTATTTTAGATTTGAGCCTAGACATGCTCACTATATTCAGCTAGATTTGGATGAGCAAATAGGATGTTTATTGAGCTGTTATATTTGGTTATATTATATATATATATATATTGAGTTAATGTTCGGCCATAGGTGATAAGGTAATGAATTTTTGTATAGTCGGCCAATATGAAATTAATTGTGTTATTGTATATTGTAAATGATTAATAGGGATGTGTATGAGGATGGAGAGTATTCGGCCTTAAGGGGGGTTAATTTAAATTTCCTATATTTTGTATTTTGTAAGAATTAGACTAAAATGTAACTTTGTAAATGTTGAGGGTAAAAATAGAAATTTTGCATTATTAGATATTTGTGAATTAAATGGAATTGAAATGTATCTAAATGAGTTTCATTTGAACCAAATTAGATCCGAAACAAAAGAAAAGGAATTTGGAGCGAGGAAAAGCTAAATTAAACGAGTAGCCGGAAAAGCTTAATTTGGTAACTATCGAGGTAAGATTTAAGCAATTGGGTTAAATTGAATTTTATTTTATAAATTAGATTTTTAATAAGAGGAGATAGGTATGTTAACTTATTCATTGCAGAATGCTTTATTATGTTTGTTCAAAATTGGCCAAATAAGAGGTTGTGTATAATTTGGGTGTAATTGCATAAATAGGACACTTTGAGATTGATAATGTAACATGAGTATGTGAGATATTAAGCTAGAATATGATTGATTTTTATGTATGGGTCGATTGGATGCATGATAAAGGCTTGGTCGAATGGGTTATAATATTGGATAGAAACTATTAATGGCATATTATGGTGTATGTAATTATATGAAATTCATTGGATTGATTTTCATTTATATATGTATGGGAAGTAATGAATATTAGATTATGAAAGGCTCTAATTAAGTGTGCGAGCATGTCACCGAGCACTAAGTGTGCGAAATCGGTTATAGGGCACTATGTGAGCGAATTAATAAAGTAACGGCTCTATGTGAGCGATACGTTACGAGAAGTGTTAAGTAACGGCTCTATGTGAGCGATACGTTACGAGAAGTGTTAAGTAACGGCTCTATGTGAGCGATACGTTATGAGAAGTGATAAGTAACGGCTCTGTGTGAGCGATACGTTACTAGAAGTGACAAGTAACGGCTCTATGTGAGCGATACGTTACTAAAGCTTATATTTAAAATGTAGGTAGAGGTTCGAAAAACAACCATATCTACTAATGCTCTTATGTATGCAGAAAGGTTTGGATCAAGTATAATACATTATGCATGAATGGTTAGTTATGAAAGGTCTGCAAATTAAAGGTATGTGATATATATATTTTATTGAAATTTTTAGTAACTCGAAATGGTAGTATGAGATTCGGAACAAAATTGAAAATGTGCTTGCAAATTATCTATCATGTGATGGTGATATTTGAAGATAGATATAAGTATATGACTGTAAATGCATATATTTTTCTATATGTTACTATTTATTTATTTCTTGAATATATGACTATTCGACAAGGGTATGACAAAAGGGTTTATTCATGAAAGCTTAAATTAGCCTATTGCATATGAATTGTTTAAATCTTACTAAGCTTGGAGAGCTTACTTTATTTCGGTTGCTTTGAAATTGTAGATTTTTGTCTTCGGAGTTGAAGCTCACACTTGGGGATCCTGTCATAGTCAATCACATTATCGTCCTCTTTTGGTATTTTGTTACTCAAAATTTCAAGAAATTATGGCATGTATAAGCTTGATCTCTCTTTTGAGTTTGTTTTGGATTGATGTACATAAATGCCATGTGAATATGGCTCATAGTTTTGGTTGGGATTGATTTACTTATGTTTTAGGTGATGCATATTTTCATATCTTTTAGATCCTATTAAAGCATGTTGGTATTTATGTTTGCATGTGAATAAAATTAAAAAGATTTTTAAATTTATATCATAAGATGATTTGATCATAATTTGTGTATATGGTTGATGATTTTGTTACATTAATGAATAGTGATTGGTTCATTGAATCAAATTTGTTTGGCTATGTTTAATGATACTATTTGGTATGTATATATATGTATAGTAGATAATGTTTTGAAACTAGATAAGTACACATGTTTATTTATGACATTATGAATTGGTACTCATTTATCATAGGAACGGTTTATATATATATGGTGTTGGACTTGTGTTGTGTAAAGTAATGCCCGTAGCCCTAATCCGGTGTTGGATACGAGGTATGGGTTTTACAGCGTTTCAGTGCCTGAACGGAGGGGTTCTAGAGATGGCTGAGAACAAAAGCAAAGGAGTTAGGGTTTGATTTCGGAATAGAAGAGTTTAATATTCTGTTTAGTTTTAAGGTTTTATTAACCCTTTTTTTTAAACCGTACGAAACGACGCCGTATAGGACTTATTAATTGACCCGATCCGACCCGAAAACCCGGAGGATCCGCATGTTTTATATAAAGTGGTTTATTGCGCATTCGGTCCTCCCATTTTGTGTTGACATCTGATCGAGTCCTTTTTTATTTATTTTGTTCTTTTAATTAATCTCTGAAATTCACGCGTACATTCATTTTAGTCCATTTTGAACGCTGCGCTTTGGCTAATTGAAATATTTTCTGGTTTAGCCCCTGACCATTTTAGCGCATTTCAGTTTAATCTCTGCGTATGTTTAAATGATTTTATTTATTTATACAGTAGTCCTTTGATTTTATTTTTATTTCGATTAAGTACTTTCTTAACTTTTGTTTATAAGCTTTGCAACTTTTTCCCTTTTTTAAATTTATTCATTATATATTTTTAAAAGCTGTTCTAATAAATTATTTTGAATCATTTTATTAATTTTACAATGTTTTAAGTTTTTTTTTAAACTTCCATTTGTATATATATTTTATTTATTTATCATATAAATATTTAATTTCAAAATTTCCTATTTCTTTGTTTTAATAATTTGCATAACTTTTAACTTAAACACTCTTACATACAATTCTTTTATATATATACATACATAATTTATATTAAAATTATCTCATTTTATGTATATATTATTAATTTCATATTATTTTATGTATTTTCTTTTAAATCCATATATGTATATATATTTTATTTTAAATCTATATATAAATATATAATTGTTCTTTTAAAGAACCTTATTTTAAATTATATGTTTATTTATTCTAAACATTTTTTATATATCATTATTTTATATATATATACACATTATTTTATATCAAGTTTTTTATTACGTGTATATTATTTAGATTGACACATATTATTTTATGTATATATCATCGGCTTATCTTGTTTTAAAACTTGCCATATGCTATTTGTATTAATTGTCTTGCCATTGTATGTACCCAAATTCATTCCCTTCAAATTTCATATTACGATCATTCATTAGTATAATATTTTATCTATGTATATTATTCAATGTTTGTAATCTTGTTTATTTACATTATTGCATTATGATTCAAACTTTAACGTCTTGATTGATATTAGTAGTTCCATTGTCATTCCAAATAGGCTAATAAAATGCATTTTGAGTCAATTTTAAAATTGTGTATTTGAAAATTCTTCAAAATAAGGCAATATTTGTGTGTTTGGAAATTCCATAAATCGTGCCCTATCGTGCTGGGTTGTGGTTTTCTGTTTGACAAAATAACCAAATATCCTTTAAATCGCATCTTTTGAAAATCAAAGATGATCTTGGTGTCGGGGTATAAACGTGTCATATCCTAACGTGCTGGATGTGATGTTTTTATTCCTTTGGAACGAGTGAATCTTGAGATTCAATTCAAAATTAATTAACAGTTTTTTCAAAAAGTATCACACCTTAAACATTTTCAAATTTTCGATATTAGGACATCAATTAATCAATTAGGTACAAACTTCGGGCGTTGCGAGGGTGCTAATCCTTCCTCGTGCGTAACCGACTCCTGAACCTGTTTTTCTTAAAATTCGTAGACCAAAATTAATTTCTTTTAAAAATGAAACAAAATGTTTTATAGGTGACCCGATCGCACCTCAACAAAAAGGATTGGTGGCGACTCCATGTTTCATTTTAAAGTTGATCCCCATTTTTCAAACTTGAAAAAAAATGGTTTCGACAGCTTGGCGACTCCACTGGGGAACGGTTGAGAGTCAGACCATAAGATTGATTAAATTTTTTCCTTTTGGTTGAAAATTTGGAAAATTGTTTTGAAAAATCATGTTTCTTTTAATGCATTTTTGGTGCTATGATTGCAATAATGTCGAGTCTCATAAAATACTTTGGCTTTGTATTGCATGACCGTTGTGGTCACACCCTTAAGTGGGAGTAAGAAACTACACCTTCGTGAGGTTTTCACCTCCGCATGGGCTAGTGGATTGCTTCCGGGATACATCCGTACCTATATGCTTCGTGAGATTTTCATCTCCGCATGGCTATAGGGAAATGTATTCCCCTAAACCGAACTCGGTCCATATGAGCTTATAATGGGTGAGGATTGAGGAATATGCTGGTTTAGGTACCCTCTCGTGAGAACCGAACCACATATAGTGAACCCTAAGAGCTAACCCTAGGTAGAGCCACGCCGAACCCTAGTGATCACACGATTAGGTACTTTATTTTGTTGTTATTTTCTCTTATGCTGATGTGTTTCTTTTGTTTTGACTGCATTGCATTTCATCATCATAGAAAGGAGGTGTTGATTAATATTCGATTGCTAAATAGAAGAGTTTGTCATAAGGAAATGACTTTCTTGATAAAGTGGATTATAACACGGTCGTCCGAACATGGTCTAAATAAACACAACGGAAGAAGGTTGATAGTTCGCGAAGGAATGTAGAACCTTTCCCGAAGGATTCAAATTGATAAAGATTGTGCAAGAGCCGTCATGTCTCGACTTTCTTAAAGGAGCTAACGAGTATAGTAGGGATAATTGAGCAATTGGTAGCAACCCAGATCAAGCAAAAGGAATTAATAGAGACATCTTTTGGAAAATTAGCAAGATAACAAGATCGATGTTTTCATTTGGATTCTAAGGGCAATGCCGCGTGTGTAATCCGATTTATGCAAAGATATTTGTTTTCTAGAAAAGTTCTTCTAATGGAATTGAATTCAGAATCAACGTCTCTCTTTCTTTTTGCATTCATTCCATGCATTTGCATTGCATTCCATGCATTTGCATTGCATTTTATGCATTCGCATTACATCGCGTCATATGCATTAAAATTTGTAGAAAAGCTCTAATTTATTAAAAATTATTTCAGTAACCTGGAAACCGACAAAACCTTACCAGATACGTATCCCTACTGCACAAGAAAGAAAACTCAAGCAATGGATAAAATACTAGAAAAGTTGGAACAAATGTAAAAAGAAATGCAGGAATAAATGCAGGCACAAATGCAGGAGCAGCTCGCTAAGATCCAACAGGATATGATGGACAAAATGATGGAAGCTTAAGGAAATATGATGACTCAGATTACGCAGCTGTTGAATGGGCTTATGGATAAAGGAAAGAACCCCATGGTAAATGTTGAAGAGAATACTGAGTATCTTCAATGTTCCCCTGGTTTTACTCCACCACATGAGCAAACACGACCAGAAGTAACTGTATAAAGCCATCTGTCACGATTAGGCCTCAACAATTCCAAGCTGGTGCTTCAGTGAACCTCCAAACTGGCTCAGGTTCAAGAGATAATCCAATCATTACTAATGTCCCTGATTTGGATGAAATAGCTGAAGGAGAGAGGACAAAAATAGAATTGCCAAAGCACCTAGAAGATAGATGTAAATTGATCATTGTTTTATGCGATGTCAAAGTCTTAAAATTTATATAAAGAATGACCGAACCTGGAAACTAACTATGACAACGATTTGAGGCAAGCGCACCTATCGAACAATAGTATAGTTAAGGCAAGACCGGATTGTCGAACCCAAAGGAACCAAAAGTACTAATACTAACTTTCTTTTTATTATTTAGCCTAAGAATTAAATGAATTTTTATCTAATCTAAAATTAACTAACAACTAAACTAAAGACTTTAAGACAAAGAAGAATGAAATTTGGGAAGAATACTTTGGGAAAAACCAATTGATTAAGACAATACCCAAGGAAGAATCCACCTAGACTTCACTTGTTATCTAACTCTGAACCAGACGATTTATTCATTTCACTTGATTCGTAAGATTCCCTAACGTATATTAATCCCTCTCTTGAGGCGACTAACGTCTAACCCTAGGTTAATTAATTGAAATCGCTTTCTAATTAAAACCCTTAGAATTGCATTAACTCGATCTATGGATTCCCATATTAGGTTTGACCCTAGTCTGGCAGATTTACGTCACCCTATCTCTAGGCACGCAAGAAACTTTGCTTAACTATGCTAGATCTACTCTTAGGCAGGGACTTTTGCTCCTCCACCTAAGCACATCACACTTGAATTAATATCCCGGAAATATCAACACAAGAATTAAGAATAAATGATTAAGAACAAGTGAAATATTTATCATATAGTTCAGCAAACGATAACAAGATTCATCTTAGGTTTCATCCCCCTCAGGTATCTGAGGGTTTAGTTCATAATAAAAGAAAACATCTCAGAAGAAAAGCTAAAACAAAACATAAGAAATCCCTAAAACCCTCTGAAGGAATTGAAGGAGAGATCCTCCATCTTGAGTATGATTCCGGCTTCTTGAGATGAATCAACTGACTATCTTCGAGTAAATCCCCACAAGTCTAGCCTCTTTGGCCTAGCTGGACGCTCCCTGACTAAAGCCTTGGGTTCCCCCCTTTTAGGTCATACTTAGGGTGTTTATATAGGCTTCTGAATGTGTTTCTTCACCCCTAAGTATCCTAATCCGAGTGAAATTTCTCTTAGTCACGGCAGGGACACGCCCATGGCACACGCCCGTGTGAATCGTGGCCAGGCTGTGTTCGAGGCTGTTGAATGAGGTACGTCCGTGTGGTCTTGGGCCCAGGCCGTGTTGATTTCGTGATATGGCCCATTTACTCCGTTTTGGGCCTGTTTCTCGTTCTTTTAATCATCCGGTGCTCTTTTGAGTATAAAACATAAAAACAAAGGATTAAGAGCACCAAATTACACAATTCAAGGCTTAAATCATCCAAAAGCATGCTAAATGTAGGATTAAAATATGTTACTATTACGGTTTATCAAATACACCCACACTTAAGCTTCTACTTGTTCTCAAGCAAAATTCTCAACTTACAAATAAGACAAACTTCCCTGATTCATAATATTCATCAATAATGTTTCATCATAATTCAAAGATAATTCATACATTGATAATTTAACTCAAAGGCTTCTAAAGATTAAAACAATCAAAGTCATACATTTATAGCCCGAAAACGTTAGTTGTTTCCCCTTACCTAATTAATTACCTCTGATTCAAAATCGACAAGAGTTGACATCCTCACTAAAGATTCACTCAAATCACTCAAAGTGTTTAAGGTTCAAAATTAAGCACTCAAGAGTCAAACATGAAGAGTTAATACCATAGGCTTGCATGAAAATCAAATCTCCACCACTATAATATGAGATGATACACAAATCAAAAGGTCTTTAACAGGCTTGTAACGGGGCTTAGGTTAAAGGTGTGGATAAAGGCTGAATTAGAGGGTTAGAATTGAGATTGACTTGACAAATTACCTAACTAAAGATATCGAACTGATAATAATTACATAAATAATACTCTGATATGAGCTTCTTCTTCAATAATTGGAATTTAACGTATAAGCTCGCCTAATCACAAAACTAATAGTGAATATTCTTTGATTTTTTTTTTTTGGAAAAAATCATAATACATAATAAAAGATGAATTCAACTACTGAAATAAAATAATTAGGCAACCGATCAAATTAAATCTCGACAGAAAGGGTAGTCAAGGAATGTTGATAACAAATACAAAGGTTTTTGGGTTAATATTAGTGGGTGAGGCAATAAAAAGGGTTGTTAGGATTAAAAAGGGTTCACTAGGGGTTAATTATGAAGGTAGGCTTTTAATGGAGTAAGTGGGTTAAAACCTAAGTGCCTTTATTATCTCTGTATATCAAGTCAAATGTGTGGTCCCGACATGTATAAACGATGCAAGTTCTAGAATAACAAATCAATGTTGACACACTCATAATAAATAGTGAGCACGAAAGAATGTATGCTTTAAAAGGCTTTTCACAAATTATGGTTATTTGATATCAACCTTGTAAATTTCAAACTTCAAGGTAATAATTAGATTCAGGTAGACAACCCAACACAATTTCAATTTTTGAAAATAGACTCATCATGCTTGATTCTCTAGTCTCCTAAAGTTTACATCACCAATGTACAATTATCAATGACTTAATCTAAAAAATATCAATAAAAATCATAAATCAAAGGAATTTTCATTCTAATCATAGTATGAGAAAATTACTTTAAGACAAGACATGATTCATGGCATAATTCAGGGATTTGAGAATAATGAAGAAAGTTAGGCACTTTCTCGAAATAAATATTCACCCCCCACACTTAAGATGTACATTGCCCTCAATGTACAAAGATGTTTATAAAATTTAAGAGAAAGGGAGAGGTGAAACTTCCTGAATTTGGATAGTTTCCTTGAGTTGGAAGTCCTGAGGTGTGGTGGCTGCTACCGAGCTCTACGCTAGATGAAGAAATTGGGAAGCTCATAGAGAATTAGCCAGGAAATAATAATAATTCAAAATATACTAAATATATATTTAAAGACAAGAAATATAAAGAGAAAGTAAATAGAAAGTAAAATAAAATTAAAATAAAAGATGAATGGACCGAAGAGTCCTTATTGTTAGATGGTTTGCGAGGTGGGTGTTATTTTTAGGGTTATATCGGGGTGGCGGTGGCCGAAGTGGCGTGATTCCCAAGCAGCCTGAAGAACCTAAATAAAAAAAATTGAAAGAAATTAGATTAAACTAAGTAAAAGAAGACTAAAGAAAAGGAAAATAAAGGAGAAAGGAAAATGAAAATAAAAACTAAATGTCCTCAAATATCCTTGGCTTGTCGAGTGGATGAAGCAGCCAGCATGAACTTATGTAGATTGGTCTTCCACAGCTAGACTGTGCTTAGGTCATTCCGCTTCTTCAACATAGATGTGGTGTAGCTCAAGAGTTAGATGAAGGATTAAAGAGAAAGAGTATGGAAGGGGAGTGGTCTGAAGGATGGGATGGAAGAAAAGAGATGGAGGTAGGTGAGAAGAAGGAAGGGTGGGGGTGGGGGTGGGTTAAATAGAATTTTAGGGTCTGGTGCTTTCCCACGCCCGTGTACCATGGGCGTGCTAAGTCACACAGCCGTATCACACGGCTGTGTTGTGCTTTGTTCACTTCTCCCATGCTCATGTTCAGGCCTCCACGCCGTGTATGATCTAACAGTGTTGACCGCGGCCGCATCGCATGGCCGTGGCATGGTAGTTGGCGTTTGTGACTCAAAAATATGATTTGTTCTGAATCGTACCATATCTACCATGTCAGTACGGAGATTCGGTGTATCCACACGGCCACTGCTATGGCCGTGTGCAAGGCCATATGGCTGGGAAATCTGCACTTGGTTGATTATAATTAGATGCTAAAGTAGAAAAAATAAAAATAAAGGAATGTAAAAATTAATAGAGTTAGTGCTCGGGTTGCCTCTCGAGAAGCGCTCGTTTATAGTCTTAAGCTGGACTTCCCTCTCATTCGCCTAATCATGGTGGTTTGAAAAGTTGAATATCTTCCCTCATTCTATCTGTCTTACTAACAGTATATAGTTCAAGTCGAGTAGCGTTTATTTTAAAAGTGCCAAGAATAGGATTATTTACCTCGACTGTTTCGTATAGAAAAACATTGATCACCTTAAAAGGGATTTCTTTGTTTGTGTTGGGGTCAGGAGGAGATATTCGTGGGTCTGCTTTATCTAACAATACCTGATCTCCAATTTTGAACTTGTCTGTCTCGTAGAGTGGCTTTGGTTCTGCTTCGTGTATCCCTAGTTTTTCTTTGAGATGCGTCTTCCACTCTTCTAGTTCATCGATCTGAATCCCTTGTTCCTCATGAGTTATTTCTTTGTTGGCACGGGGTCTAGGGTCGGGTTCACTTGTGTTCTTTTGTGGTGCTTCCTGAAAAGAAGGGTTAACCGAATGGTTATCAATAGAATTTACTTTCTCACCTTGATTAATTAATGTCCTAGCTGAATCGAGAGCTTGAAGAGTGGCTGTCTCGTCACCTACACAGAGTATGAGTTCACCTGCGTCGACATCAATTTTAGACCTAGCAATTGTTAAGAATGGTATTCCTAAAATTAGGGGGACCATGTTGTCCTCATCCATGTCGAAAACGACAAAGTCTACTGGGAATACGAATTTATCAATCTTCACAAATACATATTTGATTATACCCCTAGGAATTCTAATATTTTTATCAGCTAATTGAATGCTCATCCTAGTTTGTTTGGGTTTCCCTAGACCTAGTTGTTTAAACATTTTATAAGGCATGACATTTATACTTGCCCCTAGATCAGCTAACACATTATCAGTAGATAAACTACCAATTAAGCATGGAATTGTAAAACTCCTTGGATCTTTTAGTTTTCGTGGTAGCCTATTTTGCAACATTGCTGAGCATACTGCGTTCAGTTCCACATGTGATTCTTCGTCTATCTTCCGCTCATTTGTCAATAGCTTCTTTAAAAATTTCCTAGAATCTGGCATCTGCCAAAGAGCTTCAAGAAACGATAAGTTAATATGTAATTTTTTTTAAAAGTTTAAGAAACCTACCGAACTGTTCCTTTGTGTCGTCTTTCGTTATCACTTCGAGATATGGTATGCGAGGTTGGTATTCTTTGATTACCGATTTTGGCTTATTATTTTCCTCAACCTTTCCTTTTTCTTCCACATTCTCTTGCCTTAAATTGGGCTCGTCTAACCCTTCACTATCTTGAGCTGTTATGGCTTGAATTTGCTCCTTTGGGTTAGTCTTGGTGTTGCTTGGTAGGCTTCCTTGTGGTCTTTCAGAGATCATCTTAGCAAGTTGCCCTAACTGATTCTCATTCTCTTGAATCGAAGCTTGTTTATTTTTAAGTGTTGTCTCGGTGTTTTGGAAACGTGTTTCTATATTTTGGAAACGTGTTTCTGAGATTGCTATGAATTTTGTCAGCATCTCTTCAAGGTTCGGCTTCTTTTCCTATGGGTAGGGCTGTTGTTGGAAGTTTTGGGGTGGTTGTTGGCTTTGATTTCCTTGATCACCCTATGAGAAATTGGGGTGGTTCTTCTAACCTGGATTATAAGTATTACTATAAGGGTTATTTTGAGATCGGAAATTGTTACCCATATAGTTTATTTGTTCGCTCTCCATGCCTTGTCCGTAGGGTGGGTACTCAGGATTCGCCACGCCTCCACTTTTCTCGCATTGCATAACTGGATGAACCTACAAGGAACAAAAACCATCAATCTTTTTAGTTAGCATCTCTACCTGATTTGATAATGAGGTTAGTGCGTCGAGGTTGAAAACTCTGGTTGCTTTTGCTGGCCTTGTCCTTGTAACTTGCCACTGATAGTTATTCAATGACATCTCCTCTATAAACTCGTAGGCTGCTTCAGAAGTTTTGTTATTTAGAGTTCTGTCAGTGGCTGAATCCATTAATTGTCTTGTTGAAGGGTTCACACCGTTGTAGAAAGTTTGAACCTATAGCCACAAAGGTATTCCGTGGTGTGGGCACCTCCTCAACATATCTTTTTATCTCTCCCATGCATCATAAAGTGTCTCTAAATCCATCTGCACAAAAGAAGAGATATCATTCCTTAACTTGACCGTTTTGGCCGACGAAAAATATTTTAATAAAAGTTTCTCAGTCATTTGGTCCCATGTAGTGATTGATTTTCGTGGAAGAGAATGCAACCACTGTTTGGATTTATTCCTCAAAGAAAAGGGAAATAATCGAAGACGGATGGCATCATCAGAAACACCATTTATTTTGAAAGTATCACAGAATTCTAAAAAATTCACTAAGTGTGTGTTAGGATCGTCATCCTGCAAACCGTCAAACTGAACAAACTGTTGTATCATCTGTATAGTGTTAGGTTTTAGTTCAAAATTATTTGCAGTAATAATAGGCCTAACAATATTTGACTCAGTTCCTGTTAAACTAGGTTTAGCATAATCATACATAGTTCAAGGAGCATGATCTTCGGCCATCTCTAGAGGTGGCAGATGATTTTTAGCCATCTCTTCTGTAGTATTTATTTTGGTTTCTTGCTCTTCTTTCTATGTAGTTTAAGCTTCGCTTTATTTCTATACGATTTCTGCGAGCTGTACCTTCAATATCACTATCGTAAAGTAGGGGTACTGTCGGGTTCTTTCTAGTCATAAACTAGAGGTACCTGAAAGGAACAAAAGAAGGAAGAAAATTAGAAAAGTAAAAATAAATTGAAAAAACAAAATAAATATAATATGGCTAAAGTAATAAAAATTAAGCGTTCTTAATATTTTAGTTCCCCGGCAACGGTGCCAAAAACTTGATCGTTGTTTTATGCAATGTCAAAGTCTTAAAATTTATATAAAGAATGATTGAACCTGGAAACTAACTATGACAACGATTTGAGGCAAGCGTACCTATCGAACAATAGTATAGTTAAAGCCAGACCAGATTGTCGAACCCAAAGGAACCAAAAGTACTAATACTAACTTTCTTTTTATTATTTAGCCTAAGAATTAAATGAATTTTTATCTAATCTAAAATTAACTAACAACTAAACTAAAGAATCTAAGACAAAGAAGAATGAAATTTGGGAAGAATACTTTGGGAAAAACGATTGATTAATACAATACCCAAGGAAGAATCCACCTAGACTTCACTTGTTATCTAACTCTGAACCAGACGATTTATTCATTTGACTTGATCTGTAGGATTCCCTAACGTATATTAATCCCTCTCTCGAGGCGACTAACGTCTAACCCTAGGTTGATTAATTAATTAAAACCCATAGAATTGCATTAACTCGATCTATGGATTCCCATAATAGGTTTGACCCTAATTCGGCAGATTTTCGTCACCTTATCACTAGGCGCGCGAGCAACTCCGCTTAACTATGCTAGATCTACTCTTAGGCAGGGGCTTTTGCTCCTCCACCTAAGAACATCACACTTGAATTAATATCCTGGAAATATCAACACAAGAATTAAGTACACATAATTAAGAACAAGTCAAATATTTATCATATAGTTCAGCAAACGATAACAAGATTCATCTTAGGTTTCACCCCCTCAGGTATTTAAGGGTTTAGTTCATAATAAAAGAAAACATCTCAGAAGAAAAGATAAAACAAAACATAAGAAATCCCTAAAACCCCCTGAAGGAATTGAAGGAGAGATCCTCCGTCTTGAGTATGATTCTGGCTTCTTGAGATGAATCAACTGGCTATCTTCGAGTAAATCCCCACAAATCTGCCCTCTTTGGCCTAGCTAGACGCCCCCTAACTAAAGCCTTGGGTTCCCCCGTTTTAGGTCATACTTAGGGTGTTTATATAGGCTTCTAAATGTGTTTCTTTGCCCCTAAGTATCCTAATTCGGGTGAAATTTCTCTTAGTCATGGCAGGGACACTCCCATGGCACACGCCCATGTGAATCGTGGCCAGGCCATGTTCGAGGCTGTTGAATGAGGCATGGCCGTGTGGTCTTGGGCCCAGGCCATGTTGATTTCGTGATATGGCCCATTTACTCTGTTTTCGGCCTGTTTCTTATTCTTTTCATCATCAGGTGCTCTTTTGAGTATAAAACATGAAAACAAAGGATTAAGAGCACCAAATTACACAATTCAAGGCTTAAATCATCCAAAAGCATGCTAAATGTGGGATTAAAATATGTTACTATTACGGTTTATCATAAATGGTTGGAGGAAAAGTTTAAAGCGATAGAAAGCGTCTATAGTTGTTATGGAATCGATGTTGATAAACTGTAAAAGTAACATATTTTAATCCCACATTTAGCTTACTTTTTGATGATTTATTCCTTGAATTATATAAAAAGGTGCTTGTAATCCTTTCTTTTTATGTTTTATACCCAGGAAAGCACTCAAGGATGAAAAGAATACAAAACGAGCCCAAAACGGAGTAAATGGGCCTTAGCAAGAAATTGACACGGCCTGGCCCAAAATCTACACGACCGTGCCTCAAGTTAGAAATCTGAACACAGTCTGGTCTCGATTCACACGGGCGTGTGCCATGGCCGTGCCTCTGTCACTGGAAAGAGCAATTTCAGTCGGAAAAGAATACTTAGGGAGAAAGAATCGCATTCCAAGAGCCTATAAATATCCCCTAAGTACCACCTTTGAAGAGGCGTCAAAGCTAGGCTAAGGAGCCAATCCGAGAAGGTCAGAGTTAGGGAGTAACGCGAGGATAGCCAGTTGATCCATCCCAAGAAGCCGAAATTATACTCAAGACGGCGGAATTCTCCTTCAATTTGTTCAGGGGGTTTTAGGGTTTTCTTATGTTTTGTTTTATCTTTTCTCTTGTGATGTTCTTTTTATTCATTATGAACTAAACCCTTCAGATACCTGAAGGGGATGAAACCTAAATAAATTTTGTTATTTGATTTCTAAGTTATATGGTAATTGCTTAGTTTGTTCTTAATTATGTTGCTTAATCCAAATCTAATGTGCTTAGGTAGAGGAGGAATAGACCCTGCCTAAGAGTAGATCTAACATAATTAAGCGGAGTTGATCGAACGCCTAGAGATAGGGTTACGAGATTTTTCTGGATTAGGGTGAAACCTAATATGGGAGTCCATTGATCGATTTACTGCTATCCTAGGGGGTTATTATAAGCGAACGAGAGTTCCACTAATTAACCTAGGGTTAGATGTTATTTGCCTCAAGAGAGGGTTTAATATAGGTTAGGGAGTCTTACGGATCAAGCTAAGTAAAAAAATCATATAATTTAGGGTCAGATAACAAGTGAAGTCTAGGTGGATTCTTCCTAAGGGTATCGTCGTAATCAACTGAGCTTTCCTTCAAAGTTAATTTCCTATTCGTCCTTTTTGTCTTTGTGTCCTTAGTTTAGTCTTCGTCAATATAGTTTAAAGCAACTTCACTCTATTTTTAAGTCTAAATAATAAAAAGAAAGTTAGTATTAGTACTCTTAGTTCCTTTGGGTTTGATATCCGGTCTTGCCTAAGCTATACTACTGTTCGATAGGTACACTTGCCTTTAATCGTTGTCAGAGTTAGTTTTCAGGTTTTGATCATTCTTTTATAAATTTTAAAACTCTGATTTACAGCGATCAGATGCCAAGGATTTAAGCTTAGTCCTAGACTTGGTGCTCCCATACAAATTCAAAATGCCTGAATTCGAGAAATATAATGGGACAAGTTGCCCCGAATATCATATTACTATGTTTTGTAGAAGAATGGCGGGGTACATTAACAACGACCAACTATTGATCCATTGCTTCCAAGATAGCCTGGTGGGGGCAGCAGCCAAATGGTATAACCAGTTGACTCGTTCCCAAATTGGTTCATGGAAAAACTTGGCTCAAGCTTTCATAAAACAATACAGTCATGTGACAGATATGGCACCCGATAGAATTACACTCCAAAACATGGAGAAGAGGACAAATGAGAGCTTCAGGCAGTATGCCCAGTGGTGGAGGGAGGTTGCCATCCAAGTCCAGCCACCACTTCTGGAGAAAGAGACCACAATGCTCTTTATTAATACACTGAAGGCCCCATTTATCACGCATATGCTAGGAAGTGCCACGAAGAGCTTCAGACATTGTAATGACCTGAGAAATGATCGAAAATACCATAAAAAGTGGAAAGATCGATAACAAGAGAATGGCCACAAGGAAGAAAGAAAGCGAAGTGAATAACGCAAGCATGGGGTACTAAAATCAGCCAAAAATAGTGACTATTGGGTATCAAGGTTCATCAAGAAAAGAACCTGGTACAAGGCAAAACATTGAAAAACTGCAATTTATGCCGATCCCAATGACGTATAAGGAGTTGTCCAAAGTTTATTTGATGCACATGTTGTGTCCCCTACTACCCAAAACTGATGCAACCTTCATACCCAAATTGGTATGACCCAAATGCCCAATGTAAGTACCACGCGGGGGTCACAGGGCATTCGATAGAAAATTGCCTTGTTTTCAAGAAATTGGTGGAAAAATTCATTAGCATGGGTATTGTGAAGTTAGATGATGTGCCAAATGCAGAAATATGAACCTGGGAGCGTTTTGGACAATTGGACTGCGGAAGAAATTCCTGTAGCATTTAGAGCATAATTAGAGTAATGTACAAAACGCACTTGTTGCTTTAAGCCTAGAAGCAATAAGATTTCTTTTGTGAAATAGGCTTGTGTCTAGAATTTCTATTTCAATAAAATGCATCTTTTTAAGCAAATATATTTTTTTTCATTCTTTCCATTTCATATTATACATTCTTTTAGAATATTCTTTCATTCTTTATTCATGACCATGCCATACAAATGATCATCCTTAGAATTATTTATTCTTTGGATTCTTTGCCATCGTATCTAGATACCCAGATATCAACGATGTGAGCGACGTTGTTACTGACTCATTTTTTGAATGAGATATGGGTCTAAGAGATCTAAGGACTTTGAAAATGATAGAGATTATAGCCTATCTTTTGACTTGTTAAGGATGGTAGAACAAGATTGAAAATAAAATCCACCTTACAAAGGGTTAGTGGACGTTGCAAGCTCAGGAAAGGGGCAAAGATCGAAGCCTAATTCACTGCAGAAATAAGGCGAGACATCATTAAGCTATTTTCAAGAATTCAAGACGTTTTCGCACGATCATATCAAGGCACGCCAGACTACTGAAATATGGGGATGTTGCTAAGATTGGAACCCATGATAATGGTTCTACAACGACCAGGCTAATCAAGAGGTTCGGGCTACTGGTCTACCCAGAAAGAGAAATTGCATCAAATGCCAAATTGAGGAAGACATGACTTATTTGCCTCCTCAATTTTTCTATATGTGAGGCATAGATATTATGAGGCTGATCTCGCCAAAAGCATCTAGCCGACACAATTCATCTTTGTGGTTGCCAATTACTTCATTAAGAGGGTGAAGGTCGCTTCATATGCCAAAGTTGCAAAGTCAACAGTCATCAAATTCAAATTCAAATCCGAATCCAAATTCAAATCCAAATCCAAATCCAAATCCAAATCTGAATTCAAATTCAAATTCAAAAAAAGAAAGAAAAAAAAGAGTGGTAATAAAGAATGTCAGAAAGAAACATAATTGTACAATGTCAAAGATTTACAGTCTGTTCAAAGACCAGACACCATATTAGTGCAACAAAGGCAGCAAAAAAAAAAGCATTCAAAAATTTTTGAAAAATGACTCAGACTTGTAAAGGTTGGCACAGGGAAGTTACCATTTACCCTCCAGGACCTTCACCGGGGCATCTTTCCCATTGGTTTATGAAAGGGTAGCAATTGTTGGTAGTTAAGATTCCTTTTCTCCAAGTTTGGATTGAATTAAGAATTGGATAAAGCAGAGTGTCTCCAATAAGCTTGATTGAAAGTATTCATCATGGTCGAATGTACCAAAAACAGATGATACGGGCTTACGATAAAAAGGTTCACCAAAGAGAATTTCAGGATAGGGACCTGGCATTAAAAAGGATTCTTCTCATACAAAAGGACTTCAGAGGGAAGTAAATGCCAAATTTGGCAAAACCTTATGTGGTGAAGAAGGCTTGTTCTGAAAGATCATTAACTTTGACCAAGATGGATGGCAAGGATATGTTCAAGACAAGGAGTTCAGATTTTAGTATAAAAGGAGAGGCCAAGGTGAAAACCCAGAAAGGGGCACTTTGAGACCGTAAAAGAAAAAATCAATAAAAAAATAAAAAAAGTCAAAAAAAAAAATTCAATCAAAAGAAGAAAGAAAAAGGAGAGGCCAAGGCGAAAACCCGCAAAGGGCGCTTTGAGACCAAAGGGGATTTGAGTTGAAAACCCGCTCAAATTTTGGTCGAAAGTGGGGCACACAGTAGTCTTGCTATACTTGAATCGACAGCGAAGAAGTATGTCATGTATTGGGCATCGACAAACTACTCCGGATCCCCTAAACGCATATCTAGCTTAAAATGGTCCTCATGAAGTTGGAACAGAGAAGCTCAGGCTGCGATATCTGGGGCACCTAGTTTCCATTTTACCCATTTTAAATTTGTTATTTGTGATTATATTATTCTTTTCAAAATATGTTCGCAATAAATTTCCTTCTTGATTGTGATTGCTATCTTTGATTAGCTTATTTGTTTCGAGCTATGCTCCTAATTAATTTCCTTCTTGTCCATTGTTATGATCTTTTTCAAGTATTTTGCATTGAAATAACGATTAGTGGACTAATAATATTTTCATAAAAGGAGTTTCGCATATTTCTCTAGAAGCTTCTGAATAATACAAGAACTTAAAATAGGACTATTGTTTAAAACTCACCAAGTTTAAGGAAGAGTCTAGACTGAGACTATCTTTCCGGATTTTTGTCAAAATGGTGACAAGATATTGCGTCAGTAATACAATCTTGACGGGAAATGGGCAATGTTAACCCAAGTGTAAAAGGGGAATCATTCGCAAGGAAAATAATATTCTGGATCTATGCAAATATCATGCATACACATTTGGTTAGGTCACCTGGGGAGCGATCAGTTGATTGAACAAGTTATAGTACTCTACACCTGAGTTGCGGTGGTATGGATAGAAATTGATACAAGTCCTGTACCCTTGAATAGTGATCGTTGTTTTATGCGATGTCAAAGTCTTAAAATTTATATAAAGAATGATCGAACCTGGAAACTAACTATGACAACGATGTGAGGCAAGCGTACCTATCGAACAGTAGTATAGTTAAGGCAAGACCGGATTGCCAAACCTAAAGGAACCAAAAGTACTAATACTAACTTTCTTTTTATTATTTAGCCTAAGAATTAAATGAATTTTTATCTAATCTAAAATTAACTAACAACTAAACTAAAGACTCTAAGATAAAGAAGAATGAAATTGGGAAAATAACTTTTTGGAAAAGCCAATTGATTAAGACAATACCCAAGGAAGAATCCACCTAGACTTCACTTGTTATCTAACTCTGAACCAGACGATTTATTCATTTGACTTGATCCGTAAGATTCCCTAAGTTATATTAATCCCTCTCTCGAGGCGACTAACGTCTAACCCTAGGTTGATTAATTAAAATCTCTTTCTAATTAAAACCCCTAGAATTGCATTAACTCGATCTAAGGACTCCCATATTAGGTTTCACCCTAATCCGGCAAAATCTCGTCACCCTATCTCTAGGCGTGTGATCAACTCCGTTTAATTATGCTAGATCTACTCTTAAGCAGGGACTTTTGCTCCTCCACCTAAGCACATCATACTTGAATTAATATCTCGAAAATATCAACACATGAATTAAGAACAAGTCAAATATTTATCATATAGTTCAGTAAATGATAACAAGATTCATCTTAGGTTTCATCCCTGTAATATCCGGGATTTTGGGCTTGTGCATTTTGCTTAATTATATGAAGTAGTATGCCTATGTATGTTTTGAATGTGTTATATAGATTTTGGGAACTTTAGAAGGTAGGAGAATGCCTTAGAAAATATTAGGTTTTAAGTCTTAAAGGGGGAACTAGGCAAATGAGGCCTTAAGGAAAATTGTAGGGGAACTTGGACATAAAAATGGGCTTGTTAAAGTGGCAAGGAGATGCCACTAAGGGTCTTAAGAAGTGACGCCACAAGCAGTGCAAGGGGGCCTAGGTTCGAGCAGCAAGGGGAGCACTTTTGGGTGTTGTTTTTGCATCAGGAAGGAAGGGAGTTGGACGGCATTGGGAGACTGGGAGGATGAGCTTTAGATGTGGTCAAATTCCTTTTAAAATTCGGCTAAGGTAGGAAGATAATTGTTGATTTATTCAAATTATTTTGAATGGGTAAAGAAGAGAGAAAATAGGAGAAAAAGAAGGAAGCTGATAAGAGGGAAAAGAGTTGGCCGGCCTAGGGACTTTCTTGATGGCATTTTCGGTTTTGGGGTTAGTAGGATAGGTGTGCTGAAAATTTGTTCTCTTTTCACTTCTCTCATTTATGCCGAAAATCCTAAAGAATTCAACTTGTGTTCTTTTTCATTTCTTCCTTTTTTGCTATACACTTTCATAAGCCGAATCTTATTAAACTTCATTCTCTTCTTCTTTTCACAATCCATTAAGAGCCGAATCCCATACTCTTCAGACATTACTCTTCATAGCCGATTGTTCTTAGGCACTAAGCCGAATTCTCTATTTTGTGGCCATAGCCGAATGCTCCTCTACCCTTTTGGAGCCGATTTGATCGTTTAATCAGGAGCCGAATCTCTCTGTTCCAAGCAAGGATATTTGATTGAGTTGGTAAGGGATTCGTGGTATTTAACTTTCCTATTTTTTTTCTTTTGGATTAGCCGAAAGTTGGAATCTAATCTCTATTCTCTTGGCCGAAACCTTGAAAGGGATCTTTTGGGATTATTGTAGCTAACGTTTGGAGAAATAATCATTCGGGATTGGAATATCCAAGGTAAGTGAAGTGTGATTTAGGTCGAAGGCCATTTGCTTTGGTCCATTAAGAGTTAGAATCGCCACTAACATAGGTTGTGCATGGATTTTGACATCTTCATAAGGCAAGTGGTATTTTCGGGATTTAGATCCACAAGGTAAGAGAGTATTAGTATTCGGCCAAGTCCATATTAAGTGTTAGTGACTAGCCGATTCTGATTATGGTTTTTAGGGAGGAGTACGACCTGTTTCAGTAGACTTTCGGGATTCAGTGAACACATTAGTACCAGGTGTGTAGCCCTACACTGATTCCTAATAGATTTAAGGTATTAATTTAATGCATGTGTTAATGAAAATATGAAAGATGTGGCTAAAGGTACCATACGATGGTACAGAATATTCTGGTACGTTCACCTTTGTTACTATGTTAATAATGTTTACGAACATTGAATATAACACATATGTGAATTTGTTATGAATATGGAATAAGGTATATGGCATGATTTCTGCATGTTTTGTATGACGCATGGGCATAGGGGTGAATATGAAAAGGGGAAGTGATCTGGTGGTTATACCACATTATCTGGTGACTCATGTCACATAATCTGAATCTGGTGACTAATGTCACATATTATTATATTTGGTGACTCTGTCACATTATCTGGTGGCTATGCCACGATTATAAGCGATGTGCGATTGATCGCTGCTGGCGCTTCGATGGTGTGTAGCGGATAGAGGGTCGATTTAGTAATCCCCACGGTGTGATTGGCTGGTACGGGTGATGTGTAGAGGATGGATATTTAGGTGGGGTTGGGTTTGCATCATTGCTTATATTTGTTATACCTGATTTGACATGCGTAAATCGTTTGGGAGTTTGTGTTGGTTGTTACACACTGAGTCTGTTTGACTCACCCCTCGTGGGCTAACGTTTTGTAGGTGACACTCAGTAATTGGACCGGGTCGGCAGGGACTTAGTGGTGGCCAATGCTCAGCTCAGAGTTTTCTTTTATTTTGGGACTTTATATTAAGTTTTGGATTTATTTCGGGTTTTGCTATTGATGTAATAAGGCCATTACTATTACACTGTTTTATGCATGCATTTTATTTGTTTTATTATGATACGATGATCATTAAATCAAAGGTTAAACAACTTCTCTTTAAATTAGATTTAAAATGTTTTGACACTTCAACATCAACGATTTTCAACTTAATGATAAACTCTAAAAACTCGGCATTTCTTTAACTTATAGTTTTCAAGTACGAAAATAATGTTTTAATAAAAAAAATAAATTTCAATAACGACACCGTTTTCAATTCAATCACAACTCAAATCAAATTCTCTTCAAAATGACCAAATTTTCTGAATTAACAAACAAGTTTTTGAAGTGTTTTACTCCAGGAGCATGCCAGATCCGGTCGAGGCTCGTGGGCCGGGTCTGGGGTGTTTCAATTTGGTATCAGAGCCAGGTTGTAAACTCTCAGCCTTGGGTTTGAAGCCCACAACATTTTCAGAATTAAGCCCAAATAAGTTTTTATAAAATTTTTTGGAATTAAGCATGTTTTCTAACATGGCACCTAAGTCTCCGACCCGAAGTCCACCAGGTAAGTACCCCTAACTGTTGTGTGATTTTGATTTGTATGTAGATATAACGGGAACGTAGATCAGGAGTTATTGAACCCTAGGATTGGCTTACTCCAACATAGAATTACATAAAATTTAAAGCCTAATTAAACAAACCTGTGAGTAAGTCGCCGAGTTAGGGTGTGGCAACCATTGTGCGCATGTCTAGGATTGGATTCAGGGAGAGCTTGGTATTTAAGCAGTCCTAGTGACTCACCTCCTCTTCGCTCGAATCCTACCTGGTACGTAGTGACGGTTCACCCTAACCAAGAGGACTCATTCACGGGCTAAATTCAATAATTAAAACCCGAAAGGGACTAGCTACATTGTTTTATAAAAACCTTAGTTTTAAAATCACCAAATTACCCCTTTGATTTGTAAAAACCATATTTAGACTTTGAAATTTTTTTCCAAAATATTCCCGATTTACAAAATTACTCAAATACCCCTGGTTTATAAAATTACTCAAATACCCTTGGTTTATAAAATTACTACACTACCCTTGACTTTTACTAAGATTTTCTTACTTTACAAAAATACCAAAAACCCCTATTTTGTGAAATATCAAAATACCCTGATTTGGAAATTTACCAAAATACCCCTATAGGAAAAATTACGAAAATACCCCTGGGATTGGAATGGACGAAAAGGTTCGGGTGGTGAATGTGTGTAATAGATACTACTGAATGAATGTGTTTCTCTGAATTAGGGTAGGAAACTTGAAACGAAAACCCTGAAATGATCGAAAGAACTACTGCTAAACTTCTTTACATAAAATTTCTTCTTGGGTAATCAGTGAAACGAAGACTAATGCATAAAACTTTTTAAACCAGATTAAATTGCGATCGAAGACATGAGTTCTAGGGGACGTGGCCGTAATGTGTGAGGGCGTGGTAGAGGTAGAATGACCGTATGGGAACCCGTTAGGTCTGGTCAAGGGTCCGAGAATGAGGTACCACCACCACCACCACTAGCTGCTGGTGTTGAGCATCAGGATCAGACGGGGGATGATGCAGTATCGCAGGCGATGCTACAGGTTCTTGAGATGGTGGCTGGAGCAGGTGGAGGTATGGGAGCTCAGAAATCTGTACCCGAGCGACTCTGAGCCAACAGAGTTGAAGTATTCCATGGTGTATCTGGTGTGGCGCCCAGTACGGCTGAGTATTGGTTGGAGGCGACAGAGCGAATCATGGATGAGCTGGATCTGACTGCTGAGGAGAAATTGAAAGGAATAGTGTCGCTTCTCCGCGATGAGTCATATCAATGGTGGCTCACAGTTCAGGATGGCACTACAGCTGAGGATCTCACTTGGGAGTATTTTAAGGCGGCGTATCAGAAGAAGTATGTTGGGACTAGTTATATTGATACGTAGAGGAAGGCATTTCTGAGGCTGGTTCAAGGGAATAAGTCTGTAGCGGAGTATGAGGCAGAATTCTTAAGGTTGAGCCGCTATGCTCGAGGAATCGTGGCTACGGAGCATGAGCGATGTGTCCGGTCTGAGGACGGATTGAGGGATGACCTGAGATTGTTAATAGCACTACAGCAGGAGTGGGAGTTTGCCGTGTTAGTAGAGAAGGCTAAGGTAGCTGAAGGGATTAAGGAATCTGTGAGACAGAGTACGGAATGGAATAGGAAAAAGAGAGGCTTTGGATCAGCAGGGTCATCCGGAAATGTTCAAAAGAGGCATAGAGCTGATGGGCCGCGAGGTCAGCAGGTTGTTACAGGAGGGCAGTATCGTACTTGTGCTTAGTATGGAAAGATGAACTTAGGAGAGTGTTGGAAGAAGACAGGGGGATGTTTTAAGTGTGGGTCCAAGGATCATATGATTAGGGACTGTCCCATAAAAACAGACGGGAGCCGACCAACAGGTCAGGGTTTTAATCAAGTTGGAAGAGGTGGGCAGCAGCCACCGCGGGGTCGTGGTCCGATTGGCAGAGGTAATGGTTCTGCAAGAGGACGAGGAACACCGGGCAGAGGTGTTGGTAATACGGAGGCTAGACAGCCAGGTCTGGTATATGCAGTTCGTCGGAGGGAGGATGGAGACGCACTGGACGTCATAACCGGTATGTTCCTTATAGCCGACAAGTCTCACTTTACTTTAATTGATGTTGGCTCGACCCACTCTTATGTTGCATGTAGAGTAGTTGAAACGCTAGGTATAGCATCTGAACTGTCTAATAGGGAGATGACTGTAGTGAGCCCGTTAGGTCAAACTGTAACGGTGAATAGGATATTTCAGAATGTACCTCTAGAGATTCAGGGAGTGGTATTCCCTGCTGACTTAATGGAACAACCTTTTTGAGAATTCGATCTCATTCTTGGCATGGATTGGCTAGTGGAACATCGGGCTAAATTGGATTGCGCAGCTAAGCGAATGGAGTTAAGGACCCCGGAGGATGAGGAGATAGTTATGATAGGGGAAAGAAGAAACTATTTGCCTATCGTAGTCTCCGCATTAAAGGCTGAAAAGATGGTTCGGAAAGGGTGCAAGGCATTTTTGACCTTCGTTAGTGCGTTGGATGCAAAAGAAAAGGGAGCTAGTGGAGTTAGAACAGTAAGGGAATTTGTGGATGTTTTTCCGGATGAGTTACTTGGGATACCCCTGGACAGGGAGGTGGAGTTCGGAATTGACTTGCTGCCAGGTACAGCTCCTGTGTCAATTGTTCTGTACAGAATGGCACCAAAGGAGTTGGTTGAGTTCAAGGCTCAAATCCAAGAGTTATGGGTTTATTCGACCCAGTGTGTCTCCATGGGGAGCATCGGTCTTGTTTGTGAAGAAGAAGGACGGGACTATGCGTATGTGCATAGATTATCGTCAGTTGAATAAGCTGACCATCAAGAACAAGTACCCTTTGCCAAGGATAGACGACTTGTTCGATCAGCTTAACGGGGCAGCGGTATTCTCAAAGATAGATCTAAGATCGGGATATCATCAGCTTAAGGTAAAGGAAGCAGATATCCATAAGACAACTTTTCGGACAAGATACGGCCATTATGAGTTCTTAGTAATCCCGTTCGGGTTAACGAACGCCTCAGCCGCGTTCATAGATATGATGAATTGGGTTTTCCAACCTTACTTGGATCGATTCGTCGTTGTGTTAATAGACGACATCTTAGTGTATTCCAAGTCTAGGAAGAACATGATGAGCATCTCTAAGTAGTGTTGCAAGTGTTAAGGGAAAAGAAGCTATATGCCAAATTCAGCAAGTGTGAATTTTGGCTTAAGGAAGTTGCATTCTTAGGACATGTGGTGTCTGCAGAAGGGATAAGGGTGGATCCTAGGAAGATTGAGGCAGTGCTAGATTGGAAACCACCTAAGTCTGTGGCTGAGGTTCGTAGTTTCTTGGGATTGGCAGGCTACTACAGAAGGTTCGCGGAAGGGTTCTCATCAATAGCCGCACCTTTGACAAAGTTGTTGAGAAAGGAGGTACCTTTCGTATGGACAGATAGGCAACATGAGAGCTTTGAGAAACTTAAGAGGGTTTTAAGCTAAAGTTCCAGTTTTGATTCAGCCCGAGGCAGGAAAGGATTTTGTGGTGTACTGTGATGCTTCTCACACAGGATTAGGATGTGTTCTGATGCAGGACGAGAAGGTAGTCGCTTATGCGTCTCAACAATTAAGGGCACATGAGGTCAATTATCTGACGCATGATCTGGAATTGGCAGCGGTGGTCTTTGCTCTTAAGGTATGGAGGCATTATCTATATAGAGAGAAGTCGGTGATCTACATAGACCACAAGAGCCTTAAGTATCTGTTGACTCAGAAGGAGCTGAACCTGAGACAGCGAAGGTGGGTGGAGTTATTAAAAGACTACGATTGTTCTATAGAGTATCACCCGGGCAAGGCGAATATAGTGGCAGATGCCCTAAGTCAGAAAGTAGTGTCAGATCTGAGGGTGATGTTTGCACACCTTAGTTTGTATGACGATGGAAGTTTGTTGGCAGAGTTGTAGGTTAAGCCATCATGGTTGAATGAGGTGAAAGAGGGATAGTTGGCAGATGATGATCTAAGTGCTAAGTTGCGGCAAGAGCAGAGTGGGGAGTTGGAAAACTATGGTGTTAACAGTGAGGGAGTGCTGTGTTTTCATGACAAGGTCTGTATGCCTAAGAATAAGGAGTTAAGGCGGAGAATTCTTCAGGAATCGCATAGTAGCCCTTATGCTATGCATCCTGGAGGTAGTAAGTTGTATAGAGATCTACGGGAACAGTTTTGGTGGCCTGGTCTTAAGCGGGAAGTTATAGAATTTGTAGGGAAGTGCTTAACGTGTCAGCAAGTCAAGGCTGAACACCAAGTTCCGTCAGGGTTGCTTCAGCCGATAAAGATTCCGCAGTGGAAGTGGGAGAGAATAACCATGGACTTCGTTAGTGGGCTTCCCCTTACGCCTACTAAGAAGGACTCGGTATTGGTGATAGTGGATAGATTGACAAAGTCCGTGCATTTCTTTCCAGTGCGGGTTGACTATTCTTTGCAGAAGTTAGCGAGGTTGTATGTGGCAGAAATTGTGAGATTGCATGGAGTACCGGTGTCGATTATTTCAGATAGGGATCCAAGGTTTATGTCTCAGTTTTGGAAAGCACTACATCAGGCTTTAGGCACCAGATTAGACTTCAGTACGACATTTCATCCGCAGTCGGACGGCCAGTCTGAGCGAATGATCCAAGTGTTAGAGGATATGTTGAGGGGCTGTGTGATAGACTTCAGAGGAAGTTGGGAAGAATATTTGCCTTTAGCACAATTTGCGTATAATAACAGCTATCAAGCCAGTATTCGGATGGCACCGTATGAAGCACTGTATGGACGGAGGTGTCGCACTCCTACGTGTTGGACAGAATTGGGAGAACGTCGAGTTTTGGGTCCAGAGATTGTGGCAGAATCTGAGGAGAAGGTTAAGGTAATTCGGGAATGATTAAAGGAGGCATCTGATAGGCAAAAGTCGTATGCGGATCTTAAGCGGAAGGAAATAGAGTTTGCTGTGGGAGATCAGGTGTTTCTTAAAGTTTTGCCTTGGAAGAAGGAAATGAGATTTGGTCGCAAAGGGGTGTTAAGTCCCAGGTTTATAGGACCTTATCGGGTATTGAAGCGAGTTGGACCAGTGGCATACCAGTTAGAGTTGCCTCCGAAGTTGAAGCAGATGCACGATGTATTCCATGTTTCTATGCTACATCGTTACTGATCGGATCTGTCTCATGTAGTGCCAATTGAGGAGTTGAAGCTGAAATCAGATTTGTCCTACGAGAAAGAGCCGATTCAGATCTTGGAGCGAGATGTGAATGTGTTGCGAAGGAAATCAGTTCCTCTAGTTAAAGTATTATGGCATAATCATGGATCGGAAGAAGCTTCGTGGGAGCCGGAAGAAGCAATGCGACAGCAATACCCTCATCTATTTTAGCCAGGTAATTTCGAGGTCGAAATTATTCTAAGGGGGTAGAACTGTAATATCTGGGATTTTGGGCTTGTGCATTTTGCTTAATTATATGAAGTAGTATGCCTATGTATGTTTTGAATGTGTTATATAGATTTCAGGAACTTTAGAAGGTAGGAGAATGCCTTAGAAAATATTAGGTTTTAAGTCTTAAAGGGGGAACTAGGCAAATGAGGCCTTAAAGAAAATTGTAGGGGAAATTGGACATAAAAATGGGCTTGTTAAAGTGGCAAGGAGGCGCCACTAAGGGCCTTAAGAAGTGACGCCACAAGCAGTGCAAGAGGGGCTAGGTTCGAGCAGCAAGGGGAGCACTTTTGGGAGTTGTTTTTGCATCAGGAAGGAAGGGAGTTGGATGGCATTGGGAGACTGGGAGGATGAGCTTTAGATGTGGTCAAATTCCTTTTAAAATTCGGCTAAGGTAGGAAGATAATTGTTGATTTATTCAAATTATTTTGAATGGGTAAATAAGAGAGAAAATAGGAGAAAAAGAAGGAAGCTGATAAGAGGGAAGAGAGTTGGCCGGCCTAGGGACTTTCTTGATGGCATTTTTGATTTTGGTGTTAGTAGGATAGGTGTGCCGAAAATTTGTTCTCTTTTCACTTCTCTCATTTATGCCGAAAATCCTAAAGAATTCAACTTGTGTTCTTTTTCATTTCTTCCTTTTTGCTATTCACTTTCATAAGCCGAATCTTATTAAACTTCATTCTCTTCTTCTTTTCACAATCCATTAAGAGTCGAATCCCATACTCTTTAGATATTACTCATCATAGCCAATTGTTCTTAGGCACTAAGCCGAATTCTCTATTTTGTGGCCATAGCCGAATGCTCCTCTACCCTTTTGGAGCCGATTTGATCATTTAATCAGGAGCCAAATCTCTCTGTTCCAAGCAAGGATATTTGATTGAGTTGGTAAGGGATTCGTGGTATTTAACTTTCCTATCTTTTTCTTTTGGATTAGCCGAAAGTTGGAATCTAATCTCTATTCTCTTGGCCGAAACCTTGAAAGGGATCTTTCAGGATTATTGTAGCTAACGTTTGGAGAAGTAATCATTCGGGATTGGAATATCCATGGTAAGTGAAGTGTGATTTAGGCCGAAGGCCATTTGCTTTGGTCCATTAAGAGTTAGAATCGACACTAACATAGGTTGTGCGGGATTTCAACATCTTCATAAGGCAAGTGGTATTTTCGGGATTTAGATCCACAAGGTAAGGGAGTATTAGTATTCGGCCAAGGCCATATTAAGTGTTAGTGACTAGCCGATTCTGACTTTGGTTTTTGGGGAGGAGTACGACCTGTTTCGGTAGACTTTCGGGATTCAGTGAACATATTAGTACCAACTGTGTAGCCCTACACTGATTCCTAATAGATTTAAGGTATTAATTTAATGCATGTGTTAATGAAAATATGAAAGATGTGGCTAAAGGTACCATACGATGGTACAGAATATTCAGGTACGTTCACCTTTATTACTATGTTAATAATGTTTACGAACATTGAATATGACACATATGTGAATTTGTTGTGCATATGGAATAAGGTATATGGCATGATTTCTGCATGTTTTGTATGACACATGGGCATATGGGTGAATATGAAAAGGGGAAGTGATCTGGTGGTTATACCACATTATCTGGTGACTCATGTCACATAATCTGAATCTGGTGACTAATGTCACATATTATTATATTTGGTGACTCTGTCACATTATCTAGTGGCTATGCCACGATTATAAGGGCGATGTGCAGTTGACTGCAGCGACTGCCTTCGATGGTGTGTAGCGGATGGAGGGTCGATTTAGTAATCCCCACTGTGTGATTGGCTGGTACGGGTGATGTGTAGAGGATGGATATTTAGGTGGGGTTAGGTTTGCATCATTGCTTATATTTGTTATACCTTATTTGACATGCCTAAATCGTTTGGGAGTTTGTGTTGGTTGTTACACACTGAGTCTGTTTGACTCACCCCTCGTGGGCTAACGTTTTGCAGGTGACACTCGATGAATTGGACCGGTCGTGAGGACTTAGTGGTGGCCAATGCTCAGCTCGAGTTTTCTTTTATTTTGGGACTTTATATTAAGTTTTGGATTTATTTCGGGTTTTGCTATTGATGTAATAAGGCCATTACTATTACACTATTTTATGCATGCATTATATTTGTTTTATTATGATACGATGATCATTAAATCAAAGGTTAAACAACTTCTCTTTAAATTAGATTTAAAATGTTTTGACACTTCAACATCAATGATTTTCAACTTAATGATAAACTCTAAAAACTCATCATTTCTTTAACTTATAGTTATCAAGTACGAAAATAATGTTTCAATAAAAAAAATAGATTTCAATAACGACACCGTTTTCAATTCAATCACAACTCAAATCAAATTCTCTTCAAAATGACCAAATTTTCTGAATTAACAAACAAGTTTTTAAAGCCAGGAGCATGCCAAATCCGATCGAGGCTCGTGGGCCGGGTCTGGGATGTTTTAATCCCCCTTGGGTATCTAAGGGTTTAGTTCATAACAATAAAAGAGAACATCTTAGAAGAAAAGATAAAACAAAACATAAGAAATCCCTAAAACCCCTTGAAGGAATTAAAGAAGAGATCCTCCGTCTTGAGTATGATTCCAGCTTCTTGAGATGAATCAACTGGCTATCTTCGAGTAAATCCCCACAAGTCTGCCCTCTTTGACCTAGCTGGACGCCCTGACAAAAGCCCTGGCAGAAGGCTTCTGCCGAACTCCCCGCTTAAGTTGCCCCCTAGGGAGGCTTTGTGATGCCTTACTTGGCCTCTAAGTATCCTAATCCGAATAGGATTCCTATTTGGGTGTTTATATAGACTTTGGAATGTGTATCTTTGCCTCCAAGTATGCTATTCCGAGTAAAACTCCTCTTGGCCGCAGCAGGGACACGCCCATGGAACACGCCCTTGTAAGCCGTGGCCAGGCTGTGTTCGAGGCTATTGAATGAGGCACGACCGTGTGGTCTTGGGCCCAGGCCGTGTTGATTTCGTGATATGGCCCATTTTCTCCATTTTGGGCCCGTTTCCTGTTCTTTTCATCATCCGGTACTCTCCTGAGTAGAAAACATGAAAACAAAGAATTAAGAGCACTAAATTACACAATCCATGGCTTAAATAATCCGAAAGCATGCTAAGTGTGGGCTTAAAATATGTTACTATTACGGTTTATCAAATACCCCCCATACTTAAGCTTTTGCTTGTCCTCAAGTAAAATTCTCAACTCATAATTAAAACAAACTTCCCTAATTCATAATATTCATCAATAATGTTTCATCATAATTAAAATGTAATTCATACATTGATAATTTGAATAGAAGGGTCCTAAAACTTCAAACAATCAAAGTCATACATTTATAGCACGAAAACATAGGCATTTCCCCTTATCTGAATAATTACCTCTGATTCAAAATAGACAAGGGTCGACATCCTCACTAAAGATTCACTCAAATCACTCGCGGTGTTTAAGGTTCAGGGAAAAGCACTCATAAGTCAAACCTGAAAAGTTAATCCCATAGGCTTGCATGAAATTCAAATCTCCACCACTGTAAAATGAGATGATACACAAATCAAAAGGTCTTTAATAGGGTTGTAATGGGGCTTGGGTTAAAGGTGTGGATAAAGGCTGAATTAGAGGGTTAAAATTGATATTGAATTGAAAAATTACCTAACCATAAAAAATGAGCTAATCCTAAATAATTACATCAATTGAAAACTAATAATACTAATACTAATAATACGAGCTTCTTCTCAAGATGTGGAATTTAAACGTATAAGCTCAATTATATAGAGCTGATATTGAATATACTTTTTTTTACATAATAACGGATAAATTTAACTACTGAAATAAAGATCATAGTTAGGCAATTGATCAAATCAAATCTCGACAAAAATGTAGTCAAGAAGGGTGGTGATAACAAATACAAAGGGTTTTGGGTTAATATTAATGGGTGAGTCAATAAAAGGGGTTGTTAGGATTAAACGGGGTTTAGTAGGGGTTTAATTGTTAAGGTAGGCTTTTAATGGAGTGAGTGGGTTAAAACCTAGGTTCCTTTATCATCTCTGTATATGAAATCAAAGGTGTGGTCTCGACATGTATAATAGATGCAACTTTTAGAATAAAAAATCAATGTTGACACACTCATAATCAATAAAGTGAGCATGAAAAAATGTATGCTCTAAAAAGGCTCAAAATCTCACAAAAAATTATGGGTTTTTGATATCAACCTCGTAAATATCAAACTTCAAGGTAACATTCAAATTTAGGTAGACAACCTAGAAAAATTTTAATTTCTGAAAAATAGACTTATCATGCTTGACTCTCCAGTATCTTAAAGTTTAAATCATCAATGCACAATTATCAATGACTTAATCCAAAACATATCAACAAAAATCATAAATCAAAGAAAATTTCATTCTAATAGTAATATGAGAAAATTACTTCAGAAACAAGATATAATTAAGGGATTTTCAAATAATACTATAGTTAACCCCCCACACTTAAGATGTACATTGCCCTCAATGTACAAAGATAGATCAAATGACAATATAGTGAGAAAATCAAAAGATAGGGAGAGAAGTGAAACTTCCTGAATTTTGGATGAAGTCAATGAAAAGAAACCGGATAGGATTGGAGGTAAATGTGGGGAAACGCCTTGAACCGTTTGAATTTGATTTCTCGAAGCAGCTGGCCTGATTTTATTGTATCCTAAGCTAAATCTAAATGGCATGAATAAGGAGAAAATGATAAAGAAAATAAAAATAAAAATAAAAATAAAAATAAAAATAAAAGTAAATAATGGAAAATGAAAGAAGAAAGACAACTGAAAAAGAAAAAGGAAGAAGGGGGTTTAAATAGAGATGCAGCCCGTGTTTTGGGAAAATTTTTGTCCTGTTGCCACACGTTTACGACCACGCCCTTTTACCTACCTGTGGTGCCCACACGGCCACGGTCACGGCCGTGTTGGTAAGGAAAACCTGCGCCTAAACATGGAAATAAGTAAAACTAAACTAATTAGTAGGGTTAGTGCTCGGGTTGCCTCCTGAAAAGCGCTCGTTTAAAGTCTTAAGCTAGACTTACCTCTCATTTGCATAATCATGGTGGTTTGAGGAGGTGAAAATCCTTTCTCATGCGATCAATTGGGTTATTGATATAAAGTTTAGGTCGAGTAGTGTTTACCTTAAAAGTGCTGATTTTTGGACTAGTTACCTCCACTGTTCCATCTGGGAAGATTTTGAGTACCTGATCTCCTATCTTAAACTGGGTTGTCCCCTCATTAAGTTCGTCGTGGAGTTGCCTCATTTTTGCTTCGTGTGTTTTTAGTTTCTCTTTGAAGTGTGTCTTCCACTCGTCTAGTTTATCGATCCAAAGCCTTCGTTCCTCATGAATTTCATCTTTATGGGCACGAGGTCTAGGATCTGGCATCTACGAAAGAGCTTCAAGAAATGACAAGTTAATATGAAATTTCTTTGGAAGTTAGGAGACTTACCGAATTGTTCCTCTGTGTGGTCTTTCTTTATCGCATTATGGAATGGCATACGAGAATGGTTGTAATATCCAGGATTTAGGGGTTGTGCATTTTAACTTGTATTTGTGTGTTAAGGTGATTTGCATGCTATTTAGAGGTATTCTGGGGTTTCGGGAAACCTTAGGCTTGGGTAGAAGTCTTAGGAAAATTTTAGTTTTAACCTGAGCAAAGGAAGCTAGGGGAGTTTGGCCTTAAGAGAAATTAGGTGTGGAGTATGACACAAGAAATCAAGCAGTAAAGTGGCAAGGGACGCCACCTAAGGTGCAGGTAAGGTTGCGACACATGGAGTGTCAAGGGAGAGGAGGTTCGAGCTGCGAAGCTGGTTTTTTTTAAGTTGCTTTTTGCGTCAAGAGAGTGGGAAGGTGTTGGACGGCACTTGGACTTTGAAGGGATAAGGGTGGACTTGGTTTAAGTGTTTGGATTGAAGGAAGAGAGCTTTTTGAGGAGTTTGACTCATTCAAATGAGTTTGAATGAGAGGAGGGGAGGAAAAATATGAGGAAAACGTGGGATAAGGGGGAGGAGGAGCTAGTGGCCGAATATGGGACTCTAGGGGATGTGTATGTGAGGCTTTGGGGTGTTGTAGGAGGTGGTGCCAAAATTTAGTTGGTAGGATGCTCATATTCTCCAAAGTTTCGGTCATTTAGTGCATTAAGGTGTTGCCGAAATTCTTCTACTCTTCTCCTCTTTTTCTTTTCTTTCTTTCAACCCCAAATCCATATCTATTTTCTTTTGGCCGAATACCCTATTTGCTCTCTTGGCCGAATCTATCTCTCCTTCCCAACTTCCTTCTTTTCTCTTGGTTAGCCGAAACATCTCTTTCATTTTCCCCCATTGCCGAAACTTCTTCAACCCCAACTCTTCTTTTCTTTTCTCTCCATAACTCTCAATAGCCGAATCTCTATTGAACTCCCCACCATTTCTTTTCTTCTCTTATTTCCTTCAAAGCCGAAAGTACCATTGACTGAAATCTGCTCCAATCGATTCTCTATAGTGAGCTATCTCTTTGATTGCCGAAAGTTAAGGGTCTAACTCCATTTTTCTGATATGGCCAAATCTAGGAAGGTGATTTTGGGAAGTTGATCATAGTGGTAGGCAAGATACAATCTTAGGCCGAAGGCCATTCCTTTCATTAATGCTTAGAGCCAATTCTGACATGGCCAATGCATGGATTTCGACAACTCTCAAAAGCAAGTGAGAGCATTTGGGTTTTGGCCGATCTTGGTAAGATTATTCAATTTAGATGTCATTTAGTTTCGTATGGATTGATTCGATTTCTTAACGGGATTTTCTGATTAAGATATTACTGATGGATGCGGGGCCAGTCAAGGAGGAAAAGGGGTAGCCCCTATCCCTAAGTTTAAGAAGCGATCAGTCTCTGCAGTACGGGATTGGCCACCGGGGTGTGGGCCAGCGGCAGGGTAGGATTATAGGCAGATAGCGGTAGTTTTGATTAGTGACAGCGTCGGTATTGAGAGCGTAACACTTCAGGTTATCAGGTGTGTGATTAATTCGCAGTTTCCCGGTTATGTTACATAATAGTATGTGTTATAAGCATGATGAGTAATGCAGTGGAAATAATGAGATGGTTACCCTTAGGGGGTATGTCGATAATCAGGTCAGTGTTAATCCGATAAAGTTGTGGTTATTATTGTATATAAGTGCTATATGCCGATTGACATGTTCATGCATTATTTCATCATATCACTATCGTATGTTGCATAAGCCTGGGGAGGGATTTATATATATGAAAGAAGGACAGGGTGTACATTTATTACGTGGTTTAGTGATGGCTACGAGCCTTATGTGGATTGATGATTGGCTCTATGCCTCATCGTGGTTGGTATCGGCTTTGTGCCATATCGTGGTTGGTGATGGCTATGTGCCTCATCGTGGTTTGATGCTAGCTACGAGCTACATCGTGGATTGACGTTGACTGAGGTCGCATTGTGGATTATGCTGTGATTTATTTCACGTGGACCAGTGGCTAGACCACTTGGTGGATGGCATTGATTGCCAAATCGGTGTGTAGAGGTTGGAGGGTTGATTTAGTAATCCCCTAGTGTGTGGTGGCTGGATACGGGGGTGTGTAGAGGATGGACCCTAGGTTGGGTTGGGTGCATTTTGCATTATTATCTGATATGTGGTTTGGTGTGGTTGTGGGCTAAGCCCATGTGTGGAAATCTGTGGACTAATTACACACTGAGTCAGTTTGACTCACCCAATTTTTATCAAACAATGCAGGTGATACATGATTCTTGAACCGGGCTGGAGCGGATACGAGGTGGCCATGTAGAAGATGTTTTTATTTATTTCATGCACTCTATAATTTCAATACTTTTAAATAAATATTAATTGTAATAAGGGCCACTTAAAGTATTTGGGGATTTTTTTTATTATGTTTAAGTTGGATTGACGATCAAATTTAATATTTGGGAATATTTTTTTTAAAGGTAGTTTACACCTTAAAAACCTATATTAAAGTTTTAAATCCGGAAAATCTGTAACAACATAATTTTACTTAGAATTTTAAATATACAATGTTTGATAAATGACGGAGAATTTTTATGTTTTACCCTTATGTCAAATTCTTTTCAAACTATTTCCTCAGTAGCATTCTAAATTCGGCCGTGGTGTTTGGGCCGGTTTTGGGGTGTTACATTGGTACTCTGTAATTATCAGGTTTGGTAAATCATGGCTTACCTCAACCTTACCTTCACTTACCACAGGCTCTTGCCTCGGGTCAGATTCCACTAACCTTTCCCTGTCATGAGCTGTTACGGCTTGAATTTGCTCTTTTGGGTTAGTTTCAGTGTTACTTGGCAAGCTTTCTTGTGGTTGTTCAGAGATCATCTTAGCAAGCTGACCTAATTGATTCTTGATCCTTTGAATCGATGCTTCTTGTTTTGTTTCTATATTTTGGAAGCGTGTTTCTGTGGCTGCTATGAATTTTGTCAGCATCTCTTCAAGGTTCGACTCCTCTTCCTGTTGGTGAGGTGGTTGTTGAAAATCTGGAGGAAGTTCCGGTCTTTGGCTACTTTGATCATCCCACGAGAAATTGGGATGGTACCTCTAACCTGCATTATAAGTGTCACTATAAAAATTATTTTGAGGTCTAGAATAGTTACCCATATAGTGGACTTGTTCGTTCTCCATGCCGTATCAGTAGGGTGGATACTCAGAATTCACCACGCCTCCTAGATTCGAGTCATATTGCATTACTGGGTGTACCTGCGAGAGACTATACAAACCATCAATCTTTTTATTCATCATCTCTAGCTGGTTAGATAACCTGGTGACCACGTCGAGGTTGAAGACACTGGCTGCTTTAGTAGGAATCGTCCTCATGACTTGCCACTGATAATTATTCAGTGTCATCTTCTCTATAAACTAAAATTATCTGCCAAAAGCAAATAGAGGAAAAATTATCAAACTAAAAAAACAATAAAACTAAAAACTAAAAAATAATAATGAAAATAAATTGCAATAAAAAAATAGCTAAAGTAAAAAAAATTAAGCGTTCATAATATTTTAGTTTCCCAACAACGGCGCCAAAAACTTGATCGTTGTTTTATGTTATGTCAAAGTCTTAAAATTTATATAAAGAATGATCGAACCTGGAAACTAACTATGGCAACGATGTGAGGCAAGCGTACCTATCGAACAGTAGTATAGTTAAGGCAAGACCGGATTGTAGAACCCAAAGGAACCAAAAGTACTAATACTAACTTTCTTTTTGTTATTTAGCCTAAGAATTAAATGAATTTTTATCTAATCTAAAATTAACTAACAACTAAACTAAAGACTCTAAGACAAACAAGAAGGAAATTGGGAAAATAACTTTGAGGAAAAACCAATTAATTAAGGGATTTGTTTATCTAATCTAAAATTAACTAACAACTAATCTAAAGACTCTAAGACAAAGAAGAATGAAATTGTGAAAATAACTTGAGGAAAAACCATTTGATTAAGACGACACCCAAGGAAGAATCCACCTATACTTCACTTGTTATCTAACTCTGAACCAGACGATTTATTCACTTGACTTGATCCGTAAAATTCCCTAAGTTATATTAATCCCTCTCTCGGGGCGACTAACGTCTAACCCTAGGTTGATTAATTGAAATCTCTTTCTAATTAAAACCCCTAGAATTGCATTAACTCGATCTATGGACTCCCATATGAGGTTTCACCCTAATCCGGCAAAATTTCGTCACCCTATCTCTAGGCGTGCGATCAACTCTGCTTAATTATGCTAGAACTACTCTTAAGCAGGGACTTTTGCTCCTCCACCTAAGCACATCATACTTGAATTAATATCTCGAAAATATCAACACAAGAATTAAGAAAACATAATTAAGAACAAGTCAAATATTTATCATATAGTTCAGCAAACGATAACAAAATTCATCTTAGGTTTCATCCCCCTCAGGTATCTGAGGGTTTAGTTCATAACAATAAAAGAGAACATCTTAGAAGAAAAGATAAAACAAAAACATAAGAAATCCCTAAAACCCCCTAAAGGAATTGAAGGAGAGATCCTCCGTCTTGAGTATGATTCCGACTTCTTGAGATGAATCAACTGACTATCTTCGAGTAAATCCCCACAAGTCTGCCCTCTTTGGCCTAGCTGGACGCCCTGACAAAAGCCCTGGCAGAAGGCTTCTGCCGAACTCCCCGCTTAAGTTGCCCCCTAGGGTGTTTATATAGGCTTTGTGATGCCTTACTTGGCCTCTAAGTATCCTAATCCAAATAGGATTCCTATTTGGGTGTTTATATAGACTTTGGAATGTGTTTCTTTGCCTCCAAGTATCCTATTCTGAGTAAAACTCCTCTTGGTCACAGCAGGGACACGCCCATGGCACACACTCGTGTAAGTCGTGGCCAGGCCGTGTTCGAGGCTGTTGAATGAGGCACGGCCATGTGGTCTTGGGCCCAGGCCATGTTGATTTTGTGATATGGCCCATTTACTCCGTTTTGGGCCCGATTTTCATTCTTTTCATCATCCGGTACTCTCCTGATTATAAAACATGAAAACAAAGGATTAAGAGCACCAAATACACAATTCAAGGCTCAAATCATCCAAAAGCATGCTAAATGTGGGCTTAAAATATGTTCCTATTATGGTTTATCAAATAGCAATGGGATGGATTGAAGAGGAAACAAATACTATATTTTGGAGCCGCAGTGGGACAGATTCAAATCTTACACCCCTAAGTCACAATGAGATGAACCCTGAAGTTACAGTGGGGCAAATCTGTTGAGCATAATATAATCATTTTCTCGGGTTTTCTATCGAGAATACCAGCCGAACAAGATGACAGTATAATACATCAGTGATAAAGCCTTAATAAACAATGAACGATGACGCCTTAAACTTTTAATAAAGGATCATTCTCATGACATTTAGCATTCATGCAAATGTCATCCATAATCATTTAGTTAGGAGCATTTGATTTATTCTGATCATTGCATCTTAATCATTGTAAAAAGACCATTCTCATGACATTCTGTATTCATGCAAATGTCATCCATAATACATTTAGTTAGGAGCATTGAATTCATTTTGATCATTGCATCCTAACCATTTTGCATAAGCATAAACACATAAAACTGATTTTACAGGATAAGTGATAAACTGTAAAAGTAACATATTTTAATCCCACATTTAATATACTTTTTGGATGGTTTATCCCTCGATTTATGTAAAAAGGTGCTTTTAATCCTTTCTTTTCATTTCTTATACCTAGGAAAGCACCCGAGGATAAAAAGAACGAGAAACAGGCCCAAAACGAACCAATTCAGGCTAAAGAAGAAATCGACACGGCCTGGACATAAGCCCACATGGCCGTGCAACGCTAATCATCTAGAACACGGCCTTCTCCTGATGTACACGGGCGTGCCTCATTAAAGAAGTCCGAGCACGGCCTGGCCACGATCCACATAGGCGTGTGCCATGGCTGTGTCCCTGTCGCTGGAAAGAGCAATTTCATTTGGGAAAGGATACTTTGAGGCAAAGAAACACATTCCAAAGCCTATTCAAACACCCTAGTAGGAATTCTACTTAAATTAGGATACTTAGGGACCAAGTAAGGCATCTTAAAACCTATATAAACACCCAAAGGGGGCAACTTGAAAGGGGAGTTCAACAAAAGCCGAAACTGGCGTCAAAGCTAGGCCAAGGACCCAAGCCGAGAAGGTCAGAGTTAGGGAATAATGCGAAGATAGCCAGTTGATCCATCCCAAGAAGCCGGAATTATACTCAAGACGGTGGAATTCTCCTTCAATTCCTTCAAGGAGTTCTAGGATTTTCTTATGTTTTGTTTTATCTTTTCTCTTGAGATGTTTTCTTGTTTAGTTATGAACTAAACCCTTCAGATACCTGAAGGGGATGAAACCTAGATGGGTCTTTTTATTTGATTTTTAAGTTATATGATAAATTACTTGGTTTGTTCTTAATTATGTTGTTTAATTCAAATCTAATGTGCTTAGGTGGAGGAGGAATAGACCCTGCCTAAAAGTATACCTAACATGATTAAGCGGAGTGGATCGGACGCCTAGAGATAGGGTTACGAGATTTTTTCGGATTAGGGTGAAACCTAATATGGGAGTCCATTGATCGATTTACTGCTTTCCTAGGGGGTTATTATAAGCGAACGAGAGTTCCACTGATTAACCTAGGATTAGACATTATTCACTTCGAGAGAGGGTTTAACATAGGTTAGGGAGTCTCACGGATCAAGCTAAGTAAAAGAAATCATATAATTTAAAGGTTAATTAATAAGGGAAGTCTAGGTGGATTCTTCCTGAGGGTATCGTCGCAATCAATTGAGTTTTTCTTCAAAGTTATTTTCCTATTCATCTTCTTTATCTTTGTGTCCTTAGTTTAGTTTTCGTCAAAAGCAACTTCACTCTAATTTTAAGGCTAAATAATAAAAAGAAGGTTAGTATTAGTACTTTTAGTTCCTTTGGGTTCGATATCCAGGTCTTGCCTAAGCTATACTCTTGTCGATAGGTACACTTGCCTTTAATCGTTGTGAGTTAGTCTCGTGTTTGGTCATTCTTTTATAAATATTTAAAACTCGATTTTACTGATCAAGTTTTTGGCGTAGTTCTTGAAGGGAACTAAAATATTAAGAAAGCTCTATTTTTATTACTTTAGCCATTTTTTTATTGCAATTTATTTTCATTATTATTTTTTAATTATTATATTTATATTATTTTTATATTTATATTATTTTTACTTTGCTAATTTTTCCTCTATTTTGCTTTTGGCAGATAATTTTAGTCTATAGAGAAGATGTCACTGAATAATTATCAGTGGCAAGTCATGAGGACAATTCCTACTAAAGCAGCCAGTGCCTTCGACCACGACGTGTTCACCAGGTTATCTACCCAGCCAGAGATGATGAATAAAAAGATTGATGGTTTGTGTAGTCACTCGCAGGTACATCCAGTAATTCAATATGACTCGAATCTAGGAGGCGTAGCGAATCCTGAGTACCCACCCTACGGATATGGCATGGAGAACGAACAAGTCCACTATATGGGTAACTACTCTAGACCTCAAAATAATTTTTATAGTGATACTTATAATGCAGGTTGGAGGTACCATCCCAATTTCTCGAGGAATGATCAAAGTAGCCAAAGACAGGAACTTTATCCAGATTTTTAACAACCATCTCACCAACAGGAAGAGGAGTCGAACATTGAAGAGATGCTGACAAAATTCATGGCAACCACAGATACCCCGGTTGAAGAGAACAAGAACTGATTAGAGGAAGTTACTAAGTCAGTAAGGGAAGCCACTAAGGCAGTCGAACAACTCGCAAATCTCATGTCAGAACAACCGCAAGGACATCTACCGAATGACACTGAGATTAATCTAAAGGAGCAAATTCAAGCCATAGCAGCTCAGGAAAATGCAGATATAGACGAATCCATCTCGCAACAAGAAAACAAGGTAGACAAAAGAAAAATAGATGTAACGCAAGAAAAGTTGAAACCTGTAATAAATGAGTATCAACCTCGCATACCTTACCCCGAAGCATTAGAAAGAGACGATTCAAAAGAACAGTTCGGTAAGTTTATTAAACTTTTAAAGAAATTACATATCAACTTACCTCTTCTTGAAGCTCTTTCATGGATGCGGACTCTAGAAAATTTTTAGGGGAGCCATATTGAAAAAGTAAAGGATAGACGAGGAATCACATGTGGAACTCAACTCAAAGTGCTTGGCAATTCTACAGAATAGACTACCACAGAAATTAAAAGATTCAGGGAGTTTTACAATTCCATGCATAATTGGTAGTTTATCTATAGAAAACGCGTTAGCCGTTTTAGGGGCAAGCATAAATGTTATGCCTTATAAACTATTTTAAACAACTAGGTCTAGGAAACCCAAACAAAATAGGATGAGCGTTCAATTAAGCGATAAAACTATCGAATTCCTAGGGGTATAATAGAAAATGTTCTAATCAAAATTGACAAATTCGTATTCCAGTAGACTTTGTTGTCTTAGACATGAATGAGGACAATTCGATTCCTTTAATTTTAGGAAAACCCTTTCTAACAACTGCCAGGACTAAAATTGATGTTGGTACAGGAGAACTCATTCTTCGTGTAGGTGACGAATCAATCAGTCTACAAGCTTTTGACTTGGCCAGGACATCAAGTGATGAAGGTGAGAAAGAAAATTTAGTTGAAAATCAAATTGTTCAACTTTCACCGTAGGAAACACCACAAGGCTACAAACCTGAGTCGAATTATGGGCCCCAGGATGTATAAGCTCATAACAATGAATTGTTAGTGGAATCTGACCCAAGGCAAGAAACTGTGGTAAATAAAGGTAAGATTGAGGTAAGCCATGATTTACCAAACCCGGTAAATAAAGAATACCAACCTCGTGCGCCATATCCCGATGCAATAAAGAAAGACCACACAGAGGAAGAATCCAGTGAACTCACACTTCGTGAAGACGACGAAACAATCACTCTTTAAGCTCTTGACTCAGCTAGGACATCGAGTAATAAAGGTACGAACGTTAATTCTATTGATAATCATTTGGTTCAACTTTCTTTCTGAGAAGCATCACGAAATCACTTAGCTGAGCTAGATCTTAGACCTAGTGCCGACAAAGAAGAAATACCTAAGGAACAAAGCCTTAGGGTTGACAAACTAAAAGAGGAGGAAATACAAATCAAAGAGGAATAGGAACCGCATGAAGTGAAACCGAAGGAGACCCCAAACGAGCTGATAGGAACAACAAATCACTTCAAAATAGGGGATCAGGTATTGTTGAATAAGGAAAACCCTCGAATCACCAATTCAGACTTCAAGGCAAACAAAGAAATCACTTTTGAAGTACTTAATGTCTTCCTATACGGCAAAGTCGAGGTAAGCAATCCTAAATTCAACACTTTTGAGGTAAACATTACTCGACTTAAACTATATATCCATAACCAAAGTGAGCGCATGAGAAAGGATTTTCACCTCCTCAAACCACCATGACCATACGAATGAAAGGTAAAGTCTAGCTTAAGACTATAAACGAGCGCTTCTCGGGAGGCAACCCGAGCACTAACCCTATTTTTACATTTTTTATTTTATTTTTTATTTTTTTCCTTTTATTTTTCCTTTTAAGCACCTAACCATAAACTAACCAAAGAGCAGATTTCTAGGACACACGGCCTTACACACGGGCGTGCCCGTGGCCGTGTGGAAGCCAGGGGATGAACCATGGGTGTGCTAGTAGCCGTGCACAACCAAAGAAGAATTTCTTTTCCCCACACGGGCTGCGATACTAGGCCAGCCCGTGCTAACTACCCGTGCAAAGTTACTGACTTGTCAAACATGGGGTACACACACCAGTGCCCCACGATCGTGTAACTTCATCGACTTGCATACCACGGGCTAAACAAGCCCGTGCTACCTACCCGAGCAAAATTACTGATTTGTCGAGCACGGGCATGTCAGCTATAACACGACCGTGGCTACTTCACCTGAACGCACCCAAAAACTCAAAATCCCAAAACACAGGCTACATCTCTATTTAAACCTTATTCTCCCTTTTTCTAATTGTCTTTCATTTTCCATTATTTATTTTTGTTTTTATTTTATTTCATTTTTTTACTTTATTTTATTTTATTTTATTTTATTTTTCTTATTCTTTATGATATTTAGATTTAGCTTAGGATACAATAAAATCAGACTGGCTGCTTCGAGGATTCAATTTCAAACGGTTCGAGACGCTTCCCCACATTCACCTCTAATCCTATCCGGTTTCTTTTCATTGACTTCAAAATTCAGGAAGTTTCAGTTTTCTCCCTATCTTATGATTTTATGATTATTTTGATATTATCCATCTTTGTACATTGAGGGCAATGCACATCTTAAGTGTGGGGGTTAATTATAGTATTATCTGAAAATCCCTGAATTATGCCTTGATCTTAAAGTAAGTTTCTCATATTACGATTTGAATGAAATTTTCTTTGATTTATGATTTCTATTGATATGTTTTAGATTAAGTCATTGATAATTATGCATTGATAATTAAATTTGAAGAATACTAGGGAATCAAGCATGATAAGTCTAAATTTTCTAAAAATTAAAATTTTAGGTTGTCAACCGGAATTTGAATGTTATCTTGAAATTTGAAATTTACAAGGATGATGTCAAAACACCCATAATTCTTGTGAGATTTTAAGCCTTATCGAGCATATATTCTTTTTCATGCTCACTTTATTGATTATGAGTATGTCAACATTGAACTGTTATTCTAGAACTTGCCTTTATTATACATCTCAAGACCACAGTTATGATCTGATATACAGAGATGATAAAGGCACCTAGGATTTAACCCACTCACTCCACTAAAAAGCCTACCTTCATAATTGACCCCTAGTGAACCCCATTGAAGCCTAACAACCCTTTTTATTGACTCACCTACTAATTTTAACTAAAAACCCTTTGTATTTGTTATCACCACTTCTTTTAACTACCCTTTTTGTCGAGATTTGATTTTGAGCAATTGCCTAACTATGTTCTATATTTCAGTTGTTAAAGTTCCTTCTTATTATTGTAATAAGTAGTTTGTTCTAAAAAAAAAACCGAAGTATATTCATTATTAATTTGTGATTAGGTGAGCTTACACATTAAAATTCAAAAATTTTGAGAAAAAGCTCGTATTATTAGTATTATTATTATTTCTCAATTGATGTAATTATTTAAGATTAGTTATTTTTTTAGATAGGTAACTTGTCAAGACAATCCCGATTCTAACCCTCTAATTCAGCCTTTATCCACACCTTTAACCCTAGCCCAGTTACAACCCTGTTAAAGACCTTTTGATTTGTGTATCATCTCATTTTACAGTGGTGGAGATTTGATTTTCAGGTAAGCCTATGAGATTAACTTTTCATGTTCGATTTAATGAGTGCTTAAATTTTGACCCTTAAACACTTTGAGTGATTTGAGTGAATCTTTTTGTGAGGATGTCAATCCTTGTAGGTTTTGAATTAAAGGTAATTATTTAGATGAAGGAAAACACCTATGTTTTCATGCTACAAACGTATGACTTATCTTGTTTGAATCTTTAGGAATCTTTGAGTTGAATTATCCATGTATAAATTATCTATGAATTAGGATAAGGCATTGTTGATAGGAATTATGAATCGTGGAAAGTTCGTTTTAATTGTAAGCTGAGAATTTTGCTTGAGGACAAGCAAAAGCTTAAGTGTAGGGGTATTTGATAAACCGTAAAAGTAACATATTTTAATCCCACATTTAATATGCTTTTTGGATGGTTTATCCCTCGATTTATGTAAAAATGTGCTTTTAATCCTTTCTTTTCATGTCTTATACCCACGAAAGCACCCGAGGATAAAAAGAACGAGAAATTGGCCCAAAATGGACCAATTTGGGCCAAAGAAGAAATCGACACGGCCTAGACTTAAGCCCACACGGCCGTGCCACGCCAATCATCTAGAACACGGCTTTCTCCCGATTTACACGGTCGTGCCTCATTAAAGAAGTCCGAGCACGGCCTGGCCACGATCCACACGGGCGTGTGCCATGGCCGTGTCCCTGTTGCTGGAAAGAGCAATTTCATTCAGGAAAGGATACTTGGAGGTAAAGAAACACATTCCAAAGCCTATTCAAACACCCTAGTAAGAATTCTACTTAAATTAGGATACTTAGGGACCAAGTAAGGCATCTCAAAACCTATATAAACACCCAGGGGGCAACTTGAAAGGGGAGTTCAGCAGAAGCCGAAACCGGCGTCAAAGCTAGGCCAATGAGCCAAACCGAAAAGGTCAGAGTTAGCGAAGATAGCCAGTTGATCCATCCCAAAAAGCCAGAATTATACTCAAGACGGTGGAATTCTCCTTCAATTCCTTCAGGGAGTTCTAGGATTTTCTTATGTTTTGTTTTATCTTTTCTCTTAAGATGTTTTCTTGTTTAGTTATGAACTAAACCCTTCAGATACCTGAAGGGGATGAAACCTAGATGGATCTTTTTATTTGATTTTTAAGTTATATGATAAATTACTTGGTTTGTTCTTAATTATGTTGTTTAATTCAAATCTAATATGCTTAGGTGGAGGAGGAATAGACCCTGCCTAAAAGCAGATCTAACATAATTAAGCGGAGTTGAACGGACACCTAGAGATAGGGTTACGAGATTTTTTCGAAATAGGGTGAAACCTAATATGGGAGTCCATTGATCGATTTACTGCTTTCCTAGGGGGTTATTATAGGCGAACGAGAGTTCCATTAATTAACCTAGGATTAGACGTTATTCGCTTCGAGAGAGGGTTTAACATAGGTCAGGGAGTCTCACGGATCAAGCTAAGTAAAAGAAATCATATAATTTAAAGGTTAATTAATAAGTGAAGTCTAGGTGGATTCTTCCTGAGGGTATCGTCACAATCAATTGAGTTTTTCTTCAAAGTTATTTTCCTATTCATCTTCTTTGTCTTTGTGTCCTTAGTTTATTTTTCGTCAAAAGCAACTTCACTCTAATTTTAAGGCTAAATAATAAAAAGAAGGTTAGTATTAGTACTTTTAGTTCCTTTGGGTTCGATATCCTGTCTTTCGTAAGCTATACTACTGTTCGATAGGTACACTTGCCTTTAATCATTGACAGAGTTAGTCTCCAGGTTTGATCATTGTTTTATAAATATTTAAAACTCTGATTTTACAGCGATCAATAAGTCCCCCAGAGGACGGGGTCATAACATTGGTAAATTCACAGGTCTTGTCTTACTAAGTTTGCAGTGAAGCAGATCGAAAATACCAGTCTGGCATCTCTAAGTTTGTAATGGAGCAGATTGAAGATAGCAGATCTGGTCTTCCTGAGTTTGCAGCGAAGCAGATCGAAGATTGTAGTCTTATCTTCCAAAGATAGCAAGGAAGCAGACTGAAGATTTCAGATTTCGTTCCCTCGAGGTAACAGTGGAGCAGATCAAGGATGACCAGTCCTTCTCTCTAAGCAGGAGTAGAGTAGGACGAAGATTGTAGATCTTGTCTCCCTAAATAATAGTGGAGCAGATCAATCAAAGATTGCAGATCTTATCTCACTGAGCAGTAGTGAAACAGATCGAACACCTGAATTCTTATCTCTTCGAAGTTCCAGTGGAGTAGGTTGAGGCTATAAATCCCTCCTCCCTAAGTTTACAATGAGGATCAATCCGTATTTCTTTCAAGTTTCAGCGAAGAAGATTAAGTTTACGAATCTCTTCTCTCTGAATTTTTATCTCTTCGAAGTTCCAGTGGAGTAGGTTGAGGCTACAAATCCCTCCTCCCTGAGTTGACAATGAGGATCAATCCATATTTCTTTGAAGTTTCACCAGAGAAGATTGAAGTTATGAATCTCTTCTCTCTGAATTTCTATTTTCTCGAAGTTCCAGTGGAGTAGGTTGAGGCTACAAATCCCTCCTCCCTGAGTTTACAATGAGGATCAATCTGTATTTCCTTGAAGTTTCAGTAGAGAAGATTTAGGATATGAATCTCTTCTCCCTGAAGTCTTATCTCCTCGAAGTTCTAGTGGAGTAGTTGAGGCTACAAATCCCTCCTCCCTGAGTTGACAATGAGGATCAATCCGTATTTCTTTCAAGTTTCAGCAGAGAAGATTGAAGTTACGAATCTCTTCTCTCTAAATTTCTATCTCCTCGAAGTTCTAGTGGAGTAGGTTGAGGCTACAAATCCCTCCTCCTTGAGTTTACAATGAGGATCAATCCATATTTCCTTGAAGTTGCAACAGAGAAGATTGAGGATACGAATCTCTTCTCCCTGAAGTCTTATCTCCTCGAAGATCCAGTGGAGTAGGTTGAGGCTACAAATCCTTTCTCCCTGAGTTTATATTGAGGATCAGTCCTTATTTCCTTAAAGTTTCAGCAGAGAAGATTGAGGTTACCAATCTCTTCTCCCTGAATTCTCATCTCATCAAAATTCCAGTGGAGGTTGAGGCTACAAATTCCTTCTCCCTAAATTTACATTGAGGATCAATCTTTATTTCCTTGAAGTTTCAGTAGAGAAGATTGAGGTCACGAACCTCTTCCCTCTGAATTCTTATCGCCATGGAGTTCTGACAGAGCAGATTGAAGCTACAAATCTCTTCTCCCGAAAATTACATCGAATTGGATCGAAGCACTATTTCCTATGCCCTTGAAGATGCAGTGGGATGGAATGAAGTTACTCGAAGAAGAAAAGCACCGAAAGAAGTCAAGATTCAGTGAGACTAGGCAAAATTGGCCCTTTTAAAGTCTTTGCTCCATTCTCGTTACACGACAATGAGCAAAGAGGGGTAGCTGTAATAGGCCAATTTTGGCCTGGCCCGATTGACCCATTTAACCAAAGACCAAATCAAAAAACCAATAAAACAAAAAATTATTAACAGTCCATTAGTCCATTACAGCAGCCCAATTTACAAAACAATCACACAGGCCCGACTAACTAGTACCCAAATTTAGACCCAAAATCCCAAGGCCCGATTGGCCCAAAAATTCTAACCCTCCTAGAAACACTAAAGGTTTCTAGAACTAGCCTTGCGCTGCTCCAGTAGCCTCCAGCGCACAGCCTCCGTATGTGCCCCGTCCAAGCCTCCGTACGAGGCCTTGTACCTGCGAAAACAATGACAAAAGACAACACAACAAATCAAAAGAAACGATTGTATTTTTCTTATTTTTATTTTTTAGAATTCGGTTATAAAAAATCGAAACAAGCATTTGTAAAAGCTTCTTCACATTTTTACGCAGACAGATATACAGAAATACAACTAAAACCATTTTTGAAAAAGTGATTGATTTTCCTTTTCTTAGATCTGGGCCATTTTCTGTTTTTCTTTTTCTTATTTTATTAGCATAGAGTAATAAATAAAAAGAAAAACGAAGGATTACCGTCGTAGGTTTTTGTCCTCATCTTCTCCGTCGCAATCGGAGTTAGATATGGATGTTGATCGGAGGGTAAAGCCTCAAAGTCGGCGCTTAAGAGCCAATGGGACCTTCGTGTACCACTACTCGTCGTTTATAGTGGCATTTCAGTGCCTAAACGGAGGGGTTCTAGAGGCGGCTGAGAACAAAAGCAAAGGGGTTAGGGTTTGATTTCGGAATAAGAGAGTTTAATATTCTGATTAGTTTTAAGGTTTTATTAACCCTTTTTTATAAACCATACGAAACAACGCCGTATAGGCCTCCCGTTTTGTGTTGACATCTGATCGAGTCCTTTTTTATTTATTTCGCTCTTTTAATTAATCTCTGAAATTCACGCATACATTCATTTTAGTCCATTTTGAACGCCGCGCTTTGGCTAATTGAAATATTTTTTGGTTTAGCCCCTGACCATTTTAGCGCATTTCAGTTTAATCTTTGCGTATGTTTAAATGATTTTATTTATTTATAAAGTAGCCCTTTGATTTTATTTTTATTTCGATTAAGTACTTTCTTAACTTTTGTTTATAATCTTCGCAACTTTTTCCTTTTTTTAAATTTATTCATTATATATTTTTAAAAGCTGTTTTAATAAATTATTTTGAATCATTTTATTGATTTTACAATTTTTTAAGTTTTTTTTTAAACTTCCATTTGTATATATATTTTGTTTATTTATCATATAAATATTTAATTTCAAAATTTCCTATTAATCTGCATAACTTGTAACTTAAACACTCTTACATACAATTCTTTTATATATATACATACATAATTTATATTAAAATTATCTCATTTATGTATATATTATTAGTTTCATATTATTTTATGTATTTTCTTTTAAATCCATATATGTATATATATTTTATTTTAAATCTATATATAAATATATAATTGTTCTTTTTAAGAACTTTATTTTAAATTATATGTTTATTTATTCTAAACATTTTTTATATATCATTACTTTATATACATTATTTTATATCAAGTTTTTTATTACGTATATATTATTTAGATTGACACATATTATTTTATGTATATATCATCAGCTTATCTTGTTTTAAAACTTGCCATATGCTATTTGTATTAATTGTCTTGCCATTGTATGTACCCAAATTCATTCCCTTCAAATTTCATATTACGATCATTTATTAGTATAATATTTTATCTATGTATATTATTCAATGTTTGTAATCTTGTTTATTTACATTATCGCATTATGATTCAAACTTCAACGTCTTGATTGATATTAGTAGTTCCATTGTCATTCCAAATAGGCTAATAAAATGCATTTTGAGTCAATTTTAAAATTGTGTATTTGAAAATTCTTCAAAATAAGGCAATATTTGTGTGTTTGGAAATTCGAGAAATCGTGCCCTATCGTGTTGGGTTGCGGTTTTTTGTTTGACCAAATAACCAAATATCCTTTTAATCGCATATTTTGAAAATCAAAGATGATCTCGGTATCGGGGTATAAATGTGTTATATCCTAACGTGCTGGATGTGATGTTTTTATTCCTTTGGAACGAGTGAATCTTGAGATTCAATTCAAAATTAATTAACATTTTTTAAAAAAGTATCACACCTTAAACATTTTCAAAATTTTGATATTAGGACTTCAATTAATCAATTAGGTACCAACTTTGGGCGTTGCGAGGGTGCTAATCCTTCCTCGTGCGTAATCGACTCTCGAACCCGTTTTTCTTAAAATTCGTAGACCAAAATTAATTTCTTTTAAAAATGAAACAAAATGTTTTATAGGTGACCCGATCACATCTCAACAAAAAGGATTTGTGGCGACTCCATGTTTCATTTTAAAGTTGATCCCCATTTTTCAAACTCGAAAAAAATGGTTTCGACATATGATTATTTCATTTATAATATAATTATAAATCTTTGTTACTTTATATCTTAAAATTTTGTTATAATTCCATTCATAAAAAGATGTCTATATAATTTTCATGACCTCCAAGAATTCATTTTTTTGTAATTTTTGTAACCCCTAAAAAATTTATAGGGTACCTTAAATCTCTTATTTATGTTTTTATAATCTATGGTAATCGAGACCCTACAAATAGAATACATGCATAAGCTTATGTTAATCCAATTAAAAAGTAGAATTATCCTTTCACTTTTGTGTCTACTTTTCTCTCTTAGTTTTACTATAATGCTCTTAGTTTTATAATATGTTATCAATACGATCTTGATCTTGATTTGATTGATGGTTACTTTTATCGATAATCAAATTATCCTCTATAATTTCCAAAATCTTAGATGACAAGATGTAAGTTCTACAGGAAGTTTCCTTTATTTCTAAAATTAACCTTTGAAAATTAGAGATTCTTTATTTCTAAAGTCAACCTTTGAAAATTAAAGATAACTTATATAATCAATGTGATAATAAAACAAGTTAATATTAATATAATATATTGTAGTAAAAAATTAATTTAAGGTTCTAGAAGAGCTAATTTATCAATATTCAAAATAATATAATTTGTGATAGTTAATGCATTATGTACTAGACAGTCTCAAGTAAATTAATAAGTTTTAAAAGATATCCGTTGTAAAGAATACCATATTAGAACTGTGGATAAGGAGAAGATTAATTTCTATATATTAAATTGAGTAAGAATTTTTGTATTAAAAACTATAGCATTTTCCACTAGTTCATATTATGCATATATTAGTATGGTTAAATCACATTCGATGGTGAACCAAAAATTTATATTAATGTTGTTGAATCACATGACATGGTAAACTAGAAGGTTACTACTCCATATTTATTAATTAGTTGATATGATTGGTTAGATCATCTCAATCAATAATGATGTAACAAATGAGAATTTACATAGAGAATATTTTTTATTTATTTTAATATTATATTTTCCTATAGAAAATTACATATTTTTGTTTAGATTAAGGTGAAATGTTTAAAAGCTAAAGATACAATGGAAAAATATATTTTTTTATAATTTAAAGTATATATTTATCAAACAATCTAATTATATTTGGTAATTAATTTTAAGTAATATATTAAGCAATTTTATAACTTAAATTTAATATTTAAGTATTCAATACTTAACTTTTTAACACCTATTATTTCAACACTTAATTTTTTCAGTTTATCGAACAATTCATTAATGTTGAAATTATTAAGTTGATTTTAATTAAAAAATAAATTATCTTTTTTTTGTTGAAAAGTGAGATTTCAAAATTATTATATTTAATTTTCATGAAAAATATACAAAATAACACGATATATTATATTAATAAGATTAATTTTATGAAACACCATTATTAAAATCTATACTTAATTTTATTAATTTACCAAATAATTTTTTATTAACTATGGTGTGATGTTCTATAATTCGAAATCCATGCAAACTTGATTTTAAAAAATTAACTCTAAACCATTTATAATGGCACGTGAGCCAAAATTAAGTGTAATATCCCAAAAATCGGCCTAGAAGAAATCGCGTTTTGAAACCAAAAGAAGTCATCCTTCGATTTGGGTTTACACTTTGGAAACTCTTGACAAGTAAATTGATCTGGTTCAGTGGTTAAGTGTTCAGGGTATGTGTGTGAGGTTTTGGCTTCAAATCCCATTTCTAGAAATTTTGTCATTTTGCTTAAATTCAGTTAATTAATGTTAATAATGAGCCTAGTGGTTCAATAGTTAAGCTTCTATATAATCTTGGGTCTTGTGTTCAAATCCCAGTGGAAACAATAAGGAATGTTTTATTTTTGAATTTCGTTAAAAGGTAGTTAGTTTCGGTTTGTTATCTAAAACCTTCCAGAAACCTCTGGCACCATTATTTTCTTTTTGTTATTTCTTTTTCTGGGAGAATTTCTATCATTTTGTTTGCATGGTAGTTAGTTTCGGTTGGTTATCTAAAACATTCTAGAAACCTCTGGCACTATTATTTTCTTGTTCTTTATTTTTCTGCGAGAATTTCTATCATTTTGTTTGTGTACTTCAGTTTCTGCATTTTGGTTTCTTATTTTCAAGTGACTGTTCTTTTTGTTATGTTACATTACATCGATTCTATACAGGGTCTAACTTCTCCTTCTAGTTAATTCGTTGGCCGAGACGGGAATTCATCCTTGTTGCTCCTACATCGAGTCTATATCAGGTGGGCGCCGAAACCCCTCTTTTTCTGCGTTTTCAATCGTCGAAAAACGAGACTATTGACACCACACGACCAGGGACATAGGCGTGTACCCAGGCCGTGTAAGCCACACAAGCAATGATATGGGAATGTGCCTAGGTCGTGTAACTCACTATGTAACACCCCAAACACGGTCAAAACGCCATGACCGAATCTGGCATGCCACAGAGGAAAACGTTGTGAAGAAAATCGAGTGAACAATTAAATTTTTGTGAAAAACTGTTTGTTGTTCTATGTTTGTAGAAAATTAAGTTGAAACTGATAAATTACTTTGAAATCTTGTAAATAAATCTTAAAAACTTAGTTGCAAAACCATAGATTAGAAAACCTTTTATAGTTTAAAAGAAAAACTAAAGCAATTAGGTTGAAAACTGTATCTAATAGAAATTTGGAAACTTGAGTTTTTGGAAAATAGTATGAATTATCAAAAATATTTAAGTTGTTAAAACTATCAAATGAATTAAGTTACCCGATGGTAACATTTACAAAAAAAAAAACCATTTCGTTTTGTAGTTTAGAAATCTTTGTGCTCAAATTATTATAACAATCATGTAATTTATAAGCCATATTTAAAACAAGTCTATATAAATAATTCCAACAACCATAATTAAAGAGGCCTTATTACAAACCCAAATTAAATCAAAAACCAAATAAAATAAATTTAAGTACCCAAATGGAAGTTCATGAAAAATCAAACTTTATTGCATGGCCTCATCGAGTTCATCCGGCTCCTCATCCGCGATCTCATGAATCACCTGAAATGATAAGGGAGAAGGTGAGTCACCAAGACTCAGTGCATAATCCCTCTCCCGGGTAATTGCCACGCACTTACACAAATTATAACCAAGCAAAATATATATATATGATGCACCCAACCTAGCCATCCGAAAACTCCTTTTTCTACCCCGTGTGGTACCAAACCACTGGTGGTGCCAAACCACTAGTGACCAAAGTCACGATATTCAATATTGTGATACCAAATCACTGGTGACTCAAAGTCACTAATAATCAAATTGTGGGGCCAACCCACTTGTGATACCAAATCACTGGCGACGATCCCAATACATCAAATGTGAGGCCAACCCACGGTGGTGTAAAACCACTGGGACGAGTCGCTATGAGGTGCCAAACCTCTGGTGTCCCAAAGACACGAAATATGTGATACCAAATCACTGGTGACCAAAGTCACGAATAATCAAGTTGTGGGGCCAACCCACTTGTGATACCAAATCACTGGTGACAATCCCATATCTCAAAAGTGGGGCCAACTCACGATGGTATTAAACCACAGGGATGAGTCGCTATGAGGTGCCAAACCTCTGGTGTCCCAAAGACACAAATGTGATACCAAATCATTGGAGGTGCCAAACCTCTGGTGTCCGAAGACACGAATATCAATCTCCCCCTCCTCTCATATTGCCCATACCAATGCATTAGATAAACAAATCATGTCAATATACTTTGATATGAACATATAAGCAATACATAACGTAGATCGTGATATTAAACAACATATAGCATCATCATACCGAAACGGACTTACTTGTATCCTTGCTCATACCCATCAAGGTATCATATCAAAATCTCATAGTTTTCGGCTTAAACAACATTAATAGTTATTTAACACACATATATATATAAACCGAGTTATAAAGTGTGTAAGGTACACACCTTTCACCAATGCAAATACTAACTTCTGAAGATCCGATCTACCGCACTAGATCACCTTATCCTACAATCGGCCAATACTTAGATTATAAACAAAGGCTATTCGGCCATACCACTAAATCCCAATGAGTTATCACTTGAAATACCAAGTCTTACCTAAAAGCTTACCCAAAACGATTGACAAAGAAACGAGGCTTAGATTGATTGCTTCCAACGTCCCGAGGAGCCTAAAAGAATAATCGGTTCCTAAAAATGGCTAGAAACTTGCAACAATTGTCCATAGGTTCGGCCTTTGTTCACAAGAAAACGACATAGAAAAGAGAAAGAAAGAAGGAAAAACGACACTGAACACTTACCCTTTTATCCAAAATCGATTGAAGAAAACCAAAGAGAATCTACCCTTGAATATTCGGCCAAAATAACTCCAAAAGAGGGGAAGAAGATTCAGCTATGGTGGAGTAAAAAGAAAAGAAAAATAGAATGGATGTGGATGTGGATGTTTTTAACTTTGAGCAAATAAAAAAGAAATAGGATTTGAGAAGGAGAGAGTGTAAAAAGAAAATGTGATTATGAACCAATATCAAGAGAAGAAAAGAGAAATATGGGAGAGAGAGGTTCGACCAAACACCCTATTTGCCGAAAAGAAAAGTGCACAAATGACAAGTGAGATTTCGGTTTCAAAAGAAAAGATGAGAGAAAGAAAATAACAATTTGGTTCAAACAAAATGAAGGCTAAACCAAAAGCAAAATTTGCACAAAATGCACAATAACATTCGGCCAAGGAGGGGAGTCTTTTGGAGAGAAAGAAAACAATTGCCCAAAAGATGCACAAATGCAAAAGTTGACCAAATATTCTCCCCCAAACCACCTAACAACATTCGGCCACCCCCTAGCCACACTTGCCGTCCACATACATGCACTAAAGGTCTTGAAAGAGTTTCCAAAACATCATCCTTAAGCCAAGCCTTTTGTCTCCCCAACCTTCCATAACCTTAAGATTTTTATCCCCTATTTCAAGCTTTCCTTAAACCAATATTCAACTTACCAAAAACTTAAGGTCTAACCTATCATAATCAGAATTTGACCGTCCATTAATGCTAGGATACACAAAAAATAAAGTCTTCAAAATGCTAATCATGCTACTCGAACCTCTTCCCACAAGCAACCTTTCAAGCTCCTTATCCACTATGTCACTAACTCCCTTGTGCTTTAACTTAACACTTAAATTAACTTAAGTGTCAAGCTCACTTAATCATTTCACTAAATAAACCATACTAAAAATTATTCTAGCTTAGCTAATAATTCCAAGCCTTCACACAAATATACTAAGCACACAATAAAGATCATATCCGAGCTAACACAAGTAATAAGATGATACTCTAATATTTTAAGGATATTACAATTCTACCCCCTTAAGAAAATTTCGTCCTCGAAATTACCTGATCAAAAGAGTTGAGGGAACTGCTGCCTCATCACATCCTCCGGTTCCCAATTAGCTTCTTCCACACCATGATTCCGCCATAAAACCTTCACTAAAGGAACTATCTTCTTGCGCAAAACTTTCACATCCCGATCTAGAATCTGTACAGGTTCCTCTTCCACCGTCAAATCTGGACTCACCTCTATTTCCTCTACTGCCACGACATGCGATGGATCAGAATGATAGCGTCTAAGCATGGAGACATGAAACACATCGTGAATCTGACTTAGCTCTGATGGCAAATCGAGCTGATAAGCTACTGGTCCCACTCGTCTCAACATCTTATACGGCCCAATAAACCTTGGACTTAACTTCCCTTTTTTCCCAAATCTTAACACTTTCTTCCATGGCGAGACCTTCAGAAAAACTTTGTCACCCACGGCAAACTCTATATCCCTCCGCTTGAGATCAGCATATGACTTCTGCCTATCCGAAGCTTCCTTCAGACGAGCCTGAATCATCTTAACCTTATCCTCAGTCTCTGCAACCAACTCTGGTCCTAACATCTGACGCTCACCCAACTCAGTCCAGTATGTAGGTGTGCGACACCTCCTACCATACAACGCCTCATATGGTGCCATCTTAATGCTTGCCTGATAACTATTGTTGTATGCAAACTCAGCTAATGGCAAAAACTCTTCCCAGCTGCCTCTGAAGTCTAAAACACATCCTCTCAGCATATCTTCTAAAATCTGTATAACTCTTTCCGACTGCCCGTCAGATTGTGGATGAAATGCGGTACTGAAATCCAACCGCGTACCCAAAGCCTGATGTAACGCTCTCCAAAACCTCGACGTAAATCTTGGATTCCTATCCGAGATGATCGACACTGGTACACCGTGCAACCTCAATATCTCCGCTACATATAACTTAGCTAACCTCTGAAGCGAGTAATCTACCCTTACCAGAATGAAATGAGCTGACTTAGTCAAACGATCCACAATCACCCAAACTGAATCCTTCTTACTAGGCGTAAGAGGTAATCCACTGACAAAGTCCATAGTGATCCTTTCCCACTTCCATTGTGGAATCTTCACCATTTGAAGTAACTCGAATGATGGCGATGTTCGACCTTGACTTGCTGACACGTCAGACATTTACCCACAAACTCAGTTACCTCCCGCTTCAGACCTGGCCACCAAAACTGCTCTCTTAAATCCCGATACATCTTGCTACCTCCAGGATGCATAGCGTATGGGCTGCTATATGCATCCCGAAGAATCCGTTGTCTCAACTCAACATCCTTCGGCATATAAGCTCTCCCTTTAAAACACAATACTCCATCACTGGACAAACTATAATCCTCTAAACCTCCATTCTGAACCCGCAACCTTCGATCATTCAAACCATCATCCTCTAACTGTTTATCCTTGATTTGCTCTAACCAAGTCGGCTTGACTTGCAATTCAGCCAAAAGACTCCCATCATCATATAAGCTAAGACGAGCAAACATCGATCTTAAGTCTGATACAACCTTACCGCTCAACGCGTCTGCCACCACACGTTAGCCTTGCCGGATGATACTCAATCGAGCGATCGTAGTCCTTTAACAACTCAATCCATCTCTACGCCTCAAGTTCAAATCCTTACGAGTCAAAAGATACTTAAGACTTTTGTGATCCGTGTAGACTATCGACTTTTCTCCATACAAATAGTGTCTCCAAATCTTCAAAGAAAAAACCACAGTAGCTAATTCCAAGTCATGCGTCGGATAATTAACCTCATGTGGTCTCAACTGTCGAGATGCATAAGCCACTACCTTCTCTTCTTGCATCAGCACACGTCCCAAACCAGTATGTGATGCATCACAGTAAACCGTGAATTCATTGCTTGCCTCGGGTTGAATCAAAACTGAAGCTTCAGTCAGAATCTTCTTCAACTTGTCGAAACTTTCTTGCTGCTTCTCGGTCCAAACGAATGGAATTCCTTTCCTCAATAACTTGGTCATAGGTGCGGTGATCAAAGAAAATCCTTCCACAAATCTTCGGTAATACCCCGCCAGACCTAGAAAACTCCGAATCTCAGCCACTGACTTAGGCGGCTTCCAATCCAACACTGCCTCAATTTTCCGAGGATCCACTCTAATCCCCTCAGCTGATCGTACATGACCCAAGAAAGTCACCTCCCTAAGCCAGAACTCGCACTTACTAAATTTAGCATACAGCTGCTTTTCCCTCAGAATCTGCAATACTACTCGCAAATGCGCATCATGCTCCTCCTCTGACTTTGAGTATACCAAAATATCGTCTATAAATACCACAACAAATTGATCCAAAAACTGCTGGAATACCCGATTCATCATATCCATGAATGCTGCCGGCGCGTTAGTCAACCCAAACGGCATCACCAGAAATTCGTAATGCCCGTACCGAGTGCGAAATGCTGTCTTATGGATATCAGCCTCTTTCACCTTTAGCTGATGATATCCAGACCTTAAATCAATCTTGGAGAAAACCGCTGCCCCTTTAAGCTGATCAAACAAGTCATCAATCCTCGGCAAAGGATACTTGTTTTTGATCGTCAGCTTATTGAACTGGCGGTAGTCAATACACATCCGCATCGTACCATCCTTCTTCTTGACAAAAAGACCGGCGCTCCTCATGGCGAAACACTTGGTTGAATGAAACCTCGATCCAACAACTCTTGAATCTGAGCCTTTAATTCCCCTAATTCCTTCGGTGCCATCCTATACGGAGCAATAGATACTAGCGCAGTTCCGGGTAACAAATCTATACCAAATTCAACTTCACGATCCGAAGGCAATCCTGGAAGTTCTTCTGGAAATACATTCGCATATTCCTTTACCGTTCGAACATTCCCTACAGCAGACTCCTTAGCCTCCAACGCACGCACATGAACCACAAACGCCTCACAGCCCTTCCTGACCAACTTCACAGCTTTCAACGCAGATACTACGTTGGATAGATAATCTCTTCTATTACCTATCATGACCACTTCTTCACCTTTAGCTGTCTTCAAAACCATGCGCTTAGCAGCTCAATCCAAACTTGCTTGGTAGTTGACCAACCAGTCCATCCCAAGAATCAGATCAAACTCCCCAAATGGCAGTTCCATCAGATCAGCTACGAACACTACCCCTTGGAGTTCTAGGGGTACATCTCTATACAGCTTATTTACTTCTACAGAGTGACCTAGAGGGCTAAGTACGGTCATTTTCCTAGAAGTAGTCTCAGAATCTAAGCTCATGGTCTCTACAATGCTACTAGCAACATACGAATGCGTCGAACCCACATCTATCAAAGCAGTATATGGCACACCAAAGATTAAGAACGTACCGGTTATGGTGTCCGGGCGTCGCCCTCCTTTTGACGTCTCGCTGCATACACCAAACCAGGCTGCCTTGCCTCAGTGTTGCCAACACCTCTGCCAGATGCTCCGCGGCCTCGACCGGAACCATTACTTCCTCTACCATTACCACGACCTCTCTGCGGTGGCGGTCCTTCCCTTCTGAACTGAGCACGACCTTGACCCTCAGATTGATTCCTGGCTAGCTTACGTGGACAGTCTCTCACACGATGATCCAGCGAGCCACACTCAAAATATCCTTTCCCTCCGGTCCAATATTCGCCCCAATGAAATTTCTCACATTACACTGTGCTGGTCCCTAATTAGCAGTAACAGGCCTCCCGACTGATTCGGCCCACTTTGCCTAGCCCTCTTTTGAGAATTACCGGCTGACGCGGATGATCCATATCCTCTCTTGTGCTTATTCCGGTCGTAGTTTTGCCTTCTAGATTCCTTTATTCCTTCGGCTATCTTAGCCTTTTCAACCAACGCAGCAAATTCTTGCTCCTGATGTGGAGCAATCAGCAACCTCAGCTCATCTCTCAAACCGTCCTCGAACCGGACACAACGCTCGTGCTCCGAAACCACGATACCTCCAGCATACCGGCTCAATCTTAAAAATTTTGCCTCATATTCTCATACGGACTTACTCCCCTAGACCAAACTCAGAAATGCCTTACGCTGCACATCAATGTAATTAGACCCAACGTATTTTCGCTGATACGCTGCCTTGAAATAATCCCAAGTGATATCCTCCGCTGCAGCACTATTCCGTACCGTGAGCCACCACTGATATGACTCATCCCGAAGAAGTGACAATCCCTTTCAGCTTGTCCTCAGCACTCAAATCCAAATCATCCATGATTCGCTCTGTCGCCTCTGGCCAATATTCAACTGCACTGGGAGCTACGCCTGAAACACCTCGAAATACCTCCGCTCTATTGGATCGGAGTTGCTCGGGTACTGATTTTCGAGCTCTCGCGCCTCCACTTAATCCAGCTACCCTCTCTAGAACTCACAGCACCGCTTGAGACACTGCGTCATCCCCCGTTTGGTCCTGATGCTGAACTCCAACCGCTGGTGGTGGTGGTACCTCATTTTCGGATCCTTGACCAGACCTCACTGGTTCAGACACAGCCATCCTACCACGACCGCGTCCACAAGTAATACGACCTCGACCTCGAGTACTCATGTCTAAAATCTCGACTTATCTGATTTAAAAGTGTTATGCATGAGTAATTATTCCACTTTCTTTAAAACAAAGTTTTATGAATAATTTTAATAAGAGATTGTTTCGCGAGTACATCCAACCTATAGTTTTGAGTCTCTAGAGTAGTTCCTACTACTATACAGTCATATCATCATCATCATATCATATCATCAAAATCAACAGTTTGATGTACTTACCAGGGCGGATTGATGCCGGAGACTCGGGGCCATGCTTTTCCAACTATATAATTTTAAACAATAACATTTTAAAACCATACTTCAAATCATTTTGGGCCTCGGGCCCACAGCCGAGCTTTTGAACTTAGCTCTGATACCAATTTGTAACACCCCAAACCTGGTCAATACGCCATGACGGAATCTGGCATGCCACAGAGGAAAACGTTGTGAAGAAAATTGAGTGAACAATTAAATTTTTGTGAAAAACTCTTTGTTGTTCTATGTTTGTAGAAAATTAAGTTGAAACTGATAAATTACTTTGAAATCTTGTAAATAAATCTTAAAAACTTAGTTGCAAAACCATAGATTAGAAAACCTTTTATAGTTTAAAAGAAAAACTAAAGCAATTAGGTTGAAAACTGTATCTAATAGAAATTTGGAAACTTGAGTTTTTGGAAAATAGTATGAATTATCAAAAATATTTAAGTTGTTAAAACTATCAAATGAATTAAGTTACCCGATGGTAACATTTACAAAAAAAAACCATTTCGTTTTGTAGTTTAGAAATCTTTGTGCTCAAATTATTATAACTATCATGTAATTTATAAGCCATATTTAAAACAAGTCTACAGCATATAAATAATTCCAACAACCATAATTAAAGAGGCCTTATTACAAACCCAAATTAAATCAAAAACCAAATAAAATAAATTTAAGTACCCAAATGGAAGTTCATGAAAAATCAAACTTTATTGCATGGCCTCCTCGAGTTCATCCGGCTCCTCATCCGCGATCTCATGAATCACCTAAAATGATAAGGGAGAAGGTGAGTCACCAAGACTCAGTGCATAATCCCTCTCCCGGGTAATTGCCACGCACTTACACAAATTATAACCAAGCAAAATATATATATGATGCACCCAACCTAGCCATCCGAAAACTCCTTTTTCTACCCCGTGTGGTACCAAACCACTGGTGGTGCCAAACCACTAGTGACCAAAGTCACGATATTCAATATTGTGATACCAAATCACTGGTGACTCAAAGTCACTAATAATCAAATTGTGGGGCCAACCCACTTGTGATACCAAATCACTGGCGACGATCCCAATACATCAAATGTGGGGCCAACCCACGGTGGTGTAAAACCACTGGGACGAGTCGCTATGAGGTGCCAAACCTCTGGTGTCCCAAAGACACGAAATATGTGATACCAAATCACTGGTGACCAAAGTCACGAATAATCAAATTGTGGGGTCAACCCACTTGTGATACCAAATCACTGGCGACAATCCCATATCTCAAAAGTGGGGCCAACTCACGGTGGTATTAAACCACAGGGACGAGTCGCTATGAGGTGCCAAACCTCTGGTGTCCCAAAGACACAAATGTGATACCAAATCACTGGAGGTGCCAAACCTCTGGTGTCCGAAGACACGAATATCAATCTCCACCTCCTCTCATATTGCCCATACCAATGCATTAGATAAACAAATCAAGTCAATATACTTTGTTATGAACATATAAGCAATACATAACGTAGATCGTGATATTAAACAACATATAGCATCATCATATCGAAATAGACTTACCCGTATCCTTGCTCATACCCATCAAGGTATCATATCAATATCTCATAGTTTTCGGCTTAAACAACATTAATAGTTATTTAACACACACATATATATAAACCGAGTTATAAAGTGTGTAAGGTACACACCTTTCACCAATGCAAATACTAACTTCCGAAGATCCGATCTACCGCACTATATCACCTTGTCCTACAATCGGCCAATACTTAGATTATAAACAAAGGCCATTCGGCCATACCACTAAATCCCAATGAGTTATCACTTGAAATACCAAGTCTTACCTAAAAGCTTACCCAAAACGATTGACAAAGAAACGAGGCTTAGATTGATTGCTTCCAACATCCCGAGGAGCCTAAAAGAATAATCAGTTCCTAAAAATGGTTAGAACCTTGCAACAATTGCCCATAGGTTCGGCCTTTGTTCACAAGAAAACGACATAGAAAAGAGAAAGAAAGAAGGAAAAACGGCACTGAACACTTACCCTTTTATCCAAAATCGATTGAAGAAAACCAAAGAGAATCTACCCTTGAATATTCGGCCAAAATAACTCCAAAAGAGGGGAAGAAGATTCGGCTATGGTGGAGTAAAAAGAAAAGAAAAATAGAATGGATGTGGATGTTTTTAACTTTGAGCAAATGAAAAAGAAATAGGATTTGAGAAGGAGAAGGATTCGGCCAAGAAAGTGTAAAAAGAAAATGTGATTATGAACCAATATCAAGAGAAGAAAAGAGAAATATGGGAGAGAGAGGTTCGGCCAAACACCCTATTTGCCGAAAAGAAAAGTGCACAAATGACAAGTGAGGTTTCGATTTCAAAAGAAAAGATGAGAGAAAGAAAATAACAATTTGGTTCAAACAAAATGAAGGCTAAACCAAAAGCAAAATTTGCACAAAATGCACAATAACATTCGGCCAAGGAGGGGAGTTTTTTGGAGAGAAAGAAAACAATTGCCCAAAAGATGCACAAATGCAAAAGTTGACCAAATATTCTCCCCCAAACCACCTAACAACATTCGGCCACCCCCTAGCCACACTTGCCGTCCACATACATGCACTAAAGGTCTTGAAAGAGTTTCCAAAACATCATCCTTAAGCCAAGCCTTTTGTCTCCCCAACCTTCCATAACCTTAAGTGTAACACCCCAAACCCGGTCCAAACACCACGACCGAATCTGGTATGTTACGAGGGAAAACGTATTTGAAAACTTTGAGGTTGTACTAGTTAGACTTGATAAAACTTTGTTTCTTTTCAAAACGAGTTGTTGAATATTGTTACAGAACATTGATCTTAGAAAAATTTTTGGTTTCAAGTTTGAATCCGATTGTTTTTCATTCAATTATAAAAACGGTGTGATACCCGATGGTATAGTTCAAAAACATATCGCTTTGTTGGTTTGAAAACGTCGTCTTTCCAAATTTTAATAAATTCGTACCAAGTTATTTTCGTTACAGCGTATTAAAATCCAACGTAAAGCATAAACAATATAAAGCACATCTCAAAAAGGCTTTTACAAATCCAAGATAAAACCCAAATAAAAATAAATAACTAAAGTACCCAAATGCAATAATCTGAGCAAAGCTTTTATTAGAGCATGGCATGTGCACCCAGAGTCCATCCGGCTCCAAGTCGCGTCTACGAGTCACTGAAATGTCAAAGGAGAGGGTGAGTCGAGTGACTCAGTGTGTAAATCCCGCTCCCGATAAAACAACAAGCTAACACACATCATACATAGCAACATAATTAATGCAACCCGATCCTAACCATCCATATCACCTTTTCTACCCCGTGTGGTACCAAACCCTTTGGTGGTGCCAAACCACCGGTGACGTATAGTCACAATGTGTTACCAAAACTTTGGTGTCCCAAAGACACATTATCCATCAATGTGGTCCCAAACCACTTTGGTGTCCCAAAGACACAATGTGCTACCAAAGCCTTGGTGACCGTAGTCACGAATCGATGATGGGGCCAACCCATCGTGTGTTACCAAAACACTAGCGCAGACGATCCCATATCTCAAGTGGGGCCAACCCACGGTGGTCAAACCACGGGGACTAGTCGCAATGAGGTGCCAAACCTCACGGTGTCCCAAAGACACAATGTGCTACCAAAGCACTTTGGTGGCCGTAGTCACAAATCGGGTGATGGGGCCAACCCATCGCGTGTTACCAAAACTCTTGGCGTCAATCGTATAATCATCTGTAGGGCCAACCCAGCTGTAGTGCTTGAGCCAGCTGGGACGAGACGGCGAGGTACCAAACCTCTGGAGGTGCCAAACCTCACGGTGACCCAAAGTCACAAAGTGTGCTACCAAAGCACTTGGTGCTCGTCAAGACAATATATATCAACTGCTCCCTCCTCTCGTATCACCCCATCAAGATACCATACTCATGTAATCATGCATATCATATAATCATGCATCTCATCTTTGTATCTCATGTCACATATATCCTGATCATGGTAACATATAACTCATCATTAAAAATAGTAATACTGACTTACCCGAGTCCAAAATCATACCCATTAGGGTATCATATCAATCATCACTGTATCATTAGTCATCACACGGTTATCAATTATATTACTAAATATAAGTGTGTTAGTATACACACACGATAATATCTGAGCCTAGAAATCTCGGCGAGCGAATGCTAAACCCCTCGAGTATTGACTCCTACAATCGGCCAAACATAGGGGTTAGGCACTAAGACATTCGGCCAAGGACACTTAATCAAAGGGGTTAATGTCGAACCCTTACCTTCACTTGGTTTGGTTTCCTACCAAATCCGAACCACAATGGCCTTCTAAGATACTCAGCCTTCACCTTGAAAAGAATAACAGTTAATCCTTTATCATTCATGCCTTAATCGAAACCAGAAGATCAAACTAACAACAACCAATCACTTACCCCTTACTTACCAACAAAGATTCGGCTAACCACACTAGGAGAGAACCACCAAAGATTCGGCCAAGGGAGACTTCTAGGAGAAGGGGAGAATATTCGGCTATGTTGGAACAAATAGAAAGAAGAAATCGGCACTAGGTGTTCAACTCTTCTTCTATTTTCGGCTTTGAGGAAACAAAGTGAGATGGGAACAGAGTTTCGGCACAAAAGAAAGGGAAGGAAATGGAGGATTAGAAACACAATAAACAAAAGAAAAGGAGATGAAGAAGAGAATATTCGGCTACCCAATGAACACCAAAGATCAAAGATATTTCGGCTAGGAGGGAGATGTGAATTCGGCACAAGAGTTAAGGATGAATGAAAAAGAAAAGAAAGAACAAATTGAGAAAGAGGGGTCACCAAATTCGGTTTCAACAATTGAAAAAAAGAAAAGAATTGATTGAGAACCTTCGGTTTCTAAGGGTGAAAAATGAGAGAATTCCTATGGCAAAAATCGGCTTGTTTTGACAAAAATGGAAGAATCTTGGTTACTACTATCCTTTGACCGAAACCACCAAAATGCAAAAAGGTACAATCGGCCCCCCCCACCTACACTATGCCGTCATTTCCCCCCCACTCAAAGCCCCCAAAATTCGGCCATATCCCTCAATGCACTCACATCCACTCATTTCAAAAGAGTTGAATTAGTCCACCTCCTAAACTCACTCCCCACCTAACATTTGAATATGAAGACTTGGTCCAAGCTAGAGTTTCACTAGCCTTCTACCTCTTCTCCATGCCGTCCCAAAAAAAGAAGCCAAAAAGGGGATTTTACAGCTCGAACACTAGACCTCCACCTCATGGAATTGACGCCACACCATGCTCCCAAGTGACGCATGCTTTGCCACTCCACCAGCTCCTCTTTTGTGCTCAGAAACCCAACATAAACTACACATCCCTCAGCTCCATCAGCTCCCCTGACTTAACACCCAAAAACCAAAATTTTCCCATTGACTCAGGCATACACCCAGCCTATAATTAAGCCCCTAAAACACCGAAATAGCAACACAGCACACCAAACACATGCAAAATCATGCAACACCAAATAGCCCCTAACCCGGGATATTACAGTTCTACCCCCCTTAAAATAATTTCGGCCTCGAAATTACCTGGTCAAAAGAGTTGCGGGTATTGCTGTCTCATCATATCCTCGGGTTCCCACGTGGCTTCTTCCACGCCATGATTCCGCCAAAGTACCTTAACCAAAGGCACAGACTTTCTACGCAGAACCTTCACATCCCGATCAAGAATCTGCACAGGTTCCTCTTCCATAGTCAAATCTGGATTTACCTCGATCTCCTCCACTGCTACCACATGCGACGGATCTGAACGATACCTCCGAAGCATCGAAGCATGAAAAACGTCGTGAATCTGACTAAGCTCTGCTGGCAACTCAAGCTGATATGCCACTGGTCCAACTCGTCTCAAAACCTTATATGGCACAATGAACCTCGGACTTAGCTTGCCTTTTCTGCCAAACCTTAGCACCTTCTTCCAAGGCGAGACCTTTAAGAAAACACTATCTCCCACAGCGAACTCTATATCCCCTTCGCTTAAGATCGGCATAAGACTTTTTTGCGGTGCGAAGCTTCCTTCAAACGAGCTGAATCAACTTAACCTTGTCTTCGTCTCGACCCAACCAACTCGGGTCCCAACAAGCGGCGTTCACCTAACTCTGTCCAACATGTAGGTGGCGACACTTTTCGCCATACAACGCCTCATACGGAGCCATCTTAATGCTCTCGCAGTAATCGTTGTTGTAGGCAAACTCACTAACGGTAGAAACTCCTCCCAACTACCTCTCAAGTCGAACACAACCTCTCAACATGTCTTCCAAGATCGGATAACCCTACATTGCCCGTCGATTGCGGATGAAAAGCCGTCTTTGAAATCAAGCGCGTACCCGAGCCGATGCAGCGCTCTCGAGAACCTCGGCGTAAACACGGGATCCCTATCCGAGATAATGAAAGCTGGAACACCGTGTAGCCTTACTATCTCTGACACATAAAGCTTCGCCAATCTCTGAAGTGAATAGTCCACTCTCACCGGAATGAAATGGGCCGACTTAGTCAGACGGTCCACGACAACCCAAACTGAATCCTTCTTGCTTGGCGTAAGCGGTAAACCACTGACGAAATCCATAGTTATCCTTTCCCATTTCCACTGAGGAATTTTCACAGGCTGAAGCAAACCCGACGGCAATCGATGTTCGCCTTGACTGCGACAAGTCGGACATTTTCCAACAAACCCTGTCACTTCTTTCTTCAAGCCAGGCCACCAAAACTGCTCTTTAAGATCCCTATACATCTTGCTACTTCCAGGATGCATAGCATAAGGACTGCTATGTGCGTCCTGAAGAATCTTCTGCCTCACTCAACATCTTTAGGCATACAAGCCCTCCTTGGAAACACAGAACCTCATTACGGACAAGTCAGTAACCCTCCAAACCACCATTCTCGCACTTGTAACCTTCGCGCGCTTTCGGAACCTCATCCTCCAAGCTGTTTCTCTTTGATCGCGCTCAACCCAAGTAGGCTTAACTTGCGGCTCTGCGAGAATACTCCCGTCGTCATACAAACTCAAATGGGCAAACAAAGCTCTTAAGTCCGAAACAACCCTACGGCTCACGCGCGTGCGCCACTACGTTAGCCTTGCGGGTGATATTCGATCGAGCGATCGTAGTCTTTGAGCAACTCAACCCATCTCTGACGCCTCAAATTCGGATCCTTACGAGTCAATAGATGCCAGACTCTTATGATGCGTGTAGGCGATTGACTTCTTCCCCCGTACAAGTAGTGCCTCCAGATTTTTAGGCGAAGACTACGGTGCTAGCTCACTAAATCGTGCGTCGGATAGTTGACCTCGTGTGGCCTCGGTGCCGAGAAGCGTAAGCCACAACCTTACCCTCTGCATCGGCACACAACCCAATCCCGTATGAGATGCGTCGCGATGCGTGAACTCCTTACCGACCTCGAGTTGAATTAAAGCAGAGCCTCTGTCAAGATCTTCTTCAACTTATCAAAACTCTCCTCACTTTGTTTCTCGGTCCAAACGAGCGGAACTCCCTTCCTTAACGGCTTAGTCATCGGTGCGCAATTAACGAGAAACCCTCAACAAACCTTGGTAGTATCACCGCCAAACCAGGAAACTCGAATCTCAAAGAATCGACTTAGGAGGCTTCCAATCCAAAACCGCCTCAACCTTTCGAGGATCTACTCTAATCCTCGGTGATACTACATGACCCAAAAGCGTCACTTCACTAAGCGAACTCACACTTACCGAACTTAGCATAGAGTTGCTTCTCCTCAAAATTTGCAACACCACTCTTAAGTGTGCATCATGCTCTTCTTCCGACCTTGAATATACCAAGATATCGTCAATAAAAACCACGACGAACCGATCCGGATATCTGCTTTGAAACACCCTATTCATCATATCCATAAAAGCTACGGGCGTTAGTCAAGCCCGACGGCATTACGAGGAGTTCGTAGTGCCGTCACCCGAGTCGAAGCATTTGTCTTATGGATATCCGCTTCCTTAACTTTCAAGCGATGGTACCGGACCTCAAATCGATCTTGAAAACACCGATGCACCTTTGGTGATCAAACAAGTCATCTATCCGTGGTAGCGGATACTTTTTAATCGTCGGCTTATTCGGTTAGCGGTGAGTCGATACACATCGCATCGAGCCGTCCTTCTTCTTGGCGAATAATCGGCGCGCCCCACGGCGAAACACTTGGCCTAATGAAGCCTCGATCCAACGGCTCCCGAATCGAGCCTTAAGCTCCACCAATTCCTTTGGTGCCATCCTATATGGAGCAATAGACACCGCGCGATCCACGGTAGCGAGATCTATCCCAAACTCTACCTCGCGATCCGGTGGCAAACCGGAAGCTCCTGGAAACACATCAACAAATTCCTTAATGATGCGAACCTTCTCAACGGCGGACTCTTTAGCCTCTAAGGCATACACATGAACCACATACGCTTCACAGCCCTTCCTGACCATCTTTACAGCTTTTAGTGCCGATACCACGTTGGATAAGTAATCTCTCCTATTACCTATCATAATCACTTCATCACCCTTATCCGATGATAGAACCATGCGCTTGGCCGCGCAATCCACCTTAGCCTGGTACTTCACCAGCCAGTCCATCCCGAGAATCAGATCGAACTCCTCAAGCGGCGGTTCTATCGGATCGGCGACAAAAACTACCCTTGGAGTTCTAGGGGTACATCCTTATACAACTTATCTACCACTACAGAGTGACCTAGAGGGCTAAGTACAGTCATCGCCTAGAAGATATCTCAGAATCTAAGTCCATGGTCTCAACTATACTACTAGCAACATACGAATGCGTGGAACCCAAGTCAATTAAAGCAGTATAGGGAGAACCAAAAATCAAAAACGTACCGGTGATTACGTCCGGTGCGTCGCCTCTCCTCGCGGCGCCTAGTTGCATACACACCGCACCGGCCGTCGTGCCTCAAAACTACCCGCACCTCGCGGTGCTCCACGACCTCGACCAAATCCATTACCACCTCCGCCATTACCCGGCCCCTCTGCGGTGGCGGTCCATTACCTCTGCATGCGATTACGTACGACTCTCGGGATGAATCACGGCCATCCTACGCGGATAGTCCCTAATGCGATGATCCGAGAGAACCACACCGAAGCAACCTTTTCCACCGGTCCAACGGCCACCCCAATGAGATTTCCCACGCGATTACCGCTGCGGCGGTCCACGCCTAGCAAACAACGAACCTAGCGGCCCGATTACGCCCACTCGGTCTAGCCCTCTTACGCGGATTGCGGGCGATCACGAAGACCCAAAGCTCCTCTTAAGCCTACTCCTGTCCATGCTTTGTCTTATCGACTCCTTAACACCGCCGGCTACCTTAGCCTTCTCGACTAAGACGACAAACTCGCGCTCCTGGCGAGGAGCAATCAGCGACCTCAACTCGTCTGAAGCCCGTCCTCGAAAGCGAACACACCTCTCATGCTCGGTGGCTACAATGCCCACGGCATACCTACTCGACACCGGAACTCGGCCTCGTACTCGACCATGATTTACTCCACGAACAAGTCTCCGAAATGCCTTCATTTGGAGTCGATGTAACTAGCCCCGATGTATTTCTTTTGATATGCGCACTCTAAAATAATCCCATGTCGGATCCTCATTTTGCCACATTGTTCGAACCGTGAGCCACCATTGATATGACTCATCCCGAAGAAGCGATCGATGCCCTTCAACTTCTCCTCGGTCGTCAAGTCGGATCGTCCATGATCCGCTCCCGTTACCTCGGCCAATACTCGGCGGTGCTAGGAGCAACACCCGATACACCTCGGAAGAACTCGGCCCGTTAGCGAGTCGCTCGAGAAGCAGATTCCTAACTCCCGCACCACCACTTACACCGGCTACCCTTTCCAACACCCGCGGCATCGCTGTGACTTCGCATCGTCTCGATCGATCTGGAACTCACCACCTCCGGTGGTGGCGGGCCAGTATCTCATTTTACGACCTTGACCCAGATCCTACGGGTTGTAAAGCGTCATTCTACCCCTACCTCTACCACGAGTATTACGACCACGTCGCCTCGAGTGCTCATGTCTAACGATCTCGTTTACGATTAAAAGATTTTTATGCATTAGTATCGTTCCACTTTCTTAACCGCAAAGAAATTTTATGGATAGAGTTTATTCAGGGGTTCTTTCGAGCAACCAAGGTTTCAATCTTCTATCCTATTCATCCAAAAGAGATTATACATACATTCCTTAACCCTTTCCATACCTATTCACTCTTGGACATTCTTTGCCCATTCTAGCAAGAAAGGTATTTTCGTCGTTTTCCCTACGAGGTATTTTAAGTAATAAACGATATTTTAAACTTTCGTAAAACCGGTCAATTTGAAATTCCAAAAATTTGAGAGTGTTCTTTGAAAATTTTGTAAAATACTTCGTTTTGGAAACCAGGGGTATTTTAGTAATTTTCACAAACTGAGGGCGTTTTCATAAATTTTCCAAAATCAAGATTTTCGATTGATATTTTATAAAACAGAGTGTTTGAATTTAGTAACATCATTGAAATTTTGGGCAAAATCATTGAGTTACTTTTTTACAAACCGAGGGCATTTTAGTAAATTTACCCCTAAGGGCATTTTTGTAATTTTTCCATAAATCAGGTTTTTCAAGAAAATTGTTGTAAATGTGACATTTTCGGTTTTGAAAGAGTTTATTGCAAAAAGTTTGAAAACATTAGGGTTGTTGTTGTATTTTCGAAAACATGGCTAATTCCCTTTTCGGGTTTTAGTCGTTAGGTTAAGTCTATGACCGAGCCTTCTTGGTCGGGGTGAACTCGAGCTACGCACGAGGTGGGATTCTGCGAAGAGGAGGTGAGTCACGAGGGCCGCTTAAATACCAAGCTCTTAGGATCCTCTCCTAGACATGCGTCACGGAGTTACCACACCCCACAGCCCCCGTGGTGAGTCATAGATTGGTTTAGTGCTTTAAGTCTTATGCTTTAGTTCGAGTGTTTGAGTGATCTAATCCTAGGGTTCAAGTCCTATAAATCTATCTCTCGTTCCATATCACCTACCCTTCTACAAATAATAGTTCTGAAGAGTTTAGAATTACTTACAGGCGGGCCAGTGCAGGAGACTCGGTGCCATGCCTTGTAAACCATGTATTCCCTCCCAAAACACTTAAAAGCGAACTTTTGAAAACAATTTGGGCCTCAAGCCCACAGTAGAAGCTTTTGAACTGGCGGCTCGATACCACAATTGTAACACCCCAAACCCGGTCCAAACACCACGACCGAATACGGTATGTTACGAGGGAAAGCGTATTTGAAAACTTTGAGGTTGTACTAGTTAGACTTGATAAAACTTTGTTTCTTTTAAAAACGAGTTGTTGAATATTGTTACGAGAACATTGATCTTAGAAAAATTTTTGGTTTCAAGTTTGAATCAGATTGTTTTTCATTCAATTATAAAAGCGGTGTGATACCCGATGGTATAGTTCAAAACATATCGCTTTGTTGGTTTGAAAACGTCGTCTTTCCAAATTTTAATAAATTCGTACCAAGTTATTTTCATTCTGACGTATTAAAATCCAACGTAAAGCATAAACAATATAAAGCACATCTCAAAAGGCTTTTACAAATCCAAGATAAAACCCAAATAAAAATAAATAACTAAAGTACCCAAATGCAATAATCTGAGCAAAGCTTTTATTAGAGCATGGCATGTGCACCCGAGTCCATCCCGGCTCCAAGTCGCGTCTCACGAGTCACTGAAATGTCAAAGGAGAGGGTGAGTCGAGTGACTCGATGTGTAAATCCCGCTCCGATAAAACAACAAGCTAACACACATCATACATAGCAACATAATTAATGCAACCCGATCCTAACCATCCATATCACCTTTTCTACCCGTGTGGTACCAAACCACCGGTGGTGCCAAACCAACGGTGACGTATAGTCACAATGTGTTACCAAAACTTTGGTGTCCCAAAAACACATTATCCATCAATGTGGTCCCAAACCCTTTGGTGTCCCAAAGACACAATGTGCTACCAAAGCAGCGGTGACCGTAGTCACGAATCGATGATGGGGCCAACCCATCGTGTGTTACCAAAACACTAGCGAGGCGATCCCATATCTCAAGTGGGGCCAACCCACGGTGGTCAAACCACGGGGACTAGTCGCAATGAGGTGCCAAACCTCACGGTGTCCCAAAGACACAATGTGCTACCAAAGCACTTGGTGGCCAGTAGTCACAAATCGGTGATGGGGCCAACCCATCGCGTGTTACCAAAACTTGGCGTCAATCCGTATAATCATCTCGTGGGGCCAACCTTGTGTGTGATCTTGAGCCATGGGACGAGACGCCGAGGTACCAAACCTCTGGAGGTGCCAAACCTCTGGTGACCCAAAGTCACAAAGTGTGCTACCAAAGCACGGTGCTCGTCGACACAATATATATCATCGCTCCTCCTCTCGTATCACCCCATCAAGATACCATACTCATGTAATCATGCATATCATATAATCATGCATCTCATCTTTGTATCTCATGTCACATATATCCACGATCATGGTAACATATAACTCATCATTAAAAGCGATATCTTGACTTACGAGTCAAAATCATACCCATTAGGGTATCATATCAATCATCATTTGTATCATTAGTCATCACACGGTTATCAATTATATTACTAAATATAAGTGTGTTAGTATATACACACACGATAATACGAGCCTAGAAATCGGCGAGCGAATGCTAAACCCCTCGAGTATTGACTCCTACAATCGGCCAAACATAGGGGTTAGGCACTAAGACATTCGGCCAAGGACACTTAATCAAAGGGTTAATGTCGAACCCTTACCTTCACTTGGTTTGGTTTCCTACCAAATCCAGAACCACAATGGCCTTCTAAGATACTCGGCCTTCACCTTGAAAAGAATAATGATTAATCCTTTATCATTCATGCCTTAATCGAAACCGAGTAAGATCAAACTAACAACAACCAATCACTTACCCTTACTTACCAACAAAGATTGGCTAACCACACTAGGAGAGAACCACCAAAGATTCGGCCAAGGGAGACTTCTAGGAGAAGGGGAGAATATTCGGCTATGTTGGAACAAATAGAAAGAAGAAATCGGCACTAGGTGTTCAACTCTTCTATTTTCGGCTTTGAGGGAAACAAAGTGAGATGGGAACAGAGTTTCGGCACAAAAGAAAGGAAGGGAAATGGAGGATTAAACACAATAAACAAAAAAAAAGGAGATGAAGAAGAGAATATTCGGCTACCCAATGAACACCAAAGATCAAAGATATTTGGCTAGGAGGAGATGTGAATTCGGCACAAGAGTTAAGGATGAATGAAAAGAAAAGAAAGAACAAATTGAGAAAGAGGGTCACCAAATTCGGTTTCAACAATTGAAAAAAGAAAAGAATTGATTGAGAACCTTGGTTTCTAAGGGTGAAAAATGAGAGAATTCCTATGGCAAAAAATCGGCTTGTTTTGACAAAAATGGAAGAATCTTGGTTACTACTATCCTTTGACCAGAAACCACCAAAATGCAAAAAGGTACAATCGGCCCCCACCTACACTATGCCGTCATTTCCCCCCACTCAAAGCCCCCAAAATTCGGCCATATCCTCAATGCACTCACATCCACTCATTTCAAAAGAGTTGAATTAGTCCACCTCCTAAACTCACTCCCCACCTAACATTTGAATATGAAGACTTGGTCCAAGCTAGAGTTTCACTAGCCTTCTACCTCTTCTCCATGCCGTCAAAAAAAAAAAAAGAAGCCAAAAGGGGATTTTCTGGCTCGAACACTAGACCTCCACCTCATGGAATTGGCGCCACACCATGCTCCCAAGTGGCGCATGCTTTGCCACTCCACCAGCCTCCTCTTTTGTGCTCGAAACCCAACATAAACTACACATCCTCGGCTCCATCGGCTCCACGACTTAACACCCAAAACCAAAATTTTCCCATTGACTCGAGCATACACCCAGCCTATAATTAAGCCCCTAAAACACCGAAATAGCAACACAGCACACCAAACACATGCAAAATCATGCAACACCAAATAGCCCCTAACCCGGGATATTACATTAAGATTCTTATCCCCTATTTCAAGCTTTCTTTAAACCAATATTCAACTTACCAAAAACTTAAGGTCCAACCTATCACAATTAGAATTTGACCGTCCATTAATGCTAGGATACACAAAAAATAAAGTCTTCAAAATGCTAATCATGCTACTCGAACCTCTTCCCACAAGCAACCTTTCAAGCTCCTTATCCATTATGCCACTAACTCCCTTGTGCTTTAACTTAACACTTAAATTAACTTAAGTGTCAAGCTCACTTAATCCACTTCACTAAATAAACCATACTAAAAATTATTCTAGCTTAGCTAATAATTCCAAGCCTTCACACAAATATACTAAGCACACAATAAAGATCATATCCGAGCCAACACAAGTAACAAGATGATACTCTAATATTTTAGGGATATTACACACTATTTACGCTTTGAAACCACACGGCCTGGGACATGGGCGTGTGCCCAGGCCGTGTGAGCCACACAGGCAAAGATATGGGCGTGTGCCCAGGCCGTGTGAGCCACACGGGCAAGGACATGGGCATGTGTCCAGGCCTTGTGGCATATGAATAGGATCTGAATCTTATTTTTTGAGGTCACTAGCACTGACCTCCACAATGTATTTATTATCTGAATTTGATCGTAAGAGGACTATCTGATGCTTTAGGATTAATATATGGATGATATAAGAGATATCTGAACATGTTAGACTGATGATGAATAACTTATGATCTGTAAGTATATCTGTTATGTTTGAACCTAAGTGGGTAAGATCCAATAGAACGTTATGTGCTATTGTCTATATGATAATCCGTAATATATACATATTTTAATCCCACATTTAGCATACTTTTGGATGATTTATTCCTTGAATTGTGGAATTTGGTGCTCCTAATCCTTTAATTCCATGTTTTATACTTAGGAGAGCACCGAAGGATGAAAAGAACGAAAAACGGGCCTAAAATGGAGTAAATGGGTTAAGTTACAAAATCGACCCGGCCTGGGCCCAAGACCACACGGTCGTGCCTCCTTAACAGACCCGATCACTGCCTGGATACGACTTACACGGGCGTGTACCACGAGCGTGTCCCTGACATGGCCTGTTTGAATTTCACCCGGATTTGGGTACTTAGAGGCAAAGAAAGCCATTCCAAAAGCCTATATAAACACCCTAGAGACCAACCTTTAGGTGGGGTCCAGTTAGGCCGAAGAGCCAAGCCAGAGAGACCAGAATTGTGGGATTTACTCGAAGAAAGCCAGTTGATTCATCTCAAGAAGCCAGATTCATACTCGAGACGGAGGATCTTTCCTTCAATTTCCTTCATGGGGTTTTAGGGTTTTTTTTTATGTTTTGTTTTATATTTTCTTCTGAGATGTATTCTTTTATTACTATGAACTAAACCTATCAAATACCTGAGGATATTGTTATTGTTTTCTGAATTATATGATAAATACTTGATTTGTTCTTAATTATGTGTTCTTAATTCTTGCTTTTATATTTTAGGATATTGATTCAAGTATTGATGTGCTTAGGCAGAGGAGCAATAGACCCTGTCTAAGAGTAGATCTAGCATAATTAAGCGGAGTTGATCGCAACCCTAGAGATAGGATGACAAAAATATACCGGATGAGGGTCAAACCTAATATGGGAGTCCATAGATCGAGTTAATGCAATCCTAGGGGTTTTAATTAGAAAGAGATTTTAATTAATCAACCTAGGGTTAAACATTAGTAGCCTCGAGAGAGGTATTAATATAAATTAGGGAATCCTACAGATCAAGTCAAGTGAATAAATCTTCTAGTTTAGAGTTAAATAACAAGTGAAGTCTAGGTGGATTCTTCCTCGGGTATTGTCTTAATCAATTGGTTTTTCCCACAAGTATTCTCCCCAATTCATTCTCTTTGTCTTAGCATCTTTAGCTTAATAATTATTTAATTTTAGATTAATTAATAATTCCCTTAATTCTTAGGCTAAATAATAAAAAGAAAGTTAGTATTAGTACTTTTGGTTCCTTTGGGTTCGACAATCCGGTCTTGCCACTAAACTATACTACTGTTCGATAGGTGCGCTTGCCTCAATCGTTGTCATAGTTAGTTTCTACGCTCGATCATTCTTTATATAAATTTTTAAGACTCTGACATACGATCAAGTTTTTAGCGCCGTTGCTGGGGAACTAAAGTATTAAGAACACTCAATTTTTATTACTTTAGCCATTTTTATTTTTGCAATTTACTTTTATATTTATTTTGCTTTTAACTTTGCTAATTTTCCTTCTTTATTTGTTATTAGCTGGTACCTCTAGTTTATGACTGGAAGGAACCCAACAGGACCTCTAATTTATGACAGTGAAATAGAACATACCGCTCGCAAAAACTAAAGAGATGTCACTGAATAATTATCAGTGGCAAGTCATGAGGACAAAGCCTACTAAAGTAGCCGATGTTTTCAACCTTGACGCAGTCACCATGTTATCTAACCAGGTAGAGCTTTTAAATAAAAAAATTGATGGTTTGTATGGTTCTATGCAGGTACATCCGATAATACTGTAATAGTCCGGTTTATACCCTAGCTGGAACAGTGGTTTTGAAACCAAAAATGGGAGTCTGTATAATATTTTAATATTATTTTATGTGTCGTTGATATGTGACTAAGCACGTGGTAAATTTCTGTAAGTTAATTTGTCCGTCTATTTGTTTAATTTGATAAAAGGATTAAATTGCATTGAATGCAAAAATGTGTATGCTTTATGAAAAGTATCTAATTCTGATGGCTTTTAATAAATGAAGGCTTTATGTGGCAATTTAGCCTTTATTTTTGTTAGTGGACGGCAAACTATTAAATGAATGAGTTTTATATGTTAAAAATTATGGTTAATATTTATATGTTAATGATATATGATATTTTATATTGATAATAAAAAGAAAACAAGAGTAAGTGGCATTATTCTTATCATCTTCTTGCCGAAATTCATAAAAGAAAGAAAAGAAAAACACAAGCTAGGGTTCGGCTATTGAAATGCATAATTAAGGTATGATTTTGATTTGGATTTTGATGATTTTTATGTTTTTGAGATTGTTGCTTAGTCTACTATCAAGCCCATGTCTCAATTTTGTGTATGAATGATATTTGTGAGTTGTGCCATTAATGAAGTGGTAAGTTTTATGATGTTTTATGTTGTTAAATGAAGGATATGTTAGATGAATATATTTTGTTCTTGAATTTTTGATGAATTTAGTTAATTAGGGCTAAATTGAGAAAATAGAAATTTGAGGGACTAAATTACAAATTTGATGGAAAATATGAGCTTGTATGAGATGTATAAACATTCGGCTAAGCATGGTTAAAAGATGATTTTGTGAATTTGATGTTTTGAGAAAAATGGACTAAATTGATAAATTGTGCAAATATGAGGGTTAATTTGCAAATAGCCCTAAATGTGTGTCATTGGATTGAATTGAATGAATTAATGAATAAAAGGGTTAAATTTGAATATGTATAGATCAAGGATCGAAGAAAACAAAATTAGATCGCAGGAAAACGAAAGTAGTCGAATAACCAAGACAGAACGAATATCTGAATTTGAGGTAAGTCGATATATATAAATAAATGTATTTGTATTGAATTACATATGTTTATACGGTTATGGATAATGATGAATGCATATGAGATGTTGTGTATATATGAATTCTAAGATAAGATAGTCATAGTGTTAACATCTGAGAAGTTTCGTTTGAACATAAAAATAGATAGGATTAACTATGTTATGACATAGGTGATCGATATTTGATTACATGTAAGACCCTGTCTGAGACAGTGGCATCTATATTTGATTACGTGTAAGACCCTGTCTGGGACAGTGGCATCGATATTTGATTACGTGTAAGACCCTGTCTGGGACAGTGGCATCGATATCTGATTACGTGTAAGACCCTGTCTGGGATAGAGGCATCGATATTTGATTACATACAAGACCACATCTGGGACATTGGGATCGATATGAGTTTTACGTGTAAGACCATGTCTGGGACATTGGCATTGTAACATCCTAAAAATATTAGAGTATCATCTTGTTATTTGTGTTAGCTCGGATATGATTGTTATTGTGTACTTAGTATATTTGTGTGAAAATCTGGAATTATTAGCTAAGCTAGAATAATTTTTAGTATGGTTTATTTAATGAAGGGGATTAGGTGAACTTGACACTTAAGTTAATTTAAGTGTAAATTTCTAACATAAGGGAGTTAGTGGCATGGTGGTTAAGATGCATGAAAGGTGGCATGAGGGAAATGGTTCGAGTAGCATGGAAGGCATTTTGAGGATTGTATTTTTGTACATCCTAGCATTAATGGACGGTCAAGTTTTACATATGGAAGGTTGGACTTTCAAATTTTTGGTAAGTTGAATATTGGTTTAGGAAAAGTTTATACTTTGGGAAAGGAATCTTAAGGTTATGGAAGGATGGGGGGACATAAGGCTTGGCTTAAGGAAGATGTTTTGGAAACTATTCCAAGGCCTTTAGTGCATGTATATGGACAGCATGTATGGCTAGGGGGGTGGCCGAATATTGATAGGAGGTTTGGGGGAGGATAGTTGGCCAACTTTAGCATTTGTGCACCTTTTGGCATATTTTTCTCTTCCTCTCCAAACAAATCCCTCTTTGGCCGAATGCACCATAAGTATTTTGTGCAATTTTACTTTTGGTTTTAGTTCTCATTTTGTTTGAACCAAATACTATTTTCTTTCACTCATTTTTCCTTTTGAAATCGAAAACTCATTTTTACATTTTGTGCACTTTTCTTTTCGGCAAACTAGGTGCTTGGCCGAACTTTTTTCTCCCATCTCTCTCTTTTCTTCTTTTGATATTTGCTCAACCACATTTCCTTTTCCTTTCATTTGGCCGAACCTCTTTCTTCCCCAAACTCACTTTTCTTTTCTTCCATTGTTGCTAAAACCGAATTCTCTCTCTCATTTTTTTTATTCTCTTTTCTACTCACATACTTCCTTACTTTTTATACACATATCTTTCTTCTTTCATAACCTTATTGCCGAAACTTCCCACTCCCTTTTAGTATTGTTTTGGTTGAATATCATTAAGGGTAGGCATTCATTTTGGTTCTCTTCAATCGGTTTTGGAAGAGGGTAAGTGTTCATGGCCATTTTTCCTTTGTTTCTTTCTCCTTTCTAAGTCGTTTTCTTATGGACAAAGGCCGAATCTTTGGGCATTTGTTTGCAAAGTTCTAACCATTTTTAGGAACCAATTATTCTTTTAGGCTTTTTGGGACTTCGGAAGCAATTGATTTAAGCCTTTCCTTTAGCAATCGAAGTTGGTAAGTCAAGTGGTAAGGATTCAATATTCTTTAAGTTGATTGAGAAAGCCTAAGGCTTTTGGGATTTAGATATGATGTTGACCGAATGATGTTGCTTAAAGTTCTGTGATTTGGCCGAATGTAGGACAAGGTGATCTAGTACGGTAGATCGGATCTTTGGATCTTAATACTTTCGTTGGTGTAAGGTGTGTACCTTACACACTTTAGAACTCGGTTATGTATATGTATTTATAATATTAATTTACTAATCATATTATCAAAGTGGGAAAACAATGAGATTTTGATATGATACCATGATGGTATGAAAGAGGATTCGGGTAAGTCCGTTTCTATATGTTGCTAATACATGTGGATTGAAATCATGATCTACGATTTATGATATATTTGTTATGTGATTCATAATAAAGTATGTTGACATGATTTGTTTATCTATTGCATTGGTATGCGCAATATGAGAGGAAGGGGAGATTGATATTCGTGTCTTCGGACACCAGAGGTTTGGCACCTCCAGTGATTTGGTATCACATTTGTGTCTTTGGGACACCAGAGGTTTGGCACCTCATAGCGACTCGTCCCTGTGGTTTAATACCACCGTGGGTTGGCCCCACTTTTGATATATGGGATTGTCGCCAGTGATTTGGTATCATAAGTGGGTTGGCCCCACAGCTTGATTATTCGTGACTTTGGTCACCAGTGATTTGGTATCACATTTGTGTCTTTGGGACACCAGAGGTTTGGCACCTCATAGCGACTCGTCCCAGTGGTTTCACACCACCGTGGGTTGGGCCCACATTTGATGTATTGGGATCGTCGCCAGTGATTTGGTATCACAAGTGGGTTGGCCCCACAACTTGATTATTTGTGACTTTGGGTCACCAGTGATTTGGTATCACAATATTGAATATCGTGACTTTGGTCACCAGTGGTTTGGCACCACCAGTGGTTTGGTACCACACGGGGTAGAAAAAGGAGTTACGGATGGCTAGGTTGGGTGCATCATATATATATATATTGCTTGGTTATAATTTGTGTAAGTATGTGGCAATTACCTAGGAGAGGGATTATGCACTGAGTCTTGGTGACTCACCTTCTCCCTTACCTTTTCAGGTGATTCGTAAATTCGCGGATAAGGAGCCGGATGAACTCGAGGAGGCCATGCAATAAAAGTTGATTTTATATGAACTTCCATTTGGGTATTTTATTTTAATTTGGTTTTCATATTTTATGGATTTGTAATAAGGCCTCTTTAATTATGTTTTTGGATTATATTTATGCTTTGGATTTGTTTTAAATATGGTTGTAAATTACATGGTTGATATAATAATTTGAGCACCAAGTTTTCTAAACTACAAAACGCGATGGTTTTTAAAACGTTACCATCGGGTAACATAAATCAATTGATAGTATTTAACAACTTAAGTATTTTTGATAACTCATACTATTTTTTCCAAAACTCAAGTTTCCAAATTTCTATTAGATACGGTTTTCAAAATAATCGCTTGGGTTTCTTTTAAAGTTTTCTAATATAAGGAATTGTAACTAAGTTTTAAAGTTTTATTTTCATGATTTCAAAGTAAATTATCAATTTTTAATTTATTATACACTCGATTTTCTACGAACTTAGAACAACAAAAAGTTTTTCGCTAAAATTTAATCGTTAACTCTATTTTCTTTGAAATGTTTTCCTTCGTGGCATGCCAGATTCGGTCATGGCGTTTTGACCGGGTTTGGGGTGTTACAAATTAGTATCAGAGCTAAGTTCAAAAGCTCAGCTGTGGGCTCGAGGCCCAAAATGTTTTAAAGTATGGTTTTAAAATGTTTTTGTTGAAAATTTTATGGTTGGAAAGGCATGGCCCCAAGTCTCCGGCATCAATCCGCCCTGGTAAGTACATCAAACTGTTGATTTTGATGATATGATATGATGATGTTGGCATGACTGAATAGTAGTAGGAACTACTCTAGAGACCCAAAACTATAGGTTGGATGTACTCGCGAAACAATCTCTTATTATAATTATTCATAAAACTTTGTTTTAAAGAAAGAGGAATAGTGACTAATGCATAAAACTTCTAAATCAGATAAGTCGAGACTTTAGACATGAGTACTTGAGGTCGAGGTCGTATTACTCGTGGACACGGTCGTGGTAGGATGGTTGTGTCTGAACCAGTGAGGTCTGGTCAAGGATCCGAAAATGAGGTACCACCACCCCACCACCAGCAGTTGGAGTTGAGCATCATGATCAAACGGGGGATGATGCAGTGTCTCAGGCGGTGCTGCGAGTCCCTGAAAGGGTAGCTGGATTAGGTGGAGGCGCGGGAGCACGAAAATCTGTACCCGAGCAACTCCGATCCAATGGAGCGGAGGTATTTCGAGGTGTTTCAGGTGTAGCTCCTAGTGCGGCTGAATATTGGCTAGAGGCGACGGAGCGAATGGATGACTTGGATCTGAATGCTGAGGACAAGCTGAAAGGAATTGTGTCGCTTCTTCGGGATGAGTCATATCAGTGGTGGCTCACGGTACGGAATAGTGCTGCAGCGGAGGATCTCACTTGGGATTATTTCAAGGCAGCATATCAGCGGAAATATGTTAGGTCAAATTACATTGATGTGCAGCGTAAGGCATCTCTGAGTTTGGTCCAAGGTAATAAGTCCGTATCAGAATATGAGGCGGAATTTTTAAGACTGAGCCGGTATGCTGGAGGTATCATGGTTTCGGAGCACGAGCGATGTGTTCGGTTCAAGGATAGTTTAAGGAACGAGCTGAGATTGCTGATTGCTCCACATCAGGAGCGAGAATTTGCTGCTTTAGTTGAAAAGGCTAAGATAGCCGAAGGAATAAAGGAATCTGGAAGACAGAGTTACGACCGGAATAAGCATAAGAGAGGTTATGGATCATCCGGGTCGGCCGGTAATTCTCAGAAGAGGGCTAGGCAGAGTGGGCCGAATCAGTCCGGGAGGCCTGTTCATGGTTGACAAATGTGCATGAGCAGTATTGGAAATTTTCTTGTAGGTTTGACCCTTTTGAGGGAGGCATTATGGCCTTGCAAATGGCCTATTTTGCCAGACGGTTATAGCACACGGGCGAGCCTACCAACCGTGGGACTAAGTCAGTAGCTAGCTAAGAGTACACGGCCTTGGCACACGGACGTGCTTGGTAATCGTGTGGTTTAGTCAGAATTGACCACGGCCAAGGTACACGGGTGTGCTTGGTGGCCATGGAGTTAAGTCAGTTTCGACCACGAGGAAGACAGACGGGTATGTCTAGTAGCCGTAGGAGGCACACGGCTTGCCCACATGGGCGCGTAACACCCCTGAAACTTAGAAAAGTTTTAAATTTTTTGAGAATTTCTGTATGTGTTCGGTTTAGTCTCGGCATTACTTTAAAGCATGGTTAAGGTCTTGTTGACCTACTGAGGGGACTTTGTAATTGTAAATGATGGCTTAATTTATGAATTGTTGATAAAGTTTCCGATCTGTCAGGTAATGACCTTAACCCTAATCTGGTGACGGATACGGGATAGGGTTGTTACAAATACAGTACGATACAGATGGAAGAGGGGTGAACAACACAGAATATCTATCCTACAACCCTAGCACAGAGAACAAACAAGTCAACTATATGTGTAACTATTCTAGACCTCAGAATAATCTTTACAGTAACACTTACAATACAGGTTGGAGGTACCATCCCAATTTCTCGTGTGGTGGTCAAGGTAATCAAAGACCGCAACTTCCTCCAGGCTTTCAACAACCACCTCACCAGCATGAAAAGAAGCCAAACCTTGAAGAGATGCTAATGAAATTTATCTCGCTGTGAGAAACACGCTTTCAAAACAATGAAATAGCACTTAAAAATTAGTAAGCGTCAATTCAAGGGCTCGAGAATCGATTAGGTCTGCTTGCTAAGCTGATCTTAGAAAGGCCAGAAGGTATCTTGTCTGGCAACACTGAAACTAACCCAAGAGAGAAACCCCAAGCAATAACTGCTCATGATAGTGAAGGGTTAGATGAACAAAAATTGAAGCAAGAGAATGTGGTAGAGGAAGGTAAGGTTGAGGTAAGCCATGATAAACCTGATCACTGAAATCAGAGCTTTAAAATTTATAAAAGAATGATCAAACCTGAAAACTAACTCTGACAATGATTAAAGGCAAGTGTCCCTATCGAACAATAGTATAGTTTAGGCAAGACCAGATATTGAACCCAAAGGAACTAAAAGTACTAATACTAACTTTCTTTTTATTATTTAGCCTTAAAAATAAAGTGAAGTTTGTTTTAATCTAAATTAACGATAACTAGACTAAGAACATTAAGAAAAAAAAAAGAACGAATTGGGAAATACTTGAAGAAAAACTCAACTGATCACGACGATACCCTCAGGAAGAATCCACTTAGACTTCACTTGTTAATTAACCCTGAATCATATGATTTATTTACTTAGCTTGATCCGTAGGACTCCCTAACCTATGCTAAACCCTCTCTCAAGGCGAATAATGACTAACCCTAGGTTAATTAGTGGAACTCTCATTCTCTTTTAATAACCCCCTAGAATAGCAGTAAATCGATCTATGGATTCCCATATTAGGTTTCACCCAAATCCGGCAAAATCTCGTAACTCTAATTCTAGGCGTTCGATCAACTCCGCTTAATTACACTAGATCTACTCTTAAGCAGGGTCTATTCCTCCTCCACCTAAGCACATCAGATTTGGATTAAACATGCATAATTAAGAACAAACTAAGTATTTATCATAAAATTCAGAAATCAAATAACAAGATTCATCTAGGTTTCATCCCCTTCAGGTATCTGAAGGGTTTAGTTTATAATGAATAAAAAGAACATCACAAGAGAAAAGATAAAACAAAACATAAGAAAAACCCTAAAACCTCCTGAAAGAATTTAAGGAGAATTCCGCCGTCTTGAGTATAATTCCGGCTTCTTGGGATGGATTAACTGGCTATCTTCGCGTTATTCCCTAACTCTGACCTTCTTGGCTTGGCTCCTTGGCCTAGCTTTGACGCCTTTGGTTTCGGCTTCTGCCGAACTCCCTTTTCAAGTTGCCTCATTGGGTGTTTATATAGACTTTGAGATGCCTTACTTGGCCCCTAAGTATCCTAATTTAAGTAGAATTCCTAATAGGGTGTTTGAATAGGCTTTGGAATGTGTTTCTTTGTCTCCAAGTATCCTTTCCCGAATGAAATTATTCTTTCCAGCAATAGGGACACGGCCATGGCACACGCCCGTGTGAATCGTGGCCATGCCGTGTTTGGACTTTTAATGAGGCAGGTCATGTTTATCGGGGTCTAGGCCGTGTTCTTGTAATTTAATGAGGCACGATCGTGTGGCTTGAAGTCCAGGCCGTGTCGATTTCGTGAATTGGCCCATTTGGCCCGTTTTAAGCCTGTTTTATGTTTTTTTTCATCCGTGGATGCTTTCCTAAATATAAGTCATGAAAAGAAAGGATTAAGAGCACCTTTTTACATAAATCGAGGCTTAAATTATCCAAAAGCATGCTAAATGTGGGCCTAAAATATGTTACTTTTGCGGTTTATCAAATACCCCCACACTTAAGCTTTTTCTTGTCCTCAAGCAAAATTCTCAACTTACAATTAAAACAAACTTTCCATGATCCATAATTTTTATCAACAATGCCTCATCATAATTCATAGATAATTTATACATGGATAATTCAATTCAAAAAGTCCTAAAGATTCAAACAATATAGGTTATATTTTTGTAGCACGAAAATATAGGTGTTTCCCTTCATCTGAATAATTACCTTTAATTCAAGACTGACAAGGATTGATATCCTCAGAAAAGATTCACTCAAATCACTCAAAAAGTGTTTAAAGTTCAAAATCAAGCACTCCATAAGTCGAACATGAAAAGTTAATCCCATAGGCTTGCCTGAAAATCAAATCTCCACCACTGTTAAATGAGATGATAAACAGATCAAAAGGTCTTTGTTAGGGTTGTAACGGGGCTAAGTTAAGGGTATTGATGTAGGCTGAATTAGCAGGTTAGAATCGAGATTGACCTGATAAATTACCTAACTAGAAAAATGAACTAATCCTAAATAATTACATCAATTAAAAATTTTAAATACGAATACTGTAATACGAGCTTTTTCTTCAAGATTTGAAGTTTATAAATATAAGCTCAGCTTAATCATAGAACTAATAATGGACATACTTCGATTATTTTTTTTTGGAACAAACTAACTAATAATAGGACAGAACTTTTACAACTGAAATATAGAACATAGTTAGGTAACTGCTCAAAACCAAATCTCGACAAAAAGGGTAATCAAGAAGAATGGTAATAACAAATACAAAAGGCCTTGGGTTAATATCAGTGGGTAAGTCAATGAAAAGGGCTGCTAGGATCAAATGGGTTCACTAGGGGTTAATTTATGAAGGTAGGCCTTTTAGTGGTGTAAGTGGGTTAAATCCTAAGTGCCTTTATCATCTCTGTATATCAAATCAAAAGTGTGGTCTCGACATGTATAATCAATGCAAGTTCTAGAATAACAAATCAATGTTGACACACTCATAATCAATAAGGTGGGCAAGAAAAAGAATATATGCTCTATAAGGCCCAAAATCTCACAAAAAATTATGGGTTTTTGATGTCAACCTCGTAAATTTCAAACTTCAAAGTAATATTCAAATTCAGGTAGACAACCTAGAAAAATTTTTAATTTCTGAAAAATAGACTTATCATGCTTGATTCTCTAGTATCCTTCAAATTTAATCATCAATGCACAATTATCAATGACTTAATGTAAAACACATCAATAAAAATCATAAATCAAAGGAAATTTCATTCTAATCATAATATGAGAGACTTATTTTAGAACAAGGCATAATTCAGGGATTTTCAAATAATACTATAGTTAACCCCCCCACACTTAAGATGTACATTGCTCTCAATGTACAAAGATAGATAATAGCGTATAGTAGGATAATCAAAGGAGAGGGAGAGAAGTGAAACTTCCTGATTTTTGGATGAAGTCAATGAAAAGAAAACGGATAGGATTGGAGGTGATCATGGGGAAGCGTCTCGAACCTTTTAAAGTTGAATCCTCGAAGCAGCCGGTTGAATTTTATTGTGTCCTAAGCTAAATCTAAATGACATAAAAAGAAAATAATAAAGAAGATAAAAATAAAAGAATAAAAAGAAAAAGAAAAATAAAAATAAAAATATAATAAAAATAAAAGTAAGTAATTAAATAATGATACGGTCCACGCCCTTGTGCTGACCCATGGTGTTCACACGGCCACGGCCACGTGCAAGGCCGTGTGGGTGTGGAAACCTGTGCCTAAATATAAAAAGAAAAACTAAACTAAGTAGTAGGGTTAGTGCTCGGGATGCCTCCCGAGAAGCGCTCGTTTAAAGTCTTGAACTAGACTTTACCTGTTATTTGTATGGTCAAGGTGGTTTGAGGAGGTGAAAGTCCTTTCTCATGCGCTCATCTCGATTTTTGATATAAAGTTTTAGTCGAGTAGTGTTTACCTCAAAAGTGCTGAATTTAGGATTGCTTACCCCGACTGTCCCGTATAGGAAGACATTAAGTACCTCAAAAGTGATTTCTTCGTTTGCCTGGAGGTATGAATTGGTGATTCGAGGGTCTTCCTTATTCAACAATACATGATCCTCTATTTTGATGTGATTTGTTGTTCCTATCAGCTCGTCTGGGGTTTTCGTCAGTTTCACTTCGTGTTTAAATTGTGTTGTCCACTCTTCTAGTTTGTCGACCCTAAGGCCTCATTCCTCCTCTAATTCTTCTTTGTTGGCACAAGGTCTAAGATCTAGCTCAGCTAGGTGATTTCGTGATGATTTCGTGATGATTCCTGTAAAGAAGGTTGAACCAAATGGTTATCAATAAAATTATCATTCGTACCTTTATTACTCGATGTCCTAGTTGAGTCAAGAGCTTGTAGAGTGATTGTTTCGTCATCTACGTGAAGTGTGAGTTCACTGAATTCTTCCTCTGTGTGGTCTTTCTTTATTGCATCGGGATATGGCGCACGAGGTTGGTATTATTTATCACTTGATGTTCTGGCCGAGTCAAGAGCTTGAAGAGTGACTATTTCGTCGCCTACGCAAAATATGAGTTCACCTGCATAGATATCAATTTTAGCTCTGGCAGTTGCTAAGAAGGGTCTTCCTAAAATTAAAGGAATATTATTGTCCTCATCCATGTCTAAAACGACAAAGTCTACTGGGAATAAGAATTTATCAATTTTGATTAGAACATTTTCTATTATACCCCTAGGAATTCTGATAGTTTTATCAGTTAATTGGACGCTTATCCTAGTTTGTTTGGGGTTCCCTAGACCTAGTTGTTTAAACAGTTTATAAGGCATAACATTTATGCTTGCCCTTAAATCGGCTAACACATTTTCTATAGATAAACTACCAATTATGCATGGAATTGTAAAACTCCCTGAATCTTTTAATTTCTGTGGTAGTCTATTTTGTAGAATTGCCGAGCACTTTCCATTAAGTTCCACATGTGATTCCTCGTCTATCCTTTGCTTTTTCGTTAACAGCTCCCCTAGAAATTTTCTAGAGTCTGGCATCTGTGAAAGAGCTTCAAGAAGAGGTAAGTTAATGTGTAATTTCTTTAATAGTTTAAGAAACTTACCGAACTGTTCCTCTGTATTGTCTCTCTTTAATGCTTCGGGGTAAGGAATGCAAGGTTGGTATTCTTTGATTATCGATTTTGGCTTTTCTTGTGTCACCTCTACCTTACCTTCGTCTACCTTGTCTTCTTGTTTTGAGATGGGTTCGTTTATCTCTGCATTTTCCTGAACTGCTATGGCTTGAATTTGCTCCTTTGGATTAATCTCAGTGTTACTTGGTAGACGTCCTTGTGGTCGTTTGGACATTAACTTTGCAAGTTGTTCAACTGCCTTAGTGGCTTCCCTTACTAATTTAGTAACTTCCTCTAATCGGTTCTTGTTCTCTTCAACCAGTGTTTGTTTACTTTTAAATGTTTTTTCAGTGTCTTGGAGAGGGGTATCTGTGGTTGCCATGAATTTTGTCAACATCTCTTCAATGTTCGACTCCTCTTCTTGTTAGTGAGGTGGTTATTGAAAATCTGGATGAAGTTCCTGTCTTTGGCTACTTTGATCATTCCACGAGAAATTGGGATGGTACCTCCAACCTGCATTGTAAGTGTCATTATAAAAATTATTTTGAGGTCTACAGTAGTTACCCATATAGTGGACTTGTTCGTTCTCCATGCCATATCCGTAGGGTGGGTACTCAGGATTCACCACGCCTCCTAGATTCAAGTCATATTGCATTACTGGGTGTACCTGCGAGAGTCTACACAAACCATCGATCTTTTTATTCATCATCTCTAGCTGGGTAGATAACCTGGCGAACACGTCGTGGTCGAAAGCACTGGCTGCTTTAGTAGGAATTGTCCTCATGACTTGCCACTTATAATTATTCAGTGCCGTCTTCTCTATAGACTAAAATTATCTGCCAAAAGCAAAATAGAGCAAAAATTAGCAAAGTAAAAATAAAAATAAAAAATAATAATGAAAATAAATTGCACTAAAAAAAATGGCTAAAGTAATAAAAATAGAGCTTTCTTAATATTTTAGTTCCTCAAAGAATGGCGCAAAAAAACGATCATTTGAAATCGAGCTTTAAAATTTATAAAAGAATGATCGAACCTGAAAACTAACTCTGACAACAATTAAAGGCAAATGCACCTATCGAATAGTAGTATAGTTTAGGCAAGACCGGATATCGAACCCAAAGGAACTAAAAGTACTAATACTAACTTTCTTTTTATTATTTAGCCTTAAAAATAAAGTGAAGTTTGTTTTAATCTAAATTAACGACAACTAGACTAAGAACGCTAAGAAAAAAAAGAACGAATTGGGAAATACTTGAAGAAAAACTCAATTGATCACGACGATACCCTCAGGAAGAATCCACCTAGACTTCACTTGTTAATTAATCCTGAATCATATGATTTATTTACTTAGCTTGATCCGTAGGACTCCCTAACCTATGCTAAACCCTCTCTCGAGGCGAATAACGTCTAACCCTAGGTTAATTAGTGGAACTCTCGTTCTCTTTTAATAACCCCCTAGAATAGCAGTAAATCGATCTATGGATTCCCATATTAGGTTTCACCCTAATTTGGAAAAATCTCGCAACCCTATCTCTAGGCATTCGATCAACTCTGCTTAATTATGCTACATCTAGTCTTAAGCAGGGTCTATTCCTCCTCCACCTAAGCACATCAATTTGGATTAAGCATGCATAAGCATGCATAATTAAGAACAAACTAAGTATTTATCATAAAATTCAGAAATCAAATAACAAGATTCATCTAGGTTTCATCCCCTTCAGGTATCTGAAGGGTTTAGTTCATAATGAATAAAAAGAACATCACAAGAGAAACAATAAGACAAAACATAAGAAAAACCCTAAAACCCCCTGAAGGAATTGAAGGAGAATTCTGCCGTCTTGAGTATAATTTCGGCTTCTTAGGATGCATCAACTGGCTATCTTCGCGTTATTTCCTAACTCTGACCTTCTTGGCTTGGCTCCTTGGCTTAGCTTTGGCGCCTTTGGTTTTGGCTTCTGCCGAACTGCCTTTTCAAGTTCAGAGTCTGTAACATTCCAAAATTGGGCCTAGTAGGATTGGGTCGATTGGGCCTTGGGCTTAGGAGTGTTTAAAATCTTCAAGAATATGAGAATGGTGTTTTTGCAAATTGGATTTATTAGTTAAGTGGATTTGGAAGGTTATGAGGTTTCTATGAATTCTCGGGTTTAATTGGGCTTTAGGAAAAATATGAGTATCATCTTGTTGCTTGTGATAACTCAGATATGATTTTATTGTGTGCCTAGTATAGTCTTGTGAAGGCTTGGAATTATTTGGATTTAGAATAATTTTTAGTATGAAGAATTTAGTGAAGTGGATTAGGTGATCTTGACACTTAAGTTAATTTAAGAGTTAAATTTTAGCACATGAGGAGTTAGTGGCAAGGTGGTTATGGCGCATGGATGGTTGCTTGAGAGAAGTGGTTCGAGTAGCATGGATTGCATTTGGAAGACTTTATTTTTATGTATCTTTGCATTAAATGTCTGTCAAGTTTTACATATGGTAAGTTGGACTTTAAATTTTATGGCAAATTGAATTATAGATTAGGAAAGCTTGTATTTTGGGATAAGAATCTTATGGATTAAGGAAAGATAGGGGGACAAAAGGCTTGAATGTTGGAGAGTTGTTTTGGAAACTCTTCTATGGCCATTAGTCCATGTATGTGGACGGCATTTTGGTCTAGGGGAGGGGTTGACCGATTTTTGTTGGAGGCTTTGGTAGGTTGGTAGCTAGTTGGCCATTTTTCCTAAGCATTGGAGCATCAATTTCTTTTCTCTCCACAAACACTCTCTATAGCCAAATATGTTCTTGGCAATAAGGTGAATTTTTGTGTTAGTTTTGGCCTTCATTCTTTGTTTTGTGTCATAACCGAAAACCCTTTGAGTTTTGCAAATTTCTCCCTAGTGCACCAAAGGGAACCAAAAGCCGAATGTCCATAGTTGTTTGCCAAATTTTCTCTTAGGCATTTGGCCGAATATCCATTTGAGTCTCTCTCATATTTCATTTTCTTTGTAGCCTAAAACCAACTCTCTCCCCTTTATCTTTTTCTTCTTCTTTAGTGGTTGGCCGAATCTTCCTTCTCCCCAACTCTCTTTTCTTTCTTCCACTTTTGCTTAAGCCGAACCTCTCATCCATTTTATTTTACCTTTGCCGCAACTTCTAAGCCTCACACTATTCTTCTTTTTATTCTTTTGTTAAGTCGAATCTACCATCTTTCTTCTCTTCTCTTCTCTTCTTTTCTTTTATTATGTTTAGGCCGAACCTCTCTCTCTCAAAGTTCACCATTGCCGCAACCTCTTCAAACCAAAACACCATCATTGCCGAATCTTCTTAAACTCTATTTCTTTTCCTTCTTATTTATTAAGGCCGAATATCTCTTTGGATACCAAAGCTTAATCGGTTTTGAAGATAGACTCTTCGGGACTTTGGAAGCAATCGATTTAACCCTATTTCTCTAGCAATCGGAGTTGGTAAGTCAAGTGGTAAGGATTTTTATATTACTTGTTATATCGTTTTAGATAGACTACTAATAGATTTCGTTTTAGAGGACTCTATCGCTTGATTATTATTTTCTGTGAATGTTAGATTTTGGGGCAATCAAGAATGGGTTCAAAAAGAGCGGTAAATAGTGTTTAGAAGAGGGGTGGTTCTACTATACCCTCAAATTTCAAACGAAGGGCTGTGTCGGGTGTCCGAGACTTTCCACTGGGATGTGGACCCTCTGCCGGCGATAATCGATTATTTGAAGTCGTTCATACCCTTGAGTCATTGTTTGTTCGTGGTTCTTCATCGGGTTATGAACCAACATCGTATATAGTTGTTGTTCGAGATTCCGAGGGTATCGACGAGCGGGAAAGTTTAGTTATCACTATTATCAGGTGTGCACCTTGCACACTTTATAACTCGGTAATATATTTAAAAATATACTAATCATGTTATTAAAGTTGGAAACTGTGAGATCTTGATATGATACCGTAAAGGGTATAAGCAAGGATTCGGGTAAGTCCGTTTCGATATGTTTTGCTATATGATACTTATTACCATGACATGTGATATATATTTCTATATGATACATAAATGAGCATATGGCATGATTTGCATAATATTTGCATGGTTATGGGTAACATGAGAGGAAGGGGAAGATTTGATATCCGTGTCTTTGGGACACCAGAGGTTTGGCACCTCCAGTGGTTTGGTACCACAATTATTTCGTGTCTTTGGGACACTAGAGGTTTGGCACCTCATAGTGACTTGTCCCAGTGGCTTCGCACCACAGTGGGTTGGCCCCACATTTGATATTACGGGATCGTCGCCAGTGATTTGGTATCACACGTGGGTTGGCCCCACAACTTTATTATTCGTGACTTTGGGTCACCAGTGGTTTGGTACCACATATTTCGTGTCTTTGGGACACCAGAGGTTTGGCAACTCATAGCGACTCGTCCCAGTGGCTTAGTACCACCGTGGGTTGGCCCCACTTTTGATATATTGGGATCGTCGCCAGTGATTTGGTATCACACACGGGTTGGCTCCACAACTTGATTATTTGTGACTTTGGGTCACCAGTGATTTGGCATCACATTATTGGATATCGTGACTTTGGGTCACCAGTGGTTTGGCACCACTAGTGGTTTGGTACCACACGGGGTAGAAAATGAGTTATGGATGGCTAGGTTTGGGTGCATTACATATATATTGCTTGGTTATGAATTGTGTAAGTATGTTGCATTAATCGAGGGAAGGATTTATGCACTGAGTCTTGGTGACTCACCTTCTCCCTTATCTTTTCAGGTGATTCGTAAATGAGGAGCCGGATAGACTCGAGGAGGCCATGCAATAAAATTTGATTTACACGGATTTTGGTTTGGGGACTATATTTTATTTAAATTTAGTTTTTCATCTTTATTTGGATTTGTAATAAGGCCTTTCAAATTATGTTTTTAGATTATTTATATGTTTTGGACTTGTTTTAAACATGGCTTAATAAACTACATGGTTAATTAAATAATATGAGCGCAAAGTTTTCTAAACTACAAAATGCAATTATTTTCAAAACGTTACCATCGGGTATTATAAATCATTTGATAATATTTAGCAACTTAAGTTTTTTCGATAACTCATACTATTTTTCCAAAACTCAAGTTCCCAAATTTCAATTAGAAACAGTTTTCAAACTATTCGCTTTGGTTTCTTTTAAATTATAAAAGGTTTTCTAATCCATGGATTTACAACTATGTTTTAAAGATTTATTTACGGAATTTCAAAGAAAATTATCAGTTTTTAACTTATTATACACCTGATTTCTACAATCATAGAACAACAAAGAGTTTTTCACTAAAATTTAAATCGTTAACTCGTTTTACTTCAAAATGTTTTCCTCTGTGGCATGCCAGATTCGGTCATGGCGTATTGACCGGGTTTGGGGTGTTACAGAGGCTATGTCTAGAGTTTCAACTACTCTACATGCAACATAAGAATGGGTCGAACCCACATCAAGCTTGCCATAAATAAGGAACATACCGGTTATAACGTCCGGTGCATCTCCATCCTCCCTCCGGCGAACCGCATAAACCAAACCCGGCTGCCTTGCCTCAGTATTAGCAACACCTCTGCCCGGTGTTTGACGCCCTCTCGCCAAAGCACCATTTCTCTCGTTATTCGGACCACGACCTCGCCGAGGTCGCTGGCCCACCTCTACTAGCCTCGATTAACATTCGAGCCGCTGGTCGATTCCCTTCCGGTTTCATAGGACAGTCCTTAATCATATGATCCTTGGACCCACACTTGAAACATCCTCCTGTCTTCTTCCAACACTCCCCTAAGTGTTTCTTCCCACACTGATCACAAGTACGATCATCGCCTCCCGTAGTGTGACTTTGGCGACTCTCTAGCCTCTCTTGGACATTCCCTGATGATCCTGACGGCCCAAAACCTCTCTTTGGCCTATTCCGATCCGAGTTCTGCCTTACAAAGTCCTTAATCCCCTCGGCTACCTTAGCTTTCTCTACTAACGTAGAAAACTCTCGCTCCTGATGTGGAGCTATCAACAACATCAGGTCATCCCTTAGTCCGTCCTCAAATCGGACACATCGCTCATGCTCCGTAGCCACTACTCCTCGAGCATACCGGCTCAATCTTAGAAATTTAGCTTCGTACTCTGCTACGGACTTGTTCCCTTGAATCAGCCCTAGAAATGCCTTCCTCTGCGCATCAGTGTAACGCGTGCCAACATACTTCTTCTGGTACGCCGCCTTAACATACTCCCAGGTCAGATCCTCAGTTGTGGCACCGTCCCTAACTGTGAGCCACCATTGATACGCTTCATCGCGTAGCAGTGCCACCATTCCTTTCAATTTCTCCTCAGGGGTAAGATCGAGCTCATCCATAATTCGCTCGGTCGCTTCCAACCAGTACTCAACTGTACTGGGTGCCACACCAGATACTCCACGGAACACCTCAGCTCCATTAGCTCGGAGTCGCTCGGGTATAGACTTTCGAGCTCTCGAATTTCCTCCTGCACCAGCCACCAGCTCAAGAACTCATAGCACACCGCGATACAAAGATCGCTCTATCTTGTCGCTCAGCATCAATTTGGTGGTGGTGGCGGTGGTATGTACCTCATTTTCAAATCCTTGACCCGATCTAACGGGTTCCGACACGGTTATTCTACCTCTACCGCGTCCTCGTACGTTTCGACCACGTCCCCTAGAGCTCATTTCTACTATCGTGCTTTAATCTGATTAGGAAATTTTTATGCATTAGTATATGTTCCACTGATTATCCGCGAAGAAATTTTTTATGAAAGAAGTTTATGAGTAGTCTTTTCGATCAATCAAAGTTTCAAGTTCTCTATCCTAATTCAGAGAAGCACATTCATCCAAACATTCATTCAGTAGTACCTAGCACACACATTCACTGTTCGAACCTCCTTGCCTATTCCTATCCCAGGGGTATTTTCGTAATTTTCCCTACAGGGGTATTTTGGTAATAAATCGGGGTCAATTTATAAATCTTAATAAATTAAGGCACTTTGAAATTCTCAAACCTCAAGGGTACTTTTGTAAATTTTCTTAAATTAGGGGTATGGCAGAAATTTTCAAAATCGAGGGTCATTTTGGTAATTTTGTAAATCATGGGTAATTTGGTAAATTTTCTAAATCCAGGTGTCTTGGTATTTTGCAAAGATAAGATTTTTGGACATTTTTGCAAAATCAGAAAATTTTATTAAAATCAGGGGTAGTATGGTAATTTTGAAATCCAAGGGCATTTTAGTAATTTTGTAAATCGGACATATTTTGAAAAATTTTCAAACTAGGTTTTGCTACAATTTAAAGGGGTAATTTGGTGATTTTAAAATCGAAGTTTTTATGAAAATACAGCTAATCCCTTTTGGGTTTTAGTTATTGGGTTTAGCCCGTGATTAAGTCCTCTTGGTTAGGGTGAACCGAAGCTACGCACCAGGTAGGATTCCAGCGAAGAGGAGGTGAGTCACTAGGACTGCTTAAGTACCAGGCTCTTCCGGATCCAATCCTAGACATGCGCACAAAGGTTGCCACACCCTAACTCGGCGACTTAGCCACAGGTTTGTTTACTTAGGCACTTATGTCTTATGTGATACCTATCATACTATTCTACGTTCCATTTCTACCCTTCTACAGTTCATACTATAAATCACACAAATGAATAGGGGTACTTACCTGGTGGACTTCGGGTCGGAGACTTGGGTGCCATGCCTGAAAAACCTGCTCTTTTCATAAAAAAACTTGTTTGGGCCTTATTTTAAAAATGTTATGGGCTTTAAACCCAAGGCCGAGAGTTTAAAACCTAGCTCTGATACCAAGCTAAAACACCCCGAACCCGACCCACGAGCCTTGACCGGATCTGGTATGTTCCTCAAGTAAAACGAGTTCAAAACCTCTTGATTGCTTTGGAAAACTGGGATGTTTTTGAATAAAATTTTGTTTTGTGTTGGGTTCGAATTGAAAAGTCGAAGTTTTAATAAAGATGTAATGTCGTATTTGAAAATCATAAAATTAGAGGTATGGTAGCATTTGTGATAAAATTATCAAAGCATTTAAAAGTTATTTATCTTTGAAAACATTACTTAAACTTTGCATTGATAAAAATTGTATCATACCGAAGTAAATAACATGCAGGCATAAAATGGTTCAAACTACTTACCTTATTACATCAAAATAAAACCCAAAATTAAATTCAAAGTACTTAAAATAAAAAGTCCAAATAAAATAAATTCCTTGCTGAACATGGCCACCCCTAAGCTCCTGCCGACCCGGTCCATCATTGTTCGTCACCTGAAAAATATTCCCACAACGGGGTGAGTCATACAGACTCAATGTGTAACCAACATTAAATCCAAATAGATTCAAGCATATCAGATCATATATATATATATATATATATATTCACATATTATTTAAATAAAATGATGCAAACCCGAACCCAAACCTAGGCACCATCCGCTACACATCACCCGTACCAACCTGCATACCGTGGGGACTCCTAAGTCAACCCTCCATCCGCTACACACCATCGAAGGCAGTCGCTACAGTCGACGTGCTCATCGCCCTTATAAACATTGTGGCATAGCCACCAGATAGTATTTTGTGTCATGAGACACCGCATTCAAATAATGTGACCGAGGTCACCACATTCAGATATCGTGGTAAGAACCACCAAATTCACTTCCCCTTTCATAACATCCCGCATGCCCCATGTCATACATAAACCATGTCATATTTCTTATTCACATTCTTATAGTTTCATATAGGTACCATAACAGATCATATTATAATCCTAGTAGGAGTAGGAAGACGTACCTGAGTACTTTGTACCATTGCATGGTACCTTAGCCATATTTTACTCATTCTTATATACACATATATATTAAATAGGTGCCATAAATCTATTGAAAGATAGTGTGGGGTACACACCTGGTATACTTATCGAGTCCACTGAATCCCGAAAATCCCGATCTAAGCTTGAGATCCTTTAACTCCTATATTCGGCCAACACTAGACATATTAGAAAACCTATTCGGCTATAAAACCAGATCCCGAAGGATTAACACAATCAGCATCTTACCTTGCAATTTTAAATCCCGAAAAGTAGTCTCTTGGCTTATGGGGATGTCAAAATCCTACAGGGCACATGTTAGATCTAGTTCTAACATTAAATCATAATAAATGGCCCTTGGCCGAATATCAAGGCTCCCTTACCTTGATTATCTAAGTCCCGAGATCGCTTCTTGATCGATGGAGATACCGAAATCTCTGCATAACCGTTGTTAATGTTGATTTTAACACTTAATGGACCAAAACAAATAGCCTTCGGCCTAAAATCTTACTTGCTTACCTTAGATCTGGAATCCCGAAAGATCCTTCTTTGAAGTTGACAACAACCAAATCCCAGAGGACCCTTCAAAGTTTCGGCCAAAGAGTTCTAATGGGATTAGAATCTCGATTTTTGACTTAAAGAAAAGAAATAGAACAACAATAGGTCCTTACCCTTATTACAGAAGTCAACGATACCCTTGCTTGAAGCCCTTCAAAGATTCGGCTATGAAGACTAGCTAGTGATCAAAAGATTTCGGCTTTTTGGGATTTAATGGAGTAATCGGCTAAGGGTTCACTTGGAGTATTCGGCTTCAACAAGGCTGAAAAGAGAGGGATATGAGTTTAGGAAGATTCGGCAATGGTGAACCAAGGAGTAGAAGGTTTCGACTAGAACAAATAAGAGAAAAGAAAACTTTGAGAGAGAGTAGAGTGGAAATTCGGCTATGAGAAGGAAAAGAAAAGCAAAGTAAAAAGATAGACACTCTTGCTAAGGATTTCGGCTAACACACAAACACTAGCCTTTCCTTGCTTTTCTTCTCTTTTAACTCTTCTTCCGTTATTCAAAATAATTAAAAATAAATCTACAATTATCCCCTTAGCTTTAGCCGAATTTTAAAAGAATCCAAACCCATCTAAAACTCCTTCTTCAGTCCCCCTATGCCGTCCACCTCTACTCCCTATTTGCTGAAAATTAAAGTCCGAAAATATTGCTTCCCTTGTGACTCGAACACAAGCCCTCCTTGCACTACATATGGCGTCATTTCCAGAGGCCCTAAGTGGTGCCTCCAAGCCACTTTTCCAAGCCTCTTTGTGTGTCATATTCTCCCTACTAATTCTCTTAAGGCCACCTTGCTTTAGTTCCCTCTTTTTAAGCTCAAAACTTAATATTTTCTAAGACATTTCCTTACATTTCCAAGGTTCTAAAATGCACACAACACATCCATAACACATAAGACATGCTATTTCATAAATTTAAGCAAAAATGCCCAAGCCCAATTTCAGGATATTACAGGAGGCAACCTGAGCACTAACACAACTAACGTCTATATTTTTGAATTTTAGCATCTAACTAAACACTAACCAAAATTTTTAGGTGTAGGTTTCCCTACCACACGGCCTTGCACACGGGCGTGGCCGTGGCCGTGTGGACACCACGAATTTGCACACCAGCGTGGCAGAGACCGTGCGAATCAAGGACTAAAATTCCCTAAAACACGGGCTGTGATAAAACGCCATGGCCGTGCAATGGGCCATGGTCGAAACTGACTAAAGAACACGGGCGTGCGACATGCCCATGCTTATAAGTCGTAGGCCACACTGATTAAGCAACACGGGTGAGCGAACACTTTATACGGACGTGGGAGAAATGCATGAAGTTTAACACGGCTGTGCGATTCAGCTGTGTGACATAATGCACCCAGGGTAATGGCATGGGCCGTTCCTCTACTTAAAATCCCATTCTTCTGTTCACTTTCCCCCCCAAAATCTTCGCCCCCTTTCCCCTTTTTTTTTAAATGCATATCCATTTTCCATTTTTACTTTTATTCTTATTTTTATTTTATTTTTAATTTCTTTATTATTTTCTTCTTATTGTTCATGCCATTTAGATTTAGCTTAGGATACAATAAAATCAGGCCAGCTGCTTCAAGGATTCAATTTCAAACGGTTCAAGGCGCTCCCCCACGTTCACCTCTGCTAATCCTATCCGGTTTCTTTTCATTGACTCCATCAAAAATTCAGGAAGTTTCACTTCTCTCCCTATCTTATGATTTTATTAGTATTTGACTTTTATCTTTGTACATTGAGGACAATGTACATCTTCAGTGTGGGGGGTTTAACTATAGTATTATTTGAAAATCCCTGAATTATATCTTGTTCTTAAGTAATTTTCTCATATTACGATTAGAATGAAATTTCTTTTGATTTATGATTTTTATTTATATGTTTTGGATTAAGTCATTGATAATTGTGCAGTGATGATTTAAACTTTAGGAGACTAGAGAATCAAACATGATGAGTCCATTTTCAAAAATTAAAATTTTGTTAGGTTGTCTACTTGAATCTAATTATTACCTTGAAGTTTGAAAGGTTCACTATAGCAATTTTGACTTTTAGCGACGTTTTTTTAGGCCTTTAGCGGCGTTTTTAAGCGCCACTAAAATTCTTTGCGGTGCTTTTAAAAACGCCACAAAAAACGCCGCTAAAAGAGGCGCCGCAAAATTTAGCGGTGTTTATGAGAAAAAAACGCCGCTAAAAGCCATGACTTTTAACGGCGCTTTTCACACAGCCATGCTTTTAGCGGCGCTTTACCCACAAACGCCGCTAAATGTCCAGACTTTTAGCGGCGCTTTTCCGACAAACGCCGCTAATGTCAAGACTTTTTGCGGCACTTTTTCCACAAACGCCGCTAAAAGTCATGCATTTAGCGACACTTTTTCCACAAACGCCGCTAATGGTCAAGGTTTTTAGCGGCGCTTTTTCCCACAAACGCCGCTAAATGTCAAGACTTTTAGCGGCACTTTTCCCACAAACGCCGCTAAATGTCCGTTAAATGTCAAGACTTTTAGCGGCGCTTTTTCTGAAAACGCCACTAAAAGTCAAAAAAAATAAAAAAAAGAAAATATTATAAAAAAGAATTTAATATTATAAAAAATTTAAGGAAAAATAATAAAATTAAACATTTTTCAGCCCATAACATTTAATCCAAAAAAAAAAATTCAAGCTCCTTATGGCTTGCTGCAGCCTCTTCTCCGATCCTAGCCAACATTCGATCTGTTCTCTCTCCTTGTTGGTTAAACTCAATAGTTCTTTGCTCGACATGATCATTAAGTGACGCAAATCCTGAAAAGATTGTCGTCTGCTTCAACTCAGACACTAACTTAAGCAAAGAATCAGCTGCCTGGACCTGCAGTCAGTATATTGGTAATGTAAGAACGGTGACAATGAAAAAAGATGATAATGAAGATTCTTTAATCCGAGCTGTGGACTTTGTGAAAATGGTTGTACCGTGGATTTATATCATCTATCATGTCAGATATTGGAACTTAAAATGTATCATTGGCTATGTACATTTAACAAATGTTGGTAAACAAAAAAAGGTTACTCACCATTCTGGCTGCCCGCATCTCCATCATGAAAGATTCTTGTGAATTTCGAACTGGTGGATCATTTACCTACAATGAGGTGCAGCCATGTGAATATTACATTAAAGATAAATCTATCACCAATGAAATGACTCAAACAATTCCATAAGGTTCCAAATGTATAGAAGAACTCCTCATGGAAGCCTATTTCTGTCTCTAAAATTTCTTCCTTGATGCACCCCACTGATATAAATTAAGTTTATCCAATATACTTAAATCAGTTCAATATGCGGTGAGAGTTAAAAAAAAATAACATTTTAAGTTTTTATTGCAATAGAACATCAAGGGGAGTACATATGTCTAAAATATAGAACCAGAAAATTACATCCGAACAGAAAATGAGAAATTAAGATAAGAATCATTCGCAACCTTATAATTTGAAAGCCACTTTAAAAACATAAATTACCAAAATATCAACTCTAGTACAGACTACAAAGAGTTGTATAAAAGACATACACGGAAGCTCAAAAGAATTATAAGCATCTAGGCGCAGTGCCCCTTAAATGTTGTTTAAAAATGAAAAGGAAAGGACCATATAAAGGTATCGGGAACTTGAAATGGACTACAGAGAAAGCTGATTTTAGCAAACTAGGAATTTACCAAGCTAACCTCAATTATAAACTCAATTAAATAACTATACTATCAAAACACTGATTCAATAGCTACAATAGATTCTCTTATTAGACAAAAGGATTTCCAAAGAGAATAATGCTTCCTCAACTGAGTTACCAACAAGCCACAAAGTAGTTCCTAGACAAAAGCAACAACTAACAAAACAAGGTTAATAAAATGCAACTAAACAACTGTTCTAATTCAGTTGAACTTTCACCGGAAAGTCACAGTCTAACAAGCCAGGTTACAAGGAACACATCAGTTCACCATAGTAGACAGAATCTGTATAGATTTGACATCAAAATAAACGACAGCTTCAACAAATGATTAATCAAGATCTTAATGCATCAAACAAAATGATGTGCTTTTAAATTATCAAAAATAGTGTTTCCCTCCTTAACCCTCACTCTCTATGACCACATTCACTGCATTAGTAGTTGAAATTGTTATCACCTACTTTTAAAAGAAAAGGAAGATGGAGCAGCCAGCAAATTATATTCCCATTAAATGATGACCAATTTAATACCATAGAAAATAATAATAATAGGATTATAAAAAACCTTAACACTCAGCAGAACATGCACAAGAAACAACCTCATTCCAAGGAAAAAAGATATTATAAAGCCATATCTAATGACAAAATCATTTATCCAACAGATGTCCTATAAGTGATACTGTAACATCCAGAAAATGGGCTTATGCATAATTACTTAATTGAATGTGAAACCATGTCCTTGTGTGTATGAATGTGTTTATATGAATGGTTGTGAACCTTAGAATAATAGGAAATGCCTTAGAAAATATTAAGTTTTAAGTTTTAAAAAGGAAGCTAAGTTGATAGGGCCTTAAGAACATGAATTAAATAAACAAAAGTCAATTGAAGACCACCAAGGCATGGGAATAAATAAAATGGCCACCTCTTTTAATTAATTTGATTGAGCTCAAAACAATTTTTAAAATTATACTAAACTAATATACCAAATTTATTAAGAGTAAGTGCTTATGGACGGCAAGGCTTTGAGAGCAAGGAATAAATAATTGAAAGACAAGCAATGATGGGCAAAATGCATGGACAGCAATTGAGATATAACAAAACCATGATAAAAGGCACAAACATTTAAAATATCCATGCGCATGTGGGAACATTATGGAATGTGGTGCTTAGTAGAACATTTGTTTTGGATGGCATGGAAGCTTTATATATGGGGATATTCGGCCACAACAACCCATGATGGATTGTTGACTTTGATATTTTAAGGAGAAGACATTCTATCATGGTAAATAAAGAATGATTAAATTATTTTGCTTATGGGATAATAGAGACAAAGTTGGGTGTTGATGCATGAAGAACTACACATAGAACGGTATGGAGGAATGATAATGGGCTGATTATTTTAAGGTAGACATTCAGCCACATTCTTGAGCTCTTCAAGGATAACAAATAAAGAATGTTTTATTGTTTGTCCCTAGTTCCACCGTGAATAATAAAGTATGAAAGTGGCTGCTATTGCCAAAATTTTGCTGCATGTTTTGTGGGAATTAGCTTAGCATAAACGGCCATGAAGGATGAGTGGAAGCACGGCTAAGTGGATTTGTTGGCATGAATAAAATAATAGAACTAATTGTTATTAGAAGGATATGGAACGACAACAAATTGGAGATAGAAATTTTAATTATTGAAACATTTGGCTACCTATCCTTGGCCTATAAATATGTGATGTTTTCCACTTGTAAGGAACTTTTGGAATTTGAATGAAAGAAGAATTTATTTTGGTATTTTCGACATCTTCAAGACAAGAGATAAGTTTTCAGGATTTGAGAATTGTAAGCCGATTACAAGGAAGAGGGAGTACAACGTTTCGGGATTTGATTAGTAAGCAAATCGGCACCAAGGTAAGAATTTGATTACATTAATCCTTCGGGATTTGGTGTTATAGCCGAATGGTTTGTTGCTAACATATTAGAGATGGCCGAATATAGGAGTTAAAGAACTAAAGCGATAGATCGGGTTTCGGGATTTCAGTGAACTTGTTAAGTAAATCAGGTGTGTACCCCACACTGAATCTTAATAGATTTATGGCGTTAATTTATTATATGTGTTAATCTGAAAGTGTAAGAATATGGCTAAGGTACCATGTAATGGTACGAGGTACTCAGGTACGTTTTCCTACTCCTACTAGGATTATGAATATATGTTGTGACTCATATGTGAACAATGATAAGAATGTGAAATAAGGCCTATGGCATAAGATTGCATGATATGAATGATATATGGGGCATATGGGATATTGTGAAAGGGGAAGTGAATATGGTGATTTATGTCACGATATCTGAATGTGGTGATCTCGGTCACATTATTTGAATGTGGTGTCTAATGACACAAAACATTATTTGGTGGCTATGCCACGAGTTTTATAGAAGGGCGATGAGCACGCCGATCGCAATGATCGCTTCGATGGTGTGTAGCGGATGGAGGGTTGACTTAGTAGTCCCCTACTTGTGCAAAGTTGGTATGGGTGATGTGTAGCGGATGGCTATCTAGGTTTGGGTTCGGGTTGCATCATATTATTTAAATGATATATGTACATGTATGATTTGATATGCCTGTATTTGTTAGGACTTAATGTTGTGGTTACACATTGAGTCTGTTGACTCACCCCGTTGTGGGAACATTTTTCAAGTGACGATCAGTGATGGACCGGGTCGGCAAAGCTTAGTGGTGGCCATGCTCAGCAAGAAATTTATTTTAATTTGAGACTTGTTATATTTTAAGTATCTTGGTTTTATTTTGGGTTTTGCTTCCTATGTAATAAGGCCATATTATGAACTGTTATGCATGCATTTCAATTGTTCTAGTACGATATGATTTTCAGCAAATTACAGTTTAAAATAACCTATCTTATAAAAATTCATTCCTAAAGGTTTTGACACCTAAGTATAAATGGTTTTTCTCAAAATTAAAAGATAACCTTTAAATTCGTCAACTCCTTTCAACTTGTGGTTTTGGAATACATAAACAAAGTTTTAATAAATCCCTGATTTCTAAATTAATAAAAGTGTTCAATTGAACTCAACACAATCAAATCTTCTTCAAACCACACGAGTTTTTCCTAAGTAACAAACAGATTTTTAAATGTTTTCTCAAGGAACATACCAGATCCGGTCAAGGCTCGTGGGCCGAGTTTGGGGTGTTTCAGATACTTTCACCAAATTCAGGTTCAATACCCAAGGTAACCTATTTTACACTAGCTCCCCCCAATTCCACACAAAATTGAAGGGTATTAAAATATTACAAAAACTGAAAAAAGAAGGCATGATAACTGAAAGACAATGCATACCTCTATATTCCCATGTAAAGAGGTAATGACCTGAAAATTTGCCATAATTTAGCACCAAGATCAGTATCAGTTAAAAGTAGTCCTTAAAAGCTCTACACCCAAAATCAATGTAAAGCTAAGCCCGGATAATACTTTGAAACACAAAAGGGTAGACCTGAATAAAAAGCTGGTGGAGATGTTCTTGCTCGACACTCGAAAATTTAGTTGTAACTTTTATTATACATACACATATGTATAATGTGTTCATGTCAATTCAATTAATTTGATTGTAAGATAATGCAGTTCTTGGCCAAATGGTGACCCTAGTCCTAGGCTTTGATAATGCAGCCTAACCCCGAAAGTGAAAAGTCATTAATGGAAGATGAAGTACAAACATTAACTCAACCTCAGTTGTTGACTTGCTGCAAGGAAAAAGACAAATCCCAAGGGCTATATATCACAGCAGACAAATCCCAGATTCAAAATGCCTACAGCAAGTGAAAGACATAACTTAAAAACCAAATATATATTTCTCAAGAAATATCCTTTAAAGACATAACTTAAAAAAGTTTCTAGAAAGGTAAATTAACAAAAAAAAAAAAAGAGTAAAAATGGGTCAACATTTAATACATTCAATAAAAAGCTAACTTAAACGAAACTATACATTTATAGATAAAAATAAATCAAATCCCTTTGAAATAAAATTAATATTATTCTAAACTATGCGTCATTAGCAACTAAGTTGCACCAGAATTCATCTTCTTATGGTTCTAAAGCCCAATTACCTATTTATAATAGTTTTGATCATCATCACATTAATTCCCAATCACTATAAAATCATTCAATCAATAGGAATCAGAATTCTCCCTTCCAGCCCCAAAGTCGTCGTTTTTTTAAAATTCATAATTACCAGCAATATATAATTACTTTTTGATTTAGTAATATAGTCTGACTATAGAATACATATAAAATTTAGTATGCATGTATCATAAATGTTTTAAGTTTTTATTTGATTATAAATATCATTTGCTAAAAAGGAGCAATAAAATGTTTCCATACGCTATTCATTAATTAATATTCTTTTATGATTATGCTGCTTAATTAAAAAGATAATTATTTTAAACAAAATTCTCAAAATCACAATCACATTTAATATACCCTATAATTATTATTAAAATGGATAAATAAATTAATTAACAATTAAAACAAATCCCAAACCAAAATAAAAAAAAATCATAATTGGGGTCACCTGTCATTCTCTCTATTTGGTTAAGTAATATGTTATGTTAAATTATATATCAAGTTTCCAACTATAAATTACTTTATTGATTTCTTTTATAAGAAAAAGAAACCATTGATCAGCATGTACCCATCATTTCATGCATCTAGTAGTGGAATTCACTCTTTTCTTTTACCTTTTGGAAAAAAGAAATCTCTTTTTCTCAGATTTATTATAATCTTACAAAAGAAAGCAAAGAAAAGTAAAATTCTAGATTTTCAAACCCCAAGTCAGAAAGTTTAAGCCTTTTTATCATATCTAATTGTACCTTGTTTGTAAAAAAGGTGAGATTCACCTAACATAATACTAGCCTCAAGGTAATAATAAAGTCCTTACCAACTAGTATTAAGCTGGTCATAAAAATACAACAAAATCATTAAATAATTAATATAATATAAATAAAAAAATAGCGAAAAATAAAAGAACAAGCCTGCTTGCCATTTAAATAATTCATGTTATATGCAGCCAGCTTCTTTCAAAAGAAAAATTTGTACTTAATGAGCAGAATCTTTTTATGATTCTTAGAGGGGATACCAATCAATCATGACCCACTTTAAAAATTTTATCTACACATAGAGACAGCAATGAAAATCTTGTATAAATATATATATTAATGGAAAATGACAATAGGTGAAACAAAAGTGAGAAATGATTTTATCCACCTTCACATGTATGTTGAAAAGAAAAGATGCTTACATTAATAATGTCGCTTCATCTACCTTTTTTCTTTTCCTTCCATTTTAATATTATGAAAGGAAGAAGAGAGAAACAAGATTTACCTTGTAGTCATTGACAGAATCATATCCCAGAACAATATCACCCATTTTACCTGAAAATTATGAGGGAAAGTTTGAAATAAGTGAAGAACAAAAAGCTGAAACTTAAAGAAGACACGTGAAGAAACAATCCAAAGGTTTTCAAGTTTGGGAGTGTTTTGGAGAGAAAAATAAAATCCAAGGGGTAAAATTGAAGAGAAAGAAACAGACCATTCAGGGAGGAAGACTGAAACAATAGTTGCACCCCTGTTGGTGAATTTAACACTCAGATCACCTTTCTTCAGCTCATGTATCCCAACCTTCTCCACTGCTGCTGACCCATTGATAATTGCAGAAGCAACTATAATGAACAAGGAAAACAACAACAAATATAATCTTACCTTTTGATCAAATCCAGCTGCCTCTGTTAGAGTTCCTCGACTCCTCTTCCACGAACACCTTAAGTTCATCAACAGGCCACTCAAATCCCTTAAATTTCGTCTCCAATTTTACCTTCTTTGAACCGCTTATCTTGGACGATATCGCTGCTAGAATGACCGGATCTAAATAAACAATTAACAGTAAACTATTAGAGCCCCCAAATTAGAAATCAAGCTTTTTAGGGATACCCATTTCATTTCTCACCATCTAAGAATCAACATGAGAAAGGGAAAAATAATAAAGACAAATATAAAGAAAAGGAAAAAGAAAAACCAAAAGGAGGGAAGAAAGAAAGGGAGGGATTACCTGTTGGGAAAGGGGAAGAGCACGAAAAGGAGAAATCTGATGGGAAAAGTTAAGTGAACAAAAAGGAGAAGACCTAGACGAAAAGGAGAGGAGCGGAGTAAAATTAGTGAGAAAATTGAGAAAATAAAAACGAAGCCGTTTCAATTCAATTTAATTTCATTTTGCGGCGTTTTGTAAAAAAACGCCGCTAAATCCCCAAGTACACCGCATCGTTTTGTTAGCAATTTGTTTTTTGCGGTAATTATTTATTAGATTTCTTTAAATTAATTTTATTTTGTTTCTAACAATATGTTTAATTTGTACAGTTTTATAATTTAATTTTTATACCTAAATCCTAACCCCTAAATTATTCACCTTAACTCATATATATATTACATTGCAGAAGTAATTAAAGAAATAATCTAATCTAAACCCTAAACTCTAAAATAATATAATTTTTATCTATTTTATCAAAATCCCTAATACTTAAATCCCTAAACACTAAGACTCTAACTTTATTATTCGATATTGTTTAAGCACTAAACCCAAAACCCTATAACTCTAAAATAATAAAAAAACTAAATTATAAACCCAACCTAAACCCTAACCTAACCCTTAATCTTAAATCCTAAACCTTAAACTCTAAAATATAAACTCTAAACCCTAAAATATAAAGATTAATCCATAAACTATATACCCTAAATTAAACCATAACCCCCAAATTATCATGAGAATTAATTCAATATTTTAAAATTAATACTATCTCTTTTACGATTATATAAGAAATTATTTAATATTTTTTTCATTTTCAACAAATATTTTTCTCTTAAATAATTTAAACTAGAATCATAATTTTAATGTATTAAAATTAATGTTATCTCTTTTATAATTATATAAGAAATTATTTAATATATAAATTAAAATACACTAATTTAATCTAAACCCATAATCCCTACCCTTTATCCTATAAACCCTAAATCATAAACCATAAAACCCTAACCCCTAACCTTAACATATTAACCCCAAACCCTTAACCATTTACCTTTAAATCAATTAATCCTAACTTTTAACCCATGAAACCCTAACACATCCCCCTTAAACTTTAAACCGCAAATCATAAACTATAATCCCTAAATATTAAAATAGTAACTCCTAAACCTTACAGCCTAAACAATCATGAGAATTAATTCAATATTTTAAAATTAATATTATCTCTTTTACGACTATATAAGAAATTATTTAATATTTTTTTCATTTTTAACAAATATTTTTCTCTTAAATAATTTAAACTAGAATCATAATTGTAATGTATTAAAATTAATTTTATCTCTTTTACAATTATATAAGAAATTATTTAATGTATAAATTTAAAAACAATCAGTCATATATATCCAAAAAAACTTTAAAATTATTTGTGGCGTTTTTCCAAAAGCGCCGCAATTGCTCAGACCTTTAGAGGTGTTTTTTCAAAAGCGCCGCTTTGCTCATACGTTTAGCGGCGTTTTTCCGAAAGCGCCGCTATTGCTCAGACCTTTAGCGGCGTTTTTCCAAAAGCGTCGCTAATGCTCAGACTTTTAGCGGCGTTTTTCCCAAAGCGCCGCTAATGCTCAGACTTTTAGAGGCGTTTTTTTATAAGCACCGCTAATGCTCAGACATTTTTGATTTGATATACTGAGATGATAAAGGCACTTAGGATCTAACCCACTCACTCCACTAAAAGCCTACCCTCACAATTAACCTGTAACATCCTGAAAAGGGCCTATGGATTTTCGGTTTAATTGTACGAAATGACATGTCTTATGTATTGCGAATAAATTTTTGACATTTTTGGAAACCTAGAAATGTAAGGAAATGCTTCAGAAATGTTAAGTTTCAAAAGAGGAAAGTAAACATTTTTGGAAACTTGGAAAGGTAAGGAAATGACTTGGAAATGGAAGGAAATGTCTTGTCTTGGAAATGTAAGGAAATGACTTGGAAATGGAAGGAAATGTCTTGTCTTGGAAATGTAAGGAAATGACTTGGAAATGTAAGGAAATGTCTTGGAAATGTAAGGAAATGTCTTGAAATGTAAGGAAATATCTTGTCTTGAAATGTAAGGAAATGACTTGAAATGTAAGGAAATGATTGGAAATGTAAGGAAATGTCTTAGAAATGTAAGGAAATGCTTTAGAAATGTCAAGTTTAAAGAGGCAAACGAAAATTTTTGGAAACTTAGAAATGACTTAGAAATGTCGAGTTTTAAAGTTTAAAAGAGGAAATTAAGGCAAGGTGGCCTTAAGAGAAAAAGTATATGAAATTTGACAAGCAAACAGCTTGGAAAAGTGGCTTGGAGATGCCACTTAGGGCCTCTGGAAATGGCGCCACATGCAAGGGGATTGGGCACGAGTTCGAAGTCACAGGAAAGCAAATAAAAGAAATTTTATTTTGCTTTGAAGAAGAAGTGAGGTGGATGCACAAGGCTATAATTTAGGAGCCTTTATTCTTTTAATTTTAAGAGATAAATAGTGGATAAATAAGGGATAAATAATGGATTTATTTTAGATTATTTTCAAGAGATAAATGAGGAATTATTCTTTAATTAGGAAAATAAGGGAGAAGTGATGGCCAAGTAAGGGACTTTGAGTTTAATAAATTGGCTAAGTAAGGATAGTTCTTTGAATTATCTTTTATTTTTAGGAGATAATTGAAGAGATAAAGCTATCAAAACAGTAAGAGTGATGGCCAAGTAAGGGATTCTAAGTTAGTAAATTCGGCTATATAAGGAAAAGAGAGGCCATTCATCATTCTTTCTCTCAACCCCTCTCTCTCGCCGAATTTCCTAGAGCATTTGTTCTTCTTCTTTTTGTTAGCCAAAGCAGAAAATTCAAGATATCACCATTAGCCAATTTCTTTTCTTTCCAATCCATCAAAACTCGAATCTTTGAGGGCTTCAAGCATAGGTCTTTGTCGATTTCTTCAAGAAAGGGTAAGAACAAGTTTTGATTTCTATTCTTTTCTTTTAGATTTGTCAAAATCTAGGACTAATCCCATCAATATTCTTATTTTTTGAAATTTGGAAGGATTCTTTCGGATTTTTGCCATAGTCGACTATAAAGGAAAAGATCTTTGGGATTTGACCATCAAGGTAAGTCATATCCGACATTCGCCAAGGGTCATTGATTGTGATTAAAGGTTAGAAGTTGATCTAACATGTGGTTTTAGGGATTTCACGTGAAAGCTATAACCAAGGATAATTTTGGATTTAAGATCCTTAAGGTAAGTGACTATAAATATTCGGCCAAGGCCTATTTTAGTAGTTAGATCTATTTTTATGTGTTTTAAGCCTAAAACTAACCGATTCAAGGGATCTAGTGATTAGCCGATTTCAAAGGGAAGAATACAAGTTTCCGGATTTGATTAATTATCAAATCGGCAAAGAAGGTAAGAAAGTGGATATGATAATCCTTCTGGATTTGATTAAATTAGCCGAATAGGCTTTTTCCTAAAATACTAAATGTGGCCAAATATAGGATTTAGGATCTAAAGCGATAGATCGATTTTTCGGGATTTCAAGGAATTCGTTAAGCTAATCGGTGTGTAAATTTACACTAATTCTTAATAAGTTTTATGGCTATGTCTAATTAAAATATGTGATATTAAGAATAAGAAAGTGGCTAAGGTACCATGTTATGGTACTAAGTACTCAGGTACGTTTCCTACTCCTACTAGGAATATGAAATATGTTATTTGTAATATGAGAATAAGAATGTGAACTTTGGCATATTCATGCATATTACAAAATGGGGCATATGGGTTATTGAAAGGGGAAGTGAATGTGGTGACCTAAGACCACGAACACGGTGACCTAAGACCGTGGTATCTAAATGTGGTGACCTAAGACCACAGTAATCTGAATGCGGTGACCTAAAACCGCGATATCTGAATGTGGTGACCTAAGACCACAAATGCGGTGACCTAAGACCGCGATATGGAGTGTAGCGGAAGGAGGGTCGACTTAGTAGTCCTACGATTGTGCAAAGTTAGTACGGGAGTGTAGCGGATGGCTTAATAGGTTTGGGTTTGGGAATGCATCATAATTTGTATACTATGATATGAATATGTAATATTTGTTATGCCTGATTCTATTATGATTTAGTGTTGTGTACACATTGAGTCTGTTGACTCACCCCGTTGAGGGACCATGTTTCAGGTGATGAACAGTAATGGACCGGGACGGCAGAACTTGTGGTGGCCATGCTCAACATGAAGTTTTTATTTTTATGGACTATTAATTTTTAAGTACTCCAAATTATTTGGATTTACTTGATGTAATAAGGCCATAAGGCCATAGTGCACTATTTTATTTCTGTTTTTATTTATTATGTTACGAAATTTTTATTAAGTTAAAGATTAAGTAATTTACTTTAAATGTATTTTATATGTTTTATCACCTAAAATTTAAAAGGGTTTTCATTATAAAACGATTTTGTTTTCTACTCGAGCCCAACCCAAAACAATATTTCTTTCAAAACACACAATTTTCCCAAAGTAACAAAAGAACTTTGAACCGGTTTACTTGAGGAACATACCAAATCTGGTCAAAGCTCGTGGGCCGGGTTTGGGGTGTTTCATAACCCTTGGTGGACCCCTTTGATCCTAACAACCCTTTTTTTTTTGAATCACCCACTAATATTACCCCAAAACCCACCTAGTATTTGTTATCACCGTTCCTTGACTCTTTTTTTTTTGTCGAGATTTGATTTTGAGCAGTTGCCTAACTATGTTCTATATTTCAGTTGTTAAAGTTCTTTCTTATTATTGATTTGGTTTGTTCTTTTAAAAAATCGATCGAAGTATATTCATTGTTAGTTCTATAATTAGGTGAGCTTATACATTTAATTTTTACATCTTGAAGAAGAAGCTCGTATTATTAGTTTCAAAGTTGTCAATTGATGTTCATTTTTCTAGTTAGGTAAATTGTCAATTCAATCTCAATTCTAACCCTTTAATTCAGCCTTTATCACACCTTTAACCCAAGCCCCATTACAACCCTTTTTAAAGACCTTTTGATTTGTGTATCATCTCATTTTATAGTGGTGGAGATTTGATTTTTATGCAAGCTTATGGGATTAACTTTTCATGTTCGACTTTTGAGTGCTTAATTTTAAACCTTAAACACTTTGAGTGATTTGAGTGAATCTTTAGCGAGGATGTCAATTCTTGTCGATTTTGAATTAAAGGTGATTATTTAGGTAAAGGGAAACACCTATGTTTTCGTGTTACAAAAACTATGGATTTGATTGTTTGAATCTTTAGGACCCTTCTACTTAAATTATCAATGTATGAATTATCTTTGAATTATGATGAAACACTATTGATGAATATTATGAATCAAGGAAGTTCATTTTAATTGTGAGTTGAGAATTTTGCTTGAGGACAAGAAAATGCTTAAGTGTGGGGGTATTTGATAAACCGTAATATATACATATTTTAATCCCACATTTAACATACTTTTGGATGATTTATTCCCTGAATTGTGGAATTTGGTGGTCCTAATCCTTTAATTCATTATTTTATACTTAGAAGAGCATCGGAGGATGAAAAGAAAGAGAAACGGGTCTAAAACAGAGTAAATGGGCCAAGTTACGAAAACAACACGGTCGTGCCTCCTTAACAGACCCGACCACAGCCTGGATACGACTTACACTGGTGTGTGCCACGGGCGTGTCCCTGACGTGGCTTGTTTGAATTTCACTCGGATTAGGGTACTTAGAGGCAAAGAAAGCCATTCCAAAAGCCTATATAAACACCCTAGAGACCAACCTTTAGGGGGGTCCAGTTAGGCCGAAGAGCCAAGTCAGAGAGGCCAGAATTGTGGGATTTACTCAAAGAAAGCCAGTTGATTCATCTCAAGAAGCCAGATTCATACTCGAGACGGAGGATCTTCCATTCAATTTCTTTCAGGGGGTTTTAGGGTTTTTCTTATGTTTTGTTTTATATTTTCTTCTGAGATGTATCCTTTTATTATTATGAACTATACCCCTCAAATACTTGAGGGGGATGAAACCTAAGACGGATCTTGTTATCGTTTTCTGAATTATATGATAAATACTTGATTTATTCTTAATTATGTGTTATTAATTCTTGCTTTGATATTTCAGGATATTGATTCAAGTATTGATGTGCTTAGGCAGAGGAGGAATAGACCCTGTCTAAGAGTAGATCTAGCATAATTAAGCGGAGTTGATCACAACCCTAGAGATAGGATGACGAAAATCTGCTGGATTAGGGTCAAAGCTAATATGGGAGTCCATAGATCGAGTTAATGCAATCCTAGGGGTTTTAATTAGAAAGAGATTTCAATTAATCAACTTAGGGTTAGACGTTAGTAGCCTCGAAAGAGGTATTAATTTAAATTAGGCAATCCTACAGATCAAGTCAAGTGAATAAATCGTCTAGTTCAGAGTTAAATAACAAGTGAAGTCTAGGTGGATTCTTCCTCGGGTATTGTCTTGATCAATTGGTTTTTCCCACAAGTATTTTCCCCAATTCATTCTCTTTGTCTTAGCATCTTTAGCTTAATAGTTAGTTAATTTTAGATTAATTAATAATTCTCTTAATTCTTAGGCTAAATAATAAAAAGAAAGTTAGCATTAGTACTTTTGGTTCCTTTGGGTTTGACAATCCGGTCTTGCCACTAAACTATACTATTATTTGATAGGTGCGCTTGCCTCAATCGTTGTCATAGTTAGTTTTTAGGCTCGATCATTCTTTATATAAATTTTTAAGACTCTGACATACGATCACTATGTGTGCGAATTATCAGGTATGACATGTATTCTATTACGTTTGTTGGTACGCCTCTGCGTTGCTCTATTGATAAAGAGTATGCGATATCTGAACATGTTAGACTGATTATTACTGATTCTGATTTATAACCTTGCATGTGACTTCATGGAAAATCTGATATGGTCCGTTAAGGTTTGGTAAGTCTGTTTTACAAAACATGGACTTTCATATTTACTGATTCTATTATAGAGAGATAGCATGACTTACATGCTCATTACTCTAATACTATATAAGCATGCCATGACACATTGCATGGGACTTGGGTTGAAGTAAAAGAAGGAAGTTTCTGGTAGTTTAATGATCTGCATTTTTTGATGGTTTATCCACATTTCTGTTCCGGTAGTTCGACTGCATTATAGTGGTTTGACCACATGTATTCTATCTAGTAGTTTTAACTGCAAAATACTAGTGGCACTATCTACAGTTATCTGTTGGTGTGATCTGGTTGGACGAGTTCTGGGGAACTTTATTTTGGTGTGTAGAAGAGTTCTGTAGGATATTTTTGATAAATCTGCATTATGATCTGTTTGAAAATTATTGCATCTGCATAAACCTACATGCTCTGTTCTACTCTATCCAATTCTGTTCTATTCAGTATTGCTCTGCTCTATTCCATTCTGTTTTATTCTACTCTTTTCAGTTCTATTGTATTTGAATTTCATTGTTCTGCTCTGTTATGTTTTGCTTCGTTCTGTTGTACTACCTTTGTCGAAATCTCTGTGATACTCTAGATCTGTTCCGTACTGGTTATATAACTGTTATCAAATGCTTGCATCACTACAATTTATATATATTACGCTTTGTTTAATTGTATTTGAGTTTGGTTATACACGGTGCTCGGTGACTCACCCCTTTGTCTTACTTTCATCTGTCAGGAAAATATCTGATTTAGGATCGGATGACGTGCGGAAGCTCGGATTGTTTTACACTAAGATAACTACAATTTAATCCTTTGGATTTGTAATCTGTTTTGGACTTGTCTTATTTTTCTTTTTATAATCTCGTCAGTATCTGCCAAGTCTAAAACAAAACTACAAAATCGTCTAAATCGACTAAAATGAATTTCTGGTTTTCAAAGTTAAAACTCTAAAAAGAAGTATGTTTTTACTACGTTGGTGTAACTCGTCCAGATTCGGCTTAAACTTCTAGGCCAGGTTTGGGGTGTTACACTAAGTTTACCTGAAATTTGATATAACCAATTTTCTTTTGGTCACAACTAAAGTAATTGCCTTTTCAATATAAATTTGGGTAAATTACACCAACAATCACTCAACTTTGATGCAGCTGACAAAATAGTCACTCTGGTTTCAATTCAATCACTCAACTTTCGAAAAATAACAAAACAGTCGCTAATGTTATCAAAAGTGACAAATCAATCACCCATTAACATTTTTCTTCACTAGCTTAATAGGACCACTAACGTGGCCAGTTAACTTGCCACGTTGGAGGAGCAGTTGAAGGGTCAAAATTTATATGGGTTTAGGGAAAATAGAAGAATAGATAGGTTGATTTAGGGTAAAAAAACACAAATTCATTGGGGTTAAGGAGAGGAAAAGAAAACCAATTGGGAAATCGATTAACAGGGTTAAAGGTTGGAAATCAATTTTAGGGTTCAGGGTTGGACGATTGAAGGGTTGAAACATCCATGGTAAGAGTTAGGCTGAATGATTGAAGGTTGAAGGATTGGTATTTTTCCCTTCGAGAGAGAAGAAGACAATAAAAGATATTAGTGGTCAGGGTTGAGGGCTACAATGGTTAATAAATGAGAACACTATAGCAAAATAGGTTTTTAGCGGCGTTTTTTTGGGCCTATAAGCGAAGCAAAAAATGCTGTTATAGATAACGCCACTAAATTTGGCGGCGTTTATGTGGAAAAATGCCGCTATAGAACATGACCTTTAGTAGCTCTTTCCCCACAAACACTGCTAAAGAACATGACCTTTAGCGGCGCTTTCCCCACAAATGCCACTAAAGAACATGTTCTTTAGCAACACTTTTTCCAAAAACGCCGCTAAAAATCATGTAAGACACAGTGGGATATCCACCAGCTGCTTCTTCCTTGTAATTTGTAGTTCTGGTGATTTTTCTTCATCGTTTACCTTTATTTTTTGTTCGTATAGTAATATCAACTGTAGCGCTCCCCATGAAATTATTTTTATTTATAAGAATTATAAATAATTTGTTGGAATTCAATTTATTATGACAATTTAAATAAAATTATGTTGAAAAATTTTATACCAATAAAAAACAACAAACAGTAAATACCAACTTTCTTCCTTTCACTGAAAAATGATGTTCAAAATTGTTACATTGAACTGCAAAATGCAAATCTTATATATCAACGGGATCTTAAGGATTTTTCAATAATTAATCAACAATAAAAATAAGCATTCTACTCTAAATAGGTTCATCATTGCTACGATGGAGATTTGATACCTTATTCGATTTCCCTTCAACATTGCTTTAGTAGCTGTATCCTGACATAATCAATGAACCCCACATATTACATGCAAAATATAAAGAACAAGAAAGTGTTCCATTACTAATCATGTTAGATTCAGAAGTGCAAACCTGAATTATCCATGGGGTTCCTAGCAAGCATGGGCTCGGGTTCCTTTATTTCCACAACCACACAATCGGGCATCAAGAATGTCTTGGCCACTGATGCTGTATGCTCCAAGCAACATTTGACCACCTATATCAAGAAAAATAGAATCATCACTTTTAGAGAGCAACTCAAAGCTCTTTTTACAATATCTACTCCAACCTCCTATATTTGTTTTATTTCTCATGCTAGGAAGGAAGCAAAAGAAAAAAAATATTTGTTTAATGAACCGAATCCACTAATGTTAAGTCAATTAATCGATCAAAGTATGAAATTAATTGCTTAGGTGGATTTTTCAATCTTTTATTGGAACCAACCCGCCCTACTAGTTTAAACTTTAAAGAACAAAATTTGGAAATGATCGTGTCTGAAAGTCTTAAAATTTATATAAAGAATGATCGAGCCTAGAAACTAACTATGACAACGATTGAGGCAAGCGCACCTATTGAGAAGTAGTATAGCTTAGTGGCAAGACCGGAATGTCGAACCCAAGGGAACCAAAAGTTCTAGTACTGACTTTCTTTTTATTATCTAGCTTAAAATAAAGAGGATTAATGTTTATTTAACTAATTACTAAGCTAAGGATGCCAAGACACAGAGAATGAATAAGGAAAATAATTTTAGGAAAATCAATTAATTAAGATAATATCTGAGGAAGAATCCACCTAGACTTCACTTGTTATTTAACTCTGAACCAGACGATTTATTCACTTGACTTGATCCGTAGGATTCCCTAATTTATATTAATACCTCTTTCGAGGCTACTAACGTCTAACCCTAGGTTGATTAATTGAAATCTCCTTCTAATTTAAACCTCTAGTGTTGCATTAACTCGATCTATGGACTCCCAAATTAGTTTTGACCCTAATCTAGCAGATTTTCGTCGTCCTAGTTCTAGGAGTGCAATCAACTCCACTTGATTATGCTAGATCTACTATTAAACAGGGACTTTTGCTCCTCTGAATAAGCACATCAATACTTGTTGTAATATCTCGGAATTATGGCTTATGCATTTGTGCTTAAATTGTGTGAACTAGCATGCCTTATGTGTTATGAATGTGTTATGTGAATTTTTAGAATCTCGGAATGTAGGGAAGTGCCTTAGAAATTATTAGATTTTAAATCTAAAAGAGGAAGCTAAGCAGGATGCCTTAAGAAAATATGTAGGGGATATATGACATACTAACGGGCTTGGTAAAGTGGCTTGGAGACGCCACTTAGGGCCTCTGGAAATGACGCCATGGGCTATGAGGAGGGGCCTAGGATCGAGTCGCATGGGAAGCAGAATTTTGGGGTTTTATTTTAGCTTGTTGACGTCAAAGAGAGGGGAGTGATGGACGGCTATAGGATTTTGTAAAGATGAGTTTTAGATGTGGTTAAACTCTCTTTAAAGTTCGGCTAAGAAAGGGATAATTGATGATTTCTTTTTGAATTATTTTTGAATGGGTGAAGAGAGAAGGAAGAGGAGAAAAATAAGGCTTGTGATAGGGAAGGAGGTGGTGGCCGAATATGGGGCTCTTTCTAGGGGTGATTTTCGGCCAAATTAGAGAAGAGAGTAGCCGAATTTCATTTAGCAAATTAGTCTCCCTTTTCGTTTACCCTTTTTTTCTCCAAAGAATTTCTTTTCTTCTTCTTTTTCTTGTTCTAGTCGAAACTCCTCCCTAAAATCCACCATAGCCGATTCTTCCTAAAGCTTCTCTCTCTCTTTTTCTTTTCTTGGTTTAAGCCGAATCTCCCTAATATCATCTAACCGAATTCATAACTCCCTACTATTCTCTTCTAAAGCCGAATACATAAGTGACTTCAAGCCGGTTATTCTTTAAGCCTCAAAGCCGAATCTATCAAGTGGTGACAGACAGAGGTGCAATCGATTTCAATATAAATGGGGTAAGGATCTATAGTCATCATCTTATTTTTTTTCTTTAAGTCGAAATTAAGATTCTAATGCCATCAATATCTTTGGCCGAAACTATGAAGGATTCTTTTTGGATTTCTGCTATTGTCGACTACAAGGAGGAAGTCATCCGGGATTTCTAGATCTAAGGTAAGAAAAATATAGTTTAGGCCGAAGGCCACTTGTTAAGTCCCTTAAGCGATTGGAAATCGGATCTAACATATGTGTATAGGGGTGTCGACATCATCATAGTCAAGTGGTGTTTTTGGGGTTTTAGATTCGCAAAGGTAAGTAAATATGCTATTCAGCTTTGTCATGGTTAAGATCTGTTCTTAGTTATTCAAAAGCTGGAAACTAACTAGTTCAGTGATTTAATAGCGGACGATTTCAAGAAGGGTCATCACGAAGTTTTCGGGATTTGTTAGTAACCCAATCGACAGCAAGGTAAGGATCTGGCTATGGTTATCCTTCGGGATTTGGTTTTATAGCCGAATAGGCTTTTGTTAAAATATTAAATGTTGGTGGAATGTAGGGACTAGGATCTAGAATATTAGATCGGGATATTCGGGATTTCAGTGAAGCATTAAAGTATATCAGGTGTGTACCCCACCCTAAGCCTTAATAGATGTATGGCTATATTTTAAATGTGTAATAAGAATATGTAAGTTGTGGTTAAGGTACCATGTGATGGTACAAAGTACTCAGGTACGTTTTCCTACTCATACTAGGATTATAATGAGATCTGTCATGGCACTTATGTGAAACTGTAAGAATGTGAAATAGGAATGTGACATATGCATGTTTTGTATGACATGGGCATATGGGTTATTGTGAAAGGGGAAGTGAAATTGGTGGTGTATACCACAATATCTGAATATGGTGGCTTCGGTCACATTATATGAATGTGGTGACTCATGTCACAAATATTTTATTTGGTGGCTATGCCATGAATTTTATAAGGGCGATGAGCACGTTGACTGCAGCGACTGCCTTCGATGATGTGTAGCGGATGGAGGGTTGACTTAGTAGTCCCCACGGTGTGCAGGTTGGTACGGGTGATGTGTAGCGGATGGTACCTAGGTTTAGGTTCGGGTTGCATCATTTTCTTTATTTCTGCTAAATGTATTTGTATGGACTGTTATGTCTAAACTGTTGGACTTAGTGTTGGTTGTACACACTGAGTCTGTATGACTCACCCCGTTGTGGGAATATTTTTCAGGTGATGATTAATGATGGACTGGGTTGGCAGGAGCTTAGTGGTGGCCATGCTCAGTTCGAGATTTTATTTAAATTTGGCCATGTTATATTTTAAATACTTTGAATTTATTTCTGGTTTCAAATTTTGATATAATAAGGCCAAAGTATGAACTGTTTTATGCATGTTTTTTTTTTATTTGAATTCGTTATGTTACGAACTTTATCAAATTAAAGATTAAGTAAGTTTATTTTAAAAATGAATTCCAAAGGCTGTGGACACTCTAAAACAAATGGTTTTCAATGTAAGATCAACTTGTTTTCAACTCGAGCCTAACACAAAGTAAAATTTCTTTCAAAACCATCCGAATTTTTCCAAAGTAACCAAGAGTTTTGAATCGTTTCACTCGAGGAACATGCCAGATCCGGTCAGGGCTCGTGGGCCGGGTTTGGGGTATTTCAGTTTAGTATCAGAGCCCAGTTTTAAACTCTCAGCCTTGGGTTTAAAGACTATAACATTTTTAAAATAAGGCCCAAACAAGTTCTGAGAAAAAATTTTATGAAAAGAGTAGGTTTTCAGGCATGGCACCCAAGTCTCCGACCCGAAGTCCACCAGGTAAGTACCCCTATTCATTTGTGTGGTTTATAGTATGAACTGTAGAAGGGTAAAAATGGAACGTTGATTAGTATACTAAGTACTTAAACCCTAGAACTAGTTTACCCCAACAATTACATAAGACTTAAGTGCCTAAGTAAACAAACATGTGGCTAAGTCGCTGAGTTAGGGTGTGGCAACCATTGTGCGCATGTCTAGGATTGGATCCGGAAGAGCCTGGTACTTAAGCAGTCCTAGTGACTCACCTCCTCTTCGCTGGAATCCTGCCTGGTGCGTAGCTTCGGTTCACCCTACCATGAGGACTTATTCACGGGCTAAACCCAATAACTAAAACCCGAAAGGGATTAGCTGTATTTTCATAAAAACTTCGGTTTTAAAATCACCAAATTACCTCTTTAAATTGTAGCAAAACCTAGTTCAAAAATTTTCCAAAATGTTTCCGATTTACAAAATTACCTAAATACCACTAGTGGAAAATTACTAAAATGCCCTTGGATTTCAAAATTTCCATACTATCCCTGATTTTAATAAAATTTCCTGATTTTGCAAAAATGTCCAAAAACCTTATCTTTGCGAAATACCAAGACACCTTGATTTGGAAAATTTACGAGATTACCCCTGATTTACAAAATTACCAAAATGACCCCCAAATTTTTAAAATCTCTACCATACCCCTAATTTGAGAAAATTTACAAAAGTTCCCTTGAGGTTTGAAAATTTCAAAGTGCCTTGATTTAGTAAGAATTATAAATTGACCTCGATTTATTACCAAAATACCCCTGTAGGACAAATGACAAAAATACCCCTGGGGTAGGAATAGAGAAAAATATTGAAATAGTGAATGTGTGTGATAGATGCTACTGAATAAATGTTTGAATGAATGTGCTCCTCTGAATTAGGATAGAAAACTTGAACGAAAACTTTGATTGATCGAAAGAACTGCTATTAAACTCCCTTCATAAAATTTCTTCGTGAATAATCAGTGGAACAAGGACTAATGCATAAAATTTCTTAATCAGATTAAAACGTGAACGTAGACATGAGCTCTAGGGGACGTGGTTGTAATGTACGAGGATGCAGTCGAGGCAGAATGACTGTGTCGGAACCCGTTAGATCGGGTAAAGGATCTGAAAATGAGGTACCGCCACCATCACCAAAGAGTTTATGGTCTTTGAGCAATAAAGAAGATCAAAGAGACGATGTTGTATCGCAGTCGTCGGCCGCGAGTTCTTGAGTTGGTGGCTGGTGCAGGAGGAAATGCGGGAGCTCGAAAGTCTGTACCCGAGCGAATCCAAGCTAATGAAGCTGAGGTGTTCCGTGGAGTATCTGGTGTGGCACCCAGTACGGCTGAGTATTGGTTGGAAGCAACCGAACGTATTATGGATGAGCTGGATCTGACTCCTGAGGAGAAACTAAAAGGGATGGTGGCACCGCTACGCGATGAAGCGTATCAATGGTGGCTCACAGTTCGGGATGGTGCCACAGCTGAGGATCTAACTTGGGAGTATGTTAAGGCGGCGTATCAGAAGAAGTATGTCAGCACGCGTTATACTGATAAGCAAAGGAAGGCATTTCTGGAGCTGGGTCAAGGGAATAAGTTCGTAGCAGAGTACGAAGCTGAATTTTTAAGGTTAAGCCGATATGCTCATGGAATAGTGGCTACGGAGCATGAGCGATGTGTCCGGTTTGAGGATAGACTAAGGGATGACTTGATGTTATTGATAGCTCCACACCAGGAGCGGGAGTTTTCTGCGTTAGTAGAGAAGGCTAAAGTGGCTAAAGGGATTAAGGATTCAGTGAGGCAGAATACGGATCGGAATAGGCCAAAGAGGGGTTTTGGGCCGTCAGGATCATCTGGGAATGTTCAAAAGAGGCCTAGGGTTGATGGGCGCAAGGTCGCAAGCTCGCTACTGAGGAGGACGATGATCGTACTTGTGATCAGTGTAGGAAGAAGCACTTAGGTGAGTGTTGGAAAAAGACGGGAGGATACTTTAAGTGTGGCTCTAAGGATCACATGATTAAGGACTGTCCCATAAAGATAGACGGGATTCGACCCATAGGTCAGGGAGCTAATCAGCTAGAGGTGGCAAAGCAGCCTCGGGCGGCGAGGCGTGGTCCGAATGATAGGGGTAACAATACTGGAAGAGGGCGTGGAACACCGGGCAGAGGTGTTAGGAATACAGAGGCAAGACAGCCGGGTCTGGTTTATGCGGTTCGTCGGAGGGAGGATGGAGACGCACCGGACATCATAACCAGTACGTTCTTTGTATTTGGTAAACCTTATGTTGCTCTGATTGATGTGGGCTCGACCCATTCCTATGTTGCATGTAGTGTAGTTGAAACATTAGGCATAGCCTCTGAACTTTCTAATAGGGAGATGACTGTAGTAAGCCCACTAGGTCAAACTGTAGTGGTGAACAAAATCTTTCGGAGTGTACCTCTAGGGATTCAGGGAGTGAACTTTCCTGCCGACGTAATGGAACTACCCTTCGGAGAGTTTGATCTTATACTCGGCATGGACTGGCTAGTGGAACATCGGGCTGTATTGGATTGTGCAGCTAAACAAATGGAGTTAAGGACCCCGGAGGATGAGGTGGTCATTATGATAGGAGAAAGAAGAAACTACTTATCTAATGTAGTTTCAGCAGTTAAGGTTGAGAAGATGATTCGGAAAGGGTGCAAGGCTTTCTTGACTTTCATTAGTGCGCTGGATGCAAAGGAAGAAGGTGTTAGTGGAGTTAGAACTCTAAGGGATTTTGAAGATGTGTTTTCGGAGGAATTACCTGGAATACCCCCAGATAGAGAAGTGGAGTTCGGGATTGACTTACTGCCGGGAACAGCTCTTGTGTCAATTGCCCCATATCGTATGGCACCAAAGGAGTTGGTGGAGCTCAAGGCTCAAATCCAAGAGTTACTTGATCGTGGGTTTATCCGACCCAGTGTGTCTCCATGGGGAGCACCGAACCTGTTTCTGAAGAAGAAGGACGGAACTATACGTATGTGCATAGATTATCGTCAGTTGAATAAGCTGACCATCAAGAACAAGTATCCTTTGCCAAGGATCGATGACTTGTTCGATCAGCTGAAGGGGGCAGCAATATTTTCGAAGATAGATCTACGGTCGGGATATCATCAGTTGAAGGTTAAGGAGGCAGATATCCATTAGACAGCCTTTAGGACAAGGTACGGCCTTTATGAGTTCTTAGTAATGCCGTTCGGATTGACGAATGCCCCAGCCGCGTTCATGGACATGATGAATCGGGTCTTTCAACCCTACTTGGATAGGTTCGTCGTTGTGTTTATCGACGATATCCTGGTATACTCTAAGTCTAAAGAGGAGCATGATGAGCATCTCCGGGTTGTGTTGCAAGTGTTGAGGGGGAAAAAGCTTTATGCCAAATTCAGCAAGTGTGAATTCTGGCTTAGAGAGGTTGCATTCTTAGGGCATGTAGTGTCTGCTGAAGGAATAAGGGTGGATCCTAGAAAGATTGAAGCGGTGTTGGATTAGAAACCACCAAAGTCTGTGGCTGAGATTCGTAGTTTCTTGGGACTGGCAGGCTGCTACAGAAGGTTCGCGGAAGGGTTTTCATCGATCGCCGCACCTTTGAAAAAGTTGCTGAGGAAGGAAGTACCTTTTGTATGGACCGAGGAGCAACAGGAGAGCTTTGAGAAGCTTAAGAGAGTCTTGACTGAAGCTCTAGTTTTGATTCAGCCTGAGGCAAGAAAGGACTTTGTGGTGTACTGTGATGCTTCTCACACAGGATTAGGGTATGTTTTGATGCAGGACGGGAAAGTGGTCACTTATGCGTCTCGACAGTTAAGGCCTCACGAGGTTAACTACCCGAAGCATGATTTGGAATTAGCGGCATTGGTTTTTGCTCTCAAGGTATGGAGGCACTATCTCTATGGAGAAAAGTCGGTGATCTATACAGACCACAAGAGCCTTAAGTACTTATTGACTCAGAAGAAGTTGAACCTGAGAGAGCGAAGGTGGGTGGAGTTGTTAAAGGATTACGATTGTTCCATAGAATATCATCCGGGCAAGGCGAATGTGGTCGCAGATGCTCTAAGTCGGAAGGTTGTGTCGGATCTGAGGGTGATGTTCGCACATCTGAGTTTGTATGACGATGGAAGTCTGTTGGTAGAGTTGCAAGTCAAACCGATGTGGTTGAATGAGGTAAAAGAGGGTCAGTTGGCTGATGAGGATCTAAGTGCTAAGATGCGGCAAGTTCGGAATGGTGGTTTAGAGGATTATAGTATATCCAGTGATGAAGTATTGTGTTTCAAGGGTAAGGTCTGTATGGCGAAGAATGAGGAGCTTAGGCGGAGAATTCTTCAGGAATCGCATAGTAGCTCTTATGCTATGCATCCTGGAGGTACTAAACTGTACAGGGATTTAAGGGAACAGTTTGGTGGCCTGGTCTAAAACGGGAAGTTACAAAATTTGTAAGCAAGTGCATGACGTGTCAGCAAGTTAAGGCTGAACATCAAGTTCTGTCGGGGTTACTTCAGCCAATCAAGATTCCGCAGTGGAAGTGGGAGAGAATTACCATAGACTTCGTTAGTGGGCTTCCTCTTACGCCTACTAGAAAGGAGTCAGTATGGGTAATAGTGGATCGATTGACAAAGTCCGCGCATTTCATTCCGGTAAGAGTTGATTACTCTTTACAGAAGTTGGCAAAGTTGTATGTGGCAGAAATACTGAGGTTACATGGAGTGCCGGTGTCAATCGTTTCAGATAGGGATCCAAGGTTTACGCCTCAGTTTTGGAAAGCTCTACATCAAGCTTTAGGCACTAAATTGGATTTCACTACGGTTTTTCATCCACAGTCGGAAGGGCAATCTGAACGAGTGATCCAAGTGTTAGAAGATATGTTGAGGAGCTGTGTGATGGACTTCAGAGGAAGTTGGGAGGAATATCTGCCTTTAGCAGAGTTTGCCTACAACAACAGCTATCAGGCTAGTATTCGGATGGCACCGTATGAAGCGTTGTATGGTCAGAAGTGTCGAACTCCTACGTGTTGGACAGAATTAGGAGAACGTCGAGTTTTGGGCCCAGAGATGGTGGCAGAATCCGAGGAAAAGGTTAAAGTAATTCGGGCACGGTTGAAGGAAGCATCGGATAGACAGAAATCGTACGTAGACCTTAAACGGAAGGAAATAGAATTTGATGTGGGAGATCAAGTATTTCTTAAGGTATCACCTTGGAAGAAGGTGATGAGATTTGGTCGGAAAGGGAAGTTGAGTCCAAGGTTTATAGGACCTTATCGGGCACTGAAGCGAGTTGGACCAGTGGCATACCAGTTAGAGTTGCCTTCGGAGTTGAAGCAGATGCTCGACGTATTCCATGTTTCTATGCTACGTCGTTATTGATCGGATCCATCTCACGTAGTATCGGTTGAAGAGGTGGAGCTAAGGCCAGACCTGTCCTACGAAGAAGAGCCGATTCAGATCTTGGAACGGGACGTGAAAGTATTACGAAGGAAATCAGTTCCTCTAGTCAAAGTGCTATGGCAAAATCACGGATCGAAAAAAGCTTCGTGGGAGCCAGAAGAGGCAATGCGACAGCAATACCCTCACTTATTTCAGCCAGGTAATTTCGAGGACGAAATTATTTTAAGGGGTAGAACTGTAATATCCCGGAATTATGGCTTATGCATTTGTGCTTAAATTATGTGAACTAGCATGCCTTATGTGTTATGAATGTGTTACGGGAATTTTTAGAATCTCGGAATGTAGGGAAGTGCCTTAGAAATTATTAGATTTTAAATCTAAAAGAGGAAGCTAAGCAGGGTGGCCTTAAGAAAATATGTAGGGGATATATGACATACTAACGGGCTTGGTAAAGTGGCTTGGAGGCGCCACTTAGGGCCTCTGGAAATGACACCATGGGCTATGAGGAGGGGCCTAGGATCGAGTCGCATGGGAAGCAGAATTTTGGGGTTTTATTTTAGCTTGTTGACATCAAAGAGAGGGGAGTGATGGACGGCTATAGGATTTTGTAAAGATGAGTTTTAGATGTGGTTAAACTCTCTTTAAAGGTCGGCTAAGAAAGGGATAATTGATGATTTCTTTTTGAATTATTTTTGAATGGGTGAAGAGAGAAGGAAAAGGAGAAAAATAAGGCTTGTGATAGGGAAGGAGGTGGTGGCCCAATATGGGGCTCTTTCTAGGGGTGATTTTCGGTCAAATTAGAGAAGGGAGTAGCCGAATTTCATTTAGCAAATTAGTCTCCATTTTCGTTTACCCTTTTTCTCTCCAAAGAATTTCTTTTCTTCTTCTTTTTCTTGTTCTAGTCGAAACTCCTCCCTAAAATCCACCATAGCCGATTCTTCCTAAAGCTTCTCTCTCTCTTTTTCTTTTCTTGGTTTAAGCCGAATCTCCCTAATATCATCTAACCGAATTCATAACTCCCTACTATTCTCTTTTAAAGCCGAATACACAAGTAACTTCAAGCCGGTTATTCTTCAAGCCTCAAAGCCGAATCTATCAAGTGGTGACAGACAGAGGTGCAATCGATTTCAATATAAATGGGGTAAGGATCTATAGTCATCATCTTATTTCTTTTCTTTAAGTCGAAATTAAGATTCTAATACCATCAATGTCTTTGGCCGAAACTATGAAGGATTCTTTCGGGATTTCTGCTATTGTCGACTACAAGGAGGAAGTCATCCGGGATTTCTAGATCTAAGGTAAGAAAAATATAGTTTAGACCGAAGGCCACTTGTTAAGTCCCTTAAGCGATTGGAAATCGGATCTAACATATGTGTATAGGGGTGTCGACATCATCATAGTCAAGTGGTGTTTTCGAGGTTTTAGATTCGCAAAGGTATGTAAATATGCTATTCGGCTTTGTCATGGTTAAGATCTATTCTTAGTTATTCAAAACCCGGAAACTAACTAGTTCAGCGATTTAATAACGGACGATTTCAAGAAGGGTCATCACGAAGTTTTCGGGATTTGTTAGTAACCCAATCGACAGCAAGGTAAGGATCTGGCTATGGTTATCCTTTGGGATTTGGTTTTATAGCCGAATAGGCTTTTGTTAAAATATTAAATGTTGGCCGAATGTAGGGACTAGGATCTAGAATATTAGATTGGGATATTCGGGATTTCAGTGAAGCGTTAAAGTATATCAGGTGTGTAGCCCACCCTAAGCCTTAATAGATGTATGGCTATATTTTAAATGTGTAATAAGAATATGTAAGTTGTGGTTAAGGTACCATGTGATGGTACAAAGTACTCAGGTACGTTTTCCTACTCCTACTAGGATTATAATGAGATCTGTCATGGCACTTATGTGAAACTGTAAGAATGTGAAATAGGAATGTGACATATGCATGTTTTGTATGACATGGGCATATGGGTTATTGTGAAAGGGGAAGTGAAATTGGTGGTGTGTACCATGATATCTGAATGTGGTGACTTCGGTCACATTATCTGAATGTGGTGACTCATGTCACAAATATTTTATCTGGTGGCTATGCCACGAATTTTATAAGGGCGATGAGCACGTCGATCGCAAATGATCGCCTTCGATGATGTGTAGCGGATGGAGGGCTGACTAAGTAGTCCGCACGGTGTGCAGGTTGGTACGGGTGATGTGTAGCGGGTGGTACCTAGGTTTGGGTTCGGGTTACATCATTTTCTTTATTTTTGCTAAATGTATTTGTATGGACTGTTATGCCTAAACTGTTGGACTTAGTGTTGGTTGTACACACTGAGTTTGTATGACTCACCCCGTTGAGGGAATATTTTTCAGGTGATGATCAGTGATGGACCGGGTCGGCAGGAGCTTAGTGGTGGCCATGCTCAGTTCGGGATTTTATTTAAATTTGGCCATGTTATATTTTAAATACTTTGAATTTATTTCTGGTTTTAAATTTTGATGTAATAAGGCCAAAGTATGAACTATTTTATGCATGTTTTTTTTTTTATTTGAATTCGTTATGTTACGAACTTTATCAAATTAAAGATTAAGTAAGTTTATTTTAAAAATGAATTCCAAAGGCTTTGGACACTCTAAAACAAATGGTTTTCAATGTAAGATCAACTTGTTTTCAACTCGAGCCCAACACAAAGTAAAATTTCTTTCAAAACCATCCTAATTTTTCCAAAATAACCAAGAGTTTTGAATCGTTTCACTCGAGGAACATACCAGATTCGGTCAGGGCTCGTGGGCCGGGTTTGGGGTGTTTCACTTGTAGCATCCTAAAAATTTAGAATCGATATGTTGCATAATTTTGGTGCTTAGCTAGTGAAAAGATTCAATGTATGTGTTTTAATAGTCTCGAGAGGGCTCGAGATTTATTTGGATTTTGGAATAAATTTTGGTAAATAGTACTGTATTGAAGTGGATCAAGTAACCTTGATGTTTAAGGTAATTAATTGGCAAAAGTTAGCATAAGATGATCAAGTAGTAAAGTGGAGTTGGTGCCATGAGTGTCTGATTGAGGGAAGGGGTTCGAATCTATTGTTATGCATGTGGAATTTTATTTTTTCTTTCCATCATTATAGTGTCTGTCAAGCAAACATTTATGGTAGCTTAGACTTTATTTTTATGGCAAGGTGGCTAATGGATTAAGGCAAGAATTGAACATAGGGAAAGGAATCAATGGGATAAGGCATGTAGGGGGAACACAAGGCACTTTACAAGGAGGATGCTTTGGAAAGTTTGGAATGGCCAAACTTTGTCCTTGGTGTCCATGTATTTGGACGGTTTTAGGGGCTAGGGGGGTGGCCGAAATATTGAAGGCTTTGGTAAGGATGTGGTAGCTAGTTGGTCATTCTCATTTGGTCATTTTGTGTTTCTCTCCAAAAGCTTTTCTCTTCATCTTTCTCTCCCTAGCCGAATGCACATTGAGCATTGGTGAGCATCTTTTGTTTTTCTTCTTTTGGTCATTCCATTTTGACCATTTGGTCTTAATTTTACCTTTTTTCTCAAACCATTTCTCTAGTGCCGAAAACACCAAAACTTGGAAGGCCATTTTCTTTTTCTTTTCTTTCCCCATAGTCGAATGCTCTCTAGCCTCAAACCTCTCTCTTAGTTCATCTTTCATTCTTGAAATAAACCAAAACCGAAACACCTAATTGTCCTATACCTTTACTTCATCTCTTTCTTCTTACAAAACTCATCCAACATTTTCTCCCTTCTCTTTTCCTCCATGGCCGAATGTTGCTAACACCATCTCCTTCAATTTTTCTTCATAGCCGAATCTTCCTCATCACATATATTTTTCTTATCAATCATTCTTTCTACTCTCGTTTTGATCAATCGTGAAATAGAGAAAGGCCGACACTCGGAGTGTTCGTAATTATCGTGAATTGCTAGGATTCGGTCCAAAGTCTTAAGGTAAGGGTTTCTATCAAGGACTTCCATATTACTCGTTATTTCGTTAAAGATGGGGTTACTAATCAATTTTATTTTAGGGACGCTATCGCTTGATTTTTCATCCATTGAACATAAGGATTTCGTGGGAAGCCAATTTTGCCTTTAAAACCAATCGTCTTAATTTCCGAAAAATTAGTTGGAATAATATTCTTTTGTTAATGGAGGCAAACAAGATAGGGTCAAAAAGGGTGGTAAATAGTGTTCGGAAGAGGGGCGGATTCGCTATTCCCTCTAGTTTCAACCGAAGGGCTGTTTCGGCAATCCGAGATTTTCCACCGGGTTGTGGACCCTCATCCATTGAAAATCAGTTATTCGAGGTTGTTCGTAGTCGAGAGGCACCGACGATCCGGGATTTTCCACCGAATTGTGAACCGTCAACTGGGGAGAACTGACAAATAGTAGTTGTTCGAGTTTCCGAGGGTAAAAATCTAGACCGCTTACTTTAGTATAGATTTATTTAAGTGTTAGTGTTCTAATCGAGCGTTATAACGTATTTAGGTATCGACGATCAGGAAAGTGTAGTCCTCACCGTAATCAAGTGTGTAATCTCACACTGTATCTCATGGGTTAGATGACTATACTGTAGTAAACATTGGATTAAAAATCGTAAAGTTGGTGAAATCAGAAAATATGGTATAATTAACACTTTAGTGTTAAGATCGTGAAATCGGTATTAAGAATGTGGTAAATTACGAAATTACCCTTAAAGGGGCTAAAACGATAAATTGTGATATTTTGGGCCATATGTGATAAATGGGCCATATGTGTTATTTGATAAATTGGCTAAGTGTGATATGAGATGAAATGGGCCAAATTGTGAAATAGGCCAAAATGTGATATAGGCCAGATTGCAATAATTTTTTTATAATGGGCCTTATGTTGGAATAATTATATGAATGAATTATTATGCATGTTGTATACATGATTTCATGCGTTGGGATATTTGACGAAGAGAAGTTCTGGTAGCTTTGCTGCAAAATTTTGGTGGCTTGTCCATAAATTGATATATGGCTTAATGCGCAGTTTGGTGTGTTGGCGGGGTGGGTGACTAAAGCTCCCCACAGGTGTGCTGGTTAGTACGGGTGGTGTGTAGCGGATGGAAATTTAGGTTTGGTTTGGGAATTGCATACCACTTACATTCTATACATGATAAATTGTTATACTTGAAATGGGCTCAGGCCCAACTAAATGATGGTTTTGGCCCAGTGGACTATGGTAAGTGAATTACACACTGAGTTCTAAAGTAACTCACCCTGTTTCCTTTACCGTTCTCAGGTAATGATCAGTAATAGAGACTTGGGCCGGGAATGACTCAGTGGAGGCCAAACTACGAATAATGGTTTATTTAAACTTTGAATTTCTTTTAAGTACTTTTATTTAATTACTATTTAAGTTGTGATGTAATAAGGCCTCTGGTTAAATTTTATGGATGTTTTACTTGTGGATGGATTTTATATTATGATTTAGAAACTTAAGCGGGATTATTTTATTAAATATTTTCCTAAAATTTAAGTGCAATAAGGGTTTTATTCTTAAATATTATTAACTCGGAAATTTTCTTCAAAAGAAAGAAATTCTTTTAAAAATCTTGTTTTAAAAATTTCTTTTGAACTCTTTTTAATTTCTCGGAACATCAAGTCAGTTTTTTTTTCTAAGTTTCAATTTATAATGTAACATCCTGAAAAGGGCCTATGCATTTTCGGTTTAATTGAACGAAATGACATGTCTTATGTGTTATGAAAGTATTTTGAACATTTTTTTGGAAACCTGGAAATGTATGGAAATTTTTAGTTTAAAGTGAACATTTTTGGAAACCTGGAAATGTAAGGAAATGATTTAGAAATGATTCAAAAGAGGGAAGTGAACATTTCTGGAAACTTGGAAATGTAAGGAAATGTCAAGTTGAAAGAGGGAAACGAAAATTTTTGGAAACTTGGAAATGTAAGGAAATGTCATAGAAATGTTAAGTTTTAAGTTTAAAGAGGGGAAACTAAGGCAAGGGGGTCTTAAGAGAAAAAGTATGTGAAATTTGGCACCCAAACAGGCTTGGAAAAGTGGCCTGGAGATGCCATTTAGGGCTCCTGGAAATGGCGCCACCTACAGGAGTAATGGGCCAAGGTTCGAGCTGCGGGGGAAGCAAAATAAAAGAGTTTTATTTTGCTGCAAGGAGCAAGGGAGTTGGACGGCACAAGGCTTTATTTTACGAGTTTTATTCTCTTTAAAATTTGGCTAAATGATGGATAAATAAGGGATTTATTTATCATTATTTTCAAGAGATAATTGTTGGATTAAATTCTTTTAAATAAAGTGATAATTCAAGGATAAAGCTATCAAAATAAGGGGGAGTGGTGGCCAAGTAAGGGACTCTAGCTAGTAAATTCGGCTACTAGAGGAAAAGAGACCATTCATTCATTCATTCTTTTTCTCCTCTTCCCTCTGCTGAAACTCTCTAGCAACCATCCTCCTCCTCTCTTTCATTTGTTAAGTCGAATCTATAGTCCACCAGTGCCGAAACCCTCAAGTTTTTTTTTCTTTATTTTTTGTGGAAATCAAATACTCTAAGAGAGCCCTAGCCGATTTCTCCATTGAATCCCAAAAGCGGTTCCATTAACAAAATGAATTTGTTTTTAACTCAAGCCCAACCCAAATAAAACCTTTCTTCAAAACACAAGGTTTTTCCAAAGTACAAACGAATTTTAAACCGGTTTTCTTCGAGGAACATACTAGATCCGGTCAAGGCTCGTGGGCCGGGTTTGGGGTGTTTCAGTTTGGTATCAGAGCCCAGTTTTAAACTCTCGGCCTGTGGGCTAAGGTCCAAAACGTTTTCGAATCGAGCCCAAATAAGTTTTCTAAAAATATGTTATGAAATCAGCAGGTTTTCTAGCATGGCACCCAATTCTCCGACCCGCAGTCCACCGGGTAAGTACTTCTATCCATCTGTGTGATTTATTAAATGATTTGTAGAAGGGTAGAAGTGGAATGGAACGTAGAATAGTATGATAAGTACTTGAACCGTAGGACTAGTCTACTCAAACATAAATACATAAGACTTAAATGCCTAACTAAACAAACCTATGGCTAAGTCACCGAGTTAGGATGTGGTAACCCCTGTGCGCATGTCTAGGAATGGATCCGGAAGAGCCTGGTATTTAAGCAGTCCTAGTGACTCACCTCCTTTTCGCAGGAATCCTACCTGGTGTGTAGCTTCGGTTCACCCTAACCTAGAGGACTTAATGGGTGTGGCAACCTCTGTGCGCATGTCTAGGAATGGTTTCAGTGGGAGCTTGGTATTTAAGCAGTCCGCGTGACTCACCTCCTCTCCATTCGAATCCTACCTGGTGCGTAGCTTTGGTTCACCCCGGCAAAGAGGACTCGGTCATAGGCTAAACACAATAACTAAAACCCGAAAAGGGAACTAGCCGTGTTTTTCTTAAAAACCCTAGTTTTAAAACTCCTAAAATTACCTTTTTAATTTGTGAGAACTATTTTTTTTACAAAATTGTTCCGAAAAATTTTTGGTTTGTAAGATTACAAAAATACCCCTAGTGGTAAAATTACAAAAATGCCCTTGGTTTATGAAATTTCCAAAATACTCACAGTTTTTATCAAAATTTCATTTCTCTACTAAGTGTTCAAAAGCCCTAATTTGCAAAATATCAAAATACCTTGATTTTGGAAAATTATGAAATTACCCCTAACTTACAAAATTACCAAAATGACCCTAATTTCCAAAATTGTTGCAACATCACCAAAATAGAAAGCAAATTCACAAAAAGAACCCTCAAAGGTTTGCAAATTTTGAAATACCCCAGAATTATCAAACTTTACAAATTTTCCCTGGTTTATTACCCAAAATACCCCTGAGTTTCAAAATTACTGAAAAAACCCTCGGATTTCAAAATTTCCAAAAATACCCCCAAGAATTTAAAATTACCAAAATACTTTATGACAAAATCACCAAGGAACTTTTTCTTTTGAAAAATTACGAAAATACCCCTATAGGACAATTACGAAAATACCCCTGGGTAGTGGAAAAAAAAACAACAATAATGAAAACTACAACATTTTCTGAATGAACGAAAGTTCATAATTGATTGATGGATGTATGAATGAAAAGATCTGTGTGCATGTATGAATACTGAAAGAACCACTCTAAAATTCTTTTCATAAAACTTCTTCGCGGGTAATCAAGTGAAACAAGGACTAATTTATAAAACTTCTTAATCAGATCGCGACGATAGAAATGAGCTCTAGGAGACGTTGACGTAATGTACGAGTACGCGGTAGGGGTAGGATGACCGTGTCGGAACCCGTGAGGTCGGGTCAAAGTCCGACAATGAGGTACCACCGCCACCACCACCCTCAGCTGTTGGTGTTGAGCGCAAGCTCGGACGGGGATGAAGGCGTGTCCCCAGGTCGTCTTTGCGAGTTCTTGGTGGTGGCGGTGCGAGATGAAATTCGGGATCTTGAAAGTCGGTACCTGAGCGACTTCGTGCCAACGGAGCTGAGGTGTTCCGTGGAGTGTCAGGAGTGGCACCCAATACCGCTGAGTATTGGTTGGAATCAACTGAGCGGATTATGGATGAACTAGATCTGACTCCTGAGGTGAAGCTGAAAGGAATGGTGGCATTCCTACGCGATGAAGCGTACCAATGGTGGCTCACAGTTCGTGATGGTGCCACAGCTGAGGTTCTGACATGGGACTATGTTAAGACGGCTTATCAGAAGAAGTATGTCAGTACCCGGTATACTGATGAGCAAAGGAAGGCGTTTATGGGGCTAGTTCAAGGGAATAAGTCCGTGGCAGAGTATGAAACTGAGTTCCTGAGGTGGAGCCGTTATGCTCGAGGTGTGGTGGCTACAGAACATGAACGGTGTGTCCGATTTGAGGACGGTTTGAGGGATGGTTTAAGGTTGCTCATAGCCCCACATCAGGAACGGGAATTTTTCGCGTTAATGGAAAAGGCTAAGGTAGCCGAGGGAATCAAGGACTCGGTTAAGCAGAGCTCTGATAGGAATAGGCCCAAGAGGGGTTATGGGTCGTCAGGATCGTCTGGGAGTGGGCAGAAAAGGCCCAGAGTTGGTGGGCCGCGAGGTCAGCAAGTTGGTGCAGGAGGGCAATATCGTCCTTGTGATCTGTGTGGAAAGAGACACTTAGGAGAGTGTTGGAAGAGGACAGGAGGATGTTTCAGGTGTGGGTCCAAGGACCACATGATTAAGGATTGTCCAAAGAAACCGGAGGAGAGAGAGTCGGCAGCTCGGACTCGTAATGTTAGTCCCAGGCTGGTAGAGGCGAACAGCAGCCTCAACGAGGTCATGGTTTGAATAACAGAGGTAATGGTGCTGGCAGAGGACGTGGAACTCAGGGCAGAGGTGCTATCAATACTGAGGCAAGGCAACAGGGTTTGGTTTATGCGGTTCACCAGAGGGAGGATGGAGACGCGCCGGATGTCATAACCGGTACGTTCTTTATTCATGGCAAGCCCTATTTTGCTCTTATTGATGTGGGCTCGACCCATTCATATATTGCATGTAGTGTAGTGGAAACACTAGGCCTAGACTCTGAACTTTCTGATAGGCAGATGACTGTAGTAAGCCTATTAGGCCAAACTGTAGTGGTGGATAAGATCTTTCGGAGTGTACCTTTAGAGATCCAGGGAGTGAACTTTCGGGCTGATTTAATGGAACTACCCTTTGGGGAGTTTGAACTCATACTTGGAATGGACTGGCTAGTAGAGCACCGGGCCATGTTGGATTGTGCGGCTAAATGAATGGAACTAAGGACCTCAGAGGATGAAGTAGTAATAATGATCGGAGAAAGAAGAAACTACTTGTCTAACGTAGTTTCGGCATTAAAGGCTGAGAAAATGGTTAGGAAAGGGTGCAAGGTATTTTTAGCCTTTGTAAGTGCGTTAGGTGGAAAGGAAGAAGGTGTCAGTGGAGTTAGAACGGTAAGGGACTTTGAAGATGTATTTCCGGAGGAATTACTGAGAATACCCCAGAGATAGGGAGGTGGAATTTGGAATAGACTTGCTACACAGGAGCAGCTCTCCGTGTCAATCGCTCCATACCGAATGGCGCCAAAGGAGTTGGTTGAGCTCAAGGCTCAAATCCAAGAGTTGTTGGATCGTGGGTTCCTTCGACCCAGTGTGTCTCTATGGGGAGCACAGGTCTGCCGCTTAAAGAAGAAGGACGGAACTATGCGTATGTGCATAGATTACCGTCAGTTGAATAAGCTGACCATTAAGAACAAGTATCCTTTGCCAAGGATCGATGATTTGTTAGATCAGCTGAAGGGGGCCGCGATTTTCTCAAAGATAGATCTACGATCTTGATATCACCAGTTGAAGGTAAAGGAGGCAGATATCCATAAGACCGCCTTTAGGACAAGATACGACCATTTCGAGTTTGTAGTGATGCCGTTTGGATTGACGAACGCTCCAGCCGCGTTCATGGATATGATGAACCGGGTTTTCCAACCCTACTTGGATAGGTTTGTTGTCGTGTTTATCGATGACATTCTTGTGTATTCAAAGTCGGAGGAGGAGCATGATGAGCACCTACGGATAGTGTTACAAGTATTAAAGGAGAAGAAGCTCTATGCCAAATTCAGCAAGTGTGAATTCTGGCTTAAGGAGGTGGCATTCTTAGGACATGTAGTATCCGTAGAAGGTATAACGGTGGATCCTAGGAAGATCGAAGCAGTGTTGGATTGGAAACCACCTAGGTCCGTGGCTGAGATCCGAAGTTTCTTAGGTTTGGTAGGCTATTACAGAAGGTTCGTGGAAGGGTTTTCGTCAATAGCCGCGCCTTTGACAAAGCTGCTAAGAAAGGAAGTATCCTTTGTATGGACGGATAAGCAACAGGAGAGCTTTGAGAAGCTTAAGAAGGTCTTGACGGAAGCTCCAGTTCTGATTCAGCCTGAGGCAGGAAAGGATTTTGTGGTGTACTGTGATGCCTCTCATACGGGATTAGGCTGTGTTCTAATGCAAGATGGAAAAGTAGTCGCGTATGCGTCTCGACAGTTAAGGCCTCATGAGGTTAACTACCCAACCCATGACTTGGAATTGGCAGCAGTGGTTTTTGCCCTTAAGGTGTGGAGGCACTACCTCTATGGAGAAATGTCAGTGATCTACACAGACCACAAGAGCCTTACGTATCTGTTGACTCAGAAGGAGTTGAACTTGAGGCAGCGAAGGTGGGTGGAGTTATTAAAGGATTATGATTGCTCGATAGAGTACCACCCGGGCAAGGCGAATGTAGTGGCTGATGCCCTAAGTCGGAAGGTTGTGTCGGATCTAAGGGCTATGTTCACTCACTTAAGTTTGTATGATGATGGAAGCTTGTTGGCAGAGTTGCAAGTCAAGCCCACATGGTTGAATGAAGTAAAAGGGGGACAGTTGGCTGACAAGGACCTAAGTGCTAAGTTACAGCAAGTACAGAACGGAGAGTTAGAGGATTATGGCGTTAATGATGAAGGAGTATTGTGCTACAAAGAAAAGGTCTGTATGCCGAGGGACGAGGAGTTAAGATAGAGAATTCTTCGGGAAGCGCATAGTAGCCCTTATGCTATGCATCCCGGAGGCATTGTCGCATCTGAGAGATTTAAGGAGCAGATTTTGGTGGCCTGATCTTAAACGGGAAGTTACTGAATTCGTGGGAGAATGCCTAACGTGTCAGCAAGTTAAGGCTGAACACCAAGTCCCATCGGGATTGCTTCAGCTAATCGAGATTCCGCAGTGGAAGTGGGAGAGAATCACCATGGATTTCGTTAGTGGGCTTCCCCTTACGCCTACTAAGAAGGACTCGGTATGGGTAATAGTGGACCGTCTGACCAAGTCCGCGCACTTCATCCCGGTAAGGGTTGATTATTCTCTTCAGAAGTTGGCCAAACTATATGTAGCGGAAATTGTGAGGTTGCATGGAGTACCGGTGTCAATCATTTCGGATAGAGACTCAAGGTTTACGTCTCGATTTTGGAGGGCACTTCATCAAGCTTTAGGCACTAAGTTAGATTTCACTACGGCCTTTCATCCACAATCAGACGGGCAGCCTGAACTGGTTATACAAGTGTTGGAAGATATGTTGAGAGGCTGTGTGATAGATTTCCGAGGAAGTTGGGAAGATTACTTACCTTTAGCAGAGTTCGCCTACAACAACAGCTATCAGGCTAGCATCCGGATGGCACCATATGAAGCATTGTATGGTCGGAAGTGTCGAACTCTTACTTGTTGGACTGAGTTAGGAGAACGTCGAGTTTTGGGTCCCGAGTTAGTGGCAGAAACTGAAGAGAAGGTTGAGATAATCCGAGCATGGTTAAAGGAAGCCTCTGATAGGCAGAAGTCGTACACCGACCTTAAGCGGAAGGAAATAGAGTTTGAAGTGGGAGATCAAGTGTTTCTGAAAGTCTCGTCTTGGAAGAAGGTGATGAGTTTTGGTCGAAAAGGGAAGTTAAGCCCAAGGCTTATAGGGCCCTATCGAGTGTTGAAGCGAGTTGGACCAGTGGCATATCAGTTAGAGTTGCCACCAGAGTTGCAGCAGATGCACGATGTATTCCATGTATCCATGCTACGTCGTTACCGATCGGATCCATCTCATGTAGTACCAGTTGAAGAAGTGGAGCTAAGGCCAGACTTATCCTACGAGGAAGAGCCGATTCAGATATTGGAACGTGATGTGAAAGTGCTACGGAGGAAGTCAGTTCCCCTAGTCAAAGTATTATGGCGCAATCATGGATCAGAAGAAGCTTCGTGGGAACCAGAAGAGGCAATGCGACAGCAATACCCTCAATTATTTTAGCTAGGAAATTTCGAGGACGAAATTATTTTTAAGGGGGTAGAAGCGTAACATCACGAAAGGGCCTATGCATTTTCGGTTTAATTGTACGAAATGACATGTCTTATGTGTTATGAAAGTATTTTGAACATTTTTTTGGAAACCTGGAAATGTATGGAAATGTTAAGTTTAAAGTGAACATTTTTGGAAACCTGGAAATGTAAGGAAATGATTTAGAAATGATTCAAAAGAGGGAAGTGAACATTTCTGGAAACTTGGAAATGTAAGGAAATGTGAAGTTTAAAGAGGGAAATGAAAATTTTTGGAAACTTGGAAATGTAAGGAAATGTCATAGAAATGTTAAGTTTTAAGTTTAAAGAGGGGAAACTAAGGCAAGGGGGTCTTAAGAGAAAAAGTATGTGAAATTTGGCACACAAACAGGCTTAGAAAAGTGGCCTGGAGATGCCACTTAGGGCTCCTGGAAATGGTGCCACCTACAGGAGTAATGGGCCAAGGTTCGAGCTGCGGGGGAAGCAAAATAAAAGAGTTTTATTTTGCTGCAAGGAACAAGGGAGTTGGACGGCACAAGGCTTTATTTTAGGAGTTTTATTCTCTTTAAAATTCGACTAAATGATGGATAAATAAGGGATTTATTTATCATTATTTTCAAGAGATAATTGTTGGATTAAATTCTTTTAAATAAAGTGATAATTCAAGAATAAAGCTATCAAAATAAGGGGGAGTGGTGGCCAAGTAAGGGACTCTAGCTAGTAAATTCGGCTACTAGAGGAAAAGAGACCATTCATTCATTCATTCTCTTTTTCCTCTTCCCTCTGCCGAAACTCTCTAGCAACCATCCTCCTCCTCTCTTTCATTTGTTAAGTCGAATCTATAGTCCACCAGTGCTGAAACCCTCAAGTTTTCTTTTCTTTATTTTTTGTGGAAATCAAATACTCTAAGAGAGCCCTAGCCAATTTATCCATTGAATCCCAAAAGCCGAAACCTTGAGATTATCATCTAGTCATCAAAGCCGATTTCCTTAAAGGGCTTCAAACAAAGGTGCTGTCGATTTCATTGAGTAAGGGTAAGATCCAAAAATGGTTTCCATTCTTTATATTTTAAGACTTGTCAAAATCTAGGACTAATTCTACTAAGGTACTTTGGCCGAATCTATGAAGGGTTTTTCCTGGATTTAGTGGTTGTCAACTACAAGAGGAGATCTGTCGAGACTTTCAAAGATCTAAGGTGAGTAATCGGTCTAAGGCTATTTCTTATGTTTAAGTGATTGAAAATCAGATCTAATATATATAAGTCTATAGGGATTTCGTGAGGTATACTGAGGATTCCGAGATTTGGAAATCATAAGGTAAGTGCCTAAATACAATCGGCTAAGGCCATGTATGGTATTCTAGATCTATTTCTTATATGTGTTAAAAGCCAGAAACTAACTAGTTAGGAGTTTTGGTGACTAGCCAATTACAAGGGTGTGCATCACAAAGTTTCGGGACTCGATTAAGTAAATCAATCAAAGACAAGGTAGGTTTTAAGTGTACAAATCCTACTAGGATTTGGTTTTATAGCTGAATAGGCTTTATGCTAACATATTAAGGTTACCGAATGTAGGAATTGAGATCTAAAGCAATAGATCGGTTCTTCGGGATTTCAAGGAATTCGTTAAGCAAATCAGGTGTGTACCTCACACTACTTCTTAATATATTTATGGCAATATTTAATCTATATGTGATTATAAGTATGTATAAGAATGTGAATATGGCTAAGGTACCATATTGTGGTACAAAGTACCCAGGTACATTTCCTACTCCTACTAGGATTAAGAAATATGTTATTTTAACATGTGATAAGTTATAAGAATGTGAAAATTGGCTTACTAATGCATAATTTATATTTTGGGGCATATGGGTTATGTAAAAGGGGAAGTGAATATGGTGACCTAAGACCACGAAATCTGAATGCGGTGACCTAATACCGCGATATCTGAATGTGGTGACCTAAGACCACAATATCTGAATGTGGTGACCTAAGACCACGATATCGAGTGTGGTGACCTAAGACCATGAATACTCATAAGAGGCGATGAGCACGTCGATCGCGGCGGCGCTTCGATGGGTGTGTAGCGGATGGAGGGTTGACTTAGTAGTCCCCACGGTTATGCAGTTGGTACGGGGATGTGTAGCGGATGGCTTTTAGGTTAGGTTCGGGATTGCATCATTAATTTGATCTGTTATAAGAATTGTTATGTGATATGATTATGTATGCCTAAGTTGTTAAGATTTAGTGTTGTTGTACACATTGAGTCTGTTGACTCACCCCGTTGTGGGAACATGTTTCAGGTGATGAACAGTGATGGACCGGGACGGCAGATCTTGTGGTGGCCATGCTCAGCTTGAAGTTTAATTTAATTGGGACTCTTTATTTCTTTTAAGTACTTTATAATTTTGGATTTTTATTTGATGTAATAAGGCCACCATTGAACTTACATTTATTTTTATTTATTATGTTTACAAATTTAGTTAAGTTAAATATTAAGTAGTTTATTTTAAATGTACTTTATATGTTTTATTTTTAAAATTTAAAAGGGTTCCATTAACAAAACAAATTTGTTTTTAACTCAAGCCCAACCCAAATAAAACCTTTCTTCAAAACACAAGGTTTTTCCAAAGTACAAACGAATTTTAAACCGGTTTTCTTTGAGGAACATACCAGATCCGGTCAAGGCTCGTGGGCCGGGTTTGGGGTGTTTCATATAATCTTCTACATCTTAAATCATAGATTTTAAATCAACCTCGTTTTTTTATAAACTCCATTCCAAAATATTTTTAAGGATCTGTTTTCTTTAAATCTTTAAAATATTAGATGTATGTTCGATTTGTGTGACATGTCGAATTTGGTCTTAACGCATAGACCAGGTTTGGGGTGTTGCATTTTATGGTATCAGAGCCCGGTTCAAAACTCGGTTGTGGTTTGGGTTCAACAACGATTTTCGTTTAAAACTGTTTTGGATTTATAGAATACATGTTTTTGAAGGTAGTATGACACCACGAGTATCCGGCACCAAGTCAAGTAAGTGTATGCAAATTTAATTATTATTATTATGACATGACTATAGGAACACTCTAGAACTTTTAGTTTTAGGTGTTGCAACTATAGAGATTGAGACTATATGACGCGTTTACGAAAACAACTCTACTTCTTATATATATCATAAAACATCGTTAATAAACACTGAAATAGTATATTGATTCATAAAACTTGTAATCAGATTAAACACAAAATAGTAAAAATGAGCGCTAGAGGACGTGGACGTGGTAGGCGTGGCCGTGGTAGAGGCCGAGGTACTAGGGTTGTGTCTGAAGCATCGGGACATATACCAGAAATGGACGCACCTGCATCACCCGAGACTGAGACTGGATCACATAACCATACGAGGGAGGATATTGCCTTGACCTAAGCAATGTTGTGAGTCTTGGAAAGGGTTCCTGGAGGTAGAACTGGGCCAGCAGCTCGTGGATCAATTTCGGAACGACTTGGATCAAGTGGTGCCGAGGTTTTTAGGGGTATCTCTGGAGTAGCCCCAAATGTTGCGAAATATTGGCTCAAGGCTGTAGAGCGGATTATGGTTGACCTGGAGTGTTCTGCCTAACAAAAACTAAGAGGACCTGTGTCCTTGTTGAGGGACGAGGCGTATCAATAGTGGCTTACTGTTCGAGAAGGCACCTAGGCTGAACGTGTTACATGGGATTTCTTCAAAGCTGCTTTTCAAGGAAAGTATGTCGGGGCAAGTTATATCGATGCCCGGGGGAATGAATTCCTAAATTTGGTTCAAGAAAATAAGACGGTGGCAGCTTACAAGGTAGAATTCCTACGCTTGAGCCGTTACGCTCGGACAATAGTGCCAGCTAATTATGAGCACTGTGTACGCTTTGAGGATGGGTTGAATGATGAGTTGCGGGTTCTGATAGCCCCGCAACAAGAAAGGACTTTTGCCACACTTGTGGAGAAAGCCAAGATAGCCGAAGATGCTAAGAACTCAGAACGTCAGAACCAAGAAAGAGTCAGAGGTAAGAGGGACTTTAAGTACTCGAGTTTAGCTAAAAGGTTCCAAAAGAGGCCTCGAAATGATGAGCTAGCTCAAGCTAGAGCACCTGTGGCTACCAACCAGATCCAACAATGTGTTGACTGTGGAAGAAGACACCCCGGGGAATGCTAGAAGAGAACCGATGGTTGTTTTAAATGTGGTTCTAAGGACCACTAATTTAAGAATTGCCCTCGACGAACTGCTCCGACTCAAGAAGCTCGAAACCCTGATGCATAGCCAACTAGAGGCGTACAGCAGCCACCGAGGGGTCGTGGACCAGCTCGTGGTGGTAATGGCGCTGAACAAGGTCAAGGTGCACCAGGTCGAGGTAATGGCTTTAGAGGTAACGCGAAGGCAAGACAGCCGGGGTTAGTCTATGCGGTCAGGCGTCAGGAGGATGGCGATGCACCTAATATGATAACAGGTTCGTTCTTCATCTTTGAGGTACCTGTTACAACTTTGATAAATATCAGGTCTACCCACTCGTATGTTGCTAGTGCTTTATCAGGAAATCTGAATATTAGATCTGAGATTACCGATAGAGAGATGACGATAATTAGTCCTTTAGGACAATCTGTGATCGTGAATAAATTGTAGAGAGACGTGCCTTTAGAAATTCAAAGAGAAATATTTTTGGCGGATTTGATGGAACTGCCTTTTGGTGAGTTCGATCTTATTTTGGGCAGGGATTGGTTGGTAAAGCACCGGGCGCACTTAGATTGTGCTGCAAAGCGGATGTCGATCAGGACTTTGGAAGATAAGGAAGTAGTAATGATAGGCGAACGAAGGAACTATTTGGAAAATGTGGTATCTGCTTTAATGGCAGAAAAGTTGGTGCGAAAAGGGTATGGAGCATTCCTAGCCTTCATTAGTGCTTTGGATGCCAAGGAATTATCGGTGGAAGGTGTCAGAACGATGAAAGAATTTCCAAATGTCTTTCCCGAAGAACTTTCGGGTCTACCCCCAGATCGGGAAGTAGAATTTTGCATTGAGCTTTTGCCCGGAACGGCTCCGGTGTCCATTGCTCCTTATAGAATGGTGTCAAAGGAGTTAGCGGAGCTTCAAGCTCAAATTCAAGAATTGTTGGATCGAGGATTTATTCGACCGAGCGTGTCTCCGTAGGGAGCACCGATTTTGTTCGTCAAGAAGAAGGATGGGTCAATGCGTATATGCATTGATTATAGGTAGTTGAATAAATTGACGATCAAGAATAGGTATCCATTGCCGAGAATCGACGACCTATTTGATCAATTGAGAGGAGCTTCAGTTTTCTCCAAGATTGATTTGAGATCGGGTTATCATCAATTCAAGGTTAAGGAGGCAGATATTTATAAGACGGCATTCCGAACTCGTTATGGACATTATAAGTTTTTGGTGATGCCGTTTGGTTTAAACAATGCACCAGCTGCATTTACGAACGTGATGAATCGAGTCTTTCAACCCTACCTAGACCGGTTTGTGGTGGTGTTCATAGATGATATCTTGGTATATTCGAGGAATAAAGAAGAACATGACTCACATTTGCGCATAGTACTGTAAATACTGCGAGAAAAGCAACTTGCTGCCAAATTCAGTAAGTGTGAATTTTGGCTAAAGGAAGTGACCTTCTTGGGACATGTTGTGTCAGCCGAAGGAATCAGAGTTGATCCTCGAAAGGTAGAGGGTGTGTTGGATTGGAAACCACCGAAGTCAGTGGCTGAGATTCAGAGTTTCTTAGGTTTGGCTGGCTATTATAGACGCTTTGTTGAGGGGTTTTCGTTGATTACTGCACCCCTAATTAAGCTGTTGCGAAAGGGAGTACTGTTTGTGTGGACAGATAAACAACAAGAGAGTTTCGAGAAATTGAAGAAGATTTTGACGGAAGCACCAGTACTGATTCAACCCGAGGCTGGAAAAGAGTTTATTTTTTACTGCGATGCATCACACACGGGTTTAGGATGAGTGTTAATGCATGATGGAAAGGTGGTGGCTTATGCATTCCGTCAGTTAAGGCCGCACGAAGTCAACTATCTTACTCATGACTTGGAGTTGGCTGCTGTGGTTTTTGCTTTAAAAATTTGGAGGCATTATCTCTATGGTGAGAAGTCGATCATTTATACGGACCATAAGAGTCTTAAGTACCTTCTTACCCAAAAGGAGTTGAACTTAAGACAACAGAGGTGGGTGGAGCTGTTAAAAGATTATGACTTCTCAATCGAGTATCATCCTGGAAAGGCTAACGTGGTGGCAGACGCATTGAGTCGTAAGGTAATATCAGAGTTAAGAGCAATGTTTTCTCATCTTAGTTTGTATGAGGATGGTAGTCTGCGAGCGGAACTTCAGGTGAAGCCTTTGTGGTTAGAACAAATCAAGGAGAAGCAGATATCAGATGAAAAGTTGGGTCCCTTAATTTAACAAGTTGAAAGTGGTGTAATAGGGGATTTTGGAATGAATAAGGATGGAGTGTTGTATTTTCACGGAAGAGTGTGTATGCTCATGGATTCAGATTTGAGACAAGTGATTCTACGTGAGGCGCATAGTAGCCCTTATGCTATGCACCTCGGAGGAAGTAAGATGTATCGAGACCTCCGTGAACAGCATTGGTGGCCAAGGTTAAAGTGGGAGGTTACTGATTTCGTGGGTAAGTGTTTGACTTGTCAACAAGTGAAGGCGAAACATCAATTACCGTCGGGATTGTTGCAACCGGTAAAGATTCCATTATGGAAATGGGAGCGGATAACGATGGACTTCGTTAGTGGGTTACCCTTAACACCTACTAAGAAAGATTCTGTCTCGGTGATAGTGGATCGATTGATGAAGACTGCTCAATTTCTACCAGTTCGTACGGATTACTCACTGCAAAAGTTGGCTAAGTTGTATGTATCGGAGATCGTGAGGTTGCATTGGGTACCAGTGTCTATTATATCGGACAGGGACCCTAGGTTTACATCGCGGTTTTGGAAAGCTTTGCATGAGGCTTTGGGAAACTTCAGCACGGCTTTTCATCCTCAGTCAGATGGTCAGTTGGAAAGAGTAATTCAGATTTTGGAAGACATGTTAAGGGGTTGTGTGATTGACTTCAGAGGTAGTTGTGAAGATTTTCTACTATTTTGCAGAGTTTAATAACAGTTACCAATCCAGTATCTAAATGGCACCCTATGAAGCGTTATATAGTCGTAGGTGTCGTACCCCTACTTGTTGGACTGAATTGGGAGAACGACAGTTATTGGGTCCTGAATTGATATCTGAGACGGAAGAAAAATTAAAGGCAATTCGAGCACGATTAAGGGAAGCTTCAGATAGACAAAAAGTCGTATGTGGATCTGAAGCATAAGGATATTTAGTTTGCAGTGGGAGATCAGGTCTTTCTGAAAGTCTCACCTTGGAAAAAGATCTTCAGATTTGGAAGAAAGGGCAAGTTGAGCCCTAGGTTCATTGGACCGTACTGTGTGTTGAAGCGTGTAGGACCAGTGGCTTATCAGCTTGAATTACCTCCAGAGTTAAGTCAGATTCATAATGTTTTCCATGTTTCTATGTTGAGGCGTTATCGATTGGATCCAACTCACATAGTACCAGTAGAAGAAGTTGAGATAAGGCCGGACTTATCTTTCGAGGAGGAACCGGTGAAAATCTTAGATCGTGATGTTAAGGTGCTAAGAAAAAAGTCTGTGCCATTGGTTAAGGTTCTATGGCGTAATCACGGAGCGGAGGAAGCTACGTGGGAGCTTGAGGACACAATTCGGCAACAATACTCTCACCTCTTTTAACTAGGTAAATTTCGAGGAAGAAATTTTCTTTAAGGGGGTAGAATTGTAACATCCTAAAAATTTAGAATCGATATGTTGCATAATTTTGGTGCTTAGCTAGTGAAATGATTCAATGTGTGTGTTTTAATAGTCTCGAGAAGGCTCGGGATTTATTTGGATTTTGGAATAAATTTTGGTAAATAGTACTTTATTGAAGTGGATCAAGTAACCTTGATGTTTAAGGTAATTAATTGGTAAAAGTTAGCATAAGATGAGCAAGTAGTAAAGTGGAGTTGGCGCCATGAGTGTCTGATTGAGGGAAGAGGTTCGAATCTCTTGTTATGCATGTGGAATTTTATTTTTTCTTGCCATCTTTATAGTGTTGGTCAAGCAAGCATTTATGGTAGCTTAGACTTTATTTTTATGGCAAGGTGGCTAATGGATTAAGGCAAGAATTGAACATAGGGAAAAGAATCAATGGGATAAGGCATGTAGGGGGAACACAAGGCACTTTACAAGGAGGATGTTTTGGAAAGTTTGGAATGGCCAAACTTTGACCTTGGTGTCCATGTATTTGGACGGTTTTAGGGGCTAGAGGGGTGGCCGAAATTTTAAAGGCTTTGGTAAGGATGTGGTAGCTAGTTGGTCATTCTCATTTGGTCATTTTGTGTTTCTCTCCAAAAGCTTTTCTCTTCATCTTTCTCTCCCTAGTCGAATGCACATTGAGCATTGGTGAGCATATTTTGTTTTTCCTCTTTTGGTCATTCCATTTTGACCATTTGGTCTTAATTTTACCTTTTTTCTCAAACCATTTCTCTAGTGTCGAAAACACCAAAACTTGGAAGGCCATTTTCTTTTTCTTTTCTTTCTCCATAGCCAAATGCTCTCTAGCCTCAAACCTCTCTCTTTGCTCATCTTTCATTCTTGAAATGAACCAAAATCGAAACACCTAATTATCCTATACCTTTACTTCATTTCTTTCTTCTTACAAAACTCATCCAACATTTTCTCCCTTCTCTTTTCCTCCATGGCTGAATGTTGCTAACACCATCTCCTTCAATTTTTCTTCATAGCCGAATCTTCCTCTTCACATATATTTTTTTTTATCAATCATTCTTTCTACTCTCGTTTTGATCAATCGTGAAATAGAGAAAGGCCAACCCTCGGAGTGTTCGTAATCATCGTGAATCGCTAGGATTCGGTCCAAAGTGTTAAGGTAAGGGTTTCTATCAAGGACTTCCATATTACTCGTTATTTCATTAAAGATGGGGTTACTAATCGATTTTATTTTAGGGACGCTATCGCTTGATTTTCATCCTTTGAACGTAAGGATTTCGTGGTAAGTCGATTTCGCCCTTAAAACCAATCGTCTTAATTTTCGAAAAATTAGTTGGACTAATATTCTTTTGTTAATAGAGGCAAACAAGATAGGGTCAAAAAGGGTGGTGAATAGTGTTCGGAAGAGGGGCAGATTCACTATTCCCTCTAGTTTCAACCGAAGGGCTATTTCAGCAATCCGAGATTTTCCACTGGGTTGTGGACCCTCATCCGGTGAAAATCAGTTATTCGAGGTTGTTTGTAGTCGAGAGGGACCGACGATCCGGGATTTTCCACTCGGTTGTGAACTGTCAACCGAGGAGAACCGACAAATAGTAGTTGTTCGAGTTTTCGAGGGTAAAAATCTAGACCGTTTACTTTAGCATAGATTTACTTTTAGTGTTAGTGTTCTAATCGAGTGTTATAATGTATTTAGGTATCGACAATCAGGAAAGTGTAGTCCTCACCGTAATCAGGTGTGTAATCTTACACTGTATCTCATAGGTTAGATGACTATACCGTAGTAAACATTGGATTAAAAATTACAAAGTTGGTGAAATCAGAAAATATGGTATAATTAACACTTTAGTGTTAAGATCGTGAAATCGGTCTTAAGAATATGGTAAATTACGAAATTGCCCTTAAAGGGGCTAAATGATTAAATGTGATATTTTGGGCCATATGTGATATTTTGGGCCATATGTGATAAACATGCCATATGTGTTATTTGATAAATTGGCCAAGTGTGATATGAGATGAAATGGGCCAAATTGTGAAATAGGCCAAAATGTGATATAGGCCAGATTGCAATAATTTTTTTATAATGGGCCTTATGTTGGAATAATTATATGAATGGATTATTATGGATCTTGTATACATGATTTCATGGGTTGGGATATTTGACGAAGAGAAGTTCTGGTAGCTTTGCTACAAAATTTTGGTGGCTTGTCAACAAATTGATATATGGCTTAATGCCCAGTTTGATATATGGCTTAATGCCCAGTTTAATATATAGCTTAATGCCCAGTTTGGTGTGTTGGCGGGGTGGGTGACTAAGCTCTCCCACACAGTGTCTTTGGTTGGTACGGGTGGTGTGTAGCGGATGGAAATTTAGGTTTGGTTTGGGAATTGCATACCACTTGCATTCTATACATGATAAATTGTTATACTTGAAATGGGCTCAGGCCCAACTAAATGATGGTTTTGGCCCAGTGGACTATGGTAAGTGAATTACACACTGAGTTCTAAAGTAACTCACCCTGTTTCCTTTACCCTTCTCAGGTAATGATCAGTAATAATGGAGACTTGGGCCGGGGATGACTCAGTGGAGGCCAAACTACGAATAATGGTTCATTTAAACTTTGAATTTCTTTTAAGTACTTTTATTTGATTACTATTTAAGTTGTGATGTAATAAGGCCTCTGGTTAAATTTTATGGATGTTTTACTTGTGGATGGATTTTATATCATGATATAGAAACTTAAGCGGGATTATTTTATTAAATGTTTTCCTAAAATTGAAGTGCAATAAGGGTTTTATTCTTAAATATTATTAACTCGGAAATTTTCTTCAAAAGAAAGAAATTTTTTTAAAAATCTTGTTTCCAAAATTTCTTTTGAACTCTTTTAAATTTCTCGGAATATCAAGTCAGTTATTTTTTTCTAAGTTTCAATTTATAATCTTTTACATCTTAAATCATAGATTTTAAATCAACCTCGTTTTTTTTTATAAACTCCATTCCAAAATATTTTTAAGGATCTGTTTCTTTAAATCTTTAAAAGATTAGATGTATGTTCGATTTGTGTGACATGTCAAATCTGGTCTTAACGCATAGATTGGGTTTGGGGTGTTACAATACTTGAATCAATATCCTGGAACATTAAAGCAAGAATTAAGAACACACAATCAAGAACAAATCAAGTATTTATCATATAGTTCAGAAAATAATAACAAGATTCATCTTAGGTTTCATCCCTCTCAGGTATTTGAGGGGTTTAGTTCATGTTTATAAAAGAATACATCTCAAAAGGTTTAAAATAACAAAACATAAATAAAACCCTAAAACCCCCTAAAGGAATTGAAGGAGAACTCCTCAGTCTTGAGTGCGATTATGGCTTCTGAGATGGATCAGCTGGCTTTCTTTGAGTAATTCTCTGTATTCAGCCCTCTTTGGCTGCCTCCGGCTACCTCCCCCTTTTAGGTCATACTTAGAGTGTTTATATAGACTTCAGAATGTGTTTCTTTCCCTTTAAGTATCCTTTTCCTCATAGAATTAAAACAGGTCACGATAGGGACACGCCCGTGTAACACGCCCGTGTGATTCGAGCCGAGCCTGTTGAAGAGGCACGACTGTGTGATGAAGCCCAGGCCGTGTTGGTTTCTCACTTTGGCCCATTTTCTCCGTTTTTGGCTCTCCTAAGTACAAAACATGAAAACAAAGGATTATGAGCATCAACCCACAATTCAAGGGATAAATCATCCAAAAAGTATGTTAAATGTGGAATTAAAATATGTTTGAATCGAGGTTTATCAGGAAAATACCTGGTAAATGGCGCAAGAAAGAATACCAGTTGAAGTCTAACCTGCACAGGAAACGATTTTAGCTCATCAAATCTAATAAATAATACTTCATTACTGCTTCAATAAATTCAGAACTAGATTCTGAAATTTCACATGAACCACGGCTCAAACCAAAATCAATTTATCTCATGGCAAAACAATTAATAAAAAGATTTTAAAAAAGGGTCAATTGACTTAAATTATCTAGCAAAAGTCAACTCAAGAAAGGAAGGAAGAGTAAAAATTGCCCCATACTAAGTATATAACTCCAACAATAATGTTGTTTCAGGAAAAAAACTCCAATAATAATGGAACAAAAACGGCAGTTCCTATACAATGTGCTTTACAAGTAAAATTTTGCTGTCAAGATGAGATTGTAGCAATAAATGATTTCATTAGGATAAATATCAAAATTAAATATAAATTTTAATTTAATGTGTATTGTCATACATGAAATTTAATTTTGTATAATTTTATACATAAAATTTAAATTTAATTCAATTTTCACAAATCACTAACAACATTATCAAACTAGCACTATTTTATATTGATATATTGCATACATAGACAATTATATTAATCCAATATGAAAATAAATGGATGTATTCATTTCTTTAAATAAGTACAATTGAATCAAAATCAAAATTTATTTATAGATATGAACCACGGCACTTTATATATAAAATTGATATTCATGAACTGTACATTGAACCAAAGTTAATATATAAATTAGATGTTTATCCGATAATATTATCCATCTTGAAATTATGCAAATTATGGGTAATTTTTGTTTCTTCTGTAAACTATATTTGTTTGGTTATGTGTAAAAAGTCTAATGCAAAGGATTTCAGTAAATGTCAAACATATTTGAAAAAATGAAAATTTTGAATAACATAAATTAGAGAAAGAAGTTGTCTAAGATTCAGCACCAAAGTATGTACATGATTTTGAGTTAACCAAGTCTGAAATGATTGTTTCTACTTCCTAATTTCTCAACAGCCCTACTGCCACCATCTTCAAAACTCTCGCTAAGAACCAATTAATCTCGATAACTTTAAAGCTAAATCCTACCACAGAAAAACCTTTTCCATAGCCTCCTTTATAAAAAAACATAATAGCATACACGTAGGAAGTCAAAAAGTTGTCAAAAATTAGTCCATAAAGCTAGGCACATGAATCGTTGCTCTCAATCTTCCTTTCTAGTGGACCCAGTGCCCTCTTTTAAATGTAGACAATCAACAAGCCAAGGTCAGCTCAGTGGTTAAAAGTTATCCTAAGTTTCGAGCTAGCTTCCTTGCTCTATTAGTTTGTAAAGATGAAATTTCTGTAGTGAAACACTTATATTCTTCATTTAAACAACTTTTAGTTACAAGCATATTAATAATTCATAAACCCAAACTCTTAATGAATGCTTGATGATGGCATGAATAGAACTTTTAAAAAACCAGAGAGAAGAAAGAAATCAATTCATTATGCACATAATCCTAAATAGCAGCTGCCAAAATTTTATTTAAAAGAAAATCCTGACCTCCTTAATGATTTTTTGGCAAGTTGCCGATTGCTTTTCATCCTTACATAGAGCCAATGCCCTTTGAACATAACACTTTAATGATTTTGGGAACACACCAGCCTGAAAGCAATAAAGCAGCCATTAATTGTTGTTCAAAAATCAGAAATATGTAAACCATGATAAGTCTTTTCTTTTTTATAGGGAGGCAAGGGGTAGTTGAAGGCGCTTGTAACTAAACTATACAATCTAAATCTAAGAGAATAAAGGACTTAAGAACAATTTCCAAGAGTGATTTATGTCTAAATCATCATCTGCCACATTGCAAAGATACATTTTAATTCAGCACTGCATAATTAAGCAAGTTTAGCCATATCTGGTATTAGGAGCCAAATATAACAAGGAAGATTGCCTCTCAAATGAATAACATGACTACAACAAAATAGGATTGAGAATAAACCACATTGCTTGAGAATAAACCACAAAATAGGAATACCACAAAATAAGATTAACAATAAACCACAAATTAGAAGTAAAACGGATCTGTTTTACCAAATAAAATCTTTAAGATTATAGTTCGGATTCTTAAAAATACAGTTAAAAGTGATAAAACTGTAAAAACTTATAAATTTTTCAAGAGAATAAACCATAAATTAGAAGTAAAACAGATCTGTTTTACCAAATACAATTTTTAAGATTGTAGTTCGGATTCTTAAAAATACAGTGATAAACTGTAAAAATTTATAAATTTCTCAAGAGAATAAATTATTCTTTGTATTACAATTTAATTATACATCATGGCTGTTGTTTCCCTAAACAACAAGACTACCACAAAATAGGATTAACATACTAACATGGTTGAGTAAATCCAAACCATCTTACTAACATGGTTCTTTTTATTTCTAATTAGTTTCAAAAGCTCTTTCCCAAACTTGTTCACCGTAAGGTTAACTTCCATCAATAGTATTACAAGAATGAAATGAGTATTTCCTTGTTTGGTGAATTTTATCCTATATTACTCTCTCAGCAAAACAATGAAGTTCTTCAAAGATACAAACTAAATGATCCTTACAACTGAAATTTAGAAGGTAAAAGACAAAGAGTAAGCAGCAAAGTCAAAACTAACCTCTTGTGCCATTCTTTTTTGAACTTATAAATGGCTTGAAGCTGTTTGGGCAAATTCTCCGACAATCATTCTTCCGTAACTGCTTAAAAAAAAAAACTGTTCCTCCACCATCATCGGAATGTGCTATATTGGCAAAACAATATCGATCCATAAATTGAACCTGGGAGAGAGAGAATAAGGAGTTTTAATCGCAGTGGCGATGGCAGATCGAGCTACAATTTTGAATTTTTTTTATAAATCGCGAGTCAAACAGAACCCTAAAAATGTTTTTTGACTGGGTGAAGCCATCGTGAAAACATAATAAAAGAAATGGAGAGAAGTGGAGGGGGAACAAAGTTGTAATTGCGAGAGGGTTACAGCGGAACAAAGTTGTAATCAAAACTGCACCGTTTTAATAAAAGTAAAAAAATATTTACAGCGTTTATGGAAAAAACGTAGCTATTGCTTTACCTTTTGCAGCGTTTATGCAAAAACTCCACTAATGCTTTACCTTTTGCGGCATTTTCGATCCATATGCCACTAAAAATGCCTCTAAAAACCTACTTTTCTGTAGTGGAAGCAGCCAATGTTGTTGCATCCACTGTAACAAGTAAGTTTGCATTTGGTTTTTGATTTTTTTGGATTTAAGGGGATTTTGGTTTAGGGTTTTCTAGATTTCAAATTTGAAAAATGTTACATTCACATGGGGTTTATGCCAGATTTTGATTTCATTGGTTATTAAAGTGCATGGCAGATTTGGATTAAAGTGTTGATCTTGTTTATTACTAGTATTAAATTGTATGCTAGATTTTGATTTTGTTGGTTATTAAAGTGCATGGCAGATTTGGATTTTTCCAAAGTTATGGTCTGCCATGTATATACAGATAGCCTTAAGGTTTAGTGACAAATCATTTTTATTGAATTATTTAAAACTGTGTATGTCATTGAATTATTCAAATATGATTTATGAGTATTTTAAATGTTGATTGAAATATGATTATTGTTTGTATCAAATTGAATTGCAAGTTTGGATTTTTGTAAACTTATTGTCTACCATTTGCAAACTAATTTCCATAGGAAATAGACAAATAAATTCCTATTTTGGATTACTGTTTGGTTATTGTCTGCCATTTGCATGATACTATTTTGGATTAAAGTGCATGATTATTGTTTGGTTATTGTACATGATAGAAATAGAATTTTTTTTTTGTTTTAAATTATTTATGTATTGGTTATTGTCTACCATTTGCATTCTAATTGTCTTAGGAAAGAGATAAATCAATTCCTATTTTGAATTATTGTTTGGCTATTGTCTGCCATGTGCATGATACTGTTTTGGATAAAAGTACATGATTATTGTTTGGTTATTTACATGACAGAAATGAATTTTTTTGTGTTAAATTATTTTTGTATTGGTTATTGTCTACCATTTGCATACTAGTTGCCTTAGGAAAGTGACAAATCAATTCCTATTTTGGATTATTGTTTGGTTATTGTTTGCCATGTGCATGATACTATTTTGGATTAAGGTGCATGATTATTGTTTGATTATTGTACATGAAAAAAATGGATTTTTTGTGTTAAATTGTTTTTGTATTGGTTATTGTCTACCACTGCCTAGGTTTAGGGTTAAAGTGATTGGTTATTGTTTGTCATGTGTATGACAGAAATGGATGTGTTTGTACTAAATTATTTTTGTATTGATTATTGTCCGCCATTGCCTATGTTGTATTAAATTGTTTGGTTATTGTCTACCTTTATTGATGTTAAATTTGTTTGGCAGGTTCAATTGATGATGAATTTAATGAGAGTGAAGAAGAAATGTCTGCTTTTGATGTGTTTGATATTGATGTGTCTAATAGGATTAGTGTTAATCTAGATGGGTTAAACATGGATGATATTTCAGTAAGGGAACTGTATGATAGTGATGATTCTTAGAGGTTAAATAGTGCACTTGAATCTGACTTAAATGACCAAAATTGGCCTGATTTCAACCCAGACAATGACATGAGTAACCCTAAACTTTAGGTTGGAATGTTATTTAGGTCCAAAAGATAGTCTAAAAGAATCTACCAAGCAGTATGGTAGGCTAAATAGTTATTTTATCAAGTTCCCAAAAATTGATCTAAAGAGGTTAAAGGCAGTTTGCAGTTCAAAATGTTCTTCTTACATATGGGCCTCTAGACTACACCCTAATGACCCTATTGGCCAGAATTGGAAAATTAGGAGTTTAAACCCCAAGCATACTTGCTCTAAAGTCTATAAAAATAAGAATATAACCTCATCTTCGATAAGTCAACATTATAAAGACAAGTTTACTAATGATCCTGATTATTCTTTGACATCATTGCAATAAGTTATCAAAAGAGATTTCATTTACCTTGTCTCACTAACCAACTGTAGGAGGTCTAAACTTAGGGCATTGAAATTACTTAAAGGAGATCATAAGGCTCAATTTACGAGTATTTATTGGAGGTTAGGACCCAAAATGTTGGAATAAAAACAATCTATTATCTGGATAACGGGTTGTTTCAAAGGATGTATGTTTGTCTACATGCATGCAAAGATTGGTGTAGGGTTGGTTGTAGGAGGATAATAGGTTTAGATGGATGTTTTTGAAGGGTTACTTTGGTGGCTACCTACTGGAAACTATTGGGATAGATGCAAATAATAACATCTACCCTATTGCATATGCTGCTGCTGAAAGTGAAAACCAAGCCTCATGGTTTTGGTTCTTGGAGTTGCTCACATTGCACTTGAATATCAGATATCTTTCATGTCTAACAAACAAAAGGTAAAATTCCACTTGTCTGCTTTGTTTTATGTTGTTTCTAGTTAGGATGGTAGCCAAAGAATTAAAATATTTTTGTTCTATTTGCAGAGGCTTGTAGAAGCAATATCTATGTTGTTTCCTAATGTAGAAACAAAACACTAAAATAGACACCTACATGCCAATTTCAAGAAATTTGGTTTCTGAACAAAGGAATTGAAATATTTTCTTTGGAAAGTTGTTAGAGCAAGCACTCCAAGGGATTTTGAGGATGTCATGGTTGAACTGAAGAATACCAATCAACATGCTTATGATTGGTTGAAGGAAAAGAACCCTACTCACTGGTTAAGGTCTATTTCTCAATTAGAAGCCAGTCTGACATATAGGTGAATAACCATTCTAAATACTTTAACAAGGAAACTCTTATTATTTATGTTACTTACTAATCATTAAGGACATGCAGTTTATTAAAGACTTTGTCTCACTAATCATTTATGTTACTTACTGGTAGGTGATATTGGAAGCAAGAGGGAAACCCATTTTGACCATGATGGAAACAATTAGAACCAAGATTATGTTGCTGATTGTCAAGAAGAAAGAAGAAGATGAAAAAAAATTAAAGGAATCTTGTGTCCAAAGATCAAGAAAAAACTAGATGTCAATATGAAAGATTCACTAAGGTAAATAGATCATTTTTTAAAATATATTTATGGCTTTATTCTGGCATCACATGCTGGTGGGACTGATCACGTGTTGTTTTTAATATATGTATGTCTTTATTCTACCATTTTTTAATATTTTTATGCCTTGTGTATGATATGATATGTTTTAGTGAGTGTTTTTTAAGTGTGTTCCATCACATGCTGGTGGGGATAGATATCAGGTTAAATGTGGTCCAGGCAGTCAACACGTGGTGGATCTAGTTGAGAATTCTTGCTCTTGTAGGAATTGGGATCTCACTAGCATCCCTTGTATGCATGCAGTGGCTGTCATTCATCAAAAAGATGAATACCCTAAAACTTATCTAAAAACCTAGTACACCAAGAAAACCTAGCTTACCATTTACTCCAACTTCATAAGGACAATAAGGGGTCATAGCAATGAGAGTCTGGCAGACCTACTAAGGTGACAAGGAAAGAATCTGATGGACCACAAACAACAAAAAGGCCGACCAAGAAAGGGGTGGAAATCAGGTGCAATAAATGCAATAAATTAGGCCACAATAAGAGGAGTTGCAGAGGTGAAGTCAGCCAAAACATTCTAGTAAGTAGTTTGCCTTTGTTTCATTAGGTTTCTTATAAATGCAATTCATTTAATGAATTTCACTTATTTGTGTTGGTCAAAAGACATAAAGTTGGTGTTTATAACCAAGTGGTTGCCCCAACTCAACAAAAGGCTACCCCAACTCAGCAGGAAGCTGCCCTAACTCATCAACAAACTGCCCCAACTGATGTTCACAGAACGAACTAAAAATTTGGCTAAGGCTAGTGCGCATACCAATTAATAGTATAACTATCAATTTCTCTCTAATTAAAACCTCTATTATCACATTAACTTGATTTATGGATTTTCCTATTAGATTTGACTCTAATCCGGTAGATTTATATCGTCCTATTTCTAGGATTGCATGCAACTCCACTCAACTATGTAAGATCTACTTTTAAACAGGGTATATTCCTCCTCTGATTTAAGCACATCAGATATCGATCAATAGTTTAAAAATATCAAACCAAGAATTAAGCACACATAATTGAGAACAAGATCTAAATATGTATTACATAAAATGAAAATCAAATGATAGAATCCATTATAAGGTTCATCTTCCTAAGTATTTAGACAATTAGTTCATGCTTGCAAATAAAAACATCCAAAACACAATATAACCAAAAGAAATAACGAAACTCGTGATCATCTCTTAAGAAATTGGGAATCTTCAATCTTGACGAACATATGCTTCAGAATCAGATTTCATGGTGTTTTTTGAGTTGTTTTCTTGAATATTCTATGACGCCTGTAACAACCCCAGCCCGGCCCAACCACTACGACCGAACTTGGAGTGCTACAGAGAAAATGCTTTGTAAAATTTCTTAAAACCGATTTGAGTTTTCGGTAAAAGATAGTGTTTAAGTTTAAAACAGTTGTGGTGTATAAAATCATGCTTAGGTTTATTTTGAAAATAATCATCAAAACAGATTGTTACAGGTTCAGGTGTGCCCGATGGCACATTAAAACATTTCGCGATTTAATTTTTGAGGAAACATGTGTATTTAATTTAATATTAATAAAAATAGTGTTAAACATATTCATCCAAAACATAAAATAATAAAAATATATCTAGGAGGCCTTATTACAAAATAAACCAACATTTAAAATAAGTAAAATAAAATCCAAGTTCGTCTGATAAAATTCCACTGCATGGCCACCTCGAGTCCCTCCGGCTCCATCTCCGCGATCTACTCATCTGCAAAATGTTAAGGGAAGGGGGTGAGTCACCAAGACTCAGTGTGTAAATCCCCCACCCGGAAAATACATCTCATACACAATTTATTAATAAACATGCTCATGCAACCCAACTAGCCATCCATACTCCTTTTCTACCCCGTGTGGTCAAAACCACTGATGACTTAAAGTCACAATTTAAATGATGGGGCCAACCCATCGCGTGGTCAAAACCACTGATGACCATAGGTCACAATATATCAAATGTGGTCAAAACCACTGGTGGTACCAAACCACTGGGACTTAGTCGCAATAATCAATCCTTGTGGTCAAAACCACTGATGACCATAGGTCACAATAATCTGATGGGGCTAACCCATCTTGTGGTCAAAACCACTGACGACAGTCCATAATTCAGCCTCCTCCTCTCATCAATCCCACCATCACATGCTTATACATCAAATTTCATAAATCTCATCATAGTATTAAACATCATGTGATGGCATGCAAATATTTAAAAATTACAAGTTAGGGGACTTACCCGAATTCCATGATTATGCCACAAGCTAACCACAACCAAAAGATTTAAGGCAACCAATAACGTTATGTAAATTAATAAAGTGTGTATAGAGATCTTACACACCTGTTACTATCGTAAGTCCTAGATCCCGAAGAATCAATCGACCACACAAGACCTCCTTGCCCCTATATTCGGCCAAGCACAAGTTTTAGTGTCCTAGGCCATTCGGCCAAACCAAAATATCCAAAGGGTTAATATTTAACCCGAAAGCCTTACCTAACGCCCTTTGAGTACTAACTCCAACACACGAGATGTGATTCTGCTTCACCTTCTACAATCGGCAACCACATGTTAATAGCCTTCGGCTTTTAATCACTAACTTACTAAAATAGATCTTACCATCACTTACCAAAACCGAACAAAGAAAGATTAGGGACTTGGGTCGATCGCTTCACGATCCCGAGTACCTAGAAGAAATCGATTACCAAAAGTGTTTAGGAGCCTTTCCCTGCCGAAATCAAGACTTTACCCTTGTTGATAGTCTTCCATGAGGAAAGAATGTGGGAGAAGAGTTTTCGCACACTTACCTTCTTCTAGGACCGATTGGAAAAACTAAAAAGGGATTACCCTTGCTTGATATTCGGCCAAGACTTCACAAAATAAGGAGAAAAGAATTCGGCTTAAATGAAAAGAAAATAGTGAGAAAAGGGAGATAGGGGTTCGATTTTGAGAAGAAAAGAAAAGAAAAGAGAGGGAAAGAGAATAGGTGTTTTTGGCTAAGGGTCAAAAAAGAATAAGAGAGATAGATGGCAATGTGTTTTCGGTTTGAAAAAAAAAAACAAAAGAGATGAAAACTACTATAAAATTAGAAAGAAAAGACTTAAGAAAATTCGCACTATCCCCTCCCCTATTACCTTGCCGTCCACTCCTTTCCAAGGAGTTTAAAATTCAACAACCACCTAAAATTCCTCTTGGCCACTGCGTTAAACCAATTCAAAATAATTTGAATTAGCCACCAACCTATTTTTCCTCTGCCAACTATTGTTGATTTAATCTCACAATAATCCAATTAAAACCAATTAATATCATTATTATCTTATTATAAAAAGAAAAGAGTTTAAAGAGAGAAAAACTCTCCCCTCCTATGCCGTCCATACTAAAGAGCAAAAAGAGGGATTTTTGTGACTCGAACCAAGGCTCCCCCTTGCTCCTTGATGGCGTCAACTCCAGCTCCTAAGTGGCCTCCCTTTTGCCACTTTTCCAAGGTCTTTTTAGTGTTAGATAAGCCTTCATTTATTCTTGTAACCCCTACTCTCTAAGGCTTCCTACCCTTAAAGTTTCCAAATAAAATTTTCCACTATCCCGAGTCAACTCAAGACCCCTAATTAAGTCTTATCATTCCATAAATAATATCAATTCAAACTCAGGCAAAATAATGCAAACCTGAATAACCCCAATTTTAGGATGTTACAATTCTACCCCCTTAAAATAATTTCGGCCCCGAAATTACCTGATCAGAAGAGATGGGGGTATTGCTGCCGCATTACATCCTCGGGTTCCCACGTAGCTTCTTCTACACCATGGTTCCGCCATAGCACTTTCACCAAGGGTACTGACTTCCTACGTAGAACCTTGACATCTCGATCTATGATCTGAACTGGTTCTTCTTCAAATGATAAGTCCAAGTTTACCTCAACCTCTGCCACTGGCAAAATGTGCGATAGATCTGACCGATATCGCCTAAGCATCGACACATGAAAGACGTTATGGATTTGATTCAGTTCTGCCGGTAACTCAAGCTGATAAGCTACCGGTCCTACTCGCTTTAGCACTGTATATGGGCCGATGAACCTTGGGCTTAGCTTCCCTTTTCGCCCAAATCTCAATACCTTTTTCCAAGGCGACACCTTCAGAAAGACTTTATCTCCCACAGCATACTCCAGTTCCTTACGCTTTAGGTCCGCATAAGACTTCTGTCTATCTGACGCTTCCTTAAGACGAGTCCGAATTACTTTGACTTTATCCTCAGTTTTCGTTACCAACTCTGGACCCAAAACTTGTCGCTTACCCAACTCCGTCCAACACGTAGGAGTACGGCATTTTCGTCCGTATAGTGCTTCATATGGAGCCATCTGAATACTCGCTTGATAACTATTGTTATAAGCGAATTCCGCCAATGGTAGATACTCCTCCCAACTACCACTGAAATCCAAAACATATCCTCTTAACATATCCTCTAAGATCTGTAACACACTTTCCGATCGTCCGTCGATTTGTGGATGGAAAGTCGCATCTTTGAAATCCAATCGTGTACCCAAAGTTTGATGCAACGCTTTCCAGAACCTTGACGTGAACCTCGGATCCCTATTCGAGATAATCGATACCGGCACACCATGCAATCTTACTATCTCCGACACATACAGCTTAGCTAGCTTCTGAAGAGAAAAATCCACCCTTACCGGTATGAAGTGAGCTGATTTAGTCAGGCGGTCCACAATCACCCAAACTGCGTCCTTCTTGCTGGGCGTAAGGGGTAGTCCACTGACGAAATCCATAGTGATCCTCTCCCATTTCCACTGAGGGATCTTCACTGGTTGTAGTAACCCTGATGGCAACTAGTGTTCAGCCTTCACCTGCTGACACGTCAAACACTTACCCACGAATTCAGTTATCTCACGTTTCAACCCCGGCCACCAGAACTGTTTCCGCAAATCTCCATACATCTTGCTTTCTCCCAGATGCATAGCGTACGGGCTGCTATGTGCATCTTGGAGAATCCTCCGTCTCAATTCTACATCCTTCGACATACAAGCTGGCCCTTGAAAACATAGCACTCTCTCACTGGACAAACCGTACCCTTCCAAACCACCATCTTGAACTTGCACCCTCTTGGCATTCAACCCTTCATCCACTAACTGCTTTTCCTTAACCTCCTCGATCCAAGTTGGCTTAACTTGAAGTTCCGCCAAAAGACTTCCATCGTCATATAGGCTCAAACGAGCAAACATCGCTCTTAAGTCCGTCACGACCTTCTGACTCAACGCGTCAGCCACCACGTTAGCCTTACCCGGATGGTACTCACTTGTACAGTCGTAGTCCTTTAACAATTCAATCCATCGGCGCTGTCTCAGGTTTAGATCCTTCTGAGTCAGAAGATACCTCAAACTTTTGTGATCCGTGTGGACTATCGACTTCTCCCCATACAAGTAATGTCTCCATATTTTCAGAGCGAAGACAACTGCTGCTAACTCCAAGTCGTGCGTTGGGTAGTTAACCTCATGCGATCTTAACTGACGGGATGCATAGGCTACTACCTTCCCTTCTTGCATCAACACACATTCCAAACCAGTATGGGATGCATCACAATAGACTGTAAATAACTTCCCTGCCTTGGGCTGTACCAAAACCGGAGCTTCCGTCAGAATCTTCCTTAGCTTGTCAAAGCTTCCTTGCTGTTTTTCCGACCATACAAATGGAACACCTTTCCTTAGTAACTTAGTCAACGATGCTGCGATTAAGGAGAACCCTTCCACAAACTTTCGATAGTACCCTGCTAGTCCCAGAAAACTCCGAATTTCTGCCACTGACCTAGGCGGTTTCCAATCCAACACCGCTTCCACCTTGCGAGGGTCCACTCTAATCCCTTACGCCGACACTACGTGACCTAAGAAAGCCACCTCCCTAAGCCAAAATTTGCACTTACTGAATTTGGCATATAACTGCTTCTCCCTTAGCACTTGTAGAACTATACGCAAATGTATATCATGTTCCTCCTCCGTCTTAGAATAAACCAATATGTTGTCTATGAACACCACGACAAATCGATCCAAGTACTGCTAAAATACCCTATTCATTAAATCCATGAATGCTGCCAGCGCGTTGGTCAATCCAAATGGCATCACTAGAAACTCGTAATGCCCATACCGAGTTCGGAATGCCGTCTTGTGAGCATCAACCTCCTTCACCTTAAGTTGATGATAACCCGACCTAAGATCTATCTTCGAAAACATCGAGGCACCCTTCAGTTGATCGAACAAGTCGTCAATCCGAGGCAACGGATACTTGTTCTTGATCGTTAACTTGTTCAGTTGGCGGTAGTCGATGCACATCCGCATTGAACCGTCTTTCTTCTTGACTTAACAAAGACTTGCAGGTGCTCCCACGGAGATATACTTGGTCGAATAAACCCTCTATCCAAGAGCTCCTGAATTTGAGCCTTTAGCTCCACCAATTCCTTTGGTGCCATTTGGTACGGTGCTATAGACACAGGTGCCGTTTCGGGTAACAAGTCTATACCGAATTCAACTTCCCGATCTGGAGGCAGACCCGGAAGTTCTTCTGGGAACATATTAGTGAATTCCCCTACTGTTCGAACCTTTCCAACTGCTGACTCCTTAGCCTCTAAGGCACATATTCAAACCACATATGCTTCACACCCTTTTCTGACCATCTTTTCAGCCTTCAAGGCAGACACCACGTTGGACGGGCAATCTCTCCTTTTACCTATCATCACCACCTCATCACCCTTCTCAGTCTTCAACGCTAGGCGCTTAGTCGCGCAATCCAGGCTAGCCTGATACTTTACTAGCCAGTCCATCCCGAGGATTAGATCGAACTCCCGAAATGGTAGTTCCATCAAGTCAGCCAAAAACACGACTCCTTGGAGTTCTAGGGGTACGTCCCTATAAAGTCTACTTACTTCTACAGAGTGACCTAGGGGGCTTAGTACAGTCATTCTTCTAGAAGTGAGCTCAGGGTCTAGATGCAAAGTTTCCACTACACTACTAGCAATGTACGAATGGGTTGAGCCAATGTCTATCAAGGTATTATAAGGCACATCAAAGATCAAGAACATACCGGTTATGACATCCGGTGCGTCGCCCTCCTCTTGACGCCTCGCGGCATAGACTAACCCAGGTTGTCTAGCCTCAGTATTGCCTGCCCTTCTGCCTTGAATTCCGCGACCTCGATTAGATCCATTGCTTCCTTTACCATTACCACGACCCCTCTGAGGCTGTTGATTATCCCTTCCATTCGAGTGCGGCCACGACCTTCGGATCTCGGTTCGCTTTTGCTTTCTTGAGACGATCCCCTAACTTGATGCTCCATAGACCCACATTGAAGCATCCTCGATTACACCCAACACTCCCCTTGTGAGGCTTGCCACACCGAGCACACTGTGGCGGCCATTGGGTATTGGCAGCAGCAGGCCTAACAGCTTGATCCGACACACCAAACCTTGTCCTCTTTTGCTGACTACCAAAAAACTTTGAAGATTCGGAGCTCCTCTTATTCCAATTCCGATCCTGATTCCCTTTAACCGACTGCCTAACCCCTTCAGCAACCTTTGATTTCTCTACTAGGACAGCTAACTCCCGTTCCTGATGTGGAGCTATCATCATCCTCAGCTCATCTCTAAGTCCGTCCTCAAAGCGAACACACCGTTCATGTTCAGATGACACAACTCCCCGAGCATAGCGGCTCAGCCTCACGAATTTCGCTTCATACTCAGATACCGACTTATTTCCTTGTACTAATCCCCAAAAGGCTTTCCTCTGAGCATCAATATAGCTGGTGCCCACATACTTCTTCTGAAAAGCAACTCTAAAGTAATCCCACGTAAGATCATCCGCCGTGGCACCATCTCGAACAGTGAGCCACCACTGATATGCTTCATCCTTTAGAAGTGACACTGCTCCTTTCAACTTCTCCTCATTATTCAGGTCAAGATCGTCCATGATCCTTTCCGTTGATTCCAACCAGTATTCTGCTGCACTAGGTGCCACTCCCGACACACCCCAGAATACTTCAGCTCCGTTAGATCGGAGTCGCTCGGGAACAGGTTTTCGAGCCCCTAAATTTCCACTAGCCCTAGCCACCAGCTCCAAGACTCGCAACACGGCTTGCGCATCTCGCTCACCTCTCGCATCCGATCCCGCTCCTCGCCTCCAAAAGTTGGGGGGGTGGTGGCGCGTGGTGGTACCTCATTCTCAGAACCCTAACCTGACCTAACGGGTTCAGACACGGTCATTCTTCCCCTACCACGTCTACGTCAGCCACGTCCTCTAGAACTCATTCTAACTAAAAGCGCTTTTAATCTGATTAAGAAAAATTTTATGGATTAGTGACTGTTCCACTTGCTTATTCGCGAAGAAATTTTTATGAAAAAGTTTAATAGGGATTCTTTCGATCAACCAATGTTTTAAGTCTTCTATCCTAGTTCACACCGAAGAGTACATCCATTCCCTAATACTTTCCATACTTATTCACTCCTTGGGCAATTCTGTCCATTTCTATCCTAGGGGTATTTTCGTCATTTTCCTACAGGGGTATTTCCGTAATAAAAGAAAATTTTAAAACTTTAATAAAGCAAGTCACTTTGAAATTCCCAAAACTGGAGGGTGTTTCCGAAAATTTGTAAAATTTAAAGATATAGCATCGTTTTGGAAACCAGGGGTATTTCAGTAATTTTATCAGTCAGGGGCAATTTTGTAAATTTAGTAAATCAGGGATATTTTAACAGTTGTAAGACTTTGAAGGTTCCTTTTTGAGAGTTCCCCTTTTTAAAGAATGATGTTGCAAAAATTTTAGAACTCAGGGTCATTTCGGTAATTTTGCAAGTTGAGGGCATTTTCGTAATTTTCCAAAACCAAAGTATTTTTGATAATTTGCAAAGTATGGTTTTTGGATTTTTATGAAATAAAGAAAATTTTGGGCAAAACCATTGAGTTGATGTTTTATGAACTAAGGGTATTTTGGTAATTTTTACCCCTAAGGCCATTTTTTGTAATTTTTCACAAATCAAGTTTTTCGGAAAACGTTGTAAAAATGGTTGTTCTCAAATTTGAAGGAGTAATTTTAAAAGTTTTGAAAACACACTAGGGGGTTTGTTTTTCTTTTTTTTTTTCGAAAAAAAACATGGCTAGTTCCTTAGGGTTTTAGTCATTATGTTTAGCCTATGACCGAGCCATCTTGGTGGGGTGAACCAAAGCTACGCACTGAGCAGGATTCGAGTGAAGAGGAGGTGAGTCACGCGTGGATCGCTTAAATACCAAGCTCCCACCGAGACCTTTCTAGACATGCGCTTGAGAGGTTGCCACACCACTGAGCCCCTCGAGTTAGGGTGAACCAGAAGATACGCACTGGTAGGAGGATACTGCGAAGAGGAGGTGAGTCACGAGGATCGCTTAAATACTGTGCTCTTAGGATCCACTCCTAGACATGCGTCACGGGTTTACACACCCTAGCTCGGTGACTAAGTCATAGCTTGGTTTAGTTCATTAAGGCTTATGTTTTGTCTTCGTGTTTGAGTAATCTAATCCTAGGGTTCAAGTTCCTATCAGTCTATTCTACGTTCCATGCTTCCTACCCTTCTACAGAAAATAATTCATACAAAAGTTAAGAACACTTACCTGGGCGGATCGATGCCGGAGACTCGGGCCATGTCGTTCAAAACCCAAAAACATTTCAAATCATTCCAATAAGGCCTACTAACATAAAACAAAACATTTTGGGCCTTGGGCCCCCACAGCCGAGCTTTGAACTGGGCTCTGATACCAATTTGTAACAACCCCAGCCCGGCCTCACAACTACGACCGAACTTGGAGTGCTACAGAGAAAATGCTTTGTAAAATTTCTTAAAACCGATTTGAGTTTTCGATAAAAGATAGTGTTTAAGTTTAAAACAGTTGTGGTGTATAAAATCATGCTTAGGTTTATTTTGAAAATAATCATCAAAAAGCATTATTCTGAGTTCAGTGTGCCCGATGGCACATTAAAACATTTCGCGATTTAATTTTTGAGGAAACATGTGTATTTAATTTAATATTAATAAAAATAGTGTTAAACATATTCATCCAAAACATAAAATAATAAAAATATATCTAGGAGGCCTTATTACAAAATAAACCAACATTTAAAATAAGTAAAATAAAATCCAAGTTCGTCGATAAAATTCCTTTGCATGGCCACCTCGAGTCCCTCCGGCTCCATCTCCGCGATCTACTCATCTGCAAAATGTTAAGGGAAGGGGGTGAGTCACCAAGACTCAGTGTGTAAATCCCCCACCCGGAAAATACATCTCATACACAATTTATTAATAAACATGCTCATGCAACCCAACTAGCCATCCATACTCCTTTTCTACCCCGTGTGGTCAAAACCACTGATGACTTAAAGTCACAATTTAAATGATGGGGCCAACCCATCGCGTGGTCAAAACCACTGATGACCATAGGTCACAATATATCAAATGTGGTCAAAACCACTGGTGGTACCAAACCACTGGGACCTAGTCGCAATAATCAATCCTTGTGGTCAAAACCACTGATGACCATAGGTCACAATAATCTGATGGGGCTAACCCATCTTGTGGTCAAAACCACTGACGACAGTCCATAATTCAGCCCCCTCCTCTCATCAATCCCACCATCACATGCTTATACATCAAATTTCATAAATCTCATCATAGTATTAAACATCATGTGATGGCATGCAAATATTTAAAAATTACAAGTTGGGGACTTACCGAATTCCATGATTATGCCACAAGCTAACCACAACCAAAAGATTTAAGGCAACCAATAACGTTATGTAAATTAATAAAGTGTGTATAGAGATCTTACACACCTGTTACTATCGTAATTCCTAGATCCCGAAGAATCAATCGACCACACAAGACCTCCTTGCCCCTATATTCGGCCAAGCACAAGTTTTAGTGTCCTAGGCCATTCGGCCAAACCAAAATATCCAAAGGGTTAATATTTAACCTGAAAGCCTTACCTAACGCCCTTTGAGTACTAACTCCAACACACGAGATGTGATTCTGCTTCACCTTCTACAATCGGCAACCACATATTAATAGCCTTCGGCTTTTAATCACTAACTTACTAAAATAGATCTTACCATCACTTACCAAAACCGAACAGTAAAGATTAGGGACTTGGGTTGACTGCTTCACGATCCCGGAGTACCTAGAAGAAATCGATTACCAAAAGTGTTTAGGAGCCTTTCCTGCCGAAATCAGCACTTTACCCTTGTTGATAGTCGACAGAGGAAAGAATGTGGGAGAAGAGTTTCGGCACACTTACCTTCTTCTAGGACCGATTGGAAAAACTAAAAAGGGATTACCCTTGCTTGATATTCGGCCAAGACTTCACAAAATAAGGAGAAAAGAATTCGGCTTAAATGAAAAGAAAATAGTGAGAAAAGGGAGATAGGGGTTCGATTTTGAGAAGAAAAGAAAAGACAAAGAGAGGAAAAGAGAGTAGGTGTACTGGCTAAGGGTGAAAAAGAATAAGAGAGATAGATGGCAATGGTGTTTTCGGTTTGAAAAAAAAAAACAAAAGAGATGAAAACTAGCCGAAAATTAGAAAGAAAAGACTTAAGAAAATTCGGCACTATCCCCCTCCCCTATTACCTTGCCGTCCACTCCTTTCCAAGGAGTTTAAAATTCAACAACCACTTAAAATTCCTCTTGGCCACTCGTTTAAACCAATTCAAAATAATTTGAATTAGCCACCAACCTATTTTTCCTCTGCCAACTATTGTTGATTTAATCTCACAATAATCCAATTAAAACCAATTAATATCCTTATTATCTTATTATAAAAAGAAAAGAGTTTAAAGAGAGAAAAACTCTCCCCTCTTATGCCGTCCATACTAAAGAGCAAAAAGAGGGATTTTTGTGACTCGAACCAAGGCTCCCCCTTGCTCCTTGATGGCGTCAACTCCAGCTCCTAGGTGGCCTCCCTTTTGCCACTTTTCCAAGGTCTTTTTAGTGTTAGATAAGCCTTCATTTACTCTTGTAACCCCTACTCTCTAAGGCTTCCTACCTTTAAAGTTTCCAAATAAAATTTTCCACTATTCCGAGTCAACTCAAGACCCCTAATTAAGTCTTATCATTCCATAAATAATATCAATTCAAACTCAGGCAAAATAATGCAAACCCGAATAACCCCAATTTTAGGATGTTACAATGCCTCACTCCTATCTTATTATATTTTTTTGTCATAAATGCTTCTTAAAATGCCTAAAAAACTTAAAAATCATGTTTTTCCGCAGTTCAAAGTGCTAATTCGCGAAACTGACAGGGCTTACCCCATGGCTGTGTGGAAGCTCGTGTGGCTTACAGAGCCATGTGTCTAAGCCGTACGGAATGGGTTAGCCCTTGTGGCTCCTGTTGCTTATTTCAATCGCTCTTTTTTTTCTCTTTTTTCTCCCAAATGCTCTATTAAGCATGAAAACATGAATTTAAAGGATCAGGAGCATAAAATTCACAATTAACATCGAATAGTCACCTAAAAATGCATTAAAAATGAAGTAAAAACTTGTTACTTTTAGCGCTTGTCACCAACAAGATGTTGCCCCAAGAGAAAAGCTTCCATTTAAGAGGAAACCAACCATTGTTAGATGAATGTCTTCTACTCAAGAGTCATCTGTGATAGACCCATCGGTGACATTGTGAACTGAATGTTTATTTTGTTAACATTTTGAGCTTGTGTAAATTTGCCTATTACTACTACTGGTTTCTTAACTTAGGCAGATTATTTTTTGTAAATTTGCCTATGACTACCAATATTATCTAAACTTAGGCATATAGTTACTAAAATGTTTTTATAAATTTGGCTACAACTCAAATGTGTTCAATTGTATTGAATTGTAGACAAATTTGGAAATAGTTTGCCCTTCTTTTTGTAAATAGTTTGGCCTTAATTTATGAATGAAGTTTAATACTGACCATGTTTTTATGCTCTCTTTTTTTTTTTTAATTTTTTTGTCTCTTCTACCATTCTGACCATTGATCCATGCAATATAAGAAAATAAAAAACAATAACCAAATACTCTTTCAAGTCTTAAAAGAAGATTAAACATTCAAAAAATCCAATGAAATGAAATACAAAATTATGATATTGGCATTAGTCTTTCAACTTTTAAGTTTGTAAGCAAACTAATACCCCTTACAGACCATGACATTTAGGTCTGTAAGCTTCTACTCACCATGAAAGAAAACTCTCCCAATACGAATAGCCACATAAGCTGTTTTTCAGTGCTAACAACAACAACACCAGCTATCACATAAGCTGATTTTTCATTTAAAAAACAACAACAATATTGCAAATAACAACACTAAACCCCATGTTTTTCTCTCCCTCCTCTTTACATCCTCCAATGTCCTCACTTTTTTCAAAAGACCCAACAACACAATTAATGAACGGGGGGCGTCAATGGTGGATCAAACTAGGCGAAAAAATGACATAGATTTTGAAACCCACTCCCATACTTCTTACACCAAAAAAACCTCCTACTTGGGTTGTCATTGAACCAAAACGTGTTTAAATTGGTTGGGTTTCTACAATAGCACACCAGAATCACGATTGGCATTTCCATTTTTTTTTCTTTTCCTCTTATTTTTCTTCCTTTTTTATTCTTCTTTTATTTTCTAAACCCTAAACTTATGCTAAAAAGATTGTTTAAATTGGTGCTAACCATCCAACTAGCCGGTTAATGACAACAAGAACTCCGTTAAATGTCATGTCACTTTTCTATCACGTCTGTAAAAGAAAATAGTTAAAAAGACTGTTTTGTTATTTTTCGAAAGTTGAGTGATTAAAGGGGTGACTGTTTTGTCAACTATATCAAAGTTGAGTCAATGTTAAAATTTAAATATAAATTTTTATTGTAAAAGAATATCACTTGTGTTAACTTGCAACCAATCAAAATAAAAGAAAAAGAAACAAAAAATGAAATGGAGAAAAAAATGTTAAGGGCCTTTTCTTTATCCAAGTTTTCAGTCTTTAGATTTCTTATTTTTTCTTCTTTCATCTTCAACATCTTTGTTAATGGCGGTATTACTTTGAATATTGGTAATATTTGTAGCATCAAGTAAATGAGCAGATGATGATGCAAATGGAGCCGTCTGAACACTTTAGCTGAGGGACGTAAGGGGTAAAGATAACCTGAAGGTTCCAAATGACTAGACTGTGAGTCAAATCCAAAAAGATGGAGCCTTCAAAAATATGATGAACCCAAAAATGGTGGTGTAGAGATTTTTGTGAATTCTTGCACCATTGCTCTAAAATTCATTGTGTCGGTGGTGTGACTTGTCTTCATCCTTCGAGAATATGATGAGCTGTAGCTTCCATAAGTGATCAGACAAGTTCTTGTCCTTGCATATTGAAGGGGTTTATCTCAATACAAAGGTAATATCGAGCTAAGTTTTAAACTTTGGATTGGGGTTTTCACATCTTATGGGCTTTTATTGAAGCATAGTTGACTAGAGGATAAGGGATGAAGTAGGCTTTCTATTGATAAAGTTTATTAACGGAGGAGATGTGACAAACCATAATTTATACATATTTTAACCCCATGCTTGGCTTATTTTTGGATGAATTTTCATTAGATTTGATGAATTCGATGCTCCTTGTCCCTTAATTTCATGTTTTACACTCAGGAGAGCATAGGAAGTCGAAAAGAAATAGAAATGGGCCAAAAAGGGGCAAAATGGGCCTACCTTAGAAATCAACACGGCCTGGACTATCAAACACGGCCGTGTGTTATGAGCAGAATTGAACACGGCCTGGACTATAGTACACAGACGTGTCCCTGCCGAACCCGAGTTTAATTCTCTTAGGAAAAGGCTACTTGTGGGCCAAGAAAGGTGTTCCAACACCTATATAAACACCCTAAGGGATGACCTAAAAGGGCGACGCAGAGTAAAAGGTAAAAAACACTCGAAGACAGCCGTCGGGAGTAGTTCGGAGGAAGGATCTCCATCAAGACTGAAGATCTCCCATCAAGTTCTTTAGAAGATTTTGGGTTTTCTTATGTTTTGTTGTTTTCCTTATTTTAAGATGTTTCCTTCTATCAGTATGAACTAAACTCCTTAAATACCTAAGGGGATGAAACCTAAGACGGATCTTATTATTATTTGATTTATAGGATAAATACTTGTTCTTATTCTTAATTGTGAGTTCTTATTCTTGTTTTGATAATTCAGGTTATTGATTCAAGTCGAATGTGCTTAATTAGAGGAGCAAAAGTCCCTGTTTAATAGTAGATCAACACAATTAAGCGGAGTTGATTGCAACCCTAGAAATAGGGCGACATAAATCTGCCAGATTAGAGTCAAATCTAATAAGGGAATCCATAGATCGAGTTAATGCGACAATAGGGGTTTTAATTAGAAAGAGATTTCAATTAATCAACCTAGAGTCAGTTGTTTTTAGTTTTGAAAGAGATATTAACAAAAATCAGGGATTTCTATGGATTAAGTCAAGTGAATAAATCGTATGAATTAGAAGTAATATGTAACACCCCAAATCCGGCCTACAAGCCCTGACTGGATCTGGTATGTCACTGCGGAAAAACGTTTGAGAAGATTCGACTTAAAGATAAAATCATGACAACTTATTGAGTTTGTAAAACGAAGACCATTTAAAATCTTAAGTAAAGTGCGGTGTTTATAAAAATATCCGGATTAAAACCTTAATATATATTTTAAGATTAAGTTTGCCAAAAATAAACTGATTTCAAAATAATAATTCAATCGTCAATTTGCTTTAACATAATAAAAATACTCAAATAATTTAATTGGGCCTTATTACAATAAATACTTATTCAAATACTTAAAATACTGAAAATGATAGATTCTATTAAATAAGGAAAACAACTTCTGCATGGCCACCTTTGTATCCACTCCAACCCGGTCCGATCATCATACATCACCTGCGATGTTGGTAAATAGTTGGGTGAGTCATACAGACTCAGTGTGTAATTAATCCACTGAATTCCACCTACATGTTAACCACATATTAACCCATATATCAGATAACAAATATCATATTCACATATTATCACATTCTGGGCTTGGCCTATATTCATATCACTTATCAGGTAACAGGGTAATTAACCGCATAATTTTCACATACTGGGCTTGGCCCTTTTCTTATTCCAATTCACATTCACATCTTGGGCTTGGCCCATTTACCGATTCACATTTCACCACATGATTATGCAATTATGCAACCCTGCCCCACCTAATGTCCATCCGTTACACCTACCTTAGCAGACCCGCTGCTCAAGGCTGTGGCTAATCCACCGATCACCTAAGTGACCCCACATATCTGTATCCACGAGGTGACTCGATGTCATCCTCTATCTACGGTGATGCACACAACTATCATCCGCCAGGAGGTAGCACATAGCCAACACTCCACCTTGATGAAGCACCTAGCTAACATCAAGCGCCAATGTAGCACAAGGCTAACATCAGACCACGTACATAATGTACACCCTTTCCTTCCTTCATATCCATATCCCACCCATGCACATCCAGCATGTAATAGTGGCATAATAATAATAAATGCATGCACATGTTATTAAGGCAGACAATCATATTTTTATAGGCATTATCACATTCACATCGGCACTTTCACATTCTTATCAACAGATAATACTAACCTGATTATCGTTATACCCCTTTTCAGGGTAATCACCACATAACTGCCACTGCACTGGTTAGCACATAAATCACACATGCAAATATAGCAAAAACCCGAAAAACGGTGGGTTAGTCACACACCTTATAACTTGAAGAACTACGCTTTCGATCTCGATACTATCGCTAAGCGATACTACGGTTATTTGCCTACTTTACTGTTCTGACGCTGGTCCACACCCCGGTGGCCAATCCCGAACTATAGAAACGGATCTCTTCTTAAACTTCGTGATAGGAGTTATCCCTAGTATTCCTTGACTAGCACTCGAATCCATCGACAACACTTAATCAGATCAAATGGTTAAACATCTATGTTAAAATCTAACATAACGAATCCAAGGGCTTATCGAATAATCTTACCCAAAACGAATAGAAATCCCGAAAGCTCCTCTTAACCACTGTCGATTTGCCCCTATACCATCATAGTCAAATCGGTCACACTTATAAAACAAAATATGGCCTTAGGCCGAATACTAGCAACCACTTACCTTATTTATCCAAATCCTGAAAATTTACTTCTTGCTCTTGGACTGTCGAAATCCCTATTAACCACTGTAGGAATCGGCTTTAGACACTTAATCCATAAAAATGGCCCTTGGCCGAATAGTACATATCACCTTACCTTAATCTCTGCAAATCCCGAAAAACTCCTTTAATGCTCCCTAACGTTGGCACAAGAGAAACACATTAATATGGCCTTAAGCATATTCGGCAATTCTTAGAAATCAAGGCCTACCCTTGATTTCGGCATACCAAAAGAAAGAGAGAAGAAACCAACTACTTAATAGGAGTACTTGCCAACGTTTGTTTAGAGAGACTAAAAGAAAGTAGTCGAAGGCACCTTCTTTGATGATTCGGCTTTTGAGACCACAAGAGAAGAAAAAGAGATGTTGATGAGGCTCACTAGAGATTCGGCTTATGCTCTAAATAATGACTACACATTCGGCTATGGCTCTCAAAAGAAGATGGGGTATTCGGCTATTGAAGAAATAAAAAGAAAGAATTTGGGGTTGAAAGAAAATAAAAAGAAAAGAAGAGGAGAGGAGTAAAGGAATTTCGGGAAAGCAACACTAAATAAAAACTAACAATTTTTGGGCACTTAACCCCCTCCTTATGACCGAATTTACCAACACCAAGAGCCCCTCAATCGGCCACTACCTCTCCCCCTTATCACATCCCAAAATTCTCTCCAATATTATCTCTTTATCACCCACTTAAAATAAATAAAATAAACAACAATATCCCTTACTAATATCCCATTTAATCTCTTATCCTATCTCCTAAAATAAATAAAAATAAAATCTCATTTAATCTAAATAAAACCATAATTATCCTATATTAAAATAAATAAATAAAACTACAATTATCTTATATCTACCAACTTAAAATAAATAAATAAAACTACACTTATCCTACTCTTAGCCGAAATTTAATAGGAGAAACAAGCTTAATCCTCACCCAATTAGAAGTCCATTTGCCATCCAACCTCTCCCTTTCTTGCCTTGACGCAAAAGCAAAAATAAAACCACCCCTCCTTGCTGCTCACAAGCCTCGAACCCTCGACCTGTTGGAGCCCTTGGATGCAAACTGCAGATAACGCCCAGGCACTTTGCCAAGGCGCTGTTTGTGATATGATTCACCCGGAATTTCTTTTAAGGCCTCTTTCCCTAGCTCCCCCTTGTCTTAGCGCCAAAGCAAAATAAAAACACGCCCATGCCACCGAGGGGATTCGAACCAAGGCCCTTGTCCAGGCGTCATTTCCAGGCCCTTAAATGGCGCATTGCAGCCACTTTACCAAGGCGCTCTTTGTGTCCAAAAGCGCTTATAACTTCCCTTAAGGCCTCCTTAGCCCAATTCCCTTTTTTTAACGCCAAAAATAAAATAAAAGCCCATTTGCTTCCCACGTTGCTCGAACCCCTTCCCCTTGGCACTCTCTTTGACGCAAGCCTTCCAAGCCCCAAGGTAGCGTCCCAAGCCACTTTGCCACATGACTTCCTTGTGTCATAAATCCCACGCAAATTTTCTTAAGGCCTCTTTGCCTAGTTTCCTCTTTTCACTTAATATTCAAATATTTTCCAAAGCTTTCCCTTCCATCCTAGAATTTTAGGAACCCCTACAAATACATCCCAGCATACACTAAAGCATGCTAACACTTGAATTATGCACTAAATGCATAACCCCTAATCTAGGATGTTACAGTTCTACCCCCTTAAAAATAATTTTATCCTCGAAATTACTTACTAAACTAACGGCTGAACAATCCTACTCATCACACTACTCTTACGCTGCGCACTCTGATCTTAATAAAACTATCTTTCCTTCTAGGCACAATCTCTAAGTTCACGTCCCCTAGAACTCATTTCTAACGTCGCGATTTAATATGATTACAAAGTTTTATGCATTAGAACTTTCGTTCCACTTTTTATCCACGAACAAATCTTATGAGAAAGGAGTTTTAGAAGTAGTTCTTTCGATCACACAAAGTTTCAGTTCAAGTTCTCTATTTTAATTCAGAGAATCACATTCACATTCACATTAATCCATCTCGATAGAGACACATTCATTCCTCCTTAGAGGCTCATTCATTCATCAACATAGACATATTCATTCAGTGGTATCCACCACCCACATTCACTATTCGGACACTTTTGTCCGTTTCTATCCCAAGGGTATTAGTCCTATAAGGGTGTTTTGGTAATAAACCGGGGTCAATTCGAAAATATTTTTCAAATTAAAGGTATTTCAGAATTTACAAAATCTCTGGGTTATTTTGTTTTCCAAATCAGAGGTGTTGCAAAAATTTCAGAAATCGAGGTTATTTCGGTAATTTTGAAAGTCAGGGGCAGTTTCGTAAATTCTCCAACTCAGAGTATCTTATTGTTTGTAAAACAGAGGTTTTTGGTATTTTTGTAAAGTAGAAATATTTTAGCAAACGTCGAGGGTATTTTTGAAAATCTTAAAAACTAAGGATATTTTAGTATTTTACAATACAGTGGCATTTTTGTAATTTTGTAAATCGGAGATATTTTGGAAAAATTTTCACAATAATCTTTTACTACAATTAAAAGGGTAATTTAGGGATTTTAAAACTAGGAATTTTATAAAACTGCATGGCTAGTCCCTTTCGGGTTTTAATTATCAGGTTTAGCCCGTGAATAAGTCCTCTTGGTTAGGGTGAACCGTAGCTACGCACCAGGTAGGATTCGAGTAAAGAGGAGGTGAGTCGCTAGGACTGCTTAAATACCAAGCTCTTACCGAATCCACTCCTAGACATGCATACAATGGTTGCCACACCCTAGCTCGGTGACTTAGTCACAGGTTTGTTTAATGGTCCTTAAGTCTTATGTATTCAATGTTGGAGTAGACTAGTCCTAGGGTTCAATAGCCCTGATCTGCTAATCTACGTTCCCATAAAAAGCCCATACCGTTCATATATTCAGTTCACTTTAGAAGTTAGAAGTACTTACCTGGTGGACTTCGGGCCGGAGATACAGGTGCCATGCTAGAATAACCTGAAAAATTTCTTAAAAGTTCATATTTTTTTTGAAAAGCCTATTTTTTGAAAGCATTTTTCGGGCCCAAAACCTCAAAGCTGAGTTTTGAACCGGGCTCTGATACCAAACTGTAACACCCCAAACCCGGCCCACAAGCCCTGACTGGATCTGGTATGTCACTGCGGAAAAACGTTTGAGAAGATTCGACTTAAAGATAAAATCATGACAACTTATTGAGTTTGTAAAATGGGGACCATTTAAAATCTTAAGTAAAGTGTGGTGTTTATAAAAATATCCAGGATTAAAACATTAATATATATTTTAAGATAAAGTTTCTTAGAAAATAAACCGATTTCAAAATAATAATTCAATCGTCAATTTGCTTTAACATAATAAAAATACTCAAATAATTTAATTGGGCCTTATTACAATAAATACTTATTCAAATACTTAAAATATGAAAATGATAGATTCTATTAAATAAGGAAAACAACTTCGCATGGCCACCTTTGTATCCACTCCAACCCGGTCCGATCATCATACATCACTGCGATGTTGGTAAAAGTTGGGTGAGTCATACTGCACTCGAGTGTGTAATTAATCCTTTGAATTTCACCCACATGTTAACCACATAGTAACCCATATATCGGATAACAAATATCATATTCACATATTATCACATTCGGGCTTGGCCCATATTCATATCACTTATCGTGTAACAGGTAATTAACCGCATAATTTCCACATACTTTGGGCTTGGCCCTTTTCTTATTCAATTCACATTCACATCTTGGGCTTGACCCATTTTACGATTCACATTTCACCACATGATTATGCAATTATGCAACCCTGCCCCACCTAATGTCCATCCGTTACACCTACCTTAGCAGACCTGCTGCTCAAGGCCGTGGCTAAACCACCGATCACCTAAGTGACCCCACCTAATGTCCATCCATCACATCTACCTTAGCAGACTTGCTGCTCAAGGCCGTGGCTAATCCACCGATCACCTAAGTGACCCCATATATCTGTATCCACGAGGTGACTCGAGGTTATCCTCTATCTACGGTGATGCACATAGCTATCATCTGCCAGGAGGTAGCACATAGCTGACACTTCACCTTGATGAAGCACCTAGCTAACATCAAGCGCCAATGTAGCACAAGGCTAACATCAGACCACGTACATAATGTACACCCTTTCCTTCCTTCATATCCACATCCCACCCATGCACATCCAGCATGTAATAGTGGCATAATAATAAATGCATGCACATGTTATTAAGGCAGACAATCACATTTTTATAGGCATTATCACATTCACATCAGCACTTTCACATTCTTATCAACAGATAATACTAACCTGATTATCGTTATACCCCTTTTCAGGGTAATCACCACATAACTGCCACTGCACTAGTTAGCACATAAATCACACATGCAAATATAGCAAAAACCCTGAAAATGGTGGGTTAATCACACACCTTATAACTTGAAGAACTACGCTTTCGATCCCGATACTATCGCTAAGCGATACTACGGCTATTTGCCTACTTTGCTGTTCTGACGTTGGTCCACACCCCGGTGGCCAATCCCGAACTACAGAAACGGATCTCTTCTTAAACTTCGGGATAGGAGTTATCCCTAGTATTCCTTGACTAGCACTCGAATCCATCGACAACACTTAATCAGATCAAACGGTTAAACATCTATGTTAAAATCTAACATAACGAATCCAAGGGCTTATCGAATAATCTTACCCAAAACGAATAGAAATCCCGAAAGCTCCACTTAACCACTGTCGATTTGCCCCTATATCGTCATAGTCAAATCGGTCACACTTATAAAACAAAATATGGCCTTAGGCCGAATACTAGCAACCACTTACCTTATTTATCCAAATCCCAAAAAATTACTTCTTGCTCTTGGACTGTCGAAATCCCTATTAACCACTGTTGGAATCGGCTTTAGGCACTTAATCCATAAAAATGGCCCTTGGCCGAATAGTACATATCACTTTACCTTAATCTCTGCAAATCTCAAAAGACTCCTTTAATGCTCTCTAACGTTGGCACAAGAGAAACACATTAATATGGCCTTAAGCATATTCGGCCATTCTTAGAAATCAAGGCCTACCCTTGATTTCGGCATGCCAAAAGAAAGAGAGAAGAAACCAACTACTTAATAGGAGTACTTACCAACGTTTGTTTAGAGAGACTAAAAGAAAGTAGTCGAAGGCACCTTCTTTGATGATTCGGCTTTTGAGACCACAAGAGAAGAAAAAGAGATGTTGATGAGGCTCACTAGAGATTCGGCTTATGCTCTAAATAATGACTACACATTCGGCTATGGCTCTCAAAAGAAGATGGCGTATTGGGCTATTCAAGAAATAAAAAGAAAGGATTGGGGTTGAAAGAAAATAAAAAGAAAAAAAGAGGAGAGGAGTAAAGGAATTTCAGCAAAGCAACACTAAATAAAAACTAACAAATTTCGGCACTTAACCCCCTCCTTATAACCGAATTTACCAACACCAAGAGCCCCTCAATCGGCCACTCCCTCTCCCCCTTATCACATCCCAAAATTCTCTCCAATATTATCTTTTTATCACCCACTTAAAATAAATAAAATAAACAACAATATCCCTTACTAATATCCCATTTAATCTCTTATCCTATCTCCTAAAATAAATAAAAATAAAATCTCATTTAATCTGTAACATCCCCAAACCCGGCCCATTCACTACTTAACAAGAATCTGTTATGTTATTATGAAAGACGGTTGAAAAACTTCATTAACTTAGCATAAAGCATGAAAGAATTCAATTTTTTGAAAACCATGTTCATTTATAGCAATATGAAAACTTTAGAAGTTACAAATTGTTTGAAAATACTTTAGTAACATACTTTTATAAATAGGGTACTGGAATTAAAACCATTTGCACATAGAAATCCAAATTAAATAAACCATGGTTAAAGTAATACCAAAATAATAAAATGGCCTTTATTACAACCCAATAATTAAAATAAAGTACTTATATCAAAACCAAGCATCAAATATTAAATCATCCTCTTCGGCATGGGCCACCTTGTCCTCTTCGATCCCGGTCCAGCTTTATGCAATACTTGAAATGGTTAAAGGAAAAAGGTGAGTCACCAAGACTCAGTGTGCCACCCTCTTTCCCGGATTAACAAAACATCATATACAAACATAATCATGCCTATCATGCATCCAATCAATATGCACCCAATCCTAACCATCCATACACCTTTTCTACCCCGTGTGGTACCAAACCATTAGTGGTGCCAACCATCGGTGACATATAGTCACAATGTGTTACCAAAACACTGGTGTCCCAAAGACACATTACCATCAATGTGGTGCCAAACCACTGGTGTCCCAAAGACACGTTTGTGATACCAAATCACTGGTGACCGAAGTCACAAATCCGATGATGGGGCCAACCCATCGTGTGATACCAAATCACTAGCAGACAATCCCATATCTCAAGTGGGGCCAACCCACGGTGGTGTTAACCACGTGGGGACGAGTCGCAATGAGGTGCCAAACCTCTCGGTGTCCCAAAGACACAAATGTGGTACCAAACCCTTTGGTGACCGTAGTCACAATAATCGAGTGATGGGGCCAACCCATCGTGTGATACCAAATCACCGGCGCCAATCCTCAATACCGCCTTGTGGGGCCAAACCCACGTGGTGCGAAACCACGGGGGCGAGACGCTGAGGTGCCAAACCTCCGGAGGTGCCAAACCTCCGTGACCCAAAGTCACAAAGTTGTGTTACTAAAACATCGGTGCTCGCAAGACAAAATATCACCGCCCTCCACTGCATACAACCCACATCAATCATGCACATGTGTCAAAATATAACATCATGAATGTTTAGTAACGCACATAGGTTTAATCATCAACCAATCAATATATCACAAGCCAGATACATTATGCTTACCAAAAGCATCACAACAGGGACTTACCTGACCCTTTGCCTCATACCTCAATGATATCTCATCCACCTTACTATGGATCCACATAACACACAGTTCATATAAAATCACATAGCATAGCAGTGTAAATGTACACACCAAATAGTAACATATTTATTAACAGAAAGTGTGTGTTTGAACACACCTGCAAGCTTTAACCAAAGAACCAACTAAATCCCTTGATAACCTCGACAACCTTGCTCCTAAAAATCGATCGTATGTAAGATTATCACTCAAACCATTCGGCCAAGACAAACAAATAAACCAAGGGGTTAATGTTAAACTCTTTACCTTGCTATAGGTTTGGTTTCCTACCAAAACCGGAACCAACAATGGTTCTCCTTAGACAATCGGCCAACCCCTAAACAGCAAACAGTTAGTCCCTTGCAACTTGACTTAATGAAACTTAAAAGGGTAAACCAACCACTACTTACCAATACCCACCAATCGATCACCAACAGATATCGACTTCGATCGACTGCTTCGAAATCTCGATTGCCCTTATTCCAAACCCGATTGAGCACTACACAACAGGGGTCCACCCCACTCCAATATTCGGCCAAGAGAACTACTAGGTGAGGGGTAATATTCGGCCAAAATAAGAACAAATGCTAGAAAGGAATTTCGGCAATACCAGGGAGGGATTCGGCTAGGATTTTAAAAGTGAAGTAAAAGAAATATGTGCTAATAGAGTACAATTTCGGTAAGATGGTATTAAGAAAAGAAGAAGAATTTTAGGAGCATAAAGTACAATGGTTTCGGCTTAAAGAAATGGCAAGAATGACATGAGGCATTCGGCTAAGAAGGTAATGAGGATTCGGCATCACAGTTGTAAAGAATGGAAATGAGAGAAATAAAGATCACCATATTCGGCTTTAACAATTTTTAAAGAAAAAGGGAGATGACATTCGGCACCAAAGGTTTTAAGAGAAGAAGAGAAATAGAAAAAGAATGAGGAGGGATATGTAGCTAGATTTGGCAACAAGAGAAATAGAAGAAACAAACACAAGGTCGGCTCGAAGTATAAGCTACTTGAGGATTTTTGGTTTCAAGAAAACATCAAAAGAAATTTCGGCTTAAGGCACCCAAAAGCAAGGCTGACCGAACATCAAAATGCCAAAGAGAAATTCGGCATTCACCCCCCCTTAACACTTCAAAAACCGGCCACAAAGTCACTTGAAGACTCCACCAAACGCCCACCACCTAGAAACTCTCCAAGCCCCTAATTCAAACATGTTTGAACTAGTCAAACTCCACCAATCACTCTTTGCCATCCATCTCACCCATAGACTAGGTCCAAGGCGAGTTTGAACCGCCTACAAACTCCTCCTCCATGCCGCCCAAAAAGAATGCAAAATGGGAGCATTCCACGCCTTGAACCCAAGACCTTCCCTCTCGCAAATGACGCCACATCCTCAAGGCTTTAGTGGCGTCTCACCGCCACTTTGCTAGCCCATCTTATGTGACATAAACCACCGAATATTCTTTTAAGACCCCCAAAACCAAGCTCCCTTCTTTACCCACTAAAAATCAAAAATTTCTTAAAGCCTCCCTACCATCCGGGGTTCTCTAAACCCCTAAAAACATGCCTAAGCCCACAAATAGCCTACCAACACCCGAGATATGCACTAGGTGCATAACCCTAAAACCAGGGGGTGTTACAATGCTACCCTCCTTAAAATAATTTCGTCCTCGAAAATTACTGACTAGACTAACGGTCCATAGACTAATTCCCACACTACGCTATCGCTGCAAGACTCGATCTCCAAGAACTAGCATCTTTTCTAGGCATACTTTCTAAGTCTATACCACAAGTTCTTAAATACTTACTAGCAAAGAACAAACAAGCGACCACCAAAACGAACAACGCAACAAAGAATATCCAACCAAAAGAAGCTTACCCGTGACACATCCAGGCACATCATTATCCTTCTTCCGACGAACCAAAGCTTCACGACCTCGGACCGGAACCATTCCTCCATGTTTGGACCACGACCTCTCGGCCGCTTGTCGACCATCTCTCGCCAGTGCGCAAAGCCTTGACCCATCGTCCGAGTCCTTTTTGGATCCGGGGACAATGCTTAACCAGATGAGACTTGGATCGGCATCTCAAACATTCACGAATCACGATTCCAACACTCGCCAACGTGATATCTTCCGCGACCGAGCACACGGACGATCCGGATTCCCAAAGAATCGACTTAGAAACATGAGCGGATGCCTCGACCCTCGGTCTTTTTCGAGACCTCTCTCAAACGGTTCCGACGATCCCAAGCTCCTCTCATCACGGTTCTTTCCTCTAACTCCATTCTGCCCCTCAGCTCTTTTGACTTCATCGCCTATCTGAGCTTCTTCCACGAAAATAGCGATACCATCGACCACATTGGCTCCTCGCCACTCGCCGAGTACCGCGCAAAGATAGCTTGCGATCATCGAGTCGTCTCCTCTGTCGATCCTCGCCGCTCCGCCTCCACGGTGGTGATGGCACAACACTTTTCGACCCAACGGTTCAGAGATCGCCATCCTACCTCTACCACGCCCCGAGAAATACGACCACGCCCCAGAACTCATCTCTATCGCTTCGATTTAATCGATTAGAATTTTATGCATTAGAAATTTTGTTCCCTTTGTTTAATCCACGAGCAATTTTATGCAATAAAGTTTCCAAGAGTAGTTCTTTCGAGCAATCAAGTTTCATTTCCTACCTGTGGGTAATTTCGTCATTTTTCCTAAAAAGTATTTGGTAATAACTCGTGGTCAAATTTTGAAAATAGATTTCCAATCCCCAAAGTTTACAAAATCTCGAGGGGTCATCTTGGAAAAATTTGTTTTTTCAAACCGGATGTGTTGCAAAAATTTGTAAATCGGGGTTATTTTTGTGATTTTGGAAATCGGGGCATTTTCAGTAATTCCTCAAATCGTAATTTCACAATATTTCACAAAATGAGTTTTTCTAACATTTGGCAGAATAAAAAATATTTCGGCAAAAATCGAGAGAAATCTGAAAATTTAGAAACCAGGGGCCCTTTGGTAATTTTATCAACCGGGGGTATTTTCGTAAATTTTCGCAAACCAAGGAATCTTAATATTTAAAAACTCGAAATTTTGGTATTTTCTGAGTAAAGATCATTTTATCAAAAGTGAGGTAGTATGGTAATTTTACAAAACAGGGGCATTTTTGTAATTTTGCCACTAGGGCATTTTTGGTAATTTTGTAAATCGAAGAACGTCCTTCATCAATCAAATTTAAGGTTTATAAACCAAAGGGGTAAAATTGAAAATTAAAAAGAAGGGTTTTGAAAACAGCAAGACTAATTCCCTTTCGGGTTTTAATAATCGGTTTAGCTTTATGAACAAGTCTTCTTGGTTAAGGCGAAGCAGTAGCTACGCACGGTAGGATTCCTGCGAAGAGAAGGTGAGTCACGAGGACTGCTTAAGTACCTTGCTCTTCCGGATCCAATCCTAGACATGCGTACCAAGGTTGCCACACCTTAACTTGGCGACTTACTTCATAGGTTTGTTTAGGAACTTTAAGTCTTATGCCATTGTTTGAGTAGTCTAATCCTGGGGTCCAACAGATCCTATTATTCTATTCTACAAGCCCAAACTAAGCCCAAATCCATTTATATAAACAAATCACCTCAAGAAAGTCCGAAGTACTTACCTGGTGGACTTCGGGTCGGAGACACAGGTGCCATGCCAGAATATCCTGAAAAAAATATTGTTTATAAAAGCCCACATTTCAAAAGCCCAATTTGAAAACTGTTTCGGGCCCAAAACCCTCAAAGCCGAGTTTTGAACTGGGCTCTGATACCAAATTGTAACATCCCCAAACCCGGCTCATTCACTACGACCGAATCTGGTTATGTTATTGCGGAAAGACGGTTGAAAAACTTCATTAACTTAGCATAAAGCATGAAAGAATTCAATTTTTTGAAAACCATGTTCATTTATAGCAATATGAAAACTTTAGAAGTTACAAATTGTTTGAAAATACTTTAGTAACATACTTTTATAAATAGGGTACTGGAATTAAAACCATTTTCACATAGAAATCCAAATTAAATAAACCATGGTTAAAGTAATACCAAAATAATAAAATGGCCTTTATTACAACCCAATAATTAAAATAAAGTACTTATATCAAAACTAAGCATCAAATATTAAATCATCCTCTTCGGCATGGGCCACCTTGTCCTCTCCGATCCCTGGCCCCAATTTTTTATGCAATACACGAAATGGTTAGAGGAAAAAGGTGAGTCACCAAGACTCAGTGTGCCACCCTCTTTCCCGGATTAACAAAACATCATATACAAACATAATCATGCTCATCATGCATCCAATCAATATGCACCCAATCCTAACCATCCATACACCTTTTCTACCCCGTGTGGTACCAAACCACTGGTGGTGCCAACCACTGGTGACATATAGTCACAATGTGTTACCAAAACACTGGTGTCCCAAAGACACATTATCATCAATGTGGTGCCAAACCACTGGTGTCCCAAAGACACGTTTGTGATACCCAATCACTGGTGACCGAAGTCACAAATCCGATGATGGGGCCAACCCATCGTGTGATACCAAATCACTAGCAGACAATCCCATATCTCAAGTGGGGCCAACCCACGGTGGTGTTAACCACAGGGACGAGTCGCAATGAGGTGCCAAACCTCTGGTGTCCCAAAGACACAAATGTGGTACCAAACCACTGGTGACCGTAGTCACAATAATCGAGTGATGGGGCCAACCCATCGTGTGATACCAAATCACTGGCGTCAATCCCTCAATACCGCCTTGTGGGGCCAACCCACTGTGGTGCGAAACCACGGGGACAAGACGCTGAGGTGCCAAACCTCTGGAGGTGCCAAACCTCTGGTGACCCAAAGTCACAAAGTTGTGTTACCAAAACACTGGTGCTCGTCAGCACAAAATATCACTGCCCCCTCCACTCGTACAACCCACATCAATCATGCACATGTGTCAAAATATAACATCATGAATGTTTAGTAACGCACATAGGTTTAATCATCAACCAATCAATATATCACAAGCCAGATACATTATGCTTACCAAAAGCATCACAATGAGGACTTACGACCCTTTGCACGATACCTCAATGATATCTCATCCACCTTACTATGGATCCACATAACACACAGTTCATATAAAATCACATAGCATAGCGGTGTAAATGTACACACCAAATAGTAACATATTATTAATGTAAAGTGTGTGTTTGAACACACACGCAAGCTTTAACCAAAGAACCAACTAAATCCCTTGATAACCTCGACAACCTTGCTCCTAAAAATCGATCGATGAGAAGATTATCACTCAAACCATTCGGCCAAGACAAACAAATAAACCAAGGGGTTAATGTTAAACTCTTTACCTTGCTATAGGTTTGGTTTCCTACCAAAACCGGAACCAACAATGGTTCTCCTTAGACAATCGGCCAACCCCTAAACAAACAAGCAGTTAGTCCTTTGCAACTTGACTTAATGAAACTTAAAAGGGTAAACCAACCACTACTTACCAATACCCACCAATCGATCACCAACAGATATCGACTTGATCGATCGCTTCAAATCTCGATTGCCCTTATTTCAAACCCGATTGAGCACTACACAACAGGGTCCACCCCACTCCAATATTCGCCAAGAGAACTACTAGGTGAGGGTAATATTACGCCAAAATAAGAACAAATGCTAGAAAGGAATTTTTGGCAATACCAGGGAGGATTCGGCTAGGATTTTAAAAGTGAAGTAAAAGAAATATGTGCTAATAGAGTACAATTTGGTAAGATGGTATTAAGAAAAGAAGATGAATTTTAGGAGCATAAAGTACAATGGTTTCGGCTTAAAGAAATGGCAAGAATGACATGAGGCATTCGGCTAAGAAGGTAATGAGGATTCGGCATCACAGTTGTAAAGAATGGAAATGAGAGAAATAAAGATCACCATATTCGGCTTTAACAATTTTTAAAGAAAAAGGGAGATGACATTCGGCACCAAAGGTTTTAAGAGAAGAAGAGAAATAGAAAAAGAATGAGGAGGGATATGTAGCTAGATTCGGCAACAAGAGAAATAGAAGAAACAAACACAAGGTCGGCTCGAAGTATAAGCTACTTGAGGATTTTTGGTTTCAAGAAAACATCAAAAGAAATTTCGGCTTAAGGCACCCAAAAGCAAGGCTGACCGAACATCAAAATGCCAAAGAGAAATTCGGCATTCACCCCCCCTTAACACTTCAAAAACCGGCCACAAAGTCACTTGAAGACTCCACCAAACGTCCACCACCTAGAAACTCTCCAAGCCCCTAATTCAAACATGTTTGAACTAGTCAAACTCCACCAATCACTCTTTGCCGTCCATCTCACCCATAGACTAGGTCCAAGGCAGAGTTTGAACTGCCTACAAACTCCTCCCTCCATGCCGTCCAAAAAGAATGCAAAATGGGAGCATTCCACAGCTTGAACCCAAGACCTTCCCCTCCTGCAAATGACGCCACATCCTCAAGGCTTTAGTGGCGTCTCACCTGCCACTTTGCTAGCCCATCTTATGTGACATAAACCACCTGAATATTCTTTTAAGACCCCCAAAAACCAAGCTCCCTTCTTTACCCACTAAAAATCAAAAATTTCTTAAAGCCTCCCCTACCATCCAGGGTTCTCTAAACCCCCTAAAAACATGCCTAAGCCCACAAATAGCCTACCAACACCCGAGATATGCACTAGGTGCATAACCCCTAAAACCGGGGTGTTACATAATCTAAATAAAACCATAATTATCCTATATTAAAATAAATAAATAAAACTACAATTATCTTATATCTACCAACTTAAAATAAATAAATAAAACTACACTTATCCTACTCTTAGCCGAAATTTAATAGGAGAAACAAGCTTAATCCTCACCCAATTAGAAGTCCATTTGCCGTCCAACCTCTCCCTTCCATGCCTTGACGCAAAAGCAAAAATAAAACCATCCCTTCTTGCTGCTCACAAGCCTCGAACCCGCGTCCTGTTGGAGCCCTTGGATGCAAACTGCAGATAACGCCCCAGCCACTTTGCCAAGGCGCTGTTTGTGATATGATTCACCCAGAATTTCTTTTAAGGCCTCTTTCCCTAGCTACCCATTGTCTTAACGCCAAAGCAAAATAAAAACACGCCCATGCCGCCAACGGGATTCGAACCAAGGCCCTTGTCCAGACGTCATTTCCAGGCCTTTAAATGGCGCATTGCAGCCACTTTACCAAGGCGCTCTTTGTGTCCAAAAGGGCCTATAACTTCCCTTAAGGCCTCCTTAGCCCAATTCCCTTTTTTTAACGCCAAAAATAAAATAAAAGCCCATTTGCTTCCCACGTTGCTCGAACCCCTTCCCCTTGGCACTCTCTTTGACGCAAGCCTTCCAAGCCCCAAGGTAGCGTCCCAAGCCACTTTGCCACATGACTTCCTTGTGTCATAAATCCCACGCAAATTTCCTTAAAGCCTCTTTGCCTAGTTTCCTCTTTTCACTTAATATTCAAATATTTTCCAAAGCTTTCCCTTCCATCCTAGAATTTTAGGAACCCCTACAAATACATCCCAGCATACACTAAAGCATGCTAACACTTGAATTATGCACTAAATGCATAACCCCTAATCTAGGATGTTACATAATAAGTGATGTCTAGGTGGATTCTTCCTTGGGTGTTGCCTCTCTCATATAGTTGTCTAAAAGTATTTTTCCAATTCATTCTTTGTCGTGCTTTTAATTAATTTTAGTTTAAAAGAAATCACTCCAATTCTTAGGCTAGATAATAAGAAGATAGTAATTACTAGTACTCTTGGTCCTTGAGGATACGATATTTTCGGTCTTACCATAACTATACTATTAAACGATAGGTGTGCTTGCCTTTATTGTGATCGTAGTTAGTTAAAGGCACATCAAGTTTTTGGCGCCGTTGCCGGGGACTAAGTTATTAGGAACACTTAATTTTTATTACTTTAGCCATTTTTACTTTTATTTGCAATTTATTTTTCTTTTTTATTTTAATTCACTAACTTTTCACTTTCTTTGCTTCTGGCAGGAGTCTCTAGTTTATGACTAGAAGAAACCCGTCAAGACCTTTACTTTTTGACAGTGAGATATAAAGTACCGCTCGCAGAAACCGAAGAGAAATCAGGCAAATTCTACAGTATATAGAAGAAGAGCAAGAGTAAGATACTAATATTATCGAGGAGATGGCTAATAATAATCCACTACCTCCGGTGGTTGCCGAAAATCCTGCTCTTCGTACTATGTATGATTATGATAACCTTAATTTAACAGGAACTGAATCAAGCTGAAACACCCCAAACCCGGCCCACGAGCCTTGACCGGATCTGGTATGTTCCTCGAGTAAAACAGTTCAAAATTCTTTTGTTACTTTGGAAAAACTGTGTGATTTTGAAAGAAAGATTATTTTTGGGTTGGGCTCGAGTTGGAAACAAGTTTATCTTATATTGAAAACCATTTGTTTTAGGGTGTCCAAAACAATTAGAGGTTATCTTTTTTAAAATTAATTTACTCAATCTTTAACTTAATAACAATTCGTAACATAATAAAAAAAATAAAATAGTTCAACTATGGCCTTATTACATCAAAATTTAAAACCCGAAATGAATTCAAAGTATTTAAAATATAAACATGTCCAAAATCAAATAAATCCTCGAACTGAGCATGGCCACCATCAAGTTCCTGCCGACCCGGTCCATCACTGATCATCACCTGAAAAATATTCCCACAACGGGGTGAGTCATACAGACTCAGTGTGTACAACCAACACTAAGTCCAACAGTTTAGGCATAACAATCCATTCAAATACATTTAGCAGAATAAAGAGAATGATGCAAACCCGAACCCAAAACCTAGGTACCATCCGCTGCACATCACCCGTACCAACCTGCACACCATGGGGACTACTAAGTCAACCCTCCATCCGCTACACACTATCGAAGGCAGTTGCTACAGTCGACGTGCTCATCGCCCTTATATATTGTGGCATAGCCACCAGATAACAATTTGTGTCAAGAGACACCACATTCAGATACTGTGACCGAAGTCACCACATTCACTTCCCCTTTCATAAAAACCCATATGCCCATGTCATACATATCATGCACAGATTATGCCCCATTCTTTACTTCACATTTTGATAATTTCATATATGCTATAACAGATCACATTATAATCCTAGTAGAAGTAGGAAAACGTACATGAGTACTTTGTACCATTGCATGGTACCCTTGGCCACATTCACATATATATTTATTAAGTTTATTTCCTTAAATCTATTAAGGGATAGTGTGGGGTACACACCTGATTCACTTAGCAAGATCAATGAAATCCCGATCTAAGCATTAGACCTTTAATCCCTTGTTGTCGATTTGTTACTGCACAAATCCCGAAACTTTGCTATGTTCCTTCTTATAATCGGTCACCACTAGATCACCTAAATGGTTAGTTTTCGATTTTAACAATTAAGAAAAAGGTCTAAGTTTGGTAAATAGGGCCTTGGTCGAATGTATAGGTGCTCTTACCTTGCATTTTCAATTTCCAAAATCCTTGTATACCACTGTCGACTTGCAATTTCAATCCTCACCAAGTGGTCCTTGCTTCTTTAATGATGTCGAGATCCCCTATGACTTCATGTTAGATCTAATCTTAACCATAAAACATAATAGAATGGCCGAATGTCACATAACTTACCTTGGATTTGTAAATCCCGAAACCTCCTTATAGTCGACTAGAGACAGATCCCAAAAGAGTCTTCCATAGTTTCGGCCAAAGACATTGATAGAGTTAGATTTCCTAGTTTTCGACAAGCCTAAAAAAAAAGAATGAAAACCGAATGACAATTGGCCCTTACCCTTAATACAAAAGTCGACAGCACCTTTGCTTGAAGCTCCAAAGATATTCGGCTATGGCCTAGATGTGGATCAACAATTTCGGCTTTTGAGCAAGTGAAGGAATCAGCTTTAACAAGGGTAAAGAGGAAGGATATGAAGCTTTTAGGGGTTACGGCAATGGTGAACCAAGGAGTATGAGGGTTCAACTAGAACAAATAAGAGAAAAGAAAACTTAGAGAGAGATAGAGTGGAAATTCAGCTAGAGAAAAAAGATGAGAAGGAAAAGAAAAGCAAAGTAAAAAGATGGACACTCTTGCTAAGGATTTCGGCTAACACTCAAACACTAGCCTTTCCTTGCTTTTCTCCTATTTTAACTCTTCTTCCTTTATTCAAAATAATTAAAAATAAATTTATAATTATCCCCTTAGCTTTAGCCGAATTTTTAAAAGAATCCAAACCCATCTAAAACTCCTTCCTCAGTCCCCCCTATGCCGTCCACCTCTACTCCCTATTTGCCAAAAATTAAAGTCCCAAAATATTGCTTCCCTTATGACTCAAACCTTGGCCCATCTGCACCTGTTGTGGCGTCATTTCCAGAGGCCCTAAGTGGCGCCTCCAAGCCACTTTTCTAAGCCCGTTTGTGCGTCATATTTTCCCTACTAATTCTCTTAAGACCTATCAGGCCTAGCTCCCTTTCCTAGATTTAAAATCTAATAATTTCTAAGGCATTTATCTCTATTCTAGAGCTCCTAAAATTCATATCACACAATCAAAACATACGTACGCATGCTTCTACATATTTTCAACAATAATTCATAAGCCATAATTTTCGAGATATTACAGTTCTACCCCCTTAAAATAATTTCGACCTCAAAATTACCTGGCTGAAATAAGTGAGGGTATTGTTGTCGCATCGCCTCCTCTGGCTCCCACGATGTTTCTTCTGATCCATGATTTCGTCATAGCACTTTGACCAGAGGAACTGACTTCCTCCATAACACTTTCACATCTCGCTCCAAGATCTGAATTAGCTCTTCCTAGTAGGACAAATCTGATCTCAGCTCTACCTCCTCAACTGGCACTATGTGAGATGGATCTGATCGGTAACGACGTAGCATAGAAACATGGAATACGTCGTGCATCTGCTTCAACTCCGAAGGCAACTCTAACGATATGCCACTGGTCCAACTCGCTTCAATACCCGATAAGGTCCTATAAACCTTGGACTTAGCTTCCCTTTCCGACCAAATCTCATCACCTTTTTCCAAGGCGAAACCTTAAGAAATACTTGATCTCCCACATCAAATTCTATTTCCTTCCGTTTGAGATCTGGGTACGATTTCTACCTATCAGATGCTTCCTTCAACCGTGCCCGAATTACCTCAACCTTTTCTTCAGACTCTGCCACAATCTCTGGACCCAAAACTCAATGTTCCCCTAATTCAGTCCAACACGTAGGAGTGCAACACTTCCGTCCATACAACGCTTCATATGGTGCCATCCGAATACTAGCCTGATAGCTGTTGTTGTAGGCAAACTCTGCTAAAGGCAAATAGTCCTCCCAACTTCCTCTGAAATCCATCACACAGCCTCTCAACATATCCTCTAACACTTGGATTACCCATTCAGACTGCCCGTCTGACTGCGGATGAAAAGTCGTAGTGAAATCCAACTTAGTGCCTACAGCTTGATGTAAAGCCTTCCAAAACCGAGACGTAAACCTTGGGTCTCTATCTAAAATGATTGATGCCGGCACTTCATGCAACCTTACAATTTCTGCCACATACAATTTCGCCAACTTTTGCAAAGAGTAGTCAACTCGCACTGGTAAGAAATGCGCGGACTTTGTCAATCGATCTACTACTACCCAAACTGAGTCCTTCTTAGTAGGCATAAGGGGAAGCCCACTAACAAAGTCCATGGTGATTCTCTCCCACTTCCACTGCAGAATCTTGATTGGCTGAAGTAACCCTGACGGAACCTGATGTTCAGCCTTAACTTGCTGACATGTCATACACTTGCCGACAAATTTCAGAACTTCCCGTTTTAGACTGTGCCACCAAAGCTCGTTCCTTAGATCTCTGTACAACTTAGTACCTCTGGGATGCATAGCATAAGGGCTACTATGCGATTCCTGAAGGATCTTCTGTCTTAGCTCCTTATTCTTAGGCAACACAGTACTCCCTCGTCATTAATACCATAATCTCCCATCTCTCCATTCTGTACTTGCTGTAACTTGGTACTTAGGTCTTCATCCTATAACTGACTTTCTTTCACCTCATTCAACCATAACGGCTTAACTTGCAATTCTGCCAGCAAACTTCCATCGTCATACAAGCTCAGATGTGCGAACATCGCCCTCAGTTCTGACATCACTTTCTAACTTAAGGCATCTGCCACTACATTCGCCTTGCCTGGGTGATACTCTATGGAACAATCATAATCCTTTAACAACTCCACCCACCTTCGCTGTCTCAGGTTCAACTCCTTCTGAGTCAATAAGTACTTAAGGCTCTTGTGGTCTGTATAGATTATCGACTTTTCGCCATAAAGATAGTGCCTCCACACCTTGAGTGCAAAGACCACTGCAGCCAATTCCAAATCGTGAGTCAGATAGTTAACTTCATGCGGCCTTAACTGTCGCGACGCATAAGCGACTACTTTCCCGTCTTGCATTAACACGCATCCCAATCTTGTATGAGAAGTGTCACAGTACACTACAAAATCTTTCCCTGCCTCAGGCAGAATTAGAACAGGAGCTTCAGTCAAGACCCTCTTAAGCTTTTCAAAGCTCTCTTGTTGCTTATCCGTCCATACGAAAGGTACTTCCTTCCTCAACAACTTCATCAGAGGTGCGGCTATTGATGAAAATCCTTCCACAAACCTTCTGCAGTAGCCTGCCAATCCCAAGAAACTACGAATCTCAGCCACAGACTTAGGTGGCTTCCAATCCAACACTGCCTCAATCTTCCTAGGATCCACCCTTATTCCTTCAGCAGACACCATATGTCCTAAGAATGCAACTTCCTTAAGCCAAATTCACACTTGCTGAATTTGGCATAAAGCTTCTTCTCCCTTAACACTTGCAACACTATCCGGAGATGCTCATCATGCTCCTCTTCAGACTTGGAATACACTAAGATGTCGTCTATGAATACGACGACGAACCTATCCAAGTAGGGTTGGAAAACCCGGTTCATCATATCCATGAACGCGGCTGGGGCGTTCGTCAAACCAAACGGCATCACTAAGAACTCATAGTGCCCGTATCTTGTTCGGAAAGTCGTCTTATGAATATCTGCCTCTTTCATCTTAAGTTGATGATAACCCGACCGTAGATCTATCTTTGAGAATACTGCCGCCCCTTAAGCTGATCGAATAAGTCATCTATCCTTGGCAAAGGATACTTGTTCTTAATGGTCAGCTTATTCAACTGACGATAATTTATGCATATACGTATAGTTCTGTCCTTCTTCTTCACAAACAAGATCGGTGCTCCCTACGGAGACACACTGGGTCGGATAAACCCACGATCCATCAACTCTTGGATTTGAGCCTTGAGCTCAACCAACTCCTTTGGTGCCATTCTATATGGGGCAATTGACACACGAGTCGCATTTAGGTAGCAAGTCAATTCCGAACTCCACTTCTCTATCTGGGGGTATTCCAGGTAATTCCTCCGGAAACACATCTTCAAAATCCCTTATAGTTCTAACTCCACTAACACCTTCTTCCTTTGCATCCAACGCACTAACGAAAGTCAAGAAAGCCTTGCACCCTTTCCGAACCATCTTTACAGCCTTAAGAGCAGAAACTACGTTAGACAAGTAGTTTCTTCTCTCTCCTATCATAATTACCACCTCATCCTCCGGGGTCCTTAATTCTATTCACTTGGCTGCACAATCCAACACAGCCCGATGTTCCACTAGCCAATCCATGCCGAGTATGAGATCGAATTCTCCAAAAGGTAGTTCCATTAAGTCGGCAGAAAATACTACTCCTTGAATTTCTAAAGGAACACTCCGAAAGATTTTATTCACCACTACAATTTGACCTAGTGGGCTTACTACAGTTATCTCCCTATCAAAAAGTTCAGAGGCTATGCCTAGTTTTTCCACTACACTACATGCAACATAGGAATGGGTCGAGCCCACATCAATCAGAGCAACATAAGGTTTACCGAATACAAGGAACGTACCGGTTATGACGTCCGGCGCATCTCCATCCTCCCTCCGGCGAACCGCATACACTAGACCCGGCTGTCTTGCCTCAGTATTAGCAACACCTCTGCCCGGTGTTCCACGTCCTCTGCCAGTACCATTACCTCGGCCATTCGGACCACGACCTCCACCGGTCGCTGTCCACCTGCCGCGGCTGATTAACGATGCCCGAGCCGCTAGTCGACTCCCATCTGGTTTCATAGGATAGTCCTTAATCATATGGTCCTTAGACCCACACTTAAAGCATCATCCCATCTTTTTCCAACACTCACCTAAGTGCTTCTTCCCACACTGATCACAAGTACGATACTGCCCTCCTGAGGCAACTTGCTGACCTCGCGGCCCATCAACTCTAGGCCTCTTCTGCACATTTCCAGACGATCCTGATGATCCATAACCTCTCTTCTGTCTGTTCCGATCAGAGTTCTGCTTTACCGCGTCCTTAATTCCCTCGGCTACCTTAGCCTTTTCTACCAATGTAGAAAACTCTCGCTCCTGATGTGGGGCTATCAACAACCTTAGGTCATCCCTGAGTCCGTCCTCAAATCGGACACATCGCTTATGCTCCGTAGCCACTACTCCACGAGTATATCGACTTAACCTTAAAAATTCAGCCTTATACTCTGCCACGGACTTATTCCCTTGAACCAGCCTCAGAAATGCCTTCCTCTGTGCATCAGTATAACGCGTACCAACATACTTCTTCTGGTACACCGCCTTAACATACTCCCAGGTCAGATCCTCAGCCGTGGCACCATCCCTAACTGTGAGCCACGATTGATATGCTTCATCACGTAGCAGCACCACCAACCCTTTCAACTTTTCCTCAGCAGTCAGATCGAGCTCATCCATGATCCGCTCGCCGCCTAACCAACGATCACCAGATCTGGGTGCCACACCGATACTCCACGAAACACCTCGCTCCGTTAGCTCGGAGTCGCCGGTCTGATTTTCGAGCTCCCATATTTCCTCCAAAGACCACCACCATATTCGTAACTCGCAAAGCCACGACTGCGATATAGCATCATCACCCATTTGATCTTGCTGTTCAGTACCAATAGCTGGTGGTGGTGGTGGTACTTCATTCTCAGATCCTTGACCCGACCTAACGGGTTCCGACACGATCATTCGGCCTCGACCACGTCCACGCACATTGCGACCACGTCCCCTAGAGCTCATTTCTACAATCGCATTTTACTCTAATTAAGAAATTTTTATGCATTAGTATATGTTCCACTGATTATCCGCGAAGAAATTTTTATGAAAGAAGTTTATGAGTAGTTCTTTCGATCAATCAAAGTTTCAAGTTCTCTATCCTAATTCAGAGAAACACATTCATCCAAACATTCATTCAGTAATACCTAGCACACACATTCATTACCCTAACATCTTTGTCTTATTCCTATCCTAGGGGTATTTTAGTCATTTTCCCTACAGGGGTATTTTGGTAATAAACCGGGGTAACTTCCAAAAATCCTTATAAATCAAGGTATTTCAAAGTTTGCAAAACTTGAGGGTTCTTTTGAGAATTTGTTTTCCAACTCGGTGTTGTTGCAAAAATTTTGGAAATCGGGGGTCATTTTGGTAATTTTTGTAAAACAGGGGTAATTTCATAAATTTTCTAAATCAAGGTGTCTTAGTATTTTGTAACGATAAAGTTTTGGTTATTTTTGTAAAATCAAAAAAGTTTATTAAAATCAGGGGTAGTATGGAAATTTTGAAATCCAAGGGTATTTTAGTAATTTTACAGCCAGGGGTATTTAGGTAATTTTGCAAATCAAAAATTCTCTGAAAATTTTCCAAAATAAGTTTTTGCTACTATTTAAAAGGGTAATTTGGTGATTTTAAAACTAGGGTTTTCATAAAAATACGGCTAGTCCCTTTCGGGTTTTAATTATTGGGTTTAGCCCGTGAGTAAGTCCTCTTGGTTAGGGTGAACCGAATCTACGCACCAGGTAGGATTCCAGCGAAGAGGAGGTGAGTCACTAGGATCGCTAAGTACCTGTGCTCTTAGGATCCAATCCTAGACATGCGCACAAAGGTTGCCACACCCTAACTCGGCAACTTAGCCACAGGTTTGTTTACTTAGGCACTTAAGTCTTATGTAATTATTAGGGTAAACTAGTCCTAAGGTTCAAGTACCTATCATACTTTTCTACGTTCCATTTCTACCCTTCTACAGTTCATACTATAAATCACGCAAATGGATAGGAGTACTTACCTGGTGGACTTCGGGTCGGAGACTTGGGTGCCATGCCTGAAAACCTGCTCTTTTCATAAAGGTTTTTTCTCAAACTTGTTTGGGCCTTATTTTAAAACGTTATGGGCTTTAAACCCAAGGCCGAGAGTTTAAAATTGGGCTCTGATACCAAGCTGAAACACCCCAAACCCGGCCCACGAGCCTTGACCGGATCTGGTATGTTCCTCGAGTAAAACAGTTCAAAATTCTTTTGTTACTTTGGAACAACTGTGTGATTTTGAAAGAAAGATTATTTTTGGGTTGGGCTCGAGTTGGAAACAAGTTTATCTTATATTGAAAACCATTTGTATTAGGGTGTCCAAAACAATTAGAGGTTATCTTTTTTAAAATTAATTTACTCAATCTTTAACTTAATAACAATTCGTAACATAATAAAAAAAATAAAATAGTTCAACTATGGCCTTATTACATCAAAATTTAAAACCCGAAATGAATTCAAAGTATTTAAAATATAAACATGTCCAAAATCAAATAAATCCCCGAACTGAGCATGGCCACCATCAAGTTCCTGCCGACCTCCTTATAGTCGACTAGAGACAGATCCCAAAAGAGTCTTCCATAGTTTCGGCCAAAGACATTGATAGAGTTAGATTTCCTAGTTTTCGACAAGCCTAAAAAAAAGAATGAAAACTGAATGACAATTGGCCCTTACCCTCAATACAAAAGTCGACAGCACCTTTGCTTGAAACTCCAAAGATATTCGACTATGGCCTAGATGTGGATCAACAATTTCGGCTTTTGAGCAAGTGAAGGAATCAGCTTTAACAAGGGTGAAGATGAAGGATATGAAGCTTTTAGAGGTTACGACAATGGTGAACCAAGGAGTACGAGGGTTCGACTAGAACAAATAAGAGAAAAGAAAACTTAGAGAGAGATAGAGTGGAAATTCAGCTAGAGAAAAAAGATGAGAAGGAAAAGAAAAGCAAAGTAAAAAGATGGACACTCTTGCTAAGGATTTCGGCTAACACTCAAACACTAGCCTTTCCTTGCTTTTCTCCTCTTTTAACTCTTCTTCCTTTATTCAAAATAATTAAAAATAAATCTACAATTATCCCCTTAGCTTTAGCCAAATTTTTAAAAGAATCCAAACCCATCTAAAACTCCTTCCTCAGTCCCCCTTATGCCGTCCACCTCTACTCCCTATTTGCCGAAAATTAAAGTCCTAAAATATTGCTTCCCTTGTGACTCGAACCTTGGCCCATCTGCACCTGTTGTGGCGTCATTTCCAGAGGCCCTAAGTGGCGCCTCCAAGCCACTTTTCCAAGCCCGTTTATTCGTTATATTTTCCTTACTAATTTTCTTAAGACCTATCAGGCCTAGCTCCCTTTCCTAGATTTAAAATCTAATAATTTCTAAGGCATTTATCTCTATTCTAGAGTTCCCAAAATTCATATCACACAATCAGAACATACGTAGGCATGCTTCCACATACTTTCAACAATAATTCATAAGCCATAATTTTCGAGATATTACACAAGCATTGTTAGACTTGCTGTTGCTGTAAATAATTTTGAACTGAAACCTAACACTATTCAGATGATTCAACAGTTTGTTCAGTTTGATGGTTTGCAGGATGAGGATCCAAACAATCACTTGGCAAATTTTCTAGAATTATGTGACACCTTTAAAATTAATGGCATTTCTGATGATGCCATTCGTTTACGGTTATTTCCCTTTTCAATGAGAAAAAAAGCTAAACAATGGTTGAACTCGTTACCACGAGGTTCTATCACTACTTGGGAACAAAAGACCGAAAAATTTTTACTAAAATATTTTCCGCTGGCTAAAACAGAAAAGTTGAGGAATGATATCTCTTCTTTTGTGCAGATGGATTTAGAAACACTTTACGATACATGGGAGAGATACAAGGATCTACTGAGAAGGTGCCCTCACCATGGGTTACCATTATGGCTACAGGTTCAAACCCTTTACAACGAGGTGAACCCCTCAACTAGGCAATTGATTGATACAACCGCCGGTGGTACACTAAACAACAAAACACCTAAGGCTACTTACAAATTCATTGAAGAGATGTCACTAAATAACTATTAGTGGCAAGTCATGAGGACGAAGCCAACAAAAGCCACTAGTGTTATCAACCTCAACGCAGTCACCATGTTATCAAACCAGGTAGAGCTTTTAAATAAAAAGATTGATGGTTTTTGTGGTTCTTTGCAGGTACATCAAATAATGCAGTGCGATAAAAATGGATGAGGGACGAACAATACTGAATACCCACCCTACAATCCTGGCATAGAAAGCGAACAGATGAACTATATGGGTAATAATTCTAGACCTCAGAATAATCCCTATAGTAACACTTACAATCCAGATTGGAGGAACCACCCAAACTTCTCATGGGGTGGTCAAGGAAATCAAATACAGCAACCCCTCCAAGCTTTCAACAAAGCAACCCTACCCGCAAGAGAAGAAGCCGAACCTTGAGAAGATGCTAACAAAATTCATCGCGGTGTCAGAAACTCGTTTCCAAAACACCGAAACAGCACTCAAAAATAAGCAAGCATCGATTCAAGGGCTCGAGAACCAAATAGGTCAGCTTGCTAAGCTGATCTCTGAGCGACCACAAGGCAGCCTACCAAGCAACACTGAAACTAACCCAAAGGAGCAATTTCATACCATCACTGCTCACGATAGTGAATGGTTAGACGAGCCAAACCCAAGGCAAGAGAACGAGGTAGATAAAGGTAAGGTTGAGGTAAGCCATAATAAACCAAAATCAGTAAGTACATAGTATAAACCTTGTGTGCCATACCCCAATGCGATGAAGAAAGACCGCACAGATGAACAATTCGATAAATTTCTTAAACTTCTAAAAAAATTACATATTAACTTACCGTTTATTGAAGCTCTTTCGCAGATGACCAATTCAGCAAAATTTCTAAAAGAGCTTTTATCAAACAAACGGAAGCTAGACGATGCGTCGCATGTGGAGCTAAATGCAGTGTGCTCAGTAATTTTACAAAATAAACTACCCCGCAAATTAAAAGATCCAGGGAGTTTTATGATTACTTTCTTAATTGTGGTTTATCTGTTAATAATGCTTTAGCTGACTTAGGGGCAAGTATCAATGTCATGCCTTATAAAATGTTTAAACAGTTAGGTCTCGGGAAACCCAAACAAACTAGGATGAGCATTCAATTGGCTGATAAAACCATTAGAGTTCCTATGGGTATAATTGAAGATGTACTAGTAAAAATTGATAAATTCAAATTCCCAGTAGAGTTTGTTGTTTTAGACATGGATGAGGATAGTGACGTTCTTTTAATTTTAGGACGACCCTTTTTAGCAACTGCTAGGACTATTATAGATGTTGGTACAGGTGAGTTAATACTTCGTGTAGGTGATGACACGATTAAACTCCAAGCTCGTGATTCTGTTAGGATATCTAGTGATCAAGATGATATTACGAGTTCTGTAAATGTTAATAACCTTGTGGCTCAACATTCTTTGCAGGAAACACCTCGAAAAACGTGATAGAGCCACGGTCCAGTTTATATGACACAAACAGAACAAATCATGAAGAAAGAAGACTACAAATCGATGAACTAGATGAATGGTGGACACATATCTAGGAGAAATTGAAAGTACACGAAGAAAAATCGAAGCAACTCAATAATAAGCTTAAAGGTGAAACAAATCACTTCAAGGTTGGGGACCAGGTACTGTTAGATGCAACCGACCCTCGAATAACCACTTCAGAGCGAAATACAAACAGTGCGACTCCTTTTACAATACTTAAGTTCTTTCCATACGGAACGGTCGAGGGAACTCACTCTAATTTCGACACTTTTAAGGTAAATATTACTCGACTCAAACCATATGTTGATAGAATTGATAGTAAGAAAGAGGAGTTTCAACTCCGTAAACCACCATGACCATACGAATGAGAGGTAAGTCGAGCTTAGACTCTAAATAAGCGCTCTCGAGAGGCAACCCGAGCATTAACCCTACTAATTAGTTTATTTTTACTTCTTTTTATGTTTAAATGCATGTTTTTGACTCACATGGCCTGGACACATGGTCGTGTCCTATACCGTGCGGAAACAGGATGAAAATTTTTCCCAAAACACGGGCTGCGGTAAATGCCACAACCATACGATGCGGCCATGGTCGAAACTAACTAAAGCACACGGGTTTTTGACACACCCGTACCTATAGACCATGGTCGACACTAACTAAGGAACACAAAAGGTTATTAAATCCACACGGGCGTGCCTTAAGACCATGGGCAATACTGAGTGAATGACACAGACGTGCAACATGCCGTACCCATAAGCCGTGGTTGATACTGATCAATCAACATGGGCGTGGAAACCTCTACACAGGCGTGGGAGAAATGAACGGAGCATCACACGGTCGTGCGATTCGGCCGTGTGACCTAACACCCCCAGGGCACACGGGCGTGGTCCGCATTTTTATTTAAACCCCCTTATTCTATTCACTTTCTTACACAAATCTTCTTCCTGATCGTGTGTCAGAGTCCTAAAAATTTATATAATGAATGATCGAGCCTAAAAACTAACTGTGACAATGATTGAGGCAAGTGCATCTATCGAACAATAGTATAGTTTAGTGGCAAGACCGGAATGCCGAACCCAAAGGAACCAAAAGTACTAATACTGACTTTCTTTCTATTATTTAGCCTAAAAATTAAGGAATTGTTTGTTAATCTAAAATTAACTAGCTGCGACAAAGAGAATGAATTGGGGAAAATACTTATGGGAAAAACCAATTGATTAAGATAATACCCCAGGAAAAATCCACCTAGACTTCACTTGTTATTTAACTCTGAACCAGACGATTTATTCACTTGACTTGATCCGTAGGATTCCCTAATTTATATTAATACCTCTCTCGAGGATACTAACATCTAACCCTAGGTTGATTAATTGAAATCGTTTTCTAATTAAAACCCCTAGAATTGCATTAACTCGATCTGGACTCCCATATTAGGTTTGACCCTAATCGAGTAGGTTTTCATCATCCTATCTCTAGGGTTGCGATCAACTCCGCTTAATTATACTAGATCTACTATTAAACAGGGAATATTCTTCATCCACCTAAGCACATCAATACTTGAATCAATATCCTGAAATATCAAAGCAAGAATTAAGAACACATAATTAAGAACAAATCAAGTATTTATTATATAGTTCAGAAAACAATAACAAGATCCGTCTTAGGTTTTATCCCCCTCAGGTATTTAAGGGGTGTAGTTCATAATTATAAAGGAATACATCTCAGAAGAAAATATAAAACAAAACATAAGAAAAACCCTAAAACCTCTTGAATGAATTTGAGGGGAAGATCCTCCGTTTTGAGTATAACCCCGGCTTCTTGAGATGAATCAACTGGCTTTCTTCGAGTAAATCCCACAATTCTGGCCTCTCTGGCTTGGCTCTTTGGCCTAACTGGACACCGCTTTCAAAGGTTGCACTTAGGGTGTTTATAGGCTTTCAAATGTCTTTCTTCGCCCCTAAGTATCCTAATCCAAGTGAGATTAAAACAGGTCGCGGCAGGGACACGCCCGTGGCACACTCTCGTGTAAGTTGAGGCCAGGCTGTGGTTGGGTCTGCTAAGGAGGCACGGCCGCGTGGCTTAGGCCCAGGCCGTGTGCAATTCGTACTTTGGCCCATTTTCTCTGTTTTTGGCCCATTTCTCATTCTTTTCATCTTCTAGTGCTCTCCTAAGTATAAAACATGAAATTAAAGGATTAGGAGCACCCAATTCCATAATTCAAGGCTTAAATCATCCAAAAGTATGCTAAATGTGGGATTAAAATATGTATATATTACAGTTTATCAAATACCCCCACACTTAAGCATTTGCTTGTCCTCAAGTAAAATTCTCAACTCACAATTAAAATGAACTTCCTTGATTCATAATATTCATCGATAATGTTCCATCATAATTCAAAAATAATTCATACATTGATAATTTAAGTAGAAGGATCCTAAAGATTCAAACAATCAAAGTCATAATTTTTGTAGCATGAAAATCTAGGTCTTTCCCCTTACCTAAATAATAATATTTAATTCAAAATTGACAAGAGTTGACATCTTTACTAAAGATTCACTCAAATCACTCAAAGTGTTTAAAAATTAAGCACTCAAAAGTCGAACATGAAAAGTTAATCCCATAAGCTTGTATGAAAATCAAATCTCCACCACTGTAAAATGAGATGATACACAAATCAAAAAGTCTTTAAAAAGGTAAAGGTGTGGATAAAGGCTGAATTAGAAAGTTAGAATCGAGATCGAATTCACAATTTACGTAACTAAAAAAATAAACATCAATTGAAATTTTGAAACTAATAATACGAGCTTCTTCATCAAGATGTGAAAATTAAATGTATAAGCTTACCTAATTATAGAATTAATGATAAATGCACTTTGAATTTTTTTTAAGAACTGATCGTTGTTTTTCTGTGATGTCAAAGTCTTAAAATTTATATAAAGAATGATCGAACCTGGAAGCTAACTATGACAACGATTTGAGGCAAGCGCACCTATCAAACAGTAGTATAGTTAAGGCAAGACCGGAATGTCGAACCAAAAGGAACCAAAAGTACTAATACTAACTCTCTTTTTATTATTTAGCCTAAGAATTGAATGAATTTTTCTCTAATCTAAAATTAAATATATACTAAACTACACTAAAGACTCCAAGACAAAGAAGAATGAAATTGGGAAAATAACTTTGAGGAAAAACCAAATGATTAAGACGACACCCAAGGAAGAATCCACCTAGACTTCACTTGTTATCTAACTCTGAACCAGACGATTTATTCATTTGACTTGATCCGTAAGATTCCTTAAGTTATATTAATTCCTTTCTCGAGGCGACTAACGTCTAACCCTAGGTTGATTAATTGAAATCTCTTTCTAATTAAAACCTCTAGAATTGCATTAACTCTATCTATGGACTCCCATATTAGGTTTCACCCTAATTCGGCAAAATCTCGTCACCCTATCTCTAGGCGCGCGATCAACTCCGCTTAATTATGCTAGACCTACTCTTAGATAGGGACTTTTTCTCCTCCACCTAAGCACATCACACTTGAATTAATATCCCGAAAATATCAACACAAGAATTAAGTACACATAATTAAGAACAAGTCAAATATTTATCATATAGTTCAGCAAACGATAACAAGATTCATCTTAGGTTTCATCCCCCTCAGGCATCTGAGGGTTTAGTTCATAATAATAATAGAATACATCTCAAAAGAAAAGATAAAACAAAACATAAGAAATCCCTAAAACCCCCTGGAGGAATTGAAGGAGAGATCCTCCGTCTTGAGTATAATTCTGGCTTCTTGAGATGAATCAACTGGCTATCTTCGAGTAAATCCCCACAAATCTGCCCTCTTTGGCCTAGCTGGACGCCCCTTGACTAAAGCCTTGGGTTTTCCCATTTAGGTCATACTTAGGGTGTTTATATAGGCTTCTGAATATGTTTCTTTGCCCCTAAGTATCCTAATCTGAGTGAAACTCTTCTTTCTCACGGCAGGGACACACCCATGGCACACGCCTGTTTAAGTTGTGGCCAGGTCGTGTTCGAAGCTGTTGAATGAGGCACGGCTGTGTGGTCTTGGGCCTAGGCCGTGTGGATATCGTGATATGGCCCATTTACTCCATTTTGGGCCCGTTTTCCATTCTTTTCGTCATCCGATACTAAGTATAAAACATGAAAACAAATGATTAAGAGCACCAAATTACAAAATTCAAGGCTTAAATCATCCAAAAGCATGCTAAATGTGGGCTTAAAATATGTTACTTTTACAGTTTATCAAATACCCCTACACTTAAGCTTTTGGTTGTCCTCAAGCAAAATTCTCAACTTACAATTAAAATGAACTTCCTTAATTCATAATATTCATCAATAATGTTTCATCATAATTCAAAGATAATTCATACATGGATAATTCAACTCAAAGAGTCCTAAAGATTCAAACTCTCAAAGTCATATATTTGTAGCACCAAAAATAGGTGTTTTCCCCTCATCTAAATAATTACCTCTGATTCAAAATCGACAAGAGTTGTCATCCTCACTAAAGATTCACTCAAACCACTCAAAGTGTTTTAAGGTTAAAAATTAAGCACTCAAAAGTCAAACATGAAGAGTTAATCCCATAGGCTTGCATGAAAATCAAATCTCCACCACTTTAATATGAGATGATACAAAAATCAAAAGGTCTTTACAGGGTTGTAATGGGGCTTAGGTTAAGGGTATGGATATAGGCTGAATTAGAAGGTTAGAATCGAGATTGACCTGACAATTTATCTAACTAGAATAATGAACTAATCCTAAATAATTACCTTAATTGAAAACTAATAATACGAGCTTTTTCTTTAAGATTTGGAAATTTTTGTATAAGCTCAATTACATAAAACAAATACTGAATATACTTCTCTTTTTTTTCTTTTTCTAAGAACACATCAAATGATGAATTTACTACTGAAATAAAGATCATTGTCAGGCAACTGATCAAATCAAATCTCGACATAAGGGTAGTCAAAAGGAATGGTGATAACAAATACAAAGGGTTTTGGGTTAATATTAGTGGGTGAGTCAATAAAAAGAGTTGTTAGGATTAAACGGGGTTTACTAGGGGTTAATTGTGTAGGTAGGCTTTTAGTGGAGTGAGCGGGTTAAAACCTAGGTGCCTTTATCATGTCTGTATATTAAATCAAAGGTGTGGTCTCAACATGTATAATCAATGCAAGTTCTAGAATAACAAATCAATGTTGGCACACTCATAATCAATAAGGTGAGCAAGAAAAAGAATATATGCTCTATAAGGCTCAAAATCTCACAAAAATTTATGGGTATTTGATATAAAACTCGTAAATTTCAAACTTTAAGGTAATAATTAGATTCAGGTAGACAACCTAACAAAATTTTAATTTCTGAAAAATAGACTTATCATGCTTGATTCTCTAGTATCCTTCGAAATTAATCATCAATGCACAATTATTGATGACTTAATCCAAAAAATATCAATAAAAATCATAAACCAAAGGAAGTTTCATTCTAATCATAATATGAGGAAATTAATTTAAGACAAGATATCATTCAGGGATTTGAGAATAATGGAGAAAGTTAGGCACTTTCTCGAAATAAATATTCACCCCCACACTTAAGATGTACGTTGCCCTCAATGTACAAAGATGTATATGAAATTTAAGAGAAAGGCAGAGGTGAAACTTCCTGAATTTGGATGGTTTCCTTGTGTTGGGAGTCCCGAGGTGTGGTGGCTGCCACCGAGCTCTGCGTTAGATGAAAAAATTGGAGAGCTCGTAGAGAATTAGCCAGGAAATACTAAGACACATTTAAAATAAACTAAACATATAATTAAAGACAAAAAAGATAAAGAGAAATAAAATAGACATGTAAATAAAATTAAAATGAAAGATGAATGGACCGAAGAGTCCTTCTTGTTGGATGGTTCGCGAGGTGGGTGTGACTTCTAAGGCTATAATGGGGTGGTGGTCGTGTAACGACCCGAATTTGGGCCTAGTAGAATTGGGTCCATTGGGCTTTGGGCTTGGGAGCATTTAAAATTTTTGAGAACAAGAGAACGGCTCTAATGCTAGTTGGACCTATTAGGTAAGTGATTTTGGAAGGTTAGAGGGCTTCTATGAAGTTCCGGGATCAAACTTGGGCTTAGGAAAAATTTTGGTTTTAGGTGAATAAAACCTTGGGAGTTAGTAGGTAGGCTTTAAGAATAAAATATGGAGAAAAATGACACAGAAAGGGGTTGTGGTCTGAAAGAATAAAATATGGAGAAAAATGACACAAAAAGAGATCCGAGATTCACATCACGATTCTGGAAGAAGTTGCAAGAAGCTTTGGGCACGAAATTACACTTCAGTACAGCTTTTCATCCGTAGACAGATGGTCAATCTGAACAAATTATTCAGATTCTTGAAGACATGTTAAGATGCTGTACACTTGAGTTTAATGGTTCGTGGGAACAGTACTTGCCATTAGTTGAATTTGCATATAATAATAGTTTTCAGTCAAGTATCAAAATGGCACCTTATAAAGCTTTGTACGGACGTAAATGTCGTACACCTCTGTATTAGACCGAGCTCAGTGAAAATAAGCTACATGGGGTTGATTTGATAAAAGATTCAGAACAGAAAGTGAAACTGATCCGAGATTGTTTAAAAGCATCATCTGATCGTTAGAAGTCTTATGCATACTTGAAAAGAAAAGATATAGAATTTAAAATCAGCGACAAAGTATTTTTAAAAGTGTCTCCATTGAAAAAAGTGCTTCGATTCAGACGTAAAGGCAAATTGAGTTCGAGATTCATCAGACCGTATGAGATCATTGAATGTGTCGGGCCTGTTGCATATAGATTAAAGTTGCCGGCTGAATTAGAAAAGATTCATAATGTATTTCTTATTTCGATGCTTCATAGATATTGATCCGATCCATCACATGTGATTGCCCCATCTGAAATTGAAATCCGATCAGATGTGACATATGAAGAGGAACCGATTCATATCTTAGCTCGTGAAGTGAAAGAGTTAAGAAACAAGAAAATTCCGTCAGTAAAAGTACTATGGAATCGACATGGAATAGAAGAGGCTACATGGGAGCCTGAAGATTCATTGAGACAGCAATATCCAAATCTGTTTAACGGTAAGACGAAAATCCCTAAGGGGGAGAATTATAACAGTCTGGTTTATACCCTAGTCGGAACAGTGGTTTCAGGACCCCAAATTCGAGTCTGTATAATATTTTAATATTATTTTCCGTGTCTATGATATATGATTAAGCATGTGTTAAAGTTTCGTGAATTTATTTGTCCGTTTGTGTGCTTAATTTAAGAAAAGGATTAAATTGCATTAAATGCAAAACTATTGTGATATTTGCAAAAGTGCCTATTTGATGTGGCTTTTAAATGTTGAGGTCTTATGTGGCAATTAAGTCATTTATAAGATAGTGGTGTATTAATAGACAATAATGGCCTTGAATCATATGTTATTATATGTTTATTAAAAGGGCTAAATAGGTAAATTGATAAATCAAAGATTTTTAATAAAAACAAAGCCAAATCCTATCATATTTATGCTTCATAACTGAAAATAAGATTAGAGAAGAAGGGGTTTGAGCACTTTTTATATTCGGCACTCGATCGGTTTTTGATAATTTCTACATTTTTGCAATCGTTGCTTTGAGAGCTATAAAACCCATGTCTCAATTTGATGAATTGATGATGTTTACGTGAGATGCCATTATTGATATGTTGAGTTTTGAAATGAGTTTAGTTGTTAAATGAAAGATTTGAGCTAGATGAACATGTTTTGTTCTTGAAGTTTTGATGAATTTAGCTAAATAGGGCTAAATTGTGAAAATAGCAATTTGAAGGACTAAATTGAAAATTTGATGGAAAATATGGGCTTGTATGATATGTATATGCATTCGGCTAAGTATGTGTATGTGTTGATTTTGTGAATTTGATGTTTTGAGGAAAATGGACTAAATTGATATATTGTGCAAATGTGAGGGTTAATTTGTAAATAGACCTAAATGTGTGTCTTGGGATTGAATTGAATGAGTTAGGGAATAAAAGGGTTAATTCTGAATATGTTTAGATCAAGAACCGAGGAAAACGGACTTAGATCACGGAGAAACGAAAGTAAATGAGTAGTCGTTTTCATTCCGATAGATCGAATCCGAGGTAAGTCACTATGCAAATAAACGTACTTGTATGAATTTATAAATGTTCATATGACTAATAATGATATGAATGTTTATGAGATATTATGCTTATGAATTACGAGATAAGGTCGATATAGCGACAATATTCGAGAAGTCCCGTTCGAACCTAGGAACAGATAGGATTAACTTTGTCATGACATAGGTATCTGTTCTGTTTTATCATGTAAGACCACGTCTGGGACATTGGCGTTGATTTGAGAATTTGTGTAAGACCACTTCTGGGACGTTGGCATCGATTTGATCTTTACGTGTAAGACCACGTCTGGAACATTGGCATTGATTTGATCTTTATGTGTAAGACCTCGTCTGGGACGTAGGCATCGATATGAGCTTTACGTGTAAGACCATGTCTGGGACATCAGCATTGTATTGATTCGTGTAAGACCCTGTCTGGGATAGTGGCATCGATATCTGAGTGCATATAAGACCTCGTCTGGGACGTTGGCATTATACGACTATTCCGAGCTTTCTGAGTATCCTACTAGATTCCTAATGGTTCAACGGGCAAATCTGTGATACGAATTACAATGCCGATCTAAGAACAAATACGTGAATGTACATCCGTTTTAGGTACATTGATATATATATGCTTTGTATAAGCATGGAAGGTAAGTATGTATGATATATATATATATGCTTTGTATAAGCATGGAAGGTAAGTATGCATGTGCATTAATGCAAATGAACATTTGAGATATATGTATGTTTGAGATATGAGCAAATGAGATATTTGAAATGTGTGGATTGGTAAGAAATGGCAAACCAAGTGAGCCAAGAGTTCATTTATGTGCTTGAATTAAGGATATGTTAATGAATTCAAATTGCCATACTTATAAATGAATTATGTTAAGTTTATTTGTATATGACTTACTAAACTTTTGGAAAGCTTACTCTGTGTGTGCTTTCTTTATTTTATAGGTCGGCAAAGCTACTGAAGGCTCGGGACCATCAAGGATCGTCATCACACTACTAAAAATCATTTTGGCACACTTTGGAAAAGTATAAAGCTAGATATGGCATGTACAGGCTAGTATTTTGGTATAAGTTGTTATATGAACTTTGTAACACCGCTATCCCGAGTTCATCGCTGGATTAAGATTAGGAGCGTTACCGAATAGATCAGAAACATTCAAAGATGAAATCATACTTTCAATCATCATTCTCAGACATAATGTCCCTTAAACGGGTCCTCGTGACCTTAATCATACTTATAAGTCGAGTCGGGACTAAACTGAAACACACATGAAATTCCATGAAAATTTGAAATTTTTCTAAAATACAGGGAGACACGCCCGTGGAAGGATTTCGTGTGCCCTCCACGGCTTCTAGACACCCCGTGCACCCATCCTTGTTTATACAAACTATACCAACACGGTCATTAGGCACGCCCGTGTGCCATAACCATGTACTTTTAGGTCATATACTGACTTCCCAACCACGGCCACCAAGCACGCTCGTGTCAAGGCCGTGTACTTTTAGGTCATATACTGACTTCAACCACACGACCTAGGCACACACCCATGCTTTGAACGTGTGTCTTACACGGTCCTTACACACGGCCGTGTAAAATGACCGTGGTCTAACCTTATTTAAAACATTAAGGTGCAGGGTTAACACGGGCTATTTACCAAGCCATTTGCCTCCCTGAAATTAAGATCAACCCAACTCAAAACAATATAATTCATTAGTAACAATTTTCATGAATAATACTACGTATTTCATTGATATCTATACAAACAACTTAAACAAGTTTGGCCAATCACTTAGCCATATACAAAAGCATAATAAACTTGATAGCCTATACGATGGCATTACACAAAACATATTCTCAAAATGAATGGTTCCTATACATGCCATACTTAGTAATGTAATTTGGCTATATCAAAATAAGGGTTGATAGTGTGCTACGACCTCCGACTCCAATGATCCAAAAATTAGCTTGGCGGGACTACATAGAAAGAAACAATCAAACACGTAAGCATTTAGCTTAGTAAGTTTGCATGAATAACATGTAATAAATAAACTTGCTTCAGATAAACCATTTGACATAAGAATGCTATCATTGCCATCTATAAAGCTTACTGACTCATACATGATTCTTACTTGTCTCATGGTACTCACTAATCTCATACTTGTAAGGTAACAAGGTACCTGTATCACTTGATCACATTGATCAGCATACTTAAACCTAATAATTATGTCTTCTAACTCATCATTCATAACATGGATAATATTCAATTTCAACTTGGTAATAGCTATGCTTTCTTTACATTCTTGTTTTCACATTTTAGCTTACTCATTTGCCCGATGAATTTCCATGAACTACCGAGAATACTAGATCTCTTGTCATGTACTTCATGCCAATGCCATACTCTAGATATGGACTTATATGGAAGATCTCTTCTTGAATCAATGCCAAGCTTGCCTTGGTCTTACATGATAACTTGCTTGATAACTTGATCAATGTTAAGCTTGAGTCGTTGGGCTTACATGATAACTTGCTTGATTGCCGATGCCATGCCTTGGCTTGGTCTTATACGGACTTTCTTATCTCATGTAATAGACCGTATCTCCCGAGTAATTCATCTTCAATCGGGACTTTCTCTTGTTTAATCTTGTTGACTTCTTTGTTTAACATAACATTAAACCATTCATGATAACAATGTATATTATGCTAAGCAATTAAATGATAAAATCATAAAGCTTAGAACTCATACAAACTTACCTCAATATACAAAATGTATTTAGTTATGCAATTTAGTCATCGACTTTGTTCTTGCCTCGGTTTCGATCCGGGCTTCGTTTTTCTTGATCTATAATCATAAATAGATCATTTAATAATCATATTGACTAAATTGACTCATAACTCATAATTTGGAAAAATTACTATTTTGCCCCTATACTTTCTCATATTTGCACTTTTGCCCCAAGGCTCGTAAAATGATTTTCATGCAACTTTCTTAAACTACATGCTTAGCTGAATCATTTTCTCTACTATAGAAATCATCAATTCTCTCTATTTCCAATAGGTATGACCAATTTTATAACTTTTACAAAATGGTCTATACTAGCATGTTTCATGCAATTCATTAAAGAAAAGATGTTTATCTAACATCAAACTCTCATAAACTCCCATAAAACATCAATTAGCATACATGTCACTCATGGGTACATTTTTAAACATGCATCTTAGCTCATCAAATAGCTAAAAATAGCTTACTCATGCTACCGGGACTTCAAAAATACGAATAATATCAAAAATCGGGCTTAGGAGCACTTACTAGCAAGCTTGAAAATTTGAAGAACCCTAGCTATGGTTCCTTCAATTTTTGGCAATGAGGGAAGAAGATGATGAGATTTTTATCATCTTTTTCCTATTTTAATCACTTATTAGACAAATGACCAAAATGCCCTTTATTACTAAATTTCTATAATACCATCTCGAGGTCAATTTTGTCCAAAAAATTAAATTTTGGGAAAATTGTTACTTAAAGGCTCATAATTCATATTCTAAAGCTATTTCATACAAAAAGCTTCTAGAAACTCAAATTTTGCAACTTTTGCAATTTAGTCCTTTTTGAACCAATCAACCTCAATTTAAAAAAATTTGCTTCATGAAACTTTTATACTAGCATGCAAACATAATATGAACTTAAAAAACTCATAATTTCACCTCGAATTTGTGGTCTCGTACAACTATTCCAGCTAGGCCCTAAATCGGGCTGTTACAATTCTCCCCCTCTTAGGGATTTTCGTCCTCGAAAATCTTACCAGCAAAAATGTTTGGATACTGGTTTCTCATACTCTCTTCTAGTTCCCATGTAGCTTCTTCTATTCCATGTCTTTGCCACAATACTTTCACTAGAGCGATACTTTTATTTCGTAACTACCTGACTTCCCGAGCTAAAATCTTGATTGGTTCTTCACCATAAGTCATGTCGGGAAGGATCTCTATTTCTGACAGGGTAATTACATGTGAAGGATCTGATCGGTAGCGTCTTAACATTGACACGTGAAACACATCATGTATCTTTTCTAATTCTGATGGCAAAGCTAAACGGTAAGCTACCGGCCCAACTCTTTCAGTGATCTCGTAAGGTCCGATGAAACGTGGGCTTCGCTTGCATTTCCGGCCAAATCTGAGAACTTTCCTCCATGGTGACTCTTTCAAGAAAACTTTATCTCCAACTTGGTACTCCATCTCTTTTCTCTTTAAGTTCTAATAGGATTTCCGTCTTTCTGATGCAGCTTTCAAACATTCTCGTATCACTACTTTCCGACCAAATCTGAGAACTTTCCTCCATGGTGACACTTTCAAGAAAACTTTATCTCCAACTTGGTACTCCATCTCTTTTCTCCTTAAGTCCAAATAGGATTTCTATCTGTCTGATGCAACTTTCAAACATTCTCGTATCACTTTAACTTTTTCTTCAACTTCTCTAACCAAATCAATCCCGTGAATTTGGTTTTCCTTGAGTTCGATCCAGAACAAAGGTGTTCTGCACTTACGCCCATATAGGGCCTCATAAGGCGCCATCTTTAAGCTCAATTGGAAACTATTATTATAGGCAAATTCTGCCAATGTGAGGAACTTTTCCCAGCTACCTTGGAATTCGAGAATACAATATCTGAGCATATCCTCAAGCACTTGAATTACTCTCTCCGGCTGACCATCAGTCTGAGGATGAAAAGCCGTACTAAAGTTTAACTTTGTACCCAGGGTTTCTTGCAGCTTATTCCAAAATCGGGATGTAAATCTCGGGTCTCTATCCGATATAATTGATAAAGGAACTCCATGAAGCCTTACTATTTCTGAAACATACAAGTTTGCCAACTTGTCGAGGGAGAAATCCACTCGTACGGGTATGAAATGGGCTGACTTCGTAAGTCTATCAACTATAACCCATATAGCATCCTGCTTACTTGCTGACAACGGTAAACCCGTTACAAAATCCATGGTGACGCGGTCCCATTTCCACTCGAGAACCAAGACGGGTTGAAGTAAACCGACGGTACTTGGTGTTCAGCCTTTACTTGTTGACAAATCAAGCACTTGGAAACAAACTCTGAAATATCCTTCTTCATTTTCGGCCACCAATACAGTTGCTTCAATTCATTATACATCTTAGTACTACTCGGATGTACAGATAAACACCCATTATGTGCCTCGTGCAAAATTCTCTGAATAAGCTCTTCTTTTCTCGGTACACAAACCCAATCTCTAAACATCAAATATTCATCAGAATCAATCCGAAAGTCAGATTTGACATCTGACTCACACTGAGCTCTCTTGACTTGCAATTCATCATCTTCTTTCTGAGCCTTAAAGATCTCTTGAAGAAACATTGGTCTAGCTCTCAACTCAGCTAAAATAGAACCATCGTCAGATAAAATCATTCTTGAATTCAATGCTCTTAAAGCAAAAAGGAACTTCCTGCTCAAAGCATCGACGACCACATTCGCCTTTCCTGGATGGTAATCGATGACCAACTCATAATCTTTTATCAACTCTAACCATCTCCGCTGCCTTAAGTTCCACTCTTTTTTCATCATCAAGTACTTCAGACTTTTGTGATTAGTAAAAATTTGACATTTTTCACCATATAAATGATGTCTCCAAATCTTCAAAGCGAAGACTATGGCAGCTAATTCTAAATCATGCGTCAGATAATTCTTCTCATGAGGTTTCAACTGTCTAGAGGCATAAGCAATCACCTTGCCTTCTTGCATAGGTACACAGCCTAATCCATTTAAGGATGCATCGCTGTAAATTATAAATTCTTTCCCTAACTCAAGTTGTACCAAAACTGGTGCTTCTATCAACATTGCTTTCAGTTTCTCAAAACTTTGCTGGCATCTTTCTGTCCACTCAAACTTCACATTTTTCTATAACAATTTGGTCATCGGGGTTGTAATCATGGAAACCCTTTGACGAATCGCCTGTAATAGCCGGCTAGGCCTAGAAAACTTCTAATCTCAGAAATGTTCTTTGGTGGCTTCCAGTCCATTATGGCCGAGATCTTATTTGGATCTACTTGAACTCCATCTTTTGAGACAATATGTCCCAAAAATCCCACTTCCTTGAGCCAAAATTCACTTTTACTGAACTTGGCATACAATTGATTCTCTCGTAGAATCTGTAAGACTGTCTATAAGTGCTCAGCATGCTCATTCTTGTCTCTAGAATAAATCAGTATGTCGTCAATAAAAACGACTATGAACTTATCAAGGTATGGTCTAAATTAATTTCATAAATACCTCAGGAGCATTGGTCAACCCAAAGGGCATGACTAAAAATTCATAATGCCCATACCTCGTTCGAAAAGCAGTCTTGGATACATCTGAATCTTTCACTCTCAGCTGGTAATACCCCGATCTCAAGTCTATTTTGGAGAACACAGTAGCTCCTTTCAATTGATCGAACAAATCATCGATCCTAGGCAATGGGTACTTGTTCTTTACTGTCACTTTATTGAGCTGACGATAATCTATGTACAATCTCATGGTGCCATCTTTCTTTTTCACAAACAAAACTGGAGCACCCCATGGTGAACAACTTGATCTTGTAAAACCTTTGTCTGTTAACTCTATTGGAGCCATCCTGTAAGGAGTAATGGATATAGGTACAGTACCAGGGGCTAACTCAATGCTGAACTCTACTTCTCTAACTGGTGGTAGTCCTGGTAATTGCTCGGGAAAAAACATCCATATACTCATATACTATAAAGATCGACTCAATCTTCTTTCTCTGCTTTCTTTATCATTCATCACAAAGGCTAGATATGATTCATACCCTTTTCTTAAACATCTCTCTTTCTTTGTCATATTAGAAATCATTTCTGGTAATCCCTCATGTTTCTCTGATTCTATATGAAGAATATCTCCATTTTTACATCTCATCTCAATGTATTTCTTCCCACAATTTACAATCACATCATGAGTAGTCAACCAGTCCATACCAAGAATGAGGTCGAAGTCATCAAATGGTAACAACATAAGGTTTGCTTTAAAGCAATGACCTCTAATCATTAATGGACAATCTTTACATACTTTATCAACCAACACACTCTTGCCTAAAGGATTGGACACTTTAATCATAAATTTAGTAGAATCTATAGGCATGCTCAAATCAGATACTAATTTCATACAAATGTAAGAGTGTGTGGATCCGGGATCTATTAAAGCAATAACTTTGGTATTGTAAAGAGAAAAGGTACCTGTAATAACATCAGGGGAAGATGCCTCTTCACGAGCACGAATGGCATAGGTCCTTGCAGGCACTCTACCCTCAGGTCTTGTGGCCTGCTCTCGAGGGTTACCTCTTCCACTTGCCCCACTTCCCGGGTTCCTTTGCGGTCTCCCTCTGACCATACTCCCGGGTCTTGGGTTTTGAATTCTCTCTTCTTTAGTCATCTCTGGACAATCTTTTATGAAATGGTCTTGGGAACCACATCTAAAACATGCATTTTCATGTGCTCGGCATTTTCCAAAATGGCGTCTGCCACACTGTGGGCACTCGGGTCTGTCAGGTCAAATGTTCCCAACACTTGCAACCGGAGTAGTCTGTGCTTTATTCCCCGAATACTGTTTACTCTTGTCTTTCCTTGAAAATCCCGTAGAAGTAGCCGATCGGGTAGGGAAATCTCTTGACTTCTTGGACGAAGATTGGAATGACTTATTCCACTATCTCTTTTTAGAGTCACGAGACTCCATTTCAGACTTCTTCTTCTCTTTTACTAGTTCTTCAGCTTTACAAGCCCTTTCTACTAGTACAACAAATTCCTTTAACGCCAGGACATCAACTAACAACTTTATATTTTCATTTAATCTATCTTCAAATCTTTTACTCATGATGGCCTCAGTGGATACACATTCGCGAGAGTACTTGCTGAGTCGTACAAACTCTCATTCATAATCAGTTATTGACATCTTGCCTTGCTTCAGCTCTAGAAATTCCTTCCTCTTCTGGTCTACAAACCTTTGGCTGATATACTTTTTCTTGAACTCTTCCTAGAAGAATTCCCATATGACCCTTTCTCTCGGTACTACCGACACCAGGGTGTTCCACCATTGATAAGCAGAATCTCTTAAGAGAGAGACTACACACTTCATGCATTCTTCAGGTGTGCATAACAGTTCATTGAATACCCTGATGGTATTTTCTAACCAGAATTCAGCCTTCTCTGGATCATCATCTCTTTTAGCTCGAAATTCTTCTGGCCCATGTTTCCTGATCTTATCAATTGGAGGTTTATCGCCTCTTATCACCTCTACTACTTGAGGGGCTATCGGAGCAGGTTGTGGAACAGGAGGGGGTTGTGCATTCGGGTTCGCCCGAAAGAACTCTGTATACCATGTGTTTATCATGTGGAGGAAGGCTTCTCTAGCCTCTTCTCCTTCTTGACTCACCGTAGTGGGTCTATTCTCATTCTCGTTCGGCACTGTCCCTTTCGCGGGAGCTGGTGCATTACTTTCTACATCATCCGCCATATCTCTGTCAGGATCCATTTACTATATGTATAAATATAATTTAAGTCGTCAGGAGTCGTCACACTATCATTATAAAAACATTCTTACGTATGGCATGTATAACTAGAATCATGCTCGTGCTACATTAGTCTTAGAACCGACTAAACCTCGCTCTGATACCACTAAAATGTAACACCACTATCCTGAGTCCGTCGCTGGATTAAGGTTAGGAGCGTTACCGGACAGATCGGAAACATTCACAGACGAAATCATACATTCAATCATCATTCTCAGACATAATGGCCCTTAAACGGGTCCTCGTGAACTTAATCATACTTATAAGTCGAGTCAGGACTAAACTGAAACACACATGAAATTCCATGAAAATTTGAAACTTTTCTAAAATACAGGGGAGACACGCCCGTGGGAGGAGTCCGTGTGCCATCCACGGCTTCTAGACAACCCCGTGCACCCATCCTTGTTTATACTAACTATATCAACACGGTCATTAGGCACACCCGTGTGCCATGGCCGTGTACTTTTAGGTCATATACTGACTTCCCCACCACGGCCACCAAGCACGCCCGTGTCAAGGCCGTGCCCTTTTAGGTCATATACTGACTTCAACCACACGGCCTAGGCACATGCCCATGCTTTGAACGTGTGTCTTACACGATCTTTACACACGGCTGTGTAAAATGACCGTGGTCTAACCTTATTTAAAACAATAATGTGCAAGGTTAACACGGTCTAGACACACGCCCGTGTGTCTAACCGTGTAGGCAACTAGAGGGTATTTACCAAGCCATTTGCCTCCATGAAATTAAGATCAACCCAACTCAAAATGATACAATTCATTAATAACAATTTTCATGAATAATACTATGTATTTCATTGATATCTATACAAACAACTTAAACAAGTTTGGCCAATCACTTAGCCATATACAAAAGAATAATAAACTTGATAGCCTATACGATGGCATTACACAAAACATATTCTCAAAATGAATGATTCCTATACATGCCATACTTAGTAATATAATTTGGCTATACCAAAATAAGGGTTGATAGTGTGCTACGAGCTCCGACTCCAATGATCTACAAATTAGCTTGGCGAGACTACATAGAAAGAAACAATCAAACACAAAAGCATTTAGCTTAGTAAGTTTGCATGAATAACATGTAATAAATAAACTTGCTTCAGATAAACCATTTGACATAAGAATGCTATCATTATCATCTATAAAGCTTACTTACTCATACATGATTCTTACTTGTCTCATGGTACTCACTAATCTCATACTTATAAGGTAACAAGGTACCTGTATCACTTGATCACATTGATCAGCATACTTAAACCTAATAATTATGTCTTCTAAGTCATCATTCATAACATGGATAATATTCAATTTCAACTTGGTAATAGCTATGCTTTCTTTACATTCTTGTTTTCACATTTTAGCTTACTCATTTGCCCGATGAATTTCCATGAACTATCGAGAATACTAGATCTCTTGTCATGTACTTCATGCTAATGCCATACTCTAGATATGAACTTATATGGAAGATCTCTTCTTGAATCAATGCCAAGCTTGCCTTGGTCTTACATGATAACTTGCTTGATAACTTGATCAATGCCAAGCTTGAGTCCTTGGGCTTACATGATATCTTGCTTGATAACTTGATCAACGCCAAGCTTGAGTCCTTGGGCTTACATGATAACTTGCTTGATAACCTGATCAATGCCAAGCTTGAGTCCTTGGGCTTACATGATAACTTGCTTGATTGCCGATGCCATGCCTTGACTTGGTCTTATACGGACTTTCTTATATCATGTAATAGATCGTATCTCTCAGGTAATTCATCTTCAATCGGGACTTTCTCTTGTTTAATCTTGTTGACTTCTTTGTTTAACAAAACATTAAACCATTCATGATAACAATGTATATTATACTAAGCAATTAAATGATACAATCATAAAGCTTAGAACTCATACAAACTTACCTCAATATACAAAATGTACGTAGTTATGCAATTTAGTCTTCGACTTTGTTCTTGCCTTGGTTTCGATCCGGGCTTCATTTTTCTTAATCTATAATCATGAATAGATCATTTAATAATCATATTGACTAAATTGACTCATAACTCATAATTTCGAAAAATTACTATTTTACCCGTATACTTTTTAATATTTGCACTTTTGCCCCAAGGCTTGTAAAATGATTTTCATGCAACTTTTTTAAACTACATGCTTAGCTGAATCGTTTTCTCTATTATAGCAATCATCAATTCTCTCTATTTCTAATAGGTATGACCAATTTTATAACTTTTACAAAATGGTCCATACTAGCATATTTCATGAAATTCATTAAAGAAAAGATGTTTATCTAACATCAAACTCTCATAAACTCCCATAAAACATCATTTAGCATACATGTCACTCATGGGTACATTTTTAAACATGCATCTTAGCTCATCAAATAGCTAAAAATAGCTTATTCATGCTACCGGGACTTCAAAAATACGAATAATATCAAAAACCGGGCTTAGGAGCACTTACTAGCAAGCTTGAAAATTTGAAGAACCCTAGCTATAGCTTCCTTCAATTTTCGGCAATGGGGGAAGAAGATGAGATTTTTATCATCTTTTTCCTATTTTAATCACTTATTAGACAAATGACCAAAATGCCCTTATTACTAAAAATTTCTATAATACCATCTCAAGGTCAATTTTGTCCAAAAAATTAAATTTTGGGCAAATTGTTACTTAAGGGCTCATAATTCATATTCTAAAGCTATTTCATACAAAAAGCTTCTAGAAACTCAAATTTTGCAACTTTTGCAATTTAGTCCTTTTTGGACCAATCAACCTCAATTTAAAAAAATTTGCTTCATGAAACTTTTATACTAGCATGCAAACATAATATGAACTTTAAAAACTCATAATTTCACCTCGAATTCGTGGTCTCGCACCACTATTCCGGCTAGGCCCTAAATCGGGCTGTTACAAACTTAGCCATGAGATTTGGCTAGAGATGAGTTGAGATTATGCATTATGATCATGATATGTGAAGCATGAATTGGCATGATTAGTTGATTAGTGAAATAGTCAAGTTTTTGAGTTAAACAAATGAATGTAATATGTTTTGTTATATGTTTGATCTTGGTAGTTGGCATAGTTGCAATGGATGTTGAATGTATTGTTTATGTGTTTACTTTAGTTGTCAAATATGTATGAATTGAATGGCAATTTGGTATGTTTTTAGTGGTTAAATGTGCATGAAATGGGATGGTATATGTGGCTTGTAGGTATGACACAAATGGATGGCATTTTGGCCTTGAAAATGGCATATAATGTCATATGGCCATGGCACACGGGCGTGCCTAGTGATCGTGGGAACCAAGTCAGGATAGTACACGGCCTTAGCACACGGTCGTGCCTACTGCCTAGTAACCGTGTGAATTTTGGCAGATTCGACCATGATCTGAGCACACGGCGTGCTTGGTGGCCTTAGAAAATAAGTCAGTTTCGACCATGGGGAGGACATAGAGGGGTGTTTACCAGCGGTGGAGGGCACACGGTTTCCTCCCACGGGCGTGTATCCCCTGTGTTTTAGAAAAGTTTTAAATTTCTGAGAAATTCTGTATGTGTTTTGTTTTAGTCCCGACCCGGGTTATAAGCATGTTTAAGGTCTTGATGACCTATTTAAGGCACATTGTGTGTATGAATGATGAATGAAATGCATAAAATGTTATGAAAGTTTTCGATCTGTCCGGTAACGCCTTTAACCCTAGTCTGGCGACAGATACGAGTTAGGGGTGTTACAGTAGTAAATGTCGGATTAGACTATGGGAATCTCGTATTTGTGGCTAGATTTGGGCTAAGTGGGCCCCACGAGCGTGTGGGCCCATTTGGGCCGAGAGTGGGCCCTAGGCCCATTCGTATTGTTATCTCTGTTTAGAATACCTTTGGTTTGTAAAATTACTGAAATACCCCTTATTTGTGAAATTACCGAAATACCCCTAATTTGTGAAATTACTAAAATACCCTTGGATTGCAAAATTACAAAAATACCCCTAATTTGTTAAATTACCAAAATACCCCTGATTTGTGAAATTACCAAAATACCCCGATTTGTAAAATTACTGAAATACCCCGATTTACAAAATTACCAAAATACCCCCAGTTTGTGAAATTACCGAAATACCTTGATTTGGGAAATTACCAAAATACCCCCGATTTGCGAAATTACCAAAATACCCTCGATTTGTGAAATTATCGAAATACCCTCTGTTAGCGAAATTACTGAACTACCCCGATTTTTGAAATTATCGAAATACCCCCGATTTGTGAAATTATCGGTATACCCCCAATTTGTGAAATTATGGAAATACCACCGGTTAGCGAAATTATCGAAATACCCTCGATTTGCAAAATTATCGAAATACCCCTGGTTTGTGAAATTACTGAAATACCCTCGATTTGCAAAATTATCGAAATACCCCCAGTTTGCAAAATTATCGTTTTACCCCTAAACGACAAAATGATCGTTGTACCCTCATGGTAGTACTAGCGTTGTATGTGTTAATTGTGTGATTGATTATGTTTGAGATGCGTTGCATACATGGATTGGTTATGAGTAGAATTACCGAACTACCCTGTAGGGAAGAATTACCGAAATACCCTTATAGGGTAAAATGACTGATTTGCCCTTGTAGGTAAATGATCGACTTGTGCAATGAGGGGACTAATTTAACTGTGGTTGTATAACTGATATGCTTTTATTACATGTTTAAATAATTGTTACTGAGCATGGCCATTTTGCATACACGTGTAATGATTGAGCATGACATACACGACATATTGCATGGGGTTGGGATTATTAATACGGAGGAAGTGCTAATAGGATCGCATGGTCGTTTGACACTGTGGATCCACCGAAGACTTTATAGCCACCGCAGGCTTTTTAGCTACCGAGCAGCCATGCTACATCGATAATGTTACCGAGGGCTGTGTGCCATTAATATGGGCTTCGTGTCGTAATTATGGGCTTTGTGCCAATACTGAAGGGCTTTTTAGCCACCCAGCAGCCATGCTGCATTGATAAAGTTAGTGCCACAACCGGTGCTGCAAAAGGAGTATAGGGATGGGTGGGTTGATTAAATCCCCATAGGAGTGCAGGGTTGGACAGGAGACGGAGTATAGGGTTGGTATGGGCATTAATGCATTGCATTCACATGTTTTGACTGTGATGGGATTAGGCCCGAATAAATATGATATGTGACTTTTGTTATGGGCTAAGGCCCAATCGAGGCTATTCTGGGCTAAAGCCCAATTGCCACCGTTATTGTAATGGGCTTCGGCCCGGATTATTGTGATGCATATTTTGACTGATGAGGGTTGTACACACTGAGTTTTTGTAAACTCACCCCTCTTTTAAATTTTTCTCAGGTAATCCTCAGTAAGCGGTTCGACATACTAGAGGACTCAGAGGTGGCCACACTACGAGCAATTTTGGGTTTTCTTATTCTACTTATTTTGATTTTATTTTGGGTTCATATTTTGTAATAAGGCCTCTCTTAAATTCTGATTTTTAGTTTGGGATTTTTAGTTTATTATCTTTTAAACCTGCTCAACACTTGATCGCGATTTTCCAAAACAATATCTGTTTTCAAAACACTTCGCTTTCGCAACTAAGTTGTAAATATCACGTTTTCATAAGTCAATTGTTTTAAATTAAGCTTCCGCAACGAACAAGGTTTTGAAGGTAATGACTTCTTAATAAATGTCGATTATTAATAACAATCGCAAAATGGGACTATAGTTTTTAAATATCAAGAAGGGTTTTCAATGAAAATGCGGTTTTCGAAAAACACCTCAATGTGACACGCCAGATTCGGGCCTAACTTCTAGGCCGGGTTTGGGGTGTTACATTTAGTGGTATCAGAGCCAAGTTGCAAAACTCGACTGTGGATTGGAGTTTTCAAAATTGAATTTTTGAAAGTATTGTTTAAAAAAGGCTTGAAAATATTTAAAGTTATGAAATTGTATTGACCGTTTTTCTGAAAGAGTCGTACACCGAGTCTCTAGCGCCAAATCTGTAAGTTTTCTGAATACTTTTATTTGTTTAGAAATTTAAACACAGTGAGCTAGAATACAAACAAGCTAAGCTAAGGACAAAGACTAAACTAAGGATAAAGACAAAAAGAACGAATTGGGAAATAACTTGAAGAAAAACTCAATTGATCACGACGATACCTTCAAGAAGAATCCACCTAGACTTCACTTGTTAGGTCCTGAATCATATGATTTATTTACTTAGCTTGATCCGTGAGACTCCCTAACGTATATTAAACCATCTCTCGAGGCGAATAACATCTAACCCTAGGTTAATTAGTGGAACTCTCGTTCTCTTATAATAACCCCGTAGAATAGCAGCAAATCGATCTATGGATTCCCATATTAGGTTTCACCCTAATCCGGTAAAATCTCGTAACCCTATCTCTAGGCGTTCGATCAACTCCGCTTAATTATGCTAGATCTACTCTTAAGCAGGGTCTATTCCTCCTCCACCTAAGCGCATCATATTTGGATTAAGCATGCATAATTAAGAACAAACTAAGTATTTATCATATAACTCAGAAATCAAATAACAAGACTCATCTAGGTTTCATCCCCTTCAGGTATCTGAAGGGTTTAGTTCATAACTAAATAAGAAAACATCTCAACAGAAAAGATAAAACCAAACATAAGAAATCCCTAAAACTCCCTGAAGGAATTAAAGGAGAATTCCGCCATCTTGAGTATAATTCCGGCTTCTTGGGATGGATCAGCTAGCTAACTTCGAGCGATTCCCACAATTCTGACCTTTCCGGCTTGGCTCCTTGGCCTAGCTCCACCCCCCTCAATGGTGGTACTTAGGGGATATATATAGGCTCCTTGGAATGTGATTCTTTCTCCCTAAGTATCTTTTTCCGACTGAAATTACTCATTCCAGCGATAGGGGCACGGCCATGGCACACGCCCCTTGTGGATCGACTTCAAACCGTGTTCAGATTTCTAACTTGAGGCATGGCCGTGTAAGGCGGGATTAAGGCCATGCTCTAGGTGATCGGCGAGGCACGACCGTGTGTGATTTGGGCCAGGCCATGTCGATTTCGTGCTAAGGCCTAATTACTCTGTTTTGGGCCCGTTTTATGTTCTTTTCATCTTCGGGTGCTTTCCTTATTATAAGACATGAAAAGAAAGGATTAAAAGCACCTTTTTACATAAATCAAGGGATAAATCATCTAAAAGCATACTAAATGTGGGATTAAAATATGTTATAATTACGGTTTATCAAATACCCCCACACTTAAACTTTTGCTTGTCCTCAAGCAAAATTCTCAACTTACAATTAAAACGAACTTTCCATGATTCATAATTCCTATCAACAATGCCTTATCCTAATTCATAGATAATTTATACATGGATAATTCAATGCAAAGAGTCCTAAAGATACAAACAAGATAAGTCATACATTTGTAGCATGAAAACATAGGTGTTCCCCTTCATCTAAATAATTACCTTTAATTCAAAACCTACAAGGATTGACATCCTCACAGAAGATTCACTCAAATCACTCAAAGTGTTTAAGGGTCAAAATTAAGCACTCATAAGTCAAACCTGAAAAGTTAATCCCATAGGCTTGCCTGAAACAAATCTCCACCACTGTAAAATGAGATGATAAACAGATCAAAAAGTCTTTAACAGGGTTGTAACAGGGCTAGGGTTAAAGGTGTGGATAAAGGCTGAATTAGAAGGTTAGAATCGAGATTGAATTGACAATTTATCTATATAGAAAAATAAACTGATTTAAAATAATTATATCAATCGAAAATTTATAATACTAATAATACGAGCTTTTTCTTTTGATAATTAGACTTTAACTGTATAAGCTCACTCTTCGTAACACTAATACTAAATATAATTTGATTATTATTATTTAGAACAAACTAAATAATAGAGGATAAATTCTACTACTAAAATAATATAATTATGTAACTAATCAAATCAAATATCGATATAAGGGTAGTCAAAAAGGAATGGTAAAGGGTTTTGGGTTAATATTAGTGGGTGATTCAATAAAAAGGGTTGTTAGGATCAACGGGGTTCACTAAGGGTTAATTATGAATGTGGGTCTTTTAGTGGTGTGAGTGGGTTAAATCCTAAGTGCCTTCATCATTCCTGTATATCAAATCATAGATGTGGTCTCGACATGTATAATCAAGACAAGTTCTAGAATAACAGTTCAATGTTGACACACTCATAATCAATAAAGTGAGCACAAAAAAGAATATATGCTCTATAAGGCTCAAAATCTCACAAAAATTATGGGTGTTTTTGACATCAACCTTGTAAATTTCAAACTTCAAGATAACATTCAAATTTAGGTTAACAACCTAAAATTTTAAATTTTTGAAAATTAGACTTATCATGCTTGATTCCCTAGTATTCTTCAAATTTAATTATCAATGCACAATTAACTATGACTTATTCAAAAACATGTCAATAAAAATCATAAATCATTAGAAATTTCATCCTAATTAGTAATATGAGAAAATTACTTAAGAACAAGATTAAATTCAGGGATTTGAGAACAATGCAGAAAGTTAGGTACTTTTATCCTCAGGGTTTGAGAATAATGAAGAAAGTTAGGCATTTTCTCAGAATAACTATTCACCCCCCACACTTAAGATGTACATTGCCCTCAATGTACAAAGATAGATAATAACATTTAAGGGATAAATCAAAAGAGAAGGGGGAAGAATTACTCCCTAAGTTTTGGATGTTTTCCCGGAGGAGTGTCTTTAGTGGTGGTGATGGTCGGTCTGGATGACGAACCTCCTCTAGATAAAGAAATTGGGTAGCGCTCTGAGAAGTAGCCAGGAATTATTAAGACCTAATTAAAATAAACTAAATATGTGATTAAAGAAAAGAAAACTAAAGGAAAGTAGACTAAGAAGAAAACTAAAATGAAAAGAAAATACTAATGGACTGAGAAGTCCTTATTGACGGATGGTTCGCGAGGTGGGAATCTATCCTAATGTTGGGGAGGTGTTGGCGGTGGTGAAAGTAGCGTGGTTATCGTGGTGGTTAGCATGATTCCTAAGCAGCCTGGCGAACCTATCACTAAGAAACTAAAATAAATTAAACTAAATTAAGCATAAGATTGTCAAAAAACAGAGAATGAAAGGAAAGAGAAACGAAAAATAGAAACTAAATGGTCTCAAAGACCCTTGGCCTGTTGGTTGGATGAAGCTGCCGGCATGAACTCATGTAAATCATCCTCCGTTAAGGAGTTTGGCCTTTTACGCTTCTTCGACATGTTGTGTGATGACTCGAGGATCTAGAGTTTTAGTAACTGGAGTGAAAAGCCTGAGAGGAAGAAGGGGAAAAAGAAAAGCAAGATGTAATTAGATGGGGGGCAAGGGAAGGGCTGTGGGGTTTAAATAGAATTTCAAATCTGGCATGTTCTCACGCTCGTGGCCCGAGGGTGTGTCGATTCACACGGTCACGTCACACGGCCGTGTGCCTAGGCGTGTTGGCTCTCCATGCCCATTCTTCTGCAAGCCACGCCCGTTTTCGACAAGTCAGTATATTGGCACGGGTTGAAGACACGGGCGTGTTCTGCCCATGGTTGGCAAGTCAGTAGCTTCACATGGTCGAGGGGCACGGCCGTGTCACTCTGTCGGTGCCCGTGGGGAGATGGTTGGATCCGTGACGTCGAGAAGTGGTTGGGACTGGGTGCACGGCCTCTGCTATGTCAGTACAGAGATTTCGGTGGTCTGCAAGGCCAAGGCTACGGTCGTGTGGCCTGGAAATCTGCACTTCTTGTTAGATTAAAAGAGAAAAGAAATAAAGAAAAAATAATGTAAAATAAATGCACAAATTAGTAAGGTTAGTGCTCGAGTTGCCTCCCGAGAAGCGCTCATTTATAGTCTTAAGCTAGACTTTCCTCGTGTTTGAAAAATTCAGGGAGGTTTAAAGGTTTGAATATCTTCCCTCATATTATTCGTTTTATGTTCGTTGTATGGTTTAGGTCGAGTAGCATTTACTTTAAGAGCATCAAAATTAGGATTGCTTACCTCGACTGTCTTGTGTGGAAGAACATTGATTACATTAAAAAGGATTTCTTTGTTTGTGTCAGGGTCCGGAGGAGATAGTTGTAGGTCTAATAGTACCTGATCTTCGCTTTTGGACTTGCCTATCTCGTAGAGTGGTTTTGACTCTGTTTCTTGTATCCCTACTTTTTCTTTGAAGTGTGTTTTCCACTCGTCTAATTCATCGGGTTGAACCCTTTGTTCCTCATGATCTATTTCTTTGTTGGCACTGTATTCAAGATCAGGTTCAATCGTGCCCTCTTCTGGTGCTTCCTGAAAAGAAGGGTTAATCGAATGGTTATCAATGGATTTTTCCTTCTTACCTTGGTCACTCGATGTCCTGGCGAAATCGAGAGCTTGAAGAGTGATTGCCTCATTACCTACACAAAGTATGAGTTCTCCTGTGGCAACATCAATTTTAGTCTTGGCAGTTGCTAGAAAAGGTCTTCCTAAAATTAAAAGGATCGAATTGTCCTCATCCATGTCTAAGACAACAAAGTCTACTGGGAAAACGAATTTATCGATTTTGACAAGAACATCTTCGATAATACCCCTAAGAATTCTAACAGTTTTATCGGCTAATTGAATACTCATCCTAGTTTGTTTGGGTTTCCCTAGACATAGTCGTTTAAACAATGTATAAGGCATGACATTTATACTTGCCCCTAAATCAACTAACGCATTATCAATAGTTAGACTACCAATTAAACATGGAACTGTAAAACTCCCTGGATCTTTTAATTTCTGTGGTAGTCTATTTTGTAGAATTGCTGAGCACTTTGCGTTGAGTTTCACGTGTGGCTCTTCGTCTAATTTGCGTTTTTTTGTCAATAGTTGTCTTAAAAATTTCCTCGAGTCTAGCATCTGAAAGAGAGCTTCAAGAAGAGGTAAGTTAATATGTAATTTCTTTAAAAGTTTAAGAAACTTACCGAACTATTCTTCTGAATCGTCTCTTTTTAACGCTTCAGGGTAAGGTATGCGAGGTTGGTACTCCTTGATTACCAGTTTTGACTTTTCTTGCGTTACCTTTACTTCACCTTCGTCTACCTTGTTTTCTTGTTGTGAGATGTGTTCGTCTATCTCTGTATTTTCCTGAGCTGCTATGGCTTGAATTTGCTCCTTTGGATTAATCTCAGTGTTGCTTGGTAGACGTCCTTGTGGTCATTCTGACATTAGCTTTGCGAGCCGTTCGACTGCATTGGTGACTTCTTTGACTGACTTAGTAATTTCTCTGATTCGGCTTTCGTTGCTTTTAATTGCTCTATCAGTTTCTTGGAAATGTTTTTCTGTGTCTGCCGAGAACCTTGTCAGTATCTCCTCAAGGGTTGATTTCTTCTCTTGTAGATAGGGCTGATTTTGGAAATTCTAAGGAGGTTGTTGCCTTTGATTTCCTTGACCTCCCCATGAAAAATTTGGATGGTTCCTCCAACCTGGATTGTAAGTATTACTATAAGGATTATTATTAGATTTGAAATTGTTACCTATATAGTTCATCTGTTCGCTCTTTGCTTCCAGTTGGTAGGGTGGGTACTTAGGATTCGCCACAGTTTCACTTGTGTCGCACTACATAACTGGATGTACCTGCGAAGAACACAAATTATCAACCTTTTTATTCATTATCTCCATATGTGTTGGTAGCATGGTCACTGTGTCTATGTTGAAAGCTCTAGCTGATTTTGTCAGTTTCGTCCTTGTAACTCGCCACTGATAATTATTCAGTGACATCTCTTCAATGAACTCGTATGCTGCTTCAGGAGTTTTGTTGTTCAGGGTTCCACCAGCGGCTGAGTCGATTAGTTGCCTCGTTGAGGGGTTTACACCGTTATAGAATGGTTGGACTTGTAGCCACAAGCGTAAACCATGGTGTGGACACCTTCTCAAAAGATCCTTGTATCTTTTCCATGCATCGTATAATGTCTCTAAATCCATCTGCACAAAAGAAGAGATATCATTCCGTAATTTGGCCGTCTTGGCCGGTGGGAAATATTTTAATAAAAACTTTTCGGTCATTTGTTCCCATGTAGTGATTGACCCTCGTGGTAACGAGTTTAACCACTGTTTGGCTTTATTCCTTAATGAAAAGGGAAATAACTGAAGACATATGGCATCATCAGAAATGCCATTTATTTTAAAGGTATCACAGAACTCTAAAAATTTAGCTATATGAGTGTTTGGATCTTCGTCCTGCAAACCATCAAATTGAACAAACTGTTGAATCATTTGTATCGTGTTAGGCTTTAATTCAAAATTGTTAGCAGCTATAACATGCCTAACAATACTCGATTCTGCTCCTGTTAAATGTGGTTTAGCATAATCAAACATTGTACGTGGAGCATTGCGTTCCCCCACGTCATGGGGTTGTCGATTATTTTCGTCCATCCCTTCAGTAGCATTGGATCTGTCTTCTACCTCTCTTTCTATATAATTTAGGGCTCGCCTGATTTCTCGACGATTCCTTCGGGCGGTAGCTTCAATATCACTATCGTATAGTAAAGGTCCTCTCGAGTTCCTCCTAGTCATAAACTAGAGGTACCTGGAAAGAAAAGAAAGAAAGAAAAATTAGCGAAATTAAAATTTAACCTAAAAATAAAAAATAAATTGGTAAATAAAAAAATGGCTAAAGTAATAAAAATAGAGTTTTCTTAATATTTTAGTTCTCCGGCAACGGCACCAAAAACTTGATCGTTATGATCAGAGTCTTAAAAATTTTAAAAAAAGAATGATCGAACCTGGAAATTAACTATAACAACGATTAAAGGCAAGTGTACCTATCGAACAGTAGTATAGCTTAGGCAAGACCAGATTGTCAAACCCAAAGGAACTAAAAGTATTAATACTAACTTTCTTTTTATTATTTAGCATTAGAAATAAAGTGAAGTTTGTTTTAATCTAAATTAACGACGACTAAGCTAAGGACAAAGACAAAAAGAATGAATTGGGAAATAACTTGAAGAAAAACTCAATTGATCACGACGATACCCTCAGGAAGAATCCACCTAGACTTTACTTGTTATCTAACCCTGAATCATATGATTTATTTATTTAGCTTGATCCTGATACTCCCTAACGTATATTAAACCCTCTCTCAAGGCGAATAATGTCTAACCCTAGGTTAATTAGTGGAACTCTCATTCTCTTATAATAACCCCGTAGAATAGCAGTAAATCAATCTATGGATTCCCATATTAGGTTTCACCCTAATCCGGTAAATTCTCGTAACTCTATCTCTAGGCGTTCGATCAACTCCGCTTAATTATGCTAGTTCTACTCTTAAGCAGGGTCTATTCCTCCTCCACCTAAGCACGTCAGATTTGGATTAAGCATGCATAATTAAGAACAAACTAAGTATTTATCATATAACTCAAAAATCAAATAACAAGATTCATCTAGGTTTCATCCCCTTCAGGTATCTGAAGGGTTTAGTTCATAACTAAATAAGAAAACATCTCAAGAGAAAAGATAAAACAAAACATAAGAAACCCCTAAAACTCCCTGAAGGAATTGAAGGAGAATTCCGCTGTCTTGAGTATAATTCCGGCTTATTGGGATGGATTAACTGGCTAACTTCGAGTGGTTCCCACAATTCTGACCTTTTCGGCTTGGCTCCTTGGCCTAGCTCCACCCCCCTCAATAGTGGTACTTAGGGGATATATATAGGCTCCTTGGAATGCCATTTTTTCTCCCTAAGTATCCTTTTCTAACTGAAATTACTCATTCCAGCGAAAGGGGCACGGCCATGGCACACGCCTGTGTGGATCGGCTTCAAACTGTGTTCAGATTTTTAACTTGAGGCACGACCGTGTAAGACGGGATTGAGGCAGTGCTCTAGGTGATCGGCGAGGCACGACCGTGTACGATTTGGGCCAGGCCGTACCGATTTCGTGCTAAGGCCATTTACTCCGTTTTGGGCTCGTTTTATGTTCTTTTCATCTTCGGGTGCTTTCCTGGGTATAAGACATGAAAAGAAAGGATTAAGAGCACCTTTTTACATAAATCAAGGGATAAATCATCCAAAAGCATACTAAATGTGGGATTAAAATATGTTATAATTACGGTTTATCACTTCCGTTTGTTTGTTAAAAGATCTGTTAAAAAATTTTCTTGAATTTGGCATCTGCGAAAAAGCTTTAAGAAATGGTAAGTTAATATGTAATTTCTTTAGAAGTTTAAGAAACTTACCGAATTGTTCGTCTGTGTTGTCCTTCTTCATCGCATCGAGGTATGGTATACGAGGTTGGTACTCTTTAATTACCGATTTTGGCTTCTCATGATTTACCTCGACCTTACCTTTCTCTACCAAATTCTCTTGGCTTAATTTGGGCTCATCTAACCCTACACTATCCTGAGCTGTTATGGCTTGAAGTTGCTCATTTGGGTTAGTTTTAGTGTTACTTGGCAAGCTACCTTGTGGTCATTCTAAGATGATATTGGCAAGTTGCCTTAATTGGTTCTCGATCCCTTGAATCGATGCATGTTGATTTTTAAGTGTTGTCTCTGTAACAGCCCAAATTCAACCCTAATCAGAACGGTGGTTTCGGGACCACAAATCCGAGTTAGAAAATAATTCTTTTTATTATATTAATAAGTGTGATATATGTTTAAGCGTGTGTTAGGATATGGTGAGATAATTTGATTGTTTATATGGTTTATTTAAGAATGAGGATTAAATTGATTAAGTTGTTAGAAGTAGCCTTTATTCAAATTGGAAGGGCTTAATCGAATTGTTCTTTAGCATGAAGGTACTTGCATGATAAATTGTCCTAAATGAAGTGAGTGGATAGCCTTATGATGGTTTCATTTTTATATTCATTATTTGATTTAGTAAGTGGCATGGCATAAATATTTTATATGATTATTATAATAAAAACACAAAAAGATGATAAAAAAAAATTTTCATCTTCCACCTTTGTTTTCTTCTTGTCGAAACTTAACAAGGGAAAAAGGGAAAATTTTGGCTCTCCATATTCGGTCATTGCATGCTATCTTGAGGTTAGTAATTTAGTTCGATTTCTTGTAATTTAGACATTTGTGAGTTATTATCTTAAATACTATCAAGCCCATGTGAAAATTTTTGAGTTTAAGGCATGCTAAAGATTCGGCCATGGATGAAAAATTGTGCTTTGTTGAGTTTGATGGTGAAATGTCATGCATATGTGTGAGATTAATATGTATTGAATAGGGATTTTTAAAGGGATGAAGTACAAGGACTTAGATCATGAAAACTCAAAATGGTGGGTGTAAAATGCTTAATAAGTGAATGGAATAGATTTGTAGGAGGGTAGTGAAGATTCGGTCCTTGAAGGATTAACTCAAATTTCATATGTATTGTATTCAATGCTTTGAGGACTAATTTGTAAGATGTGTAAAATTCTTAGGATCAAAAGGGAAATATTATAATTACGGGTTTGGATCAAATTGAATAGAATTTTAAGGCCTTAGGGAGTTCAAGGAGCAATCGGCCTTATTTCATTAATATACAAATAGGCATGTTTCGAATGAACAATATTTATTTTATTTATTTGGTTGATGTGTGAAACATCAAGGATGAATTGATAATTTGTCCCTTATTCATTTATGGTTAAATTGAATAGAATTCATTGAAATGAGTTCAAATTTAAATTTGTTTAGATCAAGTTTCTAAGGAAAAAGCGTTGGATGAAGGAAAGGCTAGGTTGAACGAGTGATCGAGAAGTGTTCTCCATTTCATCTGAGGTAAGATTTAAGAAACTGAGTTGAATTGAATTTTATTTGTACAATGCAACTTCTCCTATTAGAAGATATGCATGTTATGTATATATATACAATTTTTGAATGCGCTATGGTGTTGGTTAAATTTTGGCCGAAAGAAATTGTTAATAGTTAAATCGAGTATGTGAATGTTAAGTTCGAAATATGATGATGACAATTGAAAGGGGTTGGATGCTTGATAAATAAGATGGCCGAATGTGATAGAGCTTGAGATAGAGAACATTATAGTTACTTTTTGCCGTAAGTAATTACACTTAATACGATGTGGTAATATTTAAATTACTTGTGAATGATATGCTAAGAGAAATGTTAGTAACGGCTCTTAGTGAGCGATACGTTACGAGGAATGTAAGTAACGGCTTTTAGTGAGCGATACGTTACGTGAGATGCAAAGTAACGGCTCTATATGAGTGGTACGTTACTAAAAGTTACAGGTCTAACATCAGTTGTTATGCGTTAATGGTTAAACAAACAGGGTTAAGTAAGCTTGAGGTATGTACTGTGCTTATCACCTTGAAAATTTGATAACATGGAATGTGAATATAAGCTTCGATAAGTAGAAGAATTATATTTTCATTATACTGTATAAAACGGTATACAGAGATGAGTATAAGTATGTATATATATATGTTGCCTTGAAGCTTAAAGTAGAAATTGGGTGATTCGGTATGGTCATAATGAATGCAAATAGTTAATGAGCTTTGATATATGTATGAGTTGCTTAAATCTTACTAAGCTGTAAAAGCTTACTTGTTTCTCGGTTGTTTTGCATTGTAGATCTCTTTTTGGATGCTTGGCTCGTACTTGGAATAATTTCGGAAGCTCATCACACAATCACCGATCTTGGTATCTCTTTAAATACGAGACTTTTGAGAATTATGGCATGTATAGGCTATGTCACTTTTGAGATGTTTTCAACATTGTGTATACATATAAAGCCATGCGAAAATGGCTATGCTTTTGTGTTTAAGTATAGTTTGGTCATGTTCAAATTTATTTTCATTATCACGTATGCTTGAATTTAATATAAGCTTACTTTGAAAGTTTATTCAATACTATGCTATGTGTGATAGTTGAGTACACCAACTGAAATTTTAAATATGGTTATAATGCAATTTGGTTGACAGTTGTCTATATGCTATTCGTATGTGTATAACATGAAATGTTAGTCATGGTGTTAAAGATGTGAATGACATAAATTGAAATTTGTGTAGGTATATATACTATAGGTAATATAAGAGAGAGTAAACCTGAGCTGTATTCATGGTAGACATTCGGCTATGTATTATAAATGGCTTAATCGGTGATTCGATAATTAGTTAAGATGTATTCATGAAGTATATATATATTCATAAGTATATTGAAAAATGCCGAATTTGATACAAAATTATGAAATGAATGAATTGGTTTGGATTTTATGATTGTAGTTGGAAAGATTATAGAATGAGTATATTGGTTAATGGTTTTATTTGTATTGTGTTAATAAATAATTTGATATTAGAAAGGAAATATGTCTAATAATGATTTGAAGATGAAGGTTGGGTTGAGTGCCATATAACTATTCGGCCATTGCATTATACATGGCTACTCGAATAGAGACTTGCTTAATGAGTGTAAATACGAATTAGGTAAGGTGAATGAATATTTTGCATGATATGCATGTTGATGAGTTGGGATTAGATGGAATATACATTTTATTTATGATAGTAAGAAATGGAATGCATTTTACCAAACATTAATGCTGATGGTAATGAATTGATTTGTGTTTGGATTAGTAATGCCTTAACCCTAATCCAGCGACGGATACGGGTTAGGGGTGTTACAGTCTCGATTTTTTGAAAACGAGTTTCTAACACTGCGATGAATTTTGTTGGCATCTCTTCAAGGTTTGGCTTCTTTTCCTGTGGGTAGGGCTGTTGTTGGAAGTTTGGAGAGGGGTTGTTGTCTCTGATTTCCTTGACCGCCCCATGAGAAATTGGGGTGGTTCCTCCAACCTGGATTATAAGTATTACTATAAGGGTTATTTTCAAGTTTAAAATTATTACCCATATAGTGAACTTGCTCGTTCTCAGCGCTCGGGTTGAAAGGTGGATAGTTTATGTTGTTCATCCCTTTTCCATTCATCTCGCACTGCATAACTGGATGTACCTGTGAAGAACCACATTGATAAACCGTAAAAGTAACATATTTTAAGCCCACATTAGCATGCTTTTGGATGATTTAAGCCCTGAATTATGTAATTTGGTGCTTTTAATCCTTTGTTTTCAAGTTTTACACTCAAGAGAGCACCGGAGGACGAAAAGAAAGGAAACGGGCCCAAAAAGGAGTACATGGGCCATATCATGAAATCCACATGGCCTGGGCCCAAGATCACAAGGCCGTGCCCCATTCAACAGGTTTGAACACGGCCTGGCCACGACTTACACGGGCGTGTGCCATGGGTGTGTCCCTGTCGCAGGAAAGAAGAGTTTTACTCGAATTTGGATACTTGGAGGCAAAGAAACACATTCCAAGGCCTATTCAAACACCCTAGTAGGAATTCCACTCAGATTAGGATATTTAGGGACCAAGTAAGGCATCCCAAAGCCTATATAAACACCTTAAGGGGCAACTTAAGCGGGGAGTTCGGTAGAAGCCGGGACTAAAAGCTTTAGTCAGGGGTCATCTAGCTAGGCCAGAGGAGACAGATTTGTGGAGATTTACTCGAATATAGCCAGTTGATTCATATCAAGAAGCCGGAATCATACTCAAGACGGAGGATCTCTCCTTCAATTCCTTTAGGGGGTTTTAGGGAATTCTTATGTTTTGTTTTATCTTTTCTTCTGAGATGTTTTCTTTTATTGTTATGAACTAAACCCTCAGATACCTGAGGGGGATGAAACCTAAGATGAATCTTGTTATCATTTGCTGAACTATATGATAAATATTTGACTTGTTCTTAAATATGTGTTCTTAATTCTTGTGTTGATATTTTCGGGATATTAATTCAAGTATGATGTGCTTAGGTGGAGGAGCAAAAGTCCTGCCTAAGAGTAGATCTAGCATAATTAAGCGGAGTTGATCGCATGCCTAGAGATAGGGTGACGAGATTTTGCTGGATTAGGGTGAAACCTAATATGGGAGTCCATACATCGAGTTAATGCTATTCTAGGGGTTTTAATTAGAAAGAGATTTCAATTAATCAACCTAGGGTTAGATGTTAGTCGCCTTGAGAAAGGGATTAATATAACTTAGGAAATCTTACAGATCAAGTCAAATGAATAAATCGTTTGATTCAGAGTTAGATAATAAGTGAAGTCTAGGTGGATTCTTCCTTGGGTTTCGTCTTAATCAATTGGCTTTTCTTCCAAGTTACTTTCCCAAAATCATTCTTCTTTGTCTTAGAGTCTTTAGATTAGTTGTTAGTTAATTTTAGATTAGATAAAATTCACTTTAATTCTTAGGCTAGATAATAAAAAGAGAGCTAGTATTAGTACTTTTGGTTCCTTTGGGTTCGACATTCCGGTCTTGCCTTAACTATACTACTGTTCGATAGGTACGCTTGCCTCAAATCGTTGTCATAGTTAGTTTCCAGGTTTGATCAATCTTTTTATAAATTTTAAGACTTTGGTATCGCGAAAACAACGATCAAGTTTTTGGCGCCGTTGCCGGGGAACTGAAATATTAAGAAAGCTTAATTTTTATTACTTTAGCCATATTTATTTTTATTTTTTCAATTAAATTTTATTTTTATTTTTCTAAATTTTCTTTCTTTCTTTTGTTCCTCTCAGGTACCTCTAGTTTATGACTAGAAGGAACCCGACAGGACCCTACTTTATGACAGTGATATTGAAGGCACCGTTCGCAAAAATCGCTGAGAAATAAGGCGAAGCTTAAACTATATAGAAGAAGAGCAAGAAGCCGAAATTAATACCACCGAAGAGATGGCTAAAAATAATCCGCCACCTCCAGAGATGGCCGAACATCATGCTCCACGCACTATGTATGATTATACTAAACCTAGTTTAACAGGAACTGAGTCTAATATTGTTAAGCCTACTATTGCTACAAATAATTTTGAACTGAAACCTAACACTATACAGATGATACAACAGTTTGTTCAGTTTGATGGTTTGTAGGATGAAGATCCTAACACACACTTAGCGAGTTTTCTAGAATTCTGTGATACCTTCAAGATAAATGGAGTTTCTGATGATGCCATCCATCTTCGATTATTTCCCTTTTCTCTGAGAAATAAAGCCAAATAGTGGTTACACTCTCTTTCACGAGGGTCAATCACTACATGGGACCAAATGACCGAAAATTTTTTATTAAAATATTTTCCACCGGCCAAAACGGCCAAATTAAGGAATGATATCTCTTTTTTTGTACAGATATATTTAGAGACACTTTACGATGCATGGGAGAGATACAAAGACTTATTAAGGAGGTGCCCACACCACGGATTACCTTTGTGGCTAGAGGTCCAAACTTTTTACAACAGTGTGAACCCCTCAACAAGACAACTAATTGATTCAGCTGCCGGCGGAACCCTGAACCACAAAACTCCTGAAGCAGCCTACGAATTCATAGAGGAGATGTCACTAATTAACTATTAGTGGCAAGTTACAAGGACAAGGCCAGCCAAAGCAGCCGGAGTTTTCAACTTCAATGCAGTAACCGCGTTATCAAATTAGGTAGAGTTGCTACATAAAAAATTTGATAGTTTCTATGGTTCTTCGCAGGCACATCCAGTTATGCAGTGTGACGCAAGTGAAGGAGTGGCGAATCCTGAGTACCCACCCTATAGACAGGGCATGGAGAGCGAACAAATGAACTATATGGGTAATAATTTCCGATCTAACAACAACCCTTATAGCAATATTTATAATCCAGGTTGGAAGAACCACCCCAATTTATCATGGGGCGGTTAAAGAAATCAAAGGCAACAACCATCACAAAACATCCAACAATAGCCCTACCCACAGGAAAAGAAGCCGAACCTTGAAGAGATGCTGACAAACTTCATAGCAGCCTCAGAAATAAGTCCCAAAATACAGAAACATGTTTCCAAAAGATAGAAACAAAACTTAAGGCATTGACACAAGAGTTCAAGGAACTTAAAATTAGTTTCTGAAACACGATCAGAAAGCTTACTGAGGGAAAAAGAGCAGGTACAGGCAGTGACACTGAGAAGTGGAAGGGAGTTAATCGAAACAAAGAAAGAGGTCCACATGAAACTGATGAAGCAAAGATAACATCGACCCGTGAGGAAATTAAACCAACAATCCCATATTCAACAAAGTTGAAGAAAGACCGCCTAGACACACAATATGGTAAATTTCTTAAACTTTTCAAACAGCTACATATTAACTTACCTTTTGTTGAAGCCATTTCCCAGATGCCAACATATGCAAAATTTTTAAAGGAGCTTCTAACAAATAAAAGGAAGTTCGAGGAAGTTTCAACGGTGGACCTTAATGAAGAATGCTCAGCTATCATCCAAAACAAGCTGCCAACCAAATTGAAAGATCCAGGAAGTTTCACTATTCCTAGTTTAATTGGTAGTTTAAGCATAGAGAAAGAATTAGCTGATTTAGGTGCCAGTATTAATCTAATTCCTTATAAAATGTTTAAGTAACTTTGTCTCGGGGAACCAACACCCACTAGGATGAGTATTCAGTTAGCTAACAGATCTGTTAAGTATCCTAGGGGAATTATTGAAGATGTTTTGGTAAAAGTAGATAAATTTATATTCCCTGTTGATTTTTTTGTGCTCGACATGAATGAGGACATAGAGGTACCTTTAATTTTGGGACGACCCTTTTCAGCTACTGTTAGGGCTATCATTAATGTTGGTGATGGTAAACTTACACTAAGGGTAGGAGATGGGGAAATAGTTTCCCAAATTCATGATGCCATGCGATATTCTAGAGAATAAGATGATTCTTTTTTTGTTGATGCCACTGATCACATTTTGTAAGAATCTTTGCAGGAAATCATGCACAGTGACACGATGGAATTGTCTTTCATAAGGTGAGGGGAAAGATGACGATACCGATGAAGAGAATCCCAATACATCATCTTCTAGATAGATGAAAATAGAGGACATCGAGATTAATGATGAACTAAAACAGAAACCCTCTATTGATGAGCCACCCAAGCTAGAACTAAAACAATTACCAAAGCATTTAGAATATGCATTCCTGGGGGATAATTCTACGCTACCAGTAATCATCTCTTCGGAACTAGGACCCAAGGAGAAAGAAGAGTTGCTAAGGGTACTAAGAAAGCACAAAAAGGCCATAGCATGGAAAATGTCAGACATTAAAGGAATAAGCCCATCATTTTGCACTCACAAAATTTTAATAGAAGATAAGTATAAACCGTGTGTGCAACCTCAGAGACGGTTAAACCCTAATATGAAATAAGTTGTCAAAACTGAGGTAATTAAACTTCTAGATGCAGGAATAATTTATCCTATTTCTGACAGCACATGGGTAAGTCCTGTGCAGGTAGTTCCGAAGAAAGGAGGCATGACTGTGGCAACCAACGAAAAGAATGAATTGATTCCTACAAGAACAGTCACAGGTTGGAGAGTCTGTATTGACTATAGGAAGTCGAACAACGCCACCAAAAAAGATCACTTCCCTCTACCCTTTATTGATCAGATGTTAGAAAGATTGTCTGGGCATATGTACTACTGATTCTTGGACCAACTCTCTGGCTACTTCCAAATCCCAATAGCCCCTAAAGATCAAGAGAAGACAACATTTACATGCTCATATGGTACGTTTGCTTATCATAGAATGCCTTTTGGATTATGTAATGCTCCCGCTACTTTTCAACGCTGCATGTTGGCCATCTTTGATAAACTTGTGGAAGACATTATGGAGGTATTTATGGATGACTTCTCTGTATTCGGTAATTTTTTCCACCTTTGCCTTAAAAATTTAGAACGAGTTTTAATAAGATGTGAGGAAATGAATCTTGTCTTGAATTGGGAAAAAATGTCACTTTATGGTTAGAGAAGGGATTATGTTAGGACATAAGATTTCTAGTAAATGGATTGAGGTAGATAAAGAAAAGATTGAAACCGTAGAAAAATTACCTCCCCCTAGTTCAGTTAAGGCTATTAGAAGCTTTTTAGGACATGCTAGATTCTATAGAAGATTCATTAAAGATTTCTCTAAAATAGCTAAGCCTTTAACAAAATTACTAGAAAAAGATGTTTCTTTCAATTTCGATTAGGAATGTTTAGGCACATTTAATATCCTCAAAGATAAACTAATAAATGCTCCAATTATAATTGCACCTGATTGGAATTTACCCTTTGAACTAATGTGTGATACAAGTGATTTTGCAATAGGTGCAGTTCTGGGACAATGAAGAGACAAGCATTTTCAGCCAATTTATTATGCTAGCAGAACATTGACACCCGCACAAGAAAACTACACCACCACAAAGAAAGAATTGCTAGCTGTAGTTTTTCCTTTTGACAAATTTAGGCAGTATTTAATATTATTTAAAGTTACCGTTTACACTGACCATTCAGCTCTTCGTTATCATTTAACTAAAGCTGATGCAAAACCTCGACTCATATGATGGATCTTACTCTTACAGGAATTTGATTTGGAAATAAAAGATAAGAAGGGAGCTGAAAATCTTGCAGCAGATCACCTTTCTAGGCTTGAGAACCCACATATCGAAGAGCTCGACGAAAGTGAGATAAATGACTCGTTTCTCGAAGAACAATTTTTTTCTATAACCAACTCTGAGGTACCATGGTTTGCAGATATTGCAAATTATTTAGCTGCTAACATCTTTCCAAAAAGATAAACACATCACCAAAAGAAGCGATTCTTTGCTGATGCGAAAAACTATTTTTGGGAAGATCCCTTCTTTTCCGTATATGTGCAGATCAAGTAATTCAAAGATGCGTTACAAAGGCAGAAGCAAGTAAGATCTTAGAACATTGCCATTCAGGACCTTTAAGAGGACATTACAGTGGGATTAAGACATTACACAAAATGCTCGAATCAGGATTCTACTGGCCAACTCTTTTCAAAGATGCCAACAGGTATGCCGCTTCGTGTGATAAATGCCAGAGAACAGGTAATATCTCTAAATGCGATGAAATGCCTCAGACATATATGTTATCATGTGAGATATTTGATGTATGGGATATTGATTTTATGGTTCCATTCCTTAGTTCATTCGGAAATAAATACATCTTAGTAGCAGTAGATTACATGTCAATGGGTGGAAGCCCAAGCTTTACCTACTAATGATGCTAGAGCTGAAGTAAAGTTTCTTAAGAAACTTTTCTCTCATTTTGGAACACTTAGAGCAATCATCAGTGATAGAAGCACTCACTTTTGCAATACTCAATTTGAAAAAGTCTTAAGAAAATATGGAGTACACCACAGAACAACTACCCCTTATCATCCTCAAACCAGTGGGCAAGTGGAAGTGGCAAATCGAGAGCTTAATCAAATCCTAGAGAAAACAGTTGAATCAAATAGGAAAGATTGGGCAGTAAAAGTAGATGATGCTCTATGGGCCTATAGAACAACATTTAAAACCCCTTTAGGGACACCCCCTAACAAACTTGTTTACGGAAAAAGTTGTCATCTACCATTCGAGTCAGAGCACAAAGCCTACTGGCTATAAAATTCTTGAATTATGATCTTAAAACCTCAGGTAAGAAGAGGATGATGTAGTTAAATGAACTAGATGAATGGTGAGCTGAGGCCTATGAGAATTCACGACTATATAATGAGGCAACAAAACGATGCCATGATTCTCGTTTAAAATAATCAAAGCAATTTGAAGTAGGAGACTTAGTCCTGCTGTATAATTCAATGCTCAAACTATTTCCTGGAAAGCTGAAATCAAGGTGATCAGGCCTATTCGTGATAAAATCTATTTTTCCTTACGGCACAGTCGAGGTAACCCATCCAACTCAAGGAACATTCAAGGTAAATGGCCATCGACTGAAACTTTATAATGGTAAAGATTTCAGGGAATTGAGAGAGGAGATTCAACTCCGTGAACCTTTTTTTAGGAATAAAAATAGGGTGAGTCTAGCTTAAGACTTTAAACAAGCACTTCTCGGGAGGCAACCTGAGCACTAACTTCACTAACCCCATTAATTTCCCCATTTTAATTTTATTTTCCCTTCTTAGCACCTAAATCAAACTAACAGATTCAGTAAAGTGCAAGTTTCCTACCACACGGCCTTACACACGGTCGTGCCCGTGGTCGTATGGTCACCATAGGATGAAAAACGGGCGTGTAGGCAGATGTGTGAGATGAAAAAGAAAAATTTTCCCCCAACATGGGCTACGATAAAAAGACCATGACCGTGCAATGCGACCGTGGTCTATTCTGAGTAAACCAACATGTACAAGAGCCACGCCCGTGCCGATCAACCGTGTGCAACACTGACTATATGAACATGGGTGTGGCAAACATAGCACGGGCGTGGGAGAAGCGAACATAATGATACACGGCCTATAAGTACGAGCGTGGGCAACATCGCAAATACGTAGAAATTCAAAATCGCAAAAAGCACGGGCAAAATAAAAGAGACACCGGCGTGGCACTTGCCCGTGTCTCCATCCCTATATAAAAATTCCCACGATCGTCATCCCCAAAATTCTCCCCATTGTAAACCCTAGCCGTTTTCTATTCTGAGTAAACCAACATGTACAAGAGTCACGCCCGTGCCGACCAACCGTGTGCAACACTGACTATATGAACATGGGTGTGGCAAACATAGCACGGGCATGGGAGAAGCGAACATAATGATACACGGCCTATAAGTACGAGCGTGGGCAACATCGTAAACGCGCAGAAATTCAAAAATCGCGAAAAGCACGGGCAAAATAAAAGAGACACCAGCATGGCACTTGCCCGTGTCTCCATCCCTATATAAAGATTCCCACGATTGTCATCCCCAAAATTCTCCCCATTGTAAACCCTAGCCGTTTTCTCTCTAAAAACTACTACTAAAACTCCGGCTACCATCAAGAATCCCCCACCATTGTCTTCCCCCATCCAAAATCTTCTATTTTCCTTCACAACAAAGAACCAGTACACGCCCGTGCTCCACCAACATGCCCACCCCAAAGGTCTTCCAACACCGTGTTTCACAACTAAATCGCAGCATACGTCCGTGGCTCTCCGTCTACACGCCCATGCTCCACCCGTCCACGTCGCCACGCTCAAAAGCACTACTGGTCACCCTTTAATATTACATTCCCATCTATTTACCTATTATATGATTAAGATTTCATTTTGTTTAGTCTCTTTTTACTATTATTTTTATTTATTTATTATTAAATTAATCTTTATAATTTTACAACTAATTTGATTACTATATTAAGTATTTTAGTCATTGTTTAGTTAGTTAATTAGAACTAGATAGAACTAATCACTGTTGAAATGGTTACTCATGGTTGAAATGTTCCTATTTAGACTTTGAATATTTTGGGTATTGAGCAAACTACTTCTTTATTTTGGTAGAAAATTACTTGAATATCAACTATTTTCAGGTACAATGTCGTTGTCACGAGGAAAGTGAACCGCAGCCACCACTTCTAAAAAATGAAAGGGACTCGGCACATCCTCTTCTAACGCAACCACCAAAGTGCGCCACCGGTTCCTCCAATTCCCTCAAGCTGCCCAAGAGGACCGTTACAAGGCACTACAAGCGCGACCTCTCGGCACCGGTAGATGCATTGATTTGGCCGTTTTAAAGTAGGTCTGTCTCTATAAGATGTCCGAGCTCTGCTTACAACTGATCAGTGGGATAAATTTTTTACCATCATCGAGCCTACGTACTTGGAGCTTACTTTAGAGCTCTGCTCTACTTTCCAACTCCAGACAGTGATGACACAATACGATGATCTGGGTACGATACAATTCCGCCTGGAAGGCACCATACGACAGCTAAACGTACCACAATTCGAGGCCGCACTTGGACTCTATACGGAAGACTTCGTAGCAGAAAATGACCTCTTCGAGCTACACCACCAGTTTCGCCGCACTCCCGTAAGCTGTTGGTACAACTTAGCCCCTAACAAGGGTAATTACAACCCCAGTCGCTCCAAGGCGACTGCCCTTGTCCCATCCCTGAGGTACGTACATGCCATCTTGGCTCATACTCTTATAGGTCGACGCGAAAGCACCGACGTCGTAAATACTCATGACGTCTACTACCTATGGTGCATGTCAAACAGGCACGTTTTTGACTTAGCTTACTTTATAGCCCGCGTGCCATCCAACACCAGACAGAGCCACATAAGAGGGGGATCATATCGATGGGTCCATACGTCACACATTTAGCTTGGTACTTCGGCCTCCTCCATACCGAGACCCAGACCTCCTCTCTCACACTGATTGGGCAGATGGTACCCCAGGGCATCCAGACTATGCTGCATATGAGGATGATCAAATATGGACGTGGAACCGATCCTCCTCAATACTAACTAGCCCTCCCCACTGACGAGGAGGATCCCGAGGACATTACTGATGATGTCCCACCACCATAGGAGGCGCCACTCCCGAGCCAGCATCCCTCCCATGCAACAACTTCACTTTCGGACATTTCTATACGACTCACTCGGTTTGAGCACTACTGTACTCAACAATTCAATGATACCGCTCGGTAATTTGACAGCATTGAGGCCACGCTTCAGCAGATTTGTCACCACTTTCATATATCGCCGCCTCGACCACCCAGTGACTCAGCAGATGACGAGGACCTTTGAGTCCTTTTTCTTATCTTTATTTGCCACTTTTTTTTATTTATGTTTAATTTTTAGTTATTAAACTTTTTATTTTGTCTTGTTAGAACTTTTATTTAGTACAGTTCAGTTTCTTTTATCACTTGCTATCTAACCCTCGAGTATCTCTAACAACTTTCATTAAATATTTCTCCCTAAACATTTCGTTGATGACTTCGCAGATAAGATAGAATTAATATACAACTCAAGGAACAAAATTATCACTTATACCTAGTCATGACATCCATCATGAAACATCCTCCAAGGATCTCATCCATAATTCAGGAAGTTTCACTTCTCTGCCTACCTTATGATTTTATTATTAATGCGTTATTATCTATCCTTGTACATTAAGGGCAATGTACACCTTAAGTGTAGGGGGTGAATAGTTATATCCAGAAAGTGCCTAACTTTCTTCATTATTCTCAAATCCCTGAATTATACCTTATCTTGAAGTAATTTTATCATATTATGATTAGAATGAAGTTTCCTTTGGTTTATGATTTTTATTGATATGTTTCGGATTAAGTCATTGATAATTGTGCATTGATAATTAAATTTGAAGAATATTAGAGAATTAAGCATGATAAGTCTATTTCTCAAAATTTTAAAATTTTTTAGGTTGTTTACCTGAATCTGAATGTTACCTTGAAGTTTGAAATTTACGAGATTGACATTAAAAACCCATAATTTTTTTGTGAGATTTTGAGCCTTTTAGAGGATATATTCTTTTTCTTGCTCACTTTATTAATTATGAGTGTGTCAACATTGATTTGTTATTCTAGAACTTGCATCGATTATACATGTCGAGACCACACATTTGATATGATATACAGAGATGATAAAGGCACCTAGGTTTTAACCCACTTACTCCACTAAAAGCCTACCTTCGTAATTAACCCCTAGTGAACCCATTTGATCCTAACAACTGATAAACCGTAAAAGTAACATATTTTAATCCCAAATTTATTATGCTTTTTGAAGATTTAAGCCTTGTTTTATATAAAAAGGTGCTTTTAATCCTTTCTTTTCATGTCTTATACCTAGGAAAGCACCCGAGGATGAAAAGAACACAAAACGGGCCTAAAACAAAGAAAATGGGCCTTTTCACAAAATCGACACGGCCTGGGCCAAGGACTACACGGCCGTGCCACGCCAGTCATCAAGAACACTGCTTGACCTCGACTCACACAGCCGTGCTTCTTTAAAGAAATCCGAACACGGTCAGGTCTCGATTTGCATGGGCGTGTGACATGGCCGTGCTTCTGTCGCTAGAAAGAGCAATTTCAGTCAGAAAAGGATACTTAGGGAGAAAGAATTGTATTCCAAAAGCCTATAAATATCCCCCAAGTACCACCTTTGAGGGGGCGTCAAAGCTAGGCCAAGGAGCCAAGCCGAGAAGGTCAGAGTTAGGGAATAATGCAACGATAGTCAGTTGATTCATCCCAAGAAGCCGGAATTATACTCAAGACGGCGGAATTCTCCTTCAATCCCGTCAAGGAGTTTTAGGATTTTTCTTATGTTTTGTTTTATCATTTCTCTTGTGATGTTTTATTTTTACATTATGAACTAAATCCTTTAGATACCTGAAGGGGGATGAAACCTAGACAGATTTTATTATTTGATTTTTAAGTTATATGATAAATTACTTCATTTGTTCTTAATTATGTTGCTTAATCCAAATCTAATGTGCTTAGGTAGAGGAGGAATAGACCCTGCCTAAGAGAATATCTAACGTAATTAAGCGGAGTTGATCGAATGCCTAGAGATAAGGTTACGAGATTTTGCCGAATTAGGGTGAAACCTAATATGGGAGTCCATTGATCGATTTACTGCTATCCTAGGGGGTATTATAAGGGAATGAGAGTTCCACTAATTAACCTAGGGTTAGACGTTATTCACCTCGAGAGAGGGTTTAATATAGGTTAGGGAGTCTTACGGATCAAGCTAAGTAAAAGAAATCATATAATTTAGGGTTAATTAATAAGTGACGTCTAGGTGGATTTTTCCTGAGGGTATCGTCTTAATCAACTGAGTTTTCCTTCAAAGTTATTTCACTATTCGTCCTTTTTGTCTTTGAGTCCTTAGTTTAGTCTTCGTCAAAAGCAACTTCACTCTAATTTTAAGGCTAAATAATAAAAAGAAAGTTAGTATTAGTACTTTTAGTTTCTTTGTTCGATATCTGGTCTTGCCTAAGCTATACTACTGTTCGATAGGTACACTTGCCTTTAATCGTTGTCAGAGTTAGTTTTCAGGTTTTGATCATTCTTTTATAAATTTTAAAACTCTGATTTACACCGGTCAACAACCCTTTTTATTAATTTACCCACTAATATTAAACCAAAACCCTTTGTATTTGTTATCACCATTCCATTTGACTACCCTTATATCGGGATTTGATTTGATTGGTTGCCTAATTATTTTATTAGTAAATTCATCACTTGACTTGTTCTTAAAAAAATCGAAGTATATTCATTATTAGTTCTATAATTAAGTGAGCTTACATGTTTAAATTTTAAATCTTGAAGAAAAAGCTCGTATTATTAGTTTTCAATTGATGTAATTATTTAAGATTAGTTCATTTTTTAAGTTAGGTAATTTGTCAGGTCAGTCTCGATTCTAACCTTCTAATTCAGCCTATATCCATACTCTTAACCTAAGCCCCGTTACAACCCTTTTAAAGACCTTTTGATTTGTGTATCATCTCATATTTTAGTGGTGGAGATTTGATTTTCATGCAAGCCTATGGGATTAACTTTTCATGTTCGACTTTTGAGTGCTTAATTTTGAACCTTAAACACTTCTAGTGATTTGAGTAAATCTTTAGTGAGGATGTCAATTCTTGTCGATTTTGAATCAGAGGTAATTATTTAGGTAAAGGGAAACACCTATGTTTTCATACTATAAAAACTATGACTTTGATTATTTAAGTCTTTAGAACTCTTTGAATTGAATTATCCATGTATGAATTATCTTTGAATTATGATGAAACATTATTGATAAATTTTATGGATCAAGGAAGTTCATTTTAATTATGAGTTGATAATTTTTCTTGAGGACAAGCAAAAGCTTAAGTGTGGGGGTATTTGATAAACCGTAAAAGTAACACATTTTAAGCCCATATTTAGCATGCTTTTGGATGATTTAAGCCCTGAATTATGTAATTTTGTGCTCTTAATCCTTTGTTTTCATGTTTTATACTCAGGAGAGCATCGGAGGACGAAAAGAACGGAAAATGGGCCCAAAATGGAGTAAATGGGGCATATCACGAAATCCACACGATTTGGGCCCAAGATCACACGGCCGTGCGCCATTCAACAGGTTCAAACACGGTCTGGCCACGACTTACATGAGCGTGTGCCATGGGCGTGTCCCTGTCGCAGGAAAGAAGAGTTTTACTCGGATTTGGATAATTTGAGGCAAAGAAACACATTCCAAAGCCTATTCAAACACCCTAGTAGGAAGTCCACTCAGATTAGGATACTTAAGGACCAAGTAAGGCATCTCAAAGCCTATATAAACACCTTAGGGGGCAACTTAAGCGGGGAGCTTGGCAGAAGCTAGGACCGAAGGCTTTAGTCAGGGGGCGTCCAGCTAGGCCAGAGGAGATAGATTTGTGGAGATTTACTCAAAGATAGCCAGTTGATCCATCTCAAGAAGCCGGAACCATACTCAAGACGAAGGATCTCTCCTACAATTCCTTCAGGGGGTTTTAGGGATTTCTTATGTTTTGTTTTATCTTTTCTTTTGAGAAGCTTTCTTTTATTGTTATGAACTAAACCCTCAGATACTTGAGGGGGATAAAACCTAAGATGAATCTTGTTATCGTTTGTTGAACTATATGATAAATATTTGACTTGTTCTTAAATATGTGTACTTAATTCTTATGTTGATATCTCCGGGATATTAATTCAAGTATGATGTGCTTAGGTGGAGGAGAAAAAGTCCCTGCCTAAGAGTATATCTAGCATAATTAAGTGGATTTGATCGCGCGCCTAGAGATAGGGTGACGAGATTTTGCCTGATTAGGATGAAACCTAATATGGGAGTCCATAGATTGAGTTAATGCGATTCTTGGGGTTTTAATTAGAAAGAGATTTCAATTAATCAACCTAGGGTTAGATGTTAGTCGCCTCGAGAGAGGGATTAATATAACTTAGGGAATCTTACGGATCAAGTCCAATGAATAAATTGTCTGGTTCAGAGTTAGATAACAAGTGAAGTCTAGGTGGATTCTTCCTTGGGTGTCGTCTTAATCAATAGGGTTTTCTTCCAAGTTATTTTCCCAAAATCATTCTTCTTTGTCTTAGAGTCTTTAGATTAGTTGTTAGTTAATTTTAGATTAGATAAAATTCACTTTAATTCTTAGGCTAGATAATAAAAATAGAGTTAGTATTAGTACTTTTGGTTCCTTTAGGTTCGACATTTCGGTCTTGCCTTAACTATACCACTATTTGATAGGTACGCTTGCCTCAAATCATTGTCATAGTTAGTTTCTAGGTTTGATCATTCTTTTTATAAATTTTAAGACTTTGCCATCGCGAAAGCAACGATCACACATAAACCATCAATCTTTTTATTTAAAAGTTCTACCTGGTTTGATAGCATGGTTACTACGTCGAGGTTGAAAACACTGGCAGCTTTTGTTGGCTTTGTCCTTATGACTTGCCACTGATAGTTATTCAGTGACATCTCTTCAATGAATTCATAAGCAGCCTCAGGTGGTTTGTTATTCAAGGTTCTGCGGGTGGCTGAATCAATCAACTACCTAGTTGAGGGCTTCACACCATTGTAAAAAGTTTGGACCTGTAGCCACAAGGGTAATCCATGGTGTAGGCACCTTCTCAATAGATCTTTGTACCTCTCCCATGCATCATAAAGTGTCTCTAAATCCATCTGCCCAAAGGAAGAGATATCATTCCTCAACTTGGTTGTTTTAGCCGACGGAAAATATTTTAATAAAAAATTTTCAGCCATTTGTTCCCATGTAGTGATTGATCCTCATGGTAGAGAATTCAACCACTGTTTAGCTTTATTCCTCAAAGAAAATGGAAATAACCGAAGACGGATGGCATCATCATAAATGCCATTTATTTTGAAAGTATCACAAATTTCTAGGAAATTTTCCAGGTGATTATTTGGATCTTTATCCTGCAAACCATCAAACTGAACAAATAGCTATATCATCTGAATTGTGTTAGGTTTCAGTTCAAAATTATTTGTAGCAATAGCTGGTCTAACAATACTTGACTCAGTTCCTGTTAAATTAGGTTTAGCATAATCATACATAGTTCGAGGAGCATGATTTTTAACTACTTCTTCAGGTAGTAGATTATTATCAGCCATCTCTTCGGTAGTATTAATTTTGCCTTCTTGCTTTTCTTGCATGTACTGTAGGCTACGCCTTATCTCTCTTCAGTTTCTGCGAACTATGCTTTGAATTTCACTATCGTAAAGTAGAGGTCCTGACGGGTTTCTTTTAGTCATAAACTAGAATACCTACCAGAAGCAAAGAAGGAAATTTAGAAAAGTAAAAATAAAATTTAATTGTAAAAATAACAAGATCTATCTTAGGTTTCATCCCCCTCAGGTATTTAAGAGGTTTAGTTCATAATTATAAAAGAATACATCTTAGAAGAAAATATAAAACAAAACATAAGAAAAACCCTAAAACCTCTTAAAGGAATTTGAAGGGAAGATCCTCGGTTTTGAGTATAACTCTGGCTTCTTGAGATGAATCAACTGGCTTTCTTCTAGTAAATCCCACAATTCTGGCCTCTCTGGCTTGGCTCTTCGGTCTAACTAGATGCCGCTTTCATAGGTCACACTTAGGGTGTTTATATAGGCTTTCAGAATGTCTTTCTTCGCCCCTAAGTATCCTAATCCGAGTGAAAGCAGGACACGCCTGTGGCACACGCCCGTGTAAGTCGAGGTCAGGCCGTGGTTGGGTCTGCTAAGGAGGCACGGCCGCGTGGCTTACCCAAACCGTGTGCAATTTGTACTTTGGCCCATTTACCCTGTTTTAGGCCTATTTCTCGTTCTTTTCATCCTCCGGTGCTCTCCTAAGTATAAAACATGAAATTAAAGGATTAGGAGCACCAAAATCCATAATTCAATGCTTAAATCATCCAAAATTATGCTAAATATAGGATTAAAATATGTATATATTACGGTTTATCACTTCCCTAGCCCGAAACCTCCCTATTTTACCATTTTTTCCCTGTTGCCTTTCTTTCTTCTTTTTCCTATCCCCCTTTCCCTTATTCCTTCTTTACACTGCCACCACACCAACCACCATCCTTAACACTGTTGGTCACTCTTTTTCCCCTTTATTTTTGAACTCATATCCATTTTCTATTATTTTATTTTCTTTATTATTTTCTTCTTATTTTGCATGCCATTCAGATTTAGCTTAGGATACCATAAGTTCATGCCGGCTGCTTCATTGATTCGATTTCAAAAGGTTCAAGGTGCTACCAGAGTATCCTCCCCCATGTTCACTTCGGCCAAATTTTATCCGGTTTCTTTTCATTGACTCCATCCAAAATTCAGGAAGTTTTACTTATCTCCCTATCTTATGATTTTCTTACTACATTGTCTTTTTTTTATCTCTGTACATTGAGGACAATGTACATCTTAAGTGTGGGGAGGTTAATTATAGTACTATTAGAAAATCACTGAATTATGTCTTGTTCTTAAGAAACTTTTCTCCTATTACTAAGAAACTTCTATTGATTTATTATTTTCATCTATATGTTTTGGATTAAGTTATACGTAATTGTGCGTTGATGATTTAAACTTTAAGACATTAGAGAATTGATCGTTGTTTTATGCGATGTCAAAGTCTTAAAATTTATAAAAAGAATGATCGAACCTGGAAACTAACTATGACAATGATTTGAGGCAAGCTCACCTATCGAACAGTAGTATAGTTAAGGCAAGACCAAATTATCGAACCCAAATGAACTAAAGTACTAATACTAACTTTCTTTTATTATCTAGCCTTATAATTAAATGAATTTTTATCTAATCTAAAATTAACTAACAACTAAGCTAAAGACTCTAAGACAAAGAAGAATGAAATTTGGGAATAATACTTTGGGAAAAACCAATTGATTACGACAATACCCAAGGAAGAATCCACCTAGACTTTACTTATTATCTAACTCTGAACCAGACGATTTATTCATTTGACTTGATCTGTAGGATTCCCTAAGTTATATTAATCCCTCTCTCGAGGCGACTAATGTCTAAAACCCTTAGAATTGCATTAACTCGATCTATGAATTCCCATATTAGGTTTGACCCTAATCCAGCAGATTTTAGTCACCCTATCTCTAGGCGCGCGAGCAACTCCGCTTAATTATGCTAGATCTACTCTTAGGCAGGGACTTTTGCTCTTCCACCTAAGCACATCACACTTGAATTAATATCCCAAAAATATCAACACAAGAATTAAGAACACATAATTAAGAACAAGTCAAATATTTATCATATAGTTCAGCAAATGATAAAAAGATTCATCTTAGGTTTCATCCCCCTCAGGTATCTGAGGGTTTAGTTCATAATAAAAGAAAACATATCAGAAGAAAAGATAAAACAAAACATAAGAAATCCCTAAAACGCCTTGAAGGAATTGAAGGAAAGATCCTTTGTCTTGAGTATAATTTCGGCTTCTTGAGATGGATCAACTGGCTTTCTTCAAGTAAATCCCCACAAATCTGCCCTCTTTGGCCTAGCTGGACGCCCCCTGACTAAAGCCCTGGCAGAAGGCTTCTGCCAAACTCCCCGCTTAAGTTGCCCCTTAGGGTGTTTATATAGGCTCTGAGATGCCTTACTTGGCCTCTAAGTATCCTAATCTGAGTGAAATTCCTATTTGGGTGTTGATATAGACTTTGGAATGTGTTTTTTTGCCTCCAAGTATCCTAATCCGAGTGAAATTTCTCTTTGTCAAGGCAGGGACACGCCCATGGCACACGCCCGTGTGAATCATGGCCAGGTTGTGTTCGAGACTGTTGAATGAGGCACGGCCGTGTGGTCTTGGGCCCAGGCCGTGTTGATTTCATGATATGGCTCATTTACTCCATTTTGGGCCCGTTTTCTGTTCTTTTCATCCTTCGGTCCTTTTCTGAGTATAAAACATGAAAATAAAGGATTAAGAGCACCAATTTACACAATTCAAGGCTTAAATCATCCAAAAGCATGCTAAATGTGGGATTAAAATATGTTACTATTACGGTTTATCAAATACCCCCACACTTAAGCTTTTGCTTATCCTCAAGCAAAATTCTCAACTCACAGTTAAAACAAACTTCCTCGATTCATAATATTCATCAATAATGTTTCATCATAATTCAAAAATAATTCATACATTGATAATTTAAGTAAAAGGGTCCTAAAGATTCAAACAATCAAAGTCATACATTTATAGCCCGAAAATGTTAGGTGTTTCCCCTTACCTAAATAATTATCTCTGATTCAAAATCAACAAGAGTTGACATCCTCACTAAAGATTCACTCAAATCACTCAAAAGTGTTTAAGGTTCAAAATTAAGCACTCAAAAGTCGAACATGAAAAGTTAATCCCATAGGCTTGCCTGAAAATCAAATCTCCACCACCACTGTAAAATGAGATGATGCACAGATCAAAAGGTCTAAAAAAGGGTTGTAACGGGGCTTAGGTTAAAAGTGTGGATAAAGGCTGAATTTGAAGGTTAGAATCGAGATTGACTTGACAAATTACCTAACTAGAAATAACAGACTGATAATAGATAATCACATTAAATGAAAACTTGAAACTAATAAAACAAGCCTCTTCTTCAAGATGTGGGAATTAAACGTATAAGCTCACTTAATCATAAAGCTAATGATGCTAATAATAAATATACTTCGTTTTTTTTTTGTTTTTAAGAACGAGTCAAGTAATAAAGGATGAATTCAACTACTGAAATGAATAAAATTAGGGAACTGATCAACTCAAATCTCGATATAAGGGTAGTCAAAAGGGATGGTGATAACAAATACAAATGGTTTTGGGTTAATATTAGTGGGTGAGTCAATAAATGGGTTGTTAGGATCAAAAGGGTTCACTAGGGGTTAATTATGAAGGTAGGCTTTTAGTGGAGTAAATGGGTTAGAACCTAGGTGCCTTATCATCTCTGTATATCAAATCAATAATGTGGTCTCGACATGTATAATTGATGCAAGTTCTAGAATAACAAATCAATGTTGACACACTCATAATCAATAAAGTGAGCAAGAAAAAGAATATATGCTCTAAAAGGCTCAAAATCTCACAAAAATTAGGGGTTTTTGATATCAACCTCGTAAATTTCAAACTTCAAAGTAATAATTAGATTCAAGTAGACAACCTAACAAAATTTTAAAATTTGAAAATAGACTCATCATGCTTAATTCTCTAGTCTCCTAAAATTAAAATCATCACTGCACAATTAACTATGACTTAATCCAAAACATATCAATAAAAATCATAAATCAAAGGAAATTTTATTGTAATCGTAATATGAGGATATTACTTAAGAAGCAAGATATAATTCAGGATTTGAGAATAATGCAAAAAGTTAAAAAGTTAGGCACTTTCTCGAAATAAATATTCACCCCCCACACTTAAGATGTACATTGCCCTCAAAGTACAAGGATAGATATAATGACAACATAGTGAGAAAATCAAAAGGTGGGGGGAGAAGTGAAACTTCCTGAATTTTGGATGAAGTCAATGAGAAGAATTTGGATAGGATTGGAGGTGGATGTGGGGAAGCGCCTCGAACCATTTGAGATTGAATTCTCGAAGCAACCGTCCTGATTTTATTGTATCCTAAGCTAAATCTAAATAGCACAAAGAATAAGAAGAAAATAATAAAGGAAGTAAATAAAAATAAAAATAAAAATAAAAATAAAAATAGGAATAAAAGTAAATAATTCAATAGAGATACGGTCCAAGCCCATGTGCCTACCCGTAGTGTCCGCACGGCCACGGCCACAGCCGTGTGCAAGGCTGCGTGGGTATGGAAACCTATGCCTAAATACGAAAAGAAATAAAACCAAACTAATTAGTACAGTTAGTCCTCGGGTTGCCTCTCGAGAAGTTCTCGTTTAAAGTCTTGAGCTAGACTTACCTATTATTCGCATAATCATGGTGGTTCGAGGAGGTGGAAATCCTTTCTTATGCGATCAATTCGATGTAAAGTTTAAATCGAGTAGTGTTTACCTTAAAAATGTTGTATTTAAGACTTGTTACCTCGACTGTTCCATCTTGGAAGATTTTCAGTACCTGATCTCCTATCTTAAGCTGGATTGTCCCATCATTAAGTTTGTCGTGGAGTTGCCTTGTTTTTGTTTCATGTGTTTTTAGTTTTCTTTGAAGTGTGTCTTCAACTCATCTAGTTCATCGATCCAAAGCCTTCATTCCTCATGAATTTCTTCTTTATCGACACGAGGTTTAGGTCTAGCATTTGTGAAAGAGCTTCAAGAAACGACAAGTTAATATGTAACTTCTTTAGAGGTTTAAGAAATTTACCGAATTGTTCCTCTGTGTGGTCTTTCTTTATCGCATTGGGGTATGGCACACGAGGTTGGTACTCTATAATTACCGGGTTTAGTAAATCATGGCTTACCTCAACCTTACCTTCACTTACCACAGACTCTTGCCTTGGGTCAAATTCTACTAACCTTTCACTTTCATGAGCTGTTACAGCTTGAATTTGCTCTTTTGGGTTAGTTTCAGTGTTGCTTGGCAAGCTTTCTTGTGGTTGTTCTAAGATCAGCTTAGCAAGCTGACCTAACTGATCCTCGGTCCCTTGAATCGATGCTTCTTGATTTTTGAGTGTTATCTAGGTGTTCTGGAAATGTGTTTCTGAGACTGCTATGAATTTTGTCAGCATCTCTTCAAGGTTCGACTTCTTTTCCTGTGAGCAGGGATATTGTTGGAAGTTTTGGGATGGTTGTTGCCTTTGATTTCCTTGACCACCCCATGAAAAATTGGGGTGGTTCCTCCAACCTAGATTATAAGTGTTACTATAAAAATTATTTTGAGGTCTAAAATAGTTACCCATATAGTTGACTTGTTCGCTTTCCATGCCATGTCTATATGGTGGGTACTTAGGATTCGGCACACCTCTACTTGTTTCGCACTGCAAAACTAGATATACCTGCAAAGAACTACATAAATCAGAAATTTTCTTACTTAAAAACTCTACCTGGTTTGATATCATGGTTCCTAGGTCGAGGTTATAGATATTGGCTGCTTTTGTTGGCTTTGTCCTCATAACTTGCCACTGATAGTTATTCAGTGTCATCTCCTCTATCTGCCAAAATAAAAAAAAAAAAAGAAAAATTAGCAAAGTAAAAATAATAATAATAATAATAATAATAATAATAATAATGGCTAAAGTAATAAAAATTAAGCTTTATTAATATTTTAGTTCCCCGGCAACGGCGAGAAAAACTTGATCATTGTTTTATGCAATGTCAAAGTCTTAAAATTCATAAAAAGAATGATCGAACCTGGAAACTAACTATGACAATGCTTTGAGACAACCACACCTATCGAACAGTAGTATAGTTAAGGCAAGACCGGATTGTCGAACCCAAAGGAACTAAAAGTACTAATACTAACTTTCTTTTTATTATCTAGCCTAATAATTAAATGAATTTTTATCTAATCTAAAATTAACTAACAACTAAGCTAAAGACTCTAAGACAAAGAAGAATGAAATTTGGGAAGAATACTTTGGGAAAAACCAATTGATTAAGACAATACCCAAGGAAGAATCCACCTAGACTTCACTTGTTATCTAACTCTGAACCAGACGATTTATTCATTTGACTTGATCCGTAGGATTCCCTAAGTTATATTAATCCCTCTCTCGAGGCGACTAACATCTAACCCTAGGTTGATTAATTGAAATCTCTTTCTAATTAAAACCCCTAAAATTGCATTAACTCGATCTAGGGATTCCCATATTAGGTTTGACCCTAATCCGACAGATTTTTGTCACCCTATCTCTAGGCGCGCAAGCAACTCCACTTAATTATGCTAGATCTACTCTTAGGCAGGGACTTTTTCTCCTCCACCTAAGCACATCACACTTGAATTAGTATCCTATAAATATCAACACAAGAATTAAGAACACATAATTAAGAACAAGTCAAATATTTATCATATAGTTCAGCAAATGATAACAAGATTCATCTTAGGTTTCATCCCCCTCAGGTATCTGAGGGTTTAGCTCATAATAAAAGAAAACATATCAGAAGAAAAGATAAAACAAAACATAAGAAATCCCTAAAACCCCCTGAAGGAATTGAAGGAAAGATCCTTCGTCTTGAGTATAATTCTGGCTTCTTGAGATGGATCAACTGGCTTTCTTCGAGTAAATCCCTACAAATCTGCCCTCTTTGGCCTAGCTGGACGCCCCCTAACTAAAGCCCTAGCAAAAGGCTTCTGTCGAACTCCCCGCTTAAGTTGCCCCCTAAGGTGTTTATATAGGCTCTGATATGCCTTACTTGGCCTCTAAGTATCCTAATCTGAGTGAAATTCTTATTTGGATGTTTATATAGACTTTGGAATGTGTTTCTTTACCTCAAAGTATCCTAATTAGAGTGAAATTTCTCTTTGTCACGGCAGGGACACGCCCATGGCACACGCCCGTGTGAATTATGGCCAGGCCGTGTTCGAGACTGTTGAATGAGGCACGGCCGTGTGGTCTTGGGCCCAGGCCGTGTTAATTTCGTGATATGGCCCATTTACTCTGTTTTGGGCTCATTTTTCGTTCTTTTCATCCTCCGGTGCTTTTCTGAGTATAAAACATGAAAACAAAGGATTAAGAGCACCAATTTACACAATTCAAAGCTTAAATCATCCAAAAGCATGCTAAATGTGGGATTAAAATATGTTACTATTATGGTTTATCAAGAATCAAGCATGATAAGTCTATTTTCAGAATTAAAAATCTATTAGGTTATTTCCCTAAGCTTCAATATTACTTTGAAGTTTGAAATTTGCAAGGATGACATCAAAAACCATAATTTTTGTGAGATTTTGAGCCTTTAGAGCATACACTTTTCATGCTCACTTTGTTGACTATGAGTGTGTCAATACTGGTTTGTTATTCTAGAACTTACTTCGATAATACATATCAAGACCACACTTTTGATTTGATATACTGAGATGATAAAGGCACCTAGGTTTTAACCCACTTTTTCCACTAAAAGCCTACCTTCATAATTAACCCCTAGTGAACCCCTTTGATCCTAATAAACTGTTTCTTGATTTACCCTTAATTTTAACCCAAAACTCATTCTTTTTGATTCATTAAGAATTTTCCCTATTATGTTAACCCTTTTTGTCGAGATTTGATTGGATCAGCTGCCTAGCTATGTTATATATTTCGGTTGTTAAATTCTTATCATTGTTCTAAAAAAAATGGAAAAATATATTATTACTAGTTTTATGTTTTTTGAGCTTAAGCAGTTAATTTCATATTTTGAGAAGAAGCTTGTGTTATTTCTATTGAAGTAATTATTAAGTATTAGTTTTTTTTTCTAGTTAGGTGAATTGTCAATTCAGTCTCGATTTTAACGTTCTAATTCAGCCTTTATCCACACCTTTAACCTATGACCTTTTGATTTGTATATCATCTCATTTTATAGTGGTGGAGATTTGATTTTCATGCAAGCCTATGGTAATAACTTTTCATATTTGACTATTGAGTGCTTAATTTGAACCTTAAACACTTTGAGTGATTTGAGTGAATCTTTAGTGAGGATGTCAATTCTTGTCGGCTTTGAATCAAAGGTAATTATTTAGATAAAGGGAAACACCTATGTTTTCGTGCTATAAAAAAATTTTATGGTTTGGATTGTTTGAATCTTTAGGACTCTTTTAGTTAAATTATCAATGTATGAATTATCTGTGAATTATGATAAGACATTATTGATAAGAATTATGAAATAAGGAAGTTTAATTTTAATTGTGAGTTGATGATTTTGCTTGAGGACAAGCAAATGCTTAAGTGTAGGGATATTTGATAAACCATAATTTATACATATTTTAACCCCATGCTTTGGTTTTTTTTTTAACCCCATGCTTTGGTTTTTTTTTTGGATGAATTTTTATTAGATTTGATGAATTTGATGCTCCTTATCCCTTAATTTCATGTTTTACACTCAGGAGAGCATAGGGAGTCAAAAAGAACGAGAAACAGGCCAAAAGGGGCAAAATGGGCCTACCTTAGAAATCAACACGACCTTGACTATCAAATACGGTCGTGTGTTAGGAGCAGAATCGAACACGGCTTGGACTATCGTACACGGGCGTGTCCCTGCTGAACCCGAGTTTAATTCTATTCAGAAAAGGCTACTTGTGGGTCAAGAAAGGTGTTCCAACACCTATATAAACACCCTAGGGGATGACCTAAAAGGGCGACACAGAGTAGAAGGCAGAAAACACTCGAAGACAGCCGTCGAGAGCAGCTCGGAAGAAGGATCTCTATTAAGACTGAAGATCTCCCATCAAGTTCTTTATAAGTTTTTGGATTTTCTTATGTTTTGTTGTTTTCCTTATTTTAAGATGTTTCCTTCTATCAATATGAACTAAACTCCTTAAATACCTAAGGGGATGAAACCTAAGACGGATCTTATTATTATTTGATTTATAAGATAAATACTTGTTCTTATTCTTAATTGTGAGTTCTTATTCTTGTTTTGATAATTCAGGTTATTGATTCAAGTCGAATGTGCTTATTCAGAGGAGCAAAAGTCCCTATTTAAGAGTAGATCAACACAATTAAGCGGAGTTGATTGCAACCCTAGAAATAGGGCGACATAAATCTACCGGATTAGAGTCAAATCTAATAAGGGAATCCATAGATCGAGTTAATGTCACAATAGGGGTTTTAATTAGAAAGAGATTTCAATTAGTCAACCTAGAGTCAGTTGTTTTTAGTCTTGAAAGAGATATTAACATAAATTAAGGATTTCTACGGATTAAGTCAAGTGAATAAATTGTATGAATTAGAAGTAATAAGTGAAGTCTAGATGGATTCTTCCTTGGGTGTTGCCTCTCTCATATAGTTGTCTAAAAGTATTTTCCTAATTCATTCTCTATCGTGCTTTTAATTAATTTTAGTTTAAAAGAAATCACTCCAATTCTTAGGCTAGATAATAAAAAGATAGTAATTACTAGTACTCTTGGTCCTTGTGGATACGATATTTTCGATCTTACCATAACTATACTATTAAACGATAGGTGCGCTTGCCTTTATTGTGATCGTAGTTAGTTAGAGACACATCAAGATGCAGGAATAGGATGAATTTAACAATGACTACGATGCAGAGTGGTTAAGTTTTCAACAAAGGAGAGAAAATTTTCATTTTAGAATGAGACTTCTATGACCTAAAAGGAGAACATAAGAGAAAGTTCTTTTTTTCTTAATTCAAAGAAGAATCTAGCATCACTATATCTAGGAAACTCATTTTCGCTTACAAAGAATGGACTCTTTGGAGGGAGAGAAAGTACTTTAAGCAAATTTGTGGAGGGGTATGAGGGAAAAAAAACCCAAAAATATTTTACCTCAGAGTTGGGACTTAAAGAAATCTGAAGAATTTTTTTAGAAGAAAATGAGAAGTTTGTTTTAAAAATATGAAATATTTTATCTTTTATTTTGTGCAATTATACACGTTATATTTTAATTTCGAATTAATTATACACATAAAAGTCTAAATTTAATTATTATATATATATATTAACCAACAAGCACCAGCTAAGTAAACTGCAGTGAAATGATAGTTGCATCAGATGTAGCATCCACTGCTTAGAAATGAACATTCACTTCTGTCTTCTTGTATTTCTAGGTTTCAGAATTCAACTATAATACCACTGCTTCAATTCCTGCTGCTTGCTTACTAGTAAGGATGTATCTGCAAAATTCAATTAGTCTGTTAAACAGTGTATGCTTCATGCATGGGCATGGGAGTGGCCATGGCTCATGGGATCAATTCTAATATATAATAAGTAATAACTAACCAGGAGGAAGGGTCTTCATGTACAAAATAGCTTGCAGCCACTAGGACATAGCAGAAAAGAAGCATTAGACCTTTGAAGTAATTAGAAGTTCCTTCCTGCAAATTGCAAGTGCAAATATGTATGTCATAATAATATCTTAATTTCTAGCCCATAACTTCATTTTACCTTTCTCTTCTCTCTTCAAAAGTTGCATCTTTTTTCTTTAACATTTATTTTTCTCATTTAGTTCTTCACATACATACATACATACTTACCTGCATCATGAAAGCTACAAATAGAACAGTCATGAACAGAGTTGCTGTCTCAAAAAGTTGAAAGTTCAAATCCACAGGTCGCCCAAATATCCATCCAACTACCACACAGAAGGGAATCTGTGGAAAATCGATAAAAACCAATAACAAAAATTTCAGGATACCTGTGTTTGTATATATATAATATGTGTATATATATAGTAGGTGGATTTATATGTAGTGGATGTATATCAATATGAAAAGATGCCTATCAAAAGAAAACACCTACTATAAACATAGAAATCTGAGTTGATGACCCTATTGCCACTCCCAAAGACACATCCTGCAGGAAAAAAAAATATATATATGGAAAATGATTCGGTATACACAAATTAAGTTTTAGAAATGAGAAAATAAATCCCGTACAAGTTTGTCTTTCATGGCAAACATGACTGAAGTAGTAACTGCTGCTGTGTTTCCTCCTATTGGAAGCAAGATAACACTAATGAAAGCAACTGGTACACCCCATGCAAGAGATGTTCCCTGAAAAAGGAAAAACATTATGTACATACAGTCATACATAGCTAATAAGAGAAATTAAAGCAAGAGGAAGGTGAAGGCTTATATTACCTCAATGGCATCAACCAGATACTCCGAAAGGATAGATATTGCAGCTGCTGTAATTCCAAGCCAGATCACTGATTCCCATTTAGAAATTTCAGGAGCTGCTTCTCCTTCTTGGTCTTGGTCTTGGTCTTGGTCTTGGTCATCAGAATATAAGATCTCTCCATGCTGATTTCCTTCCTGATTTCATGTCGTTTGTCAAAACCACTAATTAAAAACGTGAAAAGAATGGGAAGGATCTATGATGGATGATCACCAGATGTTTTATATTCTTTAACTGGAAAATGATAGAGGCAACATAGGCCAGAAGCAGGACACAACTGCTAACTCTTGAAAGAGCCAACTCTGATACCCCTAAGTGCACTTCAGTGCCTGTGCTGTGTAGGGATGCTGGGAATAGTAGCCCCATCACTGCCATCAACAGCAGTCCCGAATCCACAACAGCAGTTGCCTGCTTTGGGATTGGGAGGAACATGTCAAAATTAAAATGAACAAACAAAATTCATAAGGAGTAATGGAGGGAGATATTACCAACCTTGTTGAAAACCTGCTCCTTTCTAACAATTCCACCGGAGAAGAATGCAATCCCCAGAACGAACAACAAGTTGGACAAAAGTGAGCCAAGCAATGACAGCTGAACTACACGAATCCTTCCTGTTCGTAGCGCATAAATCGATATAATAAGTTCCGTCGCATTCCCAAATGTTGCATTCAGAAGTCCCCCAACTGCAAATATGGTTTCAAAATTTAAGTTCATCGATGGTTAGAATAAACATTATATATACATAATATAAACAATATACATACTTGTAGGTCCACTGTAAAATGCCAACTGCCTAAAATGAGAGGAGAGCAACAAATGTTAGCTGAGGCTTAACTATAAAAAGAACCTCTCTGATATTAAAAATGAAATAGTCGGTAATACTTAAAAGAGGGAATTAAGCTATGCACGAGTCCTTACTCTGTAGTATAGCCCAACCGCTCAGCCAACGGCATTATACCCAATAAGCCAAGGATAAAGACCCAACCCTGTGAATTAATGTGATCCATATATATATATACACATTGATTTAACAACAATATAGGAATGCATATATGTAAAGGAAAGTGTATAATAAACAAATGAGTGCATAAAACTACTCACGTTTTGATTCGTCTTTTTCTGGACAAAGATTGCTAGAGGTCCAAAGGGAATTAGCAAGTTGAACTTCTTCGATAAAATTACAGTGTATATACTCTTATATATGACAGTCCCTATAGTTTTCCTATCACCTGCTCCCTCCAAACCAAGAGAAAATGCTTGTATTCGTCGCTGTTGTGCGTCAACTTCTCTTATTTCTGGATCGCCAATGTCATCAACCACATGAATTCCTGTTTCATCTGCTGATTCCATCTCCTACATTAATTAGTTAATCAGAAATCAACTTAAAACCACCTCAGCTACCCTTAACTCAATATGTCTGCATTAAAAAGGTTTGAATCCAATACAATGCAAGCATATGACGAATTAACTAATTGAAAGAAAATAGCTTACTTCAAAATGGGACTTCACCCTTAATATTTGCAGCTTGTAATCCATCATCATGTATTTAAATAAATTAGTTCTCAATCCCCACTGACAGAAAGGGCTTCCTTAATTCATGTGCTAGCTTCAGTTTCTTGGTTTCTTAATTAGTTCTAATCAATGAATATATAGGTATATATATGTCTAATTATTTTTCCATTTTCGAACACGACTCCATGTGTTTCTCAGATCATCTAAGTTAAATAACCAGAAATATAATATGTATGTATAGCATGTTTATATGCTGTAAGATAATCCAAAAGTTGTTCAACAAAGCAAGCTTTCGAATTTAGTTACTAATTCCCAATTAAACTTTGTTCAACAATTCAATCCAAAAATATTAGGACTTCGAAATGCAATCTTAAAGGGATAAATTAACTACACAACGATAATCAAAAGCTAGCATGCTTAATTGTAAAAAGAGAATAGTACTAGTTAAACGCAGTAAGAAATTTCATTTTTTTTTTTCCTTCTTTACTCTCAATTTTACAGTTTCAAGTGCACAAATTGCAAGCCACATGTTTCCTAATGTTACTCCTACTTTCACTCCCTAAAATATGCACCCTTTATCGTTATCTTGCTGAATGATTCAACCCTTATAAAGGCAAAAGTACTGATCAAGTGTGGTACGTAGTTATGTGGAACCACTTTATGGATCCATGAATAGACTACCATTGTCACAAAGTGTAGTTTCCAGTGAGCAATATCCACAGCCACTTTAATCAACTATATTTATAGCTGGTTATGCACCATATGCAAGACATGCATGTGTCACGGGCCGCGGATCAAAATCCATGATGAACGCATATAGAAAGTCCTATGGAGGTCAATTAATAAAATGGAGCTCATTCGATTCACTTAAACTGACCTGATTCGTGGAACATGTGGAAAAACCTATCTACTTAGAGTCTTGCTAGCCTAGTAAAGCACTTAAAGAAAAATAGGGTTGTCAAAGTAAAGATGGAAAATAATCTTAGAAGATTTGATTTTGTAATCTTAGAAGATTGTGTGAATCCTTTAAGAAACTCATTTGTAAATTAGCTTCAATATCGATCGTCAATGTAAATTAAATTTTATTGTTGAATCTAGGAGAGTTCAACTATAAATAGAGTTTTCTCCCCTTATTTGTAATCATCTCATTATACCTCATTCATTACTTCACTTCATTCTTAAATAACAAAATACTTTGAGAACATTTTCTCAAACACTTAGTGTGCTATTGCTTTCTCGTGACTTTTCTGTTTCATTCATTCTTCTTTATCTTTGAGTTGCATCTCCATTATTTTCAGTACCTTGGAGAATTTCCATTTAGAATTCTTATTTTCAAGAGTTAGGTTGACTTAGGCAGATTTAAAGTAAAGAAATCGCCTAAGGCTGTACGGATTGTGAGACTAAAGTTTTAATCTCGTGACACATGCAACAGATCAATCGAGCTATATGTCTGTGTGTATCTACATACAGACATACATACATACATACATACATACATACATACATACATGTCGTGACCCTTTTTCAATTGATAATAAGAAAATCAGCTTGATGAAATTTTGAAAAATATGGAAATTTTAGTTTTTACAAAACATAGGTTAAAAAAAAAAGAATTGCCATCGATTTTTTTTGTTAGGTGTGATCGGACATCAATAAAGTCATCTTTTAAAAATGAAATTTTAAAATTCTTTCAGAAAAATATAAATTTGAGTCTGCATTGAAGTCTAAAATAATATGGGTTCGAGAGTATGTTACATGCGAGGAAGGTTTTTAACACCCTTACAACGCCCAAAATTGACACTTGGTTAAACTCAAATCATCTCAATTTTTAAAAGTACAAACTCAAATTTGGTATTTAAATGTGATTACATTAAATGAAAATTAATTTATTAATTTTTTTAGAATAAATCATATTCTATTAAAAAAAAACAAAAATACCTACGAATATTTTTGAATAACACAAAAATATCGAGTTTTATTTATGAAGATACTTGATTTGTAAGAGAACTTATTTCTAATAAAAATCAATAACATTTCACCCAACATAACGATAGATTCACAATCTAAATTACATCGAGATGTTGACTTTGATCTTAATCGCCATGAATATCAAGACTTTGATGCATGTACAAGACGCAACAATATAAACGTCCAAATATGTCATGAAACAAAATAAAATTTAAATAATAACATTATTTAAAAAAAAAAACACATGATATCTAAATACCAGACACATAATATAATCTAATACACATATAATTCTACAATACAATTTCATAATATACACATATAACCATATATACACCACGCACATGGGACCACCACATTTAATTAGACACCTGTGCGTATTTATCTAATGAATAACTTATATTAGGATCGTCCTAAAAGTAAAAGTAAAATATTTTAGGCATCAATAAAATTTCGTTACATCATTAAATTTTAAACACATAAAATTTTTATTATACACTCATTCATATTCAACTTACAGCACTATTTTTTTTAAAAAAATAAGTAATTAAAATAAAAAATCAAATAATATAGAAACTTTAAAAGTTACACCATTCTTGTTATTGAAGATTCAATGTAATATAATTTTTATTTTTAAAAATGTATAATATGAAATAGAAAGGAATTTAAAATGAAAAAAAAAATCCACTGCCTAAAACTAATTTTTTTAAAAAAATTTGCCTTCACAAAAATAAAAAATATTAACTTCTGGAACAAAAACTAAAAATGATTAAAAATTGTAAAAGAAGAAAAGATGTTTGTTTATAATTTTAAAAATTAATTATTTTAAATAATTTAATTAAAGTTAAATTAAGTTGGAGAGGATAGTAGATATAGATGAATGTGCAATAATACTTTGTTATCTTTAAATTTTGATGATGTGACATTATTTTATTAGTGCTTAAAAACTAAGATTTTTTAGGATGATTCTAAAATAAATTATTCCCATCCTATATACATATATTATACATATATTTATAAATGCATGGGCTACTTCTTGATGAAGGCATGCATAAGGCCATGTCTCCCACCCTCCCTGCCAAAGTGAGCCTCCTAAAACACCCTTGAATGAACCAAGACACATGTCCCCCATGGGTATATATATATACTTGTGTGGCTGTGTACTGCTTAATCTACTAAATGCATGCAAACACATGGATGTACATTCATAAACTTATGCAGTTTTCCTTCTAAAAAAACACAGACTAACCCACCAAATTTTCTGAGTAATTCACGAGTCTATTTTCTCATCCCCCAGTGAACGTGAATGCATCGAAAGTTCACACGGTGCCAGAATGAACAACTCAAACACATCTTGCATGAAATGATAAGACTACATGAAAGATTCTAAGCTAAAAGGGATCATCAAGGTGGGAATAAAATATCAATAAAAACAAATTATAGCTTAAAATGTATGTATACCAACTAAAGCTTCCCTTCTTCTTCTTTCTTTCTCTCCTTTGCAAACTTGGTTGTGACTTTCTCCAACGCCGCTGCTTCTTTCCTTTCTCCCCGTTTGCATGAAAGAACCCCCTGTGGCGTGCGGCTTCTCATGGCTTTCAAATAAGCTAAATTTCATTATTTTTTCCATGGTTAAATTCTACTATTAGTACCTTAATTATGTGTAAATTGTGAATTTAGTCCCTATACTTTAATGTAGTCATTTCCAATCCTTATCTAACAACCCATTTTTCGTAAGTGTCGGAAGATTCGATTTCGAAGCCTAACAACCTAAGTCGAGTTAGTTCGAAAATTTTAATTGAATAATTAAAATTATAATTAATTAGTAATTAATTAATAGCATTATTTAGTTTAATACGAGAACTAAGTTGTAAGTGACCTCAACTAATGAAAACATATTAAGAATTTCATCAAGCCCTTAATATGCAATTAAAGCAATTTGCCCACATTTAATTATGGTTAATGGCTTGAAGGAATAAAAGCCATCATTTAATTATGGTTAATGGTGTTCCAATGCAAAAGTTCAGGCCCTCGCATTATGGTTAATGGTGTTCCAACGCAAAAGTTCAGGCCGACGAAGGGTATTCGGCAAGGATGTCCGCTTTCGTCATGGATATCCACTTTCGTCATATTTGTTTGTTCTTTGCATGAAATGACTCGGTCATAGCTTTCATCAAGCTATAGATGATGGCCTTTGGCAACCTGTTCATTTATTGAGATCTGGCCCGAGTCTTTCTCATCTTTTTTTTGTGGATGATCTTGTCATTTTCTGTCAAGCAGATCTTCAGCAAACATTGATTCTCAAAGATATTCTAGAGAGATTTTGTGGATAATTTGGGCATCAGATTAATGCTCGGAAGACTGGTATTTATTTCTCCAAAGGAATAAATGACACTATTAGTATGCAGTTAAGTGAAACTCCTTGGTTTCCACAAGGTGCGTAATCTTGGCATTTATCTGGGGTACCTTTTCTTCATGAAAGGATTTTGAATAGTACCTTGAGGTTTATTGTTCACAAGATTCAGAGTAAGTTGAATAGTTGGGATGCTAGGAAGTTATCTTTAGTTGGTAGAGTACCCTTAGCACAATCAGTTTGGCTATTTGTTCCCAATTACTTCATGCAGTCCATGATGATCCCTAAGGAATTATGTGATGAGATTGAACGTGTCGTCAGGAAATTTATTTGGGGGTCATCCGTTAGTAGAGAGAGGATGTCTTTGTCCAACTGGGAGTCTGTTTGCCAACCTCGTTCTTGTAGAGGGCTTGGAATTAGACATTTGAGAGACCAAAATACCTCGTTTATGATGAAGATATAGTATAACTTAGTCTCCAAACGGGATGCTCTATGGGTGCTAATTCTTCAAGCCAAATATGGTATGAAAGAGGCTTTACCAGATACTATCTCACGAGGGATATGTTCTTTTCTTTAGAGGGCCATTTGTAAGGCATGGCCCCTAATTTGAGAAAGTTTGATTTGGTTAGCTAGAGATAGGAACGATATTAGTTTTTGGAGAGTACCATGGATCCCTGATATGGGGTCTTTGATTTATCAAGTTCCTACCCTTTCTAATATTAATTTGGACTGTCTTCTCCTTGATATGACCACTGAGGAGGGATCTTGGAATTTGGATCTTTTAAGTCTTTGGTTACCTGATGATATAATTAGACACATTGTGGGTGTTTCCCCACGTCGTCCTTCTGCAGGTTTTGATAGGATTAGTTAGGCTTATACTTTAAATGGCATTCTCTCTCTCAAAAGTGTGTATTCTCACATTCGAGGAAGATCATGGAATACAAAGGATGTGAAGTGGAATTTTTTGTGTTAAGAGGTGTATAGGATATGATAGCTCTTGTAGTATATGTGGTCATCATTCTAAAGTCATATTGCATGTACTCAGAAATTGTTCGAGAGCTAAAGAAATTTAGACATGTGTCCAACCAGATAGAACTAATGGGTTTTTCTTTACAGGTGGCATTATTCAGTGGCTAAAATCTAATTTGCAAAATCCAGCCAAATTAGTAGCTAATGAGGTAAATTGGTCTTCTTTATTTGGCTTACTTATCTGGAAAATCTGGAAGAATAGGAACCTTTTTCTTTTTCAGGGAGTCTCATGGAATACAGGTGAAATAGTTAAAATATCATATATTTGGGTAAAACAATTTGTTTCTTTTCACAAGGAGGATGTGTCTAACCATCAAGAAACAAATGCAACTACTCATATTCCAGAGAACTGGATTAGCCTTTGCATTGATAGAGCGGTCCAAATTGCTTCTGGAAATGCTACAGTGGGGAAAGCCATAAGAAACGGGAAAGGGGAGTGGATTATGGGATACAACAGATGTTTAGGCAAATGTTCAGTTCTTGATGTTGAATTGTGGGGTATTTTTGATAGATTGACCCTCATTCACAACAGTCAATACAAGGGTGTGATTATCCAAACAGATAGCTTGGAAGTGATCAAGATCATTCAAGACTCTTCCTTGTCAAGTTCAAATTATGCTCTTATTAGACGTATCCATCTCCTTCTAGTGAATGCAAAATTTTGGACCCAAAATTTTGGACCATACAACATTTTCCTAGAGATTTTAATAAAGTTACTGATTGTTTAGCCAAGCTACCCTTTGATGCAAATCATGGTCTGAAGATATTTGAAGAGATTCCAAGAATGGTGATTACATTATCTTCTAATGTTCAAGCAAGTGACAGTCTTGCTCAAAGATCTCTTACGTAGTTAGATTATTATATTTGTTTTCCTTACCAAAAATAAATAAATTAATAAGATAATGGCCATTAAGTAATATCTTTATTATCCTATTACATTAAACAAAACATTAAGGGTAAACTACCAAAATAGTCACTTTTGTTTGTCTCAGGCTACATTTTAGTTAATTATATTTGAAATATTATGTTTTAGTCACTTAAATTATAGTTTTGTTACATTTTAGCCATTGAGTTGTTAAGTGATGTTAATGGTGTAACAACAATCTGGCGCGACCCATTATTCCATCATATCAGACTAAAATTTTAGGTCAATTTGCACAACTAGTCCCTGTACTTTATTTTTTTAACAATTTAATTTTTCTTTTTATTTATTTATTTTCCTTCTCTTTTGCTTCCCCTTTATTTTTCTCTCATATCATATTCTTTACTGCAGAAGCATAATCTTTGCCCACTAAATAAACCAAGTCATTGTTTATTTCACATGATTCTTAAATTGAATTTCACTCAAAACTGAATAATCAACTCTCGATTTAAATATAACCTAATTTTGAAACTAAAACTAGATCTAACTAATCAATATAAAAAACCATATCTTTAATCAAATCTAAACATAAATTATTATTCATTTCCTTTTCTTTTATTTTCTGACAAATAAAATTAAGCAAACGATAAACCTAATCTAAACCTTCTTGATATTCCCAAGCAAGCTTGATTGGAAGTCGAGCATGGATAAACCGGAGAGAGAAAGGAAGCATGGAACCTAACTGGTCAAGGTAAAGCTGAGGATAAGTTTCGTATGGTGGTAATTTTAGTCATTGAGAGTATAGAGCTCGTTTAAAGAATCTACGAAATAACGTAGTTTAGAGAAGGTGAAAAGTTGTAGGCAAGGTAGATAAGGTGGTCATGGAGGTTGGTTAGGAGGTTGAGGGAATGGGCTCAAGAAACGTTTTTTTGGGTGGACTGTCATAGGTCATGACTGGCAAGGTTTTCGAGTGAGGTGACCTTGTGGACTAAGCTATTGAGATATTCAAATTGGTCTGTCAAAGCGACAATGGATGATGATGATTTGTAATTATGGAGTGAGAACGTACGAGGCAAGTTTTACATTGGTTTCAACTTTCGCCTTTTCTTGTTTCAGAAACATAAAAAAGTTATGTTAAAAGAAATGGAAAACATAGAAAAACAACGCTAAAAGAAATGGTGAAGGGAGGAAGATAGAGGGAGAAGTAGAAGAGAATGGAAAATAAAGAAAAAAAAAAGAAAGTTAAAAGAACATAAAAGAAAAATATTAAATTGCTCAAAAAGAAAAAAAATATTGTTAGAATTAAGTGACCCAAATCCTTATTTAAATAAAATACAATGGTAAAATAAAATAAAAGAAAAATCCCTATAGAACTACACTTCTTTTATTTTATTTTAAATAAGGTTTTTTAAACCTTATTAAACTCCATCTATTTGATATTGATTAGAATAAGGTGTTTCAATCTTACAACACTCCTATTAGAATATAGTTTTACAAGCCTATAAATAGACATAGTCTATTCCTCTTGTAATCATTTTTTTTTGAATTCGACATAGTGAATTTTCTACTCCTCTGCCCGTGGTTTTTTCCCGAAAGGGTTTTCCATGTAAAATATGTGTGTTCTTTAATTTTTATTTCTCTTTTCTTTGCGATATATTGTCATTACCGACGTTATATTTTTCACAAATTGGTATTCGAGCTTCCGAGTTTTTCATCTCGATCACGGTAATGGCGTCTATGAAGTATGAAATTTCGATGTTGGATTGCAACACCAGATTCGTGTTGTGGCAGATAAAGATGTAGGCAGTTCTTGCACAGATGGATTTAGAGAAAGCCCTGCTAGGGGTAGATAAGATGCCTTCGACATTGACGGAGGAAGAGAAGAAGCGTAAGGATCGAAAGGCATTAACATAGTTATATATGCATTTGTCTAACAAAATTTTGCAAGATGTGATGAAGGAGAAGATCGTCGCTGCATTATGGAAGAGGCTAGAACAAATATGTATGTTGAAAACTCTAACCAGTAAGTTGCATATGAAGCAACGTCTTTATGCTCATCGTTTGGAGGAAGGTGCGTCTATGCACGAACACGTAACAGTGTTTAAAGAAATTCTCTCAAACTTTGAGGCCATGGATGTTCAGTATGATAAGGAAGATCTAGGGTTGATTCTACTTTGTTCGTTGCACCCGTCTTATTCAACCTTTAGAGACATGGTTTTATATAGTCATGAATCTTTCACAGTTGATGAGGTTTATGATTCTTTGACCTCGTATGATAAGATGAAGCATCTTGTGGTTAAAACTGACTCTCAAGGAGAGGATCTCATTGTTCATAGAGACAAGATCGGAATGCTGATGATGATCGTGGAAGGACACAGGAACAGAATCCTTGCGGTAAATCTAAGGGTAGATCGAAGTCTTCAAACAGAGGTAAAACTTGTAACTTCTGCAAGAATAAAGGGCACATTAAATCTGAGTGCTATAAGCTACAAAATAAGATCAAAAGGAAGGCTACGAATCAAAAGGGAAAACAACTAGAAAATTTCGGTGAAGCTGATGTTGTAGAAGACTACAGCGATGGTGAACTTCTAGTTGCTTTTGTCAACTATTCAAAAGTGAACGATGAGTGGATCCTTGATTTGGGTTGCACTTTCCACATGAGTCCCAATCGGGATTGGTTTACAAATTACGAAACAGTGTATGAAGCTGTTGTTTTGATGGGAAAAAATGTTTCGTGTAAAATCGCAGGTGTTGAAATGATTAAAGTTAATATGTTTGATGGAGTTGTTAGAACACTTAGTGACGTGCGACATGTTCCAGAATTGAAGAAAAATTTAATTTCGTTGAGTACTCTTGATTCAAAAGGGTACAAATACACAGCTGAAAGTGGGATTTTGAAGATTTCCAAAGGTTCCCTCGTTGTGATGAAAGGGCAGAGAAAGAGTGCCAAGTTATATGTTTTGTAGGGTTCTATTGTTACTGGTGATGCAGCTGTCGCTTCCTCTTCCTTGTCAGACAATGATATGACTAAACTTTGGCATATGCGCCTAGGGCATATGAGTGAGAATGACATGGCAGAATTGAACAAAAGAGGACTTCTTGATAGGTAAGGAATTTGCAAACTGAAGTTCTATGAGCACTGTGTTTTTGGAAAGCAAAAGAGAGTTTGATTCACCAGAGGAATCCATAACATGAAGGGAACCTTGGAGTATATTCATTCTGATCTATGGGGGCCATCCAGAGTGCCTTCGAAAGGTGGAGCTAATTATATGCTAACTTTTATTGATGATTTTTCCAGAAAAGTTTGGGCGTTCTTCCTGAAGCAAAAAAGCGATGTGTTTTTCGCATTTAAGTCTTGGAAAATTATGATTGAAAGATAGACAGGAAAACAAATAAAATACCTCCACATAGACAATGGCTTAGAGTTTTTTTTCTGATGAGTTTAATAGACTGTGCAAGTCAGAAGGGATCGTGAGACACTTGACAGTTCATCATACTCTACAAAAAAATGGCGTTGTAGAACGAATGAACAGAATGATCATGGAGAAGGTTCGATGTATGTTGTCAAATGCAAACTTACTAAAGTCGTTTTGGGCAAAAGCAGCCTCTACTGCATGTTTTTTGATCAACCGATCTCCAACCATTGCCATTGAGAAAAAGACTCCACAAGAGGTATGGTATGGTAATCCTGTTAATTATTCTGATTTAAAGATCTTTGGGTGTCCTGCGTATGCTCATGTTGATAATGGAAAATTGGAACTGAGATTCATTAAATGTGTTTTTCTTGGTTATAAAGCTGGTGTAAAAGGGTATAAGTTATGGTGTCCTGAAAATAGAAAAGTTGTGATTAGCAGAGATGTTGGTTTTGATGAAACTGCTTTGCTACCTAACTTATCCCTTAAAGACTCTTCCAATAAAGAAAATCAAAAGCAGCTGGAGCATCAAATTAATACAGAGTCGACTCCTTAAGCCAGTACAAAAATTGAGAATAGAGTTGCTTCTTCGGCACAATACTCTATCTCCAAAAACAGAACTAGAAGAGAAATTAAACCTCCAAAGAAGTATGCCGAGACTGATCTAGTTGCTTATGCTTTAAATGTGGCCAAAGATATAGATGCAAAACAAGAGCCGTCTAATTATTCTGAGGCTGTTAGCTGTGAAGACCCAGAAAAGTGGATGTTTGCTATGCAAGAGGAGATGGTATCACTCCACAAAAACAGAACATGCGATCTTGTGAAACTTCCTAAAGGTAAAAAGGTTGTTCGTTATAAATGGGTGTTTAAAAAGAAAGAAGTGACTCTAGGAGTTGAAGAACCCAGATATAAAGCAAGGCTTATTGTAAAGGGTTACAGTCAAATTCCAGGAGTGGACTTCACAGATGTGTTCTCCCCAGTTATGAAGCATAGTTCGATTCGAGCTTTGCTTGGTATTGTGGCCATGCATGATTTGAAGCTTGAGCAATTAAATGTAAAAAACTTGCATTTTTGCATGGAGAACTTGAGAAAGATATTTACATGCAACAACCAGAGGGTTTTACAGTATCAAAAAAAGAGGACTATGTTTACTTGTTGGAAAAGTCCCTTTACAGTGTGAAATAGTTACCAAGACAGTGGTACAAGAGGTTTGATTCCCTTATGCCTTCTCATGATTTTAAAAGAAGTAGTTTTGACAACTGTGTTTACTTTAAGAAAAATAGTGATGGTTCTTTTGTGTATCTACTTCTTTATGTTGATGACATGTTGATAGCAGCAAAAGATAAATGAGAGATAAGAAAGGTCAAAGCCCAACTAAGTGAAGAATTTGAGATGAAAGATTTGGGACCAGTAAAGAAGATACTTGGAATGGAGATTCTCAGAAATAGAAAAGCAAGTAAATTATACCTAAGTCAGAAGGGGTACCTTGAGAAAGTTCTTTGCAGGTTCAATATGCAGAGTGCTAAGCCTGTTAGTACTCCTTTAGTAGCCCATTTTAGAATTTCATGGGCTTTGTCTCCATAATCAGATGATGAGATTGAGTATATGTCACATGTTCCATACTCTAGTGTAATGGGATCTCTCATGTATGCTATGGTTTGTTCACGTCTAGATTTATCATATGCAGTCAGTGCAGTTAGCAGATACATGACGAATCTCGGTAAAGAACATTGGAAAATAGTTTAGTGGATTTTAAGATACTTACGAGGTACTACTGATGTTTGCTTACAGTTTGAAAGAACTAGAAATAGAGTCATTGGGTATGTTGATGCTGATTTTGCTAGAGACCTTGATAGAAGAAGATCTCTCATTGGTTATGTCTTTACAATCGGAGGTTGTGCAATCAGTTGGAAAGCTACTTTGCAAACTACAGTCGCTTTGTCTACCACTGAAGCTGAGTACATGGCGATTACTGAGGCTTGTAAAGAAGCTATTTGGTTGAAGGGACTTTTTAGTGAGCTCAATGAAGACCTTCAAATCAGCACAGTATTTTGTGACAGTCAGAGAGCCATCTTCCTTACAAAAGATCAAATGTTTCATGAGAGAACAAAACACATTGATGTTCGGTATCATTTTGTTCGTGATATTATTGATCGTGGTGATAATGTTGTGAGCAAAATTAGTACTCATGAAAATCCTGCAAATATGATGACTAAGTCACTTCCTATAACCAAGTTTGAGCATTGTTTAGACTTGGTTGGTGTTCATTGTTGAAGTTAAACCCTTGAGGGGTTTTATGGAAGAGGTGGGGAACTTGTTCGTTAAGAGTTCGCAATGAAGAACTTGTTCATTGAGAATTCGTGTCAAGGTAGAGATTGTTAGAATTAAGTGACTTGAATCCTTATTTAAATAAAATATAATGGTAAAATAAAATAAAAGAAAAAACCCTATAGAATTACACTTCTTTTATTTTATTTTAAATAAGGTTTTTTAAACCTTATTAAACTCCATCTATTTGATATTGATTAGAATAGAGTGTTTCAATCTTACTACACTCCTATTATAATATGGTTTTACAAGCCTATAAATAGACGGAGTCTATTCCTCTTGTAATCATTTTTTTTTGAATTCAACATAGTGAATTTTCTTCTCCTCTGCACGTGGTTTTTTCCCGAAAGGGTTTTCCACGTAAAACCGGTGTGTTCTTTAATTTTTATTTCTCTTTCCTTTGCGATATATTGTCATTACCGACGTTATATTTTTCACAAATATAGGGACCAATTGTATAATTTAACCTAAAATTTTTGTTTAAAATGATGATTTAACTTGCCACGTCAGCTTACTATTACACTGTTAACAACAATAATATATGTGATAGTGGAGAGATGATAACATTTTCTATCATCTTTCTCCGTAGCCAAAAGTAGAGGAGAATAAATCGATTGAGCTCATCCTCCATTGTCAGGCAAAATCAATGAAAGCACTCAAACTTTTCTTTTAAAATTTTCACGGATTTCTAATCTATTTAGCTTAGTAAAGTTGACCCATAAGTTAGATTGTTCAACTGTTAAAGTTGATACAAGTTACCATTGAAGGAAGTAGAGGGATTGAGTGAAAATTTTGAATTACTTAGTTGATCAAGTTAGGTGAAAAACATGTTAATAGTATTGTGGGTGAATTTGTGATTAAATTAATTTAAGTAATTGTTAAATAAGTTTTTGTTGTATAACTCGAGACCTAATTGTAAGAGATGAAAATTATAGAATTAATTGGTATTCAATGATAGTTTGAAGTCTGATCGCTGGAATCAGAGTTTTAAAATTTATAATGAATGTGATCGAACCTGGAAACTAACTCTGACAATGATTAAAGGCAAGTGTACCTATCGAACAGTAATATAGCTTAGGCAAGACCAGATATCGAACCCAAAGGAACCAAAAGTATTAATACTAACTTTCTTTTTATTATTTAGCCTTAAAAATAAAGTGACATTTGTTTTCATCTAAATTTGACAACGACTAAGCTAAGGATAAAGACAAAAAGAATGAATTGGGGAATTAACTTGGAAAAAGACTCAGTTGATCACGATGATACTTCAAGAAGAATCCACCTAGACTTCACTTGTTATCTAACCTTGAATTATATGATTTATTTACTTAGCTTGATTCGTAGAACTCCCTAACCTATGCTAAACCCTCTCTCGAGGCAAATAACGTCTAACCCTAGGTTAATTAGTGGAACTCTCGTTCTCTTATAATAACCCCCTAGAATACCAGTAAATCGATCTATGGATTCCAATATTAGGTTTCACCCTAATCCGGTAAAATCTCGTAACCCTATCTCTAGGCGCTCGATCAACTCCGCTTAATTACGCTAGATCTACTCTTAAGCAGGGTCTATTCCTCCTCCACCTAAGCACATCAGATTTGGATTAAGCATGCATAATTAAGAACAAACAAAGTATTTATCATAAAATTCATAAATCAAATAACAAGATTCATCTAGGTTTCATCCCCTTCAAGTATCTGAGGGGTTTAGTTCATAACTAAGAAAGAAAACATCTCAAGAGAAAAGATAAAACAAAACATAAGAAATTCCTAAAACTCCCTGAAGGAATTGAAGGAGAATTCCATCGTCTTGAGTATAATTCCAACTTTTTGGGATGGATCAACTGGCTATCTTCAAGCGATTCCCACAATTTTGACCTTTCCGACTTGGCTCCTTGGCCTAGCTCGCCTCCTCTCCAAAGGTAGTACTTAGGGGATATTTATAGGCTCTTTGGAGTGCGATCCTTTCTCCCTAAGTATCCTTTTTTGACTGAAATTATTCATTCTGATGACAGAGGCACGGCCATGTAGCACGCCCGTGTGGATCGACTTCAGGCCGTGTTCAGATTCTTTAATGAGGTACGACCGTATAAATCAGGGGAGAGGCTGTGCTTTAGGTGTTCGACGAGACACGGCCGTATTGACTTTGGGCCAGGCCGTGTCGATTTCGTGCCAAGGCCCATTTTACTCCGTTTTGGGCTCGTTTTACGTTCTTTTCATCCTCGGGTGCTTTCCTAGGTATAAGACATGAAAAGAAAGGATTAAAAGCACATTTTTACATAAATCAAGGGATAAATTATCCAAAAGTAAGCTAAATGTGGGATTAAAATATGTTATAATTACGGTTTATCAAATACCCCCACACATAAGCTTTTGCTTGCCCTCAAGCAAAATTCTCAACTTACAATTAAAACGAACTTTCCATGATTCAAAATTCCTATCAATGCCTTATCCTAATTCATAGATAATTTATACATGGATAATTCGATTCAAAGAGTCCTGAAGATTCAAACAAGATAAGTCATATTTTTGTAGCACGAAGACATAGGTGTTTCCCTTCATCTAAATAATTACCTTTAATTCAAAACTGACAAGGATTGACATCCTCACAAAAGATTCACTCAAATCTCTCAAAAAGTGTTTAGGGGTCAAAATTAAGCACTCATAAGTTGAACCTGAAAAGTTAATCCCATAGGCTTGCCTAAAAATCAAACTTCCATCATAAACAGATTAAAAGGTCTTTGTTAGGGTTGTAACGGGGCTAGGGTTAAAGGTGTGGATAAAGGCTGAATTCAGAAGGTTAGAATCAAGACTGAATTGATAGGTTACCTGCCTAAAAATTTCTAAGATAACAATTACATCAACTGAAAAATAATCCTACTAATACAAGCTTTTTTTCTTTTGGAATTAGACTTTGATTGTGTAAGCTCACTTTTCATAAAACTAATACTGAATATACTTTGTTTTTAAGAACAAACTAAGTAAAGACAATTTTCAAATAATAATAATTCGTAAAAACTTAGGCAACTAATCAAATCATATCTCGATTAAAGGGTAGTAAAAAAGAAGGGTGATAACAAATACAAAGGGATTTGGGTTAAAATTAGTGGGTGAGTCAATAAAAAGGGTTGTTAGGCTCAACAGGGTTCACTAGGGGTTAATTATAAGGGTAGGCTTTTTAGTGGTGTAAGTGGGTTAAAACCTAGGTGCCTTTACCATCTCGGCATATCAAATCATAACTGTGGTCTTAACATGTATAATCAAGGCAAGTTCTAGAATAACAGTTCATCGTTGACACACTCATAATCAATAAAGTGAGCATGAAAAAGAATGTATGCTCTATAAGGCTCAAAATGTCACAGAAATTATGGGTGTTTTTGACATCAACCTTGTAAATCTTAAACTTCAAGATAACATTCAAATTCAGGTTAACATTCTAAAATTTTAGATTTTAGAAAATTAGACTTATCATACTTGATTCCTTAGTATTCTTCAAATTTAATCATCAATGCACAATTAACTATGACTTATTCAAAAAAATGTCAATAAAAATCATAAACCATCAGAAAATTCATCTTAATTAGTAATATGAGAAAATTACTTTAAAACAAGATTAATTCAGGGATTTGAGAACAATGCAAAAAGTTAGGCATTTTAATCCTCAGGGTTTGAGAATAATGGAAAAAGTTAGGCATTTTCTTAGAATAACTATTCACCCCCCCACACTTAAGATGTACATTGCCCTCAATGTACAAACATAGATAATAACATTTAATGGATAAATCAAAAGAGAAGGGGAAGGAATTACTTCCTGAATTTTGGATGTTTTTCCCGGAGGAGTGTCTTTGGTGGCGGTGATGGTCGGTCTTGATGACGAACCTACGCTAGATGAAGAAATTGGGTAGCGCACTGAGAAGTAGCCAGGATTTATTAAGACCTAATAAAAATAAACTAAATATAAAATTAAAGAAAAACAAACTAAAGGGAAGGAGACTAAGAAGAAAACTAAAATGAAAAGAAAATATTGATGGACTGTGAAGTCCTTATTGAAGGATGGTTCGCAAGGTGGGAATCAACACTAAGGTTGGGGATGTGATGCTGGTGGCGAAAGTGAAGAGGTTATCGTGGTGGCCGGTGTGATTCCCAAGCAGCCTGGCGGACCTGACACTAAGAAACTAAATTAAGTTAAGATAAATTAAACATAAGATTATTAAAGAAAAGGAGAATGAAAGGAAAGAGAAATGAAAAATAAAAACTAAATGGTCTCAAAGACCCTTGGCCTGTTGTTTCGATGAAGCGGTCGTAGGGTCTCCGTTAGGGAGACTATGTTCGGTTGCTTCTGCTTCTTCGGCATGGTTCTTGCGTGGCAAAAGAGTCTGTGCACTTTTTCTAAGTAAAATAAAGAAATTTTTAAAGAGAAAAAGGATGGGGGAAGTTAGGGGTGAAGGAAAAAGCTGTGGGGTTTAAATAGGGGCTGAATTCTGGCACGTCCCCACGGCCATGGCCTGAGCCTGTTTTGATTTACACGGCCGTCTTGCACGGCCGTGTGTTGGAGTGTGTTGGTTTCCCATGCCCATGTTTGTGAAGTCAGTATGTTGGCACGGTTGGGATGCACGAGCTTGTCGTGCCCGTGCTCGATAAGTCAGTAGCTTCACACAGTCATGGGGCACGACAGTGCTGTTTTGTCGGGGCTCGTGGGGAGGGTGGTTGGATCCGTAACGTTAGAGGGTGGCTGGACTGAATTGCACAGCCTCTGCTCTGTTAGTGTGGTAGTTCCGGTGGTCCACACGGCCACGGACACGGCCATGTGTAAGGCCGTGTGGCCTGGAAAATTGCACTTCTTGTTAGTTTAAAAAGAAAAATAAAAAGGAAAAAATAAAGTAAAGTGAAAATAAATGCAAAATAAGTAAGGTTAAAACTTGGGTTGCCTCCCGAGAAGCGCTCGTTTATAGTCTTCAGCTAGACTTTCCTTGTGTTTTGAGCAATTCATGGAGGTTTGAAGGTTTGAACATCTTTCTTCATATTATCCATTTGATGGTCATTGTGTGGTTCAGGTCGAGTGGCATTGATTTTGAGAGCATCAAAATTGGGATTGCTTACCTCGACTGTCTTGTGTGGAAGAACATCGATTACCTTAAAAGATATTTCTTTATTCGTAATAGGATCAGGAGGAAATGTTTGTGGGTCTACTGTGATGATGTGATGATCTGATTTATCTAGCTGTACCTGGTCCCCTATTTTGAAGTGGTTTGATGTTCCTATGAGTTCTTCTGAGTGCTCTTTTGGCTTGACTTTGTGTGACTCTGGGTTTTCCTCGTGTATCCCTAATTTCTCTTTGAAGCGTGTTTTCCATTCGTCTAGTTCGTTAGTCTGAATCCCTTGTTCCTTGTGAGTTATTTCTTTGTTGGTACTGAACTGAGGATCAGGTTCTGTCTTTCCCTTTTTCGGTGGTTCCTGAAAAGAAGGTGGGATTGGATTGTTATCAAAAGAATTTTCTTTCTCACCTTTGTTGATTGATGTTCTGACCGAGTTGAGGGCTTGAAGACTGATTGAGCCGTCACCTACACAAAGTATAAGCTCGTCTATGGCAACATCAATTTTAGTTTTGGCAGTTGCTAAAAAGGGTCTTCCTAGAATTAAAGGGATTGAATTATCCTCATCCATGTCTAAAACAACAAAATCTACTGGAAAAGAAACTTATCAATTTTTATGAAAACATCTTCGATAATGCCCCTAGGAATTCTAACAGTTTTATCAGCTAATTGAATACTCATCCTAGTTTGTTTGGGCTTTCCTAGACCTAGTCGTTTAAACAATGTATAAGGCATGACATTTATGCTTGCCCCTAAATCATCTAACGCATTATCAATAGTTAAACTACCAATTAAACATGGAATTGTAAAACTCCCTGGGTCTTTTAATTTCTATGGTAGTCTATTTTGTAGAATTGCTGAGCACTTTGCGTTGAGTTTAATGTGTGGCTCTTCATCTAATTTGCATTTGTTTGTCAAAATTTGTTTTAAAATTTCTCTCATGTACGCCATCTGAAAAAGGGCTTCAAGAAGAGGTCAGTTAATGTGTAATTTCTTTAAAAGTTTAAGAAACTTACCAAATTGTTCTTCTGAATCGTCTCTTTTTAATGCTTCGGGATAAGGAATGCGAGGTTCCTACTCTTTGATTATCAGTTTTGGCTTTTCTTGTGTTACCTCGATCTTACCTTCTTCTTCATTGGTTTGTGGGAAGGTTTCGTCTACTTCTGCATTTTCCTGAGCTGCTATGGCTTGAATTTGCTCCTTTGGATTAATCTCAGTATTACTTGGTAGACGTCCTTGTGGTCGTTCTGACATGAGCTGTGCGAGTTGTTCGACTGCATTAGTAACTTCCTTCACTGACTTAGTGATTTCCCCGATTCGGCTCTCGTTGCTTTTGATTGTTCTTTCAGTTTCTTAGATACGTTTTTCTGTGTCTACCGAAAATCTTGGCACTATCTCTTCGAGAGTTGGTTTCTTCTCTTGTGGATAAGGCTGATTTTGGAAGTTTTGAGGAGGTTGTTGCCTTTGATTACCTTGATTTCCCTGGCCTCCCCATGAAAAATTTGGGTGGTTCCTCCAACCTGGATTGTAAGTGTTACTATATGGATTATTATTGGATCTGAAATTGTTACCTATATAATTCATCTGTTCGCTCTCAGCTTCTGGTTGGTAGGGTGGGTACTCAGAATTCGCCACAGTTCCTCTTGCATCACACTACATCACTGGATGTACCTGCGAAGAACACAAACTGTCAATCTTTTTATTCATCATCTCCATCTGTGCTGATAGCATGGTTATTGTGTCAATGTTGAATGCTCCAGCTAATTTCGTCGGTTTTGTCCTTGAAGCTTGCCACTGATAATAACTCAGTGACATCTCTTCAATGAACTCGTAAGCCACTTCAGGAGTTTTGTTGTTCAAGGTTCCACCGGCGGCTGAGTCGATTAGTTGCCTCGTTGAGGGGTTTACACTGTTATAGAATGTTTGGACATGTAGCCACAAGGGTAAACCATGGTGTGGACACCTTCTCAAGAGATCCTTGTATCTCTCCCATGTGTCGTATAATGTCCCTACATCCATCTGCACAAAAGAAGAGATATCATTCCGTAATTTGGCCGTTTTGGCCGGTGGGAAATATTTCATTAAAAACTTTTCGGTCATTTGATCCCATGTAGTGATTGACCCTCATTGTAACGAGTTTAACCATTGTTTGGCCTTATTTCTTAATGAAAAAGGGAATAACCGAAGACGCATGGCATCATCAGAAACGCCATTTATTTTGAAGGTATCACAGAACTCTAAGAAATCAGCTATATAAGTGTTTGGATCTTCGTCCTGCAAACCATCAAATTGAACAAACTGTTGAATCATTTGTATTGTGTTAGGCTTTAATTCAAAATTATTAGCGGCTATAGCAGGCCTAACAATACTCGATTCTGCTCCTGTTAAATGTGGTTTAGCATAATCAAACATTGTACGTGGAGTGTTGCGTTCCCCCACATCGTGTGGTGGTGGATTAGTCTCGTCCATCCCTTCAGCAAGATTGGATTTGTCTTCTTCCTCTCTTTCTATATAGTTAAGGGCTCGCCTGATTTCTCGGCGATTCCTTCGAGCGGTAGCTTCAATATCACTGTCGTATACTAAAGGTCCTCTCGGGTTCCTTCTAGTCATAAACTAGAGGTACCTGGAAAGAAAGGAAAGAAAGAAAAATAAGCAAAATTAAAAATTAAACTAAAAACAAAATAAATCGCTGAAAATAAAAATAATGGCTAAAGTAATAAAAATAGAGTTTTCTTAATATTTTAGTTCCCCGGCAGCAGCGCCAAAAACTTGATCGCTGGAATTAGAGTATTAAAAAGACATGAAAAGAAAGGATGAAAAGCAGCTTTTTGCATAAATCAAGGGATAAATTATCCAAAAGTAAGCTAAATGCGGGATTAAAATATGTTATAATTATGGTTTATCAAAGTCCTTAAAGAAAAATTGCAGAATTGAATTTCAATTCGATCAAGAGAATTGAAAGATATGAGAATTTTAAAAATGGGTCCGAAGGGTTATTAGGAAGCCTTGCATTCCATGACACCATTTGTTTGAGTGGTCATTAAGTGACCATTAATTGCTAAATTCATGACATTAATTATGGATTTGTATGAATTATTAGAGAATGTAATGGAGGGTGTTGGAGCAAGTAGAGAAAAGGGAAAGGATAAAGTTGTTGATTAAGCTTTGAAAGAAATTTACTCATTTTGTGTTTTGAAAGGTAAGTTCTCTTGGAACTCTCTATTCTTCCTTATTAGCTATGTGTGCTTGTATGTGTCAATCATGTTTATAATGTTACTAGCTATATAATATGTTTAATATTCACTTAACATTCTTGGCAAGGAGACACTAATGAATGGAAATAAGTTGGTGAAATAATGGAATGAATCTCAATTTATTAGTGAAATGGAAATCATGTATATATGCAAGCAGACTTAACTGTTACCATTTGGTTAGGACTAAAATTTTAAAATCTGAAATGGTAAACTACTTGGGTGTTCACCCAATTTTTTAGTATGTTCTGTTTTGGTCACACAACTTAAAAAAATTTTAATTTGATAATCAATGTTTTCAAATTTTAAAATTTTAGTCACTCATCGTTAAATACTTAACGGAAAGCTGACATGAGCTTTTTTTATTGGCTTGATAACAAATTTAGCGCTCAATGTTTTGGCTTTTATATAATTTATTTATGCTTTTTAGATTTTTTAAATCATTTTTATCATTTTTAATCCAAAAATGAATTTTTTAATATTTTTTTAAAACTTTTAGAATTAGAATTAAATGACAAATTTTGTAATCATTGAGAGATAAATTTGTTGAATTTTTAGATTTAGGATCAAATTGATAAAATGTGTAAATATTAAAGAGCTTAAATTATTATTAGGCCAATAAGAAAAGGCTTACGTTCTGTTAAGTATTTAACAATGTGTGACTAAAATTTTAAAATTTGAAAACGTTAAGGATGAAATTGAAAGTTTTTAAAGTTGGGTAATCAAAATAAAACCTATTCAAAAGTTAGGTGACCACATGGGTACCCAATTTGAAAAGTATAGAGACTAAAATTGATCGATTCGAAAAATACAAAGACTAAAATTGGTAAAATTAAAATACAGTTATTAAATCCATAATTTAAGTAAAGTACAGGGCCTAGTAACAAAATTTTACTTTTTTTCCATTGTTTCTTGACTTTGCCGTGCACGCTTTGCCTTGGCTTTTAAGTGTTGTATCTTCGTTTGCTTTTCTTTTTTCTATTTGACCTTTCCTTGTACACTTGCACCAAAGTCTCCCCTAATCTTGACTTACATTCCTTTAAATAGGCAGGGGATGCCATGCAAAAATAGCAAGGTGATGGTAGCATGGTGGAGGCCACGTCCCACCAATTATTTTCTCCTTGTTTTAACTAACATTTTTTAATTTCATTTTTCTTATTAATATTAATAACAACTTTAAATTTTTTTAAGTAATAATATATATATATATTCTCTAATATGGGCTCGTTAATAAATTTGGACTAAAAAAAAAAAAAAACAGAACCTGGATTAAGTTTGAAAAAATCTAATGTAAGTACTTAACATGGACAAAGTTAGGTTGGAAGAATGCATACATATGGCATGTGCATGATATGTTAGAAAATTTGAACATCACATATATAATAAGGATAATTACATATTATTTTTTACTATCATGATAGGTTAACCCAAATTAAAATTGATCTAATTTGGTTAGAATTTTATTGGGCTTTTAATTATTAAATAAGTATGGGTCAAATATGTGTAGATACTCTTCTAATCAAATTCTAATTAATGATGGGCTAATTAGAATTTGATTAGAACTAATATGCCAAGGTTATAAATATTAGGGTTATGGTCCCCAAATTATACACAAGATATCTTTTCTAATATTTCATCATTAGGAAAGAGAGATCAGATATTCTTTAAATTTCTTGTGTGCTAATTTGGAAGATCAAATCCCCAAAATCTGGTAAAACTGCAAGAAATTTATGGATTCAGGTACGCTTCCACATTTAGTTTTATTCTTCATTTATTCTTGATTATTTGACATGATAGATCCTGATTTATTAAGTTTTATTTCAGATTTAATTTACAAATCTAACAAGCGGCATCTGAGCTTTGTCATGTTGAATTATTGAGAATGAATTGATTCTTTATTATTTTTGGATTGATTTGCTTTTCTTTTTTAATTTTATGGATTTGATATTTTAATTATATATTCTGTTGAATCTTTGATATTCTTGATAAATTTTTGGGTTTTGATTCTTTAAATAAAATTTTAAAGTTTTAAATAAAGTTTTAAGGTTTTAATTTTCGTATAACTGGAAAGATTTATAGTTTTAATTGAGAATTAAAAAAATGAGGATTTTATGTTATTTATATAGTTTTAATAAATATTTAAAAAGCTGTGTAAGTTTGGGTTTGTCGAAACCATTTTAAAGTTTGATTTAAAAACGGGGATCGACTTTTTAAAAACGAAAATGGGAGTCACCACCAATCCCTTTTTGCTTAGGTGTGATTGGATCACCTTAAAAATTATTTTATTTCAAAATACTGATTTTGGCCCACAAAAAACAAGAAAAATGGGTTCGAGACTCGATTACGTATGAGAAAGGGTTAGCACCCTCATAACGCCCAAAAATTGGTACCTAATCGATGAAATCATGTCCTAATATTGCGATTTTGAAAATTTTAAAAATAAGATCCTTTTCTTAGAAGAAAAATTAAGGCTTGCCTATCTTAAAGAAATAAAATACTATACCTAGTAAGTTAGGATACAACATCTCATAACTTCGAAACTAGGCACGTCTTTGTTTTAGAAAATTCCTACCTTGAGACACAGAACGTCATATCCAGTAAATTAGGACACAACGTTTTGAATTCCCAAGAATAGGTTTTTGATTTGAAATTGGTAAGTTTCAGTTTTTAAAAGAGTAGGGATATCTAACACCTTAAGTTCTACGAGAAAATTCGAAACCCAGTAAGTTAGGGCACAATTCTTGTCAAAGTCCCCAAATATCACATATCACCGTATTTTTAAAATATTTGAATAAAATGCTTCAATTCAAAAGGTATTTTTATAAAAATAGTTTGAGTAAGTCATACATTACAACATATATACCAAATATCAATTTATCATAACTATAAATTATATTAACAATTACTACAAATGAATAATTAAAGAATAATACAGAATAATAAGTAATGCAAACAATAAAATAAATATACTAAAACAAAAATATAAAATTGATAGAGAAATAACATAAACAAAAGATAAAAAAATATAAAATCTAAGGCAGTAAATAACAAATAAATATAAAGCTTTACATGCATAACCACACAGAATGAATTATTATAGATATTGCAAATTAAGTCATATGGCTTTAAATAAAAATGATGTGGAATAATAAAATGAATCATATACATAAAAAAATGAATTAATGATAAACATGATGCGGAGTAATAAAAAATAATATATATACATTATAAAAAATACATTGTTAAAGGAATAAATAATATATAACTTTAAATAGAATTACATTTATAATATAATAATCTAATATATATATTATATAAAAATAAATATATGTTATATAATATAAGTAAAATTTACATAAAATAACATTTTAAAAGTAATATATGATATAATATAATAATACAAAAATTTTGTATAACATATAGCTAACATACATGATCGCTGTGAAATCAGAGTTTTAAATATTTATAAAAGAATGATCAAATCTGAAGACTAACCCTGACAACGATGTTAAGGCAAGTGTACCTATCGAACAGTAGTATAGTTTAGGCAAGACCGGATGTCAAACCCAAAGGAACTAAGTTGACTAATACTCACTTTCTTTTCACTACTTAGCCTAAATAAGATAAAAATTGGTTGTGAATGGTAGTAATGATAACTAGACTTAAAGAAACAAGAACAAGAAGACTAGATTGGGGATAACTTGAAAAAGACTCAGTTGATTTTTATGATACCCTCGGGAAGAATCCACCTAAACTTCACTTTATTACTTAACCTTAAATTATACGATTTCTTTTACTTAGCTTGATCCGTGAGACTACCTAACCTATGCTAAACCCTCTCTCGTGGTGAATAACGTCTAATCCTAGGTTAATTAGTGGAACTCTCGTTTGCTTATAATAACCCCCTAGGAAAGCAGTAAATCGATCAATAGATTCCCATATTAGGTTTCACCCTAATCCGGCAAAATCTCGTAACCCTATCTCTAGGCGCCCGATCAACTCCGCTTAATTATGTTGGATCTACTCTTAGGCAGGGTCTATTCCTCCTTCACCTAAGCACATTCGATATTGATTAAGAAACATAATTAAGAACAAACTAAGTAATTTATCATATAATCCAAAAATCAAATAATAAACATCTGTCTAGGCTTCATCCCCCTTCAGGTATCTGAGGGGTTTAGTTTATGAAAGAAAAATAAAACATCACAAGAGAAAAGATAAAACAAAACATAAGAAAAATCCTAAAACTCCCTGTCGGGATTGCAGGAGAATTCCGTTGTCTTGAGTATAATTCCGGCTTCTTGGTGATGAATCGACTGCCTATCCTCGCGTTATTCCCTAACTCTAACCTTCTCGGCTTGGCTCCTTGGCCTAGCTTTCGAGCCCCCTTCAAGTTGGTACTTGGGGTGTATTTATAGGCTCTTGGAATGAGATCCTTTCACCTTAAGTATCCTTTTCTGATTGAAATTACTCTTTCCAGCGTCAAGTGCACGGCCATGTCACACGCCCGTGCAAGTCGTGATCTAACCGTGTTCAGATTTCTGTATTGGCACGGCCGTGTGCGGTGGTGGTGAGGCCATGTTCCAGGTGTTCGACGAGGCACGGCCGTGTGGTCCTTGGTCCAGGCCGTGTTGATTTCGTGGAAAGGCCTTTTTCCTTTGTTTTAGGCCCGTTTTGCGTTCTTTTCGTTCTCGGGTGCTTTTTCTGAGTATAAGACATGAAAAGAAAAGATTAAAAGCACCTTTTTATATAAAACAAGGCTTAAAACTCTAAAAAGCATAATAAATGTGGGATTAAAATATGTTATATTTCCGGTTTATCAAATACCCCCACACTTAAACTTTTGCTTGTCCTCAAGCAAAATTCTCATCTTACAATTAAAATGAATTTTTCCCACAATTTATAATTCTTATTGACAATGTCTTATCCTAATTCATAGATAATTCATACATGGAGGATTTAATTCAAAGTGTCCTAGAGGTTCAAACGAGACAACTCATGAGTTTATATCTCGAAAATATAGGTGTTTTCCTTCCCTTAAACAGCTACCTTTTCAATCTAAAATCAACAAGGATGGATATGCTCGCTTAAGGTTCTCTCAAATCACTCAGAAGTGTTTAAGGGTTAGAAAAGATCGCTCATACGTCAAACCTGAAAAGTTAATCTCATAGGCTTGCTTGAAAATCAAATCTCCACCACTATAATACGAGATGATAATTAGATTAAAAGGTCTTTGATCGGGTTGTAATAGGGTTGAGGTGAAAGGTGAGGTCACAGGCTGAAATTAGAAGGTTAGAATCGAGATTGACTTGATAACTACCTATCCTAAAAATTTCCCAAAAATTTCATCTACTAAACAATACTTTACTAATACGAGCTTTTTCTGGAAATATGCTTTTGATTGTGTAAGCTCTCTTTTTAAACTATAAAATTTGACAGACATAAATATTTATTATTTTATTATTATTATTATTATTTTAAGAACAAACTAAGTAATGAATTTTAAATCAAAACTTGATTAAGTGTTAATCAAAGGAAAAGGGAAAACAGATGCAAAGGCTCGGGGTTAATATTAGCGGTTAAGTCAACAAAAGGGGTTGTTAGGATCAAAGGGGTTCACTAGGGGTTAATTTGTTAGGGTGAGCTATTTAGTAGAATTAGTGGGTTAAAACCTAAGTGCCTTCATCATCTCTATATATCAAATCGTAACTGTGGTCTCGACATGTATAAACAAAGCAAGTTCTAGAATAACAGTTCATAGTTGACACGCTCATAATCAAAGACTGAGCACGAAAAAGGATGTATGCTTTATAGGTTCAAATGCTCACATAAAATTACGGGTGTTTTAATATCATCCTTATAAATTTCAAATTTCAAGGTAGAATTTAATTTCAGGTCAACAACCTAGTAACAATTTTATTGTCTGAAAAACAGACTTATCATGCTTGATTCTCTAGTATTCCTTAAACTAATCATCAATGTACAATTAACTATGACTTATTCAAAAGCATAACAATAAAAATCATAAATCGGTTAAAATTTCATCCTAATTAGTATTATGACAATTTTTACTTTAAGAACAAGATTTAATTAGGGATTTGCGAAAGATGAGCAAAGTTAGGCACTATGTATTCCATTTTTACCCTCAGGGATTTGAGAATAATGAAAAAAGTTTGGTATAACTATTTACCCCCTCACTTAAGATGTACATTGCCCTCAATGTACAAAGTTCAATAAGAATTTTTACGGGATAAATCAAAAGAGAAGGGTAAAGATTACTCCTTGGGATACGGATGGTGCTTGCGGCGGATGGTTCCTGCTGCGACGAAGGCGTCGGTATGGGAATGGGTTGCGTGAGAGCCAGGATTTATTAAGACCTAAGAAAAAGAAACTAAATAGATAATTAAGTAAAATTAAAATAAAGAAAGAGGAAACAAAAATGTAAACAAAACAAGATTTAAAGATAAATGGACTGAAGAGACCTTATTGAGGAATGGTTCGCAAGGTGGGAATCAACGCTAGGGAGAAGGATGTGGTGGAGGAGGCGAAAGTGGCGTGATTCCCTAGCAGCCTTTCGAACCTGAAACTAAAAAGCTAAAGTGAAATTAAACGAAAATAGCAGTACAAAAATCTAGAAAAGGAAAATAAAGGAGAAGAGCAGCAAATTGAAGCAAAAGAGAAAGGAAATATCAAAACTAAGTAGCCTCAAATATCCTTGGCTCGGTTTTGGAATGAAGCTGCCGGCATGAACTCATAGTGATCGTTCTTCCTTGCGGAATGTGGCCTTTTACGCTTCTTTGTCATTGTGTTTTGGCTTGCTCTAGGGTCTAGAGGTTTAATGAAGATAGGATTTGAGATGGAAGAGTTTAAAACTTCAAGGAAATAGTGAGAAAATCGGATGAGAAAGAGAAGGGGTGAAGGGTTTAAATAGATGCTCAATTATTCTGCTCTTCCACGGCCGTGGCTCTTGGGCGTGTCGACTTACACGGCCGCCTCGTGTTGTAAGGGGTACTACCTCCCTTTGCCTGTGTATGATCTCACCACGTCCGTGCTTGCTTGGGCATGGTTCTTTGACATGAGCGTGTGCTACCCGTGGTCGATAAGTCAGTATCCTTAGAGTTTTCACATGGTTTGGGGCATGGCCGTGTTCTGGCCGTTGTGTAGAAGTCAGTAACCTCACATGGTTTGTGCCACGGCCGTGCCTTGTCTGTCGATGCCCGTGCTAAAAGTGGTTGAATCTGTGACGTCGGAGTGGTGGTTGGCTGACTGCACGGCCTCTGCTCCGTCAGTGTGGCAGTTTTGGTGGTCCACACGGCCATGGACACGGCCGTGTGTAAGGCCGTGTGTTCTGGATTTTTGCACTTTTGGGTTAGTTAAAAATGAAAAAGAAAAGTAATAAAGAAAATAAAACGAAAAACTGCAAAAAGAAATGAGGTTAGTACTCGGGTTGCCTCCTGAGAAGAGCTCGTTTATAGTCTTAAGCTAGACTTCTATAATGCTTGAAAATTAAGGAGACTTGAAAGTTTGAATATCTTCCCTCATGTCTATGCTTTCAGTTTTATGACAAAATTGAAGTCGATGAGTGTTTATTGTAAAAGTGTCAAATGTTGGAGTATTTACCTCGACTTTCTCTTGTGGGAAGAGATTGTGTACCTTTAGAAATTCTCCCTTGTCCTTCAGGTTTGTAGTGGTGACGTGGGACTTGTCTTTTTCAAACAAGAACTAGTTTCTTATTTTATAGTGATTTGACGTCCCTATAAGCTTTTCGGGTGGTTCATCTGGTTTTGCTTCGTGTGGAACCGGCTCTATATTGGCTTGTGTTTCCTGGTCTTCCATGTGTAACCCTAGTTTCTCCTTGAAGTGTGTTTTCCATTCATCTAGGTTATCAATTTGGGTTCTTTGTTCCTCGTGGTTTAATTCTTCTTTAGCACTGAACTGAAGATCTTGCTCAACTGACCCCGTTTTTGGAGATTCCTGAAAACAAGGTAAATTTAAATGGTTATTCAAAGAATTTTCTTGCTTACCTTGATTTTTTGATGACCTAGCTGAATCGAGGGCTTGAAAACTAATTGAATCGTCACCTACACAAAGTATAAGTTCTCCTGTGGCAACATCAATTTTAGTCCTGGCAGTTGCTAGAAAAGGTCTTCCTAAAATTAAGGGGATTGAATTATCCTCATCCATGTCTAAAAAGACAAAGTCTACTGGGAAAACGAATTTATCAATTTTGATGAGCACATCTTCTATAATACCCCTAGGGATTCTAACAGTTTTATCAGCTAATTTTATACTCATCTTGGTTTGTTTTGGTTTCCCTAAACCTAATCGTTTAAACAATGTATAAGGCATAACATTTTTGCTTGCCCCTAAATCAGCTAACGCATTGTCAATTTTTAAACTACCAATTAAACATGGAATTGTAAAACTCCCTGGATCTTTTTGCTTCTGTGGTAGTCTATTTTGTAGCATTCTTTGAGCATGTTGCGTTAAGTTCCACGTGGTGCTCTTCATCTATTTTTGCGTTTGTTGGTCAAGAGTTGTCTTAAAAATTTTCGTGCATCCGGCATCTGAAAAAGAGCTTCAAGAAGTGGTAAGTTAATATGTAATTTCTTTAAAAGTTTAAGGAACTTACCGAACTGTTCTTCTGAGTCGTCTGTTTGTAGTGCCGCGGGATAAGGTATGCGAGGTTTATACTCCTTGACTATAGGTTTCGGCTTTTCGTGTGCTTCCTCCATTGTACTATCGTCTACCTTATTTTTCGGAATTATAATGGGTGCTTCTGACTCTTTGCTTTTCTGAAGTATAATGGCTTGTATCTGCTCCTTAGGATTGATTTCGATATTGCTAGGTAACCATCCCTGTTACCATTCAGACATTATCTTCACAAGTTGTTCGATGGCTTTGCTTGCTTCATTGACTGTCTTAGCAATTTCTTCCATTCGACTTTCATTGCTTTTAATTATTCGATCGACTTCTTGGATGCGTTTCTCGAAGGTGGGCTTCTTGTCTTGTGGATAGGGCTAATTTCGAAAGTTTTGGAAGGGTTGTTGTCTTTGATTCCCTTGATTGCCTTGTCCTCCCCATGAAACATTTGGGTGGTTCCTCCAACCTGGATTGTAAGTATTACTATAAGGATTATTATTAGAGCAGAAATTATTACCTATATAGTTCATCTGTTCATCTTCTACTCCTAGTTGGTAGGGTGGGTACTCAGGATTCGCCACAGTTCCACCTACATCGCACTGCATGACTGGATGTATCTGTGAAGAATACAAACTATCAAGCTTCTTATTCATCATCTCTAGCTGCGTTGATAGCATGGTCATGGAGTCAACGTTGTAGACTCCTGCCAATTTTGTTGGCTTGGTCCTTGAAGCTTGCCATTGATAGTTATTTAAAGACATCTCTTCAATGAACTCGTAAGCTGTTTCAGGCGTCTTGTTGTTTAGCGTTCCACTGGCGGCTGAATCTATTAGTTGCCTCGTTGAGGGATTTACTCCGTTATAAAAGGTTTGGACTTGTAGCCACAGGGGTAAAACATGATGTGGGTACCTCCTCAAGAGATCTTTGAACCTCTCCCATGCGTCGTATGGCGTTTCTAAATCCATCTGAACAAAGGAAGAGATATCATTACGTAATTTGCCCGTTTTGGCCGGTGGGAAATATTTCATTAAAAACTTTTCGGTCATTTGATCCCATGTAGTGATCGACCCTCGTTGTAACGAGTTTAACCACTGTTTTGCTTTATTCCTTAATGAAAAAGGGAATAACCGAAGACGAATGGCATCATCAGAAAAGCCATTTATTTTAAATGTATCACAGAACTCCAAAAAGTTAGCTATATGCATGTTTGGGTCTTCATCCTGCAAACCATCAAATTGAACAAACTGTTGAATCATTTGTATTGTGTTAGGTTTTAACTCAAAAGTATTAGCAGTTATAGCAGGCCTAACAATACTAGATTCTGCTCCTGTTAAATGCGGCTTTGCTTGGTTTCCCGGCGATTCCTACGAGCGGTTGCTTCGATATCACTGTCGTATACCAAAGGTCCTCTCGGATTCCTTCTAGTCATAAACTAGAGGTACCTAGAAAAGAGAAAGAAATAAAATAAAATAAAAATTCAAAAATTCAAAAATTAAGATTCTAACCTAAGTAAACAGAAACAAAACAAATTGTAAAATAATGGCTAAAATAATAAAAATAAAGCTTTCTTAGTATTTTAGTCCCCGGTAACGGCGCCAAAAACTTGGTCGCTGTGAAATCAAAGTTTTAAATATTTATAAAAGAACGATCAAACCTGGAGACTAACTCTGACAATGATGTTAAGGCAAGTGTACCTATTGAACAGTAGTATAGTTTAAGCAAGACCGAATGTCTAACCTAAAGGAACTAAGTTGACTAATACTCACTTTCTTTTCACTACTTAGCCTAAATAAGATAAAAATTGGTTGTGAATGGTAGTAACGATAACTAGACTTAAAGAAACAAGAACAAGAAGACTAGATTGGGGATAACTTGAAAAAGACTCAGTTGATTTTTATGATACCCTCGGGAAGAATCCACCTAAACTTCACTTTATTACTTAACCTTAAATTATACGATTTCTTTTACTTAACTTGATCCGTGAGACTCCCTAACCTATGCTAAACCCTCTCTGGAGGTGAATAACGTCTAATCCTAGGTTAATTAGTGGAACTCTCGTTCGCTTATAATAACCCCCTAGGAAAGCAGTAAATTGATCAATGGATTCCCATATCAGGTTTCACCCTAATCCGAAAAAATCTCGTAACCCTATCTCTAGACGCCCGATCAACTCCGCTTAATTATGTTGGATCTACTCTTAGGCAGGGTCTATTCCTCCTCTACCTAAGCACATTCGATATTGATTAAGAAATATAATTAAGAACAAACTAAGTAATTTATCATATAATCCAAAAATCAAATAATAAACATCTGTCTAGGCTTCATCCCCCTTCAGGTATCTGAGGGGTTTAGTTCATGAAAGAAAAATAAAACATCACAAGAGAAAAGATAAAACAAAACATAAGAAAAATCCTTAAACTCCCTGTCGGGATTGAAGGAGAATTCCACCATCTTGAGTATAATTTCGACTTCTTGGTGATGAATCGACTAGCTATCCTCGTGTTATTCCCTAACTCTGACCTTCTCAGCTTGGCTCCTTGGCCTAGCTTTCGACCCCCCTTCAAGTTGGTACTTGGGGTGTATTTATAGGCTCTTGGAATGAGATTCTTTCTCCCTAAGTATCCTTTTCCGATTGAAATTACTCTTTCCAGCGTCAGGGGCACGGCTATGTCACACGCCCGTGCAAGTCGTGACCTAACCGTGTTCGGATTTCTGTATTGGCACGGCCGTGTGCAGTGGTGGTGAGGCCGTGTTCCAGGTGTTCGTTGAGGCACGGCCGTGTGGTCCTTGGTCCAGGCCGTGTTGATTTCATGGAAAGGCCTTTTTCCTTCGTTTTAGGCCTGTTTTGCGTTCTTTTCGTTCTCGGGTGCTTTCCTGAGTATAAGACATGAAAAGAAAAGATTAAAAGCACATTTTTATATAAAACAAGGCTTAAAACTCTAAAAAGCATAATAAATGTGGGATTAAAATATGTTATATTTCCGATTTATCAATACAAATTATAAAATAATATTTACAATATAAATAAGATTAAACCAAAATAAATTAATAAATAATAATTTAATATATATAAAGATAATACATAAAAAATATATACATAAATAAATTAATATATAGATAATAAAGAAAATAATATAGACTATTTAATATAATAAAATAGTTTAATGAAATAAAAAATAATAAAATTAAATAAAAGGATAAAAATAAAATAAAACAAAGAAAATAGGGGTTGAACAACAATTAAGACAGATATAAAAGGACTAAATCAAAACGCGCGTTAAATCACAGGTGTTAAAATGGCAATTAGGCCAAATTTAAAAATGACAACGTTTTGATCTTAGCCTTTAAAGAGCCCCAAGGACTAAATTGGAAAGTAAATAAACTTTTAGGGCCAAATTTAAAATAAAAAATTGAAATTAAACGGAATTGAAAAATAAAAAATGCGGGAGGACTAAAATGGCAATTAGACCATTCATCAAAAAAGCGCGGATCCTTCTCGGGTATTCGGGTCAACACGCGGATCCCCTGCTTAAAACGACGTCGTTTTATGCTTATTGGATTAAGCAAAAATGGCATCGTTTCTATATTAGTGTATAAGTCAAAATCGGCTTAAAAATTTCATTTGAACATTGAAATAAATAAAAAAAATCTGAGGCCTCCTTTTAGATTCTCTCTGGCCTTCGATCTAAGGCAGGGGCTCAGGTCCAGGTTCTGGCGATGGACCGCCCTACGCGCCGTCACACGCGCGGCCTTAGATGGCGGTCGGAAGGTCAGAAGCCTCTCCTTTTAACTCCAATCCAAATGGTAAGTCTCCTTTTCTTTATTTTTTGCATTTTTTATATAAAAAAAATGCATGCATAAAAAAATAAAAAGAATGCGAGATATATAAAAAAATCACCTTCGTACTATAAAAAATTTGTTCTTTTTTATTTCTGTTCTCTTTTTTTTTTGTGTTCTCTCTGTGTAAAAAAATCGTGTGTATTTTGTATATCCTCTGCCCCCATTACAGGTTATTTTTGAGGTTTATATAACCTGGAAAAAGAAAATGAAAAAAAAGGAAATACAAAATCTTGTCATTTTTGCTGTCGTTTCTTTCCTTGCTTGCAGGTCCCTGAGGTTTATATAGCGATGACTAGTCGTGACTTGCGGCACAATGGAGAGTTGCTGGGTGCGAGGAGCTGATTACGGAGCCTAGGGTTTCCTGAAACCCTAGGCTTACTGTTTCTGTTTAACACTTGGGGTTGGGTTAGTTTAGGTCTATTTGAGTCAATTGTTTGGGCTGTGCGAGTTTAGGAATTGGGCCATGAGTATTGGGCTTGTATTTGGGTCTGTTTTAATTTTGTAAAATAGACTGTAAAAATAAAAGAAACTGGACATTTTTATTTTTTGTTTTTATTGTATGGGCTCGGGCAAAAGTGGGCCTCTACAGCTGCCCCTCTTTGCTCATTGTCGTGTAACGAGAATAGAGCAAAGACTTTAAAAGGCCTAATTTTGCCCGGTCTTTGCCGAGCCTTGACTTCTTGGTCCTCGTCTTCTTCAAACAGCTTCAGACTCCACTGTAACTTTAATAAATCTGATAGCTTCAATCTGCTTCACTGCTACTTCATGAAGGCAGTATTTGCTATTTGCTCTGCAACTTTAGGGAGATCAGACTAGTATCTTCAATCCATTTCCTGCAACTTTCAGGAAGACGAGATTTGTTGTCTTCAATCTGCTCCACTGCGAACTTAGAGAGGCAAGGCTGATTCTTTTGATTTGCTTCTTGCAACTTCAAGAATGCCAAATCTGTTATCTTCGACCTGCTCCACTGCAAACTCAGGGAGACAAGATATGGTATTTTTGATTTGCTTCCTGCAACTTCAGGAATGCCAAATCTGTTATTTTAATCTGCTCCCTGCAAACTCAGGGATGCCAGACTAATGTCTTCAATCTGCTTCCTGCAACTTCAGGAATGTCGAATCTGCTATTTTAATCTGCTCTATGCAAACTCAGGGATTCCAGACTAATGTCTTCGATCTGCTTCCTGCAACCTCAAGAATGCCAAATCTGCTATTTTAATCTACTCCTTGCAAACTCAGGGACGCCAAACTAATGTCTTCGATCTGGTTCCAGCAACTTCAGGAATGCCAAATCTTCTATTTTAATCTGCTCCCTGTAAACTCAGGGATGCCAGACTAATGTCTTCGATCCACTTCCTGCAACTTCAGGAATGCCAAATCTGCTATTTTAATCTGCTCACTACAAACTCAGGGATGCCAGACTAATGTCTTCGATCTGCTTCCTGCAACTTCAGGAATGCCAAATCTGCTATTTTATTCTGCTCCCTGCAAACTCAGGGATGCCAGACTAATGTCTTCGATCTGCTTCCTGCAACTTCAGGAATGCCAAATTTGCTATTTTAATCTGCTCCCTACAAACTCAAAGATGTCAGACTAATGTCTTCGATCTGCTTCCTGCAACTTAAGGAATGCCAAATCTACAATCTCCAGTTTGCCCCACTACTATCTCAAGAGGACAAAATTTGAACTTTTCAGTTTGCTTCCTTACTATCTCAGGAAGACTTAAATCTTCAATCTGCTCCACTACTATCTCGAGGGAACAAAATCTGAACTTTCCAATTTGCTTCCTTACTATTTCAGGAAGACTTCAATCTTCAGTCTGCTCCACTACCATCTCGAGGGAACAAAATCTGAACTTTTCAATTTGCTTTCTTACTATCTTCAGGAAGACTTCAATCTTCAGTCTGCTCCACTACCATCTCGAGGGAACAAAATCTGAACTTTTCAATTTGCTTCCCTACTATCTCAAGAAGACTTTAATCTTTAGTTTGCTCCACTACCATCTCGAGGGAACAAAATCTGAACTTTTCAATTTGCTTTCCTACTATCTTTAGGAAGACTTCAATCTTCAGTCTGCTCCACTATCATCTCTAGGGAACAGAATTTAAACTTTTCAATTTGCTTCCTTACGATCTTCAGGAAGACTTTAATCTTCAGTCAGCTCCACTACCATCTTGAGGGAGATAAGACTGATGGCTTACATCTACTCCGGTGCTTCATAGAGATAAAATTCACCGTTCGATCTTGCTCCACCACTGCTTAAGGTGGTCAGGGATATAGGACTGGTGAATTCACTGATGTTGCTACACCGTACTCTGGGGGACATGTCCTGTAGACTCGAATGTATTATGGACGACATTTACATGAATGCAGAATGTCATGAAAATGATCTCTTTTTTTTTTTTGTACAACAATTAGGATACAATGATCGGAGTAAATCAAATGCTCCTAATTGGAAGTGTGAGAATGATCCCTATTTAATGTTTGGGTTGTCATTGCTCAAAGTTCATCAAGTTTCTATCACTGATGCATTACCATGCTTTCTCGTTCAGCTGGTATCTTTTGACAGAAAACCCAAAGAAATAATCGTATTTTGTTCAGCAAGCTTGCCTCACTGTAATGTAAGAGTCCCCTTCACTGTACCTTTTGGGACATAAAGTTTGTACTTCCCACTACAACTTCAAGGGAATAACATTTGATTTCTGTTACCACTCAGAGGTATGGAATTTGTATCATCCTCAATCAATTTGATCTGTTTCATCATTCCCTGGGTGTAATGACCAGATGTATGAATGCAAGGTATCATTTTTCTTTTCCTGAGAATGATCCCCTTTTACACTTGGGTCGACATTGCTCGTCATTTATCGAAATGGTATCATCGACGAAATATCTTATCCAATAAAAATCTGAAGAGATAATCATCTTTCAATGTTTCCAAACCTTAGGCTTGGTAAGTTCTAAAGAATAGTCCTGCTTCAGATTTTCATGTTATTTAGAAGCTTCCAAAGTAATATGCGAAACTCCTTTTATGAAAGTATTATTAGTCCATTAATCGTTATTTCAATATAAAATGCTTGAAAAAGATCACAACAATGGACAAGAAAGAAATTAATTAGGAGCATAGCTCGAAACAAATAAGTTAATCCAAGATGCCCAAGGTAATAAAAGAAATTTGATCAAGGTGTATCTTGAAAAGGAAAAAAAAAGTAATCAAAGATAACCAAGACCATAAAAGAAAATTAATTGGGGTGTATCTTTGAAAAGAATAAAGTAATTAAGGATAGAAAATTCAAAATGGGTAAGATAGATGCTAGGTGCCTCAGATATCGTAGCTTGAGCTTCTTTGTACAAACTTCTTGAGGACCATTTTGTGCTCAATACGTGTTTAGAAGATCCGGAGAACTTTGTCAATGCCCCGAGACGTAGCATACTTCCTCATTGTTAATTCAGGCATAGCAAGACTACCACACCCTATCTTTGATCGAAATTTCAGCCGCCCTTTTCGGGTTTTCGGCTTAAAACCCCTTTGGTCTCAAAGTGCCCTTTACGGGATTTCGCCTAGGCCTCTCATCTTTTTTTTTTTTTGAATATTTGATCTCAAGGCGCCCTTTGCGGGTTTTCACCTTGGACTTTCCCCTTTCAGGTAAAATACTTCTTGTTTGAACCTGAATTCGCCGAATTGGGCAAGTATTCGTCATTCGTCTCGGTCAATATCAATGCTTCTCCAAAATAGGCCTTTTTTTCAACATAAGGTCTTTCCCAGTTTGGCATATGCTTTCCTCTGAAATCCTTTTGTAAAAGAATGATCAGGTTCCCCTCGTGGAATTCTCCAGGACAAACCTCTTTGTCGTAAGCTTGCATCATCTGGCCATGTCAGATAGCTTTTAACCCTTTTTCTTTCGATTAGGTTTAATTGACAAAGCTGTTTTTATTCCAATGAGGAATATGTCGCCCCGGTGAAGGTTCTAGCCGACATAAAATAGAGGGTAAATGGTAACTTCTTTATACCAATCTTTACAAGTCCCTGTCATCTTTTCTATAATCCTTGTTTTGTATTTTTTATTATTATTTTTTTCTTTTTGGCTGTCCTTGTTACTCTATGATATAGCATCTGATCTTTGAACAGACTACAAACTCTTGATTTTATCTTTTTTGGCATTCTTTATCGGTGCCTGATTTCTTTTTTTTTTCTTTATTTTCGAGAATTTGATGACTATCGACTTTGTAACATTGGCACATGAAGCTACTTCCACCCTTTTAGTGAAGCAAACGTCGATCACGACATTGAATCAATGTTGACTAGAAGCTTTTGACAAAATCAGCCCCATAATGTCCATTCCCCAAGTAAAGGAAGTCTGTGAAGAAATAGATGAGGCACATAAGTCTTGTCTTACTCAATTTGGCATTTGCGACATAACTAAAACAATCTCCCATTTATGGTGGACCAACAGTGCCCGATCCTCATGTTTAGCCTGTGTCTTAGTAGCCCGGGCATGCCCTGATATGATCATGCGAAAACATCTTTGAATTTTTGAAAATAACTCAATGATGTCTCGCCTTAGTTCTGTGATGAGCTAGGCTATAATCTTTACCTCTTTTCTAGGCTTATAATATCCAATCACCCTTTGTAGAGTAAGGTCTGTTTTTCATCCTGCTCTACCATCCTTAACAAATCATAAGGTAGGTTACAATCTCTATCATCTTCAAAGTCATGAGATCACCTAAACACATATCTTACTTGAAAGGAGACTCTGAGTCAGTGGCAGTGTTGGTCACATCGTTGATATCTGGAGACCTAGTGTATGTTCGAAGGAAGATTTCAAAAGAATAAATGATTCAAAGAACGGTTATTTGTATGGTCATGAATGAATAAAAGAAGATAATCCAAAGAACAAACAAAAGAAAAAACTAAGAACAATTATTTGTACAGTATGAAATGAAAAAAATAAAAGAATATTTGCTCAAAAAGATGCATTTTATTAAAACAAAAATTCTGGACACAAGCCTATTTCACAAAAGGGTTCTTATTGCCTCTAGGCTTAAGGCAACAAGTGTGTTTTGAATATTACTCTAAATCTGCTCTAAAAATACAAGGATCCCTTCCACAGTTCCATTGCTTAAAATCTCCCCAAGTATGTAAGGGCTTGAAAACTTTTATTCCTTGATTCAGATATGTCATTAGTGTTCAGATTCCCCAATGTTCCCACCGGGTCTTTGATCTCTTCAATTTATCCATCAGGCCTTACACTAAAGCCCTGAGCTTGATGCATTCTTGGATCTCATGCTGCCATCTATTATAGAACTCATGATGTTTACACCCTTAACAGAAAAGTTGGGTAACGAAATTTCTGCACCAAAGGGACCATCGAATTTTACGATACCCAATCTAACGAATCTTTCAATTATCTTTTTAAAAGCGACGCAGTTCTTGATCGAATGTCCTGTGATTCCCCATGATATTCGCATTAGCCATTTACATCATACCATTTGGGGTATGGGGGTTGTATTGGCTCTACATTAAAAGGGGGTATGACATATGTGTTTTGGGGAGACTCCATGGCTGGTAATTACCATCCTTGGCTGGCTTATTGTAATTGGCTTCGAATGGCCTTTGTTGTACCTACTCATACCATTCGCTTTCTTTTCCTTTTTCTTTGGGGCCTTTAAAGTCCATTCTCCCCTTTTCCTTGTTTCTGCTAGTACAATCGGTTTGGTTCGAACATCATCCGGGTTAACACCTGAACCCATCGGGAAGTTTAATAGGGCCGAATTATCAGTCTGACATTGGGGTTTAACAATGACGAGTACCCCATGTAAATGCGTGTCTGGTTGAGTCGGGACACCTATCAGGGAATAAACGATGTCTTCATCATCATCCACACTGTTGACCTCTGGGCCATTCCTTTTTTCAAGTCCTTTGGCCAGTAACTATGTTAGCTGGCCTATCACATTGCTTTCGAATTCTAGCATTTGTTCTGGCATTTCTTGTTGAATCTCGATCAATTGTCCCTGCATTTGTATTTGCATTTGCTCTATTCGCTCCAACCTTTGTTCCATGTTTTCCAGGTTACTGAAATATTTTTACCTAATTAGGGTCCTTTTGTAAAACTCTAATGCAAATGATGCAATGTAATGCAAATGACATGAATGCAAAGAGGCATCGATTCTGATTCAACTTCATGTCAGAAAACTTTATTAGAAAACAAAATCCTTTATATAAAACGGACTACAAATATGCTTTCGCCCTAAGTCCTAAAGTTTTGATTTTCCCAAGCAATGAAGCTAGCTCTTGACTATGATTGACTGTAGCTCGTACTTCATGCTCAACGTATAAGCCTGTGATGCCAAAGTCTGTAGATGATCAGCAACCTCTCGAATCTAAACTATTGTTTAACCCATGAGGTAATCCCGACTTCTACTTGGTCATGGGAATGGTGAAGCTCTTCCTTCTAATGCCCTTCTCTTGTTTCAAGAAGCTCGATCCGAAGTTCATAACTGTGCAATGCTGCTTCTAACTCTTTAATCTTACCATTCATTTCTTCTATCTTGTTCAGGCTTGATTTTAGCTCGATTTTAGAATTACGACTTCGATGGTAATGAAGAGACCACCCAAGTTCAGCCACTCTAGCTTTTAATCCGCTCTTTTCTTTTGAAAGCCAACTTTTTTTCTAGGGCCTCGTTTTGCATTTGCATCTTTTGAAACTTCTTCTCCCAATAGTCAGCTTCGGCCTTTTCCTTCTGGACCTCTTGTTGCCATTGTTCTGAAGTTTTCCCCAATCCGGCATTCTTCATTGAGAGACGCATCTTCTTGTATTCAGTCTTCAAGCTATCTCGATCTTCCTCAATCTTCCTTTTCTCTTTTTTTACTTTCCCGACTTCTAATTTCTGAACCTCCACAACTAGCCTCAAGTATGTCTTCTGTTCTTCCAGCTTCTCTATCCTCTTTCCAAGTTCTAAACTCATCTTTTCGAAGTCTTGTTTCACTATCTCTAACTCTGATGAGACCACTTGCAAGCATTCTTCTCTTGATCGGGCGCCTTCTGGATTTAGCTCGAGATGTTATCATCAATTCTCCTAAGTCTCCATCCACTGTATTCTGGGGTCGTCATTGGGCCTGCGGATAATCTCTTCATCCTATGAATCTGATTCCAAGCACTAGAAATTTTCTTAACCTTCTTCTTATAGTTTTCCCCTTTGTATGAGAACTCACACTGAGCCAGCCCATATGTCGTTGGTACGAACTGTCTTGAACCATATTGCCTTAGTACGAGCAATGGAGCATACCCAACGGCTCCCCAGATTCCAAGTAAAGGAACCCAGTCGAAATTCCCACACTGATAGAGGATTTCATCAAGAATCATCCAAGAAGCCCTCCACTCGATGTCTTTTTCTTGAAGGTTTTGAAGGAGCGCCATCCAGCTTTCCTCGGACATGTCTTCTCTCCTCGATGTAGCTACTATCTCTTTTAACGGAGAGTAACTCTCAGAAAAAAACCCAATAAGACACTTTCTCCACCTTCCAGAAATGAATGTAGAACCAAGCCAACAACAACTACGCGCACCCAATGAACCTGCCTTCACCTGTTCTTCGACATGCATTCAAAGATCTAAACGTCTCGGCTAAGATCGTAGGTACATGCGTAACTCCTCTGCCAAGTCGATCGAATAAATCGGTAACTGCTTCATCTACATGTCTTAGAGCTTTAGGAAAGATTACCAAACCGTAAATACACAAGGCGAATACGTCAATCTTCTTTTTTACATCTGGATGTGTTAGGACCAAATCTCTCAAACTCTCCCAAGGAACACATTTACCTTCACCTTTCTCTTGAATTCTGGCTGCAACCCACTGTTCACTCATCCCTATGATATTCATTAACTTCTTCACAAAGGTTGGAACATTAGCAGCCCTAGAATAAATTCTGTCGACTGGGATTCTCAAACAACAAAGCAAGGTCGTATATTCCTCTACCGTGGGCACTAAATCTACTTTCCCGAAAGTGAAACAACTATAAGCAGAATTCCAAAACTTAGTAATAGCGCAGAATAGATACTTATCTATTTTGATGTCGAGCAAGTAAGGTAGATCACCATAATTATGATAGAACAGCTACTTTGCCTCATCGTCCCACTGGGTCCATATTCCCTTCAACTCCTGAAGCTCATTTTATGTGACACTGATGCGAGCGAAATCCCGTAGTTCTCACACAGACCCCTCAACTAAGCTATCTCCTTTCTCTAATTGCCTTTGCTCTGACCATATATAAACGACTGCATTGTCTTCCACTTTATCAAGGAATTCGTTCTCCATAACCAGCTTTCTAACTTTAGAAACTGACCGTGAATCAATACCTCTAAAAATATGAAATGACATGCACAAAAATGAAACACCACAAGTTAGTACCATATTATAAAATATAAATAAAGTAAAACGAATACCTATCTGGGTACTTACTAAGGTTTGACATAGCTCTATCTAAAGTAGGTTCTTAGGGTTTACTATATGTGGTTTAGTTCTAAAGTTGAGGTACCCGAACCAGCAAATTCCTCGATCCTCACCCATTATAGGCTCGTACGGACCGAGTCCAGTTTAGAGGAATACATTTCCCTATGGCCATACGGAAGTGAAAACATCACGAAGACATAGGTACAGATGTATCTGAAAAGCAACCCACTAGCCCATACGGAGGTGAAAACCTCATGAAGGCATAACGTTTTGCTCCCACTTAAGGGTGTGACCACAACGGTCATTCAATTTAATGTAGAGATATTAAAACCACATGCAGTAAAAAGGATGATGATTTTTCAAATCAAAAGTTCAAATTTGGCCAAAAGGACATGAAATTATTGACTTTACGGCTTGACTCTCTTATTGGTCCCCAGTGGAGTCGCCAAGCTGTCGAAACCATTTTAAAGTTTGATTTAAAAATGGGGATCGACTTTTTAAAAATAAAAATCGGAGTCGCTGTAACATCCCAAATTTGGGCCTAGTAGGATTGAGCCTAATGGGCCTTGAGCTTACTAGTGTTTAAAATTTTTGAAGAATAAGAGATCGGCTTTAGTGCAAGTTGGACTGATTGGATAAGTGATTTTAGAATGTTAGAGGGCTTCTATGAAGTCCCGGGATCAAACTTTGGCTTTAAGGAAATTTTGGTTTTCTTTTTAAATGGACTTTAGAATTTGGATATAGATTTCAAATTAGTTGTGCATGGTTTAAGATACAAATGGGCTTGTGGCCCAGTAGCAATGATGTGCCACTTAAAGAGCAGGGAAGTGGCGTCAACTGAGGAGGCCCAAATTCAAGTTGCATGAAGCCCAGTTATTTTAATTAAAATTTTTACATTAGGGTTTTATTCTCCCATTCTCTTCTTTATTTTCAGCATTTAGGGTTTTCATCTTCTCTCTTTTCCTTCTTTTCTGAATAAGAGCTGAAAACTCCCTTAAGCATTCTTTCTTTTCACATTTGTCTACCATAGCTGAATCTGCCCTAGCCTTGCCGAAATTCTTCTTTTTCTTATACCATTCCTATCACTTCTTTACGTTTGATATTACTCTTCTTCTCTTGATTAGTTCTTTCTAAAAGCTGAAACCACCTAATTCTTTTCAGCATCTTTCCCTTCAAAAGCCGAAACTCTGAACTTTCTTCTCATCTCCATAGCCGAATACTTCCTATTCCCTTTTGCTGATCTCTTCACTAAAAGCCGAATCTACATAGATTTCTTCCTATCATCTTCTCTTTTTGATCTTCACTAAAAGCTGAAATCTTCTAGGAGTTGCCGAATTCTCTGTAAAGGTAGGTGCCGATTTCTTCTGATCTATTCTTTTTCTCTTTCGATTTTTAGAAGACAAAGCCGAAAGGCTAATGAATTGTTGGTTTCTTGTGTTTACGTGTTGGGCGACATTCGGGAATTGAAGTAGATCGCTTAGATCTAAAAGCCGGAACTATTAGTCTCTGAATCTTATATCTCTCTCTTTTCGGGATTTCAAGGAAAAGGGTTCTCTTTAGATTCTCGCTAGATTCGCTATCGTAATTGTGATCTTAACCATATGTTGTGATTGTAGCAATTGATAAGGGTTCTGATGGAATCAAATGTCGAACAGGCGAAGAGAGGGGATTGGATCTGTAAAACCAATCCCTAAGTTTAAGAAACGAGCGTGTGTCGTGATTCGGGATTGTACGGAGTTGTGGACCGGCGTCAGAACAAAATCTTAGACAGTTAGCAGTCGTATTGGCTTCTGATAGTGTCGACATAGAAGGTCTTGTCTTGACTGTAATCAGGTGTGCATATCTCTAACACACTAACTAATTTCTATTATATATGTTATGGGCTAAAAGCCGGAAAAAGGATGTTTAGACAGTAGGATTACCCAAAAAGGGTAGGCAAGAGATGCCAGGTACGTAACCATAGAAACTTCTCTATGTGTATCAGTGTATGTAATAAACTGTGATCTTTTAGGTAGTATATTGTTTTGATTCTGCATGGATGTATGCATGGGATGGGGTTAATATGATGAAGGGGAAGAGCATGTTAATAGGTCACTTTGTGATCAGTGGTTAAACCACGAATTGTAAAATTAGGTCACAATAGTGATCGGTGGCTGAGCCACGTTATATTATGAGGTCACATAGTGATCGGTGGCTAAGCCATGTTAAATTTATTCCTGATTGATAGGAATAGGCAGCATGACTGTCGATATGGTGTGTAGCGGTTGGTGGGTTGATTGTAGAAATCCCCAAGGTATGTTGGCTGGTACGGGCTGGTGTGTAGAGGGTGGACTTTTTGGTTGGGTTGGGCCATGTGCATGTAAATATTTTGTTGCCATTGTGTATGGGCCAAGGCCCATAATGTGTTTGTGGGCCACAAGCCTTTTATGTGTTTCGGGATTTGCACACTGAGTCTTGGTGACTCACCCTTTTAGCAGTCGATCGTGGACATGGGAGCCGAGGCGGACTCGAGGGGCTATCAAGTCTTTTTATTTTCATAAACTATTTCCGGTTTTTGTTTAAGTTTAAATTTTGGGACTATTTATGTAATAAGGCCTCCATGGCTTAGGTTTCGATTTACTATTTGTTAATGTTTACAATTTATAAATTTATGTTCAGGGATTTAAGTCATAAGGAGTAATAAAATGGGATTTTCAAACATGTTCAACGAATAAGCAAAGGTTTTCATCAAATATCGTTTTCTGACTGAATACCTAAATAAATAAATTGAGATTTCCAAAAACCATCAAAGTAAAGTTTTTAACATTTAACCCGTAGCATACCAGATCTAGTCGTAACGTTTGGGCCAGGTTTGGGGTGTTACATTTTGGTATCAGAACCTAGGTACAAAAACTCAGCTGTGGGTATGAGGTCCAAAAATATTTTCAAAAGTTGGTTTGGAAAATGGTTTAAAAAAATATATATCTGTTTTCTGGAAGTATGGCACCCGAGTCTCCGGCACCAATCCACACTGTAAGTTTCCTGATACTTTGCTTTGTTATGTGCTGTATTTCTGGTATCTATTTTGTCTGTTTGGTTTGGATGTGATGTTCAGATATAGAGTTGGTTGCATATGAAATATTTGTCTGCTTTAATGGCTAGGTGTTTTTGAGTATGTGCAGGAGTTCTAAATTCTAGTTAAAAGTATATAGTGTTATTAAGATTAAAGTACGCAGCAAGGGCGTAGTTTTGTAGGTTGGGATGTGTGACTGTTAGTTAGTTGGAAATTTCAGGGACGAAATTTCTTTAAGGAGGGTAGATTTGTAACATCCCGAATTTGGGCCTAGTAGGATTGAACCCAATGGGCCTTGAGCGTAGTAGCGTTTAAAATTTTTAGAGAACAAGAGATCGGCTTTAGTGCAAGTTGGACCGATTGGATAAGTGATTTTGGAATGTTAGAGGGCTTCTATGAAGTCCCGGGATCAAACTTTGCCTTTAAGGATATTTTGGTTTTCTTTTTAAATGGATTTTAGAATTGGATATAGATTTAAAATTAGTTGTGCATGGTTTAAGATACAAATGGGCTTGTGGCCCAGTGGCAAAGTGGCGCCACTTAAAGAGCAGGGAAGTGGCGTCAACTGAGGAGACCCAAATTCAAGTTGCATGAAGCCCAATTATTTTAATTAAAATTTTTGCATTAAGGTTTTATTCTCCCATTCTCTTCTTTATTTTCGGCATTTAGGGTTTTCATCTTCTCTCTTTTCCTTCTTTTCTGAATAAGAGCCGAAAACTCCCTTAAGCATTCTTTCTTTTCACATTTGTCTGCCACAACCGAATCTGCCCTAGCCTTGCCGAAATTCTTCTTTTTCTTATACCATTCCTATCACTTTTTTACGTTTGATATTACTCTTCTTCTCTCGATTAGTTCTTTCTAAAAGCCGAAACCGCCCAATTCTTCTCATCATCTTTCCCTTCAAAAGCCAAAACTCTGAACTTTCTTCTCATCTCCATAGCCGAATACTTCCTATTCTTTTTTTCCGATCTCTTCACTAAAAGCCGAATCTACATAGATTTCTTCCTATCATCTTCTCTTTTTAATCTTCACTAAAAGCTGAAATCATCTAGGAGTTGCCAGATTTTCTGTAAAGGTAGGTGCCGATTTCTTTTGATCTATTCTTTTTCTCTTTCAGTTTTTAGAAGACAAAGCCGAAAGGCTAATAGATTGTTGGTTTATTGTGTTTACGTGTTGGGCGACATTCGGGAATTGAAGTAGATCGTTTAGATCTAAAAGTCGAAACTGCTAGTCTCTGAATCTCATATCTCTCTCTTTTCGGGATTTCAAGGTAAGGGGTTCTCTTTAGATTCTCTCTAGATTCGCTATCATAATTGTGATCTTAACCATATGTTGTGATGGTAGCAACTGATAAGGGTTTATGATGGAATCAAATGTCGATCAGGCGAAGAGAGAGGATTGGATCTGTAAAACCAATCCCTAAGTTTAAGAAACAAGTGATGTCAGCAGTTCAGGATTGGCCACCGGGTTATGGACCGGCGTCAGAACAAAATCTTAGACAGTTAGTAGTCGTATCGGCTTCTGATAGTATCAACATAGAAGGTCTTGTCTTGACTGTAATCAGGTGTGTAGATCTCTAACACACTAACTAATCTTTATTATATATGTTATGGGCTAAAAAAGCGAAAAAAGGTCATTTAGGCAATCGGATTACCCAGCAGGGTAGGCAAGGGATGCAGTGCGTAACTATAGAAACTTCTCTATGTGTATCGATGTATGTAATAAACTGTGATCTTTTAGGTAGTATATTATTTTGATTCTGCATGGATGTATGCATGGGATGGGGTTAATATGATGAAGGGGAAGAGCATGTTAATAGGTCATTTGGTGATCGATGGTTAAACCACGAATTGTAAAATTAGGTCACAATAGTGATCGGTGGCTGAGCCACGTTATATTATGAGGTCACATAGTGATCGGTGGCTAAGCCACGTTAAATTTATTCCTGATTGATAGGAATAGGCAGCATGACTGTCGATATGATGTGTAGCGGTTGGTGGGTTGATTGTAGAAATCCCCAAGGTGTGTTGGCTGGTACGGGATGGTGTGTAGAGGATAGACTTTTAGGTTGGGTTGGGCCATATTGCATGTAAATATTTTGTTGCCATTGTGTATGGGCCAAGGCCCATAATGTGTTTGTGGGCCTCAAGCCTTTTATGTGTTTCGGGATTTGCACACTGAGTCTTGGTGACTCACCCCTTTATTTTCCCTGACTTTTCAGATGAGCAGTAGATCGTGGACATGGGAGCCAAGGCGGACTCGAGGGGCCATCAAGTCTTTTTATTTTCATAAACTATTTCCGGTTTTTGTTTAAGTTTAAATTTTGGGACTATTTATGTAATAAGGCCTCCATGGCTTAGGTTTCGATTTACTATTTGTTAATGTTTACAATTTATAAATTTATGTTCAGGGATTTAAGTCATAAGGAGTAATAAAATGGGATTTTCAAACATGTTCAACAAAAAAGCAAAGGTTTTCATCAAATATCGTTTTCTGACTGAATACCTAAATAAATAAATTGAGATTTCCAAAAACCATCAAAGCAAAGTTTTTAACATTTAACCCATAGCATACCTGATCTGGTAATAACGTTTGGGTCGGGTTTGGGGTGTTACAGTCGCCACCAATCCCTTTTTACTTAGGTATGATTGGATCACCTTAAAAAATGTTTTATTTCAAAATACTGATTTTGGCCTAAGAAAAACAAGAAAAATGGGTTCGGGAGTCGGTTACGTATGAGGAAGGGTTAGCACCCTCATAATGCCTAAAAATTGTTACCTAATCGATAAAATCATGTCCTAATATTGCAATTTTGAAAATTTTAAAAATAAGATCCTTTTCTTAGAAGAAAAATTAAGGCTTGCCTATCTCAAAGAAATAAAATACTATACCCAGTAAGTTAGGATACAGCATCTAATAACTTCGAAACTAGGCACGTCTTTATTTTAGAAAATTCCTACCTCGAGACACAAAACGTCATATCTAGTAAGTTAGGACACAACGTTTTGAATTCCCAAGAATAGGTTTTTGATTTGAAATTGGTAAGTTTCAGTTTTTAAAAGAGAAGGGATATCTAATACCTTAAGTTCTACGAGAAAAATCGAAACCCAGTAAGTTAGGGCACAATTCTTCTCAAAGTCCCAAATATCACATATCACCGTATTTTTAAAATATTTGAATAAAATGCTTCAATTCAAAAGGTATTTTTATAAAAATGGTTTGAGTAAGTCATACATTACAACATATATACCAAATATCAGTTTATCATAACTATAAATTAGATTAACAATTACTACTAATGAATAATTAAAGAATAATACAAAATAATAAGTGATGCAAACAATAAAATAAGTATACCAAAACAAAAATATAAAATTGATAGAGAAATAACATAAATAAAAGATAAACAAATATAAAATATAAGGCAGTAAATAACAAATAAATATAAAGTTTTACATGGATAACGACACAGAATAAATTATTATAGATATTTCAAATTAAGACATATGGCTTTAAATAAAAATGATGTGGAATAATAAAATGAACCATATATATAAAAAAATGAATTAATGAGAAAAATGATGCGGAGTTATCAAAAATAATATATATACATTATAAAAAATATATTGTTAAAGGAATAAAAAATATATAACTTTAAATAAAATTACATTTATAATATAATAATCTAATATATATTATATAAAAATAAATATATGTTATATAATATAAGTAAAATTTACATAAAATAACATTTTAAAAGTAATATATGATATAATATAATAATACAAAAATTTTGTATAACATATAGCTAACATAAAAATTATAAAATAATATTTACAATATAAATAAGATTAAACCAAAATAAAATAATAAATAATAATTTAATATATATATATATATATATAAAGATAATACATAATATATATATACATAAATAAATTAATATATAGATAATAAAGAAAATAATATAGACTATTTAATATAATAAAATAGTTTAATGCAATGAAAAATAATAAAATAAAATAAAAGGGTAAAAATAAAATAAAACAAAAAAAACAGGGGTTGAACAACAATTAATGAAACACCCCAAACCCGGCCCACGAGTCTCGACCGAATCTGGTATGTTCCAGGAGTAAAACATTTTCAAATTCATTGGTTATTTTGGAAAACTTGGGTAGTTTTGCAGAAAGTTTGATTCGTGTTGGGATCGATTGAAAACATTGTTATTTTTGAAATCAGGGATTTATTAAAAAAACCTTATTTTTAAATCAGAAGACATGCCGAATTTGTTAAAAATTTATCTTTAAATTGGAAATCATTTGTATTTAGATGTCAAAACATTTGAAGGTTTGTTTTAAGAAAGATTACTTAAGCGTTAATTTAATAAAATTTGTATCGTACCAAAATAATTAAAATGCAAGCCTAAACAGTTCATACTATGGCCTTATTACATCAAAGCAAAACCCGAATAAATCCAAATGCGAAAAAGAAAGTAGAAAGTCCAAATTAAAAATAAACTCTGAGCTGAGCATGGCCACCACTAAGCTCCTGCCGACCCGGTCCATTACGGAGCGTCACCTGAAAACATATCCCACAAAGGGGTGAGTCAAACAGACTCAGTGTATAACAACCACTCTAAGTCCTAATGATTCAGGCATATCAGATCATACATATACATATCACAATTTACAAATAATGATGCATTCCCGAACCCAAACCTAGATACCATCCGCTACACATCACCCGTACCAACCATCACACCGTGGGGACTACTAAGTCAACCCTCCATCCGCTACATATCATCGAAGGCAGTCGCTGCAGACGACGTGCTCATCGCCCTTATATATATCGTGGCATTACCACCAGATAAAATTTTGTGACATGAGTAACCATATTCAGATTATGTGACCGAAGTCACCACATTCAGATATTTGTGGTATAAACCACCAGATCACTTCCCCTTTCCATATAACCCATATGCCCCATGTCATACAAATATGCATAAACCATGTCATATTTCTTATTCACATTCTTATAATTTCACATATGTGCTGTACAGATCATATTATACTCATAGTAGGAGTAGGTAAACGTACCTGAGTACTTTGTACCATTGCATGGTACCTTAGCCCACTTTGCACATTATTATAAACACATATATTAAATTTAATGCCGTAAATCTATTAAGACTTAAGGAAGGGCTACACACCTAATTTACTTATCGCTTTCACTGAGACTCCCGAAAATCCCGATCTAGCGTCCTAGATCCTTAGTTCCTACATTCGGCCAACACTTAATATTTTAACAAAAGCCTATTCGGCTATAAAACCAAATCCCGAAGGATTAATGCAACCAACTTCTTACCTTGCTGCCGATTTGACTACTAATCAAATCCCGAAAACTTTGTGATGACTCTTCTTGCAATCGGTTAAACACTAAATCATTAAACTAGTTAGTTTCGACTTTTTAACGAAGTAAGAAATAGATCTGAGTCACTAAGTATGGCCTTAGCCGAATGTCAGATGCACTGACCTTGTGAATCTAAATCCCGAATTTGCTATCTACTAAAGAAGATGTCGAATCTCTGCATAACCTTTGTTAGAGTCGATTATAGCACTTAATGGACCAAGACAAATGGCCTTCGGCCTAAGATCATATTTGCTTACCTTAGCTCCTGATATCCCGAATGATTTCCTCCTTGTTAGTCGACAACTACCAAATCCCGAAACCTTCTTCAAAGTTTCGACCAAAGAACACTAATAGGATTAGTTCTTAGATTTCGACAAGTCTAAAAGAAAAAGGAATGGAAATCGAATAACATTTAATCTTACCTTTCCTTCAGAAATTGACAGCACCTTGCCTGACACCACAGAGATTTTGGTTTTGAAGAACATTAGGGAGATTAGGCTTTTGCTTAATAGTAGTGGTAATGAGAAAGAGATGAAAAAGAATGTTATGGAGGCTCAAGTATGAATCGGCTAGAGGGGGGAAAAGAAAGAATTGAGAGAATTGGGGAAGAAGATTTTCAGCTAGGAGAGAAACTTGAGAAAAGAAGAAAAGAATTCAAATGAAGAAGATGAACACTAGGCTTCAGAATTTCGGCTATACACCACCTTACACTCAGTGTTGGATATTCGGCCAACTCTCCCTATTCTGATAACTTTATCTCTCAATTATCACATCATCTTTTCCCATTAATCCTTACCTTAATTAATTATCTCCATTTATCTCTTAAAAATAAAAAGATTTAAGCTCCTAAAATATAGCCTAAGTGCCATCCATCATTTCTCCCCTCCTTGACGCCACCATGCAAAATAAAAGCCACACTCCCATGCTGCCAACATGATTCGAACCTCCTCCCTTCTCCCTTGCTTGAGGCGTCACATACCAAGGCCCTAAGTGGCGCCTCCATGCCACTTAAACAAGCCCATTATTATGTCATATTTCCCCTACATTTTCTCTTAAGGCCTATTAGGCCTAGCTCCCTCTTTGAACTTAAAATCTGATAATTTCTAAAGCACTCTCCTATTTTTTAAAGTTCACAAAATTCATACAACACATTCATAACACACAAAGGCATGCTTTCTCATATATTTAAGCACAAATGCATAAGCCCAAATTCCAGGATATTACAGTTCTACCCCCCTTAAAAATAATTTCGACCTCGAAATTACCTGTCTAAAATAAGTGAGGGTATTGCTGTCGCATTGCTTCTTCCGGCTCCCACGAAGCTGCCTCCGATCCATGATTGTGCCATTACACTTTAACTAGAGGAACCGATTTCCTCCGTAGCACTTTCACATCTCATTCCAAGATCTGAATCGGCTCTTCCTCGTAGGATAAATCTGGCCTTAATTCCACCTCTTCAACTGGTACTACATGAGAGGGATCCGATCGATAACAACGTAGCATAGAAACATGGAATACGTCATGCATCTGCTTCAATTCCGAAGGCAACTCTAACTAGTATGCCACTGGTCTAACTCGCTTCAATACCCGATAAGGTCCTATAAACTTGGGACATAACTTCCCTTTGCGACCAAATCTCATCACCTTCTTCCAAGGCGAGACTTTTAGAAATACTTGATCTCCCACATTGAATTCTATTTCCTTTCGCTTAAGGTCTGCATACGACTTCTGCCTGTCAGATGCCTCCTTTAACCGTGCCGAATTACGTCAACCTTCTCTCTCGGATTTACGCCACAATCTCTGGACCCAAAACTCGGCGTTCCCTAATTCGTCCAACATGTAGGAGTGCGACACTTCCCGTCCATCTGATTGCTTCATACGGTGCCATTCGAATACGGCGATGATTTGTTATTGTATGCAAATTCGCTAAAGGCAAATACTCTTCCCAACTTCCTCTCGAAGTCATTACCACGACCTCTCAACATATCCTCTAACACTTGGATTACTCGTTCAGATTGACTGTCCGACTGCGGATGAAATGCCGTAGTGAAATCCAATCTGGTGCCTAAAGCCTGATGTAGAGCTTTCCAAAACCGAGACGTAAACCTTGGATCCCTGTCTGAGATAATCGACACCGGCGCTCCATGCAACATTACAATCTCTGCCACATACAACTTTGCCAACTTCTGCAAAGAATAGTTAACTCGCACTGGAATGAAATGCGCGGACTTTGTCAACCGATCCACTATCACCCTTACCAAGTCCTTCTTAGTAGGCGTAAGGGGAAGCACTAACAACGTCCATGGTGATTCTCTCCCTCTTCCACTGCGGAATCATTATCGGCTGAAGCAATCCTGACAGAACTTGGTGTTCAGCCTTGACTTGCTGACACGTCAAGCATTTGCCGACAAATTTGGTAACTTCTCATTTTATACCAGGCCACCAAAACTGTTCCCTTAGATCCCTATACAACTTAGTACCTCCAGGATGCATAGCATAAGGGCTACTATGCGATTCCTGAAGAATCCTCTGCCTTAACTCCTTATCCTTAGGCATACAGACCTTTCCTTTGAAACACAATAGTCCCTCGTCATTAATACCATAATCTTCCAACTCTCCATTCTGCACTTGCTGTAACTTAGGACTTAAATCCTCATCCACCAACTGACTTTTTTTACCTCATTCAACCATGTCGGCTTGACTCGCAACTCTGCTAACAAACTTCCGTCGTCATACAAGCTTAGATGTGCAAACATCGCCCTCAGATCCGACACCACTTTCTGACTTAGAGCATCTGCCACTACATTCGCCTTGCCCGGATGATACTCTATGAAACAGTCGTAGTCCTTCAGCAACTCTACCCACCTTCGCTGTCTCAGGTTCAACTCCTTCTGAGTCAACAAATACTTAAGGCTCTTGTGGTCTGTATAGATTATCGACTTTTCTCCATAAAGATAATGCCTCCATACCTTAAGAGCAAAGACCACTGCCGCCAATTCCAAATCATGCGTCGGGTAGTTAACCTCATGTGGCCTCAGTTGTCGAGATGCATAAGCGACAACCTTCCTATCTTGCATCAGTACGCAACCCAAACCTGTATGGAAAGCGTCACAATACACCACGAAATCCTTCCCTGCCTCAGGTTGAATCAAAATCGGAGCTTCAGTCAAGACCCTTTTAAGCTTCTCAAAGCTCTCTTGTTGTTCATCTGTCCATATGAAAGGTACTTCCTTCCTCAACAATTTCGTCAAAGGTGCGGCTATTGATGAGAACCCTTCTACAAACCTTCTGTAGTAGCCTGCCAATCCCAAGAAACTACAAACCACAGCCACAGACTTAGGTGGCTTCCAATCTAACACCGCCTCAATCTTCCTAGGATCCACCCTTATTCCTTCTGCAGACACCACATGTCCTAAGAACGCAACTTCCTTCAGCCAAAACTCATACTTGCTGAATTTGGCATAGAGCTTCTTCTCCCTTAACACTTGCAACACAACCCGGAGATGCTCATCATGCCCTTCCTCAGACTTGGAGTACACTAGAATGTCATCGATGAACACAATGACGAACCGATCCAGATAAGGTTGAAAAACCCGGTTCATCATATCCATGAACGCGGCTGGGGCGTTTGTCAATCTGAACGGCATTACTAAGAACTCATAATGCCCGTATCTTGTTTAGAAAGCTGTCTTATAGATATCTGCTTCCTTCACCTTAAGCTGATGATATCCAGACCTTAGATCTATCTTTGAGAATACTGCTGCCCCCTTAAACTGATCGAACAAGTCGTCTATCCTTGGCAACGGGTACTTGTTCTTGATGGTCAGCTTATTCAACTGACGATAATCTATGCATATGCGCATAGTTCCGTCCTTCTTCTTTACAAACAAGACCGGTGCTCCCCATGGAGACACACTGGGTCGAATAAACCCATGATCAAGTAATTCTTAGATCTGAGCCTTGAGATCTACCAACTCCTTTGGTGCCATTTTGTATGGAGCAATTGACACAGGAGCTGTTCTAGACAGTAAATCAATTCCAAACTCCACCTCCCTATCCGAAGGTATTCCAGGTAACTCCTCCAGAAAAACATCCACAAACTCTCTTACTGTTCTAACTCCACTCACTCCCCCTTTTTTTGCATCCAACACACTAACGAAGGCCAAAAATGCCTTGCACCCTTTCCGAACCATCTTATCAGCCTTTAAAGCAGAGACTACATTAGACAAGTAGTTTCTTTTTTCTCCTATCACAATTATCACATCATCCTCAGGCATCCTTAACTCCATCCGCTTAGCTGCACAATCCAATACAGCCTGATGTTTCACTAGCCAATCCATGCCAAGTATGAGATCGAATTCTCCGAAGGGTAGTTCCATTAAGTCGACAGGGAAAATTACTCTTTGAATCTCTAGAGGTACACTCTGAAATATCTTATTCACCACTACAGTTCGACCTAATGGGCTCACTACAGTCATCTCCCTATCAGATAGTTCAGAGGCTATGCCTAGTGTTCCAACTACACTAGATGTAACATAAGAGTGGGTCGAGCCAACATCAATTAAAGCAAAGTAAGGCTTGTCAGTTATAAGGAATGTACCGGTTATGACGTCCGGTGCATCTCTGTCCTCTCTCCGGCGAACTGCATACACTAGACTCGACTGTCTTGCCTCTGTATTACCAACACCTCTGCCAGGTGTTCCCCGTCCTCTTCCAGCACCGTTACCTCTACCAATCGGACCACGACCCCGCTGAGGCTGCTGTCCACCTCTTCCAGCCTGATTAACTCCCTAACCTGCTGGTCGGCTCCCGTCTATTCTTATAGGACAGTCCTTAATCATGTGTTCCTTGGATCCACACTTAAAGCATCCCCCTGTCTTCTTCCAACACTCCCCTAAGTGCATCTTCCCATATTGAGTACAAGTACGATACTGCCCTCTGGTCGCAGCCTGCTGACCTCGCGGCCCATTAACTCTAGGCCTCTTCTGCACATTCCCAGATGATCCTGACAATCTAAAACCTCTTTTCTGTCTGTTCCAATCCATGTTTTGCCTCACAGAGTCCTTAATCCCTTCAGCTACTTTAGCTTTCTCTACCAATGCAGAAAACTCCCGCTCTTGGTGCGGAGCTATTAACAACCTCAGGTCATCCCTTAGTCCGTCCTCAAAACGAACACATCGCTCATGCTCCGTAGCCACTACTCCTCGAGCATACCGACTCAACCTTAGGAATTCAGCTTCGTACTCTGCTACGGACTTATTCCCTTGAACCAGCCCTAGAAATGCCTTCCTCTGCACATCAGTGTAATGCGTGCCGACATACTTCTTCTGATACGCCGCCTTAACATACTCCCAGGTAATATCCTCAGCTGTGGCACCATCCTAAACTGTGAGCCACCATTGATATGCTTCATCGCGTAGCAGTGCCACCATTCCTTTCAGTTTCTCCTCAGGGGTCAGATCCAGCTCATCCATAATTCGCTCTGTCACCTCTAACTAATACTCAGCCGTACTGGGTACCACGCCGGATACGCCACGGAATACCTCAGCTCCATTGGCTCGGAGTCACTCGGGTACAGATTTCTGAGCTCCCATATTTCCACCTGCTCCAGCCACCATCTCAAGAACTCGCAGATGCCGCTGCATCTTGCATCATCCCCGTTTGATCTATCTTGCAACACCAACTTGGTGTGGTGGGGTAGTGGTACCTCATTTTCGGACCCTTGACCCGACCTAACGGGTTCCGACACGGTCATCCTGCCTCTACTACGTCCTCGCACATTGCGATCACGTCCCCTAGAGCTCATTTCTATGACCGCGCTTTAATCTGATTACAAAGTTTTATGTATTAGCCTTTGTTCCATTGATTATCCGCGAACAATTTTATGAAAAGAAGTTTAATGGTAGTTCTTTCGATCATTCAGAGTTTCAAGTTTTCTATCCTAATTCAGAGAAGTACATCCATTTAGTAGCATCTACCACACACATTCATCATTCAACGTTGTTGTCTGTTCCTACCCCAGGGGTATTTTCGTAATTTTTCCTACAAGGGTATTTTGGTAATAAACCAGGGTCAATTTGAAAAATCTCTATAAATCAAAGGTATTTCAAAATTTGTAAAACTTGGGGTTATTTTTGAGAATTTGTTTTCCAAATCGACGATGTTGCAGAAATTTTAGAAATCGGGGCTATTTTAGTAATTTGTAAGTCTGGGGTATTTTAGTAAATTTTCCCAAATCAAGGTATTTAGGTAATTTTGTAAATTAGGAATATTTTGGAAAATTTTAAAAAATAATTTTCTCAATTCAAGAGGGTAGTTTGTCGATTTTTAAAACTAGGGTTTTCATAAAAAATATGGCTAGTCCCTCTCGGGTTTTAGTCACTGAGTTTAGCTCGTGAGTAAGTCCTCTTGGTTAGTTTGAACCGTTACTACGCACCAGGTAGGATTCGAGCGAAGAGGAGGTGAGTCACGAGGACTGCTTAAATACCAGGCTCTTCCTGAATCCAATCCTAGACATGCGCACAATGGTTGCCACACCCTAACTCGGCGACTTAGCCACAGGTTTGTTTAATTAGGCTTTAAGTTTTATGAATTTCGGTGTTGGGGTAAACTAATCCTAAGGTTCAAGTACTTCATATACTAATCTACGTTCCCATTCTAACCTTATACTATATGGCACACAACAGTTAGGGGTACTTACCTGGTGGACTTCGGGTCGGAGACTTAGGTGCCATGCCAGAAAAACCTGCTTATTCACAAAATTGTTCACAAAACTTGTTTGGGCCTTATTTTAAAATCGTTATGGGCTTTAAACCCAAGGCTGAAAGTTTAAAATTGGGCTCTGATACCAAGCTGAAACACCCCAAACCCGGCCCACGAGTCTCGACCGAATCTGGTATGTTTCGGGAGTAAAACATTTTCAAATTCGTTTGTTATTTTGGAAAACTTGGGTAGTTTTGAAGAAAGTTTGATTCGTGTTGGGTTCAATTGAAAACATTGTTATTTTTGAAATCAGGGATTTATTAAAAAAAACCTTGTTTTTAAATCAGAAGACATGCCGAATTTGTTAAAAATTTATCTTTAAATTGGAAATCATTTGTATTTAGATGTCAAAACATTTGAAGGTTTTTTTTAAGAAAGATTACTTAAGCGTTAATTTAATAAAATTTGTATCATACCAAAATAATTAAAATGCAAGCGTAAACAGTTCATACTATGGCCTTATTACATCAAAGCAAAACCCGAATAAATCCAAATATGAAAAAGAAAGTAGAAAGTCCAAATTAAAAATAAGCTCTGAGCTGAGCATGGCCACCACTAAGCTCCTACCGACCCGGTCCATTACTGAGCGTCACCTGAAAACATATCCCACAAAGGGGTGAGTCAAACAGACTCAGTGTATAACAACCACTCTAAATCCTAATGATTCAGGCATATCAGATCATACATATACATATCACAATTTACAAATAATGATGCATTCCCGAACCCAAACCTAGATACCATCCGCTACACATCACCCGTACCAACCATCACACCGTGGGGATTACTAAGTCAACCCTCCATCCGCTACACATCATCGAAGGCAGTCGCTGCAGACGACGTGCTCATTGCCCTAATATATATCGTGGCATTTCCACCAGATAAAATTTTGTGACATGAGTCACCACATTCAGATTATGTGACCGAAGTCACCACATTCAGATATTTGTGGTATAAACCACCAGATCACTTCCCCTTTCCATATAACCCATATACCCCATGTCATACAAATATGCATGAACCATGTCATATTTCTTATTCACATTCTTATAATTTCACATATGTGCTGTACAGATCATATTATACTCATAGTAGGAGTAGGTAAACGTACCTGAGTACTTTGTACCATTGCATGGTACCTTAGCCCACTTTGCACATTATTATAAACACATATATTAAATTTAATGCCATAAATCTATTAAGATTTAGGGAAGGGCTACACACCTGATTTACTTATTGCTTTCACTGAGACTCCCGAAAATCCCGATGTAGCGTCCTAGATCCTTAGTTTCTACACCCGGCCAACACTTAATATTTTAACAAAAGCCTATTTGGCTATAAAACCAAATCCCGAAGGATTAACACAACCAACTTCTTACCTTGCTGCCGATTTGACTACTAATTAAAACCTGAAAACTTTGTGATGACTCTTCTTGCAATCAGTTAAACACTAAATCATTGAACTAGTTAGTTTCGGCTTTTTAACGAAGTAAGAAATAGATCTGAGTCACTAAGTATGGCCTTAGCCGAATGTCAGATGCACTGACCTTGTGAATCTAAATCCCGAATTTTCTATCTACTAAAGAAGATGTCGAATCTCTGCATAACCTTTGTTAGAGTCGATTATAGCACTTAATGGACCAAGACAAATGGCCTTCGGCCTAAGATCATATTTGCTTACCTTAGCTCCTGATATCCCGAATGATTTCCTCCTTGTTAGTCGACAACTACCAAATCCTGAAACCTTCTTCAAAGTTTCGGCCAAAGAACGCTAATAGGATTAGTTCTTAGATTTCGACAAGTCCAAAAGAAAAAGGAATAGAAATCGAATAACATTTAATCTTACCTTTCCTTTAGAAATCGACAGCACCTTGCCTAACACCACAGAGATTTCAATTTTGAAGAACACTAGGGAGATTTGGCTTTTGCTTAACAGTAGTGGTAATGAGAAAGAGATGAAAAAGAATGTTATGGAGGCTCAAGTATGAATCGGCTAGAGGGGGGAAAAGAAAGAATTGAGAGAATTGGGGAAGAGGATTTTCGGCTAGGAGAGAAACTTGAGAAAAGAAGAAAAGAATTCAAATGAAGAAGATGAACGCTAGGCTTCAAAATTTCGGCTATACACCACCTTAAACTCAGTGTTGGATATTCGGCCAACTCTCCCTATTCTGATAACTTTATCTCTCAATTATCACATCATCTTTTCCCATTAATCCTTACCTTAATTAATTATCTCCATTTATCTCTTAAAAATAAAAAGATTTAAGCTCCTAAAATATAGCCTAAGTGTCATCCATCACTTCTCCCCTCCTTGACGCCACCATGCAAAATAAAAGCCACACTCCCATGCTGCCAACATGATTCGAACCTCCTCCCTTCTCCCTTGCTTGAGGCGTCACATACCAAGGCCCTAAGTGGCGCCTCCATGCCACTTAAACAAGCCCATTATTATGTCATATTTCCCCTACATTTTCTCTTAAGGCCTATCAGGCCTAGCTCCCTCTTTGAACTTAAAATCTGATAATTTCTAAAGCACTCTCCTATTTTTTAAAGTTCACAAAATTCATACAACACATTCATAACACACAAAGGCATGCTTTCTCATATATTTAAGCACAAATGCATAAGCCCAAAATCCAGAATATTACAATTAAGACAGATATAAAAGGACTAAATCAAAACACGCATTAAATCACAGGTGTTAAAATGGCAATTAGGCTAAATTTAAAAATGACGACGTTTTGATCTTAGCCTTTAAAGAGCCCGAAGGACTAAATTGGAAAGTAAAGAAACTTTTAAGGCCAAATTAAAAATAAAAAATTTGAAATTAAACGGAATTAAATAATAAAAAAATACGAGAGGACTAAAATGGCAATTAGACCATTTATCAAAAACGCGCAGATCTTCCCGGGGTATTCGGGTCAACACGCGGATCCCCTGCTTAAAACGACGTCGTTTTATGCTTATTGGATTAAGCAAAAACAGTGTCGTGTCTATATTGGTATATAAGTCAAAATCGGCTTAAATTTTTCATTTGAACATTGAAATAAAAAAAATCTGAGGCCTCCTTTTAGATTCTCTCTGGCCTTCGGTCTGAGGCAGGGGCTCAGGTCCAGGTTCTAGCGATGGACCGCCCTACGCGCAGTCACACACGCCGCCTTAGACAGCGGCCGGAAGGTCAGAAACCTCTCCTTTTAACACCAATCCAAATGGTAAGTCTCATTTTCTTTATTTTTTTCATTTTTTATATAAAAATATGCATGCATAAATAAATAAAAAGAATGCGAGATATATAAAAAAATCACCTTTGTATTGTAAATTTTTTTTCTTTTTATTTCTGTTCTCTTTATTTTTGTGTGTGTTCTCTCTGTGTAAAAAAATCGTGTGTATTTTGTATATCCACTGCCCCCATTACAGGTTATTTTTGGGATGTATATAACCCGAAAAAGAAAATGAAAAAAAAGAAATACAAAATCTTGTCGTTTTTACTGTCATTTCTTTCCTTGCTTGCAAGTTGGTGACGATGAGCGTGGCGATGACTGCAACTTGTGGCGCAATGGAGGGTTGCTGGGTGCGAGGAGCTGATTGCGGCGCCTAGGATTTCTAGAAACCCTAGGCTAACTATTTCTATTTAACACTTGGGGTTGGGTTAGTGTAGGTCTATTTGGGTCAATTGTTTGGGCTGTGCGAGTTTAGGAATTGGGCCACGGGTATTGAGCTTGTATTTGGGTCTGTTTTAATTTTGTAAAATGAACTGTAAAAATAAAAGAAACTGGACATTTTTATTTTTTTTATTGTATGGGCCCGGGCAAAAATAGGCCTCTACAGGATTCATTAGAAACTTTTTATGATATATATTTAATTATATCAATAGATGGATTGTTAATCGCTAATCGCTTATTTTACAGTTTTACGGTTATATATATATTGTTTTGGAATCACTTTAGTAATTATGTTCAAGATTTTATATGATGATATATGGTTGGTAAAAGAAATTGCTTCAGGTAAAGTGTCTCTTATATACCGATTGTTTATCAATGAATTCATTATATATGTTGAATCTTTAAGATTGATGGTAATATTTGTTAGTTTTTATCGATTCAATTTTAGGGTTTCATTATAATCATTTTTTAATTCAAATCCAGTTCAACAATTGTACAATTGAATTCAATTTTCATAATCATTAATTCTTGAATTCAAGATATAGTTGATAGAATATATTATTTATTATTGAGTTTATATGTTTATTCTTCTCATACTATTCAGTTTAAGCATATATTTTGAATTTGGATTTACTTGGGATATGTAAGGCAAGTCGATCAGGGTTATATTTTTATGGTTTAATTATGATGAAATTAGATTTTGATGCAAATTGATGTTAATCATAATATGTGTTTAAATAATTTGGTTTTAAGTTTGGTTCTATAATCTCAAGTTTTGGCATCTTACGGTTTCAAATATTTGGTTAAGTTATGATGATGTGGTCTATGGTATGAATTATGGGGTATGTCAACTATTATAATTTTATTTCTGAGATATATTGACTTGAAGTTTTATTTTTCAAGTATTCATGTGAATATCTGTTTAATCATAAATACAACTTTGAATTTACATGGTAAATTCAGGGTACGTTTTTCTATTTGATTGTGAATACATGTATATGCGTGAATTACTTTGGTGTTTTTATCCATGCCAAAATTATGAATACATGTGCTTGTTAATTATTTGGCTTTGAACCATTACATTATTTCTATTTGGTTTTGATATATATGGTTTTGGAAAAAAAAAAAAAAAGAAAGAAAAAGCAATAGTCAAAAATTAAGGTTTTTGATTTTAAAGAAAGAAAAAGGAAATAGTCAAAAATTAAGGTTTTTGATTTTTTATTGCATTACTAAGACAACCTTATTTTGGGTTATTTCGCAGTTTATAAAGCAATAAAAAAATATAGTTTTGACATTTGACTATTGGAGAAATTTTAATTTTGAATATTGGTATGTTTATATACTTTTTAAAATAACTTAATTGAAGCAATAAGTCACCAAAGTGATTTTTTTTTGTATAAATTATTTTGTTTTAAAATATAAAAGTGTGTGCATGTAACTTAAGTTATGTTAATATTAATCGGCCCAAATGAAGGTTAATAATATTACATGTGCAACTATGGTGATAAACATGTGACGATTATTCAGTTTTACATGTGAGTAATAAATTGGCCCAAAGGAAGATTTATTGTTCGACATGTTCTTATTGTCAATGTTTGATTACTACACCAAGATATCACTTACAAGTTAATATTTTGTCCAAAAATAAAATGTTAATGGAGTGTCCGATATCTTAAGATGAGGTTTACCTTTATTCAAATTATTTTGGTTTAAATTTGAAGTCTTATGTGAGGTTGTTTATAGTTTATGATTTATTCAACTATTATTAGATTTGCCAACATATTGTATGTTGTTTTGGGATAAATATATATACATATATATACTATTATCTTTTAATTTGATTGAAAGATGAAATTAAAAGAGATATTTTGAAACAAATAAATTCATATTTTGACTTTTAATTAAGAATGTCTAATATTTTAAATAAATTAGTTCAAACAAAATGTCGCCAAAGTGACCACTTTTGTGTAGATTAGTTTATTTGAAATATTAAGATGATTATATGTTTTTGTGATTCATGCGTTTATTAATTGACCCAAAGGTAAGTTAATATTTGGCAGAATTTTAACGACATCTGTGATGATAAATGTGTGACAATTATAAGGTATTTGTAACATCCTAAATTAGGGGTTAATTTTAAATTGTATTGTTTTGCTTGTGGTTGGACTGTGGTGTCGTTGTTTGTGATGTTTTAAGACTTAGTTGTAAGTCTAGAGCAGGCCTGAGTAGTAAGAAAATTTTTGTTTTAAAGTTTTAAGTGAAAGGAGCTGAAGGAGCTAAGGGTCAAAAGTATTTCAAGTGGGTTTTTAACACAAGAAAAGGGCTTGGCAAAGTGGCAAGGAGGCGCCACTTAGAGCCTGGGATTGACGCCACTTGCAAGGGAAGGAGGTCTCATGTTCGAGCAGCAGAAATCCCTCCTTTTTCTATTTTGACGCCAAGGAGGGGGAGGAGTTGTGTGCAGCTCAACTGCTGTCAGATAAAGATAGACCAAGTCAAAAATATTCAAATGGTTGGCAGAGAGAAAATTTAGGAATTTGACTAATTCAAACTTGTTTGAATTAGTGGCCAGGAGCATTTTTAGGAGGTGGCCGAATTTTAAACTCCTTGTTGAAGAGGAGTGGACGGCTAAAAGACTGAGTATAAGGGGGGAGAGTGCCGAATTCTCTTAAGGCACCTATTCATCATTTGATTCTTTTTCTTTTTCCCTTTGCAAATAGCCGAATTTCCCTCTCTCTCATCTTCTATTTTTCTCTCCTTTCTCATTCTCTCAAAACCGAAACCACCATTGTCATCTTCCTCTTTTTCTTCTTTTTGCTTAGCACCAAAACCCCTCTACTCTCTTCTTTGACGAAACCCCTATCTCCCTTTTCCATTATTTCTTTCTTCCTCTCTAGCCGAACATACTCCATTGGTGTGCCGAAATTCCCTTTCTCCTATTGGATTCACTTTGGCCAAATATTAAGAGTGGTATAAAGCTCTTCGGGAATTCTTTTTCAATCGATTTGAGAAGGTAAGTGCTTAAGGCCGAATGCCTATTTCTTCTTCTCTCTTTTTCTCTGTCGACCTTTAAAAGGGGTAAGAGCCGATTTCGGTATTTGATAGCAAAGGTGTTAATTATTCTTGTTGGAACCAATTTATTGTAGGGCCTCCGGGATTTTGGAAATAATCAAGCGAAACCTTCATCCTTGATTAATCAGTTGGTAAGTGGTGGTAAGGATCTATTTTAGTAAACTATTCTTTTAGAATTCGAAAGCCGAAGGCTAATAATATGGATGTATGATTGCCGAATGTAGGGAAGAAAAGCAAAATCACATAGCGTGTGGTGGCTAGTGTTCAAGGGACGTTTGGGTAAGGTCTTGGGTTTCAAGCGTTAACCCTTTGGGTTTATTTGGGTTGGCCGAATGGCCTTGGTACTAATCTTTATGTTTGGCCGAATATAGGAGCAAGGAAATCTAGTGTGGCAGGTCGACTCTTTGGGATTTAGGGCTTTCGTTAGTAACAGGTGTGTACATACACACTTCATAACTAATAAAAGTGTTAATATATTGTGTATGCTAAACCGGATTTATGTAGATTTGGATTTAATGCCGTAAAGGTATGAGCAAGGATTCAGGTAAGTCCTTGGCAATATGAGCTTACGATATAATGCATTTGGATGTATGACATATTTGATATATGTGATACGCAAAAATATGGTTTATGACCAATGCAGTGTATGCTATTATTTTCAAGCATGACTGGTATGATTTCTTTATATGCATATTATGTTATGGTGGGTGATCTGAGTGGAGGGGGAAGTGATATCTGTGTCTTTGGACACCAGTGGTTTGGTACCACATTTCGTGACTTTGGGTCACCAGAGGTTTGGCACCTCATAGCGACTTGTCCTAGTGGCTTAGCACCATAGTGGGTTGGCCCCACGGTTGATATTATGGGATCGTCGCCAGTGATTTGGTATCACACGTGGGTTGGCCCCACAACTTATTATTTGTGACTTCGGGTCACCAGTGGTTTGGCACCACAATATTGATGGATATCGTGACTTTAGGTCACCAGTGGTTTGGCACCACCAGTGGTTTGGTACCACACGGGGTAGAGAAACGTGTTTTGGATGGCTAGGTTTGGTGCATGTTAAATTTAGTTATGATTTGTGTATGATGTTGCATTAAACCGGGGGAAGGGTTACACATTGAGTCTTGGTGACTCACCTTCTCCTTTAACTTTTTCAGGTGACTCGTAGATCGCGGATGGGGAGCCGGATGGACTCGAGGTGGCCATGTAGTGGAAATGTGGTTTAAATGAACTTTCAGTTATTTTTATTTTATTTTCGGTTTCATTTGTTCAAGTTGTAATAAGGCTTCCTAAAATTTCATTTTAATTATGTGTGGATGAAATTTTAAATTACTTAATGACTTTAATATGGTTAAACAAGTTTTCTTAAATTCAAACGTAAATGTTTTTTTTTTTCGTGCCATCGGGTACCTTGACAAAATTGGTAACAACATGACTTAATAGATTTGTAACAACCAAGCTAAGTGTTGTTTTCTTCATACACCTCAATTGTTTTAAACAAGACAACATCCTATTAAAAATGAAATGTTTTCACCAAAAATTGTATCGGCTAAAAGGGATTTTCAAAATGTTCTCCTCTGTAACATACCAAATTCGGTCGTAATGTTTGGGCCGGGTTTGGGGTGTTGCAAAATTGGTATCAGAGCCCAGTTCAAAACTCGGCTGTGGGGGCTCAAGGCTCAAAATGTTTTGCTAGGCCTTTGAGAAAAGTTATGGAAATAGTTTTTGGTTTGAACAGCATGGCATCGAGTCTCCAGCACCAATCCGCCCAGGTAAGTACTTCTAACTACTGTATGAATTATTATCTGTAGAAGGGTAGGTATGGAACGTAGATAGTATGATAAGTGTTTGAACCTTAGGACTAGTTACCCCAACAAATCACATAAGACTTTAAGTGCCTAATTAAACAAACCTATGACTAAGTCGCGAGTTTAGGTGTGGTGGCCACAGTGCGCATGTCTAGGATTGGATCCGGAAGAGCCTGGTACTTAAGCAGTCCTAGTGACTCACCTCCTCTTCGCAGGAATCCTACCTGGTGCATAGCTTCGGTTCACCCTAACCAAGAGGACTCGGTCATAGGCTAAACACAATAAATAAAACCCGAAAGGGATTAGCCATGTTTTTATGAAAACTCTAGTTTAAAATCATTAAAGTACCCCTTTAAATAGTAGCAAAAATTTATTTTTGGAAAATTTTCAAAATATTTTCGACTCATAAAATTACCAAAATGCCCCTAGTGGCAAAATTACGAAAATGCCCTTGGTTTCTAAAATTACCGTATTACCCCGATTGCAATAAAATTTTCTCACTTTACAAACGTATCCAAAAACCTTGTATTTCAAAATAATACCCTGACTTTGGGAAATTTACAAAATTACCCCTGATTGACAGAATTACCAAAATACCCCTGGTTTCCAAAATTTTGCCACACCTTTAATTTGAGAAATTTTCGAAAATACCCTCCAGTTTTGGAAATTTCAAAATGTCCTGATTTATTAAAGTTTTCAAAATTTCCCTGATTAATTACAAACATACCCCTGTAGGAAAATGACGAAAATACCCCTAGGATAGGAATGGACAGAAATGTCCGAAGAGTGAATGTGTATGAAAGGTATTAGGGAATGGATGTGCTTTTCTGTGAATTAGGATAGAAGACTTGAAACTTGATTGATCGAAAGAACAACTTCTAAACTCTTCCATAAGATTCCTTCGCGGATAATTAATGAAACAAGTACTAATCCATAAAAATTTCTTAATCAGATTAAAGCGCAATAGTTATAAATGAGCTCTAGAGGACGTGGCCGTCGTGGACACGGTAGGGGCAAGATGACCGTGTCAGAACCCGTTAGGTCGGGTCAGGGGTCTGAGAATGAGGTACCACCGCCACCACCACCCCTAACTTTTGGTGCTGAGGAGCAGGATCAGACGGGAGGTGAGGCAGTATCGCAGGCTGTGTTGTGAGTTCAGGAGATGGTGGCTGGGGCAAGTGGAGGTCTAGAAGCTCAGAAATCTGTACCCGAGCGACTCTGAGCCAACGGAGCTGATGTATTTCGGGGTGTATCGGGAGTGGCACCCAGTACGGCGGAGTATTGGCTGGAATCAACTGAGAGAATCATGGATGACCCAGATCTGACGAATGAGGAGAAGCTAAAAGGAGCGGTGTCGCTTCTCAAGGATGAGTCTTATCAGTTGTGGCTCACGGTTCGGGATGGTGCCACGGCAGATGATCTTACTTGGGAGTACTTCAAAGCAGCTTATCAGAAGAAGTATGTGGGCACCAGCTACATTGATACACAGAGGAAAGCCTTTCTGAGGTTGGTGCAAGGGAATAAGTCTGTGTCTGAGTATGAAGCAGAGTTTTTGAGGTTGAGCCGCTATGCTCGGGGAATTGTGTCAATGGAGCATGAACATTGTGTCCGCTTTGAAGACGGGCTTAGGGATGATCTAAGGTTCTTTGATTGCTCCATGCGCGAGGCGCGAGTTTTACGTCCTAGTGGAAAAGGCTAAGGTAGCCGAAGAAGGATCAAGGAGTCCGTGAGACGGAACTCTCTGAAAGGAACAAGCGAGAAAAAGAGGCTTTGGGTCGTGCGGATCGGGTAGTAATACACGTAAGAGGGCTAGGCGAGTGGGCGAAATCAGGCGGGAAGGCCCATGGTTGCTAACGAGAGCAGACCGGCTCGGTCATGTCGTTGTGGGAAATCACATTGGGGAGGATGTTGGACCGGTGAAAGATGATGCTTTGAATGTGGATCGTTGGATCACCGTGTGAGGGATTGTCCTCGGAAGTTAGCTAAGAATCAGCCAGAGGGTCAGAACCGTGCTCAGGTTAGAAATGAAGGACCACCACAGAGGGGCCGTGGCAATGGTAGAGGAGGTAATGGTTCTAGTCGAGGTCACGGAATACCGGGCAAAGATACAGGCAACACAGAAGCAAGGCAGCCTGGTTTAGTCTACGCAGCAAGGCGTCGAGAAGAGGGTGACGCACCAGACGTCATAGCCGGTATGTTCCTAATTTTTGGACTCCCATATGTTGCATTGATTGATGTGGGTTCGACGCATTCATACGTTGCTAGTAGCATAGTAGAGACTATGAACCTAGACTTTGAGACTACTTCTAGGGAGATGACAGTAATTAGCCCTTTAGGTCACTCTGTAGAAGTAAACAAGTTGTATAGGGATGTACCCCAAGAACTCCAAGGGGTAGTGTTCTTAGCGGATTTGATGGAGCTACTATTTAAGGAGTTTGATCTGATTCTCGGAATAGATTGGCTGGTGAGGTACCAAGCCAGTTTGGATTGCGCGGCTAAGCGCATGGTGTTGAGAACAATGGAAGGCAAGGAAGTGGTAATGATAGGTATCAGAAGGGAATACTTATCAAATGTGGTCTCTGTACTGAAGGTGGAGAAAATGGTCAGGAAGGGTTGTGAGGCGTTTTTGGTTCGAATATGTGCCTTGGAGGCTAAGGAGTCAGTAGTGGAGAAGGTCCGAACAGTAAAGGAATTTACTGATGTGTTTCCAGAAGAACTTCTGGGTCTGTCTCTGGATAGGGAAGTTGAGTTCGGTATAGACTTGTTGCCCAGAACGGCGCCTGTGTCTATAGCACCATACCGAATGGCGCTGAAGGAGTTGGTGGAGCTGAAGGCTCAAATTCAGGAGCTCTTGGGCCAGAGGGTTTATCCGACCAAGTATATCTCGTGGGAGCACTTTGTCTTTGTTTGTCAAGAAAAAAGACGGTTCAATGCGGATGTGTATCGACTACCGCCAACTAAACATGTTAACGATCAAAAATAAGTATCCGTTGCCCCGGATTGATGACTTGTTTGACCAACTGAAGGGTGCATCAGTTTTCTCGAAGATAGATCTTAGGTCGGGGTATCATCAACTTAAAGTGAAGGAGGTTGATGTTCACAAGACGGCATTTCGTACTCAGTATGGGTATTACGATTTTCTGGTGATGCCGTTTGGGTTGACCAACGTACCAGCAGCGTTCATGGACTTAATGAATAGGGTGTTTCAACAGTACTTGGATCAATTTGTTGTAGTATTTATAGACGACATGTTGGTTTACTCAAGGACGGAGGAGGAACATGACATGCACTTGCAAATAGTTCTACAAGTACTGAAGGAGAAACAGTTATTTGTCAAATTCAGTAAGTGCGAATTTTGGCTTAGGGAGGTGGCTTTCTTAGGTCACGTAGTGTCAGCTGAAGGGATTAGAGTGGACCCTCGCAAGATTGAAGCTGTGTTGGATTGGAAACTGCCTAGGTCGGTGGCAGAAATTCGGAGTTTTCTGGGTCTGGCAGGGTACTATCGAAGATTTGTGGAAGGATTCTCTTTGATTGTGACACCGTTGACTAAGTTATTAAGAAAAGGATCACTATGGACTTTGTCAGCGGGCTACCCCTCATGCCTAGTAAAAAGGACTCGGTTTGGGTAATTGTAGACCGACTAACTAAGTCAGCTCATTTCATACCAGTGAGAGTGGATTATTCTCTTCAGAGGCTAGCAAAATTGTATGTGGCGGAAATAGTAAGATTGCATGGTGTGCCAACATCAATTATCTCGGATAGGGATCCGAGGTTCACGTCAAGGTTTTGGAGAGCTTTGCATCAAGCTTTGGGAACGAGGTTGGATTTCAGTACAGCTTTTCACCCACAAACTGACGGGCAATCGAAAAGGGTGATACAGATCTTGGAAGATATGCTAGAAATTTGTATTTTGGATTTGATGGTAGTTGGGAGGAGTATCTACCGTTGGCAGAATTCGCTTATAACAATAGTTATCAAGCAAGTATCCAAATGGCACCATATGAAGCACTGTATGGACGAAAATGCCGTACTCCTACGTGTTGGACGGAGTTAGGTGAACGACAAGTCTTGGGTCCAGAGTTGGTGATAGAAACTGAAAATAAAGTTAAGGTGATTCAGACTCGTCTCAAGGAAGCGTCAGATAGGCAGAAGTCTTATGCTGATCTTAAGCGCAAGGATATGGAATATGCAGTAGGAGATAAAGTTTTTCTGAAGGTGTCGCCTTGGAAGAAGGTATTGAGATTTGGGCGTAAAAGAAAGCTAAGCCCTAGGTTCATCGGGCCATATACGGTGTTGAAGCGAGTGGGACCAGTAGCTTATCAGCTCGAGCTACCGACAGAGTTAAGACAGATTCATGACGTCTTCCATGTATCAATGCTTAGGCGATATCGGTCAGATCCATCACACGTTGTGCCAGTGGCAGAGATTGAGGTAAACTCGGACTTATCTTTTGAGGAGGAACCAGTCCAGATCTTAGATCGAGATGTCAAAGTTCTACGTAGGAAATCAGTACCTTTGGTGAAAGTGCTATGGCGAAACCATGGTGCAGAGGAAGCTACGTGGGAACCCGAGGATGTGATGCGGCGGCAATACCCCCAACTCTTCTGATCAGGTAATTTCGAGGTCGAAATTATTTTTAAGGGGGGTAGTACTGTAACATCCTAAATTAGGAGTTAATTTTAAATTGTATTGTTTTGCTTGTGGTTGGACTGTGGTGTCATTGTTTGTGATGTTTTAAGACTTAGTTGTAAGTCTAGAGTAGGCCTGAGTAGTAAGAAAATTTTTGTTTTAACGTTTTAAGTGAAAAGAGCTGAAGGAGCTAAGGGTCAAACGTATTTCAAGTGGGTTTTTAATACAAAAAAAAGGGCTTGGCAAAGTGGCAAGGAGGCGCCACTTAGAGCCTGGGATTGACGCCACTTGCAAGGGAAGGAGGTCTCATGTTCGAGCAGCAGAAATCCCACCTTTTTCTATTTTGACGCCAAGGAGGGGGAGGAGTTGTGTGCAGCTCAACTTCTGTCAGATAAAGATAGACCAAGTCAAAAATATTCAAATGGTTGGCAGAGAGAAAATTTAGGAATTTGACTAATTCAAACTTGTTTGAATTAGTGGCCAGGAGCATTTTTAGGAGGTGGCCGAATTTTAAACTCCTTGTTGAAGAGGAGTGGACGGCTAAGAGACTGAGTATAGGGGGGAGAGTGCCGAATTCTCTTAAGGCACCTATTCATCATTTGATTCTTTTTCTTTTTCCTTTTGCAAATAGCCGAATTTCCCTCTCTCTCATCTTCTATTTTTCTCTCCTTTCTTATTCGTTCAAAACCGAAACCACCATTGTCCTCTTCCTCTTTTTCTTCTTTTTGCTTAACACCAAAACCCCTCTACTCTCTTCTTTGAAGAAACCCCTATCTCCCTTTTCCATTATTTCTTTCTTCCTCTCTAGCCGAACATACTCCATTGGTGTGCCGAAATTCCCTTTCTCCTATTGGATTCACTTTGGCCAAATATTAAGAGTGGTATAAAGCTCTTCGGGAATTCTTTTTCAATCGATTTGAGAAGGTAAGTGCTTAAGGTCGAATGCCTATTTCTTCTTCTCTCTTTTTCTCTGTCGACCTTTAGAAGGGGTAAGAGCCGATTTCGGTATTTGATAGCAAAGGTGTTAATTATTCTTGTTGGAATCAATTTATTGTAGGGCCTCCGGGATTTTTGAAATAATCAAGCGAAACCTTCATCCTTGATTAATCAGTTGGTAAGTGGCGGTAAGGATCTATTTTAGTAAACTATTCTTTTAGTATTCAAAAGCTGAAGGCTAATAATATGGATGTATGATTGCCGAATGTAGGGAAGAGAAGCAAAATCACATAGCGTGTGGTGGCTAGTGTTCAAGGGGCGTTTGGGTAATGTCTCGGGTTTCAAGCGTTAACCCTTTGGGTTTATTTGGGTTGGCCGAATGGCCTTGGTACTAATCTTTATGTTTGGCCGAATATAGGAGCAAGGAAATCTAGTGTGGCAGGTCGACTCTTTGGGATTTAGGGCTTTCGTTAGTAACAGGTGTGTACATACACACTTCATAACTAATAAAAGTGTTAATATATTGTGTATGCTAAACCGGATTTATGTAGATTTGGATTTAATACCGTAAAGGTATGAGCAAGGATTCAGGTAAGTCCTTGGCAATATGAGCTTACGATATAATGCATTTGGATGCATGACATATTTGATATATGTGATACGCAAAAATATGGTTTATGACCAATGCAGTGTATGCTATTATTTTCAAGCATGACTGGCATGACTTCTTTATATGCATATTATGTTATGGTGGGTGATCTGAGTGGAGGGGAAAGTGATATCTGTGTCTTTGGACACCAGTGGTTTGGTACCACATTTCGTGACTTTGGGTCACCAGAGGTTTGGCACCTCATAGCGACTTGTCCCAGTGGCTTAGCACCACAGTGGGTTGGCCCCACGGTTGATATTATGGGATCATCGCCAGTGATTTGGTATCACACGTGGGTTGGCCCTACAACTTATTATTTGTGACTTCGGGTCACCAGCGGTTTGGCACCACAATATTGATGGATATCGTGACTTTGGGTCACCAGTGGTTTGGCACCACCAGTGGTTTGGTACCACACGGGGTAGAGAAACGTGTTTTGGATGGCTAGGTTGGGTGCATGTTAAATTTAGTTATGATTTGTGTATGATGTTGCATTAAACCGGGGGAAGGGTTACACATTGAGTCTTGGTGACTCACCTTCTCCTTTAACTTTTTCAGGTGACTCGTAGATCGCGGATGGGAAGCCGGATGGACTCGAGGTGGCCATGTAGTGGAAATGTGGTTTAAATGAACTTTCAGTTATTTTTATTTTATTTTCGGTTTCATTTGTTCAAGTTGTAATAAGGCTTCCTAAAATTTCGTTTTAATTATGTTTGGATAAAATTTTAAATTACTTAATGACTTTAATATGGTTAAACAAGTTTTCTTAAATTCAAACATAAATGTTTTTTTTTTTTCGTGCCATCGGGTACCTTGACAAAATTGGTAACAACATGACTTAATAGATTTGTAACAACCAAGCTAAGTGTTGTTTTCTTCATACACCTCAATTGTTTTAAACAAGACAACATCCTATTAAAAATGAAATGTTTTCACCAAAAATTGTATCGGCTAAAAGGGATTTTCAAAATGTTCTCCTCTGTAACATACCAAATTCGGTCGTAATGTTTGGGCCGGGTTTGGGGTGTTACAGTATTTTATTTGAGCAATAAGTTAGTCCAAAGATTAATTAATTGTTTGACATAATTTATTGTCAATGTTTGATTGCTACAACAATAGTATCGTTTACTGTTAATATTACTGTCCAAGACTTGATATTAATGTTGTGTTTGGTATCTTGAGATGGGATTAGTTGTAACACCCCAAACCCGGCCCATGCGTTATGAGCGGATTTGGTATGTCACATGAAGGAAATGAAAAACATCTTTGTGATTTGTACAAAAATAGGTATTGCTTTGTTAAAATCAAGAAAACAAGCTTGATTTGAAACATATGATAAAACACTACTAATCTCAAAAGTTGATTGATAAATTGATAATTTAAAATAGAGATCTTATAAACCGTGATTTTCGAAAACGACGTTGAAAATTCAAAAGGGAATCCGGGTCTTTTGAAAATAGCGTTAATAGTTCGAGAGAAAATATCCGTGTTAAAAATATTTGTAAAAGTTTATTTTGAAAATTCATTTTTTATTCGATTTTGGAAACCATTATTTAAGTTTTTAGAAAATCCCCTTTTTAAACAATTTAAGAAAAATAATAAAAACATCCCAACCATAAAGCAAAATAAAAATAGTCCAGAGGCCTTATTACAACATTTAACCCAAAATAGTAAAGTAATAAAATAAACGAGAAAGAAGTCTAAAGTCCAAATAAACCATTTCTGAAGTATGGCCTCCCTCGAGTCATCCATAGCCCATTCCCATATCATCAAGCGTTACTTACAAGGGTTAAGAGAAAGGGGGTGAGTTACAAGAACTCAGTGTGAAATCCCCTTACCGTTATCCATTGGGCTGGAACCCACTTAGCAATATTTTGGGCCTAAGCCCATTTACAATAACAATAATGTATCATATATAATATGCATATGATATGCAATTCCCAAACTAAACCTAGTTTTCCATCCGCTACACACCACCCGTACCAACCAACACACCTGTGGGTGATCTTTAGTCAACCCACCCCGCCAACACACCAAACATAGGCATTAAGCCATTTATATCAGATTTGTGGACAAGCCACTAGATTAACAGAATTTACATGGCATTGCCATTTTTTAGATTTGTGGCAGAGCCACCAGATTTATGTAGCAGAGCTACCAGAACTTCTCTTCATCATTACCCCATCCCATGCAAAACATGTATATAATGCATAACAAATCACAATATAACAATAGTAATTTATTCGGATATTTATTACAAAATTATGGCCCATTATCACAATTTATCAAAATTGGCCCATTAAGCAAATATCAATCGGCCCACATAATCATATATCGATTTGGCCCACATAGCAAATATATCGATTTGGCCCACATAGCAAATATATCGATTTGGCCCACATAGCAAAATATCAGATTGGCCCATTTAGCCAAATATCATATTGGCCCATTAATCAAATATCAGATTGGCCCATTTAGCAAAATATTAGATTGGCCCATTTATCAATATGTCCATTCGGCCCGTAAGCAATTTCGTATTTTGGCCCTTTAGGGGTATTTCCATAATTCGCCCGTAAGGGCAATTTCGTAATTCGATAATTTACCCACTAAGGGTAATTCGGTAATTTCGCAATCCAAATTTAACTACTAATTTGGGCATAACAATTTAAAACTGTTCATCTGTATCGTACTGACTAAATTGACTATAACATGAGTTAGGAATCGCGAAACCTAAATACGTAAATTTTCCTTGAAACTAGACTCATATATCTTCTTACTACAATTTTTCCAGAATTTCTGGCTTCGCTATTTAGTACAGTTTATTCCTTAAATTTTCCCTTGTTTCACTGTCCAATGATTCTGACCTCTCTTACCTTAATTTCAAATATCTTACTGTACGATTTTCATATACTACTCCCACTTGTTTCTATTGAAAATAGGGAATCTATACATATAAATTATAACTCATAATTCACTTTTTACAATTTTATACGATTTTTCCAAGACAGATCAAGGAACCACAAAGTCAATCAGAACCAGTCTCACTAAAATTATGATATCTCAAAATATAGAATTCCTTTTCCTTCTCCGTTTCTTCCATATTAAAATAGACATAGTAAGCTTTAATTTGATATCTTATTCACTTTCTAATTCCTTTTATCCTATTTTTCGTGATTTTTCAAAATCACATCACTGTTGCTGACCAAACTGTTTCTTTGCAAAATATGGTTACTACTATGAACATACGCACTCCCGAGTGATCATGGATGCCGATTTTTGGTTTTCTTCGGTATTTTGACCAAATCACAGAATATTTCATGCAAAAATTCAGAGAAGTGTGAGATTACACACCATTTCAAACATGTACTTGGAAAGTACAGGATTACAGTACGGGATTACACACCTTGATTAGGATTCCCTAAAGAACCACTCATCGAAGACCTAGAACAATACCAACCAAAAGTTAGCCTCGGATTTCCAAAAGATTTCATACCCAATGTATTACTTACACTTGAATCACTTACCACTATATTCGAAGGTGGAATATGTCGAGTGATTTCGTCCCTAAAACATAATCGATTAGTCGAAACTTCAATCCAATTTGCAACATAGTCAAATAGAGATATAGCGAAAAATCCAAAATGAACCCCCTTACCTTATTGATATTGGATCCAATTTCCACCGTTTGACTTCGGCTAGAACAATACAGGGTCTCCCACTTAATGCACTACGAAAAGAGGGTGATTAAGACATGAAGAAGTGGAAGATAACACCATTTTTGGTTACGATCACGATTTACAACCGAATAGTGATAAATACTTATTCGGTTAAAGAGAAAAGAATATGATCATAGAAAAGAATTCACTTACCGATTTAATCGAAGAAGGAATGCCACCTCAAACGAGAAAGAAATTATGAAGGAGTGATTGTGGATTGAGAGTTTCTGCTATAGAAGAAAATGAACAAGAACAGTTTCGGTTATGAGGAATGATCAAAAAAGAATATGTGATTTAATGGTGGTGTTGGTTTAGAGAAGGGAAAAGATTAGAGGAATGGTTAAAAGAAAGGATGGGAGGTTGGATGGATGATAGGTTGTTCAGCTATCCAAGAAAGATGAACAAGGGATGAAGGTTTTGACCAAACAAAAGAGGAAGAGGATGCACAAATGTGCTAGGAGGATTCGGCAAAGAGAATAGCTAATTGGGAGAAGATGACTCAAAAGTTGCCAATGAGATTTTTGGCCAAAACAATACCAAGACCCTACCAAATTCCAAAGTAAAATTTCAGCCATGTATTTACCCCCAAAACTGTCCACATGCATTGCCATAAGGGTCAAAATTTTGCCAACCATACTTTCCATAGCATTCTCCATGAAATAAGCCACTTGTTCCCCTTACTTGCCTTTTCCTTTTGATTCCTTTCCCCAACCTCAACCTTTCCTTATTTCTTAGCCACCTTACTAAAAATAAAGAAGTCAAACTTGCCATATATACCTCTTGGTCGACACTTAAGGAAAGAGTACAAAAATATTAGTCAAAATTTGCACACAATGGTATTTGAACCTCTTCCCTTAAAGTCCTTCATGTGGCATCATATCCTCTTTACCAATTTGTAACACCCTAAACCCGGCCCAAACATTACGACCGAATTTGGCATGTTACAGAGGAAAACTCTTTGTAAAATCTCTTTAACTGATTTAATGTTTTGTCGAAAACCTTTCATTTTCAATTGTCTTATTAAAAGCATACTTAGTTTGTTTAAAAATATTTATTAAGTCATGTTGTTACAAATTTTCAAATGTACCTGATGGCACGATAAAACATGTTTCGATTTAAGTTTAAGAAACATGTGTACTCATTTTAAAGTCATTAATTGATTTAAACAAACTATCCAAAATAAATAAAATAATCAAAACAATCTCTTAGGAGGCCTTATTACAACTGAAATAAAAGTTAACCCACGATAAAATAAAATAAACTAAAATTTAAAGTTCATTTATATTGAATCCCACTGCATGGCCACCTCGAGTCCATCCGGCTCCTCATCCGCGATCTACGAGTCACCTGAAAAATTAAAGGAGAAGGTGAGTCACCAAGACTCAATGTGTAACCCTTCCCCCAGTTTTAAGCAATTTCATACACAATTTATAATTTACAATCATGCACTAAGTCATGCACCCAACCTAGCCATCCAAACGCCTTTGTCTACCCCATGTGGTACCAAACCACTGGTGGTGCCAAACCACTGGTGACTTATAGTCACAAATGTGATGCCAAATCACTGGAAGTGCCAAACCTCGGGTGTCCGAAGACACAAATCAATTGATGGGGCCAACCCATCGTGTGATACCAAATCACTGGCGTCAATCCCTTAATATCGTCTGTGGGGCCAACCCACTGTAGTGCTAAGCCACTAGGACGGGACGCTATGAGGTGCCAAACCTCCGAGGTGCCAAACCTCGGTGACCAGTAGTCACAATGTGGTTCCAAACCATGGTGTCCCGTCGACACAAATATCACCGCCCTCCTCTCATCAACCCACATCAAATAATTATATAACAGAATTCATGCCAACATATATTTAATCACATATATCAGATTTATCATCAGCCATATGCCACGCATAACAAATATACCATGCTTCCCAAAAGCATCATAAAATAACTCATAATCAACAAGGACTTACCTGAATCCTTGCTTATACCATTCATGGTATTAAATCCGAATCTACATAGATTCGATTAGCACACAACAGATTTAGTACATTAATTAATTATAAAGTGTGTATGTACACACCTGACACCAACGGTCGTTCTAAGTCCCGAAGAATCAGATCGGCACCCTAGACTTCCTGCTCCTATATTCGACCAACCACTAGGTTAGTGCCATGGCCTATTCGGCCAAACCAAATTAATTGAGAAGGGTTCCTTGTGAACCCGAAACCTTACCTATCACCTTTGAGTACTCGCTTCGGTACTCGATATGCGATTCCTGCTTCACTCCCTACAATCGGCCATCACTAAAGTTAATAGCCTTCGGCTTAAACGAATATTAAATAAATATATAGATCCTTACCAAAATCGCTTGACAGGGAATGGGGCTTGGATCGTATACCTTAAGATCCCGAGTACCTAAACAAAATCTGTTCAGAATAGGTGATTAGCACCCTCGCCAACAAGTGTCGAAATCGGCTCTTACTCCCTTTAGAAGTCGACAAGAACAAGAGAACCAAAAGAAAATATTCGGCCTTGGACACTCACCTTAAAACCGATTGGAGAAAAATAGAAGAGACACCCTTGCTTGAGATTCGGCAACACTTCACAAAATAGGGAGAAAAGAATTCGGCTTAGAATGAAAAGAAAATAGTGAGAAAAGGGAGATAAGGGTTCGGATTTGAGAAGAAAAAGAAAAGAAAATAGATTGGAGAGGGTGTAGAGGATTCGGCCAAGGTCTAAGAAGAAAAAGGTAAATGGCAAATGGTGTTTCGGTTTGAGAGAGAATGAAGAAGAAAAATCTAAAAGAAGTGAAGGCTAGCCGAATTTGTGAGGTAAAGTACTAGGGAAATTCGGCCTCCCCCCTCCTATGCTTGCTGTCCACTCTTCCTAGGGAAAGTTCAAATTTTCGGCAACTTCCTTGAAACCCTCCTGGCCAACCATTTGAATTAATTCAAAATAATTTGAATTAATCTCATGCCTAAATTTTCTCTTGCAAACCTTTTAGAATTAATCCACTAATTATACAATTTAAAATCCTTATTATCCCTTATTATCTCAAAGTTTAAAATTGAGCAATTCCCTCTCCCTTGTGCCGTCCAAAATAAAGAGTAAAAATATTTATTAAGTCATGTTGTTACAAATTTTCAAAAGTACCTGATGGCACGATAAAACATGTTGCGATTGAATTTGAGAAACCATGTGTACTTATTTTAATATCATAAATTAGCTTAACCAAGTTATTCAAAACATGTAAAATAATAAAATAAAAAAAATTCTAGGAGGCCTTATTACAACTTGATTAAAATAAAACCAACAATAAAATAAGATAAAATAAGGTTCAAGTTCGTTTAATTCAATTTTCCACTGCATGGCCACCTCGAGTCCATCCGGCTCCTCATCCGCGATCTACGTGACACCTGAAAAATGTTAAAGGAGAAGGTGAGTCACCAAGACTCAATGTGTAACCCTTCCCCCGGTTTAAAGCAATCTCATACACAAATTATAACAAATTAACATGCACTAAATCATGCACCCAACCTAGCCATCCAAACATCTTTCTCTACCCCAGTGTGGTACCAAACCCTTTGGTGGTGCCAAACCACTGGTGACTCAAAGTCACAGATGTGATACCAAATCACTGGAGGTGCCAAACCTCTGGTGTCCGAAGACACAAATCAAATGATGGGGCCAACCCATCGTGTGATACCAAATCACTGGCATCAATCCCTTAATATAAACCGTGGGGCTAACCCACTGTGGTGCTAAGCCACTGGGACGAGACGCTATGAGGTGCCAAACCTCTGGAGGTGCCAAACCTCTGGTGACCGTAGTCACAAAATGTGGTACCAAACCACTGGTGTCCGTCGACACGAATATCACTTCCCCCTCCTCTCATATCACCCATTGTCATGCCATACTCATATAAATCATGCAAATCATGTCATCATGCTTTATTACGAATCATAATACATATATGTCATAAATCACAATATCATACATATCGAATAGCAGAACTCATATCGAAACGGACTTACCCGAATCCCTGCTCATACCCATAGGGTATCATATCAACATCCACACTGTTTCAGCTTTATCATATTCAGGTTATTAAAACATATTACTAAGTAATAGAGTGTGTAAGTTTACACACCTGGTTACTAACGCGGCTATCAAATCCCGTAGATCAAGATCTAACGCACTAGATCCCCCTTCCTTAATGCTTTTCGAGCACTAGTCACAACCCGAGATATGCGAGATCAAGCCTTCCCCTACAATCGGCCAAAACTAAACAACATAATCATGCTAATCAACCTCTAAGGGTATAACCGTAATTTTACCTACCAAGGGCATTTTGTAAATTCACACCTGCAATGGCCTTTCCGAAGGCCTAATGTGGCCACTAGCGACTTAGCTACCATTTCCGGTCGTACCGGACGATTGGGCCTAAAACCCGATTTCGGCCCATCTGGGCCCACACGCTCGTGTGGCCCACCTAGCACGAATTTAGCCACGTATATAAGTTCCACCTAGTCTAGTTCACTATATACAACATCATCATACAATTTATTCTATTGGGCCCACGGGCCCATTCGACCCACTTTGGCCCATCGCGGCCAAAGCAGCCCCAACCCACAAGAATACTACTGATGGCCTCAACTATCGCGTCGAAGCCCCACACGTGCGCTCGCATGCTCGTGTGGCTACTATTGTCGTGATCGGCACTTCAGCATTTGCCGTTCTACAGCTAGAGTAGAGAGAGTTACACACCTGATAGGACTCTAGGGCTAATCCGCGCTCCGACCACTCTTGTGCCCAAACGCCCTCCAAGATGTGTTTACTCTCCTCCTAGGATGCTCCTTATATAGCTAGCTCTTCACCTTCATTCTTTGTGTCTTTCCGATGTGGGATCCTTCACGAGAGAGTTTAAATTCAACTGAAACTCTTACCGTCCAGACCACAAAATAAATACTCCATTGCTTCTCATGAGATTCGAACCCAGACTCCCTTGCAACATAATCCACGCCGCTAGCCACTTGGCCACAAGCTCCTCTTGTGTCTTAAACCATGCGCAACTAAATATAAACTATGGCCCAAATTCTAAGATCCAAGTAAAAAGAAACCAAAATGCAAAAGCCAAGACTTGAACCTTGGACCTCCTTCCTTCCTTGTGGCGTCACTCCCTTGTCCCCTAAGTGGCGTCACTTTGCCACTACACCACACACTCCACTTGTGTCATTTTCCTTCATATTTTATTCTTAAGGCCTATCTGCCAACTTCCAGGGTTTTTTTCACCTAAAACCAAAATTTCCCCAAAGCCAATATTTGATCTCGGGACTTCATAGAAGCCCTCTAACCTTCCAAAATCACTTATCCAATAGGTCTAACTAGCATTTAAGCCGATCTCTTGTTCTCCAAAAATTTAAACGCTACTACGCCTAAGGCCCATTGGGCTCAATTCTCCTAGGCCCAATTTTGGGATGTTACACAATTGCTCATTTATGCTAACCATTTACTGACTTATTTCCATAAGCTTTAAGCTTACTTACTCTATCTCCTTAAAGACTTAAACATAAAATTTTCTTATAGCCTAACTTGAACCTGAAACTTCATAGAAACCTCGTAACTTTCCAAAATTACCTTCTTAGAAAGTCTAACTTGAAATAATGTCGTTCTCTTGTTCTCAAAAATTTTAAACATTCCTACGCCCAAGGCCTATTGGGCCCAATCCTACTAGGCCCAATTTCGGGATGTTACATTAGCCATTATCTTGAATTTATTGTTTACTTATGAATATTGATGTGAGCATATTTTTATTTATTTTTGGTTCTATATTTAGCTAATTCATATTCTACTGCCACAATATCTGCTAATATAAATTCTATACCCATGCTTAATGGGACTAATTTCAATGAAGGGAAAAGGCACTTATTTATAGTGCTTGGCTGTATGAACATAGACCTTGCACTAAGGGAAGAACTACTCGTACCTCTCACTGCAAAAAGCACCCCTATATTAAAATGGATTTTGAGAGGTGGGATTGTTCAAATTGCAAGAGTCTAATGATCATGAGGCACACCATTTCAGAAGCCTTTAAGGGCATAGAATATGAAAAGATTACTCAGGCCAAGGTTTCCTTGACGAAATTAAGAAACGTTTTGCTAAAAACGATAAGGTTGAAATGACATCACTTCTGACTTCTTTGATGTCTATAAAGTTAAGGGTTAAGGAAATTCTAAGCGATCTAAGGGCTATGAGTTTTATGATCCCATAATAAGGAATATTTTTGACACGGGAACTGTAACATTTTTTGAGGATGTTGAGTTTGGGGGGAGAAATAAGGTTAGAGACATTGCTTTTGAGGAGGAATTGGATTCTAACTCAGTTCCTACTATCACTTTTGATGATGTTCAGGTTCTTATACCTATCATTGATCAAGAAAAGACTCCAGAACCTCTACAAGACAATGTTGAACAACTCCCCATTCAAAATGAGATAATTGTTCCAGAAGAACAAACTCAACAACCTCAAGAACAAGTGTCATTAAGGAGGTCCACAAGAGAAAGGAGAAATGCTATTCCAGATGATTATGTTGTATTTCTCCAATAACATGAGGGTGATAATGGAATGATGGAAGATGATCTAATCAACTTTCATCAGGCCATGAAAAGTTCTAATTCTCAAAAGTGGATTAATGCCATGGAAGATGAGTATAAGTCTATGCGAGACAATAAAGTTTTGGAACTTGTCCCATTACCTGAAGGTGCAAAACCAATTGGTTGTAAATGGATATTTAAAACCAAGAGGGACGCAAATGGTAATGTAGAGAGGTATAAGGCACGTCTTGTAGGTAAAGGATATAATCAGCAAGAAGGTGTTGATTTTACAGAGACTTTCTCTCCAGTTTCATCGAAAGACTCCTTTAGGATAATCATGGTGCTTGTTGCTCATTTTGATCTTGAGTTACATCATATGGATGTTAAGACTGCATTTCTTAATAGCGACATTGAAGAAACAATTTATATGGTGCAACCAAAAAAAATTTTTGAGTCGGAAGACTCAAAGAATATGGTTTACAAATTAACAAAATCCATCTATGGACTCAAACAAGCTTCCCGTCAATGGTACCATAAGTTTTGTCAAATAATTGTTTCGTTTGGTTTTAAGATGGATATTGTTGCTGATTGTGTGTATCACAAATTCAATGGAAGTAAGTACATATTTTTGGTTTTATATGTTAATGATGTACTGCTTGTTAATAATAAGTATAGCCTCAATCAATACCTTAAGAATGATTTTGAAATTACAAAAACGCATTAGATTTTTTACATTTTAGCAGTGGAAAGTCTAATGTACGTTCAGATTTGTATACATTGGAATATTGTGTACACTATTGAGATGTTAGGCAGATATTTTAAGCAACCCTGGTTTGGACCATTGGATAGCATCCAAGAGGGTTATAAGGTATTTTCAGAGAACAAAAGTTTACATGCTCACATATCGGAGGTGTAATCAGTTAAAGATCATTAGGTATATAGACTTCAATTTTGATGGAATATGGATATAAGATTTTGTCACTAAGGTGCAATTTGTGAAAATAAATTACAATATTTTATTCCAATAGCAACAGATGCACATGAAAGTAAAAACACATAGACTTTAAGTTCCTGGTTGTTAAAGTAAAAGTTTAGAGTGGTTCTGCTTACTAAGGAACTACACCTAAGGTTTTATAAGATCACACTGTTTATATGGGTGTAATGTCATTTAAAGGATATTTGGTTTTAGTGGGAGTTTGTATTTTTAAATGCTTTTATGTTATAGACACATTTTCAGTTATTTTGATTTAAAGATATTAAGTTTATTTTCTGCAGAAATAAAGTTTATTTGATTTATTCACACTCTGATTTTGGTAAGGTTTGACCTCACTAAGGAGGACCAGTTGGAAATAGACATGTTTAGATCATATTGCATGTAATTTCCATGCTACACATCCATACTTGATCTATGTCATTTGGTTGTGTTAATATACGTGATCATGGATGGATTTAGTTACGATATATGTAACGAAAGTTGCATTGGTTCTATGTTAACATAATTGATGGACGAGATTGTTTGAAATACCTTTTGGATATGATAGTAAAATTTTGAGCTCATAAGGCTATATAATGACATGTAATTATAAAGTAATTAGTATATATATGTGGTCCAAGTGGGAGATTGTTGGAAAATTTGGACATCACATATATAATAAGGATAATTACATGTTATTATTTACTATCATGATAGGTTAGCCCAAATTAAAAGTGATCTAATTTGGTTAGAATTTTATTGGGCTTTTAATTATTAAATACATAAGGATCAAATATGTGTAGATACTCTTCTAATAAAATTCTAATTAATGATGGGCTAATTACAATTTGATTAGAACTAATATGCCAAGGTTATAAATATTAGGGTTATGGTCCCCAAATTATACAAAAGATATCTTTTCTAATATCCCATCATTAGGAAAGATAGAGCAGATATTCTCTGAATTTCTTATGTGCTTATTTGGAAGATCAAATCCCCAAGATCTGGTAAAACTTCAAGAAATTCATGGATTCAGGTACACTTCTGCATTTAGTTTTATTCTTTATTTATTCTTGATGATTTGACATGATAGATCCTGGTTTATTAAGTTTTATTTCAGATTTATTTTACAAATCTAACATGATAGGCTCACCCACTCCTACGTACACACTTATGCTGAAATGGAAACGGATCGATGTATGTGTTTGTATGTATAAGACTAAGCATATATGATACTACTGCTTTGTCTCATCATTTCGATTTGGCTACTTCCAACGTAGTCATTGAATGTGTGTATAAGAAATTCTCCTACTTCAAGTGGGCTCGCAAAAGGTAGTTGTTAGATGTCTGAGATTTTCATAAGTACTTTAAGAATAGTTTTTTAATAATTAATAAGTCAGTAGTGCACCTACACACAGTCAGGTATGTCAACTTGTCTTTAATGGAATCTTTTTCAAGTTTACTTGTTGGATTGATGAAGCACAAAATAACCATTATGTGATGAGGAAAAAAAATTAGTTTGGAAAAGTGCACAATCTTAGGTGATAAATTTGTTTTAAATTTGTTAAAGTTAATTTAATTCTCGAAAAGTAAAAATCATAAAAGAAAATTTGAAGGCACTGAAACTTAATAAAAGTAAACTTTCAAGTTAAGAAGTAATGAATGATAAAAAAAACCATAGTAAATGCTCTCAAAGTATTTGGTTAATTTTTAATGCATGATTACAAATGATGGGGAAGACCTCTATTTATAGTTTGAGCTCCCCTAGATCTAACGATATAGTTTAAATTACATTGATGGCTAATATTAATGTCTTTCTACAAGATGAGAGTCATAAGGGATTTAAGCAATATACTATCTTATCCCTTAGGATTACAAATATTCACCATTGTAACTCTAAACTACTAGAGTATTTTCACTGGGCCACCAAGGTTTAAAGTAGTTGGACTTCTCCATATGTTCCACATATCGGGCTAGTTCAAGTGGATTCAATGAGCCTCATTTAATCAATAGACCTCCATAGGTTGTTCTGTGTGCATTCGTCATGGTTTTTGATCTGTGGCCCATGACATTCTCTCTTACCTATTTTCGCGACGCCCTCATCGTGTTCGCCAAATAACGCTGGTCGAGCTCATGTTGGAACTTCCTAAACACCTTGACTGATTCCCAATAGTCATTTATCAACCAATATTGGTTGTCACTGTCTTATTTGAATTGTTTCTCTCTTTTGTACATCTCAATCATAAGAGGTCACCGCTCTTACTTGCCCCTATTGTGACTTGCTTCGTTCGAGATCCCCTTAATCCTCAAAAATAGACTTTGGCTTGAACACTAAGTTAACCTTGAGTATGACCGATAACTTTAGTTTTGTAAGCCCCTCAGCTTACCCACTTTAGAACTCTTAAAGGGACTTTATGTCTTTGCCAAGCCAATGGTAAGTCATTATGTAAAATACTAGAAAAGCATTTGAGATATACCTTGTTCGCTGCATCTATTCATTTTGACTTCCCAGTTTGCATATCTTTTTTACTCGCAGAGTTTGATGCACAACCCACCTCTATCATAGGTGGTAGCACCACTAATAATTGAACAAGCTTCATATCAATTTGTTGCACCTCTAGCATTTCCAACAGGGTCTCCTTAGCACTCTAAATTACCAAGTCAATGTTTTCACCACACGGAGCATCATTGGCTAATTGGATTGCTAAAAGTGTCTTTTCTCAAAGTCTTCCTTACCTTTCCAATCCTTAATCTGTAGCTCAACATATTGTACTACTCTCATTTTCGATAGCTATTTGAAATTAACAATCTTAATCTTTTCAGTCATTCTATTAACTGTGGTACCAAGTTTACTCGTGACTTTTCCTAACATGAACAACTCTAATGCCTCTGTATCAACAAGAGCAGTCCTCTTTTGACCTATGATGTTGATATCCACAAATATCAACCCTTTCTGCTTGCGACCTTTCTTCATTTTTGCAAAATTGACTATCATTGGCCCAAGCCTTAATAACCTACCCTCCTTAGGCTCCACTTCCTATTCTTTATTGATCATTTCCAGCTTCGATAGTTGTGGATAGTCCTGCATCCTATGTGAATCACAACATAAGAAGCATTGTATTGGCTCCTTTTTCACTTTTCTTCTGTTTCGATTTGTTATTGGGCTTCCACTTCCCATTCTATGGTTTCTCATTATAATCGTTGTCATTCTCAACATGTCCTTAATCTCCCCCACCATTTTTTTATCCTTGGGCTTGAAAGACACAAACTTGTCTTTCCTCGAACCAAGTTCAATTAAAGACTCCATTACGGTTATGGTTTTAGTCAGTTCTTGAACCCTTTGATGTTTTAATTCCTGTTTGGCCCACGACTTCAACCCATCCATGAAAAAGAAGAAGGCATCTTCCTCACTCAATTTGGAAATCTGAAATATCAGTGCACTAAACTCTTGCACATACTCTCTAATTATGCCTTGTTGTGAAAATCAGTGCAACTTAGCCTAAGCCTCATTCTCGACATAAACTAGGTAAAACTGCTCCTTGAACTCCCTTTGGGACTCCTCACAAGTCCCACTTGTGATTTCACCTTATTTTTTATCTGTAAACCTATGATGCCACCATAAAATACTGACATCAGTAAAATAAAAAGATACAATATTTACCTTAGTAGCATCATCTATGATGCCCATGGCACAGAAGTATTGCCCCATTTCCCATAAGAAATTATCCACATCCATCTGACAGTCTCTTTACTCATAGGAGCTCTACAAATAACAAGTTCTCCTTTGAGCTCCTCAATCTATTCATTCCAAGCCATCACTATGGCTTCAATTTCCCCTTTTAAAGCTACCAGCATGGCTTCAAGAACACCATCCCTCTCTATCAGCTTACCCATAGTGGAAGTAAGAACCCCTTGCGTCTCATCCAATTTACCATTAAAAGCATTCATCATATGTCCCTTGAGTTGATCCTTCACCGAGTTCAGATCTATGGTGCATCCCTCGACTACATCACTTCATATCACCTATGGAATCCTCAAGATTGGTCACCTAACCTTCTAAAGCTAGAAACATATCTCTTAATCCACTAGCTTTCTTGGCCCTTCCACGGGTCTCCATCAGCTCAATCTGACCCTCTAATTCTTTTTTCATCACACTTGGCACCTTCAAACCCTAACTTTGATACCAACTATCACAAAGCTAGAACTTTAGTATGATAAATCACATGACCTTTGGTGATAACTTTGCTTCAAATTCATCTAAGTCAGTTTAACTCTCAAAAAGTGAGAATTTACAAATAAATTCTCTAAGGCACCAAAACTTAGCAAAAGCAAACTCCCAAGCCAAGAAGCAACAAACAAACAGAAAAAGCCATAAGAAAGCAAATATACCCCAAGTGTTTGAGTAAATACTCTTAAATTATTTGATTACTTTTCAATAGGATGGTTATAAGTAAGGGGAAAACCTCTATTTATAGTTAAGATCCCACAAATTTAAAGGTATAGTTTAAATTACATCGACAGCTAAAATTAATGCTTATCTACGAGATAAAAGTTCTAAGAAATTTAAACACTATACAATATTATCCCTTAGGATTAAAATATCCACTATGGTAACTCTAAATTACTGAAGTGTTTTCATTAGGCCACCAAGGCTTCAAGTAAAAGGGACCCTCCATATGTTCCACAAATCGAGCCAGTTCAAGTGGGTTAAATGATCCCCCATTTAATCAATCAACCTCTATGAGATGTTCTATGTACATTCTTTACAGGCTTTGATCTGCAGCCCATGGCATTCCACTGCACTGGTGGTTGGTATCATTTTATTTGTATTTATACTACTGAATTAGAGTGAATCATAAGATTATCGAGCTCTGTTACTCTTACTTTTATTTTTCTTCTCATTCATTTTGTTTGGAAATGGGAAATAAATGTTGTAATTTGTAGTTGTAAGTGCATTTCGTGTAACAGTTTGTTTTTCAGTGGTGTTGAAAACGGTGGTTTCGAAACCCCATTTTTGATGATCGACCTCGTAAATATCATTATTTAATATCTACGAGTCTATTTAAGTATTATATTGAATTTCATACTAGGAATTTTATTTAACGAATAGTTAATTTAGGTACAATGACTAAATACTAAAAGTGATAAAAGTTAATCACTATAGACTGCTAATTGGCCAAAGGTTTAATAGACTTATTTTGTAAATTTACCAAGGTTTTAAATGGAAAATAAGCTATTTTTAAATGTGTTTGACGATTGGTAGATGTTTCTTTTCTATTAAAATTTTGATTTAATTAAATAATTATTATATGTTTAAAACATAAAAAAACAAAAACAAAAACAAAAGCCATACTTTTCATTTTCTTTCTTCTTACACCGTTTGCCTTAGCTAAATAAAACAAAGTTTTGATCTAAGGGTTTCAAGCTTAGCATGTCCAATTGGTTAGTTTAGTTTAGTCATTTTCTTGTAGTTTTATGTTTTTGAGGTTCTGGGAGCTTGATTTAGCTAGTCCGTGTACCAATTTCTAAAAATGTTAAAGTTTCTAAAAGTTTCCATTGATGAATGCTTGATGAAATTGGTGTTAATTAGTTAGATTTTAAGCTTAGAAATGAAAAAAGACTAGTTTGTAAAGTTTAATTGCTAGTTTTTTAATATAGGAACTAAAGTGTAAATATTTTAAAATTGGTATGAATTTTTTGTAATATTAGTTAATGGAGCATTGTAAAATGATGAAATTGAGATCGGTTTTGAAATTGAAGCTCAAATTTGAAAGTTATGGTAATTTCGATTTTATGAACTAAATTGAATCAAATGCAAAATTTTAGGAGACATTCGAAAAATGAAATTGAATTGATACATGTTTATAATAGGATATTATAATATGTTTGGGACTGATAATTTAAATAAATTATTATAGATTGAAAATTGAATCAACCGGAGAATAATCGAGGAAAAAAGAAAAAATTGCAAATTAGTCCCTAGCACCTTGTTTGTTGTTATTTTTGTCAGGTAATTTCATTTTGAACTTTTTTTGTTGTTTATGTTATGATTGAATTGTATTTATGTTGTTTACTAGTTGATATAAATGTGAAATTAGTGATTTTGGCATCAATTGGACTAAACTGCAAAGTAAGAAGTCTATGGTATTTATGAATAGGTACATGTAACATCCTGAAATTCGGGAATTTATGTTTTACAATATACCATGCGGTAGGCTAGTTAAGAATGTTAATTTTGTATGTTTAGGGGTCCTATTTTTTGTGTTTAAGCACTTTAAGGAGAAAAGGTTAGTGGCATCAAGACTTAAAAGAATAAGTGTGTATTTTGCTAGCACAAGTGGAGCTAGTAGCAGAGTGGTGTGGCATCACATGAAGGAGCTTAAGGGGTGGAGTTCTGATAAACCGTAAAAGTAACATATTTTAAGCCCATATTTAATATGCTTTTGGATGATTTATCCCTTGATTTGTGTAAAAACGTGCTCTTAATCCTTTCTTTTCATGTCTTATACCCAGGAAAGCACCCGAGGATGAAAAGAACACAAAACGGGCCTAAAACGAAGCAAATGGGCCTTTCCACGAAATCAACACGGCCTGGGCCAAGGACCACACGGCCGTGTCTCGACGAATATCTAGAACACGGCCTAATCCTGATTTACACGGCTGTGCCTCATTAAAAAAGTCCAAGCACGGCCTCCTCACCACCACACACGGTCGTGCCATTAGTAAATCCAAACACGGTCAGGTCTCGATTTGCAGGGGTGTGTGACATAACCGTGCCTCTGTCATTGGAAAGAGCAATTTCAGTCGGAAAAGGATACTTCGGGAGAAAAAATCGCATTCCAAGAGCCTATATATATCCCCTAAGTACCACCTTTGAAAGAGGGGCGAAAGCTAGGCCAAGGAGCCAATCCAAGAAGGTCAGAGTTAGGGAGTAACGCAAGGATAGCCAGTTTATTCATCCCACGAAGCCGGAATTATACTCATGATGGCGGAATTCTCCTTCAATCCCATTAGGGAGTTTTAGGATTTTTCTTATGTTTTGTTTTATCTTTTCTCTTGTGATGTTTTCTTTTTACATGATGAATAAATCCTTCAGATACCTGAAGAGGGAGGAAACCTAGACAAATTTTATTATTTGATTTTTAAGTTATATGATAAATTACTTAGTTTGTTCTTAATTATGTTGCTTAATCCAAATTTAATGTGCTTAGGTGGAGGAGGAATAGACCCTGCCTAAGAGTAGATCTAACATAATTAAGTGGAGTTGATCGGGCGCCTAGAGATAGGGTTACGAGATTTTGCCGAATTAGTGTGAAACCTAATATGGGAATCCATTGATCGATTTATCGCTTTCCTAGGGGTTATTATGTTTAACGAGAGTTCCACTAATTAACCTAGGATTAGACATTATTCACTTCGAGAGAGGGTTTAACATAGGTTAGGGAGTCTCACGGATCAAGCTAAGTAAAAGAAATCATATAATTTAAGGTTAGATAATAAGAGACAGGTGGATTCTTCCCGAAGGTATCATAAAAATCAACTGAGTCTTTTTCAAGTTATCCCCAAATTCATCTTTTTGTCTTTGTTTCCTTAGTTTAGTTGTTGTCAATTTAGTATAAAAGCAACCTTTATCTTAGTTAGGTTAAATAATAAAAAGAAAGTGAGTATTAATACTTTTAGTTCCTTTGGGTTCGATATCCGGTCTTGCCTAAGCTATACTACTGTTCGATAGGTACACTTGCCTTAATATCATTATCAGAGTTAGTCTCCAGGTTTGATCATTCTTTTATAAATATTTAAAACTCTGATTTTACAGCGATCAAGCTTTTGGCGCCGTTGCCGGGGAACTAAAATATTAAGAAAGCTCTATTTTTATTACTTTAGCCATTGTTTTATTCGCAATTTATTTCTTTTGTTTTATTAGGCTAAATTTTAATTTTTCTAATATTAATTTTTTATTTTTTATTTCTTTCTCTTTTCTAGGCACGTCTAGTTTATGACTAGAAGGAATCCGAGAGGACCTTTGGTATACGATAGTGATATCGAAGCAACCGCTCGTAGGAATCGCAGGGAAACCAGGCGAGCCCTAGATTACACAGAAAGAGAGGAAGAAAACAGATCCAATCCTACTGAAGGGGTGGACAAAAACAACCTACCACTACGCGATGTGGGAGATCACAATGCTCCCCGTACAATGTTTGATTATGCAAAACCGCATTTAATAGGAGCAGAATCTAGTATTGTTAGGCCCGCTATATCTGCTAACAATTTTGAATTAAAGCCTAACACAATACAAATGATTCAACAGTTTGTTCAATTTGATGGTTTGCAGGACGAAGATCCAAACATGCATATAGCTAATTTTTTGGAGTTCTGTGGTACCTTCAAAATAAATGGCATTTCTGATGATGCCATTCGTCTTTGATTATTCTCTTTTTCATTGAGAAATAAAGCCAAATAGTGGTTAAACTCGTTACAACGAGGGTCAATCACTACATGGGAGTAGATGACCGAAAAGTTTTTAATGAAATATTTTTCACCGGCCAAAACGACCAAATTACGTAATGATATCTCTTCCTTTCTGCGGATGGATTTAGAGACACTATACGACGCATGGGAGAGGTTCAAAGATCTCTTGAGGAGGTGTCCACACCATGGTTTACCCCTGTGGCTACAAGTCCAAACCTTCTACAACAGAGTAAACCCCTTAACGAGGCAACTGATAGATTCAGCCGCCGGTGGAACGCTGAACAATAAAACTCCTGAAGCATCCTACGAGTTCATTGAGGAGATGTCGATAAACAATTATCAGTGGTAAGCTTCGAGAACTAAACCAACGAAATCGGTAGGAGTTTTCAACGTCGACACCATGACCATGCTATCAACGCAGCTAGAGATGATGAATAAAAAGCTTGATAGTTTGTGTTCTTCACAGATACATCCAGTCATGCAGTGCGACGCTAGTCTGTGGTGAATCCTGAGTACCCACCCTACCAACCAGGAGCAGAAGATGAACAGATGAACTATATAGGTAATAATTCCCGATCTAATAATAATCCTTATAGTAACACCTGGAATCCAGGTTGGAGGAACCACCCAAATTTTTCATGGGGGGACAAGGCAATCAAGGAAATCAAAGGCAACAATCCCCCCAAAACTTCCGAAATCAGCCCCATCCACAAGACAAGAAGCCAACCATCGAGGAGCGCATCCAAGAAGCTGACAGAACAATCAAAAGCAAGGAAAGCTGAATTGATGAAATTACTAAGTCAGTCAAGGAAATCACTAAAGCAGTCGAACAACTTGCAAAATCAATGTCAGAACGACCGCAAGGACGTCTACCTAGTAACACAGAGATTAACCCTAAGGAGCAAATTCAAGCCATCACAATCCAGGGTAGCAAGGAGTTAGATACACCCAACCCGACTCCAGAAAGTAAGGTAGGCGAAGGTATAACAGAGGAAGTACAAGAAAAACCAAAGACGATAGTCAAAGAGTACAAACCTCGCATACCTTATCCAGCAGCATTAGACAGAGATGATTCAGAGGAGTAGTTTGGTAAGTTTCTTAAACTTTTAAAGAAATTACATATTAACTTACCTTTTCTTGAAGCTCTTTTCCAGATGCCAGACTCGAGGAAATTTTTAAGACAGCTTTTAACCAACAAACGTAAAATAGATGAAGAGCACCACGTGGAATTGAATGCAACATGCTCAGCAATGTTACAAAATAGACTACCACAGAAGCAAAAAGATACAGGGAGTTTTACAATTCCGTGTTCAATTGGTAGTTTAAATATTGATAATGCGTTAGCTGATTTAGGGGCAAGCATAAATGTTATGCCTTATGCATTGTTTAAGCGACTAGGTCTAGGGAAGCCAAAACAAACTAAGATGAGCATTCAATTAGCTGATAAAACTGTTAGAATTCCTAGGGGCATTATTGAAGATGTTCTCGTAAAAATTGATAAATTTGTTTTCCCAGTAGACTTTGTTGTTTTAGACATGGATGAGGATAATTCAATCCCCCTAATTTTAGGAAGACCTTTTCTAGCAACTGCCAAGACTAAAATTGATGTTGCCACAGGTGAGCTCATACTTTGTGTAGGTGACGACTCAATTAGTCTTCAAGCCCTCGACTCAGCTAGGTCATCAAAGAATCAAGGTGAGCAAGAAAATTCTTTTGTTAATCATTCAATTACACCTTCTTTTCAGGTACCTCCAAAAAAGGGAACGATTGAACCAGATCCTCAGTTCAGTGCCAACAAAGAAACAACTCACGAAGAAAAAAAGACCCAAATCGATGACCTAGATGAATGGAAAACGCACTTCAAGGAAAAAACTAGGATTACACAAGGAAAAATAGAAAACACAGGTCAAAGAAGAGCCGGATTCACACAACGTAAAACCGGAGGAACCACCAGAAGAGCTCGTGGGACATCCAATCACTATAAAATAGGAGACCAGGTTCTATTAGATGCAGCCGACCCACACATCACCACAACAAACCTGAAGGAAAAGAGAGAACTTCTTCTTAAGGTACACGATATCTTCCCACAAGGACTAGTCGAGGTAAGGAATCCAACATTTGGAACTTTCAAGGTAAACGTTTGTCGACTTCAATTTTGTCATAAAACTAAAACTATAGACATGAGGGAAGATATTCAAACTTTTAAACCTCCGTAAAATTTTCAAATATGAGGAAAGTCTAGCTTAAGACTATAACCGAGCGCTTCTCGAGAGGCAACCCAAGTACTAACCCTATTTTTTTTTGCATTATTTTACATTTTCTTTTCTCTTTTTCTTTTCCTTCTTAACTAACCAAAAGTGCAGAATGATAGATCAATGGCCTTACACACGGTCGTGTCTGTGGCCGTGTGGACCACCAAAAACCACCACCCTGACAGGGCAGCAGCCGTGCAGTCAGTCCAACCACCACCCCAACGTCACAGATCCAACCACTCTCGACACGGGCACCGACATATAAGGCATGGCTGTGGCACCAACCGTGTGAAGATATCGACTTTCATACCATAGACAAAACACGCCCATGCCATAAACCGTGTGAAATTACTGAGGTTACTGACTTATCGAGCACGGGTGAGACACGCCCATGTCAGACAACCGTGCCAACAAGAAAAACATCACGAGCACGGGCGTAGACGGATCAAGCACGGGCATAGGGTGACAACACCCTCTATAACACGGCCGTGCAAGGAGGCCGTGTAATTCGACAAACCCTGGGACCACGGCCGTGTCGGAGCAGAACATATGAACATCTATTTAAAGCCCTCACCTCTTCTCCTTTCCCCCATCTGATTTCATCCTTATTTTCTTTGTTTTCACTCTCCTCCATCTCAGATTCTCCACTTACTAAGGCTCTAAATCCTTGAGCAAGCCAACACCATGCCAAAGAAGCGTAAAAGGCCACATTCTGCAACGGAGAACGATCAACATGAGTTCATGCCGCCAGCTTCGTCTCAAAACTAAGCCAAGGATATATGAGACCAATTAGTTTTTATTTTTCATTTATTTTTCCTTTCATTCTCCTTCTCTTCAACAATCTTATGTTTAAATTAGTTTAACTTAGTTTAGTTTCTTAGTGTCAGGTTCTAAAGGCTCCTTTGGAATCACGCCACTTCCGCCACCACTAGCACCTCCGTCGCCTTAGAAGTCACACCCACCCCGCGAACCCCTACCAATAAGGATTCTCAAGCCCTTTTATCTCCTAGCCTTAGTCTATTTTCCTTCTTAGCCTGGCTACTTCTCAAAGCACTACCCAATTTCTTCATCTAGCGCAGGAACGCTATCCCAACTGACCATCACCGCCACCAAAGACACTCATTCGGGAAAACATCCACAAATCAGGGAGTAATTCTTCCTCCTTCTCTTTTAATTTATCTTTAAAATATCATTATCTATCTTTGTACATTGAGGGCAATGTACATCTTAAGTGTGGGGGGTGAATAGGTATTCTAAGAAAATGCCTAATTTGTCATTATTCTCAAACCCTGAGGATAAAAATGCCTAACTGTCTGCATTGTTCTCAAATCCCTAAATTTAATCTTGTTTTAAAGTAATTTTCTCATATTACTAATTAAGATGAAATTTCTAACGATTTGTGATTTTTATTGATATGTTTTGGAATAAGTCATAGTTAATTGTGCATTGATAATTAAATTTGAAGAATACTAGGGAATCAAGCATGATAAGTCTAATTTTCTGAAAATTAAAATTTTAGGTTGTCAACCGAAATTTGAATATTATCTTGAAATTTGAGATTTACAAGGTTGATGTCAATAACACCCATAATTTTTGTGAGAATTTGAGCCTTACAGAGCATACATTCTTTTTCATGCTCACTTCTTGATTATGAGTGTGTCGACTATGAATTGTTATTCTAGAACTTGCCTCGATTATACATGTCAAGACCACAGTTATGATTTGATATACCGAGATGATAAAGGCACTTAGGTTTTAACCCACTTACTCTACTAAATAGCCTACCCTTATAATTAACCCTTAGTGAACCTCGTTGAGCCTAACAACCATTTTTATTGACTTACCCGCTAATTTTAACCCAAAACCCTTTGTATTTGTTATCACCCTTTATTTTGACTACCCCTTAATCGAGATTTGATTTGAGCCAGTTATCTGAGTTTATTATTCTGGTAGTTAAATTTATCTTGTATTTAGTTTGTTCTAAAAATAAACAAAAAAATTCAAGTTTTCAATATTAGTAGTATGGAAAGTGAGCTTACACAATCAAAGATTATTTCCCAAACGAGAAAGCTCGTATTAGTAGGATTTTTATTATTTTTCAGTTGATGTAATTATTATCTTAGAAATTTTTAGGTAGGTAACTTATCAATTCAATCTCGATTCTAACCTTCTAATTTCAGCCTTTATCCACATCTTTAACCTTAGCCCCGTTACAACCCTAACAAAGACCTTTTGATCTGTTTATCATATCATTTTACAGTGGTGGAGATTTGATTTTTAGGCAAGCCTATGGGATTAACTTTTCATGTTCGACTTATGAGTGCTTAATTTTGACCCTTAAACACTTTTTGAGTGATTTGAGTGAATCTTTTGTGAGGATATCAATCTTTGTCGATTTTGAATTAAAAGTAATTATTTAGATAAAGGGAAACACCTATGTTTTTCGTGCTACAAATTTATGACTTATCTTGTTTGAATTTTTAGGAATCTTTGAGTTGAATTATCCATGTATAAATTATCTATGAATTAGGATAAGGCATTGTTGATAGAATTATGAATCATGGAAAGTTCGTTTTAATTGTAAGTTTAGAATTTTGCTTGAGGACAAGCAAAAGCTTAAGTGTGGGGGTATTTGATAAACCGTAAAAGTGACATATTTTAAGCCCACATTTAATATGCTTTTGGATGATTTATCCCTTAATTTATGTAAAAAGGTGCTCTTAATCCTTTTTTTTCATGTCTTATACCCAGGAAAGCACCCGAGGATGAAAAGAACACAAAACGGGCCTAAAATAAAGCAAATGGGCCTTTCCACAAAATTGGCACGGCCTGGGCCAAGGACCAAGCAGCCGTGTCTCGATGAATATCTAGAACACGGCCTAATCCCGATTTACACGGTCGTGCCTTATTAAAAAAGGCCGTGGACGACCTCCTCACCACCGCACACGGCCGTGCATTAGTAAAATCCGAACACGGTCAGGTCTCGATTTGCACGGGCGTGTGACATGGCCGTGCCTCTGTCACTGGAAAGAGCAATTTCAGTCGGAAAAGGATACTTCGAGAGAAAGAATCGCATTCCAAGAGCCTATATATATCCCCTAAGTACCACCTTTGAAAGGGGGGGAAAAGCTAGGCCAAGGAGCCAAGCCGAGAAGGTCAGAGTTAGGGAGTAATGCGAGGATAGCCGATTGATTCATCCCAAGAAGCCGGAATTATACTCAAGACGGCGGAATTCTCCTTCAATCCCATCAGCGAGTTTTAGGATTTTTCTTATGTTTTGTTTTATCTTTTCTCTTGTGATGTTTTCTTTTTACATTATGAACTAAATCCTTCATATACCTGAAGGGGGATGAAACCTAGACAGATTTTATTATTTGATTTTTATGTTATATGATAAATTACTTAGTTTGTTCTTAATTATGTTGCTTAATCCAAATTTAATATGCTTAGGTGGAGGAGGAAGAGACCCTGCCCAAGAGTAGACCTAACATATTTAAGCGGAGTTGATCGGGCGCCTAGAGATAGGGTTACGAGATTTTGTCAGATTAGGGTGAAACCTAATATAGGAATCTATTGATCGATTTACTGCTTTCCTAGGGGGTTATAAGCGAATGAGAGTTCCACTAATTAACCTAGGATTAGATGTTATTCGCTTCGAGAGAGGGTTTAACATAGGTTAGGGAGTCTCACGGATCAAGCTAAGTAAAAGAAATCATATAATTTAAGGTTAGATAATAAGAGAAGTCTAGGTGGATTCTTCCCGAAGGTATCATAAAAATCAACTGAGTCTTTTTCAAGTTATCCCCAAATTCATCTTTTTGTCTTTGTTTCAATAGTTTAGTTGTCGTCAATTTAGTATAAAAGCAACCTTTATCTTATTTAGGTTAAATAATAAAAAGAAAGTGAGTATTAATACTTTTAGTTCCTTTGGGTTCGATATCCGGTCCTGCCTAAGCTATATTACTGTTCGATAGGTACACTCGCCTTAATATCGTTGTCAGAGTTAATCTCCAGGTTTGATCATTCTTTTATAAATATTTCAAACTCTGATTTTACAGCGATCAAGTTCGAATCCCACCTATTGCAACTTTTGGGATTTAATTTTTTTTTGTGCTTATCATGTAATACATGGTAAGTGTCGGCCATGGCTCTAAGGAAGGAAAGGAAGACTTTCTATTGATGGAAAGAACACCAAGGAGGAGAGTTGTAACATCCTAAAATTGGGGTTATTTGTGATTGGATTATTTTGCTTATGATTGGATTGCTGTGATGTTATTCGTAGTATAATAGGACTTAATTATGGACTTTGAGTAGGCTCGAGTAGTAGAAAAATTTTAATTTTAAGCTTTAAAGGTAGGGAGCCTTAGTAAGTAGGGGTTACAAGTTTATATGAGGGAATATTAGACACTAATAAGGCCTTGGAAAAGTGGCAAGGAGATGCCACTTAGGAGCTGGAATTGACGCCACAAGGGGAGCAAGGGGAGCCTATGTTCGAGTCGCGGAATTTCCCATTTTGCTCTTGATTTTGGACAGCAAGAAAGAGAGAGAAGTGCTCAATTTAAACACTTCAGGATAATAAGGATATTATTATGATTTTAATTGGATTTTATTTGAATAATGTTAAAAGGGTGGCAAGGAGAAAAAGTAGGCATTTGATTTATTCAAATTCTTTTGAATAGTTTTAAATGGCCAAGAGTAATTCAAGGAAGTGGCCGAATTTTGAACTCCTTGGAGAGGAGTGGACGGCAAGGAGAATAGGTGAAGGGGGGAGGCCGAATTCTCTTAGTCACTCACTTGACAATTTCGGCTAGGCATTTTCCCATCTTTCAAAATCTTTTTCCTTCTCTTTTCATCTTTTATCAAAACCAAATTCACCATTAATTCCTTACCTCTCTTCTTTTGTTTTCAAAACTCTCTCTACCCTTTCATTGTCGAATCCCCATCCTCTTTTCCCCTTTTCTTTTCCTTCTCTATTGGCCGAATATCCTCTACTCTTGCTGCCGAAACTCTATCTCCTTTTCTCATTATTTTCTTTCTCTATTTAGCCGAATCTACTCCCTATCTTTGTGCCGAAAATTCTTTTCTTCCTATTAAACTCACCTTGGCCGAATACTAAGAGTAGCATAAGTCTCTTTGGGATTTCTTTGTCCAATCGATTGTGAAGGTAAGCAATAACCGAAACTTTCCTCCCATATTCTTCTGCTTTTGTCGACTTGGATGAATGGGAAAAGCCGAAATATGTTGGTGGCTAATCAGTGTTGAAACCGATTTCTATTTAGGAACTCCGGGATTTGCAAAGTAGTAGATCTGACTCTCCACTCTCTGTCAATCGGTTGGTAAGTGGTAAAGATCTATTTTAGTAAGTTATTTTTTTAGTAATCAAAAAGCCGAAGGCTATTAATTTGGATAAGTGCCGATTGTAGGGAAGTGAAGCAGATCCACTTATCGTGAGGTGGCTAGTGTTCAAGAGCGTATAGGTGAGGTTTCGGGTTCATGGGTTAACCCTTTGAAATTATTTGGTTTGGCCGAATAGCCCATGTCACTAACTCTGGTGTTTGGCCGAATATAGGCGCAAGGAAGTCTAGTGTGGCCGATTGATTCTTCGGGATTTAGAGCTATCGTTAGAAACAGGTGTGTACATACACGCCTTATAACTAATTAATGTGCTAAGTATTTCGTGTATGCTAAATCGGATTTGTGTAGATTCAGATTTAATACCATAAAGGTATATGCAAGGATTCAGGTAAGTCCTGGTTGTTATAAGCTTTCTTTATGATACTTATGGAAGCATGACATATTTGGTATATGTATGGCATATAAATATATGGCTGTTGATAAAACCAGTGTATGTTGTTAAATAAACATGTTGGCATAATTTTTATTAAATACATGTCATTGATTGATGTGGGTTAAACGAGTGGAGGGGGAAGTGATATCCGTGTCTTCGGACACTAGTGGTTTGGTACCACATTTCGTGACTACGGTCACCAGAGGTTTGGCACCTCATAGCGTCTTGTCCCAGTGGCTTAGCACCACAATGGGTTGGCCCCACAGTTGATATTATGGGATCGTTGCCAGTGATTTGGTATCACACGTGGGTTGGCCCCACAGATGGATTGTGTCTTCGGACACCAGAGGTTTGGCACCTCCAGTGATTTGGTATCACATTTGTGACTTTGAGTCACCAGTGGTTTGGCACCACCAGTGGTTTGGTACCACACAGGGTAGAGAAAGGTGTTTGGATGGCTAGGTTGGGTGCATGTTAAACTTAGTGCATGTTCACTTAGTTATAAATTGTGTATGATGTTGCATTAAACCGGGGGAAGGGTTACACATTGAGTCTTGGTGATTCACCTTCTCCTTTAATATTTTTCAGGTGACTCGTATATCGCGGATGAGGAGCCAGATGGACTCGAGGTGGCCATGCAGTGAAAATGTGGACTTAATGAACTTTGAATTATTTTATTTTACTGTTGGTTTATTTGTTCAAGTTGTAATAAGGCCTCCTAAGATTTTATTTTTATTATTTCACATGTTTTGGGATAATTTGTTTAAGCTATTTAATGACTTTAAAATGATTACACAAGTTTTCTTAAATTCAAACGTAAATGTTTTCTGTGCCATCGGGTACATCTAAAAGCGGTAACCATCTGACTTAATAAATTTTTAACAACTAAGTTAAGTATTGTTTTCTTCATACACCTCAATGGTTTTAAATAAGACAATATTCTATTTTAAGTGAACCGTTTTTACCAAAAACTTTAATCAGCTAAAAGAGATTTTTCAAAATATTTTCCTCTGTAACATACCGAATTCGGTCGTAATGTTTGGGCCGAGTTTGGGGTGTTACAAAATTGGTATCAGAGCCCAGTTCAAAGCTCGGCTGTGGGAGCCCAAGGCCCAAAATGTTTTGGTAGGCCTTTGTGAAAATGGTTTTTGTTTTTAGACAAACATGCAAATAGCCTCCCAGCACCAATCCGCCTGTAAGTACTTCTGGCTTCTGTATGAATTATTTTTTGTAGAAGGGTAGGTATGGAACGTAGATAGTCTATTAAGTGATTGAACCCTAGGACTAGATTACCCCAACAAAGTACATAAGACTTTAAGTGCCTAATTAAACAAACCTACGACCAAGTCGCGAGTTAGGGTGTGTGTAAACCACATGCGCATGTTCAGGATTGGATCAGGAAGAGCACGGTACTTAAGCAGCCCTAGTGACTCACCTCCTCTTCGCAGAATCCTACAGTGCGTAGCTTTGGTTCACCCTAACCAAGAGGACTCTGGCCATAAAGCTAAACACAATAAATAAAACCCGAAAGGGATTAGCCATGTTTCATGAAAAACTCTAGTTTTAAAATTATTAAAAATATCCCTTTAAATAGTAGAAAAAACGTATTTTTGGAAAATTTTCAAAATATTTTCAATTTACCAAAATTACCAAAATACCCCTAGTGGCAAAATTACGAAAATGCCCTTGGTTTCTAAAATTACCGTATTACCCCGATTTTTATAAAATTTTCTTACTTTGCAATAGTACCCAAAAATCTTGTATTTCAAAATAATACCCTGACTTTTGAAATTTACAAAATTACCTTGATTGACAAAATTACCAAAATACCCTTGGTTTCTAAAATTTTGCCGTATCTTTAATTTGAGAAATTTTCGAAAGTACCCTCCAGTTTTGCGAAATTACAAAATGTCCTGAATTATTAAAGTTTTAAAATTTTTTTGGTTTATTACGAAAAATATCTTTGTAGGAAAATGACGAAAAATACCTCAGGATAGAAAACGGGCAGAAATGTCAGAAGAGTGAATGTGTATGAAAGGAATTAGGGAATGGATGTGCTTTTCTGTGTGAACTAGGATAGAGGACTTAAAACTTTGATTGATCGAAAGAATCTCTATTAAACTCTCTTCATAAAAATTCTTCGCGAATAACCAAGTGAAACAAGTACTAATCCATAAAATTTCTTAATCAGATTAAAGTGCAATAGTTAGAATGAGCTCTAGAGGACGTGGCCATTGTGGACGCGGTAGGGGCAGGATGACCGTGTCAGAACCCGTTAGGTCGTGTCAGGGGTCGAAAAATGAGGTACCACCACCACCACCACCCTCAACTTTTGGAGCTGAGGAGCAGGATCAGACAGGAGGTGAGGCGGTATCGCAAGCTGTGTTGCGAGTCCTTGAGATGGTGGCTGGGGCAACTGGAGGTATGGGAGCTCAGAAACCTGTACCCGAGCGACTCTGATCCAACGGAGCGGAGGTGCTTCGGGGTGTATCGGGAGTGGCACCCAGTGTGGCGGAATATTGGTTAGAATCAACTGAGAGGATCATGGATGATCTCGATCTGACGAATGAGGAGAAGCTGAAAGGAGCGGTGTCGCTTCTAAAGGATGAGTCATATCAGTGGTGGCTTACGGTTCGGGATGGTGCTACGGCAGATGACCTTACTTGGGAGTATTTCAAAGCAGCTTATCAGAAAAAGTATGTGGGCACCAGCTACACTGATGCGCAGAGGAAAGCTTTTCTGGGGTTGGTACAAGGAAATAAGTCTGTATCGGAGTATGAAATAGAATTCTTGAGGCTGAGCCGCTATGCTCGAGGAATTGTGTCAACAGAGCATGATCGTTGTGTCCGCTTTGAAGACGGACTTAGGGATGAGTTAAGGTTCTTGATTGCTCCACGCGCAGAGCGTGAGTTTCTTTGTTCGTGGAAAAGGCTAAGGTAGCCAGAAGGGGTCAAGGAGTCCGTGAGGCAGAACTATGATAGGAACAAGCAGAAAAGGAGCTTTGGGTCGTCTGGATCGGGTAATAATGCACAGAAGAGGGCTAGGCAGAGTAGGCCGAATCAGGCAGGAAGGTCCATGGCTACTAATCAGAGACCAGCTCAGTGTAATCGCTGTGGGAAATCACATTGGGGAGGATGTTGGACCGGGGAAAGAGGATGCTTTGAATGTGGATCTTTGGATCACCGTGTAAGGGATTGTCCTCGGAAGTTAGCTAAGAATCAGTTTGAGGGTTAGAACCGTGCTCAGGTTAGAAATGAAGGACCACCACAGAGGGGTCGTGGTAATGGTAGAGGAGGCAATGGTTCTAGTCGTGATCGCGGAATTTCGGGCAGAGGTGCAGGCAACACAGAAGCAAGGCAGCCTAATTTAGTCTACGCAACGAGGCGTTGAGAGGAGGGCAACGCACCGGACGTCATAACCGGTACGTTCCTAATTTTTGGTCTTCTATATGTTGCATTAATTGATGTGGGATCGACGCATTCATACGTTGCTAGTAGCGTGGTAGAGGCTATGAACCTAGACTTTGAGACTACTTCTAGGGAGATGATAGTAATTAGCCCTCTAGGTCACTCTGTAGTTGTAAACAAGCTATATAGAGATGTACCCCTAGAACTCCAAGGGGTAGTGTTTGTGGCTGATCTGATGGAACTGCCGTTTGGGGAGTTCGATCTGATTCTTGGAATGGACTGGTTGGTTAAGTATCAGGCAAGGTTGGATTGCGCTGCTAAGCGCATGGCTCTAAAGATGGCTGAGGGTGATGAAGTGGTCATGATAGGTAATAGAAGAGATTACGTATCCAACGTGGTGTCAGCGTTGAAGGCAGAGAAGATGGTTAGGAAGGGCTGTGAAGCATATGTGGTTCATATATGTGCCTTGGAGGCTAAGAAGTTAGCAGTTGAGAAGGTCCGAACAGTAGGGGAATTCGCTGATGTGTTTCCAGAAGAACTTCCGGGTCTGCCTCCAGATCGGGAAGTTGAATTTGGTATAGACTTGTTACCGGAGCGCACACGTGTCTATAGCATCATCTTGAATGGCACCAAAGGAATTGGTGGAGCTGAAGGCTCAAGTTCAGGAGCTGTTGGATCGAGGGTTTATCCGACCAAGTATATCTCCGTGGGGAGCACCTGTGCTGTTTGTCAAGAAGAAAGACTGGTCAATACGGATGTGTATCGACTACCGTCAGCTAAACAAGTTAACGATCAAGAACAAGTATCCGTTGCCCCGGATTGATGACTTGTTTGACCAACTGAAGGGTGCATCAGTTTTCTCGAAGATAGATCTTAGGTCGGGTTATCATCAACTTAAAGTGAAGGAGGTTGATGTTCACAAGACAACATTCTGTACTCGGTATGGGCATTACGAGTTTCTAGTGATGCCATTTGGGTTGACCAATGCACCAGCGGCATTCATAGACTTAATGAATAGGATGTTTCAGCAGTACTTAGATCAATTTGTCGTGGTGTTTATAGACGACATATTGGTTTACTCAAAGATGGAGGAGGAGCATGACAGGCATTTGCGAATAGTTCTACAAGTACTGAGAGAGAAGCAGTTATATGCCAAATTCAGTAAGTACGAATTTTAGCTTAGGGAGGTGGCTTTCTTAAGTCACGTAGTATCAGCTGAAGGGATTAGAGTGGACCCTCGCAAGGTTGAAGTGGTGTTGGAATGGAAACCGCCTAGGTCAATGGCAAAAATTCAAAGTTTTCTGGGTCTGGCAGGATACTATCGAAGATTCGTGGAAGGATTCTCTTTAATCGCAGCACCGTTGACTAATTTATTAAGGAAAGGAGTTCCATTTGTGTGGTCGGAGAAGCAGCAGGAAAGTTTTGACAAGCTAAGGAAGATTCTGACGGAAGCTCCAGTTCTGGTACAGCCTGAGGTAGGGAAGTTGTTTACGGTTTATTGTGATGCATCCCATACTGGTTTGGGATGTGTGTTGATGCAAGAAGGGAAGGTAGTGGCTTATGCATCCCGTCAGCTAAGGCCGCATGAGGTTAACTATCCGACTCACGACTTGGAGTTAGCGGCAGTAGTCTTCGCTTTAAAAATATGGAGGCATTACTTGTATGGGGAGAAGTCGATAGTCTACACAGATCACAAAAGTTTGAGGTATCTCTTGACGCGGAAGGATTTGAATTTGAGGCAGCACCGATGGATTGAACTGTTGAAGGACTACGACTGTTCGATTGAGTACCATCCAGGTAAGGCTATCGTAGTGGCTGACGCGTTCAGCCGGAAAGTGGTGACGAACTTAAGAGCGATGTTTGCTCACATCAGTTTGTATGACGATGGAAGTCTCTTGGCAGAATTGCAAGTTAAGCCAACTTGGATCGAGGAGATTAAGGAAAAACAATTAGTTGATGACAGTTTGAATGCGCGGAGATTTCAAGTCCAAGATGGTGGTTTGGAAGGGTATAGTTTGTGTGGTGATGGTGTATTATGTTTTCAAGGGCGAGCTTGTATGCCCAAAGATGTGGAATTGAGGCAAAGAATTCTTCAAGATGCACATAGCAGCCCATACGCTATGCATCCTGGAGGTAGCAAGATGTATGGAGATTTGCGGAAACAGTTTTGGTGGCTGTGGTCAAGCGAGAGGTAATCGCGAGTTTGTGGGAAGGTGTCTGACATGTCAGTAGGTAAAGGCTGAACATCAGTTGCCATCAGGGTTACTTCAACCGGTGAAGATTCCTCAGTGGAAATGGGAAAAGATTACCATGGACTTTGTCAGCGGGCTACCCCTCACACCTAGCAAAAAGGACTCGGTTTGGGTAATTGTGGATCGACTAACCAAGTCAGCTTATTTTATACCGGTAAGAGTAGATTATTCTCTTCAGAAGCTAGCTAAGCTGTATGTGTCGGAAATAGTAAGATTGCATGGAGTGCCAGTATCAATTATCTCGGATAGGGATCCGAGGTTCACGTCAAGGTTCTGGAAAGCATTGCATCAGGCTTTGGGTACACGATTGGATTTCAGTACAGCATTCCATCCATAGTCTGATGGGCAGTTGGAAAGGGTCATACAGATTTTAGAAGATATGCTGAGAGGGTGTGTTTTGGATTTCTGTGGAAGTTGGGAAGAGTATCTACCGTTGGCAGAATTCGCTTATAACAATAGTTATCAAGCGAGTATTCAAATGGCACCATATGAAGCACTGTATGGACGAAAATGTCGTACTCCTACGTGTTGGATGGAGTTGGGTGAACGACAAATTTTGGGTCCAGTGTTGGTAACAGAAACGGAAGATAAAGTTAAGGCGATTCGCGCTCGTCTTAAGGAAGCGTCAGATAGGCAGAAATCTTATGCTGATCTTAAGTGTAAGGAAATGGAATATGCAGTAGGAGATAAAGTTTTTCTGAAGGTGTCGCCTTGGCAAAAGGTATTAAGATTTGGGCGAAAAGGGAAGCTAAGCCCAAGGTTCATCGGCCCATATACAGTAGTGAAGCGAGTGGGACCGGTAGCTTATTATCGAGCGAGCCTGCGGCAGAGTTGGGTCAGATTAATGACGTCTTCCATGTGTCAATGCTTAGGCGATATCGGTCAGATCCATCACACGTTGTGCCAGTGTCAGAGATTGAGGTAAACTCGAACTTATCTTTCGAGGAGGAACCAGTCCAGATCTTAGATCGAGATGTCAAGGTTTTACGTAGGAAATCAGTACCTTTGGTAAAAGTGCTATGGCGAAACCATGGTGCAGAAGAAGCTACGTGGGAACCCGAGGCGTGATGCGCAAGCAATACCCCATCTCTTTCGATCGGGTAATTTGAGGTGAAATTATTTTTAAGGGGTAGAAGCGTAACATCCTAAAATTGGGGTTATTTGTGATTGGATTATTTTGCTTATGACTGGATTGCTGTGATGTTATTCGTAGTATAATAGGACTTAATTATGGACTTTGAGTAGGCTCGAGTTGTAGAAAAATTTTAATTTTAAGCTTTAAAGGTAGGGAGCCTTAGTAAGTAGGGGTTACAAGTTTATATGAGAGAATATTAGACACTAATAAGGCCTTGGAAAAGTGGCAAGGGGATGCCACTTAGGAGCTGGAATTGACGCCACAAGGGGAGCAAGGGAGCCTATGTTCGAAGTCATGAATTTCCCTTTTTGCTCTTGATTTTGGACGGCAAGAAAGAGAGAGAAGTGCTCAATTTAAACACTTCAGGATAATAAGGATATTATTATGATTTTAATTGGATTTTATTTGAATAATGTTAAAAGGGTGGCAAGGAGAAAAAGTAGGCATTTGATTTATTCAAATTCTTTTGAATAATTTTAAACTATTGGCCAAGAGTAATTCAAGGAAGTGGCAGAATTTTGAACTCCTTGGAGAGGAGTGGACGGCAATGAGAATAGGTGAAGGGGGGGAGGCCGAATTCTCTTAGTCACTCACTTGACAATTTCGGCTAGGCATTTTCCCATCTTTCAAAATCTTTTGCCTTCTCTTTTCATCTTTTATCAAAACCAAATTCACCATTAATTCCTTACCTCTCTTCTTTTGTTTTCAAAACTCTCTCTACCCTTTCATTGTCGAATCCCCATCCTCTTTTCCCCTTTTCTTTTCCTTCTCTATTGGCCGAATATCCTCTACTCTTGCTGAAACTCTATCTCCTTTTCTCATTATTTTCTTTCTCTATTTGTTGAATCTACTCCTATCTTTGTGCCGAAAATTCTTTTCTTCCTATTAAACTCACCTTGGCCGAATACTAAGAGTAGCATAAGTCTCTTCGGGATTTCTTTGTCCAATCGATTGTGAAGGTAAGTAATAGCCGAAACTTTCCTCCCATATTCTTCTGCTTTTGTTGACTTGGATGAATGGGAAAAGCTGAAATATGTTGGTGGCTAATCAGTGTTGAAACCGATTTCTATTTAGGAACTCCGGGATTTGCAAAGCAGTAGATCTGACTCTCCAGTCTCTGTCAATCGGTTGGTAAGTGGTAAAGATTTATTTTAGTAAGTTATTCTTTTAGTAATCAAAAAGCCGAAGGCTATTAATTTGGATAAGTGCCAATTGTAGGGAAGTGAAGCAGATCCACTTATCGTGAGGTGGCTAGTGTTCAAGAGGCGTATAGGTGAGGTTTCGGGTTCATGGGTTAACCCTTTGAAATTATTTGGTTTGGCCGAATAGCCCCTGTCACTAACTCTGGTGTTTGGCCGAATATAGGGGCAAGGAAGTCTAGTGTGGCCGATTGATTCTTCGGGATTTAGAGCTATCGTTAGAAACAGGTGTGTACGTACACACCTTATAACTAATTAATGTGCTAAGTATTTCGTGTATGCTAAATCGGATTTGTGTAGATTCAGATTTAATACCATAAAGGTATAAGCAAGGATTCAGGTAAGTCCTGGTTGTTATAAGCTTTCTTTATGATGCTTATGGAAGCATGACATATTTGGTATATGTATGGCATATAAATATATGGCTGTTGATAAAACCAGTGTATGTTGTTAAATAGACATGTTGGCATGATTTCTGTTAAATGCATGTCATTGATTGATGTGGGTTAAACGAGTGGAGGGGGAAGTGATATCCGTGTCTTCGTACACCAGTGGTTTGGTACCACATTTCGTGACTACGGTCACCAAAGGTTTGGCACCTCATAGCGTCTTGTCCCAGTGGCTTAGCACCACAGTGGGTTGGCCCCACAGTTGATATTATGGGATCCTCGCCAGTGATTCGGTATCACATGTGGGTTGGCCCCACAGATGGATTGTGTCTTCAGACACCAGAGGTTTGGCACCTCCAGTGATTTGGTATCACATTTGTGACTTTGAGTCACCAGTGGTTTGGCACCACCAGTGGTTTGGTACCACACGGGGTAGAGAAAGGTGTTTGGATGGCTAGGTTGGGTGCATGTTAAACTTAGTGCATGTTGACTTAGTTATAAATTGTGTATGATGTTGCATTAAACCGGGGGAAGGGTTACACATTGAGTCTTGGTGATTCACCTTCTCCTTTAATATTTTTTAGGTGACTCGTAGATCGCGGATGAGGAGCCGGATGGACTCGAGGTGGCCATGCAGTGAAAATGTGGACTTAATGAACTTTGAATTATTTTATTTTATTGTTGGTTTATTTGTTCAAGCTGTAATAAGGCCTCCTAAGATTTTATTTTTATTATTTCACATGTTTTGGGATAATTTGTTTAAGCTATTTAATGACATTAAAATGATTACACAAGTTTTCTTAAATTCAAACGTAAATGTTTTCTTTGCCATCGGGTACATCTGAAAGCGGTAACCATCTGACTTAATAATTTTTTAACAACTAAGTTAAGTATTGTTTTCTTCATACACCTCAATTCGGTCGTAACATACCGAAATATTCTGTTTTAAGTGAACCATTTTTACCAAAAACTTGAATCAGCTAAAAGAGATTTTTCAAAATATTTTCCTCTGTAACATACCGAATTCGGTCGTAATGTTTGGGCCGGGTTTGGGGTGTTACAAGAGTAAGGAGGAGATCAAGGGAAAAATAAGGAAAGAAGTAAAGGAAAAAGATAAGGGGGGAGGGGGAAACATGTTGGCCGAATTTTTGGAAGGAGCTTGGGGAAAGAATTTTGGTCAACACTCATCTTTTTTGTAAAGGTGATACAAGGTTTTGGTAGGGAGAAAAGGGGAGCCGAAATTCTTTTGGCTTTTTTGCAAGTTTGTGCATGAAAGGCTTTCATTTTCTTTTTAACATTTTGGTGTTATCTTTTTCAATCTTTTCCCTTTGATTGCTGAATTTTCTTAGGCACTTTGAGAAGTTTTTGTTCCATTTGAAAGTTCTTTTCTTTTGACCATTTGGTACTTTATTTGTTTCTTTCTCTCTTGCCTAAAACCTTGACCTTAAGGGATATTTTCTCTTCTTTTTCTCATCTTTTCATAGTTTGCTTTTCTTTTCTTTTCTTTCTCACCATTCTCCAATTTTCCTCTTTTTCATTAGTCAATAATACTTGATGGTCGAATCTTCCTTGTCCTTTTCTCTCTAAATAGCCGAACCTTATAGCAGTTAATCTCTTCTTCACTTTCTTGTGTGTTGGACACTCTCTTCTATGATCGAATCAGGTAAGTGATCTCTTTCTCTTCTTTTCATTTTCTTTTCTCCATGGCCGAATATGTACCCCTTATCACTGGATGGTTCTTCAAACCGAAACGTCACTCTCTCCTACTCCCTCATATCCTGATCATCTCCATTTTGTAGTGTTCTTGTGGGTTGGCCGAATATCACAACCTTGCCGACTCATCTTTAGCTTTAAGTCGAATTGGTGGGAGTGAGATCTATCATCAAGGTAAAGAGTTTCTTCATGATTCATTTTGATATCTCTCATTGCTTGGTTATTCCGTTAAAACAGATCGATAGTTATGTTTAATCATTTATTCTAGGGACTAAACCACTCGTTTTTCTCTACTAGTTGGTCCTTCGGAAGTAGTGGTAAGCCAAAACCCTCTCCTTAGACTTTCTCTCGTCGTAGTATTATTCTGACCAAGACTTTTTCAATGGAGGCAAGTGGTAGCGATTTGAAAGGAAAATCGATAGGAGGACAAAAAGGGAATGGACTTGCAATCTCTACTCCCAAGTTCAAACATAGGGCGGTATCGACAGTTCGGGATTTTCCACCCAGTTGTGGACCATCTTCTGGTGCGAGTAAGCAAATCGTGGTCGTCCACGATACTAAGGGTAAGCATTACTTTAGATCGTTTGATTTAGATTTGGATTAAGACACTCTCTTTTGTCAGTTAATCGAGTGTTATGATGATTTAGGTACCGGCGATCAAGAAGGTTTAGTTCTTACCATAATCAGGTGTGTAATCTCACACTGAAATCCCGTAGATTCATGATTCTCTATTAAGTTGGAAAATAGATCGCTGTCGCTTACAAAACCTAATAACTGTAATATGGTATGAATCGAGTAATTTGCTTAAACAAAAGTATTTGTAAAGATCTGTCAAAATCGATAATAATTTGCTAAATTACGAAAATGCCCTGTGGGCCGATTTACGAAAATGCCCTTGTGGGCCGATTTACCAAAATGCCCCTATGGGCCGAACTGCTAGAATATCTTAGTGGGCCGAATTACCAAAGTGCTTTAATGGGCCAATTCACCAAAATATTTCTATAGGTTAATGGTTATTATGTATGTGGATATATATTATTATTATGATGCATTTTTACATATTGCATGGGATGGGATAAATTGTATGTAGAGCAGTGTAGCCTGGTGGCATTGCCACAATTTGTTGATTGTTGTGCTTAATTATGATTTCGGTGGCTTGACCACCAAAATATTATACTTTAGTAGCTTGGCTGCAAATTGGTCTGAGCGGCGGGGTGGGTTGACTTGATCCCCACAGGTGTGATTGGCTGGTCGGGGGTGTGATGGATGGATAGGTTGGGTTGCATACTTTTCATTTATATACTACTATGTAAATGGGCTTAGGCCCCACAATTATGCTTTGCGGGTTCAGGCCCAGTGGATGATGGTAAGGGGATTATACACTGAGTTCTTGTAACTCATCCCTTTTTTCTTAATCCTTGCAGGTAATGCTCAGTGACGAGGACTTGGGGCCATGGATGACTCGGCGGAGGCCATACTTTGGAAATAATGTTTTCGAATATTAGTAAACTTCTTTTCTGTTTATTTCGTTACTTTTACTATTTTGGGTTTTAAAGTTGTAATAAGGCCTCTGGGATATTTTTATTTTGCTTTATGTTTAGTCGTACTTATTATCTTCTTGAATTATTTTAAATGGGGATTTTCCAAAATCATAAATAACGGTTTTCCAAAAGTGATTAATAAAAGGATTTTATAATATATATAAATAATTTAACTTGGATTCTCTTTTGAATTATCAACGTTATTTTCAAAAGTCATGTTTTTTTTTAAGGATCAATAGTTCGATTTTTGATTAATCAAACAACCTCTCGAAATTAGTAGTATTTTATCGAATATTTATAAACCAAACATGTTTTTCTTAACTATAACCAAATAACACTTACTTTAGAAAGATTCACTCTTTATTTATACATTTTCTTCATGTGACATGTCAGATCCGGTCATACCGCATGGGCCGGGTTTGGGGTGTTTCATTTTATGGTATTAAAGCCCGGTGGCAAAACTCAGCTGTAGTTTGGGTTCAAAAATATTTTCCAAAACTGTTTGAATTTTAATTTATAAATGCATGTTTTAGAGGAAGTATGGCACCACGGGTATCTGGCACCAAGTCAGTAAGTTTTTGTTTTCATTTTATTGTGATATGACTGTGGTAAGAAAACTCCATAAAATAGAAATACTCTATAACTATTAGCTTTAGGAGTTGAAACTATAGAGATGGAGACTTTAGGATACGTTTTGTGAAAACAACTTTACTTCCTATTCTCCATAAAATATTGTTTAATAAACATAGAAATAGCATACTGATTCATAAGACTCTTAATCGGATTAAATCGACTTACCAAACATGACCGTTAGAGGATATGGACGTGGTAGACATGGACATGGTAGAGGCCGAGGTGCTACAGTTGTATCTGAGGCATCGAGACATATGCCTAAAATGACGCACCTACGTCACCAGTGATTGAAGCTGGGTTACATGATCGAACGAGAGAGGACGACGCTATATCCCAAGCGATGTTGCGGATACTGGAAAGGGTTGCTGGGGTAAGAACTGGGTCGGCAGCTCGTGGGTCGATATCAGAGCGACTCAGATCGAATGGGGCTGAAGTTTTTAGGGGTATTTCGGGTGTAGCCCCAAGTGTAGCGGAGTACTAGCTTAAGGAGGTGGAGTGGATTATGGACAATCTGGATTGCAAAGCTGAGCAGAAACTGAAAGGGGTTGTGTCGTTGCTGAGAGACGAGGTGTATCAGTGGTGGCTTACTATTCGGGAAGGCACTCAAGCTGATCGTATTACCTGGGAATTCTTTAAGACAACATTCCAGGGAAAATATGTCGGGACTAGCTACGTGGGTGCCCGAAGGAAGGAATTCCTGAATCTGGTCCAAGGAGGTAAATTTGTGGCAGCATACGAGGCAGAGTTTCTGCGTCTGAGTCGGTATGCCGGGGAATAGTGCCAACTGATCATGAACGCTGTGTGCATTTTGAGGATGGATTGCGTGATAAGTTACGGGTACTGATAGCCCCACAGAAGGAGAGGAATTTTGCTACACTGATAGAAAAAGCTAAAATTGCAGAGGTAGTTAAGCACTCAGAACGACAAAATTGAAACAAGGATAGGGGCAGGAACAAGAGAGACTCTGGGTATTCAGGTCCTGCTAGAAGTTTTCAAAAAGGCCCGTGGAGTGAGGGCGGTTCGAGTGGGTGCTCCAGTGCTACTACCAATCGATTCTGACCTTGCGTTGGATCGTGGGAAACTTCACTCGGATGAATGCTGGAAGAGAACCGGTGATTGTTTCAGATGTGGTTCCAAGGACCATCGATTTAGTGATTACCCTCGAGGGCCTGCTCAGACTCAGGTAGTTCGTAATAGATTTGTGCAGCCAGCAAGAGGCGTTCAACAGCCGTCGAGAGGCTGTGGGCCAGGTCGAGGTGGTAATGGTGTTGGACAAGGTCAGGGTGCACCGAGTAGACGTACCGGTAACAGAGGTAACATGGAGGTGAGACAGCCAAGGTTGGTCTATGTGGTCAGACATCGAGAGGATGGCAATGCACCGGATGTCATAACTGGTACGTTCTTCATATCTGATATACCTTTTACCGTTTTGATAGACATTGGATCCACCCATTCGTATGTTGCATGTGCTGTGTCTGGAACTTTGAATATTAGATCTGAGATTACTACTAGAGAAACAACTGTGATTAGCCCTTTAGGACAGTCGGTGGTAGTAAATAAGTTGTTTAGGGATGTGCCCTTAGAAGTTCAGGGGGTAGTATTTTTGGCGAACTTGATGGAACTGCTGTTCGGGGAGTTTGAACTTATATTGGGCATGGACTGGTTGGTTAAACATCGTGCGAACTTGCACTGTGTTGCAAAGTGGATGATACTAAGAACTTCGGAGGATAAGGAAGTGATGATGATAGGTGAAAGAAGAAATTATCTATCTAATGTGGTATCTGCTTTAAAGGCAGAAAGATTGGTACGAAAGGGGTGTGAAACGTTCTTAGCCTTTATTAGTGCTTTGGATGCCAAAGAGTTGTCAGTAGAGAGTGTTAGAACGGTGAAAGAGTTTTCAGATGTCTTTCCCGAGGAGCTTCCAGGATTACCTCCGGATCGGGAGGTGGAATTTGGTATTGAGCTATTGCCAGGAACGGCTCCGGTGTCCATTGCCCAGAATGGCGCCGAAGGAGCTCGTGGAACTTAAAGCTCAGATTCAAGAGTTGTTGGGTCGTGGATTTATTTGACCAAGTGTGTCACCATGGGGAGCGCCGGTTTTGTTCGTTAAGAAAAAGGATGGGTCGATGCGTATGTGCATCGATTATAGGCAATTGAATAAGTTGACGATCAAGAACGAGTACCCGTTACGAAGGATTGATGATCTGTTTGATCAGCTGCAAGGAGCTTCGATTTTCTTGAAGATAGACTTGAGATTGGGTTATCACCAGCTAAAGGTCAAGGATGCGGATATTCACAAGACTGCATTCTGAACTCGTTATGGGCATTACGAGTTCTTGGTGATGCCATTCGGGTTGACAAACGCACCAGCTACATTTATGGACATGATGAACCGAGTCTTTCAACCCTATCTAGATCGATTTGTGGTGGTGTTCATAGATGACATCTTAGTGTACTCAAAGACTGAAGAGGAGTATGATTTAGATTTACAGGTAGTATTGTAGATATTAAGGGAGAAGCAATTGTATGCCAAATTCAGTAAGTGTGAATTTTGGCTAAGGAAAGTGACCTTTTTGGGGCATGTTGTGTCTGCAGAGGGAATTAGAGTTGATCCTCGAAAGATTGAGGCTGTATTGGTTTGGAAGCCACCGAAGTTAGTGGCAAAAATCCAAAGTTTTCTAGGTTTGGCTGGGTATTACAGGTGATTCGTAAAGGGGTTTTCGTTGATTGCTGCACCCCTAACTAAGCTGTTGTGTAAGGGAGTACCGTTTGTATGGTCTGATAAACAGCAAGAGAGCTTCGAGAAATTGAAGAAGATTCTGACAGAAGTGCCAGTATTGATTCAGCCTGAGGCTGGTAAGGAATTTATTATTTATTGTGATGCGTCACACACAGGCTTGGGATGTGTTCATGCAAGGGGAAAAGTGGTGGCTTATGCATCTCGTCAATTAAGGCTGCATAAGATAAACTATCCCACACATGATTTGGAGTTAACTGCAGTGGTATTTGCTCTGAAGATATGGAGACACTATCTGTACAGGGAGAAATCGATAATCTACACGGGCCATAAGAGTCTGAAGTACCTCCTTACCCAGAAGGAGTTGAACTTAAGACAGCAGAGGTGGATAGAATTGTTGAAAGATTATGACTGCTCAATCGAGTATCACCTAGGTAAAGCTAACGTAGTGGCAGATGCGTTGAGTCGTAAGGTGATATCGAATTTGAGAGTGATGTTTGCTCATCTCAGCCTTTATGAAGATGGTAGCTTGTTAGCTGAACTTCAAGTGAAGCTTGCATAGGTAAGTCAAATTAAGGAAAAGTAGTTGTTAGATGAAAGGTTGGGTTCACGACTTCAGCAAGTGGAAGGTGGTGAGATAACGGATTTTTGATTAAATAATGATGGAGTATTGTGTTTCCACGGAAGAGTTTGTATGCCTAGGGATTCAAAATTGAGACATGATTCTGCGTGAGGCGCATAGAAGCCCATATGCTATGCACGTCAGGGGAAATAAGATGTACCGAGACCTCCGTGAGCAGTATTGGTGGCTAGGGTAGAAATGAGAGGTTACTGATTTCGTAAGCAAGTGCTTGACATGTCAGCAGGTGAAGGCGGAACATCAATTGCCTTCAGGGTTGCTACAACCGGTGAAAATTCCACTATGGAAATGGGAAAGGATAATGATGGATTTTGTTAGTGGGTTACCCTTAATGCCTACTAAGAAAGATTCACTATGGGGTTATAGTGGATCGGTTAACGAAGTCTACTCATTTCCTACCTGTTCGTACGGATTATATGTTGTAGAAATTGGCCAAGTTGTATATAGCAGAAGTCGTGAGGTTGCATGGGGTACTAGTGTCTATCATATCATACAGGGATCCTAGGTTTACATCATGGTTTTGGAAGGCTTTACATGAAGCTTTGGGTACAAGACTAAATTTCAGCACGGCATTTCACCCGCAGACAGATGGTCTGTCGGAGAGAGTAATCCAGATTCTAGAAGACATGTTAAGGGGCTGTGTGATCGACTTCAGGGGTAGTTGGGAAGATTTTTTTACCATTGGCAGAGTTCGCATACAACAACAGCTATCAATCCAGCATCTAGATGACACCCTACGAGGCGTTGTATGGTCGTAGGTGTCGTACTCCTACTTGCTAGACTGAGCTGGGGGAGAGACAGTTATTGGGTCCTGAGTTGCTCTCAGAGACAGAGGAAAAAGTTAATGTAATTCGGGCTCGGTTAAAAGAAGCTTCGGATAGGCAGAAATTATACGCGGATCTAAAACATAAGGATATAGAATTTGCGGTGGGAGATCAAGTCTTTTTGAAGGTTTCACCTTGGAAGAAGATCTTCAGATTTGGATAGAAGGGTAAGTTGAGCCTTAGACTTATCGAACCTTATAGTGTATTGATAAGTGTTGGGCCAGTGGCTTATCAGCTTGAGTTACCTCCGGAGTTAAGTCAGATACATAGTGTATTCCATGTCTCGATGTTAAGGCGGTATCATTCGGATCCGTCTCATGTTGTGCCAGTGGAGGAAATCGAAATAAGACCTGACTTTCTTTTGAAGAAGAGCCAGTGCTGATTTTAGATCAGGATATTAGGATGCTGAGAAAGAAGTCGGTTCCATTAGTCCACTTATTATGGTGTAATCACAGGTCAGAGGAAGCTGCATGAGAGCCAGAGGACACGATTCGGCAACAATACCCTCATCTCTTTTAATCAGGTAAATTTTGAGGCCGAAATTTCTTTAAGGGGGTAGAATTGTAACATCCTGAAATTCGAGAATTTATGTTTTACAATATACCATGCGATATGCTAGTTAAGAATGTTAATTTTGCATGTTTAGGGGTCCTAAGAAGGCTTGGGGTTGAGTTGGACCTTAGCAAAAAATTTTTGTTTAAGCACTTTAAGGACAAAAGGTTAGTGGCATCAAGACTTAAAAGAATAAGTGTGTATTCTGCTAGTACAAGTGGAGCTAGTAGCAAGTGGTGTGGTGTCACATGAAGGAGCTTAAGGGGTGGAGTTCGAATCCCACCTATTGCAACTTTTGGGATTTTTTTTTGTGCTAATCATGTAATACATGGTAAGTGTCGGCCATGGCTCTAAGCAAGGAAATGAAGACTTTCCATTGATGGAAAGAACACCAAGGAGGAGAGTAAGGAGGAGATCAAGGGAAAAATAAGGAAAGAAGTAAAGGAAAGAGATAAGGGGGGAAGGGGAAACATGTTGGCCGAATTTTTAGAAGGAGCTTGGGGAAAGAATTTTGGTCAACACTCATCTTTTTTGTAAAGGTGATACACGGTTTTGGTAGGGAGAAAAGGGGAGCCGAAATTCTTTTGGCCTTTTTGCAAGTTTGTGCATGAAAGGCTTTCATTTTCTTTTTAACATTTTGGTGTTATCTTTTTCAATCTTTTCCCTTTGATTGCTGAATTTTCTTAGGCACTTTGAGAAGTTTTTGTTCCATTTGAAAGTTCTTTTCTTTTGAACATTTGGTACGTTATTTTTTTCTTTTTCTCTTGCCTAAAACCGTGACCTTAAGGGATATTTTCTCTTTTTTTTCTCATCTTTTCATAGTTTGCTTTTCTTTTCTTTTCTTTCTCACCATTCTCCAATTTTCCTCTTTTTCATTAGTCAATAATACTTGATGGTCGAATCTTTCTTGTCTTTTTCTCTCTAAATAGCCGAAACTTATAGCACTTAATCTCTTCTTCACTTTCTTTTGTGTGTTGGACACTCTCTTCTATGATCGAATCGGGTAAGTGATCTCTTTCTCTTCTTTTCATTCTTTTCTCTATGGCAGAATATGTACCCCTTATCATTGGATGGTTCTTTAAACCGAAACGTCACTCTCTCCTACTCCCTCATATCGTGATCATTTCCATTTTGTAGTGTTCTTGTGGGTTGGCCGAATATCACAACCTTACCGACTCATCTTTAGCTTTAAGTCGAATCGGTTGGAGTCGGATCTATCATCAAGGTAAAGAGTTTCTTCATGATTCATTTCGATATCTCTAATTGCTTAGTTATTCCGTTAGAACGGATCGATGGTTATGTTTAATCATTTATTCTAGTGACTAAACCACTCGTTTTTCTCTGCTAGTTGGTCCTTCGGAAGTAGTGGTAAGCCAAAACCCTCTCTTTAGACTTTCTCTCGTCGTAGTATTATTCTGACCGAGACTTTTTCAATGGAAGCAAGCGGTAGCGATTTGAAAGGAAAATTGATAGGAGGAAAAAAAGGGAGTGGACTTGCAATCTCTACTCCCAAGTTCAAACGTAGAGCGGTATCGACAGTTCGGGATTTTCCACCCAATTGTGGACCAGCTTCTGGTGCGAGTAAGCAAATCGTGGTCGTCCACGATACTAAGGGTAATCCAAAACCCTCTCCTTAGACTTTCTCTCGTCGTAGTATTATTCTGACCGAGACTTTTTCAATGGAAGCAAGTGGTAGCGATTTGAAAGGAAAATTGATAGGAGGACAAAAAGGGAGTGGACTTGCAATCTTTACTCCCAAGTTCAAACGTAGGGCGGTATCGGCAGTTCAGGATTTTCCACCCAATTGTGGACCAGCTTCTGGTGCGAGTAGGCAATTCGTGGTCGTTCAAGATACTAAGGGTAAGCATTACTTTAGATCGTTTGATTTAGATTTGGATTAAGACACTCTCTTTTGTTAGTTAATCGAGTGTTATGATGATTTAGGTGCCGGCGATCAAGAAGGCTTAGTTCTTACCATAATCAGGTGTGTAATCTCACACTGAAATCCCGTAGATTCATGATTCTCTATTAAGTTGGAAAATAGATCGCTGTCGCTTATAAAACCTAATAACTGTAATATGGTATGAATCGAGTAATTTGCTTAAACAACACTATTTATAAAGATCTATCAAAATCGGTAATAATTTGCTAAATTACGAAAATGCCCCTATGGGCCGATTTACCAAAATGCCCCTATCGGCCGAATTGCTAGAATATCTTAGTGGGTCAAATTACCAAAGTGCTTTAACAGGCTAATTCACCGAAATATTTCAATAGATTAATGGTTATTATGTATGTGGATATATATTATTATTATGATGCATTTTTACATATTGCATGGGATGGGATAAATTGTATGGAGAGCAGTGTAGCCTGGTGGCATTGCCACAATTTGTTGATTATTATGCTTAATTATGATTTCGGTGGCTTGACCACAAAAATATTATACTTTAGCAGCTTGGCTGCAAATTGGTGTGAGCGGCGAGGTGGGTTGACTTGATCCCTACAGGTGTGATTGGCTGGTCGGGGGTGTGATGGATGGATGGGTTGGGTTGCATACTCTTCATTTATATACTACTATGTAAATGGGCTTAGGCCCATGATTATGCTTTGCGGGTTCAGGCCCAGTGGATGACGGTAAGGGGATTATACACTGAGTTCTTGTAACTCATCCTTCTTTTCTTAATCCTTGCAGGTAATGCTCAGTGACGAGGACTTGGGGCCATGGATGACTCGGCGGAGGCCATACTTTGGAAATAATGTTTTCGAATATTAGTAAATTTCTTTTCCGTTTATTTCGTTACTTTTACTATTTTGGGTTTTAAAGTTGTAATAAGGCCTCTGGGATATTTTTATTTTGCTTTATGTTTAGTCGTACTTATTATCTTCTTGAATTATTTTAAATGGGGATTTTCCAAAATCACAAATAACGGTTTTCCAAAAGTGATTAACAAAAGGATTTTATAATATATATATATATATAATTTAACTTGGATTCTCTTTCGAATTATCAACGTTATTTTCAAAAGTCATGTTTTTTTTAAGGATCACTAGTTTGATTTTCGATTCATCAAACAACCTCTCTAAATTAGTAGTATTTTATCGAATATTTATAAACCAAACATGTTTTTCTTAACTATAACCAAATAACGCTTACTTTAGAAAGATTCACTCTTTATTTATACGTTTTCTTCATGTGACATGTCAGATCTGGGCATACCGCATGGGCCGGGTTTGGGGTGTTAAAGTACATGGTACCAAAATGGACATGGAATGTTTATAGGATTGTGTAACACCCCTAACCCGTATCCGTCACCGGACTAGGGTTACGAGATGTTACCGATCATACAATTGCTTATATGAATATTTATTAGTATAAATACCTATATCGATTTCATTGATATATTGGGAACATTTCATACGATAAAATAAACTTTACACACAATTATCCCTATCAAAGTTTGAAACATTTTGAACATCTAAAATAAATTAAATAGATAAAATGCACTTATACCACTAAAATTACCTAAATTTTAGTCGATCATTTTATGCATCCATATTAAGTCATTAATGCGGCTTTCATTCCTAAGTTTATATCAACTTTGCATGTATTGTATAATTACACAAACTAATGACAAACATTTGAGAATGTAAAAAAAAAAAATTCCATACTATAGCTATTTGGCTATCACAACTCAACTGCATAATTTCGTAACTTTACAAAAATCAACGAATCAATATAATCATGCATATTTGCATATCAATCATAATACAAACATTTATAAATATATATAACATAACATATAAGAATTCATCCATACGTCATGATCGAATACCCAGTCACATATATCCATTAATATTACCTAGCTAACTTAAACTTTTAACCACCTATTACTAAGGTTGATTTAACCCATATGGCAACATCATAAATACTCATTATATGCATGCAAATATATATTAATTTATTTAAATGACATTTATATATATATACGATCTCATACAAAATATCAAGATCGAACCAATAAAATAAGGTACACATAAATTATATGTATTTTACCTACAGCAAAGACCTTATTTAACGTAAAGTACATAACATTTAAACACTCAAATGTCCTCAAAATATATATACTATTTGTCATCAATCAGACTTAGTGAACATTCAATCTCGTATGCATAAACCGAATAGGAACATGGCAATATTCATATTTCAGCACACGCAATACCTAACACGAGTTCATGCATACATGGCACATAATTATAAAGCTGAGTGGATGAAGATCGAGTTTAACACAACTAATTTCTAAGGATAATGATAAACCATAAAAGTAACATATTTTAATCCCACATTTAGTATGCTTTTGGATGATTTATCCCTTAATTTATATAAAAAGGTGCTCTTAATCCTTTCTTTTCATGTCTTATACTCAAGAAAGCACCCGAGGATAAAAAGAACGAGAAACGGGCCTAAAACGGACCAAAATGGGCCAAAAAGGAAATCGACATGGCCTGGACTTAAGCCCACACGGCCCTACCACGTCAATCTACTAGAACATGACCTGATCTCGATTCACACGGTCATGCCTCATTAAAGAAGTCCAAGCACGGCCTGACCACGATCCACATGGGCATGTGCCATGGTCGTGTCCCTGTCGTGGCAAAGAGCAATTTCATTCGGATTTGGATACTTAGGGGCGAAGAACATATTTCGAAAGCCTATATAAACCCCCTAAGTGTTACCAGAAGGAAGGCGGTTAGCTAGGCCAAGGAGCTTAGCCGAAAAGGCCAGATTTGTGGAGAATCACTCGAAGATAGGCAGTTGATCCATCTCAAGAAGCTAGAATTCTACTCAAGACGGCGAATCTCTCCTTCAATTCCTTCAGGGAATTTTAGGGATTTCTTATGTTTTGTTTTAACTTTTCTTCTGAGATGTTTTCTTTTATAATTATGAACTAAACCCTTCAGATACCTGAAGGGGATGAAAACTAAGACGAATCTTGTTATCTTTTGCTGAACAATATGATAAATATTTGATTTGTTCTTAATTATGTGTGTTTAATTCTTGTATTAATATTTCCTGGATATTGATTCAAGTACGATGTGCTTAGGTGGTGGAGCAAAAGTCCCTGCCTATTCATAGATCTAGCATAATTACAGCGGAGTTGTTCGCGCGCTAGAGATAGGGTGTGAAACTTTTTGCGGATTAGGGTGAAACCTAATATGGGAATCCATAGATCGAGTTAATGCGATTCTAGGGGTTTTAATTAGAAAGAGATTTCAATTAATCAACCTAGGGTTAGTCGTTATTCGCTTTGAGAGAGGGTCTAATGTACATTAGGGAGTCCTACGGATCAAGTCAAATGAATAAATCGTCTGGTTCAGTGTTAGATAACAAGTGAAGTATAGGTGGATTCTTCCTGAGGGTATCGTCTTAATCAATTGGTTTTTCTCCCAAGTTATTTTTCCCAAATTCATTCTTTTTGTCTTTGCTTCTTTAGTTTAGTTGATAGTTAAATTTAGGTTAGAAAAACATTCATTTAATTCTTAGGCTAAATAATAGAAAGAAAGTTAGTATTAGTACTTTTGGTTCCTTTGGGATTCGATATTCCGGTCTTGCCTAAACTATACTACTGTTCGATAGGTGCGCTTGCCTTAAAATCGTTGTCAGAGTTAGTTTCTAGGTTTGATCATTCTCATTATAATTTTTACAGCTCTGATGTTGACCGATCAAGTTTTTGGCACCGTTGCCGGGGAACTAAAATATTAAGAAAGCTCTATTTTTATTGCTTTAGCCATTTTTTATTATTATTTGATAAACCGTAAAAGTAACATATTTTAATCCCACATTTAGTATGCTTTTGGATGATTTATCCCTTCATTTATGTAAAAAGGTTCTCTTAATCTTTCTTTCCATGTCTTATACCCAAGAAAGCACCCGAGGGTGAAAAGAACGAGAAACGGGCCCAAAACAGAGTAAATGGGCCATATAATGAAATTGACACGGCCTGGACCAAAGCCCACACGGCCGTGCCATGCCAATCATCTAGAACATAGCCCGACCCCCGATTCGTAGGGCCGTGTCTCATTAAGAAATCTGAACACGGCTTGAAGTCGAGTCACACGGGCGTGTGACATGGCCGTGCCCGTGTCGTGGCAAAGAGAAATTTCATTTGGATTTGGATGCTTAAGGAGAAAGAAACGTATTTCAAGAGCCTATATAAACCCCCTAGGTACCAGTTGAGGGGGGAGTTCAGCGAGGCCAAGGGGCCAAGCCGAAAAGGTTCGATTTGTGGAATACACTCGAAGATAGCCAGTTGATCCATCCCAAGAAGCGGAAGTCATACTCAAGACAGCGGATTTCTCCTTCAATTCCTTCATGAGTTTTAGGGATTTCTTATGTTTTGTTTTATATTTTCTCTTGTGAAGTTTTCTTTATTCATTATGAACTAAACCCCTCAGATACCTAAAGGGGATGAAACCTAGATGAATCTTGTTATTTGATTTCTGAATTATATGATAAATACTTAGTTTGTTCTTAATTATGCATGCTTAATCCATATTTGATGTGCTTAGATGGAGGAGGAATAGACCCTGCCTAAGAGTAGATCTAGAATAGTTAAGTGGAGTTGATCGCACGCCTAGAGATAGGGTGACGAGATTTTGCCAGATTAGGGTGAAACCTAATATGGGAGTCTATAGATCGATTTACTGCTATTCTAAGGGGTTATTATAAGAGAACGAGAGTTCCACTAATTAACCTAAGATTAGACGTTATTCGCCTCGAGAAAGGGTTTAATATACGTTAGGGAGTCTTACGGATCAAACTAAGTAAAGAAATCATATAGTTTAGGGTTTCATAACGAGTGAAGTCTAGGTGGATTCTTCCTGAAGGTATCGTCTTGATCAACTGAGTTTTTCCTAAAGTTATTTTCTCAATTCGCTCTTTTTTGTCTTGTGTCTTTAGCTTAGCAGTTCGTTAAATTAGATTAGATAACAACTTCATTAGTTTTAGGCTAAATAATAAAAAGAAAGTTAGTATTAGTACTTTTAGTCCCTGTGGGTTTGACAATCCGGTCTTGCCTTAACTATACTACTGTTCGATAGGTACACTTACCTTTAATTGTTATCAGAGTTAGTTTCTAGGTTCAATCATTCTTTTATAAATTTTAAAGCTTTGATCACAGCGATCAAGTTTTTGGCGCCGTTGCCGGGGATCTAAATTATTAAGAAAACTCTATTTTTATTACTTTAGCCAATATTTTTATTTTCCGCAATTTATTTTTTTTAGGTTAAATTTTAATTTTGCTAATTTTTCTTTCTTTCTTTTCTTTTCAAGTACTTCTAGTTTATGACTAGAAGGAACCCGAGAGGACCTTTAGTATACGATAGCGATATTGAAGCTACCGCTCGAAGGAATCGCCGAGAAATTAGGCGAGCCATAAACTATACAGAAAGAGAGGAAGAAGACAGATCCAATCCTACTGAAGGGATGGACGAGATTAACCTACCACCACACGAAGTGGAGGAACGCAATGCTCCACGCACCATGTTTAATTATGCTAAACCGCATTTAATAAGAGCAGAATCGAGTATTTTTAGGCCCGCTATAGCTGCTAATAATTTTGAATTAAAGTCTAACACGATACAGATGATTCAACAGTTTGTTCAATTTGATGGTTTGCAGGACGAAGACCCAAATACTCAAATAGCTAATTTCTTAGAGTTCTGTGATACCTTCAAAATAAATGGCATTTCTGATGATGCCATACATCTTCGGTTATTCCCTTTTTCATTGACAAATAAAGCCAAACAGTGGTTAAACTCGTTACAACGAGGGTCAATCACTACATGGGATCAAATGACCAAAAAGTTTTTAATGAAATATTTCCCACCGGCCAAAACGACCAAATTACGGAATGATATCTCTTCATTTGTGCAGATGGATTTAGAAACGTTATACGATGCATGGGAGAGATACAAGGATCTCTTGAGGAGATGTCCACACCATGGCTTACCTTTGTGGCTTCAAGTCCAAACTTTTTACAATAGTGTGAACCCTTCAATGGGACAACTAATTATTTCAGCCACCGGTGGAACTTTGAATAATAAAACTCCTGAAGCAGCCTACGAGTTCATTGAAGAAATGTCACTGAATCACTATCAGTGGTAAGTTACAAGGACAAAACCAACAAAATCAGTCGGAGTTTACAATCTAGATGCAGTAACCATGCTATCAAACCAGGTAGAATTGATGAATAAAAAGATTGATAGTTTGTGTTCTTCGCAGGTCCATCCAGTAATGCAGTGTGATGCAAGTGGAACTGTGGTGAATCCTGAGTACCCACCTTACCGACCGGGAGCAGAGAGCGAACAAATGAACTATATAGGTAATAATTTCAGATCCAATAATAACCCTTATCGTAATACTTACAATCCAGGTTGGAGGAACCACCCAAATTTTTTGTGGGGAGGTCAAGGAAATCAAGGAACTCAAAGGCAACAACCTCCTCAAAACTTCCAAAATTAGCCATATCCGCAAAAGAAGAAACCAACCCTCAAAGAGATGCTGACAAAATTCTCGGCAGACACAGAAAAATGTTTCTAAGAAACTGAGAGAACAATTAAAAGCAACGAGAGCCGAATAGGGGCAATTACTAAGTCAGTCAAGAAAGTCACTAATGCAGTCGAACAACTCGCAAAGCTAATGTCAGAACGACCACAAGGACTTCTACCAAGCAACACTTAGATTAATCCAAAAGAGCAAATTCAAGCCATAACAGTTCAGGAAAAAGTAGAGTTAGACGAGCCCAACCCAATGCAAGAAAACAAAGTTGAAGAAGGTAAAAAAGAGGTAACGCAAGAAAAGCCAAAACTAGTAATCAAGGAGTACCAACCTCGCATACCTTATCCCGAAGCATTAAAAAGAGACGATTCAGAGGAATAGTTTGGTAAGTTTCTTTAACTTCTAAAGAAACTACATATTAACTTACCTCTTCTCGAAGCTCTTTTTCAGATGCCAAACTCGAGGAAATTTTTAAGACAGCGCTTGACTAACAAACGCTGAGCACCACGTGGAACTAAATGCAACGTGCTCGGCAATGTTACAAAATAGACTACCACAGAAGCTAAAAGATCCATGGAGTTTTACAATTCCATGTTTAATTGGTAGTTTAAATATTGATAATGCGTTAGCAGATTTAGGGGGCAAGTATAAATGTCATGCCTTATACATTGTTTAAATGACTAGGTCTAGGGAAGCCCAAACAAACTAGGATGAGTATTCAATTAGCTGATAAAACTGTTAGAATTCCTAGGGGCATTATCGAAGATGTTCTTGTTAAAATAGATGAATTTGTTTTCCCGGTAGATTTTGTTGTCTTAGACATGGATAAGGACAATTCGATCCCTTTAATTTTAGGAAGACCTTTTCTAGCAACTGTCAAAACTAAAATTGATGTTGCCACAGGCAAGCTCATACTTAGTGTAGGTGACGACTCAATCAGTCTTCAAGCCCTCGACTCAGTCAGAACATCAAGTAACAAAGGTGAGAAAAAAAATTCTTCTGATAACCATTCGATTACACCTTCTTTTTAGGAACCACCGAAAAAGGGCACGATTGAACCTGATCCTCAGTTCAGTACCAATGAAGAAATACCTCATGAGGAGCAAGGAATTCAAATCGATGACTTAGACGAGTGGAAAATGCATTTCAAGGAGAAACTAGGGATACACAAGGAAGAACCAGAACCACACAAAGTAAAGCCGAAGGAGTCACCAGAAGAGCTCATAAGAACATCAAACCACATCAAAATAGGAGACCAGGTACAGTTAGACAAAACAGATCCACACATTACCACAGCAGACCTGAACATGAACGAAGTAATTCCTCTCGAGGTACAAAATATCTTCCCACAAGGAGTAGTCGAGGTAAGCAATTCAACATTCGACACTTTTAAGGTAAACGCTTCTCAACTTAAACTTTATCGAGAAAATAAAACTATAAGCATGAGGGAAGATATTCAAACCTTTAAACCTCCATAATTTTCTTTTCGAGGAAAGTCTAGCTTAAGACTATAAACGAGCACTTCTCGGGAGGCAACTCGAGCACTAACACGGTCTTGATCAACTAAGTTTTTCCTAAGGTTATTTTCTCAATTCGCTCTTTTTTGTCTTGTGTCTTTAGCTTAGTAGTTCGTTAAATTAGATTAGATAACAACTTCATTAGTTTTAGGCTAAATAATAAAAAGAAAGTTAGTATTAGTACTTTTATCCCTGTGGGTTCGAAAATCCGGTCTTGCCTTAACTATACTACTGTTCGATAGGTACACTTGCCGTTAATCGTTGTTAGAGTTAGTTTCTAGGTTCGATCATTCTTTTATAAATTTTAAAGTTCGTATCACAATGATCATTATTGCAATTTATTTTCATTATTATTTTATTTTATTTTTACTTTGCTAAGTTTTCCTTTATTTACTTTTAACAGGTAATTTTAGTCTATAGAGAAGATGGCACTGAATAATTATCAGTGGCAAGTCATGAGGACAATTCCTACTAAAGCAGCCAGTGCCTTCAACCTCGACGTGTTTACCAGGTTATCTACCCAGCTAGAGATGATGAATAAAAAGATTGATGGTTTGTGTAGTCTTTCGCAGGTACACCTAGTAATGCAATATGACTCGAATCTAGGAGGCGTGGCGAATCCTGAGTACCCACCCTATGGATATGGCATGGAGAACGAACAAGTCCACTATATGGGTAACTATTCTAGACCTCAAAATAATTTTTATAATGACACTTATAATGCAGGTTGGAGGTACCATCCCAATTTCTCGTGGGATGATCAAAGTAGCCAAAGACAGGAACTTCCTCCAAATTTTCAACAACCACCTCACCAACAAGAAGATAAGTTGAACCTTGAAGAGATGCTGGCAAAATTCATAGCAAACACAGAAGCACGCTGCCAAAATATAGAAATGAAACAAGAAGCATCAATTCAAGGGATCGAGGATCAGTTAGGTTAGCCTGCTAAGCTGATCTTAGAACAATCACAAGAAAGCTTGCCAAGCAACACCGAAACTAACCCAAAAGAGCAAATTCAAGCCGTACAAGCTCATAACAGTGAAAGGTTAGTGGAATCTGATCTAAGAAAATAACCTGTGGTAGGTGAAGGTAAGGTTGAAGTAAGCCAGGATTTACCAAACCCGATAAATACAGAGTACCAAGCTCGTGTGTCATACACCAGTGCGATAAAGGAAGACTACATGAGGAACAACTCGGTAAGTCTCTTGAACTTTCAAAGAAATTTCATATTAACTTACCGTTTCTTGAAGCTCTTCTGTAGATGCCAGATCCTAGACCTCATGTCAGTAAAGAAGAAATTCATGAGGAACGAAGGTTTTGGATCGATGAACTAGACGAATGGAAGACGCACTTCAAGGAGAGCCTAAAAACACACGAAGCAAAAACAAGGCAACTCCACGACAAACATAATGATGGGACAACTCAGCTTAAGATAGGAGATCAGGTACTCAAAATCTTCCCAGATGGAACAGTCGAGGTAACTAGTCCTAAAAACAGCACCATTAAGGTAAACACTACTCGACTTAAACTCCATATCTATAGCCGAATTGATCGCGTGAGAAAGGATTTTCACCTCCTCAAACCACCATGACCATACGACTAAGAGGTAAGCCTAGCTTAAGACTTTAAACGAGCACTTCTCAGGAGGCAACCCGAGCACTAACCCCACTAATTTTACATTTTTTATTTTCTTATTTTTTATTTTTATTTTTCCTTTTAGCACCTAACCATAAAATAACCAAAGTGCAGATTTCCATACCACACGGTCGTGGCCGTGGCCATGTGGGCACCCCAGAAAGGAACACGAGCGTGGAATGGATCTCTATTCAAACCTCATTCTTCCTTTCCTTTTCCCAATATTGTTCTTCTTTCATTATTCACTTTTATTTTTATTTTTTATTTTTTATTTTTTACTTTCTTCTTATTCTTCATGCTATTTAGATTTAGCTTAGGATACAATAAAATCATACTGGCTACTTCGAGGATTCAATTTCAAACGCTTCAATGCGCTACCCTACAATCACCTCCAATGTATTTTCCACCTCCTCCAAGGATCTCATCCATAATTCAGGAAGTTTCACTTCTCTCCCTATCTTATGATTTTATGATTATTTTGATATTATCTATCTTTGTACATTGAGGGCAATGTACATCTTAAGTGTGGGGGGTGAATAGTTATTTCGAGAAAATGCCTAACTTTCTGCATTATTCTCAAATCCCTGAATTTAGTCTTGTTCTTAAGTAATTTCCTCATATTACTAATTAGGATGAAATTTCTGATGATTTATGATTTTATTATTGACATGTTTTAAGAGTAAGTCATAGTTAATTGTGCATTGATGATTAAATTTGAAGAATACTAGAGAATCAAGCATGATAAGTCTATTTCTCAAAAATTAAAATTTTTAGGTTGTCTACCTGAACCTGAATGTTATCCTGAAATTATAAATTTACGAGGTTGATATCAAAACACCCATAATTTTTGTGAGATTTTGAGCCTTATAGAGCATATATTCTTTTTCTTGCTCACTTTTTTTATTATGAGTGTGTCAACATTAAACTGTTAATTCTAGAACTTGCTTCGATTATACATGTTGAGACCACAGTTATAATTTGATATACAGAGATGATAAAGGCACCTAGGTTTTAACCCACTTACTCCACTAAAAAGCCTACCTTCATAATTAACCCTTAGTGAACCCCGTTCATCCTAACAACCTTTTTATTGATTCACCCTCTAATATTAACCCAAAACCCTTTGTTTTTGTTATCACCTTTCCTTTTTGACTACCCTTATATCGAGATTTGATTTGATCTGTTGCCTAGCTATGATCTTTATTCATTCCTTATTATGTGATATTTGACTTGTTCTTAAAAAAAATCGAAGTATATTCAGTATTAGTGTTATGAAAAGTGAGCTTATTCAGTTAGAGCCTAAATTATCAAAAGAAAAAGCTCGTATTATTAAATTTTCAATTGATGTAATTATTTTAGATCAGTTTATTTTTCTAGATAGGTAACTTGTCAACTCAATCTCGATTTTAACCGTCTAATTCAGCCTTTATCCACGCCTTTAACCCTAGCCCCGTTACAACCATGTAAAGACCTTTTAATCTGTTTGTCATCTCATTTTATAGTGGTGGAGATTTGATTTTCAGGCAAGCCTATGGGATTAACTTTTCATGTTTGACTTATTGAGTGCCTAATTTTGAACCTTAAACACTTTGAGTGATTTGAGTGAATCTTTTATGAGGATGTCAATCCTTGTCGGTTTTGAATTAAAGGTAATTATTTAGATAAGGGGAGACACCTATGTTTTTGTGCTACAAATATATGACTTATATTGTTTGAATCTTTATGACTCTTTGAGTTAAATTATCCATGTATAAATTATCTATGAATTATGATGAGACATTGTTGATAGGAATTATGAATCCTGAAAAGTTCATTTTAATTGTAAGTTGAGAATTTTGCTTGAGGACAAGCAAAAGCTTAACTGTGGGGGTATTTGATAAACCATAAAAGTAACATATTTTAATCCCACATTTAGTATGCTTTTGGATGATTTATCCCTTGATTTATATAAAAAGGTGCTCTTAATCCTTTCTTTTCATGTATTATACTCAAGAAAGCACCCGAGGATGAAAAGAACGAGAAATGGGCCTAAAATGGACCAAAATGGGCCAAAAAGGAAATCGACACGGCCTGGGCTTAAGCTCACACGACCATGCCATGTCAATCTACTAGAACACGGCCTGGTCTCGATTCATACTACCGTGCCTCATTAAAGAAGTCCGAGCACGGCTTGACCACGATCCACATGGGCATGTGCCATGGCCATGTCCCTGTCGTGGCAAAGAGCAATTTCATTCAAATTTGGATACTTAGGGGCGAAGAAACATATTTCGAAAGCCTATATAAGCCCCCTAAGTGTTACCAGAAGGAAGGCAGTTAGCTAGGCCAAGGAGCCGAGCCGAAAAGGCCAGATTTGTGGAGAATCACTTGAAGATAGCCAGTTGATCCATCTCAAGAAGCCGAAATTCTACTCAAGACGGCGGATCTCTCCTTCAATTCCTTCAGGGAGTTTTAGGGATTTCTTATGTTTTGTTTTATCTTTTCTTCTGAGATGTTTTCTTTTATAATTATGAACTAAACCTTTCAGACACCTGAAGGGGATGAAACCTAAGACGAATCTTGTTATCGTTTGCTGAAATATATGATAAATATTTGATTTGTTCTTAATTATGTGTGCTTAATTCTTGTATTAATATTTTTGAGATATTGATTCAAGCATGATGTGCTTAGGTAGTGGAGCAAAAGCCCCTGCCTATTCATAGATCTAGCATAATTACAGCGGAGTTGTTCGCGCGCCTAGAGATGGGGTGACAAAACTTTACCGGATTAGGGTGAAACCTAATATGGGAATCCATAGATCGAGTTAATGCGATTCTAGGGGTTTTAATTAGAAAGAGATTTCAATTAATCGACATAGGGTTAGTCATTATTTGGTTCGAAAGAGGGTCTAATGTACATTAGGGAGTTCTACGGATCAAGTCAAATGAATAAATCGAGTAGTTCAGAGTTAGATAACAAGTGAAGTCTAGGTGGATTCTTCCTGAGGGTATCGTTCTAATCAATTGGTTTTTCTTCCAAGTTATTTTTCCCAAATTGATTCTTTTTGTCTTTGCGTCTTTAGTTTAGCTGATAGTTAAATTTAGGTTAGATAAACATTCATTTAATTCTTAGGCTAAATAATAGAAAGAAAGTTAGTATTAGTACTTTTGGTTCCTTTGGGATTCGATATTCTGGTCTTGCCTAAACTATACTACTGTTCGATAGGTGCGCCTGCCTTAAAATTGTTGTCAAAGTTAGTTTCTAGGTTTGATCATTGTCATTAAAAATTTTAAAGCTCTAATTTCGACCGATCAGATAACTGCTAAGCCATTTTCGCATGGCTTTATACACAACCCAAAATTAAACATTGCCAAAACATACTTTAGCTTATACATGCCATAATTTCTAATTTAACTTATAAAAGTACCCAAAGTAGTGGATAGTGTGATAAACTTCGCAGACAATCCCCGAGCTTGTTACTTGATTTTTCCAAAATCTATAAAACAGAAAAAATATTCACACGATAAGCTATTTTAGCTTACTCAGCTATAAGTAAATAAATAACCCAATGATATTGTAACATCCCGAAATTAGGCCTAGTAGGATTGGGCCCAATGGGCCTTTGGAGAACAAGAGAATGTTTTTAGTGCAAGTTGGATTTATTAGGTGAGTGATTTTGGAAGGTTAGAGGGCTTCTATGAAGTCCCGGGATCAAACTTTACTTTAGGAGAATTTCGATTTTAGGTGATGGGAGTTGGTAGGTAGGCTTTAAGAATAAAATGTGGAGAAAAATGACACAAGTGTAGTGTGTGGTGTAGTGGCAAAGTGACGCCACATAAGAGGCAAGGGGATGACGCCACAAGGAAGGAAGGAGGTCCAAGGTTCAAGTTTTGGCTCTTGCATTTTGGTTTTCTTTTTACATAGACCTTGGAATTTGGCTATAGATTTATATTTAGTTGTGCATGTTTTAAGACACAAGAGGAGCTTGTGGCCAAATGGTTAGAGGCGTGGATTATGCTACAAGGGGGCCTGGGTTCGAATCTCATGGAAAGCAAGGGAGTATTTATTTTGCGAATTGGACGGCAAGAGTTTCAGTTGGATTTAAACTCTGCTATCGGAGGGATCCCACATCGGAAAGATATAAAGAAGGAAGGTGAGGAGCTAGCTATATATGGAGCATTCTATGATGGGAGGAAGTACACCTTTGAGGGCGTTGGGGCACAGGAGTGGTCGGAGCGCGGATTAACACCAGATTCCTATCAGGTGTGTAATTCTCTACTCTAGCTGTAAAACGGCAAATGCTGAAATACCGGTCACACGGCGATAGTAGCCACACGGGCGTGCGAGCGCACGTGTGAGGGCTTCGACGCGATAGTTGAGGCCGGCAGTAGTGTTCTTGTAGGTTGTGGCTGCTTGGGCCACGATGGGCCTGTGGGCCCATATGAGTAAATTGTATGATGGTGTAGTACATAGTGAACTAGAATAGGTGTATCTTATATACGTGGCTACATTTGTGTTAGGTGGGCCACACGAGCGTGTGGGCCTGAATGGGCCGAAATTAGGTTTTAGGCCCAATAGTCCGGTACAACTAGAAATGGTAGCTGAGTCGCTCAGGCCGACATTAGGTCTTCGGAAAGGCCATTGCAGGTGCAGAATTATTGAAACACCCTCGATAGGTAAATTATGAAAATACCCTTGGTAGGTAAAATTACGGTTATACCCTTAGAGGTTGACTAGCATGGTTATGTTGCAACTTGTTATTTGATTATGATGGTAATTCATTTCATTTGATATATGTTTTGCATCCATGAGATGCCGCATACACGAATTATTATGACATGACATGTTGCATGGGATTGGAATATGATATTGATGAAAGGGGAAGTGTATATCGATGACATTGTCACACTAAATGATGGCTTGGTGCCTCATTATCGTATCGATGATTTGGTCACAATGGTGATCGGTGGCTAGACCACGTCATATTGACTTTGAGCAGTGTCTCTGCTAGTATGACTACCAAAGAGGAGTGTAGAGGATGGAGGGTTGATTGTAGAATTCCCTATAGGTGTGTTGAGGATGGACATATAGAGTGGAGTGTAGAGGATGGAATACTAGGTTGGGCTGGGTTGCATTGCATTCACTCTCTGATATGCCATGATGTTAGGGCTACGGCCCGATTTGCTTCTGTGGCCTTAGGCCCAGTTATTGTTGTAAGGGGAATTGCACACTGAGTTTTCATAAACTCACCCCCACTTTTTAAATGTTTCAGGTAATTCATAGATTGCGGTTTTGGAGCTGAGGCAGACTTCGAGGTAGCCATGCATTGTTTTTCTCGTAAACTTTCGGTTTTTATTTAATAGTACTTTTTGATCTTGGGATTTTATTATGTAACAAGGCTACTATAACATTAAATTTGGTATTTTATTTCGTTTAGCTTTTAATATGATTACTGCCTATTATTATTAAATGTTTAATACGGGATTTTCCTAAACCCTTAATAACCATTTTCTAAAAATGTTAACAAAAGGATAACAAGCGAATAAATAATTAAACTCAAAATTTTTAACAAACGCGCAGTTTTAAACAACCCTTTTATGTGACATGCCAGATCCAATCGTGACGTTTAGGCCGGGTTTGGGGTGTTACAATTTTGGTATCAGAGCCTAGGTTTAAAAACTCGTCTGTGGGTTTGGGTTCAAAAATGTTGTTAAAGGATGGTTTGGAAAATGGTTTAGAAAAATATATATCTGTTTTCTGGAAGTATGGCACCCGAGACTTCGGCACCAAATCCGTAAGTTTCCTGATACTTTGCTTTGTTATATGTTGTATTTCTGGTATCTATTCTATATGCTTGGTTTGGATGTGATGTTCGGATATAGAATTGGTTGCATATGGAAGATTTGTCTGCTTTAATGGCTAGGTGTTTTTGAGTATGTGTAGGGAGTTCTAAATTCTAGTTAAAAGTATGTTAGTGTTATTGGAATCAGAGTGCGCAGCGTGAGCGTAGTGTTATAGGTTGGGACGTATGACTATTAGTTAGTTGGAAATTTCGAGGACGAAATTTCTTTAAGGAGGGTAGATTTGTAACATCCCAAAATTGGGCCTAGAAGGATTGTGCCCAATGGGCCTTGGGAGCAGTAGTGTTTAAAATTTTTGGAGAACAAGAGAATGGCTTTAGTGCAAGTTGGACTTATTAGGTGAGTGATTTTGGAAGGTTAGAGGGCTTCTATGAAGTCCCGGGATCAAACTTTGGCTTTAGAAGAATTTCGGTTTTAGGTGAAAAAAAAAACCCTGGGAGTTGGTAGGTAGGCTTTAAGAATAAAATGTGGAGAAAAATGACACAAGTGGAGTGTGTGGTGTAGTAGCAAAGTGACGCCACATAAGAGGCAAGGGAATGACGCCACAAGGAAGGAAGGAGGTCCAAGGTTCAAGTCTTGGCTCTTGCATTTTGGTTTTCTTTTTACATGGACCTTGGAATTTGGCTATATATTTATATTTATTTACGCATGTTTTAAGACACAAGAGGAGCTTGTGGCCAAGTGGTTAGAGGCGTGGATTATGCTACAAGGGGGCCTGGGTTCGAATCTCATAGAAAGCAAGGGAGTATTTATTTTTCGAATTGGACGGCAAGAATTTGAGTTGGATTTAAACTCTGCTATCGGAGGGATCCCACATTGAAAAGATACAAAGAAGGAAGGTGAGAAGCTAGCTATATATGGAGCATTCTATGATGGGAGGAAGTACACCTTTGAGGGCGTTTGGGCACAGGAGTGGTCGGAGCGCGGATTAACACCAGATTCCTATCAGGTGTGTACTTCTCTACCCTAGCTGTAGAGCGGAAAATACTGAAATACCGGTCACACGGCGATAGTAGCCACACGTGTGTGCGAGCGCACGTGTGGGGGCTTCGACGCGATAGTTCGCGCACGTGTGGGGGCTTCGACGCGATAGTTGAGGCCGGCAGTAGTGTTCTTGTGGATAGTATCTGCTTGGGCCATGATGGGCCTGTGGGCCCGTATGAGTAAATTGTATGATGGTGTAGTATATAGTGAACTAGACTAGGTGTATCTTATATACGTGGCTAGATTTGTGTTAGGTGGGCTACACGAGCGTGTGGGCCTGAATGAGCCGAAATCAGGTTTTAGGCCCAATAGTCCGGTACAACTAAAAATGGTAGCTGAGTCGCTCGGGGCGACTTAGGCCTTCGAAAAGGCCATTGCAGGTGCGGAATTACTGAAACACCCTCGATAGGTAAATTACGAAAATACCCTTGGTAGGTAAAATTACGGTCATACCCTTAGCGGTTGACTAGCATGGTTATGTTGCAACTTGTTATTTGATTATGATGGTAATTCATTTCATTTGATATATGTTTTGCATCCATGACATGCCACATACACGAATTATTATGACATGACATGTTGCATGGGATTGGGATATAATATTGATGAAAGGGGAAGTGTATATCGGTGACATTGTCACACTAAATGATGGCTTGGTGCCTCATTATCTTATTGATGATTTGGTCACAATGGTGATCGATGGCTAGACCACGTTATATTGACTTTGAGCAGTGTGTCTGTCAGCATGACTGCCAAAGAGGAGTGTAGAGGATGGAGGGTTGATTGTAGAATTCCCCACAGGTGTGTTGAGGATGGGCATATGGAGTGGAGTGTAGAGGATGGAATACTAGGTTGGGCTAGGTTGTATTGCATTCACTATCTGATATGCCATGATGTTAGGGCTACTGCCCGAATCGATTTATGTGGGCTTCGGCCAAATATGTTACTGTGAGGGCTAAGGCCCAATTTCCTTCTGTGGGCTTAGGCCCAATTATTGTTGTAAGGGGAATTGCACACTGAGTTTTTGTAAACTCACCCCCTCTTTTTAAATGTTTCAGGTAATTCGTAGATTGCGGTTTTAGAGCTGAGGCGGACTTCGAGGTGGCCATGCATTGTTTTTCTCGTAAACTTTCGGTTTTTATTTAATAGTACTTTTTAATCTTAGGATTTTATTATGTAACAAGGCTACTATAACTTTAAATTTGGTATTTTATTTGGTTTAGCTTTTAATATGATTACTGCCTATTATTGTTAAATGTTTAATACGGGATTTTTCTAAACCCTTAATAACCGTTTTCTAAAAATGTTAACAAATGGATAATAAGCGAATAAATAATTAAACTCGAAATTTTTAACAAACGTGCAGTTTTAAACAACCCTTTTATGTGACATGCCAGATCCGGTCGTGACGTTTAGGCCGGGTTTGGGGTGTTACAATTTTGGTATCAGAGCCTAGGTTCAAAAACTCGTCTGTGGGTTTGGGTTCAAAAATGTTGTCAAAGGATGGTTTGGAAAATGGTTTAGAAAAATATATATCTGTTTTTTGGAAGTATGGCACCCGAGTCTCCGACACCAAATCCGTAAATTTCCTGATACTTTGCTTTTTTATATGTTGTATTTTTAGTATCTATTCTGTGTGCTTGGTTTGGATGTGATGTTCGGATATAGAATTGGTTGCATATGAAAGATTTGTATGCTTTAATGGCTAGGTGTTTTTGAGTATGTGTAGGGAGTTCTAAATTCTAGTTAAAATTATGTTAGTGTTATTGGAATCAGAGTGCGCAGTGTGAGCGTAGTGTTGTAGGTTGGGACGTATGACTATTAGTTAGCTGGAAATTTCGAGGATGAAATTTCTTTAAGGAGGGTAGATTTGTAACATCCCGAAATTGGGCCTAGAAGGATTGGGCCCAATGGGCCTTGGGGGCAGTAGCGTTTAAAAGTTTTAGAGAACAAGAGAATGGCTTTAGTGCAAGTTGGACTTTTTAGGTGAGTGATTTTGGAAGGTTAGAGGGCTTCTATGAAGTCCCGGGATCAAACTTTGGCGTTAGGAGAATATCGGTTTTAGGTGAAAAAAAAAACCCTGGGAGTTGGTAGGTAGGCTTTAAGAATAAAATGTGGAGAAAAATGGCACAAGTGGAGTGTGTGGTGTAGTAGCAAAGTGACGCCACATAAGAGGCAAGGGGATGACGCCACAAGGAAGGAAGGAGGTCCAAGGTTCAAGTCTTGGCTCTTGCATTTTGGTTTTCTTTTTACATGGACCTTGGAATTTGGCTATATATTTATATTTATTTACGCATGTTTTAGGACACAAGAGGAGCTTGTGGCCAAGTGGTTAGAGGCGTGGATTATGCTACAAAAGGCCCTGGGTTCGAATCTCATGGAAAGCAAGGGAGTATTTATTTTGCGAATTGGACGGCAAGAGTTTGAGTTGGACTTAAACTCTGCTATCAGAGGGATCCCACATCGGAAAGATACAAAAAAGGAAGGTGAGAAGCTAGCTATATATGGAGCATTCTATGATGGGAGGAAGCACACCTTGGAGGGCGTTTGGGCATAGGAGTGGTCGGAGCGCGGATTAGCACCAGATTCCTATCAGGTGTGTACTTCTCTACTCTAGCTGTAGAGCGACAAATGCCGAAATGCCGGTCACACGGCGATAATAGCCACATGGGCGTGCGAGCGCACGTGTGAGGGCTTCGACGCGATAGTTGAGGCCGGCAGTAGTGTTCTTGTGGGTTGTGGCTGCTTGGGCCACGATGGGCCCGTGGGCCCATATGAGTAAATTGTATGATAGTGTAGTATATAGTGAACTAGACTAGGTGTATCTCATATACGTGGCTAGATTTGTGTTAGGTTGGCCACACGAGCGTGTGGGCCCGACTGAGTCAAAATCGAGTTTTAGGCCCAATAGTCTGATACAACCGGAAATGGTAGCTGAATCGCTCGGGGCGCCAGTAGGCCTTCGAAAAGGCCATTGCAAGTGTGGAATTATTGAAACACCCTTGATAGGTAAATTATGAAAATACCCTTGGTAGGTAAAATTACGGTTATACCCTTAGAGGTTGACTAGTATGGTTATGTTGCAAGTTGTTATTTGATTATGATGGTAATTCATTTCATTTGATATATGTTTTGCATACATGACATGCCGCATACACGAATTATTATGACATGACATGTTGCATGGGATTGGGATATGATATTGATGAAAGGGGAAGTGTATATCGATGACATTGTCACACTAAATGATGGCTTAGTGCCTCATTATCGTACCGATGATTTGGTCACAATGGTGATCGGTGGCTAGACTACGTTATATTGACTTTGAGCAGTGTCTCTGCTAGCATGACTACCAAAGAGGAGTGTAGAGGATGGAGGGTTGATTGTAGAATTCCCTACAGGTGTGCTGAGGATGGACATATAGAGTGGAGTGTAGAGGATGGAATACTAGGTTGGGCTGGGTTGTATTGCATTCACTATCTGATATGCCATGATGTTAGGGCTACGGCCTGAATCAATTTATGTGGGCTTCGGCCAAATATCTTACTGTGAGGGCTAAGGCCCAATTTGCTTCTGTGGGCTTAGGCCCAGTTATCGTTGTAAGGGGAATTACACACTAAATTTTCGTAAACTCACCCCCTCTTTTTAAATGTTTTAGGTAATTCATAGATTGTGGTTTTGGAGCTGAGGCGGACTTCGAGGTGGCCATGAATTGTTTTTCTCGTAAACTTTCGGTTCTTATTGAATAGTAGTTTTTAATCTTGGGATTTTATTATGTAACATGGCCACTATAACTTTAAATTTGGTATTTTATTTGGTTTAGCTTTTAATATGATTATTGCCTATTATTATATGTGTAATACGGGATTTTCCTAAACCTTTAATAACCGTTTTCTAAAAATGTTAACAAAAGGATAACAAGCGAATAAATAATTAAACTCGAATTTTTTAACAAACGCGCAGTTTTAAACAACCCTTTTATGTGACATGCCTGATCCAGTCATGATGTTTAGGTCGGGTTTGGGGTGTTACAGATATTAACAAAATTAACAAACTAACCAAAATATTTTATCATTTTACATTTAAATCCAATCATCTATAAATGCATTCGTATGAAGTATATATATATAGCATAAGCAACCATTTCCATTTATAATGCCACTTAACCGAATGTTCCAATTGTCAAAACTAACATAGTATCATTTAATCATCAAAGCCGAATATTCCTATTACACCTAGCTCACATACACAAAATGCAAAACTCATATAACCGTATATATTATATCATTCATACTCATATATAAGAGCCAATTATAATATTTTTAGTACTCAATCACAAGTCAATTATACACATTTATATAAGCTCAAAAATCTTGTTATAAGATCATGTACATAATTTACTTTCATAGCCAAATATACATGGGTACATATAAATGCAATCCAAGAATCATTTCCATAATAAATACACCATTTGTTTAAGGTCAGATACACATTTTTGAACCATGGAAGTTTATCCTTTATATCATACAATCACTTTTTATCAATAAGTCACATACTTACCTTATCATCGATAACCAATAAACTAAATCATACCTGTCCCATTTTGCTCGTACAACACATCCAATCATGTTTTACCTTTGCCCGATGAACCATTCAGAATTGGGTAGGACACTCGGATAATCACACATATATATATTGTACAATGCCAACGTCCCAGACGTGGTCTTACATGTAGCCACATATCGATACCACTGTCCCAGACAGGGTCTTACTCGTAAACACATATCGAAATCACAATTCGATGCCATGGATTACTCACACACATATATCAGAATCCTATGTCATGACATATGTATCCTAGCTATTCCTAAGGTTCATACGGGGCTTTCGGACGTCGTATTTCAGTCGAATCGAACTCAGAAGTGTGGTAACCATATGCAAACACATTCGACCATACCATAATTTAATCTTAACATTTCATAACAACATGTAAACATGACGTTAAATTATCAATAAACACGTCTATTTGCTTATAAACTTACCTTGGACGTCGTAAAACGGGACGGGGCTGCTAGTCAACAACTTTCATTTTTCCCACGTCCAAATCTGACTTCTTTGGCTCTTGATCTAAACATGTTCAAATTATTTTCATTCGATTCAGTCCAAAAACACATAAATGGGTAAATTACCATTTTACCCCTGACATTTACAATTTTTACAATTTAGTCCCTATTGTACAAAACACAAAATACACCAAATTTCTCCATACCCAAGCTAGGCTGAATATTACCAATGTCTATACAAGCCCATATAATTCATTAATTTCACATTGTAGTCCCTTAAATTATTATTTTTGCAATTAGGTCCTAATTACTCAAAATCATAAAAAACTCCAATACAAAATATGTTAATCTAAAACATATCTTTCATATTTCATCATCAAACAACAAAAATCACAAGCTATCAACAATGGCACAACTCAAAATATTCATCAAAATCAAAAATCAAAGCTTGGGTTTTGAAGATAACTAAGCAACGATCTCAAAAACGTAGAAATTATCAAAAATCGACAAGAAAACGAACCTTAATTGAGCTCCAAATAGGCCTAGCTTTTATTCTTTCTTATTTTCTTTTTTTTAAGTTTCGGTGTAAGAAAGAATGAAAAACATAGTTTATTTTATGTTAATATATCATATATATGTTTTAATAATTAAATTAATTTTATAACCTTAGTTAATAAATTATAAAATCACATATATCATGTCCACTGCCGTCCAGTTCATTTAATATTGGGCTATTTATTTCTTAAAGGCTTCTATTTTAAAAGCCAAGTGCAAATTAGCCCTTTTTAAAAATAACCACCTAATTTTCACTTTACGTGATTAAGTCCTTTTATTTAATTGGACATCTAGACGGCAAAATTAAGTCACGAAAATTTAACACAAACAAATTCACACATAATAAATATGGAAAATAATTTTATAATATTTTTCAAACTCGGATTTGTGGTCCCGAAACCACTATTTCGATTAGGGTCAAAATCAGGATGTTACAGATTGTATGACATGTATATACTATTACAGGGTTTCAAATAGTATGAATATAGTATTAAATCCTATGTAAATGTAGTAAACGATTAGGATGCGGTTGGCATGTCAATAGGGTTATTTGCATGCTTGTACAGGTTCAGCACTTCGGTGTTCTCTGTTCAGCACTTTAATGCTCTCTACTTAGCACTACATACTCTCTGGTGTGGTGTAGTTAACCATGTATCCGAGTCCAATTTACCTCCGGGAAAAAACAAAAATGAAAATGGTAATTAAATGGAAATGAAGTGGTTAAAAAGATCAAGAAGGAATTAAATTGTTATGATGCAAAATGAGCATGATTTGAAAGTGATATGAATAAGAACTTAATTATATATGTTTATGAATTGAATATGTATATGTGATCTATATTATAACTGTTTGATGTGTAAGAAAATTACCTATTGGTTGTTTTATTGATGTATATATGAAAATAACAAGATGCCAAAAGATTTTCGTGCTTAGTTTCAATGTCTTTAATTTCTAAATTATTGAATTATCAAGGTAAGTTAAGTTAATTTTGTATGAAATTACTAAGCATTCGAAGTGCTTACCCTGTTATTTTTCCTTTCCCTGTCAATTGTTAAGCGTGTCTTGCGATCATCCGGAAGCTTACACTATCCTACTTTCAAATTAGTAGTCTTTTGATCATTTTATGTTCAATTATGTGGCATGTACATAGGTGTTCATTTCGTTTAACTTGGTATAATGTATTATTTTGACTTTATGCTAATTATGAGATGGCAATATGGTGAAGTTTGTATGATGGTGTTACATTGGCAACATGTGTTATTTTGGTATGGTTCTTGAATGATGTTTTTAGTATGTTTTGGTATGATGTCTTATACCAAGAAAGTGGTACAATAGGTTTGATTCCTTTATGACTTCTCATGATTTTAAAAGAAGTAGTTTTGACAGCTGTGTTTACTTTAAGAAAAACAGTGATGGTTCTTTTATGTATCTACTTCTTTATGTTGATGACATGTTGATAGCAGCAAAAGATAAATGAGAGATAAGAAAGGTCAAAGCCCAACTAAGTGAAGAATTTGAGATGAAAGATTTGGGACCAGTAAAAAAGATACTTGGTATGAAGATTCTCAGAGATAGAAAAGCAAGTAAATTGTACTAAGTCAGAATGGGTACATTGAGAAAATTCTTTGCAGGTTCAATATACAAAGTGCTAAGCCTGTTAGTACTCCTTTAGCAGCCCATTTCAGATTTTCATCGGCTTTATCTCCACAATCAGATGATGAGATTGAGTATGTGTCACATGTTCCATACTCTAGTGTAGTGGGGTCTGTCATGTATGCTATGGTTTGTTCACGTCCAGATTTATCATATGCAGTCAGTGCAGTTAGCAAATACATGGCTAATCCTGGTAAAGAACATTGGAAAACAGTTTAGTGGATTTTAAGATACTTACGAGGTACTACTGATGTTTGCTTACAGTTTGGAAGAACTAGAGATGGAGTCATTGGGTATCTTGATCCTGATTTTGCTGGAGACCTTAATAGAAGAAGATCTCTCACTGGTTATGTCTTTACAATCAGAGGTTGTGCAATCAGTTGGAAAGCTACTTTGCAAACTACAGTCGCTTTGTCTACCACTGAAGTTGAGTACATGGCGATTACTGAGGCTTGTAAAGAAGCTATTTGCTTGTAAAGAAATTCTCTCAAACTTGGAGGACATGGAGGTTCAGTATGATAAGGAAGATCTAGGGTTGATTCTACTTTGTTCGTTGCACCCGTCTTATTTAACCTTTAGAGACACGATTTTATATAGCCGCGAGTCTCTCACAATTGATGAGGTTTATGATTCTTTGACCTCGTATGATAAGATGAAGCATCTTGTGGTTAAAACTAACTCTCAGAGGGAGGGTCTCATTGTTCGTGGAGACAAGATCAGAATGCTGATGGTGATTGTGGAAGGACACAGAAACGGAATCCTCGCGGTAAATTTAAGGGTAGACCGAAGTCTTCAAAAAGAGGTAAAACTTGTAACTTCTGCTAGAAGAAAGGGCACATTAAATCTGAGTGCTATAAGCTACAAAATAAGATCAAAAGGGAGGCTACGAATTAAAAGGGAAAACAACCAGAAAATTTTGGTGAAGCTGATGTTGTAAAAGACTACAGCAATGGTGAACTTCTAGTTACTTTTGTCAATAATTCAAAAGTGAGCGATGAGTGGATCCTTGATTTGGGTTGCACTTTCCATATGAGTCCCAATCGGGATTGGTTACAAATTACGAAATAGTGTATGAAGGTGTTGTTTTGATGGGAAATAATGCTTTGTGTAAAATCGCAGGTGTTGAAACGATTAAAGTTAATATGTTTGATGGAGTTGTTAGAACACTTAGTGACGTGCGACATGTTTCAGAATTGAAAAGAAATTTAATTTCATTGAGTACTATTGATTCAAAAGGGTACAAATACACAGCTAAAAGTGGGATTTTGAAGATTTCCAAAGGTTCCTCGTTTTGATGAAAAGGCAGAGAAAGAATGCCAAGTTATATGTTTTGTAGGGTTCTATTGTTACTGGTGATACAGCTGTCACTTCCTCTTCCTTGTCAGACAATGATATCACTAAACTTTGGCACATGCGCCTAGGGCATATGAGTGAGAATGGCATGGCAGAATTGAGCAAAAGAGGACTTCTTGATAGGCAAGGAATTTGCAAACTGAAGTTCTATGAGCACTGTGTTTTTGGAAAGCAAAAGAGAGTTCGATTCACCAGAGGAATCCATAACACGAAGGGAACGTTGGAGTATATTCATTTTGATCTAAGGGGGCTATCCAGAGTGCCTTCGAAAGGTGGAGCTAATTATATACTAACTTTTATTGTTGATTTTTCCAGAAAAGTTTGGGCGTTCTTCTTGAAGCAGAAAAGCGATGTGTTTTCCGCATTTAAGTCTTGGAAAATTATGATTGAAAAATAGATAGGAAAACAAATAAAATACCTCCACATAGATACTGGCTTAGAGTTTTGTTCTGATGAGTTTAATAGACTGTACAAGTCAGAAGGGATCGTGAGACACTTGACAGTTCGTTATACTCCACAGCAAAACGGCGTTGCAGAATAAATGAATAGAATGATCATGGAGAAGGTTCGATGTATGTTGTCAAATGCAAACTTACCAAAGTCGTTTTGGGCAAAAGCAACCTCTACTGCATGTTTTTTTATCATCCGATCTCCAACCATTGCCATTGAGAAAAAGACTCCACAATAGGTATGGTATGGTAATCCTGCTAATTATTCTGATTTAAAGATCTTTGGGTGTCCTACGTATGCTCATGTTGATAATGGAAAATTGGAACCGAGATCCATTAAATGTGTTTTTCTTGGTTATAAAGCTGGTGTAAAAGGGTATAAGTTATGGTGTCCTGAAAATAGAAAAGTTGTGATTAGCAGAGATGTTGGTTTTGATGAAACTCCTATGCTACCTAACTTATCCCTTAAAGACTCTTCCAATAAAGAAAATCAAAAGTAGCTGGAGCATCAGATTAAAACAGAGTCGACTTCTCAAGTCAGTACAAAAATTGAGAATAGAGTTGCTTCTTTACCACAATACTCTATCTCCAAAAACAGAACTAGAAGAGAAATTAAACCTCCAAAGAAGTATGCCGAGACTGATCTAGTTGCTTATGCTTTAAATGTGGCCAAAGATATAGATGCAAACCAAGAGCCATCTAATTATTCTGAGGCGGTTAGTTTTGAAGACTCAAAAAAGTGGATGTTTGCTATGCAAGAGGAGATGGTATCACTCCACAAAAATAGAACATGGGATCTTGTGAAACTTATTAAAGGTAAAGAGGTTGTTCGCTGTAAATGGGTGTTTAAAAAGAAAGAAGGGACTCTAGGAGTTGAAGAACCTAGATATAAAGCAAGGCTTGTTGCAAAGGGTTACAGTCAAATTCCAGGAGTGGACTTCACGGATGTGTTCTCCCCAGTTGTGAAGCATAGTTCGATTCGAGCTTTGCTTGGTATTGTGGCCATGCATGATTTGAAGCTTGAGCAATTAAATGTAAAAAAATTGTATTTTTGCATGGAGAACTTGAGAAAGATATTTACATGAAACAACCAGAGGGTTTTACAGTCTCAGAAAAAGAGGACTATGTTTACTTGCTGAAAAAAGTCCCTTTACGGTGTGAAACTGTCACCAAGACAGTGGTACAAGAGGTTTGATTCCCTTATGACTTATCATGATTTTAAAAGAGGTAGTTTTGACAGCTGTGTTTACTTTAAGAAAAATAGTGATGGTTCTTTTATATATCTACTTCTTTATGTTGATGACATGTTGATAGCAGCAAAAGATAAATGAGAGATAAGAAAGGTCAAAGCCCAACTAAGTGAAGAATTTGAGATGAAATATTTGGGACCAGTAAAGAAGATACTTGGTATGGAGATTCTCAGAGATAGAAAAGCAAGTAAATTGTACCTAAGTCAGAAGGGGTACCTTGAGAAAGTTCTTTGCAGGTTTAATATGCAGAGTGCTAAGCCTGTTAGTACTCCTTTAGCAGCCCATTTCAGATTTTCATCGGCTTTGTCTCCATAATCAGATGATGAGATTGAGTATATGTCACATGTTCCATACTCTAGTGCAGTGGGATCTCTCATGTATGCTATGTTTGTTCACGTCTAAATTTATCATATGCAGTCAGTGCAGTTAGCAGATACATGGCAAATCCAGGTAAAGAACATTGGAAAATAGTTTAGTAGATTTTAAGATACTTACGAGGTACTACTGATGCTTGCTTACAGTTTGGAAGAACTAGAAATGGAGTCATTGGGTATGTTGATGCTAATTTTGCTAGAGACCTTGATAGAAAAAGATCTCTCACTGGTTATGTCTTTACAATCGGAGGTTGTACAATCAGTTGGAAAGCTACTTTGCAAACTACAGTCACTTTGTCTACCACTGAAGATGAGTACATGGCGATTACTGAGGCTTGTAAAGAAGCTATTTGGTTGAAGGGACTCTTTAGTGAGCTCAATGAAGACCTTCAAATCAGCACAGTATTTTGCGACAGTCAGAGTGCCACCTTCCTTACAAAAGATCAAATGTTTCATGAGAGAACAAAACACATTGATGTTCAGTATCATTTTGTTCGTGATATTATTGCTCGTGATGATAATGTTGTGAGCAAAATTAGTACTCATGAAAATCCTGCAGATATGATGACTAAGTCACTTCCTATAACCAAGTTTGAGCACTGTTTAGAGTTGGTTGGTGTTCATTGTTGAAGTTAAACCCTTAAGGGGTTTAATGGAAGAGGTGGGGAACTTGTTCGTTAAGAGTTCACGATGAAGAACTTGTTCATTGAGAATTCGTGTTAAGGTGGAGATTGTTAGAATTAAGTGACCCGAATCCTTATTTAAATAAAATACAATGATAAAATAAAATAAAAGAAAAATCCTTATAGAATTACACTTCTTTTATTTTATTTTAAATAAGGTTTTTTTAAACCTTATTAAACTCCATCTATTTGATATTGGTTAGAATAAGGTGTTTCAATCTTATTACACTCCTATTAGAATATGGTTTTACAAGCCTATAAATAGACATAGTCTATTCCTCTTGTAATCATTTTTTTTTTGAATTCGACATAGTGAATTTTCTTCTCCTATGCCCGTGGTTTTTCCCGAAAGGGTTTTCCACGTAAAATCTATGTGTTCTTTAATTTTTATTTCTCTTTCCTTTGTGATATATTGTCATTACCGACGTTATATTTTTCACAAATATAGGGACCAATTGTATAATTTAACCTAAAATTTTCGTTTGAAATGATGATTTAACTTGCCACGTCAGCTTACCGTTACACCGTTAACAACAATAATATATGTGATAGTGGAGAGATGATAACATTTTCTGTCATCTTTCTCCGTAGCCAAAAGTAGAGGAGAATAAATCGATTGAGCTCATCTTCCATTGTCGGCCAAAATCAATGAAGGCACTCAAACTTTTCTTTTAAAATTTTCACGGATTTCTAATCTATTTAGCTTAGTAAAGTTGACCCATAAGTTAGATTGTTCAATTGTTAAAGTTGATACAAGTTACCATTGAAGGGAGTAGAGGGATTGAGCGAAAATTTTGAATTACTTAGTTGATTAAGTTAGGTGAAAAACATGTTAATAGTATAGTGGGTGAAATTGTGATTAAATTAATTTAAGTAATTGTTAAATAAGTTTTTGTTGTATAACTCGAGACCTAATTGTAAGAGATGAAAATTATAGAATTAACTGGTATTCAATGATAGTTTGAAGTCACTAGAGAAAAATTGCGGAATTGAATTTCAATTCGATCAAGAGAATTGAAAGATATGAGAATTTCAAAAATGGGTCCGAAGGGTTATTAGGAAGCCTTGCATTCCATGACACCATTTGTTTGAGTGGTCGTTAAGTGACCATTAATTGCTAAATTCATGACATTAATTATGGATTTGTATGAATTATTAGAGAATGTAATGGAGGGTGTTGGAGCAAGTAGAGGAAAGGGAAAGGATAAAGTTGTTGATTAAGCTTTGAAAGAAATTTACTCATTTTGTGTTTTGAAAGGTAAGTTCTCTTGGAACTCTCTATTCTTCCTTATTAGCTATGTGTGCTTGTATGTGTCAATCATTTTTATAATGTTACTAGCTATATAATATGTTTAATATTCACTTAACATGCTTGGCAAGGAGACACTAATGAATAGAAATAAGTTGGTGAAATAATGGAATGAATCTCAATTTGTTAGTGAAATGGAAATCATGTCTATATGCAAGAAGACTTAACTGTTACCATTTAGTTAGGACTAAAATTTTAAAATCTGAAATGGTAAATTACTTGGGTGTTCACCCAATTTTTTAGTATGTTCCGTTTTGGTCACACAACTTAAAAAATTTTAATTTGATAATCAATGTTTTCACATTTTAAAATTTTAGTCACTCATCATTAAATACTTAGCGGAAAGCTGACATGAGCTTTTTTTATTGGCTTGATAACAAATTTAGCGCTCAATGTTTTGGCTTTTATATAATTTATTTATGCTTTTTAGATTTTTTAAATCATTTTTATCATTTTTAATCCAAAAATGAATTTTTTAATATTTTTAAAACTTTTAGAATTAGAATTAAATGACAAATTTTGTAATCATTGAGAGATAAATTTGTTGAATTTTTAGATTTAGGATCAAATTGATAAAATGTGTAAATATTAGAGAGCTAAAATTATTATTAGGCAAATAAGAAAAGGCTTACGTTCTGTTAAGTATTTAACAATGTGTGACTAAAATTTTAAAATTTGAAAATGTTAGGGATGAAATTGAAAATTTTTAAAGTTGGGTAATCAAAATAAAACCTATTCAAAAGTTAGGTGACCACATGGGTACCCAATTTGAAAAGTATAGAGACTAAAATTGATCGATTCGAAAAATACAAAGACTAAAATTGGTAAAATTAAAATACAGTATTAAATCCATAATTTAAGTAAAGTACAGGGCCTAGCAACAAAATTTTACTTTTTTTCCATTGTTTCTTGACTTTGCCGTGCACGCTTTGCCTTGGCTTTTAAGTGTTGTATCTTCGTTTGCTTTTCTTTTTTCTATTTGACCTTTGCCTTGTACACTTGCACCAAAGGACTTATCATTCCATTAAATAGGCAGGGGATGCCATGCAAAAATAGCAAGGTGATGGTAGCATGGTGGGGGCCACGTCCCACCAATTATTTTCTCCTTGTTTTAACTAACATTTTTTAATTTCTATTTTTCTTATTAATATTAATAACAACTTTAAATTTTCTAAACTAAAAGTGATCTAATTTGGTTATTATTAATTTTAATAACAACTTTAAATTTTTTAAATTAAAAGTGATCTAATTTGGTTAGAATTTTATTGGGCTTTTAATTATTAAATAAGTATGGGTCAAATATGTGTACATACTCTTCTAATCAAATTCTAATTAATGATGCGCTAATTAGAATTTGATTAGAACTAATATGCCAAGGTTATAAATATAGGGTTATGGTCCCCAAATTATACACAAGATATCTTTTCTTGTTAGAAACTTTTTATGATATATATTTAATTATATCAATAGATGGATTGTTAATCGCTAATGGCTTGTTTTATAGTTATATATATATATTGCTTTGGAGACACTTTAGTAATTATGTTCAGGATTTTATATGATGATACATGGTTGGTAAAAGAAATTGCTTCAGGTAAAGTGTCTCTGATAAACCGATTGTTTATCAATGAATTCATTATATATGTTGAATCTTTAAGATTGATGGTAATATTTGTTAGTTTTTAATTTTTTTTATTGATTCAATTTTAGGGTTTCATTATAATCGTTTTTTAATTCAAATCCGGTTCAACAATTGTACAATTGAATTTAATTTTTATAATCATTAATTCTTGAATTCAAGATATAGTTGATAGAATATATTATTTATTATTGAGTTTATATGCTTATTCTTCTCATACTATTCAATTTAAGCATATATTTTGAATTTGGATTTACTTGGGATATGTAAGGCAAGTCGATTAGGGTTACATTTTTATGGTTTAATTATGATGAAATTAGATTTTGATGCAAATTGATGTTAATCATAATATGTGTTTAAATAATTTGGTTTTAAGTTTGGTTCTATAATCCTAAGCTTTGGCATCTTACGGTTCCAAATATTTGGTTAAATTATGATGATAAGTCTATGGTATGAATTATGGGGTATGTCAACTATTATAATTTTATTTCTGAGATATATTGACTTGAAGTTTTATTTTTTAAGTATTCATGTGAATATCTGTTTAATCATAAATACAACTTTGAATTTACATGGTAAATTCAGGATAAGTTTTTCTATTTGTTTGTGAATACATGTATATGCGTGAATTACTTTGGTGTTTTTATCCATGCCAAAATTATGAATACATGTGCTTGTTAATTATTTGGCTTTGAACCACTACATTATTTCTGTTTGGTTATGATATATATGGTTTTGGAACAAAAAAAAAAGAAAGAAAAAGAAATAGTCAAAAATTAAGGTTTTTGATTTTTTATTGCATTATTAAGACAACCTTATTTTGGGTTATTTCGGAGTTTATAAAGCAATAAAAAAGTATATTTTTGACATTTGACTATTGGAGAAATGTTAATTTTGAATATTGGTATGTTTATATATTTTTTAAAATAACTTAATTGAAGCACTAAGTCACCAAAGTGAGTTTTTTTTTTGTATAAATTATTTTGTTTTAAAATATAAAAGTGTGTGCATGTAACTTAAGTTATGTTAATATTAATCGGCCCAAATGAAGGTTAATAATATTACATGTGCAACTATGGTGATAAACATGTGACGGTTATTCGGTTTTACATGTGAGTAATAAATCGGCCCAAAGGAAGATTTATTGTTCGACATGTTCTTATTGTCAATGTTTGATTACTACACCAAGATATCACTTACAAGTTAATATTTTGTCCAAAAATAAAATGTTAATGGAGTGTCTGATATCTTAAGATGAGGTTTACCTTTATTCAAATTATTTTGGTTTAAATTTGAAGTCTTATGTGAGGTTATTTATGGTTTATGATTTATTCAACTATTATTATATTTGCCAACATATTGTATGTTGTTTTGGGATAAATATATATATACATTTATATATATATATACACACTATTATCTTTTAATTTGATTGAAAGATGAAATTAAAAGAGATATTTTGAAACAAATAAATTCATATTTTGGCTTTTAATTAAGAATGTCTAATATTTTAAATAAATTAGTTGAAATAAAATGTCGCCAAAGTGACCACTTTTGTGTAGATTAGTTTATTTGAAATATTAAGATGATTATATGTTTTTGTGATTCATGCGTTTATTAATTGACCCAAAGGTAAGTTTGTAACATCCTGAATTTATAGGCCTGTGCATTTTGTGTAGTGTATGTTAAAAATATTAATTTAAGGATTTGAGGTGCAAATGGGGCTCAGAGTTTAATGAGGCTTTGATTAAATATTTTTTTAGACACTCTAGGGGCTTAAAGTAAAGTTTTGGTAGCTTATTTGACATAGTGGGCTTGTGGCCCAGAGGAAAATGGTGCCACTAGGAGGAAGGGGAGTTGGCGTCACTAGTGCATGAGGAGGGCCCAAATTTTGGTTGCTTGAAGCCCAAGCTATAGGGCCAAATTTCAGCACTTAAAAGGGGACTAGGAGGGGACGGCACAAGGCTAATTTTTAGGGAATTTTTTTATGTTTAAATTATGTGGATAATAAGCAGATAATGAAGAGAGGAGTTGGTGCTAATTAGGGCTATTTTTTGAGGAGATAATGGATCAAGATAAGGGAAAAGATGAGAGCTCATCTAGGAGGCTTGAGTTGGCCGAAAATCAAACTCTGTGAAGGAGGGGAAATCGGTTTAGTATAGGCTAAGTTTATGCCGAAATTTGCTGTCAAAGTTCTCATCATTTTTCTCTTTTCTCTGCCAAAATTCCTACTCCATTCTCCCTCTCTTTTCTTTTTCTTCAGTTAGCCAAATCCTCTGATAGATTCCTTTCTCATCTCTTTCAAACATTTTAACTGAATCTTCAAGCCTCTCTTTGTTTTTTTTTCACTTTTCTTTTTAATCGAAACCACATCAGTTCATCTTTTCCGGGATTTTCATAAAAGCCGAAAGCGTGAGATCTCATCTCATGCGTTTGCCGAAATCACTCTGAAGTGTCTGCTTGTGCCGAAATCTAAAGGGAATTTTAGGTAAGTATTGATTTGTGGGATCCAAATCTTTTCCGGCTTTTCAAAGTCTCTAGCCGAATGGCTATTTAGTGACTAATCTATTGTTTTTCTCTTATTTTCGGCATTTCGGGATCTGAAGTGGAGCCAATCGCATAGATCTCTAAGTCATAGTTCGGTAACACTCGAATCGTGCTACTTTCATGATTTCAAGGTAAGAAGATCTATTAGTTTCAACGTGTAAATTCGGGTATTTATTAACCCTTGGCCGAATGTAGGGCAGCCCAAATCTTCGTATTCTTTCGGCTTTTGAGCAAGGTTTTAGACTAAGGGTTGTAGATCCGGATAGCAAGGATATTGACTAAGTGTGTAGTACTACGCGATATCAGGTGTGTAACTTTTCACACCATTAGATTGATTGCTAATATATATATGTAATAAATCTGCTATACCCTGTTAAATGTTGAAATCTCGGCATAAAGTTTGGAAACCCGAGAAGGGTAAAGGCTAAATATTAGGTTAGTGATTTCTGCCATTCATCAGTGAATGTTTCTGTTAAAAACGATATGTTATATATGTCGATTTTTATATATGCATAGAGTTGGGTGATTGATGAAAGGGGGAAGTGATCTGTTCTGGTGGCTTATGCCATTTCAGCCTGGTGACTCTGTCATGACTTTGTTTCTGGTGGCTTTTGCCATTTCAACCTGGTGACTCTGTCACGACTCTGATGATGAGCAGCTAACTGCAGCATAACTGCCATCGATGGTGTGTAGCGGTATGGGTTGATTGTAGAAATCCCCAATGGTGTGATTGGCAGGTAAGGGTGGTGTGTAGCGGTTGGAAACCTAGGATTGGGTTGGGTTTTATGTATGTTATCTACTATATTATGTTCTATATTCTGATCTGTGGGCTAAGGCCCAATCTAATGGTGCACGAGGGTTGCATACTGAGTTTCGTGACTCACCCTATTATTTTAACAATTTCAGGTAGCACTTAGTGCATCAGACCGGGCTGGAGAGGAGAGCAAGGTGGCCATGCGATAGAATGCTGAGGATTCAGCAAAAGACTTTACTTTATTTATTTATTTTTAAGAAATTTGTTTTAAGTGGGTTTTATATTTCGTTGTAATAAGGCCTTGGGCCACTAGACTATTATTTATGTTTTGGTTTTATGTTGGGCTTTCATTTATGGGCATTTAAATTTTATGTTTAAACTAAGCTAAGACATGTACGAAATTTTGGTTTCTATTTAAAATTCACCAAGGTATTTTATAACTTTATATCTTATATGAATTGATCAATTATTAAGTTTTCGGTATAAATATTTAAACCCGCTAATTGCTTTTCAAAGTGCCATATCTTTTTGTAAAATTTCCTTAGTGGCATACCAGATCCGGTTGTAGTGTTTGGGCCGGGTTTGGGGGTTGTTACAAATTGGTATCAGAGCTCGGTTCAAAACTCGGCTCTGAGGGTTTTTGGGCTCAAAACATTTTCTAAGGATGGGTTTTGAAAACATGCATGTTTATAAATAATACAGGATGGTTTTCTCGGCATGGCACCTGCGTGTAACATCCTAAATTAGGGGTTGTCCGTTTGGAGCATAACTCAAGTGTTAGTAGGCTTTAAGTGGGGTTGGTGATATTTTAAGGGTTTTAAAACTCTAGGATTAAAAGGGAGTGCATTGGAAATTTTTGAAATTTTTAGGTTAAAAGGGGAAATTGGGCTAAGGAGGCCTTAAAGAAAATTTCAGGAGTTTATGGACATGAACTTGGGCTTAGTAAAGTGGCTTGGGACGCTACTTTAGGGGCCTTGGAGGCTTGCGCAGGAGGGAAGAGGTTCGAGTAACGTGAGGCACATCAGAGGCTTTTATTTTCCTTTTTGCGTCAACTAGAGAAATTGGGCTAGGTAGGCCTTAAAAATAAATGGCAAGGTTTATGGACATGAAAGTCGGATTGGTAAAGTGGCTCCCATGCGCCACTTAAGGGCCTGAATGACTTTGGACAAGGGCCTTGGTTTGAATCTCATGGCGGCATGGGCATGTTTTATTTTTGTTTTGGCGTTAAGGCAAGGGGGAGTTAAGGAAGGAGCTCTTAAAAGGAGTTGTAGAGAGTTTATGTCACACAAAGACGCCATAGCATAGTGGCTAGAGGCGTGGGGTGTTTGCAGCAGGTCTCGTGTTCGAAACTCGGGGCAGCAATGGGTGGTTTTTATTTTGTTTTTGCGCCAAGTTAAAAAGGGGAAGCTAGGCAAGGAAGTCTTAAGAAAATTTGTAAGGGATTTATAGCATAAGAACCTGCCTGTTAAAGTGGCAGTAGCGCTTAAGCAATGGGTGCAGGTCAGGAGTTCAAGTCGCATGGGAAGCAAAATGTTGAAGTTTTAATTTTTGCTTTTGACGTCAACAACAATAGGGGAGAGTTCAAGCATGTGGACTCCAATAGGATAAGCTAAGGCTTGTTTTTTTTAATTTGAAAATTCAGCTATAGGAAGGGATAAAGGTTGGGTTGTTTTATTTAGTTTAAATTAGTAAGATGAGGAGATAATTGATGCGTTATTTTAATAATTTTGAACAAGTGTCAAAGAGATAAAATAGGAAGGAAATTTGGGATATGATTAAAAAGGAAATAGTGGCTGGCCAAGGGTCTTTTGGGGGTGTTTAATTTCGGTCATTTAGGGGGATAAGTGCCGAATTTTATTTGTTTTTTCTAATGCTTCTTGCTGAACTTGTAATCAAGAAAAATCCTCTCTTTCCTCACTTATTTTTGCTAAGGCCAAAACTCCACCATTCTTTCACCATTGCCGATTTCATACAACCCTCTTCCATACTTTTTTTTTCTTTCTCTCAAACGTCAACTCTACATTACTGTTTGGAGGCCGAATATTCCAACTTCAATTGTTAAGCCATAGCCGAATAACAAGGTGCTCTATTCTCTGTTCTTTTGTCGCAAGTTTTAGAGACCGAAGTATCATAAGTGGTAAGTATTAAAGTAGTCGGTTTATTTCTTTTTATTTGTGTGACGGAATCAAATGTCTAGGCCCTGATCTAAGGATGGCTGAATGTCCATTAAGCTATTTTATGTGTCTTTTGTGTAGCCGATATTAAGGAGCAGTAAGGAGTTCTTCGGGATTCGAAAGCATCAAGGTAAGTGGTATGTGTTGCTCGGCCAAGAGCCATTTTCCCTAGATTTATTGTTAAGCCAAATCTAACAGAGGTTAAGCAGGGAGTTCAACAACTTCTAAGACAAGGAGCGGTTTCGGGATTTTGATCCGTAAGGTAAGGCAGTTGTGACTTTCGGCCTTAGGCCATCTTTGGTATTTAAGTGGCTAACCGATTCTGTCCATGATGGATTAAGGGCTAATCGACAGGCATAGGGGCAAGTTTCGGGATTCTAGATTTGTGTTAGATTCAATAGATCGGGATTTTGCTAAATAATCAGGTGCGTAGTTATCGCACTGTCTCTTGAATGTTTATATGTATTATTTTATGTATGTGTATAAAGTGAATGATAGCCGAAATAAAGGCTAAGATTGTGAATACCCGTGGTGGGTGATTGAATAATCAGGTCAGTGATTTACAATGATAAATGATTATTGATATATGTATGAAAACGTGATGGCATGTGATGTATGCTTATTTTTATGATATTGTGGCATGATACATGGGACTTGGGATGTGACTATCGAAGGAAAGGGTGTACATTATGTACGTAGTCTAATGTTAGCCTTGTGCTACATTAGCGCTTGATGTTAGCTAGGTGCTACGTCAAGGGAGGTGTTGGCTAGGTGCCCATCTCGGTGGTTGATAGCTGTGTGCATCACCGTGGATTGATTGATATGTGGGATCCCTACGGGATCGGTGGCTCAGCCACGGCCTTGAGCAGCAAGTCTGCCAAGGTAGGATATGTGGATCACGATGTGATCGGTGGTGGATTAGCCACGGCCTTGGGCAGGGAGTCTGCTAAGGTAGGTGTAATGGATGGACTTAGGTTGGGTTGGGTCATAATTGCATATTTATGGGTATGGACTGTGTGGATATGGGGCAAGCCCATATGTGGAGACATGTGTAATAACTATGCACTGAGTCTGTTTGACTCACCCAATATTTTATTAACCCTTACAGGTGATGCATGATGCTCAGACCGGGTTGGAGAGGATATGAGGTGGCCCATGCAGAAGAAGATGTTTTCATTATTTTATGCATTTTAATATTAAGTATTTTGTTTAAGTATTGGTTGTAATAAGGGCCTTATAATACTTGTTATTATTTTTATTATGGCTTGATTTAATTAAATTACTGTATGCAAATGATTTTGTTTTTAGCAACTTATTTACTCAAAATATATATATTAAAGTTTTAATTCGGGTATTTCGTAACATTAAAGTTTTACTTAAAATTTCAAATACACAATGTTTTATTAAAGACAAAAATTTTTAATGTTTTTCCCAAAAGTGAAATCAGTCTCCAAACGTTTTCCGTAGTGACACATTAGATCCGGTCAAGACTCATAGGCCGAGTTTGGGGGTGTTACAAATTGGTATCAGAGCCCGGTTCAATACTCGACTTTGAGGTTTTGGGCCCGAAAACAATTTTTAAAATGGGCTTTTTGAAAATATGGACTTTTATGAAAAGTTTTTCAGGTTTATTCTGGCATGGCACCTGTATCTCCGACCCGAAGTCCACCAGGTAAGTACCTCTGATTATTGAAGTGATTTATATATGTGAATGTTATGGGCTTATTTGGGCTCGTAGATTAGAATATTAGGGCTATTGAACCCTAGGGCTAGTGCACTCAAACACATGCATAAGACTTAAGGACTATTAAACAAACCTATGAAGTAAGTTGCCGAGTTAAGGTGTGGTAACCACTGTACGCATGTCTAGGATTGGTATTCAGTAAGAGCTTGGTACTTAAGCAGTCCTAGCGACTCACCTTCTCTTTACTTGAATCCTACCTGGTGCGTAGCTACGGTTCACCTTAACCAAGAGGACTTATTCACGGGCTAAACCCGATAATAAAAACCCGAAAGGGACTAGCCAGGCAGTTTTATAAAATTCCTAGTTTTAAAGTTCCTAATTTACCCTTTTAATTATAGTAAAAGATTATTGTGAAAATTTTTCCAAAGTATCTCCGATTTACAAAATTACAAAAATGCCCCTATATTGTAAAAGTACTAAAAATTGAAAAATTACCATACTACCCTCAACTTTTGTTAAAATAATCTTATTTTACAAAAAAAAAAAAAACCAAAATCTCTAGTTTTCAAAATATCAAGATACTCTGATTTGGGAAAATTTACGAAAATACCCCTGGGTGGTAAAATTACCGAAATACCCTTGGATTTCAAATTTACCAAAATACCCCGGGAATTTAAAAATTCCAAAATACTTTATGACCGAATCATCAAGGAACTTTTTCTTTTGAAAAATTATGAAAATACCCCTGTAGGACAAAATTACGAAAATACCTCTGGGTAGTGGAAAAAAAAACAACAACAATGAAAACTACAACATTTCTCTGAATGAACGAAAGTTCATAATTGGTTGATGAATGTGAACGTGACTTTTTGAATAGTAAACTTGAACTGAAACTTTGATTGATCGAAAGAACAACTTCTAAAAGCTTCATCTCATAAAATTTGCTCGTGGATAAATAATGGAACAAAATTTCTAATGCATAAAATTTCTTAAATCAGACTAAATCGAGGCGCTAGAAATGAGTTCTAGAGGACGTAGTCATCGTGGACGTGGTCGAGGCAGAATGGCCGTATCGGAACCCGTTAGATCGGGTCAAGGGTCTGAAAATGAGGTGCCACCACCGCCACCACCAGCTTTTGATGTTGAGCAGCAAGATCAAACGGGGGATGATACAGTATCACAGGCTGTGCTGCGAGTTTTGGAGATGGTGGCTGGAGCAGGTGGGAATATGAGAGCTAGGAAGTCTGTACCCGAGCAACTTCGAGCCAACGGAGCTGAGGTGTTCCGTGGCGTATCTGGTGTGGCACCTAGTACGGCTGAGTATTGGTTGGAGGCGACCGAGCGAATTATGGATGAGCTCGATTTAACTCCTGAGGAGAAAGTGAAAGGAATGGTGGCGCTGCTTCACGACGAGGCGTATCAGTGGTGGCTCACAGTTCGGGATAGTGCTACGGCTGAGGATCTCACCTGGGAGTACTTTAAGGCGGCATACCAGAAGAAGTATGTTGGAACTCATTACATTGATGCTCAGAGGAAGGCATTTCTGGGGCTGGTTCAAGGGAACAAGTCCGTAGCAGAATATGAGGCTGAATTCCTAAGGTTAAGCCGATATGCTCGAGGAGTAGTTGCTATGGAACATGAACGATATGTCCGGTTTGAGGACGGATTAAGAGACGACCTGAGACTATTGATAGCTCTCATCAGGAACGAGAGTTCGCTGTGTTAGTCGAAAAAGCTAAGGTAGCTGAGGGAATTAAGGACTCTGTGAGGCAGAACAGAGATAAGAATAGGAACCGGGACAGGAGGAATTTTGGATCGTTCGAATCATCTGAGGGTCTTCAGAAAAGACCGAGGGTTGAAAATTCTATTCGTGTTGCTAAGCCAGCTACGGAAAATTCGGATCGTCCGTGTGCTCAGTGTGGAAGGTATCATATTGGCAAGTGCTGGAATCGGGAACGGAAATGTTTTAGGTGTAAGTCTAAGTCTCACCTGATTAAGGACTGTACTCAGGATTCGAGTAGGGCTCGGATATTAGGCTAAGGTTTTGTGCAGCCGGGTAGAGATAGTCAGCAAGCGACAAGAGGTCGTGGTCCGAATCATGGAGGAAATGGTTCAGGCCGAGGTCGTGGAGTACCGAACAGAGATGCTGAAGGTGCAGACGCAAGGCAGCCAAGGTTGGTTTATGCAGTCGGCCGTCGCGAGGATGGTGATGTGATAGAGGTGACAACGGGTAAGTTTCTTGTTTCTGGATTATCCTTCATTGCTTTGTTTGTTATAAGGTCAGTTCATTCTTATGACTGCTAGTGAAGTGTATGGAACCTTGATTGTGAATTTAGAGAATGTGCCTAGGAAGTATAATAGTTCTTTAAGATCAGAGTGCGCAGCAGTGGAGTAAGTGGGGTAAGTTAGGATGTACGGATGATCGTTAGTAAGTAATTTCGAGGACGAAATTATTTTAAGGAGGGTAGAACTGTAACATCCTAAATTAGAGGTTGTGCATTTGGAGCATAACTCAAGTGTTAGTAGGCTTTAAGTGGGGGTTGGTGATGTTTTAAGGGTTTTAAAACTCTAGGATTAAAAGGGAGTGCATTGGAAATTTTTGAAATTTTTAGGTTAAAAGGGGAAATTGGGCTAAGGAGGCCTTAAAGAAAATTTCAGGAGTTTATAGACATGAACTTGGGCTTAGTAAAGTGGCTTGGGACGCTACTTTAGGGGCCTTGGAGGCTTGCACAGGAGGGAAGAGGTTCGAGTAACGTGGGGTACATCAGAGGCTTTTATTTTCCTTTTTGCGTCAACTAGAGAAATTGGGCTAGGTAGGCCTTAAAAATAAATGGCAAGGTTTATGGACATGAAAGTCGGATTGGTAAAGTGGCTCCCATGCGCCACTTAAGGGCCTGGAATGACGCCTGGACAAGGGCCTTGGTTTGAATCCTGTTGGCGGCATGGGTATGTTTTATTTTTGTTTTGGCGTTAAGGCAAGGGGGAGCTAAGGAAGGAGCTCTTAAAAGGAGTTGTAGAGAGTTTATGTCACACAAAGACGCCATAGCAGAGTGGCTGGAGGCGTGGGGTGTTTCTAGTAGGTCTCGTGTTCGAAACTTGGGGCAGCAATGGGTGGTTTTTATTTTGTTTTTGCGCCAAGGTAAAAAGGGAAGCTAAAGGGGAAGTCTTAAGAAAATTTGTAAGGATTTATAGCATAAGAACCCGCTCAAAAAAGTGGCGAGAGCGCTTAAGCAATGGGTGCAGTCGGGAGTTCAAGTCGCATGGGAAGCAAAATGTTGAAGTTTTAATTTTTGCTTTTGATATCAACAGCAGGGGGGGAGTTGGGCAGCATGTGGACTCCAATAAGATACGCTAAGGCTTGTTTTTTTTAATTTGAAAATTCGGCTATAGGAAGGGATAAAGGTTGGGTTGTTTTATTTAGTTTAAATTAGTAAGATGAGGAGATAATTGATGTGTTATTTTAATTATTTTGAACAAGTGTCAAAGAGATAAAATAGGAAGGGAATTTGGGATATGATTAAAAAGGAAATAGTGGCCGGCCAAGGGTCTTTTGGTGGTGTTTAATTTCGGTCATTTAGGGGGATAAGTGCCGAATTTTATTTGTTTTTTCTAATGCTTCTTGTCGAATTTGTAATCAAGAAAAATCCTCTCTTTCCTCACTTATTTTTGCTAAGGCCGAAACTCCACCATTCTTTCACCATTGCCGATTTCATACAACCCTCTTCCATACTTTTTTTTCTTTCTGTCAAACGTCAACTCTACATTACTGTTTAGAGGCCGAATATTCCAACTTCAATTGTTAAGCCATAGCCGAATAACAAGGTGCTCTATTCTCTGTTCTTTTGTCGCAAGTTTTAGAGACCGAAGTATCATAAGTTGTAAGTATTTAAGTAGTCGGTTTATTTCTTTTTATTTGTGTGACGGAATCAAATGCCTAGGCCCTGATCTAAGGATGGCCGAATGTCTATTAAGCTATATTATGTGTCTTTTGTGTAGCCGATATTAAGGAGCGGTAAGGAGTTCTTCGGGATTCGAAAGCATCAAGGTAAGTGGTATGTGTTGCTCGGCCAAGGGCCATTTTCCCTAGATTTATTGTTAAGCCAAATCTAACAGAGGTTAAGCAGGCAGTTCGACAACTTCTAAGACAAGGAGCGGTTTCGGGATTTAGATCCGTAAGGTAAGGCAGTTGTAACTTTCGGCCTTAGGCCATCTTTGGTATTTAAGTGGCTAACCGATTCTGTCCATGATGGATTAGGGGCGAACCGACAGGCATAGGGGCAAGTTTCGAGATTCTAGATTTGTGTTAGATTCAATAGATCGGGATCTCACTAATTAATCAGGTGCGTAGTTATCGCACTGTCTCTTGAATGTTTATATGTATTATTTTATGTATGTGTATAAAATGAATGATAGCCGAAATAAGGGCTAAGATTGTGAATACCCATGGTGGGTGATTGAATAATCAGGTCAGTGATTTACGATGATAAATGATTATTGATATATGTATGAAAACGTGATGGCATGTGATGTATGCTTATTTTTATGATATTGTGGCATGATACATGGGACTTGGGATGTGACTATCAAAGGAAAGGGTGTACATTATGTACGTGGTCTAATGTTAGCCTTGTGCTACATTAGCGCTTGATGTTAGCTAGGTGCTACGTCAAGGGAGGTGTTGGCTAGGTGTCCATCTCGGCGCTTGATAGCTGTGTGCATCACCGTGGACTGATTGATATGTGGGATCCTTACGGGATCGGTGGCTCAGCCACGGCCTTGAGCAGCAAGTCTGCCAAGGTAGGATATATGGATCACGATGTGATCGGTGGTGGATTAGCCACGGCCTTGGGCAGGAAGTCTGCTAAGGTAGGTGTAATGGATGGACTTAGGTTGGGTTGGGTCATAATTGCATATTTATGGGTATGGACTATGTGGATATGGGCCAAGCCCATATGTGGAGACATGTGTAATAACTATGCACTGAGTCTGTTTGACTCACCCAATATTTTATTAACCCTTACAGGTGATGCATGATGCTCGGACCGGGTTGAAGAGGATAAGAGGTGGCCCATGCAGAAGAAAATGTTTTCATTATTTTATGTATTTTAATATTAAGTACTTTGTTTAAGTATTGGTTGTAATAAGGGCCTTATAATACTTGTTATTATTTTTATTATGGCTTGATTTAATTAAATTACTGTATGCAAATGATTTTGTTTTTAGTAACTTATTTACTCAAAATATATATATTAAAGTTTTAATTCGGGTATTTCGTAACATTAAAGTTTTACTTAAAATTTCAAATACACAATGTTTTATTAAAGACAAAAATTTTTAATGTTTTTCCCAAAAGTGAAATCAGTCTCCAAAGCGTTTTCCTTGATGACACACTAGATCCGGGCCAAGACTCGTCGTGGTTTGGGTTTGGGGTGTTACATCGCAATCTCTCCGGTCCAAGTCCGCTGTAAGTATTCTACAATTCTTTGTGTGTTATATATGTATGTGGGCTTGATGGGTTTTATGGGACGTAGACTATCTAGATTAGAACTTGATGGACTTTAGGTCTAGCTCAAACAATTTTCTAAATCTCATAAGACTTAATTTCACTAAACAAACCCGTGAACAAGTCGCAAGACTAGGATGTGGCAACAGGCATGCGCATGTCTAGGATTGGATCCGGAAGAGCCTGGTACTTAAGCAGTCCTAGTGACTCACCTCTTCTTCACTGGAATCCTACCTGGTGCGTAGTGACTGTTCACCATAGCCGCGAGGATTTGTTGACGGGCCAAAATCCATAACTAAAACCCGAAAGGGACTAGCCACCCGACTTTCACAAAATTGCTAAAATATCCTTATTTTGAAAATTACCAAGATACCAGTGATTTGTAAATATACCCCCAGATTTACGGAAATACCCCGATTTACAAAGTCAACGATTTTTTTTAAAGAAAAAAAAACATACAACACACAACATCAATCAAAAACCACAAACACTTGAACGCCACTATTATTCTTTTAAAATCAAATTCTCTGAGATACCCCTGTTTAAATAATAATAATAATAATAATAATAATAATAATAATAAATACTCCTTAGTTCTGTAAAATTTTTAAAAATACCCTTGATTTGTAAAAATTTTCCAAAATACCCCTGATTTGAAAAGTGACCAAATTACCAAATTGCCCTTGATTTGTAAAATGACTAAAACACCCCCAATTTATAAAATTACCAAAATACCCCTGCTTCACGAAATTATCGAAATACCCTTATTTTGCAAAATCACCAAGAAACCCTACTTTAGAAAATTACTAAAATACCCCTGTAGGATAAATTACGAAAATACCCCTGGGTAGTGAAAAGCCAAAAATACCCATACAGGATAAACGTAAGTTCGTGAATACTACTTGTATGTGGTGGTTGATGATTGAATGTGTGTGCTTCCTAGAACTTGGAGATGTGAACTTGAGACTGAGTTGTAGTTATAGTTGCGAATTCGAAAGAACTACCCTTAAAACTACTATTCATAAGACTGTTCGTGGATAATCAGTGGAAGAAAATTAATGATTCATAAAATTTTTAATCAGATAAACATCAATCGGAAGAATGAGTACAAGGGATCGAGGACGTCCACCGCGTGGTCGTGGTAGGGGTAGGAGGACCGTGTCAGAGCCAGTAGGGTCTGGTCACGGGTCAGGAAATGAGATGCCGGACCTGCCGGCTGTAGAGGGAGAATTTCAAGATAAGGCACCCGGAGATCATGCAGTATCTTAAGTGATGTTGCAGGTCCTCGAAAAAGTTGCTGGGGCAGGCACAGGTTTAGGAGCCTGAAAATCTCTATCAGAACGACTCTGAGCCAACAGAGCAGAGATGTTTAGAGGTGCTTCTAGCGTAGCCCCTAACGCAGCTGAGTACTGGTTAGAAGCGACTGAGCGCATTATGGATGACCTAGACTTTACAATGGAGGAGAAGTTGAAAGGGGTTGTGTCTCTTCGAGACGAGGCCTACCAGTGGTGGCTCACGGTGAAGGAGGGTACTGCCATAGATCGGATTGACTGGGATTATTTTAAGGAATCGTTTCAAGGGAAGTATGTTGGGGCTAGCTATATGGACGGCCAGAGGAAGGCATTTCTGAATTTGGTACAGGGAAGTAAATATGTGGTTGAATATGAGGCGGAGTTCCTACGCTTGAGCCGCTACGCTCGAGGAATGGTAGCAACTGAATATGAACGTTGTGTGCAGTTCGAGGATGGACTGTGAAATGAGTTAAGGGTATTGATAGCTTTGCAGTGAGAGAGGCGCTTTGCTGTCCTGGTTGAAAAAGTTAAGATAGCTGAGGAGGTAAAACAGACTGAAAGACAGGAAAGAGATAAGGAACGGGGAAGGAATAAGAGAAGTTTTGGGCAGTCAGGAGCATCTCGGAATTTTCAGAAAAGGCCTAGGACTAATGGGCCAGTTCGTGCTCCGACGGGTCAGAATCGATCATGTAATTAGTGTGGGAAAGCATATTCCGGGGAGTGTAGAAGAAGAACCGATGGATGCTTCAGGTGTGGATCCATGGAGCATATGATTAAGGACTGTCCACAGAAGGATCAGATGCAGCCAACAGGCCGAGGTTCTGATCAGACTAGGAGAGGTGATCAGCCGAGACCAAGGGGTCGTGGTGTAGCCAGAGGAGAAAATGGGTCTGGTCGGGGTCGTGGAGCACCTGGTAGGGGTGCAGGTAATATGGATGCGAGGTAGCCGGGTCTAGTTTATGTAGCTCACCGACGGGAGGATGGTGACGCACCGAATGTTATAACCGGTATGTTTCTTATTGTTGATAAACCCTTTCTTGCCTTAATTGATATTGGGTCAACCCACTCCTATGTTGCATGTTCGGTATCTGAGACCCTAAGTATAGATTCTGAAACAACTACTAGGAAGATAACTGTGGTTAGTCCCCTAGGACAATCTAGGGTAGTGGACAAACTATTTAAGGATGTACGTTTAGAAACTCAAGGGGTAGTGTTCCCGGCAGACTTAATGGAATTACCGTTTGGAGAGTTTGACATTATCTTAGGAATGGATTGATTGACTAAGCATCGTGCTAAGTTGGATTGTAGGATTAAGCGCATGGTGTTGAGTGCCCCGGAAGGCAAGGAGGTGGTTGTGTTAGGAGAGAGGAAGAATTATTTGTCCAACGTAGTTTCAGTATTGAAAGCTGTTAAGATGATTCGAAAGGGATGTAACGCATTTCTAGCTTTTATCAGTGCGTTGGATGCTAAGGAGGTGACTATCAATGAGGTTAAAACAGTCAAGGATTTCACGGATGTTTTTCTAGAGGAGTTGTCAGGATTACCCCTGAATCACAAAGTAGAGTTTGGAATAGAGCTATTACCGGGTACAGCTCCGGTGTCCATCGCTCCTTATAAAATGGCGCCGAAGAAGCTGGTAGAGCTCAAAGCTCAGATCCAAGAACTGTTGGATCGAGGGTTTATTTGACCGAGTCTGTCTCCATGGGGAGCGCCAGTCCTATTCGTGAAGAAGAAGGACAGATCTATGCGTATGTGTGTGGACTATCGTCAACTGAATAAGTTCACGATTAAGAACAAGTACCCACTGCCAAGAATTGATGATCTGTTCGATCAGCTCAAAGGAGCTTCAATTTTCTCTAAGATTGATTTAAGGTCGGTCTATCATCAGTTAAAAGTGAAGGAAAGGGACATTCATAAGACGACGTTTCGAACTCGCTATGGTCACTATGAGTTCTTGGTAATGCCGTTCGGGTTAACGAATATGCCAGCAGCATTCATAGATATGATGAACCGAGTATTTCAACCATATCTTGATCGGTTCATCGTGGTGTTCATCGACGACATCTTGGTTTATTCCAAGTTAGAAGAGGAGCTTGATGAATATCTTCGTGTGGTGTTGCGAACTTTGAGGGAGAAGTAGTTGTTCGCAAAGTTCAGTAAGTGTGAGTTCTGGCTAAAGGAAGTAACTTTCTTAGGACATGTGGTTTCTGCAAAGGGAATTAGGGTGGACCCTCGGAAGATAGAAGCCGTATTGGATTGGAAATCGCCGAAGTCTGTGGCGGAGATTCAAAGTTTCTTGGGATCTGCCGGGTATTACAGAAGGTTCGTTGAAGGGTTCTCAGTAATAGCGGCACATAACTAAGTTGTTAATGAAGGGAGTACCGTTTGTTTGGTCTGACAAACAGCAGGAGCTTTGAGAAGCTGAAGAAGATTCTGACAGAAGCACCGGTGTTAATTCAGCCAGAGGCGAGAAAAGAATTTACCGTCTATTGTAATGCGTCACACACAGGTTTAGGTTGTGTGTTGATGCAAGATGGAAAGGTGGTTGCATATGCGTCCCGACAGTTAAGACCACATGAGTTGAACTACCCTACGCATGATCTGGAGTTGGCGGCGGTAGTGTTCGCTCTGAAGATTTGGAGGCACTACCTATATGGGGAGAAGTCGGTCATTTATACGAACCATAAGAGCCTAAAGTATATCCTTACCCAGAAGGAGTTGAACCTAAGACAGAGAACATGGATCGAGCTATTAAAGGACTATGACTGCTCGATTAAGTACCACTCGGATAAGGCTAACGTGGTGGCGGATGCGTTGAGTTGTAAGGCAATAGCGGATTTAAAGGCGATGTTCGCTCATCTTAGCCTGTATGAGGATGGTAGTCTGGTAGCCGAACTTCAAGTAAGACCCATGTGGACAAGTCAAATCAAGGAAAAGCAGCTTCTGGATGATGTCTTGAGTATTCGAATTTGACAAGTACATAATGGTAAAGTGAAGGACTATAGCTTGAACGATGATGGAGTTTTGTGTTTCCGAGGGAGAGTCTACATGCCTAAGGATATGGAGTTAAGATAGATGATTTTGCGGGAGGCGCATAGTAGTCCATATGCAATGCATCCTGGAGGAGTTAAGATGTATCGGGATTTGCGGGAGAAATTTTGGTAGCCAAGTCTGAAGCGAGAGGTAACGAAATTTGTGGGTAAGTGCTTGACGTGCCAACAGGTGAAAGCGGAACACTAGTTGCCTTCGAGGTTGTTGCAACCGGTAAAGATTCCATAGTGGAAATGGGAGAGAATCACGATGGATTTTGTTAGTGGGTTACCCCTTACACCCACTAAGAAGGATTCAATTTGGGTGATTGTGGATCGACTCACGAAGTCTACTCACTCAATACCGGTTCGTGTTGACTATTCTTTGCAGAAGTTGGCTAAGTTGTACGTGGCTGAGGTCGTGAGGCTACATGGTGTACCGGTGTCAATCATATCAGATAGGGACCCTAGATTCACGTCACGTTTCTGGAAGGCTCTTCATCAAGCAATAGGAAGAAGGTTAGACTTTAGTACCATTTTTCACCCACAGGGTGATGGTCAGTCTGAGAGGGTAATTCAGATCTTGGAAGATATGCTAAGGGGTTGCATCATTGATTGTAGGGGAAGCTGGGAGGAGTATTTACCTTTGGCAGAGTTCACATACAATAATAGTTATCAAGCTAGTATTCAGATGGTGCCGTACGAAGCATTATACGGAAGGAGATGTCGTACCCCTACTTGTTGGACGGAGTTGGATGAATGTCAAGTGTTGGGTCCAGAGCTAGTCTCAGAAACGGAGGAGAAAGTTAAGTTAATACGGGCTCGATTGAAGGAAGCGTCTGATCGGCAGAAGTCTTATGCTGATCTAAAGCGGAAGGAGATGGAATTTGCAGTAGGAGACCAAGTCTTTTTGAAGGTGTCTCCATGGAAGAAGGTAATGAGGTTTAGACGGAAGGGTAAGCTAAGTCCTCAGTTTATTGGGCCTTATCGGGTATTGGAACGCGTGGGGCCAGGGGCCTATCATTTGGAGTTGCCTTCAGAGTTGGAGCAGATACATGACGTGTTTCATGTCTCGATGCTAAGATGATATCGGTCTGATCCATCGCACATTGTACCGATGGAAGAGATTGAAGTAAGGTCAGATTTAACCTTTGAGGAGAAACCAGTGCAAAGCTTGGATTGAGACGTAAAAGTGTTGAGAAGGAAATCCGTCCCTTTGGTTAAGGTCTTGTGGCGAAACCACGGAGTGGAGGAAGCGACTTGGGAGCCAGAGGATGTTATACAACAGCAGTATCCCCACCTCTTTTGATCAAGTAAATTTCGAGGCCGAAATTTATTTTAAGGGGGGTAAAACTGTAACATCCTGAATTTATGGGCCTGTGCATTTTGTGTAGTGTATGTTAAAAATATTAATTTAAGGATTTGAGGTGCAAATGGGCTCAGGTTTGGGCTGAGGCTTTGATTAAATATTTTGTTTAGACACTCTAGGGGCTTAAAGTAAAGTTTTGGTAGCTTATTTAACATAGTGGGCTTGTGGCCTAGAGGAAAATGGTGCCACTAGGATGAAGGGGAGTTGGCGTCACTAGTGCATGAGGAGGGCCCAAATTTTGGTTGCTTGAAGCCCAAGCTATAGGACTAAATTTCGGCACTTAAAAGGGGACTAGGAGGGGACGGTACAAGGCTAATTTTTAGGGAATTTTTTTATGTTTAAATTATGTGGATAATAAGCAGATAATGAAGAGACGAGTTGGTGCTAATTAAGGCTATTTTTGAGGAGATAATGGATCAAGATAAGGGAAAAGATGAGAGTCATCCAGGAGGCTTGAGTTGGCCGAAAATCAAACTCTGTGAAGGAGGGGAAATTGGTTTAGTATAGGCTAAGTTTGTGCCGAAATTTTCTGGCAAAGTTCTTATCATTTTTCTCTTTTCTCTGCTGAAATTCCTACTACATTCTCCCTCTCTTTTCTTTTTCTTCAGTTGGCCAAATCCTCTGATAGATTCCTTTCTCATCTCTTTCAGACACTTTAGCTGAAGCTTCAAGCCTCTCTTTGTTTTCTTTTCACATTTCTTTTTAATCAAAACCACATCAGTTCATCTTTTCCGGGATTTTCATAAGAGCCGAAAGCTTGAGATCTCGTCTCCTGCGATTGCCGAAATCACTCTGAAGTGTCTGCTTGTGCCGAAATCTGAAGGGAATTTTAGGTAAGTATTGATTTGTGGGATCCAAATCTTTTCCGTCTTTTCAAAGTCTCCAGCCGAACGGCTATTTAGTGACTAATCTATTGTTTTTCTCTTATTTTTGCCATTCCAAGATCTGAAGTGGAGCCAATCGCATAGATCTCTAAGTCATAGTTCGGTAACACTCGAATCGTGCTACTTTCGGGATTTCAAGGTAAGAAGATCTATTAGTTTCAACATGTAAATTCAGGTATTTATTAACCCTTGGCCGAATGTAGGGGAGCCCAAAGCTTCATATTCTTCCTGCTTTTGAGCAAGGTTTTAGACTAAGGGTTGTAGATCCGGATAGCAAGGATATTGACTAAGTGTGTAGTACTACGCAATATCAGGTGTGTAACTTCTCACACCATTAGATTGATTGCTAATATATATATATGTAATAAATCTGCTATACCCTGTTAAATGACGAAATCTGGGCATAATGTTTGGAAACCCGAGAAGGGTAAAGGCTAAATATCTGGTTAGAGATTTCTGCCATTCATCAGTGAATGTTTCTGTTAAAAACAATATGTTATATATGTCGATTTTTATATATGCATGGGGTTGGGTGATTGATGAAAGGGGGAAGTGATTTGTTCTGGTGGCTTATGCCATTTCAGCCTGGTGACTCTGTCACGACTCTGTTTCTGGTGGCTTTTGCCATTTCAGCCTGGTGACTCTATCACAACTCTGACGATGAGCAGCTAACTGCAGCATGACTACCATCAATGGTGTGTAGCGGTGTGGGTTGATTGTGAAATCCCCAATGGTGTGATTGGCAGGTAAGGGTGGTGTGTAGCGGTTGGAAACCTAGGATTGGGTTGGCTTTTATGTATGTTATCACTATATTATGTTCTATATTCTGATCTGTGGGCTAAGGCCCAATCTGACGGTGCACGAGGGTTGCACACTGAGTTTCGCGACTCACCCTATTATTTTAACAATTTCAGGTAGCACTTAGTGCATCGGACCGGGCTGGAGAGGAGAGCAAGGTGGCCATGTGATAGAGTACTGAGGATTCAGCAAAAGACTTTACTTTATTTATCTATTTTTAAGAAATTTGTTTTAAGTGGGTTTTATATTTTGATGTAATAAGGCCTTGGGCCACTAGACTATTATTTATGTTTTGGTTTTATGTTGGGCTTTCATTTATGGGCATTTAAATTTTATGTTTAAACTAAGCTAAGACATGTACGAAATTTCAGTTTCTATTTAAAATTCACCAAGGCATTTTATAACTTTATATCTTATATGAATTGATCAATTATTAAGTTTTCGGTATAAATATTTAAACCCGCTAATTGCTTTTCAAAGTGCCATATCTTTTTGTAAAATTTCCTTAGTGGCATACCAGATCCAGTTGTAGTGTTTGGGCTGGGTTTGGAGGTGTTACAAAGTTAATATTTGGCAAAATTTCGACGATATCTGTGTTGATAAATGTGTGACAATTATAATGTATTTTATTTGAGCAATAAGTTAGTCCAAAGATTAATTAATTGTTTGACATAATTTATTGTCAATGTTTGATTGCTACAATAATAGTACTGTTTACTGTTAATATTGCTGTCCAAAGACTTAATATTAATGTTGTGTTTGGTATCTTGAGATGGGATTAGCCATTATCCTGAATTTATTGTTTACTTATGAATATTGATGTGAGCTTATTTTTATTTATTTTTTTGTTCTATATTTAGCTAATTCATATTCTACTGCCACAATATCTGCTAATATAAATTCTATACCCATGCTTAATGGGACTAATTTCAAAGAATGGAAAAGGTACTTATTTATAGTGCTTGGCTGTATGGACATAGACCTTGCACTAAGGGAAGAACTACTTGTACCTCTCACTGCGGAAAGCACCCCTATATTAAAAGGGATTTTGAGAGGTGGGATCGTTCAAATTGTAAGAGTCTAATGATCATGAGGCACACCATTTCAGAAGCCTTTAGGGGCATAGAATATGAAAAGATTAATCAAGCCAAGGTTTTCTTGACGAAATTAAGAAACATTTTGCTAAAAAACGATAAGGTTGAAATGACATCACTTATGACTTCTTTGATGTCTATAAAGTTAAGGGTTAAGGAAATTCTGAGCGATCTAAGGGCTACGAGTTTTATGATCCCATAATAAGGAATATTTTTAAGACGGGAACTGCAACATTTTTTGAGGATGTTGAGTTTGGGGGGAGAAATAAGGTTAGAGACATTGCTTTTGAGAAGGAATTGGATTCTAACTCAGTTCCCACTATCACTTTTGACGATGTTCAGGTGCTTATACCTATCAATGATCAAGAAGAGAACCCAGAACCTCTGCAAGACAATGTTGAACAACTCCCCATTCAAAATTAGATAATTGTTCCAGAAGAACAAACTCAACAACCTCAAGAACAAGTACCATTAAGGAGGTCCACAAGAGAAAGGAGAAATGCTATTTCAGATGATTATGTTGTATTTCTCCAAGAACATGAGGATGATAATGGAACGATGGAAGATGACATAATCAAATTTCATCAGGTCATGAAAAGTTCTAATTCTTAAAAGTGGATTGATGCCATGGAAGATGAGTATAAGTCTATGCGAGACAATAAAGTTCGGGAACTTGTCCCATTACCTGAAGGTGCAAAACCAATTGGTTGTAAATGGATATTTAAAACCAAGATGGATGCAAATGGTAATGTGGAGAGGTATAAGGCGCATCTTGTAGCTAAAGGATATACTCAGGAAGAAGATGTTGATTTTACAGAGACTTTCTCTCCAGTTTCATCGAAAGACTCCTTTAGGATAATCATGACGCTTGTTGCTCATTTTGATCTTGAGTTACATCAGATAGATGTTAAGACTGCATTTCTTAATGGCGACATTGAAGAAACAATTTATATGATGCAACCAAAAAAAAATTTTGAGTCTGATGACTCAAAGAATATGGTTTACAAATTGACAAAATCCATCTATGGACTCAAGCAAGCTTCCCGTCAATGGTACCATAAGTTTCATCAAATAATTGCTTCATTTGGTTTTGAGATGCATATTGTTGTTGATTGTGTGTATCACAAATTCAATGGGAGTAAGTACATATTTTTGGTTTTATGTTAATGATATACTGCTTGTTAATAATAAGTATAGCCTCAATCAATACCTTAAGAATGATTTTGAAATTACAAAAATGCATTAGATTTTTTACATTTTAGCAGTGGAAAGTCTAATGTACGTTCAGATTTGTATACATAGGAATGTTGTGTACACTATTGGGATGTTAGGCAGATATTTTAAGCAACCCTGATTTGGACCATTAGATAGCATCCAAGAGGGTTATAAGGTATTTTCAGAGAACAAAAGATTACATGCTCACATATCGGAGGTGTAATCAGTTAGAGATCATCAGGTATATAGACTCTGATTTTGATGGAATATGGAAACAAGATTTTGTCACTAAGGTGCAATTTGTTAAAATAAATTACAATAGTTTTTTCCAATAGAAATAGGAGCACATCAAAGTAAAAACACATAGACTTTAAGTTCCTGGATGTTAAAGTAAAAGTTCAGAGTGGTTAGGTGTTTATAAAGCATATTAGGACAAACTCCATGATTGCGGATCCGCTTACTAAGGAACTAAACCTAAGGTTTTATAAGAGCACACTGCTCATATGGGTGTAATGTCATTTAAAGGATATTTGGTTTTAGTGGGAGTTTGTATTTTTAAATGCTTTTATGTTATAGAAACATTTTCAGTTATTTCGATTTAAAGATAATAAGTTTATTTTCTGCAGAAATAAAGTTTATTTGGTTTATTCATACTCTGATTTTGGTAAGATTTGATCTCACTAAGGAGGACCAGTTGGAAATAGACATGTTTAGATCATATTGTATGTAATTTCCATGCTACACATCTATACTTGATCTATGTCATTTGGTTGTGTTAGTATAAGTGATCATGGATGGATTTAGTTACGATATATGTAACGAAAGTCACCTTGGTTCTATGTTAACATAATTGATGGACGAGATTTTTTGAAATACCTTTTGAATATGATAGTAAAATTTTGAGCTCATAAGGCTATATAATGACATGTAATTATAAAGTAATTAGTATATATATGTGGTCCAAGTGGGAGATTGTTGGAAAATTTGGACATCACATATATAATAAGGATAATTACATGATAGGTTAGCCTAAATTAAAAGTGATCTAATTTGGTTAAAATTTTATTGGGCTTTTAATTATTAAATAAGTATGGGTCAAATATGTGTAGATACGCTTCTAATAAAATTCTAATTAATGATGGGCTAATTACAATTTGATTAGAACTAATATGCCAAGGTTATAAATATTAGGGTTATGGTCCCCAAATTATACACAAGATATCTTTTCTAATATCCCATCATTAGGAAAGAGAGAGCAGATATTCTCTGAATTTCTTGTGTGCTAACTTGGAAGATCAAATCCCCAAGATCCAGTAAAACTTCAAGAAATTCATGGATTCAGGTACGCTTCCGCATTTAGTTTTATTCTTCATTTATTCTTAATGATTTGACATGATAGATCCTGGTTTATTAAGTTTTATTTCAGATTTATTTTACAAATCTAACATGATAGGCTCACCCACTCCTACGTACACACTTATGCTGGAATGGAAACGAATCGATGTATGTGTTTGTATGTATAAGACTAAGCATATATGATACTACTGCTCTGTCTCATCATTTCGATTTGGCTGCTTCCAACGTAGTCATTGAGTGTGTGTATAAGAAATTCTCCCACTTCAAGTGGGCTCGCAAAAGGTAGTTGTTAGATGTTCAAGATTTTCATAAGTACTTTAAGAATAGTTTTTTAGTAATTAATAAGTCGGTAGTGCACCTACACATAGTCAAGTATGTCAACTTGTCTTTAATCTTTTTCAAGTTTACTTGTTGGATTGATGAAGCTCAAAATAACCATTATGTGATGAGGAAAAAAAATTAGTTTGGAAAAGTGCACAATCTTAGGTGATAAATTTGTGTTAAATTTGTTAAAGTTAATTTAATTCTCGAAAAGTAAAAATTATAAAAGAAAATTTGAAGGCACCTAAACTTAATAGAAGAAAACTTTCAAGTTAAGAAGTAATGAATGATAAAAAAACCACAGTAAATGCTCTCAAAGTATTTGGTTAATTTTTAATGGATGATTACAAATGATGGGGAAGACCTCTATTTATAGTTTGAGCTCCCCTAGATCTAACGATATAGTTTTAATTACATTGATGGCTAAGATTAATGTCTTTCTACAAGATGAGAATCATAAGGGATTTAAGCAATCTACTATCTTATCCCTTAGGATTACAAATATTTACCATTGTAACTCTAAACTACTAGAGTATTTTCACTAGGCCACCAAGGTTTAAAGTAGATGGACTTCTCCATATGTTCCACATATCGGGCTAGTTCAAGTGGATTCACTGAGCCTCATTTAATCAATTGACCTCCATAGGTTGTCCTGTGTGCATTCGTCACGGGTTTTGATCTGTGGCCCATGACATTCTCTCTTACCTATACTCGCGATGCCCTCATTGTGTCCCCCAAATGACACTGGTCGAACTCATGTTGGAACTTCCTAAAAACCTTGACTGATTCTCAATTGTCATTTATCAACCAATATTGGTTGTCAATGTCTTATTTGAATTGTTTCTCTCTTTTGTACATCTCAATCATAAGAGGTCACCGCTCCTACTTGCCCCTATTGTGACTTGCTTCGATCGAGATCCCCTTAATCCTTAAAAATAGGCTTTGGCTTGAACACTAAGTTTGCATATCTTCTTTACTCGCGGAGTTTGATGCACAACCCACCGCTATCATAGGTGGTAGCACCACTGATAGCTGAACAGGCTTCATATCAATTTGTTGCACCTCTAGCATTTCCAAAAGGTTCTCCTTAGCACTTTAAATTATCAAGTCAATGTTCTCACCACACGGAACATCTGAAACACCCCAAACTCGGCCCACGAGCCTTGACCGGATCTGGTATGTTCCTCGAGTAAAACGGTTCAAAACTTCTTGATTACTTTGGAAAATTCGGATGGTTTTGAAAGAGAATTTTACTTTATGTTGGGCTCGAGTTGAAAAAAAGTTCATTCTTTGTAATCTAGGTTTTATAAAACTTTACTGTGAATTTCAAAATTACAAGTTAAAGGTAAAAATCGAGTTCTTAGAGTTTACCATTTTAATTGAAAATCATTTGTGTTAGGTGACAAAACATTTAAGGGTTTATTTTAAAAAAACAATTTAGATAACCTTTGACTTAACAATAGTAGTATCGTGATAAAACAAATAAAAGCAACCATAAAACAATTAAGTACTATTGGCCTTATTACAAATGAAAACAATCCCAAAATAAATCCAAATACTTAAAATGTAAAAGTCCAAAATTAATTAAACTCTGAGCTGAGCATGGCCACCACTGAGCTCCTGCCGACCCGGTCCATTACTGAGCGTCACCTGAAAAATATTCCCACAACGAGGTGAGTCAAATAGACTCAGTGTGTAACAGCCAACACTAAGTCCCAATAGTTTAGGCATATCAGTTCATACATGTACATATAATTAAATAAGATGATGCAAACCTGAACCCAAACCTAGATACCATCCGCTACACATCACCCGTACCAACCTGTACACCGTGGGGACTACTAAGTCAACCCTCCATCCGCTACACATCATCGAAGGCAATCGCTGCAGTCGACGTGCTCATCGCCCTTATAAAATTCGTGGCATAGCCACCAGATAACTATTTTGTGACCGAAGTCACCACATTCAGATAATGTGGTATAAAACCACCACATTCACTTCCCCTTTCATAATCACCCATATGCCCCATGTCATACAAATATGCATAAGCCATGTCAATTTCCTTATTCACATTCTTATAGTTTCACATACATGCCATAACAGGTCATATTATACTCATAGTAGGAGTAGGAAAACGTACCTGAGTATTTTGTACCATTGTATGGTACCTTAGCCATATTTTTCACATTCTTACTAACACATGCATTAAAACTATACTGTAAATCTATTAAGGCTTAGAGTGGGGGCACACACCTGGTATACTTAGCGAGTTTATTGAAATCCCGAACAACCCGATCTATCACTTTAGATCTTCAATTCCTATATTCGGCCAACCCTAACATGTTAGTCCAAAGCCATTCGGCTATAAAACCAAATCCCGAAGGATTATCACACTTAAATCACTAGATCATTTGACTTGGTTAGTTTCGGCTTTTAAACATTTAAGAAATAGTATCTGACACACTAAATAGGCCTTGGCCGAATGTACATGTACACTTACCTTGTAAATCCTAAATCCCGAAACTGTCACTTCTTGCTCCTGAAACTGTCAGAATCCCTATATGCCACATAATAGAATCGATTATGCATAAACCTATGAAGATGGCCCCCTTGGCAGAATCTACACATCACTTACCTTGATGTTTCAAAACCCGAGAGATCACCTTTAATGCTCTTTAGCGTCGGTTACACACAAAAGGCACATTATTATGGCACTATGACATTCGACCATCTTAAACCAAGGCCTAACTATATGATTTCGACACCCTTGTGAAAAGAATCCAAAATCGATTGCTAAAGAAATACTTACCCCTACCGTTTGCTTGCAGAGACTAAAAGAGAAAAGATTTCGGCTTACTGCTTTGGCTTTTTTTTTTAAGACTTACGATAGAAGAAAAGAATAAGGGCCCTTTGCTATTCGGCTATGACTTCAAATGAGGATAAAACATTCAGTTACCACAAAAGAACATTCGGCTTTTGAAAAACTTATGAAAAAGGAGAGGTGAATGCTTTTAATGGTTCGGCTAGCCTCTAAATCACAAGAGTATTCGGCTACAAGGGAATTGGGGTTGGGAAAAAGGCAAAGAATAGGAGACGAATTTTGGCAAAGGTGACTAGGGAGAATTCGGCTTCAACTGACAAAGAAGAAAAAGGGAGAGTTCTCTCAAAATTTTGGCAGCAAGATAGCCACACTCACCTACTAAAATTCGGCACTTAAGCCTCCCCTACATGACCGAATTTTACCAACCAAGGAGTCCCTTTGCGGGCCACTATATCCTTTCTTATCCTATCCTCTAATTCTTCCTATTTTCTCTCCATACTCCTCATTCAAAATAAATTGAATAAATCAACATTTATCCTTACCATATAGCCGAATTTTAAAATAAAAACCAAGCCTTATCTCATCTTTTTTGAAGTCCACATGCCGCCCAACTCCTTTCCCCTCTCTTTACGCCAAAAATAAAAGCCCCAAAATGTTGCTCCCCTTGCTGCTCGAACTCAAGACCTGCACCAAGCTTGTGGCGTCATTTCCAGAGGCCTTAAGTGGCGCCTCCAAGCCACTTAACCAAGCCCATTTGTGTGTCATATCTCCCCTACATTTTCTCTTAAGGCCACCCTGCTTAGCTTCCTCTTTTAGATTTAAAATCTAATAATTTCTAAAGCACTCTCCTATCTTCTAAAGTCCACAAAATTCATACAACACATTCATAACACACAAAGGCATATATTTAAGCACAAATGCATATGTAACAACCCAAACCCGGCCCAAACACTACGACCGAATTTGGTGTGCTACAGAGAAAATGCTTTGTAAAACTTCTTAAAACCGATGTGAGTTTTTGATAAAAATAGTGTCTTTGTTTAAAATAGTTGGGGTATATGAAAACCATACTTAGGTGTATTTATTAAGTCATGTTGTTACATATTTTAAAAGTACCCGATGGCATGATAGTTCATTTTGCGTACAACTTGAGAAAAACATGTGTACTTGTTTTAATTTCATGAAAATAGTTTAATCAAAAATATTCAAAACATGTAAATAATAAAAATAATTCTAGGAGGCCTTATTACAACTTGAATAAAATAAAACCAACAATAAATATAAAATAAAGTTTAAAGTCCATTTATCAAATTCCCACTGCATGGCCACCTCGAGTCCATTCGGCTCCTCATCCGCGATCTACGAGTCACCTGAAAAATGTTAAGGAGAAGGTGAGTCACCAAGACTCAATGTGTAACCCTTCTCCCGGTTTTAAGCAATCTCATACACAATTTATAACAATTAACATGCACAAAATCATGCACCCAACCTAGCCATCCAAACGCCTTTTCTACCAGTGTGGTACCAAACCATTGGTGGTGCCAAACCACTTCGGTGACTTATAGTCACGGATGTGATGCCAAATCACTGGAGGTGCCAAACCTCTGGTGTCTGAAGACACAAATCGATTGATGGGGCCAATCCATCGTGTGATACCAAATCACTGGCATCAATCCCTTAATATAGTCTGTGGGGCCAACCCACGGTGGTGCTAAGCCACTGGGACAAGACGCTATGAGGTGCCAAACCTCTGAAGGTGCCAAACCTCTGGTGACCGTAGTCACAATGTGGTACCAAACCACTGGTGTCCGTCGACACGAATATCACTGCCCCCTCCTCTCATCAACCCACATCAATTAATCACATGCATATACAAAGTTCATGCTAATAGATTTATTTAACATCATCTAACAGTTTTAACATCAGCCATATGTCTTAAGTCACACATACCAAATGTGTCATGCTTTCCAAAAGCGTCGTAAAATAATCCCATAATCAACAACGACTTACCTGAATCTTTGATTATACCATTCATGGTATTTAATCCAAATCTACATAGATCCGATTAGCACACAATAGATTTAGTACAGTTATTAATCATAAAGTGTGTATGTACACACCTGAAACTAACGAGATCCTTAAATCCTGAAATAACCAATCAGCCACCCACAAAAATCCTTGCCCCGAATGCCTTTGAGTATAATTATAGCACACGATTTGCGACTCTGCTTTCCTTTTCCGAATCTGACTAATCAAAGATGAAGGCTTCGCTTGATTACTTCTAAAATCCCAAAGGCCCTTTTCCACACCAATTGACAACGAAACTCCAAAGAAATCTGTCCACTTTAATATTTGGCCAAAGGGGTTCAAAATAGTAGAAAGAATTCGGCCTAGGGGTAGAGAATAGATTCGGCTTAGAGGAAGAAAATAATAGAAAAGAGTGTTAGAGTTTCGGCAACAAGAGAATAGAAGAGATTTTGGGGTTTAAGCAAACAAATGGAAGAGAAAGATACTGATGAAGGTTTCGGTTTTGAGAGAATGAGAAGGAGAGAAAATAGAAGGTGAGCAGAGGAATTTCGGCTAGGTGCAAGAATGAAGAAAAGAGAAACAAGATGCTAAGTATGTGCCCTAAAAAGAATTCGGCACCCCCTCCCCTTATGCTTGCCGTCCACTCTTCCATGAAGAGTTTAAAATTCAACAACTACCTTAATTCACTCTTGGCCACTAATTTAAAATTATTCAAAATTATCTGAACACTCTAATGCCTAAATTTTCTCTTGCCAACTCTTGTTGATTATTCACATAATAATCCAATTAAAACATAATAATATCCTCATTATCAAAAAGAGTTTAAACTGAGAAAAACTCTCCCCCTATTGCCGTCCAAAATAAGGAGTAAAAAGGGGATTTTCGCGACTCGAACACAGGCTCTCCCTTGCTCCCCCTTGTGGCGTCATCTACAGCTCTTAAGTGGCCTCCCTTTTGCCACTTTTCCAAGGCCCTTTTTGTGTCAAAAGTTCCCTCTTTTAACTTGTAACCCCTACTTACTAAGGCTCCCTACCTTTAAAGCTTCCAAATAAAATTTTCTACTATCCCGAGCCAACTCAAGACCCCTAATTAAGTCTTATCATTCCATAAATAATATCTCAGCAATTCAAACTCAGGCAAAATAATGCAAACACGAATAACCCCAATTTTAGGATGTTACAGTTCTACCCCCTTTAAAATAATTTCGGCCTCGAAATTACCTGATCAGAAGAGATGGGGGTATTGCTGCCGCATTATATCCTCGGGTTCCCACGTAGCTTCCTCTGCACCATGGTTCCGCCATAGCACCTTCACCAATGGTACTGACTTCCTACGTAGAACCTTAACATCTCGCTCTAAGATCTGCACTGGTTCTTCCTCGAAAGATAAGTCTGAGGTGACCTCAATCTCTGCCACAGGCACAACGTGTGATGGATCTAACCGATATCGTCTAAACATCGACACATGAAAGACGTCATGGATCTGATTCAATTCTGCCGGCAACTCAAGTTGGTAAGCTACCGGTCCTACGCGCTTTAACACTGTATATGGCTCGATGAACCTTGGGCTTAGCTTCCCTTTTCACCCAAATCTCAATACCTTTTTCCAAGGTGACACCTTCAGAAAGACTTTATCCCCTACTGCATACTCCATTTCCTTGCGCCTCAGATCAGCATAGGACTTCTACCTATCTGATGCTTCCTTAAGACGAGCCCGAATCACCTTGACTTTATTCTCAGTTTCTGTTATCAACTCTGGACCCACAACTTGTCGTTCACCCAATTCTATCCAACACATAGGAGTACGGCATTTTCGTCCATACAGTGCTTCGTATGGTGCCATCTGAATACTCGCTTGAAAACTATTGTTATAAGCGAATTCCGCTAATGGTAGATACTCTTCCCAACTACCACTGAAATCCAAAACACAACCTCTCAGCATATCCTCTAAGATCTGTATAACCCTTTCCGACTGCCCGTCCGACTGTGGATGGAAAGCTGTACTGAAATCCAATCGTGTACCCAAAGCCTGATGCAATGCTTTCCAGAATCTTGACATGAACCTCGGGTCCCTATCCGAGATAATTGATACTGGCACACCATGCAATCTTACTATCTCAGCCACATACAACTTTGCTAGCCTCTGAAGAGGATAATCCACTCTTATCGGTATGAAGTGAGCTGATTTAGTTAGACGGTCCACAATCACCCACACTGCATCCTTCTTGCCGGGCGTGAGGGGTAGCCCACTGATAAAATCCATAGTGATCCTCTCCCATTTCCATTGAGGGATCTTTACTGGTTGAAGTAATCCTGATGGCAACTGGTGTTCAGCCTTAACCTGCTGACACGTCAGACACCTTCCCACAAATTCAGTTACCTCACGTTTCAACCCCGGCCACGTAATCAAGCTTTCAGTAAATCTCCATACATCTTGCTTCCTCCGGGATGCATAGCGTATGGGCTGCTATGTGCATCTTAGAGAATTCTTTGTCTCAATTCCACATCCTTCGGCATACAAGCTCGCCCTTGAAAACATAGCACTCCATCACTAGACAGACTGTACCCTTCCAAACCACCATCCTGTACTTGTAACCTTTGCGCGTTCAGACTATCATCCACCAACTGTTTTTCCTAAATCTCCTCAATCCAAGTTGGCTTAACTTGAAGCTCTGCTAAAAGACTTCCATCGTCATATAGACTCAAACGAGCAAATATTGCTCTTAAGTCCGTCCACGACCTTAGGCTCAACGCGCGTCACCACCACGTTAGCCTTACCGGATGGTACTCAATTGAGCGATCGTAGTCTTTTAACAGTTCAATCCATCGACAATCGCCTCGAGTTTAGATCCTTCTGAGTCAGAAGATACCTCAAACTTTTGTGATCCGTGTAGACTATCGACTTCTCCCCGTACAAATAATGCCTCCATATTTTCAAAGCGAAGACGACTGCTGCTAACTCCAAGTCGTGCGTTGGGTAGTTGACCTCATGCGGTCTTAACTGACGGGATGCATAGGCTACTACCTTCCCTTCCTACATCAACACACATCCCAAACCAGTATGGGATGCATCACAATAAACTGTAAACAACTTCCCTGCCTCAGGCTGTACCAAAACCGGAGCTTCTGTCAGAATCTTCCTTAGCTTATCAAAACTTCCTTGTTGCTTCTCCGACCATACAAATGGAACTCCCTTTCTTAGTAACTTAGTCAACGGCGCTGTGATTAAAGAGAAACCTTCCACAAATCTCTGATAGTACCCTGCTAGACCCAGAAAACTTTGAATTTCTGCCACTGGCCTAGGCGGCTTCAATCCAACACCACTTTCACCTTGCGAGGGTCCACTCTAATCCCTTCCACCGACACTACGTGACCTAAGAAAGCCACCTCCCTAAGCCAAAATTTGCACTTACCGAATTTGGCATATAATCGCTTCTCCTCAAAGACTTGTAGAAGCATGACGCAAATGCATATCATGCTCCTCCTCCGTCTTTGAATAAACCAATATGTCGTCTATGAGCACCACGACAAATTGATCCAAGTACTGCTAAAACACCCTATTCATTAAGTCCATAAACGCTGCCGGTGCGTTAGTCAACCCGAATGGCATCACCAAGAACTCGTAATGCCCATACCGAGTTCAGAATGCCGTCTTCTGAACAGCAGCCTCCTTCACCTTAAGTTGATGATAACCCGATCTGAGATCTATATTCGAGAAGACCGATGCACCCTTCAGTTGATCAAACAAGTCATCAATCCGGGGCAACGGATAGTTGTTCTTGATCATTAACTTGTTCAGTTGGCGGTAGTCGATACACATCCGCATTGAACCGTCTTTTTTCTTGACAAACAGCACAGGTGCTCCCCACGGAGATATACTTGGTCGAATAAACCCTCTATCCAAGAGCTCCTGAATTTGAGCCTTTAACTCCACCAATTCCTTTGGTGCCATTCGGTACGGTGCTATAGACACAGGTGTCGTTCCGGGTAGCAAGTCTATACCGAATTCCACTTCCCGATCTGGAGGCAGACCCAGAAGTTCTTCTGGGAACACATCAACGAATCCCCCTACCGTTCGGACCTTCTCCACTGCTGATTCCTTAGCCTCCAAGGCACAAATTTGAACCAAAAACGCCTCGCAACCTTTCTTGACCATTTTCTCAGCCTTCAAGGCAGACACCACGTTGGATAGGTAATCTCTTCTATCACCTATCATGACCACTTCATCACCTTCAGCCATCTTAGGAACCATGCGCTTAGCAGCGCAATCCAATCTCGCCTGATACTTAACCAACCAGTCCATTCCAAGGATCAAATCGAACTCCCCAAACGGTAGTTCCATCAGATCAGCCACAAACACTACCCCTTGGAGTTCTAGGGGTACCTCTCTATATAGCTTGTTTACAACTACAGAGTGACCTAGAGGGCTAATTACAATCATCTCCCTAGAAGTAGTCTCAGAGTCTAGGTTCACAGTCTCTACCACACTACTAGCAAAGTATGAATGCATCGAACCCACATCAATTAATGCAACATATGGAAGACCAAAAATTAGGAACGTACCGGTTATGACGTCCGGTGTATCACCCTCTTCACGACGCCTCGCTGGATAGACTAAGCCAGGCTGCCTTGCCTCTGTGTTGCCTGCTCCTCTGCCCTGAATTTCGCGACCTCGATTAGGACCATTGCTTCCTCTACCATTACCACGACCCCTCTATGGTCCCACATTCCTATCCTGAGTATGGTTCTGCCCCTCTGGCTGATTCTTAGCTAGCTTTCGAGGACAATCCCTTACGCGGTGATCCAACGATCCACATTCAAAGCACCCTCTTTCACCGGTCCAACAACCTCCCCAATGTGACTTCCCACATCGATTACACTGAGCTGGCCTCTAATTAGTAGCCATGGGCCTCCCTGTCTGATTTGGCCCATTCTGCCTAGCCCTTTTCTGTGCATTATTACCACCCGATCCAGATGTCCCAAATCCTCTTTTCTGGTTGCTCCTGCCATAACTCTGTCGCACGGACTCCTTGACAACCTCGGCTACCTTAGCCTTCTCCACCAAGACAGAAAACTCCCGCTCCTGCTGTGGAGCAATCAGCAACCTTAACTCATCCCTAAGTCCGTCCTCAAAACAGACACAACGATCATGCTCAGTTGACACGATGCCTCTAGCATATCGACTCAGCCTCAGCCTTAAGAACTCTGCCTCATACTCAGATACCGACTTATTTCCTTGCACCAATCCCAAAAAGGCTTTCCTCTGAGCATCAGTGTAGCTAGTACCCACATACTTCTTCTGATAAGTAGTTTTGAAGTAATCTCAAGTTAGATCATCTGCCGTCGCACCATCCCGAACCGTGAGCCACCATTGGTACGCCTCATCCTTTAGAAACGACACCGCCCCCTTCAGCTTCTCCTCATTTGTCAGATCAAGATCGTCCATGATTCTCTCGGTCGATTCTAACCAGTACTCCGCTGCACTGGGTGCCACCCCCGACACACCCCGGAATACCTCAGCTCCGTTGGATCGGAGTCGCTCGGGAATAGATTTCTGAGCTCCCATACCTCCACTAGCCCCAGTCACCATCTCAAGGACTCGCAAAATAGCTTGTGATATCGCTCACCATCGGCCCGATCTCGCTCCTCGCCCTAAAAGTTGGAGGTGGTGGTGGCGGTGGTACTTCATTTTCCGAACCCTGACCCGACCTGACGGGTTACGACACTGATCATCCTACCCCTACCGTGTCCACGGCGTCCACGTCCTCTAGAGCTCATTCTAACTACTGCGCTTTAATCTGATTAAGAAAATTTTTATGTATTAGCATTTGTTCCACTTGGTTATCCGTGAAGAAATTTTATGGAGAAAGTTTAATTAGGGATTCTTTCGAAAGCAGACAAGGTTTTAAGTCCTCTATCTGGTTTACATGTAAGAGTACATCCATTCCCTAATACTTTCCATACTTATTCACTCCTTGGACATTCGTCAGTTTCTATCCTGGGGTATTTTCGTCATTTTCATACAGGGGTATTTTTGTAATAAAATCCGAGGAATTTCAAAACTTTAATAAAGCAGGTCACTTTAAAATTCCCAAAACTGGAGGGTGTTTCTGAAAATTTGTAAAATTTAAAGATATGGCATCATTTTGGAAACCAGGGGTATTTTGGTAATTTAGTCAATCGGGGCAATTTTTGCAATTTTAATAAATCAGGGATATTTTAATAGTTTTAAAACTCGAGGGTTCCTTTTGAGAGTTTCCCTTTAAAACGCGATCTTCTTTGCAAAATCTTAAAAATTAGGGTCATTTTGGTAATTTGCAAGTTGAGGGCATTTTCGTAATTTTCTAAAACCAAAGTATTTTATTGGTGATTTGCAAAGTAGAGTTTTTGGATATTTATAAAATAATGAAATTTTTGGGCAAAACCATTGAGTTGATATTTTATGAACCAAGGGCATTTTGGTAATTTTACCCCTAAGGGCATTTCTGTAATTTTTCACAAATCAAATTTTTCGGGAAAAAGTTGTAAAGATGGTTGTTCTCAAATTTGAAAGAGTGATTTTAAAAGTTTTGAAAGACTAGGGTTTTGTTGTTTTCTTCTTTTTTAAAAACATGGCTAGTTCCCTTCCGGGTTTTAGTCATTATGTTTAGCCTATGACCGAGCCCTCTTGGTCAGGGTGAACCAAAGCTACGCACCAGGCAGGATTCGAGTGGAGAGGAGGTGAGTCACGCGGACTGCTTAAATACCAAGCTCCCACCGAGACCTTTCTAGTCATGCGCACAGAGGTTGCCACACCACTGAGCCCTCTGAGTTAGGGTGAACCGAAGCCACGCACCAGGTAGGATACCTGCGAAGAGGAGGTGAGTCACGAGGACTGCTTAAATACCAGGCTCTTTCGGATCCACTCCTAGACATGCGTACAGGGGTTACCACACCCTAGCTCAGTGACTTAGTCATAGGTTGGTTTAGTTCATTAAAGCTTATGTTTTGTCTTTGTATTTGAGTAATCTAATCCTAGGGTTCAAGTTCCTATAAGTCTATCCTACGTTCCATTCCTCCCCTTTCTACAAGTAATAATTCACAAAAAAGTTTAGAAGTACTTCCCTGGGCGGATCGGTGCCGGAGACTCGGTGCCATGCTGTTCAAAAACCCAAAAATACTTCAAAAAGGCCTACCAAAACATTTTGAGCCTTGGGCCCCCACAGCCGAGCTTTGAACCTGGCTCTGATACCAATTTTATAACAACCCAAACCCGGCCCAAACACTATGACCGAATTTGGTGTGCTACAAAGAAAATGCTTTGTAAAACTTCTTAAAACCGATGTGAGTTTTTGATAAAAATAGTGTCTTTGTTTAAAACAGTTGGGGTATATGAAAACCATACTTAGGTGTATTTATTAAGTCATGTTGTTACATATTTTAAAAGTACCCGATGGCATGATAGTTCATTTTGCGTACAACTTGAGAAAAACATGTGTACTTGTTTTAATTTCAGGAAAATAGTTTAATCAAAAATACTCAAAACATGTAAATAATAAAAATAATTCTAGGAGGCCTTATTACAACTTGAATAAAATAAAACCAACAATAAATATAAAATAAAGTTTAAAGTCCATTTATCAAATTCCCACTGCATGGCCACCTCGAGTCTATCCGGCTCCTCATCCGCGATCTACGAGTCACCTGAAAAATGTTAAGGAGAAGGTGAGTCACCAAGACTCAATGTGTAACCCTTCTCCCGATTTTAAGCAATCTCATACACAATTTATAACAATTAACATGCACAAAATCATGCACCCAACCTAGCCATCCAAACGCCTTTCTCTACCCCGTGTGGTACCAAACCACTGGTGGTGCCAAACCACTGGTGACTTATAGTCACAGATGTGATGCCAAATCATTGGAGGTGCCAAACCTCTGGTGTCCGAAGACACAAATCGATTGATGGGGCCAACCCATCGTGTGATACCAAATCACTGGTGTCAATCCCTTAATATAGTCTGTGGGGCCAACCCACTGTGGTGCTAAGCCACTGGGACGAGACGCTATGAGGTCCCAAACCTTTGGAGGTGCCAAACCTCTGGTGACCGTAGTCACAATGTGGTACCAAACCACTGGTCTCTGTCAACAAGAATATCACTGCCCCCTCCTCTCATCAACCCACATCAATTAATCACATGCATATACAAAGTTCATGCTAATAGATTTAGTTAACATCATCTAACAGTTTTAACATCAGCCATATGTCTTAAGTCACACATACCAAATGTGTCATGCTTTCCAAAAGCGTCGTAAAATAATCTCATGATCAACAAGGACTTACCTGAATCTTTGATTATACCATTCATGGTATTCAATCCAAATCTACATAGATCTGATTAGCACACAACAGATTTTAGTACAGTTATTAATCATAAAGTGTGTATGTACACACCTGAAACTAACGAGAGCCTTAAATCCCGAAATAACCAATCAGCCAGCCACAAAAGTCCTTGCCCCGAATGCCTATGAGTATAATTATAGCACACGATTTGCGACTCTGCTTTCCTTTTCCGAATCTGACTAATCAAAGATGAAGGCTTCACTTGATTACTTCTAAAATCCCGAAGGCCCTTTTCCACACCAATTGACAACGAAACTCCAAAGAAATCTGTCCACTTCAATATTCGGCCAAAGAGGTTCAAAATAGGAGAAAGAATTCGGCCTAGGGGTAGAGAATAGATCGGCTTAGAGGAAGAAAATAATAGAAAAGAGTGTTAGAGTTTCGGCAACAAGAGAATAGAGGAGATTTTGGGGTTTAAGCAAACAAATGGAAGAGAAAGATATTGATGAAGGTTTCAGTTTTGAGACAATGAGAAGGAGAGAAAATAGAAGGTAAGCAGAGGAATTTCGGCTAGGTGCAAGAATGAAGAAAAGAGAAACAAGATGCTAAGTATGTGCCTTAAAAAGAATTCGGCACCCCCCTCCCCTTATGCTTGCCATCCACTCTTCCATGAAGAGTTTAAAATTCAACAACTACCTTAATTCACTCTTGGCCACTAATTTAAAATTATTCAAAATTATCTGAACACTCTAATGCCTAAATTTTCTCTTGCCAACTCTTGTTGATTATTCACATAATAATCCAATTAAAACATAATAATATCCTCATTATCAAAAAGAGTTTAAACTGAGAAAAACTCTCCCCCTATTGCCGTCCAAAATAAGGAGTAAAAAGGGGATTTTCGCGACTCGAACACAGGCTCTCCCTTGCTCCCCCTTGTGGCGTCATTTACAGCTCTTAAGTGGCCTCCCTTTTGCCACTTTTCCAAGGCCCTTTTTGTGTCAAAAGTTCCCTCTTTTAACTTGTAACCCCTACTTACTAAGGCTCCCTACCTTTAAAGCTTCCAAATAAACTTTTCTACTATCCCGAGCCAACTCAAGACCCCGAATTAAGTCTTATCATTTCATAAATAATATCTCAGTAATTCAAACTCAGGCAAAATAATGCAAACACGAATAACCCCAATTTTAGGATGTTACAGCATAAGCCCAAAATCCAGGATATTACAACATCATTGGCTAATTGGATTACTGAAAGTGTCTTTTCTTAAAGACTTCCTTACCTTTCCAAACCTCAACCTGTAGCTCAACTCATTGTACTACTCTCATTTTCGATACCTCTTTGAAATTAACAGTCTTAATCCTTTCAGTCATTCTAGTAACTGTGGTACCAAGTTTACTCGTGACTTTTACTAACACGAACAACTCTAATGCCTCCGTATCAATAACAGTAGTCCTCTTTTGACCTATGATGTTGATATCCAAAAATATCAACCCTTTCTGCTTGTGACCTTCCTTCGTTTTTGCAAAATTGACTATCATTGGCCCAAGCCTTAATAACCTACCCTCCTTAGGCTCCGCTTCCTATTCTTTATTGATCATTTGTAGCTTAGATAGTTGTGGATAGTCCTGCATCCTATGCGAATCACAATATAAGAAGCATTGTATTGGCTCCTTTTTTCACTTTTCTTTTGTTTCGATTTGTTATTGGGCTTCCACTTCCCATTTTATGGTTTCTCATTATAATCGTTATCATTCTTAACATGTCCTTAATCTCCCCCACCATTGTTTTTATCCTTGGGCTTAGAAGACACAAACTTGTCTTTCCTCGAACCAAGCTCAATTAAAGACTCTATTACGGTCATGGTTTTAGTTAGTCCTTGAACCCATTGATGTTTTAATTCCTGTTTGGCCCACTACTTCAACCCATCCATGAAAAAGAATAAGGCCTCTTCCTCACTCAATTTGGAAATTTGAAATATCAGTTCACTGAACTCTTGCACATACTCTCTAATTATGCCTTGTTGTGAAAATCGGTGCAACTTAGCCTGAGCCTCATTCCCGACATAAACTAGGCAAAACTGCTCCTTGAACTCCCTTTGGGACTCCTCACAAGTCCCAATTGTGATTTCACCTCATTTCTTATCTATAAACCTACGATGCCACCATAAAATAGTGACATCAGTAAAATAAAAAGATGCAATATTTACCTTAGCAGCATCATCTATGATGCCCATGGTACAGAAGTATTGCTCCATTTCCCATAAGAAATTATCCACATCCATTTGACAGTCTCTTTACTCATAGGAGCTCTACAAATAACAAGCTCTCCTTTGAGCTCCTCAATCTATTCATTCCAAGCCGTCACTATGGCTTCAATTTCCCCTTTTAAAGCTATCAGCATGGCTTCAAGAACACCATCCCTCTCTATCAGCTTACCCATAGTGGAAGTAAGAACCCCTTGCATCTCAACCACTTTACCATTAAAAGCATTCATCACATATCCCTTGAGTTGATCCTTCACTAAGTTCAGCTCTATGGTGCATCCCTCGACTACATCAAGGGCTTCCTTCATATCACCTATGGAATCCTCAAGATTGGTCACCTAACCTTCTAAAGCTGGAAACATATCTCTCAATCCACTAGCTTTCTTGGCCCTCCCAAGGGTCTCCATCAGCTCAATTTGACCCTCTATTTCTTTTTTCATCACACTTGGCACCTTCAAACCCTAACGTTGATACCAACTATCACAAAGCAAGAACTTTAGTATGATAAATCACATGACCTTTGGTGATAACTTTGCTTCAAATTCATCTAAGTCAGTCTAACTCTCAAAAAGTGGGAATTTACAAAGAAATTCTCTAGGGCACCAAAACTTAGCAAAAGCAAACTCCCAAGCCAAGAAGCAACAAACAAACAGAAAAAGCCATAAGAAAGCAAATATACCCCAAGTGTTTGAGTAAATACTCTTAAAGTATTTGATTACTTTTCAATAGGATGGTTATAAATAAGGGGGAAAACCTCTATTTATAGTTAAGATCCCACAGATATAAAGGCATAGTTTAAATTCCATCGATAGCTAAAATTAATGCTTATCTACGAGATAAAAGTCCGAAGAAATTTAAACACTATATAATATTATCCCTTAGGATTAAAATATCCACTATGGTAACTCTAAATTACTGAAGTGTTTTCATTAGGCCACCAAGGCTTAAAGTAAATGGAATCCTCCATATGTTCCACAAATCGAGCCAGTTCAAGTGGGTTAAATGATCCCCCATTTAATCAATCAACCTCTATGAGATGTTCTATGTACATTCTTTACAGGCTTTGATCTGCAGCCCATGGCATTCCACTGCACCGGTAGTTGGTATCATTTTATTCGTATTTATACGACTGAATTAGAGTGAATCATAAGATTATCGAGCTCTCTTACTCTTACTTTTATTTTTCTTCTCGTTCCTTTTGTTTGGAAATGGGAAATAAATGTTGTAATGTGTAGTTGTAAATGCATTTCGTGTAACAATTTGTTTTTCAGTGGTGTTGAAAATGGTGGTTTCAAAACCCCATTTTTGATGATCGACCTTGTAAATATTATCATTTAATATCTACGAGTCTATTTAAGTATTATATTGAATTTCAGACTAGTAATTTTATTGAACGAATAGTTAATTAAGGTACAATGACTAAATACTAAAAGTGATAAAAGTTAATCACTATAGATTGTTAATTGGCCAAAGGTTTAATGGACTTATTTTGTAAATTTACCAAGGTTTTAAATGGAAAATAAGTTATTTTTAAATGTGTTGGACGATTGGTAGATGTTTCTTTTCTATTAAAATTTTGATTTAATTAAACAATTATTATATGTTTAAAACAAAAAAAAAAAAAAAAAAACAAAAACAAAAACAAAAGCCATACTTTTCATTTTCTTTCTTCTCACACCATTTGCCTTAGCTAAATAAAACAAAGTTTCGATCTAAAGGTTTCAAGCTTAGCATCTCCAATTGGTTAGTTTAGTTTAGTCATTTTCTTGTAGTTTTTATGTTTTTGAGGTTCTGGGAGCTTGATTTAGCTAGTCCGTGTACCAATTTGTAAAAATGTTAAAGTTTCTAAAAGTTTCCATTGATGAATGCTTGATGAAATTGGTGTTAATTAGTTAGATTTTAAGCTTAGATATGAAAAAAAAGACTAGTTTGTAAAGTTTAATTGCTAGTTTTTTAATATAGGAACTAAAGTGTAAATATTTTAAAATTGGTATGAATTTTTTTGTAATATTAGTTAACAGATCATTGTAAAATGATGAAATTGAGATCGGTTTTGAAATTGAAGCTCAAATTTGAAAGTTACGGTAATTTCGATTTTATGAACTAAATTGAATCAAATGCAAAATTTTAGAAGACATTCGAAAAATAAAATTGAATTGATACATGTTTATAATAGGATATTATAAGATGTTTGGGATTGATAATTGAAATAAATTATTATAGATCGAGAATTGAATCAACCGGAGAATAATCGAGGAAAAAAGAGAAAAAAATTGCAAATTAGTCCCTGGCACCCTGTTTGTTGTTATTTTTGTCAGGTAATTTCATTTTAAACTTTTTGTTTTGTTTATGTTATGATTGAATTGTATTTATGTTGTTTACTAGTTGATATAAATGTGAAATTAGTGATTTTGGCATCAGTTGGACTAAACTGCAAAGTAAGAAGTCTATGGTATTTATGAATAGGTACATGGTACCAAAATGGACATGGAATGTCTATAGGATTGTGTAACACCCCTAACCCGTATCCGTCGCTGGACTAAGGTTACGAGATGTTACCGATCATACAATTGCTTATATGAATATTTATTAATATAAATGCCTATATCGATTTCATTGATATATTGGGAACATTTCATACGATAAAATAAACTTTACACACAATTATCCCTATCAAAGTTTGAAACATTTTGAACATCTAAAATAAATGAAATAGATAAAATGCACTTATACCACTAAAATTACCTAAATTTTAGTCGATCATTTTATGCATCCATATTAAGTCATTATGTGATACCCCTAACCCATATCCGTTGCCGGATTAGAGTTACAGGCATCACTAAATCAATTACCAAGTCACTACACTCTATCCAAACTAACACTTGATAAATTCATATCATTTCATACTATCACAAATAAACATGTATATCTCATCTAATCTTAATACATCAACTTGCATTTTACGAATCACATGGTCATTTAAAAGCAATGGCCGAATAGGCATATAATACTTAAAGAGTTATTTCATTTCTATTATCAACCATACATTCAAGCATACACTATTATTAAACATATGATACATTTGTTTCTTTTTATCTTAGTCATGAATGCTCTCCATATCCATATCACATATGAAAAATATCATTTACTCACCTACCTATCTCACTACACAATATACCATATATATATACATATTCCAATCAAAACATAATCTAATAGTTCCTGACCACATTCGGCAATGAGCATTTCATATGCATAACATATAGTCATAGGCACATCTTAGCTAGACATAACATCGTAAATTAATCATTCATTTCTCATAGCCGGACACACATGTGGACATCCAAAGAATATTTAAAGTTTCCAACTAAGTAAAGTGTAAAGGCCGAATATTCACAATTAAATTGTTTACATTAAAACACCAATGAATCAAATTCACTTATAGCTTAATATGAAATAATTTCTAAGATAAACCTATAAGTCATTCAACAAACATTCATTTGCACTAAATGATTAACATGCCAAACATAATTTCACGAATGCGTACCTATCAAAATGAGATTATAACATAGTTGAATATACACATATAAGCAACATTTCAAGCATAGTTAAGTAACTCAAACTAGGAAGAAAGAAAGCCATATTCGCATGGTCCAATATATATATTATATACAAATCATTTTAAGCCACTTCAAAATAGGTTGATCCTATACATGCCATAGATTTTAAGTTTATATACAAAAGAGGAAAAACTTCGATGATTGTGTGATGAGCTACAACTATGATCCCCGAGCACGAGATAAGCACCCAAAATAGATCTACAATACACAAACAACCACATTCGAGGTAAGCTTTCACAGCTTAGTAAGTTATAAGCAAAAGGGAACATATATATATAATGATTCAATATAAAATTTATAACAATTTAACTCAATCATTCACTAGTTCGTAACAACATTTCTTCTAACATAATACCATATAGCAATATCATATGCAATGAATTCTCCAAACCAAATATTCAAATACTCTATACCCTTTTCGTTCAAGCTAAAAAATTAATGAATACTTTTTCATTTCTATAATTTAGCATACAAGAACTACTTACCTCTTTAGCACCAAGTTATTAAATTTCCATGCACCATTTACTTGCATGTCTCGTATGGTCATCTTCATTCATTGTTTCATGTTCTTAAGAGCTCCGATAATCCATACACATAGTACAACTCATGTAACGTATCGCACACATAGTGCCGTTACTTGATAATTCGCACACATAGTGCCATCTTTCAGTAATGTATCGCACACTTAGTGCCATTACACGTTTCCCGTACACATAGTGCCATTCCACCAATATCGCACACATAGTGCTCGGTGTTTAATCTCGCACACATAGTGCCATTCCACCGATATTGCACACATAGTGCTCGGTGTTTAATCTAGCACACATAGTGTCATTCCACCGATACCGTACACATAGTGCTCGGTGTTTAATCTCGCAAACATAGTGTCATTCCACCGATATCGCACACATAGCGCTCGATGTTTAATCTCGCACACATAGTGCCATTATCCAAACCTTTCTTTGTTTATACAACACTTATAATTCCTATCTCATACATATATATACAAAGATACAATTGTCCTATAACAGCTCAATTTCTTTATATCCTCCCATTGCATTCGGCTCAACTAAAGTATAAATATATTTATACATTTACATCCACCTTTTCAAAACAGCATCTCTCTTTTTAAATTTCCATCTAGCTATCACCGTATTCGTTCTCAGCTCACATTACTCAATGAATTAACATTTATACTATTATATATTCACCAACCTTACATTCGGCTAATTTATCAATACTTCACCCCATTCAATATTACATTCAGCAAAATGGATTAAAAATACTTAATTCAATCAATCAATGGACATACATATATAGTGGTATTCAATAAACCACATTTGGCTAACATACTTAAAAGTCCCCATTTCTCATTAGGCAATTTAAAAATTTAATCCATTCATTTATCTAATTATATGCATATTATTTTAGAAATAATTCAATTAAACCTGATTGCTTATAAACTTACCTCGAAAATCGTCGGATAAAACTTTCCGGCTAGTCGTTCAACTTACCTTTTCCCCGATCCAATCCCGTTTCCTTTTGTTCCTGATATAAATAATTCCAATTTAAACTTATTCAAATATATATTCATTCAATTTCATCCACAAATACATAATTGTGCAATTTACCATTTTACCCCTAATATTTGCAACTTTTACAAATTAGTCCCTAATGCACAAAACACAAAATACACATAATTTGGGTTGACTCCCTAAGGGCCGAATGTTCATCATGTTTTTATAAATCCATACAAGCCATTTATTTAGCTTTTTAGTCCTTCAACTATTTAATTTTTGTAATTTAATCCTTAATACTCAATTTAATCAAAATCTCCAATTCAAAACATGTTGATTTAAAACATAACCATAATATTCTATCATCAAACATTTCAAAACATGAACATTCATCAATGGCCGAATCATCAACATGCTTCAAACTCAAAAATTTCAACATGGGTTGGATAGTATTCAAAACAACAAACTCAAAAACGTAAAAATTTTCAAAAACCGAGCTCAATTACTAACCTTAATATGACATGCAATGGCCGAATGGTTGAAGGCTAAAGTTTCTTCTTCTTTCTTTAGATTTCGGTGAAGAAGATATGAGAAATGATGATAATGGTGGTTTCTTATTTTAATAATAATAACATATATTATAACATCATTTCAACTTTAAAAATTATAAAAATAAAACATTTTAATATAACACTTGTGTCATTGCCATCCACTATCTCATAGTAATAAATAATTTACAACATAATGAAGAAAGAAACTAAGGATGGGCATGCAACTTCTTTTATGTTTTCTTTATTATAATAAGTTTATAATATAATAGTTAGTATATTATATTATTATAATAAAATAAACATGCAAATGCATTATAAAAGTATAATGCCGTCCACTAGCATGCAAAAAGGGGTCAATTAACAACTTAAATCCTCGAACGTAAGAAAACAAATTAATTTAACCACTAAATTTAATAAATGGCTACTTTTATCACTTACGCGATTTAGTCCTTTTCTTTAAATTAAACACACAAACGGTCTAATTAATTCACTAAACTTTTTGCACATGCACACTCATAAATCATAGACACTAAATATAATATTTAAATATTTTTCTAACTCGGATTCGTGGTCCTGAAATCACCGTTCCGATTAGAGTCATAATCGGGCTGGCTTTCATTCCTAAGTTTATATCAACTTTGCATGTATTGTATAATTACACAAACTAAAAGACAAACATTTGAGAATGTACAAAAAAAAAAGAAAAATCCATTCCATACTATAGCTATTTGGCTATCACAACTCAATTGCATAATTTCGTAACTTTACAAAAATCAACGAATCAATATAATCATGCATATTTGCATATCAATCATAATACAAACATTTATAAATATATATAACATAACATATAAGAATTCATCCATACGTCATGATCGAATACCCAGTCACATATATCCATTAATATTACCTAGCTAACTTAAACTTTTAACCACCTATTACTAAGGTTGATTTAACCCATATGGCAACATCATAAATAATCATTATATGCATGCAAATATATATTAATTTATTTAAATGACATTTATATATACGATCTCATACAAAATATCAAGATCGAACCAATAAAATAAGGTACACATAAATTATATGTATCTTACCTGCAGCAAAGACCTTATTTAACGTAAAGTACATAACATTTAAACACTCAAATGTCCTCAAAATATATATACTATTTTTCATCAATCAGACTTAGTGAACATTCAATCTCGTTTGCATAAACCGAATAGGAACGTGGCAATATTCATATTTCAGCACACGCAATACCTAACACGAGTTCATGCATACATGACACATAATTATAAAGCAGAGTGGATGAAGATCGAGTTTAACACAGATAATTTCTAAGGATAACTGCTTAGCCATTTTCGCATGGCTTTATACACAACCCAAAATTAACATTCCCAAAACATACTTTAGCTTATACATGCCATAATTTCTAATTTAACTTATAAAAGTACCCAAAGTAGTGGATAGTGTGATGAATTTCGCAGACGATCCCCGAGCTTGTTACTTGATTTTTTTCAAAATCTATAAAACAGAAATAAATATTCACACGATAAGCTAGTTTAGCTTAGTAAGCTATAAGCAAATAAATAACTCAATGATATTAACAAAATTAACAAACTAACCAAAATATTTTATCATTTTACATTTAAATCCAATCATCTATAAATGCATTATATATATATATATAGCATAAGCAACCATTTCCATTTATAATGCCACTTAACCGAATGTTCCAATAGTCAAAATTTAATCATCAAAGCCGAATATTCCTATTACACCTAGCTCACATATACAGAATGCAAAACTCATATAACCGTATATATTATATCATTCATACTCATATACATAAGAGCCATTTATAATATTTTTAGTACTCAATCACAAGTCAATTATACACATTTATATAAGCTTAAAAATCCTGTTATAAGATCATGTACATAATTTACTTTCATAGCGGAATATACATGGGTACATATAAATGCAATCCAAGAATCATTTCCATAATAAATACACCATTTATTTAAGGCCGAATACACATTTTTGAACTATGGAAGTTTATCCTTTATATCATACATAGCACTTTTTATCAATAAGTCACATACTTACCTTTTCATCGATAACCAATAAACTAAATCATACCTGTCCCATTTTGCTCGTACAACACATCCAATCACGTTTTACCTTTGCCCGATGAACCATTCGGAATTGAGTAGGACACTCGGATAATCACACATATATATATCGTACAATGCCAACGTCCCAAACGTGGTCTTACATGTAGCCACATATCGATGCCACTATCCCAGACAGGGTCTTACTCGTAAACACATATCGAAATCACAATTAGATGCCATGGACTTACTCGCACACATATATCAGAATCCTATGTCATGACATATGTATCCTAGTTATTCCTAAGGTTCATACGGGGCTTTCGGATGTCGTATTTCAGTCGAATCGAACTCGGAAGTGTGGTAACCATATACAAACAGATTCGACCATACCATAATTTAATCCTAACATTTCATAACAACATGTAAACATAACGTTAAATTATCAATAAACATGTCTATTTGCTTATAAACTTACCTCGGACGTCGTAAAACGGGACAGGGCTGCTAGTCAACAACTTTCGTTTTTCCCACGTCCAATCAGACTTCTTTGGTTCTTGACCTAAACATGTTCAAATTAAGCTCATTCAAACATATTTTTATTCGATTTAGTCCAAAAACACATAAATGTGTAAATTACCATATTAAGTCATTAATGCGGCTTTCATTCCTAAGTTTATATCAATTTTGCATGTATTGTATAATTACACAAACTAAAGATAAACATTTGAGAATGTAAAAAAAAAAAATCTATTCCATACTATAGCTATTTGGCTATCACAACTCAATTGCATAATTTTGTAACTCTACAAAAATCAACGAATCAATATAATCAGGCATATTTGCATATCAATCATAATACAAACATTTATAAATATATATAACATAACATATAAGAATTCATCCATACGTCATGATCGAATACTAAGTCACGTATATCCATTAATATTACCTAGCTAACTTAAACTTTTAACCACCTATTACTAAGGTTGATTTAACCCATATGGCAACATCATAAATACTCATTATATGCATGCAAATATATATTAATTTATTTAAATGACATATATATATATAGACGATCTCATACAAAATATCAGGACCGAACCAATAAAATAAGGTACACATAAATTATATGTATCTTACCTACAGCAAAGACCTTATTTAACGTAAAGTACATAACATTTAAACACTCAAATGTCCTCAAAATATATATACTATTTGTCATCAATCAAACTTAGTGAACATTCAATCTCGTCTGCATAAACCGAATAGGAACATGGCAATACTCACATTTCAGCACACGCAATACCTAACACGAGTTCATGCATACATAACACATAATTATAAAGCAGAGTGGATGAAGATCGAGTTTAACACAGCTAATTTCTAAGGATAACTTGATAAACCATAAAAGTAACAGAGTGTGATACGGCCGTGTGACTTGGCAAGCTCATAGTACACGGGCGTGGGGTTGTACTAGGCCTGAAAATCTATTTGAACCCCCTTCTTTTTCTTCTCCCCTACTCACTTTCAACCTCCCACCCCTTTCCCCTTTCTCATTCTTCTTCTAACAAAGCCCTTGATCTACTATATCTATGTCGAAGAAGCGGAAGGACCTAAGCACAGTCTCCCTGTGGGAGACCAATCTACATAAGTTTATGCCGGTCGCTTCATCTACTCGACAAGCCAAGGGTCTTTGAGACCATTTAACTTATATTTTTATTTTCTCGTTTCCTTTATTTCCCTTCTCTTTGACTATCTTATGCTTAAATTAGTTTATTTTATTTTGTTTTCTTTAATTTAGGTTCTAAAGGCTGCTAGGGAATCACACCGGAACCACAGCCACCACCCCATTACAGCCTTAGAAGTCACACCCACCTCGTAAACCATCCAACAATAAGGACTCTTCGGTCCGTTCATCTTTTACTTCAATTTTATTTTACTTTCTATTTTCTTTCTCTTTCTCTTTCTTGTCTTTAAATAAATAATTACTATAGTTTTAATTATTTTTATTATTTCCTGGCTAATTCTCTACGAGCTTCCCAATTTCTTCATCTAGCGCAGAGCTCGGTAGCAGTCATCACATTCATCATGGAACACCCTCCAAGGATTTCATCCATAATTTAGGAAGTTTCACTTCTCTCTCTATCTTTTGATTATTCTATTACTATTATCTATCTTTGTACATTGAGGGCAATGTACATCTTATGTATGGGGGGGTTAACTAGTACTATTATTTGATAATCCCTGAATTATGCCTTGTTCTAAAGTAAATTTCTCATATTATGATTAGAATGAAATTTCCTTTGATTTATGATTTTTATTGATGTGTTTTGGATTAAGTCATAGTTAATTGTGCATCGATGATTAAATTTGAAGGATACTAGAGAATCAAGCATGATAAGTCTAATTTTCAAAATCTAAAATTTTGTTAGGTTGTCTACCTAAATCTAATTATTACCTTGAAGTTTGAAATTTACAAGGTTGACATCAGAATACCCATAATTTTTGTGAAATTTTGAGCCTTATAGAGCATATATTCTTTTTCTTGCTCACTTTATTGATTATGAGTATGTCAACATTGATTTGTTATTCTAGAACTTGCATCGATTATACATGTCGAGACCACACATTTGATTTGATATACAGAGAAGATGAAGGCACCTAGGTTTTAACCCACTCACTCCACTAAAAGCCTACCTTCACAATTAACCCCTAGTGAACCCCGTTTAATCCTAACAACCCTTTTTATTGACTTACCCACTAATATTAACCCAAAACCCTTTGTACTTGTTATCACCATTCCTTCTGACTACCCTTATGTCGAGATTTAATTTGATCAGTTGCCTGACTATGATCTTTATTTCAAGTAGTTGAATTTATCCTTTATTAAATATTTGACTTATTCTTAAAAAAATCGATATATTCACTATTAGTTTTGCGATTAGGTGAGCTTATACGTTAAATTCCAATTATTGAAGAAGAAGCTCATATCAGAATATTATTATTAGTAGTACAAGTTTTTAATTATCATCAGTTCGATATCTCTAGTTAGGTGATTTGTCAAGTCAATCTCGATTCAAACCCTTTAATTCAGCCTTTATCCACACCTTTAACCCAAGCCCCATTACAACCCTGTTAAAGACCTTTTGATTTGTGTATCATCTCATATTATGGTGGTGGAGATTTGATTTTCATGCAAGCCTATGGGATTAACTCTTCATGTTTGACTTTTGAGTGCTTAAATTCTGAACCTTAAACACTTCGAGTAATTTAAGTGAATCTTTAGTGAGGATGTCAATTCTTGTCGATTTTGAATCAGGGGTAATTATTTAGATGAAGGGAAACGCCTATGTTTTCGTACTACAAATGTATGACTTAGATTGTTTGAATCTTTAGGACTCTTTGAGTTAAATTATTCATGTATGAATTATCTATGAATTATGATGAAACATTATTGATGAATATTATGAGTTGAGGGAAGTTTGTTTTAATTATGAGTTGAGAATTTTGCTTGAGGACAAGCAAAAGCTTAACTATGGGGGTATTTGATAAACCGTAAAAGTAACATATTTTAAGCCCACATTTAGCATGCTTTTGGATGATTTAAGCCTTGAATTATGTAATTTGGTGCTCTTAATCCTTTGTTTTCATGTTTTATACTCAGGAGAGCACCGGATGATGAAAAGAACGAAAAACGGGCCTAAAAAAGAGTAAATGGGCCATATCACGAAATCCACACGACCTGGGCCCCAGACCACACGGCCGTGCCTCATTCAATAGCTTCGAACACGGCCTGGCCACGACTTACACGGGCGTGTGCCATCGGCGTGTCCCTGCCGTGACAAAGAGATATTTCACTCGGATTAGGATACTTAGGGGCAAAGAAACACATTCGGAAGCCTATATAAACACCCTAAGTGTAACACCCCAAACCCGGCCCATGCATTACGAGCGAATTTGGTATGTCACATGAAGAAAATGTTTTGAGAACTTATGAATGTACTAAAGAATGACATTAATATAATATAGTTAAGAAAGGAAGTTTGGTTTATAACTATTCAATAAAATACAAATTTCAAAAAGTTGATTGATGTATCGAAAACCGAACTGTTGAACTTTAAAACCATGAGGAAAACGTAAAACATCATGTGATTCTTACTAAAATAGGCGTTACTTGGTTGTGCTTAAGTAAACAAGTTTTGATTTGTAAATATTTGATAAAATACAGCTATTTTTGAAAGATCGTTTGATGAGTCGAAAATCGAGGTAGTGAGCTTAAAAATCGTGACTTTTGAAAATGTCGTAGATAATTTTGAAAGATAATCTGAGTTAAAACATTTGTAAAAGTTTGCTATAAAATCCATTTATTGATCAATTTTGGAAACCATTATTTAAGTTTTTTAGAAAATTCCTTTTTTAAACAATTTAAGAAAAATAATAAAAACATCCCAACCATAAAGCAAAAATAAAAATGATCTAGTGGCCTTATTACAACTTAAAAACCCGAAATAATAAAAGCAACGAAATAATACGGAAAAGAAGTTTACTAAGGTCTGAAAATAAAGTTCCAAAAGTATGCTATCCACCAAGTCATCCATGGCCCCAAGTCCTCGTCACTTGTAACACCCCAAACCCGGCCTAAACGTTACGACCGGATCTAGCATGTCACATAAAAGGGTTGTTTGAAAACTGCGCATTTGTTAAAAATTTCGAGATTTAAATATTTATTCGCTTGTTATCATTTTGTTAACATTTTGGAAAACAATTATTAAGGGTTTAGGACATTCCCGTATTGAACATTTGATAACAATAGGCAGTAATCAAATTAAAGGCTAAACCAAATATAATACCAAAAATACAGTTAAAGTGGCCCTATTACATAACAAAATCCCAGTTACAAATAAGTTTAACTAAGAGAACGAGTTTACGAGAAAAACATTGTATGGCCACCACAAGTCTGCCTCAGCTCCCAAATCCGCGATCTAACAATTACCTGTAAAATTAACTAAGGGGTGAGTCACTGAGACTCAGTGTGTAAATCCTCATCCAAAAGATGTTAAGCTCATACACAAAATTCATATGCAAATATGCATGTCATGCAACCCATCCAACCTATCCATCCGAAACTCCCAGATCTACCCCGTGTGGTACCAAACCACTGGTGGTGCCCAACCACTGGTGACCCAATGTAACACCCCAAACTAGGTCTATGCGTTAAGACGAGATTTGGTTTGTCACACCGATCGAACATCCAAAATTCTCTAATGATTTAAGTTAAACAGTAATGCAAAAACCTTTAAAAAATAAAGTTTAATAAAAACTAAGTACAATGATTTAAAATTTATGAATTTGGAAAAATATACTTGTTTGAAATCTTATATATATTTGTCAAAACCTTAACGTAGTTTTAAAAGAATTTAAAAGAGTTTGAAAAGTAATTAAGGTGTCCAAATTGAAATAAAACCTAACATTTTTAAGAAAACCTTATAGATTTAACATAAGCCCATATGAAGAGTCTTTAAACAAAATTAAATCCATCCACACATAAAAATCCATAAAACATAAGTAGAGGCCTTATTACATCATACCCAAAATAATAATTAAAATAAGTAACTTAAATAAAGTTCATAGTTTATAAAACCCATGCTCGTAGTATGGCCTCCACCAAGTCATCCCCGGCCCAAGTCCACATCAATTTCCATTACCTGAGATGGATAATAAAACGGAGTGAGTTAGAAGGAACTCAGTGTGTAACTCACTTACCACCATTATTGGGCCAGACCATCAAGGCTTTAATTTGAGCTTGAGCCCAATTACAAATTTAAACAATATAAAATGAAATAAAATATATAAAATGCAAGTAAAATGAATTTCCCAACCAAGCCTAATTTCCATCCGCTACACACCCCCTTACCAACCAGCACACCTGTGGGGATCAAGTCAACCCACCCCGCCAAACACACCAATCGTAGGCATTTAGCCTTTTAAATAAAATTGTAGTGCACTACCGAACTAGATTGTGACATAGTCACCGAACTAGAGGCATTAAGCCAAAATTTGTGGCAGAGCCACTGTACTAGATTCGTGGCCACAGGCCTTTCTTCTCTTCATCACATATATCCCATCCCATGCAGTTATGTATGCATAACACACTTTAGTCATATAATAATTTATCAAGTAACCCATATTACAAATGAGTCTATAATTAAACTTGTCATTTGAGGCTATTAAACAAAATAGTATTTAGCCCATATAGCGATCTAGCGAACTTTGGCCCATATGTCGAACTAGAAGATTTTTGGCCCATTTAGCGATCTAACAGTTTTACGGCCCAATTTATCGATCTAGCAGTTTTACGGCCCAATTTATCGATCTAGCAGTTTTACGGCCCAATTTATCGATCTAGCAGTTTTATGGCCCAATTTATCGATCTAGCAGTTTTACGTAAATTTCTCGGTTTTAGCCGTTTTCATGCATTTACACAAAAGTACTGATTACTACAAAATTTCCGATTTGGCCGTCTTTACGATTTAACAAAATACTTACGGTTTGGTATTTAACTCGAGAGATAAGTTTGAAGTTACACACCTGGTTATAGTGAGAACTAGACTTTCCCGCTCGTCGATACCTATACGCATCACGATAAATTAATACGCTATAATTTATTAATAAAACCAATCTAGAAATAACGATCTAAACTTTTACCCTCGGATTTTCGAACTACTTCTACTTGCGGTTTCTCCCCGATTGATGGTTCGTTAACCGAATCAAATCCACGAACAAATAATGGTTCGGGAGTACGAACTACTTCAAACAATTGATTTTCCTCGGATGAGCGTCCGCAACCCGGTGGAAAATCTCGGATTCCCGAAATAGCCCTTTGCTTATACTTAGGGGGTTAATGGAACCTCCCTTCTTCCGAACACTAAACACCGCCCTTTTCTTCCCTATCTTGATTGTCTTTAATGACAAAAGATCATAAGTCCAAACTAACATAATATCGAAAACAATATGACCAAAGAGTTTTAGGAGTGAGATTTCCTTACCACAATATCCTTGTTCCACAAAATGAGAGTCGACCAAAACGTTCCCTTAACACCTTAAATCGATTCCAACGTTCTATGTTACTTACGAACACTTGATTTCCGATCTTCCGTTATCGCGCTAAAGTATAACAAATGAAAACATTAATAGGATGAACTATTATTTCGATCTAATAAGATCCTCTTACCACCATTAAGATTCGGCCAAAATAAAAAATAACTAAAAAGAACTCTTACCTATCGTCCACAATTGAAAAGAGATGATTGAGAAAGATGTTTAGATGTGATGGAGGATTCAGCTATGTAATATCAAAGAGAAGAGAAAAAAAAATGATTCGGCTATGGCACACTAGCATTCGGCCATGAGAGAAAATAATGGAAAAATATGGTTGAAAAGAATTAAAATATGAGAGAAAGAGATGGTGTTGATTCGGTTTTCAAAAAGAAGAAAAGAGATGTGATAAGAAGCAAGGTACATTCGGCTATGGGGAAAGAAATGAAAGAGAATGGCTTTTTGGTATAGGTGATTTCGGCACTAGGGGTAAGTCACTAGAATGATGAGCAAAGAAATGACCAAATGGTCAAAAGATAACCGAAAATGATAAAGCAAAGTGTTGTATTTCTTCTACCAATACATTCGGCCAAAGGGAGAAAAATGAGTGGAGGAAATGTCAAAAAAATGACCAAAAGGATTTTCACAAGCTATCATCCTACCCAAACTAAACACCAAAATTCGGCTCCCCCCTTAGTCCACAATGCCGTCCAAATTCATGGTCAAATGGCCATGAATTTGTTTCCAAAACGTTTTCCTTGATACTTGCCCTATGTCCCCATATCTTTCCAAAAGTTCTTGATTCCCTACCATAAGTTAACACTTGCCTTATTCCTTAATCTACTAACCAAAAATAACAAGGTCAACACTTACCATAATTAAGCTTGGCCGACACTTACCATACTAGAGCAAAAATAAAAGTTGTCAAAATGCCATCCAAGGGATTCGAACCACTCCCCTCATGCAATAACCCATGCGCCAACACCACCTTGCCATTACTTATCTTATGCTACACTTTGACACTTTAATTAACTTAAGTGTCAATGCTACTTGCTCCACTTCAATAAATTCTCAAACTAAAAATTATTCCATACCCGAATAATTCTATACTCTTCTTCAGGACTATAATAGGCACGAAAAGTAATAAGAAAATTTTTCCTTTATAAACTAATCACCAAAATATGCAATATAACAATACCCGAATTTTTAGGGTGTTACACCCAAAGTCACTGATATCAATATAATTGTGGTGCCAAACTACTGGTGACCCAAAGTCACGAATAATCCATATGTGGGGCCAACCCATGTTGTGATACCAAATCACTGGCGACAATCCCGTTTTATCAAATGTGGGGCCAACCCACTGTGGTGCTAAGCCACTGGGACGAGTCGCTCTGAGGTGCCAAACCTTTGGTGACCCAAAGTCACGAATAATCCATATGTGGGGCCAACCCACGTTGTGATACCAAATCACTGGCAACAATCCCGTTTTATCAAATGTGGGGCCAACTCACTGTGGTGCTAAGCCACTGGGACGAGTTGCTATGAGGTGCCAAACCTCTGGTGACCCAAAGTCACGAATATCAACTGTGGTACCAAACCACTGGTGACCCAAAGTCACAAATAAACATATCTTCCTCCTCCTCTCATCATACCCATGTCCATGCCATGTTCATCAGTCATAATAATTCGTGTATGCAGTATGACAAGTATGCAAATCATATATCAAAGATAACGCATGAAACGTATTACCATCATAATCAGAATAACAAATACGATATAGCCAAGCTAATCAACCTCTAAAGGGTATAATAGAAATTTTTACCTACCAAAGGCATTTTCGTAATTTACCTTTTAGGGGTATTTTGGTAATTTACCCACTAAGGGTATTTCAGTAACCTTCAGTACTGGAATGGCCATTAGAAGGCCCGATGACGCCCGAGCGACTCAACTACCATTTCCGGTCTTTACCGGACTATTGGGCCTAAAACCTGAATTCGGCCTATTCGGGCCCACACGCTCGTGTGGCCCACCTAACACAAATCTAGCCACATATATAAGTTCCACCTAGTCTAGTTCACTATATACTACATCATCATACAATTTATTCTATTGGCGGCCCGAACAGCCCAAGCAGCCCCAACCCACAAGAATACTACTGATGGCCTCAACTATCGCGTCGAAGGCCCACACGTGCGCTCGCACGCTCGTGTGGCTACTATTACCGTGATCGGCACTTCGGCATTTGCCACTCTACAGCTAGAGTAGAGAGAGTTACACACCTGATAGGAGTCTGGTGTTAAACCGCGTTGCGACCACTCCTGCGCCCAAACACCCTCCAAGGTATGTCAACTCTCCTCCTGGAATGCTCTTTATATAGCTAGCTCTTCACCATCCTTCTTTGTATCTTTCCGATGTGGGATCCCTTCGTCAATAGAGTTTAAATTCAACTGAAACTCTTACCGTCCAATCCGCAAAATAAATGCTCCATTGCTTGTCATGAGATTCAAACCCAGGCTCCCTTGCAACATAATCCACGCCGCTAACCACTTGGCCACAAGCTCCTCTTGTGTCTTAAACCATGCGCAACTAAATATAAACTATGGGCCAAACTCTAAGATCCAAGCAAAAAGAAAACCAAAATGCAAGAGCCAAGACTTGAACCTTGGACCTCCTTCCTTCCTTGTGGCGTCATCCCTTGCCTCCTAAGTGGCGTCACTTTGCCACTACACCACACACTCCACTTGTGTCATTTTTCTCCATATTTTATTCTTAAGGCCTACCTGCCAACTTCCAGGGTTTTTATCGCCTAAAACCAAAATTTCCCCAAAGCTAAAGTTTGATCTTGAGACTTCATAGAAGCCCTCTAACCTTCCAAAATCACTTATCTAATAAGTCTAACTTGCATTAATGCCGTTCTCAAAAATTTTAAATGCTACTATGCCTAAGGCCCATTGGGCCCAATCCTACTAGGCCCAATTTCAGGATGTTACATCACTGAACGTTACCTACAAGGATTAAGAAAGAAGGGGGTGAGTTACAAGAACTCAGTGTGAAATCCTCTTACCGTTGTCCACTGGGTCGAAACCCTTTTAACATCATCTTGGGCCTAAGCCCATTCACAAAATAATAAATAAATGAGACAAATGTAAGAATGTATGCAACCCATCCTATCCAACCAATCTCTCCCCCGTACCAGCCAAGCTCTCCTGTGGGGATCAAGTCAACCCACCCCGCCAGTCTCTTCAATTTGCAGTCAAGCTGCCATTTATAATATTTGTGGCTGAGCCACCAAATTCATATACGGTAATATAATCGGCACACGACCTTAATCACGATGGCACAAAGCCATGTTTACATCGGCACATAGCCATTATCAAAAATTGTGGCATTGCCACCGGGCTACACTTCTCTTCATTCAAGTTTCCCATCCCATGCAATATGTAAAGATGCAATATACATAATAACAATAAATATCCATATATAAATAACAACCATTTAATCTATTGAATCCTTTTTATGAAACAGCCCATTATAGCAATATAATCATTCGGCCCACTAAGGCATTAAAAACAAATCGGCCCATAAGTGCATTTCGGTAAATCGACCCATAGGGCCATTTTGGTAAATTGGCCCATAGGGGCATTTTGGTAATTCGGTAATTTTACCCACTAAGGGTAATTCAGTAAACTCGCAACCCAGGGGTATTTCGGTAATTACCCGCCAAGGGTATTTTGGTAATTTCGCAATCCAGACTTACTACTAATTTGGGGCATAAAAATTGAAACTGTCCATCTGCATCATACTAACTAAATTGACTATAACTCGAGTTAGGAACCTAAAAATTTAGATCCGTAAATTTTTCTTGAAGCTAGACTCATATATCTTCTTACTACAATTTTTATAGAATTTTTGACTTAGCCATTTAGTACAGTTTATTCCTTAAATTTTCTCTTGTTTTACTGACCAATGGTTCTGACCTCTCTTACCCAAAATTCAAATATCTCACTATACAGTTTTCATATACTGCTCCCACTTATTTCTATTAAAAATAAGCTCACTAAGGAATCTATACATATATATTATAACTCATAATTCACTTTGTACAATTTTAAATGATTTTTCCAAGACAGATCAGGGAACCACGAAGTCATTTAGAACTAGTCTCACTAAAAATAAAATATCACAGAATATAAAATTCCTTTTCCTTCTCCGTTTCTTCCATATAAAAATAGACACAGTAAGCTTTCATTCTATATCTTATTCACTTTCTAATTCCCTTTCTCCTATTTTTCGTGATTTTTCAAAATCACATCATTATTACTAACCAAAACTGTTTCTTTGCAAAATATGGTTACCATTACGAACCTACGCACGCCCAAGTGATAACGGATACCGGTTTTCGGTTTTCTTCCGTATTTCGACCGAATCACAGAATATTTCATGCAAACATTCAGAGAGATGTTAGATTACACACCTTTTCAAACATGTATTCAGAAGGTACGGGATTACACACCTTATTCAAAATCGGTAACACGATACTCTTCGCGGCACCTAAAGGTACAATCGATCAACAATCAGTCCAAAGCCCAATTTACAACTTCAATCAAGTATTGCGATTGATTAACAATCTATATCACTTACCAACAATCCGAGTCTCTTATTACAAGGGATAAATGTTCGACTGGCCCTCCGATAAAGTATTTCGAGACCTACTTACCAACCTTCTTCCAAAAGCCAACGGCTAGAAAGATGATGAGAGTATAAGCTAACACTCTACTGATTTGGCCCACCCCAAGAGAATCAAGAAGATGGAAGTAGCAAAGAATAGATTCGGCCTTGGTCAAAAGAACTGGGTGAATAATTGGTTTTAGAAGAGGGAGTAAAAGAAAGACAGGAAGAAAATAATAGAGGAGGAAGAACACTACCTTGCAACCACCGAAAACCCGAAAAGGCAAAGAAGCTTCGGTAACCACAAAAACCAAGTTTCGGCTATGAGATGAAGTTGATGTTTCGGTTATGGGCTGAAGGAAAAAGAAGACTGAAGAAAGGGTTGAGAAAAGAAATAAATATCAAAAAGAAATTTGACAACACTAGATGAGAGAAAATAACCCAAAAATGCTTGAAGTAAAAGTCTTCAAAATGCACAAAAATGCCAACAACTTTTGGCACTCTCACATACTAATGGCCGAATATGCTCCCTAAACACACCTCCCAAACCATGTATCATCTTTACCAAAAGATAATGTTGACCCAAAATAATCTTTCCAAAACATCTTCCACACTATATGCAACCATGTTCTCTCATCCTTCCTTTTTCTTTTGATTCATTCCTTCATTATCCCTTATCTTCCTCCTTACCATAATCCTTAGTCATCTTTCCCAAATTAAAAAGTCTTCCTTACCTTATTAAAGCCTTGACTGACACTTTGGATGAATAGCACAAAAATTAATCAAAAAGTTTGCAATAGATGGGATTCGAACCTCAGACCATAAGTACACTTCACACGCCACTTTTCACCTCTACCAATAGACTCCTTGTGCTAGCAAAAAGCACACTTATTTCCTTAAGCCTTGATGCCCTTTACCTTCTTCCTTAAAGTGCTCAAACACGAAAATCTACCTATAGCATAACTTGAACCCAGAACTTCCTAGAAACCTCGTAACTTTCAAAAATTACTTTCCTAATAAGCCCAACTTGAGATAATGTCGTTCTCTTGTTCTTAAAAATTTTAAACACTCCTACGCCCAAGGCTCATTGGGCCCAATCCTACTAGGCCCAATTTCGGGATGTTACACTAAGTATAACTTAAAAGGGGGGAACCCAGGGCTTTAGTCAGGGGGCGTCCAGTTTGCCAGAGAGGTAGATTTGTGGGGATTTACTCGAAGATAGCCAGTTGTTTCATCTCAAGAAGTCGGAATTATACTCAAGACGGAGGATCTCTCCTTCAATTCCTTTAGGGGGTTTTAGGGATTTCTTATGTTTTGTTTTTTCTTTTCTTCCGAGATGTTTTCCTTTATTATTATGAACTAAACCCTTAGATACCTGAGGAGGATTAAACCTAAGATGAATCTTGTTATCGTTTGCTGAACTATATGATAAATATTTGACTTGTTCTTAATTATGTGTTCTTAATTCTTGTGTTGATATTTTCGGGATATTAATTCAAGTGTGATGTGCTTAGGTGGAGGAGCAAAAGTCCCTGCCTAAGAGTAGATCTAGCATAATTTAGCGGAGTTGATCGCATGCAGAGAGATAGGGTGACGAGATTTTGTCGGATTAGGGTGAAACCTAATATGGGAGTCCATAGATAGAGTTAATCAGATTCTAGGGGTTTTAATTAGAAAGATATTTCAATTAATCAACCTAGGGTTAGACGTTAGTTGCCTCGAGAAAGGGATTAATATAACTTAGGGAATCTTACGGATCAAGTCAAATGAATAAATCGTCTGGTTCAGAGTTAGATAACAAGTGAAGTCTAGGTGGATTCTTCCTTGGGTATCATCTTAATCAATTGGTTTTTCCTCGAAGTTATTTTCCCAATTTCATTCTTCTTTGTCTTAGAGTATTTAGTTTAGTAGTTAGTTAATTTTAGATTAGATAAAAATTCATTTAATTATTAGGCTAAATAAGAAAAAGAAAGTTAGTATTAGTACTTTTAGTTCCTTTGGGTTGACAATCCGGTCTTGCCTTAACTATACTATTGTTCGATAGGTGCGCTTGCCTCAAATCGTTGTAATAGTTAGTTTCCAGGTTCGATCATTCTTTATATAAATTTTAAGACTTTGACATCGTATAAAACAACGATCATAACTGCTTAGCCATTTTCGCATGGCTTTATGCACAACCCAAAATTAACATTCCCAAAACATACTTTAGCTTATACATGCCATAATTTCTAATTTAACTTATAAAAATACCCAAAGTAGTGGATAGTGTGATGAACTTCACAGACGATCCCCGAGCTTGTTACTTAATTTTTCCAAAATCTATAAAACAGAAACAAATATTCACACGATAAGCTATTTTAGCTTAGTAAGCTATAAGGAAATAAATAACCCAATGATATTAACAAATTAACAAACTAACCAAAATATTTTATCATTTAACTTTTAAATCCAATCATCTATAAATGCATTCGTATGAAGTGTATATATATATTTAGCATAAGCGACCATTTCCATTTAGAATGCCACTTAACCGAATGTTCCAATAGTCAAAACTAACATAGTATCATTTAATCATCAAAGCCAAATGTTCCTATTACACCTAGCTCACATACACAAAATGCAAAACTCATATAACCGTATATATTATATCATTCATACTCATATACATAAGAGCCATTTATAATATTTTTAGTACTCAATCACAAGTCAATTATACACATTTATATAAGCTCAAAAATCCTATTATAAGATCATGTACATAATTTACTTTCATAGCCGAATATACATGGGTACATATAAATCCAATCCAAGAATCATTTCCATAAAAATACACCATTTGTTTAAGGCTGAATACACATTTTTGAACCATGGAAGTTTATCCTTTATATCATACATAGCACTTTTTATCAATAAGTCACATACTTACCTTATTAGCGGTAACCAATAAACTAAATCATACCTGTCCCATTTTGTTCGTACAACACATCCAATCACATTTTACCTTTGCCGATGAACCATTCAGAATTGGGTAGGACACTTAGATAATCACACATATATATATATCGTACAATGCCAACGTCACAGACGTGGTCTTACATGTAGCCACATATCGATACCACTGTCCCAGACAGGGTCTTTGTAATATCCTGGACTAGGGCTTATGCATTTTTGCTTAATCGTATGTGAAAGCATGCTTACGAATATTCTGAATGTGTTCTAGGAATTTTGGGAACCTTAGTGTAGGGTTAAATACCTTAGCAATTATTAGATTTTTAAGTTAAAAGAGGGAACTAAGCAGGGTGGCCTTAAGAAAATTTATAGGAGAAATATGACATAAGAATCAGCTTGTTAAAGTGGCTTGAAGGCGCCACTTAAGGCCCAGGTAAGTGACGCTAGAAGCTATGCAAATGGGCCTAGGTTCGAGCCACAAGGAAGACAAAAAGGAGCTTTTATTTTTCGGCATTAAGAGGGAGAAGTGGACGGCATTAAGGCACTAAAGGGAGGTGTTTTATTTTTGTTAAAATTTGGCAAATAGATGGATAAATGATGGATTGTTATTGGTATTTTTTTTTATTAAGAGATAAGAGATAATTGAGGGATTATTTCTATTAATTTTTTTAAACAAAGTGATAAAGGAGAAAAATGTGGGAGAAGTGATGGCCAAGTAAGGGATTCTAAACTTAGTAGTTTCGGCTAAGCTAGGAAAAGGAGATAGCCGAAATTATCAAATTGATATTCATCTTTTTCCTTGGTTTTCTTTTATTTCTCTCAACTCTTGCCTAGCCGAAATCTTTTTCTTCCTAAAAATCACCATTGTCGATTTCTCCCAAGTCCCTTACTCTTCCATTGAAGCCAAATCCCCATTACAAATCCTCTCCTCCTTCTTTTACAAACGCAATCAAAAGTCGGAGATACCAATAGCCCTAGTCGATTTCTCATTAAGCCTCAAGAGCTGAAATTGTGATCCACATCAAGGCCATAGCCGAATATCTTTGAGACTTCAAGCAAGGGGGTTGTCGACTTGTGCATTAAGGGTAAGGGCCAACAGTCATTTGATTTCCATTCTTTTTCTTCTAGATTAAAGCCGAAACTAGGAAATCTAACCCCATTATTGTTCTAGCCAAAACTTGGAAGGAGGCTTCGGGATTGGCCAACTGTCGACTTCTAGGAAGGATCTTTCGGGATTTTAAAGGTTTTAAGGTAAGTCATATTTGACATTCGGCCAAGGGCCATTGGTTGTGATTAAATGTTAGGAGTTGATCTAACATGTGTTTTTAGGGATTTAGATAGAAACTATAACCAAGGAGTTATTCCGGGATTTAAGAACCTTAAGGTAAGTGACCATGAATATGCGGCCAAGGCCCTATTTTAGTATTTAGATCTATTTTTATGTGTTTAAGCCGAAAACTAACCAGGTTAATGGATCTAGTGAGTAGTCGACTATATAGAAACACTACGAATTTTGGGATTTGATCTTTGATCCAATCGGCTGCAAGGGATTAAAGATCTGAAGCCTAGATCGGGTTTTCGGGTTTTCAAGAAAAGCATTAATACCAGGTGTGTACCCACACTATCTTTTAATAAGATTTATGGCAACATTTAATATGAGCATGTTTATAAGAATGTGAATATGGCTAAGGTACCATGCTATGGTACAAAGTACCCAGGTACGTTTTCCTACTCCTACTAGGATTACGGTAAAATATCTGTTATGACACGCATATGAATTATAAGAATGTGAATAAAGAAATTGGCATGATTGTATGACATGGGCATATGTGTTATTGTGAAAGGGGAAGTGAAAGTGGTGGTTTATACCATGATATCTGAATGTGGTGACTTCGGTCACATTATCTGAATGTGGTGACTTCGGTCACAATTATTTAATCTGGTGGCTATGCCACGAATTTTATAAGGGCGATGAGTACGTCGACTGCAGCGACTGCCTTCGATGGTGTCTAGCGGATGGAAGGTTGACTTAGTAGTCCCCATGGTGTGCAGGATGGTACGGGTGATGTGTAGCGGATGGCATATAGGTTTGGGTTCGGGTTGCATCACTTTTTCCTATCTGATATATGAATATGTATGTGATATGATAATGTATGCCTGAGTTATTAAATTTTAGTGTTGGTTAGACATTGAGTCTGTTTGACTCACCCCGTTGGGGAACTTTTTCTTCTAGGTGACGATCAGTGATGGACCGGGTCGGCGGAAGCTTAGGGGTGGCTATGCGAAGCTCAGAATTTATTTTATTTCGGACTTTCTTTATTTTAAGTACTCTGAATCTAATTTTGGGATTTATTTGATGTAATAAGGCCATAGTCGAACTACTTTATATTACTTTTATTTTTATCTTACGAATTTTTTTACCAATTAAGAGATTAAGTAAATTTATTTTAAAATAAGCTCTAAATGTTTTGTCACCTAAAATAAAGGGTTTACGATATAAGATAAACTTGTTTTCAACTCGAGCCCAACCCAAAACAATTTTTCTTTCAAAACACACTATTTTCCAAAGTAACAAAAGAATTTTGAACCGGTTTATGTCGAGGAACATACCAGATCCGGTCAGGGCTCGTGGGCTGGGTTTGGTGTGTTTCAATCTTCCTCATAAACAAATATCGAAATCACAATTCGATTCTATGGACTTACTCGCACACATATATCGGAATCCTGTGTCATGACATATGTATCCTAGCAATTCCTAAGATTCATACGGGGCTTTCGGACGTCATATTTCAGTCGAATCGAACTCGGAAGTGTGGTAACCATATACAAACACATTCGACCATACCATAATTTAATCTTAACATTTCATAACAGCATGTAAACATAACGTTAAATTATCAATAAACACATCTATTTGCTTATAAGCTTACCTCAGACGTCGTAAAATGGGACGAGGCTACTAGTCGACAACTTTCGTTTTTCCCACGTCCAAATCCGACTTCTTTGGTTCTTGATCTAAACATGTTCAAGTTAAGCTCATTTAAACATATTTTCATTCGATTTAGTCCAAAAACACATAAATGGGTAAATTACCATATTAAGTCATTAATGCGGCCTTCATTCCTATGTTTATATCAAATTTGCATGTATTGTATAATTACACAAACTAAAGACAAACATTTACAATTTACAATTTAGCCCCTGACATTTACAATTTTTACAATTTAGCCCCTATTGTACAAAAAACAAAATACACCAAAATTCTCCATACCCAAGCTAGGCCGAATATTTCCCATGTCTATAAAAGCCCATATAATTCATTAATTTCACATTTTAGTCCCTCAAATTATTATTTTTTAAATTAGGTCCTAATTACTCAAAATCATCAAAAACTCCAATACAAAATATGTTAATCTAAAACATATCTTTCATATTTCATCACCAAACAACAAAAATCACAAGCTATCAACAATGGCACAACTCAAAATATTCATCAAAATCAAAAATCAAAGCTTGGGTTTTGAAGATTACTAAGCAACAATCTCAAAAACGTAGAAATTATCAAAAACCGACAAGAAAACGAACCTTGATTGAGCTCCAAATAGGCCGAACCCTAGCTTTTATTCTTTCTTATTTTCTTTTTTTAAGTTTCAGTATAAGAAAGAATGAAAAACATAGTTTATTTTATGTTAATATATCATATATATGTTTTAATAATTAAATTAATTTTATAACCTTAGTTAATAAATTATAAAATCACATATATCATGTCCACTACCGTCCAATTCATTTAATATTGGGCTATTTATTTCTTAGAGGCTTCTATTTTAAAAGCCAAGTGCAAATTAGCCCCTTTTAGAAATAACCACCTAATTTTCACTTTACGTGATTAAGTCCTTTTATTTAATCGGACATCTAGACAACAAAATTAAGTCACGAAAATTTAACACAAACAAATTCACACATAATAAATATGAAAAAAAAATTTATAATATTTTTCAAAGTCGAATTTGTGGTCCCGAAACCACTATTTTGATTAGGGTCACAATCAGGCCGTTACAGATTGTATGACATGTATATACTATTACAGGGTTTCAAATAGTATGAATATAGTATGAAATCCTATGTAAATGTAGTAAACGATTAGGATGCGGTTGGCATGTCAATAGGGTTGTTTGCATGCTTGTAAAGGTTCAACACTTCTTTGCTCTCTGTTCAGCACTTTAATGCTCTCTACTTAGCACTACATGCTCTCTGGTGTGGTGTAGTTAACCATGTATCCGAGTCCAATTTACTTTAGCTCTCCGGGCAAAAACAGAAATGAAAACGGTAATTAAACAGAAATGAAGTGGGTAAAAAGATCAAGAATGAATTGAATTGTTATGATGCAAAATGAGCATGATTTGAAAGTGATATGAATAAGAAGTTAATTATATATGTTTATGAATTGAATATGTATATGTGATCTGCATTATAAGTGTTTGATGTGTCAGAAAATTACCTATTGGTTGTTTTATTAATGTATATATGAAAATAACAAGATGCCAAAAAATTTTCGTGCTTAGTTTCATTGTCTTTAATTTCTAAATTATTGAATTATCAAGGTAAGTTAAGTTAATTTTGTATGAAATTACTAAGAATTCGAAGTGCTTACCCTGTTATTTTTCCTTTCCCTGTAAATTGTCAAGCGTGTCTTGCGATCATCCAGAAGCTTACATGATAAACCGAAAAAGTAACATATTTCAAGACCACAATTAGCATGCTTTTGGATTATTTAAGCCTTGAATTATGTAATTTGGTGCTCTTAATCCTTTGTTTTCATGTTTTATACTCAAGAGAGCACCAGATAATGAAAAGAACGGAAAATGAGCCAAAAATGGAGTAAATGGGCCATATCACGAAATCCACACGGCCTTGGCCCAAGACCATACAGCCGTGCCTCATTCAACAGCCTCGAACACGGCCTGGCCACGACTTACACGGGCGTGTGCCATGGGCGTGTCCCTGTCGTGAGAAAGAAGAGTTTCACTCGAATTTGGATACTTAGGGGCAAAGAAACATATTCAGAAGCCTATATAAACACCCTAAGTATGACCAGAAAAGGGGGGCAACCCAATGCTTTAGTCAAGGGGCATCCAGCTAGACCAGAGAAGGCAGATTGATGGAGATTTACTCGAAGATAGCCAGTTGACTCATCTTAAGAAGCCGGAATTATACTCAAGACGGAGGATCTCTCCTTCAATTCCTTCAGGGGGTTTTAGGGGTTTCTTATGTTTTGTTTTATCTTTTCTTCTGAGATGTTTTCTTTTATTGTTATGAACTAAACCCTTAGATACCTGAGGGGGATGAAACCTAAGATGAATCTTGTTATCATTTGCTGAACTATATGATAAATATTTGACTTGTTCTTAATTATGTGTTCTTAATTCTTATGTTGATATTTTCAGAATATTAATTCAAGTATGATGTGCTTAGGTGGAGGAGAAAAAGTCCCTGCCTAAGAGTAGATCTAGCATAATTAAACGGAGTTGATCGCGTGCCTAGAGATAGGGTGACGAGAGTTTGCCGGATTAGGGTGAAACCTAATATGGGAGTCCATAGATCGAGTTAATGCAAATCTAGAGGTTTTAATTAGAAAGAGATTTCAATTAATCAACCTAGGGTTAGACGTTAGTCGCCTCGAGAGAGGGGTTAATATAACTTAGGGAATCTTACTGATCAAGTCAAATGAATAAATCGTCCGGTTCAGAGTTAGATAACAAGTGAAGTCTAGGTGGATTCTTCCTTGGGTGTCGTCTTAATCAATTGGTTTTTCCTAATTTTATTTTCCCAATTTCATTCTTCTTTGTCTTAGAGTCTTTAGTTTAATTGTTAGTTAATTTTAGATTAGATAGAAATCACTTTAATTCTTAGGCTAAATAATAAAAAGAGAGTTAGTATTAGTACTTTTGGTTCCTTTGGGATCGACATTCCGGTCTTGCCTTAACTATACTACTGTTCGATAGGTGCACTGGCCTCAAATTGTTGTCATAGTTAGTTTCCAGGTTCGCTCATTCTTTTTATAATTTCTAAGACTTTGACATCGCGAAAACAACAATAAAGTTTTTGGCGCCGTTGTCAGGGAACTAAAATATTAAGAAAGCTCAATTTTTATTCCTTTAGCCATTTTTATTTTTTGCAAATTATTTTTATTTTTAAACTTTGCTAAATTTTCTTTCTTTTGTTCCTGTCAGGTATCTCCAGTTTATGACTAGAAGGAACCCGGCAAGACCCCTACTTTACGATAGTGATATTGAAGGTACTGTTCGCAGAAATCGCAGAGAAATAAGGCGAAGCTTAAACTACACAAACAAAGAGCAAGAAGCCGAAATTAATGCCATCGAATAGATGGCTGAGAATAATCCGACACCTCCAGAGATGGCTGAACATCATGCTCCACACACTATGTATGATAAGTCTATTTTTCAGAATTAAAATTTTTGCTAGGATGTCTACCCGAATCTGAATGTTACCTTGAAGTTTGAAATTTACGAGGTTGACATCTGAAAAACCCATAATTTTCTGTGAGCTTTTGAACCTTTTAGAGCATATATTCTTTTTCGTGCTCATTTATTGATTATGAGTGTGTCAACATTGATCTGTTATTCTAGAACTTGCATTGATTATACATGTCAAGACCACACCTTTGATTTGGTATACAGAGATGATAAAGGCACCTAGGTTTTAACCCATTCACTCCACTAAAAGACCTACCTTCATAATTAACCCCTAGTGAGCCCTTTTGATCCTAACAACCCTTTTGTTGACTCACCCACTAATATTAACCCAAAACCCTTTGTATTTGTTATCACTATCCCTTGACTCCCTTTTTGTCGAGATTTGATTTTGAACAATTTCCTAACTATGTTCTATATTTCAGTTGTTAAAGTTCTTCATTATTATTGTAATTATGTGTTCTTAAAAAAAAGCTCGTATTATTAGTTGATATAATTATTTAGGATTAGCTCATTTTTTCTAGTTAGGTAAATTGTCAAGACAATCTCGATTCTAACCTTTTAATTCAGCCTTTATCCACACCTTTAACCCAAACCCCGTTACAACCCCTTTAAAGACCTTTTGATTTGTGTATCATCTCAATTTATAGTGGTGGAGATTTGATTTTCATGCAAGCCTATGGGATTAACTTTTCATGTTTGACTTTTGACTGCTTAATTTTGAACCTTAAACACTTTGAGTGATTTGAGTGAATCTTTAGTGAGGATATCAACTTTTGTCGATTTTGAATTAAAGGTAATTATTTAGATAAGGGTAAACACCTATGTTTTCTTCTACAAATGTACGATCAAGTTTTTGGCGCCGTTGCCGAGGAACTGAAATATTAAGAACACTTAATTTTTATTACTTTAGCCATATTTATTTTATTTTTGCAATTAAATTTTATTTTGTTTTTCTAAATTTTCTTCTTTCACTCCAGGTACCTCTAGTTTATGAATAGAAGGAACCCGACAGGACCCTTACTTTACGACAGTAATATTGAAGGTACCATTCGCAGAAATTGCAGAGAAATCCCGCCAGTCACGCGGGTGACCCGGGTTCCATCCCCGGCAATAGCACCAAAAACTTGATCGTTGTTTTCATGATGTCAAAGTCTTACAATTTATAAAAAGAATGATAACTATGACAACGATTTGAGACAAGCGTACCTACCGAACAGTAGTATAGTTAAGGCAAGACCGGAATGTTGAACCCTAAGGAACCAAAACTACTAATACTAACTCTCTTTTTTTTATTTAGCCTAAGAATTAAAGTGATTTTTTTCTAATCTAAAATTAAATAACAATTAAACTAAAGAGTCTAAGACAAAGAAGAATGAAATTGGGAAAATAACTTTAGGAAAAACCAATTGATTAAGATGACACCCAAGGAAAAATCCACCTAGACTTCACTTGTTATCTAATTCTGAACCAGACGATCTATTCATTTGACTTGATCCATAAGATTCCCTAAGTTATATTAATCCCTCTCTCGAGGTGACTAATGTCTAACCCTAGGTTGATTAATTGAAATCTCTTTCTAATTAAAACCCCTAGAATCGCATTAACTCGTTCTATGGACTCCTATATTAGGTTTCACCCTAATCCGGCAAAATCTCGTCACCCTATCTCTAGGCGCGCGATCAACTCCGTTTACTTATGCTAGATCTACTCTTAGGCAGGGACTTTTTCTCCTCCACCTAAGCACATCATATTTGAATTAATATTCTGAAAATATCAACACAAGAATTAAGAACACATAATTAAGAACAAGTCAAATATTTATCATATAGTTCAGCAAACGATAATAAGATTCATCTTAGGTTTCATCCCCCTCAGGTATCTGAGGGTTTAGTTCATAACAATAAAAGAAAACATCTTAGAAGAAAAGATAAAACAAAACATAAGAAATCCCTAAAACCCCCTAAAGGAATTGAAGGAGAGATCCTTCGTCTTTAGTATAATTCCGGCTTCTTGAGATGAATCAACTGGCTCTCTTTGAGTAAATCCCCACAAATCTGCCTTCTCTGGCCTAGCTGGATGCCCCCTGACTAAAGCCTTGGGTTCCCCTCTACAGAGGGCTTCTGTCGAACTCCCCGCTTAAGTTGCCCCCTAGGGTGTTTATATAGGCTTTGAAATGCCTTACTTGGTCCCTAAGTATCCTAATCCAAGTGGAATTCCTATTAGGGTGTTTAAATAGACTTTGGAATGTGTTTCTTTGCCTCTAAGCATCCTATTCCGAGTAAAACTCCTCTTGGCTACGGCAGGGACACGCCCATCGCAAACGCCCGTGTGAATCGTGGCCAGGCCATGCCCAGGTCTGATAAGGAGGCACGGCCGTGTAGTCTTGGGCCCAGGCTGTGTAGATTTCGTGATATGGCACATTTACTCCGTTTTGGGCCCGTTTTTCGTTCTTTTCATCATCCGGTGGTCTCCTGCGTATAAAACATGAAAAAAAAGGATTAAGAGCACCAAATTACACAATTCAAGGCTTAAATCATCCAAAAGCATGCTAAATGTGGGCTTAAAATATGTTTCTTTTACGGTTTATCAAATACCCCCACACTTAAGCTTTTGCTTGTCCTCAAGCAAAATTCTCAAGTTACAATTAAAACGAACTTCCTTGATTCATAATATTTATCAATAATGTTTCATCATAATTCAAAGATAATTCGTACATGGATAATTCTACTCAAAGAGTCCTAAAGATTCAAACAATCTAAGTCATACATTTGTAGTACGAAAACATAGGCGTTTCCCTTCATCTAAATAATTACCCCTGATTCAAAATTGACAAGAATTGACATCCTCACTAAAGATGCACTCAAATCACTTGATGTTTTTAAGGTTCAAAATTAAGCACGCAAAAGTCAAACATGAAGAGTTAATCCCATAAGCTTGCATGAAAATCAAATCTCCACCACTATGATATGAGATGATACACAAATCAAAAGGTCTTTTAACAGGGTTGTAGCGGGGCTTAGGTTAAGGGTATGGATATAGGCTGAATTAGAAGGTTAGAATCGAGATTGAATTGACAATTTACCTAACTAAAAAAATAAAATAAACTAATCCTAAATAATTACATCAATTGAAAACTAATAATACGAGCTTTTTTTTCTTCAAGATTTGAAATTTAAACGTATAAGCTCAGCTAACATAGAACTAATACTGAATATGCTTCGAATATTTTTTTTTTAAGAATAAGTCATTACAATAATAAGAAAGAAATTTAACAACTGAAATATAAAACATAGTTAGGAAACTGTTCAAAATCAAATCTCGAAAAAAAGGGAGTCAAGGAATGGTGATAACAAATACAAAGGGTTTTGGGTTAATATTAGTGGGTGAGTCAATAAAAGGGTTGTTAGGATCAAAAGGGGTTCACTAGGGGTTAATTATGAAGGTAGGCTTTTTAGTGGAGTGAGTGGGTTAAACCCTAAGTGCCTTTATCATCTCTATATATCAAATCAATAATGTGATCTCGATATGTATAAACGATACAAGTTCTAGAATAACAAATCAATGTTGACACACTCAGAATTAATAAAGTGAGCAAGAAAAACAATATATGCTCTATAGGGCTCAAAGTCTCACAAAAATTATGGGTATTTTGATGTTAACCTCATAAATTTCAAACTTCAAAGTAATATTCAAATTCAGGTAGACAACCTAGAAAAATTTTTAATTTCTGAAAAATAGACTTATCATGCTTGATTCTTTAGTATCCTTCAAATTTGATCATCAATGCACAGTTATCAATGACTTAATCCAAAACACATTAATAAAAATCATAAATCAAAGGAAATTTCATTCTAATCATAATATAAGAAACTTACTTTTAGAACAAGGCATAATTCAGGGATTTTCAAATAATACTATAGTTAACCCCCCCACACTTAAGATATACATTGTCCTCAATGTACAAAGATAGATAATGGCAATATAATAAAATCATAAGATAGGGAGAGAAGTGAAACTTCTTGAATTTTGGATGGTTTCCTTAAGTTGGGGGTCCCGAGGTGTTGTGGCTGCCACCGAGCTTTGCGCTAGATGAAGAAATTGGGAAGCTCGTAGAGAATTAGCCAGGAAATATTAAGACAAATTTAACATAAACTAAATATATAGTTAAAGACAAGGAAGATAAAGAAAAAGAAAATAGAAATGTAAATAAAATTAAAATGAAAGATGAATGGACCGAAGAGTCCTTATTGTTAGATGGTTCGCGAGGTGGGTGTGACTTCTAAGGCTGTAATGAGTTGGTGGTCATGGTTCCGGTGTGATTCCCTAGCAGCCTTTAGATTCTAATACTAAGAAACTAAGATAAAAAAAAACTAAATTAAGCATAAGATAGTCAAAGAGAAGGAAAATAAAGCAAAAAAGAAAATAAAATTATGAATTAGATGGTCTCAAAGACCCTTGGCTTGTCGAGTGGATGAAGCGGCCGGTGATCGCTAAAATCAGAGTTTTAAAATTTACAATGAATGTGATCGAACCTGGAAACTAGCTCTAACAACGATTAAAGGCAAGTGTACCTATCGAACAGTAGTATAGCTTAAGGAAGACCGAATTATCGAACCCAAAGGAACCAAAAGTATTAATACTAACTTTCTTTTTATTATTTAGCCTTAAAAATAAAGTGAAGTTTGTTTTAATCTAAATTAACGACCACTAGGCTAAGGACACTAAGACAAAAAGAACGAATTGGGAAATAACTTGAAGAAAAACTCAATTGATCACGACGATACCCTTAGGAAGAATCCACCTAGACTTCACTTGTTATCTAACCCTAAATCTTATGATTTATTTACTTAGCTTGATCCGTAGGACTCCCTAACCTTTGTTAAACCCTCACTCGAGGTGAATAACGTCTAACCCTAGGTTAATTAGTGGAACTCTCATTCTCTTATAATAACCCCCTAGAATAGCAGTAAATCGATCTATGGATTCCCATATTAGGTTTCACCCTAATCCGGCAAAATCTCGTAACCCTATCTCTGGGCGTTCGATCAACTCCGCTTAATTATGCTCTTAAGCAAGGTCTATTCCTCCTCCACCTAAGCACATCATATTTGGATTAAGCATGCATAATTAAGAACAAACTAAGTATTTATCATAAAATTCATAAATTAAATAACAAGATTCATCTAGGTTTCATCCCCTTCAGGTATCTAAGGGGTTTAGTTCATAACTAAGAAGGAAAATATCTCAAGAGAAAAGATAAAACAAAACATAAGAAATTCCTAAAACTCCCTAAAGGAATTGAAGGAGAATTCTGCCATCTTGAGTATAATTCCAGCTTCTTGGGATGGATCAACTGGCTATCTTCAAGCGATTCCCACAATTCTGACCTTTCCGGCTTGGCTCCTTAGCCTAGCTCGCCTCCCCTCCAAAGGTGGTACGTAGGGGATATTTATAGGCTCTTTCGAATGCAATTCTTTCTCCCTAAGTATCCTTTGCCGACTGAAATTATTCATTCTGACGACAGAGGCACGATAATGTAGCACGCCCGTGTGGATCAACTTCAGGCCGTGTTCGGATTCTTTAATGAGGCACGGCCGTGTAAATCGGGGGAGAGGCCATGCTCTAGGTGATCGGCGAGACACGGCCATGTGGGCTTTGGGCCAGGCCGTGTCAATTTCGTGCTAAGGCCCATTTTACTCCATTTTGGGCCCGTTTTACGTTCTTTTCATCCTCGGGTGCTTTCCTGGGTATAAGATATGTAAAGAAAGGATTAAAAGCACCTTTTATATAAATCAAGGGATAAATCATCCAAAAGTAAGCCAAAAGCAGGGTTAAAATATGTTATATTTACGGTTTATCAAATACCCCCACACTTAAGTCTTTACTTGTCCTCAAGCAAAATTCTCAACTTACAATTAAAATGAACTTTCCATGATTCATAATTCCTGTCAACAATGCCTTATCCTAATTCATAGATAATATATACATGGATAATTCAATTCAAAGAGTCCTGAAGATTCAAACAAGATAAGTCATATTTTTGTAGCACGAAAACATAGGTGTTCCCCTTCATCTAAATAATTACCTTTAATTCAAAACCGACAAGAATTGACATCCTCACAAAAGATTCACTCAAATCACTCAAAAAGTGTTTAGGGGTCAAAATTAAGCACTCATAAGTCGAACCTGAAAAGTTAATCCCATAGGTTTGCCTAAAAATCAAACCTCCACCACTATAAAATGAAATGATAAACAGATCAAAAGTTCTTTGTTAGGGTTGTAATGGGGCTAGGGTTAAAGATGTAGATAAAGGCTGAAATTAGAAGGTTAGAATCAAGACTGAATTGATAGGTTACCTACCTTAAAATTTCTAAGATATCAATTACATCAACTGAAAAATAATCCTACTAATACGAGCATTTTTTTTTTTAGAATTAGATTTTGATTGTGTAAGCTCACTTTTCATAAAACTAATACTGAATATACTTACTTTTTTCTAAGAACAAACTAAGTAAAGACAACTTCAAATAATTCATAAAAACTCAGGTAACTAATCAAATCATATCTCAATTAAAGGGTAGTCAAAAAGAAGAGTGATAACAAATACAAAGGGTTTTGGGTTAAAATTAGTGGGTGAGTCAATAAGAAAGGTTGTTAGGCTCAACGGGGTTCACTAAGGGTTAATTATAAGGGTAGGCTATTTAATGAGTAAGTGGGTTAAAACCTAGGTGCCTTTATCATCTCGGTATATCAAATCATAAATGTGGTCTCAACATGTATAAACGAGGCAAGTTCTAGAATAACAGTTCATAGTTGACACACTCATAATCAATAAAGTAAGCACGAAAAAGAATTATGCTCTATAAGGCTCAAAATCTCACAAAAATTATGGGTGTTTTTGACATTAACCTTTGTAAATCTCAAACTTCAAAGTAATTTTCAAATTCAGGTTAACAACCTAAAGTTTTAAATTTTTGAAAATTAGACTTATCATGCTTGATTCCCTACTATTCTTTAAATTTAATCATCAATGCACAATTAATTATGACTTATTCAAAAACATGTCAATAAAAATCATAAACCATCAAAAATTTCATCTTAATTAGTAATATGAGAAAATTACTTTAAAACAAGATTATATTCAGGGATTTGAGAATAATGCAGAAAGTTAGGCATTTTTATCCTCAGGGTTTGAGAATAATGAAGAAAGTTAGGCATTTTCTCAGAAAAACTATTCACCCCCACACTTAAGATGTACATTGCCCTCAATGTACAAAGATAAATAATAACATTTAAGGGATAAATCAAAAAAAAAGGGGAAGGAATTACTCCCTGAATTTTGGATGTTTTTCCCGGAGGACTGTCTTTAGTGGTGGTGATGGTCGGTCTTGATGACGAACCTGCACTAGATGAAGAAATTGGGTAGTGCACTGAGAAGTAGCCAGGATTTATTAAGACCTAATTAAAATAAACTAAGTGTATAATTAAAAATAAGAAAGACAAAGAAAGAGGAAACAAAAATGTAAACGAAATGAGAATAAAAGATAAATGGACCAAAGAGTCCTTATTGTTGGATGGTTCGTGAGGTGGTTGTGACCTCTAAGGCTGGGGAAGTGCTGGCAGTGGCGGAAGTGGCGTGGTTATCGTGGTGGTCGGCGTGATTCCCAAGCAGGCTGGTGAACCTGACACTACGAAACTAAACTAAGTTAAACTAACTTAAACATAAGAATGTCAAAGAAAAGGAGAATGAAAGGAAAAAGAAACGAAAAATATAAACTATACGATCTCAAAGACCCTTGGCCTATTGTTTGGGTGAAGCTGCCGGCATGAACTCATGTAAATTATCCTCCTTTAAGGAGTTTGGCATTTTACGCTTCTTTGACATGTTGTGTGATGGCTCAAGGATCTAGAGTGTTAGTAAATTGAGTGAGAAGTCTGAGAGGATGAAGGTTAAAAAGAGAAGCAAGATGGAGTTAGATGGGGGGAAAGGGAAAGGCTGTGGGGTTTAAATAAAATATCAAATCTAGCATGTTCCCACGCCCATGGCCTGAGGGTGTGTCGATTCACACGGCCGCTTTGCACGGCCGTATGACTATGCGTGTTGGCCCTCCACGCCCGTGCTTGATAAGTCAATATGTAGGCACGGTTGGGCGCCATGGACGTGTGTTGGTCGTGCTATGTAAGTCAGTAGATCCACACGGCCAAGAGGCACGGCCGTGTCATTCTGTCGGTGGCCGTGGAAGGGGTGGTTGGATCCGTGACGTCGGGGAGTGGTTGGGCCTAGGGTGCACGGCCTCTGCATTGTTAGTATGAAGATTCTGGTGGTCCACACGGGCACGGATACGACCGTGTGTAAGGCCGTGTGACCTGGAAATCTACGCTTCTGGTTAGTTTAAAAGAAAAATAAAAAGGAAAAAAATAAAGTAAAATGAAAATAAATGCAAAATAAGTAAGGTTAGAACTCGGGTTGCCTCCCGAGAAGCGCTCGTTTATAGTCTTCAGCTAGACTTTCCTTGTGTTTTGAACAATTCATGGAGGTTTAAAGGTTTGAACATCTTTCCTCATATTATCCATTTGATGTTCATTGTGTGGTTCAGGTCGAGTGGCATTGATTTTGAGAGCATCAAAATTGGGATTGCTTACCTCGACTGTCTTGTGTGGAAGAACATCGAATACCTTAAAAGATATTTCTTTATTCGTAATAGGATCAGGAGGAGATGTTTGTAGGTCTATTGTGATGATGTGATGATCTGATTTATCTAGCTGTACCTGGTCTCCTATTTTGAAGTGGTTTGATGTTCCTATGAGTTCTTCTGAGTACTCTTTTGGCTTGATTTTGTGTGACTCTGGGTCTTCCTCGTGTATCCCTAATTTCTCTTTGAAGCGTGTTTTCCATTCGTCCAGTTCGTTAGTCTGAATCCCTTGTTCCTTGTGAGTTATTTCTTTGTTGGTACTGAACTGAGGATCAGGTTCAGTTTTTCCCCTTTTCGGTGGTTCCTGAAAAGAAAGTGGGATTGAATCAAAAGAATTCTCTTTCTCACCTTTATTGATTGATGTTATGACCGAATTGAGGGCTTGAAGACTGATTGAGAAGTCACCTACACAAAGTATAAGCTCGCCTGTGGCAACATCAATTTTAGTTTTGGCAGATGCTAAAAAGGGTCTTCCTAGAATTAAAGTGATTGAATTATCCTCATCCATGTCTAAAACAACAAAATCTACTGGGAAAACAAACTTATCAATTTTTATGAGAACATCTTCAATAATGCCCATAGGAATTTTAACAGTTCTATCAGCTAATTGAATACTCATCCTAGTTTGTTTGGGCTTCCCTAGACCTAGTCGTTTAAACAATGTATAAGGCATGACATTTATGCTTGCCTCTAAATCGGCTAACGCATTATCAATAGTTAAACTACCTATTAAACATGGAATTGTAAAACTCCCTGGGTCTTTTAATTTCTGTGGTAGTCTATTTTGTAGAATTATTGAGCACTTTGCGTTGAGTTTAATGTGTGGCTCTTCATCTAATTTGTGTTTGTTTGTCAAGAGCTGTCTTAAAAATTTCCTCGCGCTTGGCATCTGAAAAAGGGCTTCAAGAAGAGGTAAGTTAATGTGTAATTTCTTTAAAATTTTAAGAAACTTACCAAATTGTTCTTCTGAATCGTCTCTTTTTAATGCTTCGGGATAAGGAATGCGAGGTTGGTACTCTTTGATTACCGGTTTCGACTTTTCCTGTGTTACCTCTACCTTTCCTTCGTCTACCTTCTCTTCTTGTTGCGAGATGGGTTTGTATATCTCTGCATCTTCCTGAGCTGTTATGGCTTGAATTTGCTCCTTTGGATTAATCTTGGTGTTACTTGGTAGACGCCCTTGTGGCCGTTCTGACATGAGCTTTGCGAGTTGTTCGACTGCAGTAGTAACTTCCTTCACTGACTCAGTGATTTCCCCGATTCGGCTCTCGTTGCTTTTGATTGTTCTCTCAGTTTCTTGGATACGTTTTTCTATGTCTGCCAAAAATCTTACCACTATCTCTTCGAGAGTTGGTTTCTTCTCTTGTGGATAAGGTTGATTTTAGAAGTTTTGAGGAGGTTTTTGCCTTTGATTACCTTGATTTCCCTGGCCTCCCCATGAAAAATTTGGCTGGTTCCTCCAACCTGGATTATAAGTATTACTATATGGATTATTATTGGATCTGAAATTGTTACCTATATAATTCATCTGTTCACTCTCTGCTTCTGGTTGATAGGGTGGGTACTCAGAATTCGCCACAGTTCCTCTTGCATCACACTGCATCACTGGATGTACCTGTGAAGAACACAAACTGTCAATCTTTTTATTCATCATCTCCATCTGTGTTGATAGCATGGTTATTGTGTCGATGTTGAATGCTCCGACTAATTTCGTCGGTTTGTCCTTGAAGCTTGCCACTGATAATTATTCAGTGACATCTCTTCAATGAACTCGTAAGCCACTTCAGGAGTTTTGTTGTTCAAGGTTCCACCGGCGGCTGAGTCGATTAGTTGCCTCGTTGAGGGGTTTACACCATTATAGAATGTTTGGACTTGTAGCCACAAGGGTAAACCATGGTGTGAACACCTTCTCAAGAGATCCTTGTATCTCTCCCATGCGTCGTATAATGTCTCTACATCCATCTGCTCAAAGAAGAGATATCATTCCGTAATTTAGCCATTTTGGCCGGTGGGAAATATTTCATTAAAAACTTTTCGGTCATTTGATCCCATGTAGTGATTGACCCTCGTTGTAACGAGTTTAACCATTGTTTGGCCTTATTTTTTAATGAAAAAAGGGAATAACCGAAGACGTATGGCATCATCAAAAACGGCATTTATTTTGAAGGTATCACAGAACTCTAAGAAATTAGCTATATGAGTGTTTGGATCTTCGTCCTGCAAACCATCAAATTGAACAAATTGTTGAATCATTTGTATTGTGTTAGGCTTTAATTCAAAATTATTAGCGGCTATAGCAGGCCTAACAATACTCGATTCTGCTCCTGTTAAATGTGGTTTAGCATAATCAAACATTGTACGTGGAGCATTACGTTCCCCCACATCCTGTGGTGGTGGATTAGTCTCGTCCATCCCTTCAGCAAGATTGAATCTGTCTTCTTCCTCTCTTTCTGTATAGTTAAGGGCTCGCCTAATTTCTCGGCGATTCCTTCGAGCGGTAGCTTCAATATCACTGTCGTATACTAAAGGTCCTCTCGGGTTCCTTCTAGTCATAAACTAGAGGTACTTGGAAAGAAAAGAAAGAAAGAAAAATAAGCAAAATTAAAAATTAAACTAAAAAAATAAATTGCTGAAAATAAAAATAATGGCTAAAGTAATAAAAATAGAGTTTTCTTAATATTTTAGTTCCCTGGCAACGGCGCCAAAAACTTGATCGCTGAAATTAGAGATTTAAAATTTATAATGAATGTGATCGAACTTGGAAACTAACTCTGACAACGATTAAAGGCAAGTGTACCTATCGAACAGTAGTATAGCTTAGGCAAGACCAGATTATCGAACGCAAAGGAACTAAAAGTATTAATACTAACTTTCTTTTTATTATTTAGCCTTAAAAATAAAGTGAAGTTTGTTTTAATCTAAATTAACGACTAATAAACCATAAATATAACATATTTTAATCCCACATTTATTATGCTTTTTGATGATTTATCCCTTGATGTGTGTAAAAAGGTGCTCTTAATCCTTTCTTTTCATGTCTTACACTCAGGAAAGCACCAAAGGATGAAAAGAACGTAAAATGGGCTTAAAACGAAGCAAATGGGCCTTTCCATGAAATCGACATGGCCTGGCCCAAGGACCACACGGTCGTGTCTCGACGAACAACTGGAGCACGGCCTCATCGCCACCGCACACGGCCGTGCCAAAGCAGAAATCTGAACATGGTTAGGTCTTGACTTGCACGGGTGTGTGACATGGCCGTGCCTCTGTCGCTGGAAAGAGCAATTTCAGTCGAAAAAGGATACTTAGGGAGAAAGAATCGCATTCCAAGAGCCTATAAATATTCCCCAAGTACCACCTTTAAAAGCGCGTCAAAGCTAGGCCAAGGAAGCCAAGCCGAGAAGGTCAGAGTTAGGGAATAACGCGAAAATAGCCAGTTGATCCATCCCAAGAAGCCGGAATTCTACTCAAAACAGAGGAATTCTCCTTCAATTCCTTCAGGGAATTCTAGGATTTTCTTATGTTTTGTTTTATCTTTTCTCTTGAGATGTTTTCTTGTTTAGTTATGAACTAAACCCTTCAGATACCTGAAGGGGATGAAACCTAGATGGATCTTTTTATTTGATTTTTAAGTTATATGATAAATTACTTGGTTTGTTCTTAATTATATTGTTTAATCCAAATCTAATGTGCTTAGGTGGAGGAGGAATAGACTGTGCCTAAGAGTAGATCTAACATAATTAAGCGGAGTTGATCGGGCGCCTAGAGATAGGGTTACGAGATTTTGCAGGATTAGGGCGAAACCTAATATGGGAGTCCATTGATCGATTTGCTGCTTTCCTAGGGGGTTATAAGCGAACGAGAGTTTCACTAATTAACCTAGGATTAGATGTTATTCGCTTCGAGAGAGGGTTTAACATAGGTTAGGGAGTCTCACGGATCAAGCTAAGTAAAAGAAATCATATAATTTAAAGGTTAATTAATAAGTGAAGTCTAGGTGGATTCTTCTTGAGGGTATCGTCGCAATCAATTGAGTTTTTCTTCAAAGTTATTTTCCTATTCGTCTTTTTGTCTATGTGTCCATAGTTTAGTTTTCGTCAAAAGCAACTTCACTCTAATTTTAAGGCTAAATAATAAAAAGAAGGTTAGTATTAGTACTTTTAGTTCCTGTGGGTTAGATATTCGATCTTGCCTAAGCTACACTACTGTTTGATAGGTACACTTGCCTTAATATCATTGTCAGAGTTAGTCTCCAGGTTTGATCATTCTTTTATAAATATTTAAAACTTTGATTTTACAGCGATCAAGTTTTTGGCGCCCTTGTTGGGGAACTAAAATATTAAGAAAGGTCTATTTTTATTACTTTAGCCATTATTTTATTCGCAATTTATTTCTTTTGTTTTCTTAGGTTAAATTTTAATTTTTCTAATTTTATTATTTTATTTCTTTCCTTTTTCTAGGTACCTCTAGTTTATGACTAGAAGGAATCCGGGAGGACCTTTGGTATACGATAGTGATATCGAAGCAACCGCTCAAAGGAATCGTTGGGAAACCAGGCGAGCCCTAGATTACATAGAAAGAGAGGAGGAAAACAGATCCAATCCTACTGAAAGGATGGGCGAAAACGACCCACCACTACATGATGTGAGGGATCACAATGCTCCACGTACCATGTTTGATTATGCGAAACCGCATTTAACAAGAGCAGAATCTAGTATTATTAGGCTTGCTATATCTGTAAACAATTTTGAATTAAAGCCTAACACAATACAAATTATTCAACAGTTTGTTCAATTTGATGGTTTGCAGGATGAAGACCCAAACATGCATATAGCTAACTTTTTAGAGTTCTGTGATACCTTCAAAATAAATGGCGTTTCTAATGATGCCATCCGTCTTCGATTATTCCTTTTTACATTAAGGAATAAAGCCAAACAGTGGTTAAACGCGTTACAGTGAGGGTCAATCACTACATGGGATCAAATAACCGAAAAGTTTTTGATGAAATATTTTCCACCAGCCAAAACGGCTAAACTACGTAATGACATCTCTTCCTTTGTGCAGATGGATTTAGAGACACTTTACGACGCATGGGAGAGGTTCAAAGATCTCTTGAGGAGGTGCCCACACCATGGTTTACCTCTATGGCTACAAGTCCAAACCTTCTACAACAGAGTAAACCCCTCAAGGAGACAACTGATAGGGAGACAACTAATAGATTCAGTCACCGGTGGAACGCTGAATAATAAAACTCCTGAAGCAGCCTATGAGTACCCACCCTACCAACCAGGAGCAGAAGATGAACAGATGAACTATATAGGTAATAATTTTCGATCTAATAATAATCTTTATAGTAACACTTACAATCCAGGTTGGAAGAATCACCCAAATTTTTCGTGGGGAGGACAAGACAATCAAGGAAATCAAATGCAACCACCTCCTCAGAAGGAACTAATACACGGAAAGGAATCAGCAACCATATACAAACGCCTGCAAGATATTGAGAGAATCCTTAAAGATCAACAAGCATCAATTGAAAAAGTCACCGAGACATCTTGGGAAATCACTAAAACAGTTGGAATGTTTACCAAAATAATTGGTGAAGGCCGTACAGCAAATTTTCCTAAGGGAACAGAACAGGTAAAAGCAGTCACACTAAGAAGTGGAAAAGAATTAAGCGAATTGAAGAAACACTCCCCAACAGACAATAACAAAGCAAGCAATAAAGGAATTGAGGAAGCAACCTCATTATGTAATGGAAACAAGCCACCACTTCCATACCCGGCAAAGTTAAAGAAAGAGCGAATAGACGCACAATTCGGTAAGTTTCTCTAAATTTTTAAGTAAATACATATTAACTTACCTTTTGTTGAAGCAAAATTCTTAAAGGAACTCCTGACGAATAAATGAAAGTTTGAAGAGGTGTCAACAATGGAACTTAATGAAGAATGTTCAGCTATTCTCCAAAACAAGCTACCCGCCAAGTTAAAAGACCCAAGGAGTTTTACTATCCCTTGTCTAATTGGTAGTTCAAATGTTAAGAAAGCATTAGCTAATCTAGGCGCCAATATAAATTTAATGCCTTATAAAATGTTTAAACAACTAAATCTTGGGGAACCAACACCCACTAGGATGAGTATTCAGTTAGCAGACAGATCAATTAAATATCTTAGAGGAGTCATCGAAGATGTTTTGGTAAAAATTGATAAATTTATTTTCCCTGTTGACTTCGTTGTATTAGACATGGATGAAGACATTAACGTTCCCTTAATATTAGGGCGTCCCTTTTTAGCCACTGCTAGAGCCGTCATTGATGTAGGAGATGGTAAACTCGCATTAAGGATAGGAGACAAAGAAATTATTTTCCAAATTTATGATGCTATGCGATATTCTAAAGAACAAGATGATTCCTGTTATTTTGTTGATACTACTGATCATATCATTCAACATTCATTATAGGAAATCATACATGACGACACGATGGGCCTGTGTCTGGCTCAAGAAGAGGGGGAAGTTGATGAAGACAATGCGCTGAATTGGAAAATTTCGTCATCCAAACAAATGAAAGAAGAAATCATTTAAAATATGATAACAATAATATATAATAATAGAAATCATTTGATTATAATAATAATAATAATAATATACATAATAAAATAATGAGGGAAAAAAAATTCATTTATATAGTAGAAATGGCAACATAATGCAAAAGGATTAAATCGAATCAGAACAAAAGCTTTGGGGCCAATTTTAAAACAAAACAAAGATAAAAGGGCTACATTGTCATGCGATGCAACTTTGGAGGGACCAAAGTGAAATAAATCCCACTCCCTAAAACGCAAATACCAACCGAGGACTCGATTGAAATAGGAGCAAACCTTTGGGCCGATCGGAAGAAAAAGCAATTACAAAGCCATGGGAAAGCGGAGGGGCTAAATGCGCATTAGCCCCTCCCAAGAAAAAACACGGATCTTTGTCCCCTGTGCGGTCGGGTCGCATGGTCGAGGACCAAAACGACGCGTGTTTTGGCCTTTGACCCTAAAGCTCAAAACGGCGCCGTTTTATAATGGTATAAAAGCTGATTTTTTTTTAAATTTCTCATTCTTTCATTTCAGCAGGGGGGAAAGGAGAAAAAAAAACTAAAATGCTCTCCCCCCATTCCCTTGCGATTTTCGGTGAGTCCACCGCATGAGTCCCCACCACCGTCTGCCCATGATGCGTGCGGCCACCGTACACGGTGGCCGGAATTTCAAAAGGTGAGTTTTTTTTTTTGCCTTTTTTTTCTATATTTATTTAAGACTTTAGTGTTTAAAACAAAGAAATAAAAGAAGTAAATAAATAAAAAAACAGATTCGAAAACTAAAAAAAAAAAGAAAAATAAAACGAAAAAGAAACCTTTTCTTTTGCGATTGACTTGTATATATTCGGTAAAAATGTGTTTGCTCTCTATTTCCTTGGCGTAAAATCGTGTGTAAAAAAATCTCCCCCGTTACATCTTTGATTTCGGCTTTTAAAGCCTCATTTACAAACGATTTTTTCTATTTCGTAGGAACGTGTGCGACTACATCTCTGACGTGGCGTGATGGAGAGGCACACGTCGCGGGGTAGTGGCGTCCCGTGCGAAGAATTTCTTTGGTGCGTGGAGAGTGGTTGCGGCTAGAGTTTCTGACTTTGTGTTTAGGTAGTGGGCTAGGTTAGAGTTAATTTTTGGGCCTGGGCTATTTGGGCTTATTTATTTTATTAAAAGGATTTTATTATTTATTTTTGGTTTATTCTGGTTTTTGGTATGGGCTCGGGCATAAATTGGGCTCTACAGGTAGATAACACGGCAAAGCATTCGTTTTTCTCCTTTATGGATGGATTTTCGGGCTACAATCAAATCAAGATGGCTCCTGTGGATATGGAGAAAACTATATTCACGACAATGTAAGGGACGTTCTGCTACAAGGTGATGCCATTCGGACTAAAGAATACCGGGGCAACATACCAGAGAGCCATGGTAACATTGTTTCATGACATGATGCACAAGGAAATAGAAGTCTATGTCGACGATATGATCACCAAATCTCGGGGGAAAGAGAGCATGTCAAGAACCTCCGGAGGTTGTTTGAAAGACTGAGAAATTTCCAATTAAAGCTTAACCCAGCCAAATGTACCTTCGGAGCTACCTCTGGAAAATTACTGGGGTTCATCGTTAGCGAGAAAGGTATCGAAGTTGATCCGGATAAAATAAAGGCCATACAGGAACTACCGCCCCCGCGCACACAAAATGAAGTCAGAGGATTTCTAGGAAGACTGAACTATATTGCTCGATTCATTGCTCAACTCACCAAGCAGTGTGATTCGATTTTTTGACTCCTTCGAAAACACAATCCTGGAGAATGGAACGAGGAATGTCAAGAGGCTTTTGACAAGATAAAGCGGTATTTATCTAGTCCCCCGGTGTTAATAACACCAACTCCTGGAAGACCGCTAATACTATATCTGACTGTATTTGAAAACTCAATGGGTTGCATCCTGGGGCAACATGATGAGTCCGGAAAAAGACAACAGGCGATCTATTATCTCAGTAAGAAATTCACAGAGTATGAAGCAAAGTATCCGTCAATCGAAAAATTCTGTTGTGCTCTGGTCTGCGTAACCCGAAGGCTCAGATAATACATGTTGTACCACACGACATGGTTAATTTCAAAGCTGGACCCAATAAAGTACATGATGGAATCACCTGCATTCTCAGGAAGAATGGCGCGATGGCAGATCCTACTATCAGAGTACGACATCATCTACGTGAATCAAAAATCGATTAAAGGGAGCGCAATAGCTGATTTCTTAGCAACTCAAACAACCGAGGAGTACGAGCCATTGAGATTTGACTTCCCAGACGAAGACTTGATATGCATTACGGAAAAAGAATGTGAATCGTCAAAAGAGAAATCATGGAAGATGAGCTTTGATGGTGCGTCAAATGCATTGGGGCATGGGATTGGAGCAGTCTTAGTGTCACCAGAAGGGAATCATTACCCATTCACTGCCAGATTAAATTTCTTCTGTACCAACAACATAGCGGAATATGAGGCTTGCATCATGGGACTTCGTGCAGCCATCGAGCAGAACGTCAAGGTCTTAGCGGTCTCCGGGGACTCGGCATTGGTGATTTACCAAATCCGTGGAGATTGGGAAGTAAGAGACTCGAAGTTGGTTAAATATCGCGATCTTGTTGCGGAATTGGTGGAAGAATTTAAAGAAGTGACTGGCTGATGCCCTGGCCACCTTGGCTTCAATGTTCAAAGCAAACTAAGAAACAGAAATAATGCCTCTCCAGATGAGCATATATGAGGCCTCTGCGCATTGTTTTAGCGTTGAAAACGAAGCAGATGGACAACCATGGTTCCATGATATCTTATAATATGTCAAGAATCAAAGATATCCCGGGCAAGCAAACGAGAACGACAAAAGAACAATCAGAAGATTGGCAGCGGGATTTGTTTTCGATAGGGACATCCTATACAAAAGAGGGAAAGATCAAATGCTCCTAAGATGTGTAGATACTGTTGAAGCCAGAAAGATACTCGAAGAGGTCCATGAAGGAGTTTGCGGAATGCACGCCAATGGCTTCACTATGGCCAGGCAGATTATGAGGCTCGTTTATTACTGGTTGACAATGGAAAGCGACTGCATTAGTTACGCACGAAAGTGTCAGAAATGTCAAGTTTATGGCGATAAAATTCATGTGGCACCTTCACCCCTTCATGTCATGACATCTCCGTGGCCTTTTTCTATGTGGGGCATGGATGTTATAGGACCAATTTCCCCAAAAGCTTCCAATGGACATCGATTCATTTTTGTGGTCATAGATTACTTCACAAAATGGATAGAAGCGGCTTCATTTGCTAATGTGACAAGGGCAGCAGTATGCAGGTTCTTAAAAAGGAGATCATATGTCGATACGATTTGCCTGAGAGAATTATTTCAGATAATGCTTTGAATCTGAACAACAAGATGATGAAGGAGGTGTGTGATCAATTTCAAATAAAGCATCATAACTCCTCACCCTATCGTCCAAAGATGAATGGGGCGGTAGAAGCCGCTAACAAAAATATCAAGAAAATTATTGGGAAAATGACTGAGACGTATAAAGACTGGCACGAGAAGCTACCATTTGCTCTATACGCGTATCGCACATGTGTACGGACCTCCACGGGGGCAACTCCTTTCTCTTTGGTCTATGGAATTGAAGTTGTACTACCCATTGAAGTTGAGATCCCCTCCCTGCGAGTCTTAATGGAGTCAAAACTAGAAGAATCGGAATAGGTTCGAGCTCGATATGACCAATTGAACCTGATTGAAGAAAAACGCCTAAAAGCAATCTGTCATGGACAAATGTACCAGAAAAGAATGATCGCCGCCCATGACAGGAAGGTGCGTCCAAGAGAATTTCACGAAGGAGAACTCGTCCTGAGAAAGATTCTCCCGATACAAAAGGACTTCCGAGGAAAATGGGCACCAAATTGGGAAGGACCATACGTCGTAAAGAGAGCTTTCTCAAATGGAGCTTTGATTCTCACTGAAATGGATGGGAAGGAGTTACCAAATCCGGTAAACTCAGATGCCGTGAAGAAATATTACGCCTAAAAAAAAAGGGGCGTCCTGATAAACAGAGAAGGCTTAGGATGAAAACCCGAAAGGGCGTCCTAAGGAAGCAAATTTGGGCCGAAAAAGCAGGAATAGTTTGAACAAGGAGTCAAACGGCGAGATTATAGTATTGAAGCGGACTCTGAAGCTCAAGAATCTTCTACACGGAAAATCTTGCTCGAAAAGATTCAGGATGAAGAAACATGGAGAAGTTCATACGTCGGATATCTAGAGCACTTACGACAATTGAACTTGTTTTCCTTTTATAATGCTTTCTTGATCGAGTTATTCCTTGTCAATTTTCTTTGCTTGTTGCTTTTGAAATAAATATAGATATGAGGAACCCCTTTCATGCCTACTTTGCCATTTTCATGCATTTTATCCATGTTTCATTTTAAAGATAAGTAGTGAAATTACACGCTCTAAACGAAAAGAATATTGAGCATTACCTGGATGAGAATTGGGTAAGTACGAGAGCCTCAAAGCAAGGAAAAAGTTCAACAGGGGGCAAAAAAATCGAGAAACACGGATTATTCGTAGAACTTGAGACGGGTACAAGACCTGAGAAAAGTCAAGAATCGAAGCAATGAAGATGGGTCATCATGAGAGTCATAACGAGAGACATAGGACAAACCCAGGACGCATGGCATAGTCATATACGCATAAAAACATTTAAGACAAACACGTGCATATCATGATAACATCATGCATGACACATACAGGTACGCCAGTAAAGCAAGAAGTCTTGACAATAGTTGTGCCAAACCAAGGAAAAGAAGACATCCAAGTTCCACCAGATGACACGTTTTTAATTACCGTATTTCAAAAGAATCAACTCATAATGCAAGAGGTGAGTTGAGCCTCGGGTTACCCCCTGAGGTGTCTTTTAATTTCTGTTCAAAAATCAGCTCATAATGCGAGAGGTGAGTTGAGCCTCGGGTCACACCCTGAGGTGTCTTTTAATTTCTTTTCAAAATATCAACTCATATTGCGAGAGGTGAGTTGAGCCTCGGGTCACACCCTGAGGTGTCTTTTAATTTCTGTTCAAAATAATCAGCTCATAATGCAAGAGGTGAGTTGGGCCTCGGGTCACACCCTGAGGTGTCGTTTAATTTCTGTTCAAATATCAACTCATAATACAAGAGGTGAGTTGAGCGTCAGTCACACGAGGTGTTTTTCAATACTTACTTTTCAAAATATCAACTCATATTATGAGAGGTGAGTTGAGCCTCGAGTCACACATTTGAGATATTTTCAATTTCTGCTTTTTCAACCCTCAAAAAAAAAAATCAACTCATATTATGAGAGTGGGGTTGAGCCTCGGGACACACGCAAAGGTACTTACAGACGAAAGACTGAAGTCGCTTCGAGAAAATTGCAAATTTCAGATTCATTACCTCGAAGTTCCAGCACGCAAAGAAGTTTGAGCAAGAGCAAAATGAAGCTACATGCCATATCTCTCGGAAGTAGCAGTAGAGTAGACTGAAGATTGAAGTCTCCCCGAAGATAGTGAGGAAGCAGTTTGAAAGGTTCAGATTTATTTCCTCAAAGTCCCGGTGAAGTAGATCAAAGCTACGAATCTATTCTCCATGAAATCACATCGAAGCCGATCGAGATGCTAGCTACTATGCTCTAGAAGAAGCAGTGGAAATATTATCTCCCTGAAGAAATAACGAAACAGTAAAGCGGATCAAAGCAATGAGTTACAGTGGAGTTTGAAGCTGTTTGAAGAAGACGAGGACCAATAATTCAAAGCCACCAAGACCGGGCAAAATTGATTCGTCTATTGTCTTTGTTCTATTCTCGTTTCGCGACAATGAGCAAAGAGGGGCAGCTGTGATAACCAATTTTGCCCGTGGGCCCATTTACAACCCAAGATTCAGCCAGAAATAAACCAAATAAGGAAATGTCCAAAATTACAGTCCATAAACCCAATACCCATATTAAAAGCCCAATACACAAAACCAAAACAAATAAACTTTAAATATCCAATGGACCCAAACCGATTAAAATAAACCTGAGCCCAATTACAGTGGCCCAACCAGCCTAGGTGGCCCAAAATGTTTAGGGTTTCAGAAAACCCTAAGAACCTCCATGTTCCCCTAGCGACGCAACTCTCCTTGGCCACCAACGTCACCATGTGCGCACCACTGCCCTCTACCAGCGTCGCAGCACCTACGCGCGCACCATCGCCCCACTCAACTCCTCCACTAGCACCTGGAAACACGGAAAAACACAACAGCAACAAAGAAAAAGGAAGCATATTGTATTTCATTTTCGGCTTTATAAAAGCCTAAGAATCCATTGTAAAAGGGGCTGGATTTTTTTGAATCAACAGAGATATAAAAAAAAAACTTTCAATCAAAAAATCAAAAAACGCAAAGTCCAATATCAAATCCGAAGGTATTTTTATTTTTGTTTTTTTTATTTCCTTTCTTTTTTTATCCGCAAATATATAAATAAATATATAAAGATTATAAAAAAATAAAAAAATAAGAAAATAGAAATCTTACCTATCCGGCCACCGCGACGGCGAAGCCTGCGACCAGTTGTCTCCCCCCGCTCGGACCTGCAGAGAGGAAAGAAAGGGATTCAAATTTTTTTTTAAGAGAAAGCTGAAAATGAATTTTTTGTGGGTTTAGAGGCCTTTTATACCAAGCCTAAACGGCGCCGTTTCAGCAAAAGGGGATCCGCGCGTTGACCCGGATCCGACTCAGGATCCGCGCGTCTCCCTTCGATGGGATAATTGCGCCCCAAGTCCCTCAGCGCTTCACCCTCTTTCAATTGAGTTCTTTTAATGTTTTCAAATTTGCCCCAATATGTTTTCTTCTGTTCCAATTAAGTCCAGCGCAAAAACGCAGTGCATAAAGAATGGGATTATTGCTGTTTCGACCCTCCAGATTGTGCGCACGTTGCAAATCAGCCCTCCCCTTTTTATTTTATTTTAAATCGACCCCAAAATCACATTTTTAATCCAATTTGATCCTTTTTTAAGTATTTTATAATTATTATTATTATTTACTTTATCCTTGTATTATTATTGCTACATTATTATTATTATTATTAGTCACTATTATTAGTATTATTAGCTGTATATATATATTTACTATTATTATTATTTTATTATTATTACTATATATTATTATATTGTACATATTTCGTATTATTATTATTATCATTATTATTATTATTACTATATTTACATTATTATATTGTACATATATCGTATCATTATTATTACTATTTTATTATTATATTTACTATTATTATTATTATTACTATTTTCATTATTATTATTATCGTTACTATATTTATATATATTTTCTTTGTACATATTTTTGTATTATTATTATTATTATTATTATTATTATTATTATTATTATTATTATTATTATTACTACTGTTATTGTTATATCTATTATTATTAACATCGTTTTTACTTTGAATTTCTTTGTTATCATTAATTTACCTTATTTTCTTAATTTTGTCTTCGTTATTGCACATTTTATTATGTTTTGTTTATTCTTGTTTGCATCGTTTCATGTAGATTGATGACTTTGAAATGCATTTCAACATTTTTTTAAAAAAAAAAAATTCGTAAAAGAGGGGTTTCACAAAGGTAATATTCATGAATTTGAGAACATGAAAATTTGTGCCCAATCGTGTTGGGTGTGACTTTTTGTTTGACCAAACAAGTGGGTAAGCTTTCAAATTTTGTTTCTATTTTCAAGTAAGGTGATATTTGTGCGTTTGGAAGTTCAAAAAGATCGTGCCCAATTGTGCTGGGTATGTTTTTTTTTTGGTATGACCAAATGAGCAAATACCCTTCCCAATATTTCAAAAATGTGTGCTTGGAGAAATTCGGAGATGATCCTGAATTCAATGACTTAGATTATCGTGTCCAATCGTGCTGGATGTGAGACTCTATTCCTTCGAAATAAGGGAAACTCGATATTCAATCAAGTCGTTTAAAACAATAAAAAGAGCGAGATTTCAAAAATCATTTCAAACTTTTCGACATTAGGACATTGATTAATCAATTTGGTACCGATATTGGGCGTTACGAGGGTGCTAATCCTTCCTCGCACGTAACCGACTCCCGAACCTATTTTCTCGAATATTCGTAGACCTAAAAACATTGTTTTAGTAAATCAAATGTTTTATTAAAACAAGGTGATCCGATCACACCTAATAAAAGGTCGGTGGCGACTCCCATTTTACTCATTTTCAAAACCCAAGTTCAATTCCTGTTTTCTTTCAAAAAAAAATGGTTTCGACACTTAGGATAAGCATATTCACAATCTTTTGAAGCAGATTGGTTAATGGAAAAGTGGGTTTTGAACTGGAACAAGGCAGCACTTTGGTTAGGAGAGCACAAATGTGTTGGTGAAGAAGGAGAAGAACATAAAACTGATATAAAATGGAAACAAAGTAAGAGATAGAAGGTAGGCGAATGATATCCCATCTTGCTAATTTCAGGGACGTATAATGCGATGGCTAAGAGTAGTGAGACCGATGAATATTTATAATAGTATGTCTTCAAATTTGTATTAATTTTTTTTAAAAAAAAGGAAAAGTCAAATGAAGAAACTATAATAGCAGAAGAATATTATTCTTGGCCTCAAAAGTCATGAGAAAGGATAGATACCTCACATTTGGTCTGTTTTGAGGTATCTCAATTGCAAGTCAATTGATAAAGGATAAATCTTGAGCCGGAATGTCTTACTCTTTTGTATTTACAGATCGACAACCACGTTTTTTGTTTTTTTTGTCTTTTTGCATGCATGCATGAACAGCGTTAGTTAGATTTTACTAATGGCCTATATTCAAGTCAGTGTGTTCACTAAAGATAGTCCTTATTTTTTGGTGATGAATTGCCAGTCAATTAGAATTTTCAGTGTACGACGTTGCTCCTTTGTCACATATGCGTGTTCCGGGATTATATTTTGCCAAGATTTTGACATATGCATTGACAATTGCCACCTTCAGGACCACCTCGTATGTTTCACGTACGTACACGTGGGCTTAAATGGACTCTAATTTTTTTGGCTTTTGTTTCTTTCATACCAACACGTCAAACGACAATCAAGTCATAACTTCAACACTCGTCGACTTTTTTTTAAAAAAATATTAATTTGAACCAAGTTGAAATATAATTTTACTATTTTATATTTTTATAATTTTAAAAAAATTAAATTAAATTTTTATCATTTTTAATAAGTTAAAAGTGTAATTTTATTTTTACTAATTTAAAATTTTAAAATTTTTTATTTTTTAATTACTAAGCTATCTATAGCCATATGCTTTTGTGAAATAAGAATCTGTCCCACCTCTATTCATACGTATTCATCCTCAAGCAGTAGTCACTTACTTGTTTATGTTGATGACATCGTCATCACAGGAAATAAGTCATCTATAGTAAACAATGTTATATCTTCTTTTGCTACTAGGTTTAGATCCAAGCCCTGGGTTCATTGACATACTTTCTAGGTGTTGAGGTTCTAAGGTAGCCTAATAGACTCATTCTCCCAGAAACAAACAATATCAATAAGCTAGTAGCTGAAGAAAACATGGAAAATTGCAATCCCACCAGGACTCCCGTAAGCAACACCGAGATTTTTTCAACTACTGATGGTGCACCACCAACCGATGCAACCCATTTTCTTTGTGTAATTGGTAAACTTTAACACTTAGCATTTACACGACCTGACATTGGTTTTTTTGTCAATAAACTTTCTCAATGCATGTATGCACCCTCTGAGTTACATTGAAAGGAAGCTAAAATGGTACTTAGATACCTTCGTGGTACCACTCATTATGGATTTTGTATCACCCGAAGTGATGACTTCAGCCTGTATACATATAGATTGCTCGACCTCCGGCGCTATATTCTATTCCTTGGCATTAACCCGATTGCTTGGTCATCTAAGAAGCAACATATTGTCGTTCGATCTTCAACTAAAGCAGAGTATTGTTCTGTTGCAAATGTTATCACAAGAAATATTTGGGGTTAAAAACCTATTGCTAGAACTTCGCATTCCGCTAAAAGAATCTCCAACAATCTACTGTGATAAGTTGGAGTAAGTTATGTGGAAATCCAATCATTCAAAGCCGTATGAAACATATTGATGTGGGCTTCAACTTTGTTTGTAATCTGGTCTTGCACAAGCAAATTAATGTTATTCATGTTCATGTTGAGGATCAACTAGCTAGCTGATGCGTTCACCAAGTCACTCTAGAAAACAACATTTGATCTTCATCTATTCAAGCCAGGCATTGTTGCACACTGCCTACCTTGAGGGGGCATATTGGCGTTGAACAAGTCTTGCTTATCACTTCATCTTGACCACTTCTTTAGCTTACATTTCTTGTTTGTTAGCCTTTATGTTAAGTTGATTATGTTTAAATAAATCTCCTTTATTATAGGAGAATATCATGCAAATTGTTGACACTTCATTACCACACGTAGTATATTTATACCAATCAGCGGTGAATGAATGAGAATATGAGTACAACTATTGTCTATTTTTTTTATATTACCTTCATTCTCTTTGGAAAGAATATTGTGTACCCTCAACGCTATGGTAAATTCTTACGATGCCATACTCTTTCCTGTTGAAAGAAAAATCGAAAAGGGTTAGATTTCATACTTTTAATATAAATTTTTAATTTATGTTTTTATATTTTAAATATTTTAATAATTTTGACATCATCATTGCCATGACAATGTGTCAAGTATTAAATTTATCACAACATGAAAGAATTAACACCGTTAATCTAAAGTACCATTTTGTGTAATGGAAACAAAATACGAGCACCTATTTAAACCAGAAAAAAAATAAGTACTAAAATGAACATTAAAACCAAACATAGGGACTAAAAAATATATTTACCCAAGACTTTTTCTTTTGTATTCTTTTACCAGCCTTTAGCCGGTTTGATAAATCCTGGCTCATCCATATAATACCAAAATGAGATGAGCCACTAGTTCACGACAGATAGGTTAAATCCTGTCTTTTCTTTTTAAACTCTGCTCACAGATACAGATCCACAGGATGAGAAAATGCATCAGATTGTCCCACCAAGTTTCAAGACATTATCCCACACTTATCCAACTATATTCCTTTTCCCCATTTTGGGTTAAGTGTTCCAAGGTATCTTCTACAATGAATCCTGTGGAATATGTAACCAACTATCCAGTCTTTCCAAATGCAAAGCTGGAATGAGATGTTAATATATACAGCATACATTAAATAAAAATACAACAACAATGGCAAAAATCTGCATGTCCACAAACCTCAACATGCTGCATTCCAAAATAAGTTGCGCGAGGCAAAATCTCTTATATCAATGCACATTGAGCAATGGACAGAGCAGCAGTAGACACACTACATGGTGGTTTGCCTCTTTCATGAAAATTTTGATTCCATCAAGAAAACCATTTGAAGCCTGTGTCATTCTACAACTCGACTCCTACTCCTTCCAGTGCGGCTGCCATTGAAGCAGATGCCTCTTCAAGTGTTCGCTTCTTTTGAACCGTGTTGAAGGCCTCAAGAATATCTCCTTCCTGCCATTGATCATAATCTTCCACTCCCATACCACACTCCAAACCAGCATTTACCTGTCCACAAAATTAGCAACTAAATATGAAACCAAGAATAATTCCCGCATCCCTAAATTATCAACCAGACAATTTTAGTAAGAAAGCTGAAGATATTAATGCTGATATAGCCATGTTGCATGATGATTGACCTACTCGGAAAAGCATCTTCAAACATGATCTAGAAGTACAAGACCACAATCCAACTTTACCAAACATTAAACTTCCTGTAACAGAAGTAATCTCCATAAACATTTCTCAACATAATGAAAAGGATTGACAAAACCAAGGCAAAGGCATTAAACGCAATGCCACTGGACCTTACATTACAAAAATCAGGACAAAGATCAGGTCACTGACAAGTAAAAAACTAAGATCAAAAGATGTTCCAAGGCATTTAATTAGAACCATTTCCCATCTAAATGTTCAACATAGAAACTTCTGGTTGCAGATCTCTTTATACGCAATTTTATCCATTATTTTGATTTTTTTTTCTCTCATCTTTATGTCAAAGTACTAGGCAGCATATCAAACCCATCAAATCAACCCAAGCACAATTATTAGATAACATTCACATACTTATCTGTAGTCGCCAATATGACAGCAGATACATATGAGAAAGACATGAAAAAGTTTAATGGAAGAGTCAGCATGCATTAAAATTTCATATTAAAGAGCGCTGATGATAGAAATGTGAACAAAAAAAAAAAAAAAAAAGAAGAGTACTATCAATCAACAGTATACCTCTTTAACAATTTCCTTAACCCTTCGCAATGAATCAAGAACACCGACATGGACTGTGCGACCATTTCGAATGACACGGATGCCACAACCATCCACTATCTTTCCCTCTGTTACCATACATCCAGCAACACGACCACTACCACTGCTGAAAACAGCCCGAACCACTGCAGAGCCAATTGGTACTTGTTCCTATCAAAAAAAGAGCAGTATCAACTCTGAATCTTTAATGTGGAAATCTTAAACATACAAAAGGAAAAGCAAGTACATGCCCCAAGAGTTTAAAGCCTTCAAGTTCAAAGCCTACACCAGATCAAAGTAAATTCACTGTTTACAAGAGACTAAAGAAGAACAACAAGAAAGAAGCAAAAGAAAAATAAATCAAAAAATGGAAGTGATAGAAGGATCAATGCCCCAGCATACTTCTACGCACATTCAACAAATACCGGTAGAAGAGACTGATCAAGGTAAAAGAATATGAATACCAAGGATTTTAAGAGAAATAGCCATAGATAGAAATAAAAGTATACATATAGCTGATCCAGGCAATTTGAATTAAAGGCTTACTGAATAAAATTAAGAAGAGATGGATTTTGTGACGGAACTATAATATGAAAGGGATACAGGGTTTCCCTCCATGATCCGTTCTTTCCATTTTCTACTTTCCCAAACAAGGGCCAGGCCCCTTCTTCCCCACCCCACCCCCCTCTTTCCTCTCCCTTCTTCCCATTGCCCTAAATCCATATACATTTTGACTCAGGAACCAAATCAGATGCCAAACAGCTTCATTTAGAACCCCAATAGCATAATATTAATACTTAAAACATTAGACTAACCTCAACAGGCTCCAGGAGTCCTTCCATTGCATTCCTCACATCATCAATAAGTTCATAGATAACTCTATAAAGCCGAATCTCAACACCTTTATTTTCTGCATAGCTTTTAACCGGACCTGGTGTCTTTACATTAAATCCCAAAATAATAGCTTTGCTAGCAACCGCAAGATCGACATCGCTGGTGCTTACATCTCCTGTAGCTTCCAAAAGAAACTTCAGAGTAACATTGTCTTGTGGGAGCACCTGCAATGCTTGTCTGACAGCCTCTAAGGATCCCTGGTTGTGGAAAACAGATACAGTTATAGCAATTATAGTGCTCGGTGGAAACAAAGAAAAGGTAAACAAGAATGTTTGAGGATATTCATTCCATTTCAAGGAATCAGCACCCAGCACAAGTATCAAGCAATAAACCAGAAAGTAAGAAGAGAAATACCAAGATGAATTTTGGGTACTTTCTCCAAATGATGATACAGCTTGAACTGCCAAAGTCAAGTTTTCCTTTTTTCCTTTTTATCAAATGAAGAAAAGGTTTATTTTTAAAAAGAAATACATAAAAGAAGACAAGTTAATTGACTGAATTCTAATGTTTGGCCCATATAATTCAAATCGTCCTATCACCTGTGTCCCCTTGCGCTATCTATCAAGGGGAAGGAGCCTCTCTTTTGGCCCCATTTCATTCTCAGGCAATTCACATGCACTGAACATCTCATTAGCTCTTTATCATATTGATAAACAGTAGCACAAAAATTATGTGCAATTCACACAGATGGCACATGATGCATAGTTGCTTCCTTGTACAAAAAATTGATATAACTATTACAAATACCAACAGCATTTTTTTTTTTCATTCTCCTCCCCCTTTTCCCCTAAGAGAAGGATGAGATCAGACCAATAACCAGTTAGCAGCAGCATGCACTCAATAGAAAGGCCAAGTCATCCGTGTGCATTTTCAAATTTCCTTACACTCAAATTAACAATGTTATGAACTGAAAAACCTTGCATGATGTTTTCCTCTGTGTAAATCTGATGAGCATACCTGTAAATCAACCTTCAAGATAATATTTAGCTGGTGCAAGTCTAACCCAGAAAGCTTTCCAGCTGACACCGCAGAAGCTAAAGAAGAAAGTGTGACCTTTCCATCCCCAGCCTTGGCTGACATACGTTCATCTCGCAACAACTCAGCACATGCCTCTGCCTTTTCACGTGCAACATCAAGGGAATCAACAACCTCAAATTCATCACCGGCAAGTGGAACATTATTCAAACCAATGACCTGAAACATACACACCAGATCTCTTAGGGGAAATGTCAAACCTAGAGTAATGCTATAATAATAGACATACAAAGCCAACACATAGAAGCTATGGCACAGAAATTCAGGAGAATTCTTCAACATGTTCCTGGTTAGGTTCGAAATATGCTGGCAACATCAATCTAAAAACAATAAATTTTGCATGTTATCGAGTTCAGAAAATGCAAATTCATGCAAACTATACACCAAATAGTAGTCCACATGTTCTTTCATGTACATTCCTTTTTTCCATTTTTCTCCTCCTTTCTACAGGGGCCTCGAGGATGACTGGGATGTAATTATGAGAGAGAGAGAGAGAGAGAGAGAGAGAGAGAGAGAGAATGAATGTGGATCAAGCCCATATTTGGAATAAACAGTATAGCGTAATCATCACAGAAACACTTCAGGAAATGCTTTAGATGAGTACCAAATGAGTCCTGAATCTGTGAATCTTCCAATTCTATAAGAAACCAACACAGATTTTCCTCAGAGAAGAAAAAAGGTGAGGGGAGCCAAGCAGTTTATTGTGATCAATTATGATTTGTCTGTCATTCTCCAGAGTAACCCTTAACTAGTCAATCTCTAACGTTGATTCTATTTCTTATCCACAAACATTGTTGTTCGTTCAAATCATCACCATCAATGCACAACAATTATGTATTTCGTGGGTACTTTCATGAACAACTTCGCTCATCTTACTTATCATGTTATACAAATATATTACATAGAGCTACTAGAAATATCGTCTTCTCTCCTAAGCAACGACAGATAATTAAGGTATTTCATAAATGATGCCATTTTAACTAGTTTCTTTAACAAGCTTCTTTAATGTATCTATAGCTGACTTGTGAAAATAAATACAGGTAACTGAAAGAGAATACACAAATTACTTTCAAGTTAGAAGGCCCATAATCAGTAGACCCCAATTTTGTCTTTTTTAAAGTCTTGTGAGGGCCAGTGCAGAAAACAGGGAAGAAGATAGGAAATTTCCCATCTTCATCCACCCAAGTTCAATTAAGCCAAGGCTATTGAGCTATTTTATCCATCAATTTCAACTAGGCTACAATTATTTTGCTTCACAAAGATGTAACTACTGCTAAGCCAACCACATAAATTGAGGCTATAGATGATATTAAGAAGTCCAAATCCCTCTTTTAGACTCAACTGTATTCATACATTGTCAATTAGCAGGGTGGATCCATGGTCAAAAACTAGCATGATTTCATACCTAGCGTCCAGATAATTTAGGAATGTAGAATCTGAGAATTGTTTTTTCTCTTAAAGGTGATTCTGTGGTTCATATTGAAGATAAAGGTGGCACTGAACAAAATCATGTCTCCTTATATTGTATTGACAGCCCCAAATGCAAAGAACTTACAACCTCACACTCACACCACATGCGTAACTAAATTCCAACTACAAGGGCCACATAAGGAAATCAAGCTGCATGTCAAAATGTTAACCATTCTGCAATGAGGTCCAAATTTCCTCATCTGTGCTCAAGTTAGAGCAACAGGTTTATTAGCATCTTTCAAATTTAATCAAAAAAGCAGTCAAATATGGCAAGACAGAATAAATTAAAAGGGAAACATAATAATTTGCTAACCTGTACAGGTATTGAGGGTCCAGCCTCATCGACACGATTTCCGCCATCATCAAATAAAGCACGCACCTGGTCATGGATACAGTGGAAAACTCTCTTCAGATAGGTTTAGAATGTTAAGCATATACCATATAGCAAGCAGAGAATTTTCATATTCAAATGTTCAAGAGTGTGGCTCTAGTTTACCAACCTTTCCAAAGGCTTCTCCACAAACAACTACATCCCCTCTTTTAAGGGTTCCATTCTGCACAATAAAAGTAGCTACAGACCCCTTAGATTTATGAAGACCCGCCTCAATTACTGTGCCTTTTGCATTTCGATCTGGATTAGCCTTTAACTCTTGTAACTGAAACAATCCAGGGGAAGGTCATATTGGAAGTAACAATAACCAAGATAATTATGTGCTTAAAGTTAGACACAGAAAAACTCAATACTATTTGAAATATTTCACCAAAGATATCACCACTTAGGCCTCAAATCATATTGAACTTTTATGCTTTAGTGAAATGATTTTGTTTTTCAAAATGTTCTGCCTCAAAAGTGCCAAATGACATCATTAATTGGTCCTATTAGTAGAACTTCAAAAAAGTCTATTCCTTAGGAGAGATACTTCTTGAGCTGAGAAGCTATTTTATAAAGAAAATGAACTAAAGAGCAAATTCAAAATGATTTGGAAACTTAGAAAGAGAAGAAAAAGTAACTAAGGATATGCTGCATACTTTGACAGCCAACCATGGTAATAAGCAAAATTTTCAAGATGCAGAAAACCCAATAATGGTACACACCTCAGCAACTAGCATTACAGTCTCCAACAGGTCATCTATATTCTGCCCTTTAAGAGCACTGATCTGTAATAGCAGACAAAAACATAAGCATCCAGAACGCACATGAATCAGAAAAGAACACATTAATGACATATCATTAAACCTGAACCATAGGGATGTCACCACCCCAGTCCTCTGGCATTAGACCAACCGAAGAAAGCTCTTGCATGACTCTTTCTGGGTTAGCTCCATCTTTATCTATCTGTTACAGTGGAATGAATAACATTAGCCATATTCAATGCCAACATTTAGAACATGGGCAAGCACCAAAATTTCCTGTAGAGTAGACTTGCATTCTGGTTTTCAGAACAAAAATGACCTTATAGTTAACAAACCTTATTTATAGCAATGACAATTGGTACTCCAGCTGCTTTGGCATGAGCTATAGCCTCATTTGTTTGAGGACGAATCCCATCATCAGCAGCCACCACAATGATCACAATGTCAGTAACCCGTGCTCCACGAGCTCTCATTGCCCCAAAAGCCTACAGAAACATGTAATAGATATCACCTAAGGACAACATATTGCAAGCAAGTTGCATTTAAGATTTACTGTACCATAGCATTACTGTGAAGGTTATTAGTTTCTGAAGCCAAAAAAAAAAAAAAAAAAGTACTGAAAGGGAAAGAAAAGCTATCCCTAGTGGTTATGTTACCTCATGTCCTGGAGTATCAAGAAAAACACATGGTTGTGGCTTGCCATCTATCGGAACTAAAACTTCATATGCTCCAATTCCTTGTGTTATACCACCTGCTTCTGAGGCAGCCACCTATAGATATCCAGCAATTAGGCTTCAGTTTGATAATGAATGTGTTTTGCTAGTTAGTAACTGCATAAAGCTTTGAGTGTCAATTGACCAAATTATCAATAATTCTATGCAGAGAATCATTTTATCACTTGCACACCACCATGAAAGAGCAAAAATAAATAACTAAAAATTAAAAATTCAACCGGAGCAAATAAAACCTATGACCTAAAAGTTCCTCTTAATTTCGAATGGAAAAAAACATAAGAAGCATCGGACTAATCAAGGTTCCACGCACCTTGCTCTTTCGAATAACATCCAGAAGAGTTGTCTGCAAAGCATAAATAACCAAAATACAAATCAGTAAGCTCTAGTGTTTAAGAAAAGTTTCTTACTTCAGTTCAAAATGAAATAAAAGAACAGGAGAATTCTATATGCTGAGCGTTACATCTAACCTTCCCATGGTCAACATGACCCATTATAGTGAGAACAGGAGGTCTGTCTTGTAGCTTGTCTAGGTCATCTTCATCGAAAATTTCCTTCTTTTTTGCCATTTGTTCTACCTTAACAGGGTCAGCATCTATGACTTCAACCTCAAACTCCTTACACACCATTTTTACCATGTCTTTGTCCAAAGTTTGCACTCCATCTGGTTTAATCCCCTTGGAGTACAAATATCCAAGAATTCCCCCCTCACCAATAGCCAAATTGTATGCCAACTCTTCTACTGACATGCCTTTTTCTCCAACTTCCAAAATTTCCACTTTAACAGGTGCTGCCTCTTTGGCAGCCTGGATTCTGGCCGCCTTCCTTCTAGCTTTACTCCATTTCCGCCCTTTCCTTGAGGTGGCAGCACCAGGTATTGACACGTTCAACTCTGATGTCTCCTCATCAGGAATTTCAAGATCATCATCACTAATAATGCGCCTCCTAGGACCTCCAGCAGAAAGATTTTTCTTCCGATAATCATCCTTGAACTTTCCAGGGGCAGGGCCCTTCCCTGGCTTTGGAGGAGCTAATACAGCTTGAGCAATGACAGGGTCAACCACAGGCTTCTTTGACGCAAATTTATCAATCAGAATAGGCTTTCTTTCTTTACCCTTCCCATCTGTATCAGACTCTAACTTTTGACCTGCCCCAACATCTTTCAAGATAACCGGCTTCTTCACCACAGGTGGAGGTGCTACAGCTGGCTTAGCTTGTAACTTAGGTTGAGGTCTTACAGGTGGTTGGGGAGGTCTCAAAGGTGCAGCACCACTTTCACCTTGAGAATCCACCTTCCCCTCTCCTTTTTTATCATTAACCTTAGGAGACTCCTTAACAACCTTTTGCACGGTCCCAACAGTATCCCCTTTCCTCCACACACTTTTCAAAGTCTTAGCCTTTTTGCCACCACCCGAACCACCACTATCACCACTGGCTTTGGGTTTATTCACATTCACATTAACATTTACATTAGAGGTTTCCAATTTTTCAGCTTTCTCCAATACTTCACCTAAAGACTCAATCACTTTATTCCTCTCATTTTCTTCTTTATCCTCATCCTCACCCTCACTCAATTCAGCATTCCAAGACAAACCCTTATCGTTTTTTGCCCCTTCGGACTTTAAAACAGGCTTGGGGGCAGGTTTAAGAACAATTTCAGCATCACTATCTTTATAAGAAGAGGAATTGTTTGCCTCAGCAACAAAATCGGTGGGTGCCACAGAGTATTTACATTTACATTTCCTACTAAAACTTCTTTTAGACAATGAAACTCTTCTAACACAAGAATAGTAAGAGGACGAAATAGGTTCAGAGAAATAATTAATGAAAGTAGCATTAAGGGTTCCCAAATTAACAAGGGAAGCTAAAGAAGAAGAAGGCATTGTTCCTACAACTATTACCATAGCACAGCGAATCGGTTCATCTGAATTAGGAGAAACATAAAAAGAAACCCAGGAAAACTAAAAAAAGAAAAAGGGAAAAAGGCTTACCTCTATCTTTTATCGGGGAATTGGGCAAAATGATAAAATTGTGAGGTGGAGGTTATGGGGAAGAAGCAAAGCTAAAAACTGGGGTCTGCGAGTCTCGACATGTTTGTGGGTAATGTCATGTGTGGCTAATTCTCCGCCTGTCGATTTATTTTCCCTCGGGTCCTTTTTTGTGATAAGGCTAATAACCGGCATTATTTTTTAAATATATATATAAAAAATCATACATTGGCACACCATAAAAACAAATTTGGGAATTTCTTGCTTTTGTTTTCTCGCGAAAACAAAATTTTGAGGTTTAAGTTAAATTGTCGGTCCATCTCAATTCATTCTGAATCCTTCATTGTCTCTAATCTTCTTCTTTTCTAGTAAACTGGGTCTGTAAAAGTTAAAAAAAAAAAAAAAAAAAAGGAATATTTACGAAATTATTATAAAAATATATTAAAGATGAATTAAGTAATTTAATTGAGAAAATAGTTAATCAAAGTTTAAGAATTAAATTATAAAAATTTAATCGTTATTAAATTTTAATTTAAAAATATTTAAGAACTTAATTAACAATTATCCAAACTTAAATGATTATTAAATCATTGTTCTATATGTTAATAGTGGGTAATGAAGAAGATAATAACCTCTAAACGGTAAAAAATTATGATTAATAAATAAATAAATGTAAAGTCAAATTAATAAATATAATTAATTAGCTTAAGTAAATGTTAATTATTATATATATAGTTAGGTAAGTGGGATGAAAGATGGAAAACATTCATCTTCTTCCACCCTTCGTCTGAAAAGAAAGAACAAAACTCCATTTTTGAAGCTTTTAACATTTGGCCAACCAAAATTATAAGGTAATCAAATTTTTTTCTAGTAATTTTTTTTTATAGATTTATGATTATAAGAGCTTGGTTTAGCTATCTCATGTACCAATATGTTCAAATGTTAAGTTTTTAGCAAGTTGTCATTATAGATTTATTGATGAATTAGGCTTGAATTTGATAGTTACTAAGCTTAGATCATGATAAGGACTAAATTGTAAAGTTAAATAAGCTTGCTAGATAATTTTGTAACATTAGGTACTAAATTGAATAAACTAAAAACTATGAGATTTTAATCCGATGTTAGATATTGAAAAATATGAGTATCTCGAATATAGGGACTAGATTGAATAAAGTGTAAAATATGAATGGATATGTATTTGGTTGTGAATTGAGTGTAAACTAATATTATTTTTTTATTGAATTATCGAAAGTAGCTAGAGACAACATCGGGCCGTCGAGAGGGAAGGGAAAGGCGAGAGTCATTGACAAGTAACAACAATTTCGGTTTATACTTTTATTATTCGAGATAATTATATATATACATATGCATGTTGATTGTATGATTAACTATCGAGGTAAGCTTATATTGTCATATGAATTTATTCATATTGAATGATATTGAATATCAGGAATTGGGCTAAATTGAATATAGTAGAAAAGAGTATGATATAAATGATAAATGATTTGTGATACAAAATGATGATAAAAATGGTATGAACTATGCTACGTGGTATTGGGTATATATGAATTGATGATGAGATGAATTGATAATGATAATATATGAATTGGTTTATATAATGTAATTGAAATATTGATACTTTATTAACTGTTCAAGTGACTCGGATATAGTTGACATGCCATAGTATTAGAGTGTGTACGGGTTTATGCACTTTATGTGTCAAGATGCACTTCATGTGTCAGTATATTTGCTTTGGTTCATCCGATGATGCACTGTGTGTGCCAATCTATTTGCTTTGGTTCATTCAATAATGCATTGTGTGTGCCAGTATATTTGTTTTGTTCATCCAATAATGCATTCTATCTATGTAACAACCCGTTTTCAGTGAAATCAGAATAGTGGTTTCGGGACCACAAATCCGAAGTCAAAAAATTTATTTTATTATTATTTTATTTTCTACAACATGATTGAAATACCGTATAAAAATTTCATTAAGAATTTTACCGTTTACATGCTTAATTTGATAAAAAGGACTAAATCACGTAAAGTGTAAAAGTTGTGTTCTAATGGCTAAAGGTGTCTAATAGTTATGGAACTTAAATGTGGAGGTCCTTATGTGGTAATTAGTCCATTAGTATGTTAGTGGATGATAATGGTTTGGCAATTGTGTAAATTTTAATTATTTTAAAGGTTAATTAAGTAATTAATTAATAAATGACAAATTAAGTTAAAATAAAAGTAATAAAATAAAACCATTATCATGCTCATCTTTCTCAACTGAAAATGGAGGAAAAGAAAGAAATGAGAGCTAGGTTATTCGGTCATCTTTAATTCCTTCAATCAGGTATGCAATTTTCACCCGTTTCTAATGATTTTTACGTTTTCGGGATCATTGTAGCTTAATCTAGCTAGCCCGGGGACTAATTTGTGAAACTGTCAAAGTATTAGAGTTATTCCATTGATAAATATGCTTGATTTTGAAGTTTGATGATAGAAGATGAATGATTGTTGTTAGATAAACAATTTTTGTAAAGGAATTTTTGATGAAATTATCAATTAGGAGTTTAATTGAAAAGTGTAAAATATTGTGTGGTAAATTATGAATTTGTAAAATATATGGGCTACTATTAGTATGTATAGAAATCGACTAGGCTTGGGTAAGGGAAAAATTGCATGAATTTCATTTTCCGAACATAGGGACTAAATTGCAAAGAATTAAAAGTATAGGCAAAAATGGTAATTTTGCCAAAATTATATGTAACATCCCGAATTAGGGCCTAGTCGGAACAGTGGTTTTGAGATCACAAATCCGACTTAAGAAAATTTATTTTTATTATATTTTTATGGTCTACAATTTCACGGAACGATTTCGTGAAAATTTCGTTCGAAAATTTTGACATTTGGCCACTCAATTTAGTCAAAAGGACTAAATTGTAAAAAGTGCAAAACTTGAGTTCTAGAAGTTAGAGGTGTCAAATTGCTATGAAATTTTAAAGTAGAGGTTCTTAAATGGTAATTAGCCCATTGGTTAAATTGTTGGATAAAAATGGATATGGTATATGTTAGATAAGATATATTTTTTGTAAGGGCATTTTGGTCCTTTTGTAAATTAAATGAATTAAAAACAAAATTAAAATGCCAAATTTGTCCATCTTCTTCATATAGACGAAATTTACCAAGAGAATACATGGCTAGGGTTTTCTCAACTTTCCAAGCTCATGGTAAGTCCGTTCTAGCCCCATTTTTCAAGTTATTTACGATTTTGGAGTCCCGGCAGTTCGATTTAGCTTATGCTACCAATAATTCATGCTAGGGTTCATCTTTAGAAAATTACCCATAGGTGAAAAGTGTTTATTTTGATGTTTTATGGTAGAATATGAAGCTTGAAATTATGTTAAACAACTTTTACTAAGCGATTTTAAGTGAAAACGAGTAAAACAACATAATCGGTAAAAATACCTAATGTTCAAAAGTGTATGTTAGAGTAAGAATTTGATGTTTCCATAGAAGGGAAAAATGATTAGTATGTTATAAAACATAATAATAAGGGATGAAGTTTAATTTTCGAGTATTGAGGCAAAAGTGTAAATATGTAAAAGTTTAGGGGTAAAATTATAATTTTGCAAAAGTTGAGTTAAGGACTGTTTTGAATAGTACATTAATTGAATAAGTGAAATATTTTGTTATAGATCAAGGAAAACGAGGTTTGGAACTAGAACGAGAAATTGACGAATAAGACATTTTCACCGATTTTGCTTTCGAGGTAAGTTTGTATGTAAATAATACACTATTTTTATTTATGTTTTAATATTTTGGTTATATTATATGAGATATTTTTGAATATGGAGTAATTACTTGATGCAAATTATGAATTGTGATTGATTATGGATGAATTGGAAAAATGTCAAAAAGTGAGAATTCCTGGTTGAACCTTCGGAATAAAAAAGATACGAATGAGGTAGCTAGGTCACATGTGTGGTACTAAGTGTAGGCCACTATGTGTACAAGAGAGCTACGATATGGTTTTAGGTCACGTGTGTAGTACTAAGTGCAGGCTACTACGTGTACCAGACGGATAGGTTGCATGTGTAGTACTAAGTGCAGACTACTATGCGTACCCGATAGTTTCGATCACATGTGTGGTACTAAGTGCAGGCCACTATGTGTAAGTGATCGTTTTGGTCACATGTGTAGAACTAAGTGCGGGCTACTATGTGTACCATATAGCTTCGGCTACAAAGGTGGTACTATGTGCAGGCCACCGTGTATCTGTTATTATTCCGATGAGTTCAACAAGAAATTGACTAAGTGAAAATACATGTGATTATGTAACGACTAAGTGTAATTGAATACGACTAAGTGATGGATAAGTGCAGGTATAAGTGAGAAAATTTATGAACAATGTGCTCGATATTTGAGCGAACTTTCGGTAAGATGAAATGGAGTAAGTGAAATTATGAAAGAGTAAATTTAGAAATAAAATAGTTTTAGATAGCAGCAGTGGAGTAACTTTAAAAAATCACCAAAAATGGTAGAAATGGAATTAGTAGTTTAGTGAGATATGAAATTAAATCTTATTGAGTCTATTTTCATATGAAAGAAACAAAGAAAGCAAAGAAATTCTGTATTTTGAGATATTTAGATTTTTGTGAGACTGGTTCAGAGTGATTTTGAGATCCCCTATTCTGACTTGGAAAAATCATTGAAAATTGTAAAAAAATAATTTTTGAACATAATTTATACGGTTAGATTCCTTAAAGAGTCTATTTTTAGAAGAAACAAACTATAACATCATTTTAATTCTGTACAAAAAGATAATTAAATTTTAGCTAAGAATGGTTGGAATTGTCAGATAGCAAAATGGGGGAGACTTTGAAGAATAAACTGTACTAATTGGCTAAACCAAAAATTCTAAAAATTTTATGGTAACAGGATACATGAGTCTAGTTTCAGGAAAAATTTACGGATCTTAATTTGGAGTTTCAGATCTCCAGATAAAAATAATTTAGTGACTATGACTCGAATCGACAGCTTGCTCCAAACTTGAATAAATAGTGAATTTGAATGTAGATATGATTGTGTTATTTTGTAAACATGTTAAATCCATTTCTTATTATTTACATACTTAATTACTAAGCTTTGTAGCTTACTTCCCTTTGTTTCCCATATCTTATAGGGTTGTATGCTAACTCGAGTTGGAGATCGCCGGAGATGTAATCACACTATCAAGCTATCATCGTGGGGTAAAAGTGAATACAAACCTCTTAAATTTATGGCATGTATAGGGACTTAGTCAATTGTATATGTCATAATTGGTTTGGCCTAAAGTTTTGGCCTTTAATATTTAGCAGTTCATTTTGTATAATTTGGATGAAATTTTATGACTCAGTTTAATACGTTTACAAGTGTATGTGTTTTGGTAATGCCTCGTACCCTATTCCAGCGTTGAATACGGGTAAGGGGTGTTACATTATATGTGTTGGACTAAATTGAATATGAATTATATTGAGTTGAGTTAAATTCATTCGTATAGATCCTGTCAGACCTCGTACGAAGTTAGATCGAGGCAAAGAGAAAATATCGGATTAGTCGTCTTCGTATCTACGTACACTTGTCGAGGTAAGTTCGTGTAATTAAATTGTGTATTTATATGCTTTGATTGAATTAGATGTATGTTATTTGCATTATCATCATATATGAATATCGATTGCATATCCGACAACGTACGACGATTACCGAGCCCTGTTTGAACCTTAGGAATCCGTAGGATACAAATGACATGTCATTAGGGTTACCGATTTCAGCTCTTATGAGCTTACATATACTCAGTTTGTATGAGCTTACCGTTATTCAACTCAGAGGAGCTTACCATTTACCACTCGTATGAGCATACGTGTACATGAATTGACAGATTACAGTTCAGTACACTTCATGTGTACTATCCGCGTATCCAACAATATTCTATATGGTTCAACGGGCATAGTTTAGTTACAAGTTTATATGAGTTCGATACAAATTGGTACAGGTATTTACATGAATTACATGGAAATGGTTTATATATGATATATGGTTACATGGTATAGATGTTACATGTATATGGAATTTGAATAGTTGTTGAACTCATACATGATTCTCGATTTTTATATGAAATACATGGTTAACATGGTTCATGATTATGTGTTAGGCTTTTGTCCAAATTGAGTTGAGATATACTTTGGTTTACTTATCTTAAATGTGATTAAAATGGTAAGTTAAATTCTCAATTATACGAACTTACTAAGCTTAAATGGTTACTCTGTGTTATTGTCCGTGTTTTTTTTTAGTGATTTAGAAGCTCGTTCGGGTTGGAAGCTTGTCAGAGCTATATCACACTATCCATGTAACACCCCTAACCCGTATCCGTCACCAGATTGAGGTTGAGAGGCATTACTACATTAGACTCAATTACGAAATAAACCTCAATTGGATTCATGCACAAACAATGCAATCATTACCATAATATATAAAAAAAAATTAATTAACAAATTGTATAACAAGTTTTATTACCCATAATTAATACACACTATTTCCTGAATCACATAACTTAAACATTCATGACATACATATATTTATATATATATGTATATCTATATTTAAAATCATACTTCAACTTATGGCAATTTATAGCATATATTGAGTATCAACTAAAATTCATATAATATAAGCTAAGTTTCATTTATAATATTATAATACATATGCATATTAAAATCAATCGAACCAATTTACCATTCACTAATCAATTACTAAACAACATATATGATTTTACACCTTGGCGAAATATACTCTTGCACCATTCATTTGGATTCAGTAACTAAGCAACCAAGAAACATATTCATTTCTTAACTCTAATAATGAAATTCGAATATCTATTAACTATTAATCACCTATTTCATAAATAAATATATATATTTACTAAACCAGACATAACATTTCAATAAAATATAATACTCAATATCATATATGGCATTAAAAATGGTTATTATAAACAAATGACTTGTTATAAATAATAAGAAATAAACATGCCTCTTTTCCATTTACAAGACCATGCACATGAGACCATATTACTAAAACCCATTTAAACAAAATGTATACTTATTTTATTTCAAAAAGACATATTAGAACCAAGCATGCAATATTTATTGGTCTGTACAATTGAAATTTCAGACCCAAACATAACATCCAATTTCATTTACTACTTACTACCATGTATTGCCGAATACATACTATTGATATTTATCTTTTATTATTATTATTATTATAATTTCTATATTACACATTCAAGCAAAACATGCATACACTACAACAATCAAAATTTAACTATATCTATAATATACATCTATACTATGGCCGTATATATATATTCTAACTAATATTCATTCATGCATATCATTTGACTATTCAAAGTAAGCCGAATATTTCTACTTCAACTAACATCAAATATAAGCCACATTAGCATGGCTAATATATACATAGACAAAAGTTATCATCTTAACAAAACCATAGTCTTTTTTATACATGCCTTTAACCGAAAACCCCAAAATAAAGAGTACCCAAAAGTAGATTGATAGTGTGGGCGACTTTCTTGTCGATCCTTCTCGAGCTCGTAGTGTAATCAAAATCTATAAAACAGAGGAGAACATTTTACACAAATAAGCTTACTAGCTTAGTAAGTCCTAAGCTCATGATGATATAACATTTAAATATTTAAGAAATTAAAACATTCAACTTATAACATTTCACATAAATATTTAAGTATATTTATTTATACAAGGCCGAATATTATTAGTTCATTAAAACTCGAATTCAATCATATAATACTCATACACACATCAAGTATTAGCCTCAAACATATATAACACAATTCTCATAGTATTAACTCGACTCAAGTAATATTAGACATAACATACCTTACATGCTTACAGTAGTTGTTAGCTAGATACATTAATTATGGTTTGCCTTGAATAATATTTGGTTTCTCCTTCATAAAACACATCACGGCATCAAGCACGCTGGCGATAAAGCCCGATAAGTAACAAGCACGAGGCTTGCTAGGCTCCCGAAATTAGTCACGGCACTAGGCTGCGCAGGCTTAAAGCTCTGAATTAAATCAGGCAGACTAGGCACGCTGCTAGAGCTTAAAAGCCGAAACACATCAATGTGATAAATCATTCCACACACATTTCATAACTATATTACATGTCCAATTAAACTAAACTTATTCACATTAAACAACTAAAATCATTACGTCATCGTACAATCCCACAATTCGCATCGAGACATTTATTCAGTATTACGTTATCAAACTATATAATTCATTTAATACACTTACATACATTCGGCTATGACAAAATTATATACTAAAATTTATCAAACATTATCATATAATATGTTCATAAATAATTATTTTATATAATTCAACTTAAGGACTTACCTCGGTTGTCGATAGAATAGTGTAAATCGGCTATTCGAGAACCTTTGTCTTTCCCCGATCCAATTAGTTTTTCTTTGTTCTTGATCTAAACACATTAAAATTTAGCTCATTCAAGCACATTTCATCTCAATTTAGTCCAAAAACACTTAAATAACAATTTACCATTTTGCCCCTAATATTTCCCATTTTTACAATTTTGTCCTATTTACACAAAACACAAAACATGCAAAATCTCTCCCAACACCATAGCTAGGCAGAATCTTCCTCATAGCCATATGAGTTCATGCATTTCATTTATTTTGCATTTTAACCTCTCATAAATTTATTATCTTAGTTTAGTCCTATTTACTCCAAATCACTAAAAATTTCAATACAAAACTTATAAATCTTTAACATATATTTAATCTAAAACCATCAAATATCAAAACCATTCAAGCATGTTAATGGTCGAATCCTATGTACATAATATTTCCAAAAATTTAGGCATGGGTGGGTAATATCTGGCAACGATCTCAAAAACGTAAAAATTATCAAAAACTAAAAACCGACCATACCTTAATCAAACTCCCTAACTTTAGAAAATCAAAGCTTTCCTTACCCCCTTTCTTTAGCTAACAATCGCCATGAGAGAATGAAGAAGATAGTGGCCTTATTTTATGTTTTTATTTAACATATATTAACCTTATTATAATATACTAACATAACCTTATAATAAAAATTTAAACTAACATATATTTTGTAGTTGGCGTGGCCCATTGCCGTTCCTTATTATAGTTTATGGGCTAATTGCCCTCTTAGGACATCCACTTAAAAAGCCACACTCAAATTAGTACTTTTCACTTTAGCATGCAACTTTTACATTTTTTTCAATTAAATCCTTTTTATCAAATTAAGCAATTAAACTATAAAATTTTTCTACGATATTATCACACACATTAATTCACATATAATAAACATAAAATATAATATCAAAATATTTCTCTAGCTCAGATTCGTGGTCCCGAAACCACCATTCCGATTAGGGTCAAAATTGGTCTGTTACAATCCATCAGCTCTTTTGGTAATTTCGGTTATAATGGCATGTATAGGTTAATTTGGCCAATGTTGGCATATAGATGTTTTGTTGAGATTAACCACTTATTTGGCCTGTGTTTAATATATTTTGATGTGTATATATATGTGGCCTTATCATGTTTGATGTGTGGTTTGGTATGGTTAACATGTGAATTGATTTATGTTCGATGGTTGAAAATTAAATGGTAGTTGAATATGCATATGAATATCTATTATAATTTGGATGATTTAATGCTTGTTGTGGAAAGCACATATGTATAATGATGTTAGTTTTAAGTGGTTTGTATTGGTGCTTTTAGTGCACAAGTCACAAGTGACTTATATGACCATTTGATGCTAGAGATCAAGTATATAAATGGTACTAAATTGTATGTTTTGATTATTGATCTACATGGTAAGTTTTGGTACTAATATGCATATAAGTTAGTTAAACAATTGGATATATTGAATGTTTAGATCTACATGTTATAAGTTGTCATTTGAGGTGCCTAAGGGCATATTGGTTGTATGTGATGATATTACATGTTTTGAGCTTGATTTTGGCTAGTTTTGGATGCCTATTTATGACTTGGTTATATGCAAATTGTTGTGTTTAGGTTGGTACCTAAATGGGTGAGAAATATGGCTTGGAAAATGACCTATTTTTGTCCACACGGGCGTTTGTCTATGCCATGTATGACACAAGGCCAGGTGACATGGCTGTGTGTCCCCTGTATCTTTTAAGGGCACAAGTTAGTATGCTCACACGGCCTAGCACACAGGCGTGTGACTTGGTCGTGTGGCACAAGTCAGTGAGTTACACGGGCACGAACACGGGTTGGGACACGGCCGTGTGTCCCTATTTCGAGTGCCCATACGGTCTAAGACACGGGCATGTCTCTTGGCCGTGTGAGTCATACGACCGTATGGAGTTTTGAAAATTTTATAAGTTTCTAAAATTTTTTTTGAATTTTCGATTTAGTCCCGATTTATTTCTAATACATATTTTGGGCCTCGAAGGCTCGTATAAGGGACAATATGTATGAATCTGATTGGTTTTTGACATGAATACTATATGTTATGAAATGTTTGAAAATTTTTGTTTGTCTGATCTGTAAGTCCGATAATGCTCTGTAACCCTGTTCCAGCAATGGATACGGGTTAAAGGTGTTACAGTCTGTCAGTATATTTGCTTCAATTTTTCTGATGATGCACTATGTGTGCCAGTATATTTGCTTTGGTTCGTCCGATGATGCACTATGTGTGCCAGTATATTAGCTTTGATTTATCAGATAATGCACTGAGGTGTTAGATTGGTGTATTGGTTGGATGATTCGTGTATCCGTCTGGAGTCCGAGTCTGGTTAATAGGGGTTATAAAGTATGGACTTGCTAAATGATAATGAGTTGAAATGATATTATGAAATGGTATTATATGTGAATATGATTAGATATTGCATGTAAAAGATCTTGTGAACCAATTTATATAAGCTTAAATGGCCGATATTGGATAAAGAATGAATCAAAAGGTTCAGAAATGAAATAAGAAAAAGAAATAAGATCGTGGCATGTTCTGTCATATATGGACTTATGATATGATAATATAATGTATGAGATCACACACACAACTGATGATGTTGGAAACTAAGTTATGTATTGAATGCATCTATTAACATAGTTATATTGATTGCCAATGGAAATAACATTTATATTGAATCGCCAATTGAGATTGTATATTCAAATGGTAATAAACGAATCAATAGATTCGATACGGAAATGAATGATGATATAAATGAATGATATGAATTGAAATGGAAATTAACATATTCTTGATAGTATAAAGTATGATATGACATGTTTATATTGAATTGTTGAATATGACATTATATGATTTAGTATTTATGTATAACATGGATAGGTGACATTGAAATGGTTGAAACTAAATCATGCATTGATTATATTTATCATGTTAATTTTTGACTATATGATTTGAATCATGAAAGTACCACTGAGCTTCATCGCTCAATGTATGGTTTGTTCATTCCGTGTGCAGGTATTAGTGGATCTCGAATGCTTCAAAAGTGATTAAGCATCCAATCTGCAACCCTCAACTCAATAATGTTTGTATAGTTCCTTTATTTTCGATAAATGACATGTACCTAGGTTTTGAGCTCATTTTGTATAGTAAATGGTCAATGTCACGCCCTAAAATATAAGACGTTAATTGAAATGATTAACTAAGAAATGAATTAGGCTTGATGTTTAAGTGTTACTCCCTTATCTTAAATGTAACAACCTATTTTTTTGTGGTGTTGGAAACAGTGGTTTAGGGACCACAAATTTGATGTGTAGGTTCGTAAATATTTATTATTTAAATATTTATGGGGTCATTAGTGTAGTATTAAATTTTGGTTATTAGATTTTATCAATTAGATAGTTAATTTGGAAAAAATGACAGATTTGTAAAAGCTATAAAAATAGGGTTCACTAAATTAAGAGGGCTAAATGAATAAATTAGCCAATAATGTTTTAATGGGTGATTCAACATGGTTAATTAATTAAATGGATAAGTTCAATTAAGGTTAATTATGAATGATTAATGTTTAAGTAGAAACATTGAAATAATTACAAAATAACCTAAGTATATATATTAAGTAAAGAAAAGAAAAAAAAAGAGAGAATAATTTGACTTATTCTTCATCTTCTCTATAGCAAGGAGAGAAACCTAGGGTTCCATATTTTCCATTCTTAAAGCTTCAATTTGGTAAGAGTTTTGATGCTCGTTTTTAGTCATTTTTATGTTTTTGAACTCGTATTAGCTTAATCTAACAAGCACGAAGATTAATTTGCAAAACTATTAAATGTTTTGAATTATACCATTGTTGAGATTTAGCTATTCTTGAAATTTTGGGATAGATTATTAATTTTGGTTGTTAGATAGGACTATATTGTAAATTGGTTTTTGATGATTTTAAGGTTTAGTGATTAAATTATTAAAGTGTAAAAATTTCAAGGATTTCAAGAGAAATATTCACATGTGAAGGTTGTTATGGTGTGGATACCAAATTGATTATGTTGGGTGCTAGGAAAAATTTGGTTAATTACATGATTAGGGCTTAAGGACTAATTTAGGTATAAATGAAAGTTTAGGGTAATTTTGTAAAATGTCAAAAAAGGGATTTAATTGCATAAATGACTTAAACTCTCTGTTGATTTAGTTAATTAAATGAAATTATTGTTTTAGATCATGAATGTAACGCCCCGAATTTGGGCCTAGTAGAATTGGGCCCATTTGGGCCTTGGGAGTGGGAGCGTTTAAAATTTTTGAGAACGAGAGAACGCCACTAATGCAAATTGGACCTATTAGGTGAGTGATTTTGGAAGGTTAGGGGGCTTCTATGAAGTCCCAGGATCAAACTTGGGCTTTAGGAAAATTTTGGTTTTAGGGGAGTAAAACCCTAGGAGTTAGTAAGTAGGCTTGAAGAATAAAATATGGAGAAAAATGACACAAAAGGAGTTGTGGTCTAGTGGCAAATGATGCCACATGGGAGGCAAGGAAGTGACGCCACACAAGGAAGTAAGGGGTCCAAGGTTCAAGTCTTGGCGCTTGCATTTCATTTTGATTTATTTTTAAGTGAACTTAGACTGTGGCCCATAGATTTATATTTAGTTGCGCATGATTTTAGACACAAGAGGAGCTTGTGGCTTAGTGGTTAGCAGCGTGGATTAAGTTGCAGGGGAGCCTGAGTTCGAATCCTATTGCAAGCAAAAAGGGGATAATTATTTTGCTAAGTTGGGGCGGCAAGTGTTTGAGATGGAATTAAACTCTACTGAAGGTATGATCCCACATCGGAAAGCTAGCATGAGGGAAGGTGAGAAGCTGGCTTTAAATAGAGCAATCTATGAGGAGAGTAAGGATACCTTGGTGGGCATGAGTGTGCTCGGAGCACAATTAGCAGCTTCAGATTCTATCAGGTGTGTATTTCGCACTACTCTAGTTGTAGAGCGGCAAATGCCGAAATATCAGTCACACGGCAATGGTAGCCACACGAGCGTGTGAGCGCACGTGTGGGGGCTTCGACGTGATAGTTGAGGCCATCATGAGTGTTCTTGTAGGTTAGGCTATTTGGGCCGAAATGCGCCATGTAGGGCCAATGGGCTTGTGGGCCCATATGAATAAATTGTATGATTGTGTAGTAGATACGGGACTGGTCTATGTGAATCTCATATCTGTGGCTAGATTTAGGCTAAATGGGCCACACGAGTGTATGGGCCCACTTGGGCCGAGAATGGGCCTTAGGCCCATTCACATCATTATCTCTGGTTAGAATACTTAAGTCACTCGAGGCGACTATAGACCTTCTGAGGGGTTGACAAAATTACTGAAATACCCTTGGTTTACAGAATTACTGAAATACCCTTGGTTTGTAAAATTACCGAAATACCTCTGATTTGTGAAATTACAGAAATACCTTGATTTGTGAAATTATCGAAATACCCTTGGTTTGCGAAATTATAAAAATACCCCTAGTTTACGAAATTACTAAAATACCCTCGGTTTATGAAATTACCGAAATACCCTTAGTTTACGAAATTATTGAAATACCCCTGATTTGTAAAATTACCAGAATACCCCTGATTCACAAAATTACCAAAATACCCCCGATTTGAAAAATTACCGAAATACCCTCGAGTTGTAAAATTACTGAAATACCCTCAATTTACGAAATTACCAAAATACCCTTAGTTTGCAAAATTACCGAAACACCGCAATTTACAAAATTATCGAAATACCCCTAGTTTACGAAATTATCAAAATACCCTCGGTTTGCAAAATTATCGAAATACCCCTGAAGGGTAGGATTACCGAAATACCCTTATAAATTTAAATGATTATTTTGCCCTTGTGAGTAAATAGTGACTTGTGCTATGATTTGGTGATTTGGATTGTGACCGTATGATCGTGTTTTAACCGACTTATTTGTGGGTGTGGATCGATATCTTTGTTAATATGTGTTGAAATAATCATTCGAGAGCATGGCCATTTTGCATGCATATGTAATGGTTGAGCATGACATACACGACATATTGCATGGGGTTGGGATTTTGTAAATTGGAGGAAGTGATTGATCTGTTAGGATCACATGGGTCGCTCGAGACGACTGTGGACTCACTGATTTGATTGTAAGGGTCAAGAGTCACCCGAGACGACTGTGGACCTACCGAAGGCTTTAAGCCGCTTATATTCAGCGGCTAAATTTTGCCGCGCTTGTGTGTAAGGCTGGGTGGGTTGACTTGGTCCCCACAAGAGTGCAGGGTTGGATTTGGGATGGGATGCATCCTCATACTATTGTATATCTGTTATGAGATCTGTTATTGGTTTGGCTAGGCCCAATTGATTCTGTTATGGGTTGTGACACAAATGATATTGTAGTGGGCTTGGCCCACGTATGCTCTAATCTATACTGTACTGTTACTGTTAAAGGGCTTTGGCTCAGACTACTTCGGGTTCTGTTTCTGTATACTGACTATTACTCTAGGAAGGGGATTACACACTGAGTTTTCATAAACTCACCCCGTTTTTAACTGTACAGACAATCCCTAGCCTTAGACGGTTCGAAGCTACGAAGGACTCGGAGAAGACCACACACTGCTTATGTTTTCCGTTTTGATTATCTACTTTGAAATATTTTGATTTGGGTTGTAATAAGGCCTTTTAAAGTTTTCGTACTTTAAATTTTAGATTGGTTTTATTTTAATTTATATCTGTTAGAAGTAAATCGCAGTTTTCTGAAATGTTAACTGTTTTAAACAACACTACATTTTCGTAAAATTTTTTTTAAACGGTTTTATGACTTAATCTTTTCGTAAATCAATTACTTTCAAACTTGGCTTCCGCAACTGAAAAAAATGTTTTGGGAATAAAACTAACGTAACTGGGATTTTACTTAAGCTTTTAAACAAGAAGGGTTTTCAATGAAAACATGGTTTTCGAAAAACACTTCAATGTGACACGCCAGATTCAGGCCTAACTTCTAGGCCGGGTATGGGGTGTTACAACGAACGTGTTGATAACCGAGGAAAAGACAAGGTAACGGAGTAGTCCCTGTACTTTGGTTATTATTACATATTAGCTTGGTAAGTTCGTATTTCTAATTTTTATATAATAAGTGTTTCTTTCTATTAAATTCATATATTTGAGTTGTGAAATTTTTAAACATATTGGGTCGATTTGAGAATTAGTAATACGAATAATTAAGGTGATTCGGCCTTGGGCCGAATGTGAAGTGATGATATGATTAAATATTTTGTTCTGTTGATATGAACTATTTTCGGTGGCTGAGAATCCTACATAAGTTGCGGATCCTCATCAGCTTGTGTGTAGTATTGAGATCTAGTAAAGTGACTAAATGCTCCATTATTATGAATGAACCATAGCGATGTTTGAGGTTTTGCATACGTTGCAAACCTTCGCCAGCTTCTTTGAGCAGCATTGCGAAACGATCAATGTTTTGGAACTAGCTCGAATGAACGATACTCTGTATTTTTGAAAATAACAAGCTATGATATCTAATCAATCTAAATTTAATGAAATGTGTAACTCTTACTTGTAGAGGATGGTGAAGGACCAGGAATTTCCTATTTTTTATTTCGATTATGTTGTTAGGTTAAATTGTAGTAAGCCCTATTGTTATTTTATGAACTTACTAAGCTTTAAGTAAGCTTACCTCTGTTTGTCTTTTGTTTTTTTTTGTAGGCTTTGTTTTGCAATTGGGAGATCGAATCAAGCTCAAAGAACCACACTATCTTAAGGACTAATTTGGTAGATTTTGAATATCTTGGCTATATGGCATGTATAGGACTTTGTGTGGTAATTGTTTATGAATGTGTAAATTGTCATTTTGGTTTAAATATGCTTTTTGAGCTTAAGTCTTGTTGATGGATTTGAAATGCTTGAAAAGTTTCAGTCTTTTGGTCATTTTAAATACTTGGAATATAAACCTTTATGTGATATGTTGAAGAAAAATGTGAATGGTTAAGTTGATTATCATGTGGTGATAGTTAAAGAACTAAGTTTTTGTGCTTGAAATATAGCTAAATTGTTTCATTTTGGTTAGAAATGTTTTGATTAAATGTGGTGCCTTTGAATGACATATTGGTTAGTTGAATTAATATCTTGAAATGACATTTTGATGTGTTTTTAGATGATGTTTAGGTTCCTTTAAAGTGTGCTTAAATGAGTTGAAAGGTTATGCATGAAATGGTTTTGAAATGGCTTGATTTTAGGTAAAATTTTGGTTCACACAGCCTGAGACACGATCGTGTGACTCAATCGTGTAGGGCTCACGGCCTGGCGACACGGCTGTGTGTCATCTAATAATTTTCTTAGTGTGCAAGTCAATGAGTTACATGGCCTAACACACGTGCGTGTGGGGCAACTCAGAGAGTTACACGGCCTGGCACATAGACGTGTGATGCAGGCGTGTGACCCTACTCAGAGAGTTACACGAGTGAGGACACCGGCTAGGACGCAGCCGTGTGTCCCTAGTTCATAAGTTACACGGCCTGAGACATAGGCGTGTGTCTCAACCGTGTGAGGCACACGGCCGTGTGACCCCTGTTTTACAAATTTTGCATCTTTTTCCTTAGCGTTCCAAATTGTTTCGAATTGGTCTCAAATTGCCTCTAAGCTATTTTTAAGTCCTCGAGGGCTCGATATGTATGTATATGAATGGTTTATGATGTCTTTAAGTTTTTGAATGATATAAAGTTTAAATGTTTCCGATTGTATGGTAATGCTCCGTAACCCTAATTCGGTGACAGAGACTGATTAGGGGTGATATATTTAGTGGTATCAGAGCTACGATTTAATCAGTTCTCGGACTAAATATAGTATGTTAAGCTTAGAATTACATGCCATATAAACCTGCGATAGGTGTGAATTTCAATTGATCCGATCTAACTCTCGTTTCTTTTATGGATTGTTAAAGATATTTGATAATGAACAAGGTGAGACTAATGAAGTGAATAGTAACATCTTGACTACTGATTCGGGTGTGAGTCTGAGTATGTCAATTCTTCAGATAACTGAAACTGAAGGTTAAAACATGTTCTTTGGCTTAATGAGATAGTGGTGTTCCGAATTCATAAGAAATAATTCAATGGTTCAACAACCTCTACCCCTTGTTGAACATCTTGTTGTACCTCCAGTAGCGTTTTCACCTCCGGTAACATGTCTTTTTGAAACTCCATCCCCTCCGACAACTAAACTAAGTCAGTGTATTCCTGTGGACAAAGTAAGAAGGTTTGGGGCTGAAGAGTTTAGAGGCAGCACAGAATACGATCCATCCAAAGCCGAATATTGGCTAGAGAACACTCGAAGAGTTTTTGATGAAATGGCTTGTCCACCGGAAGATTTTCTGATATGTTCGATATGATTGCTGAAAGATGAGGCTTATAGTTGGTGGTCTACATTGACGTCATTAGTACCGAGAGACAACATTAACTGGGAATTTTTCCAAATAAAGTTTAGAAAAAAGTACATCATTATGAGGTATGAGGTATCTAGGCCGTAAAAAGAAAGAATTTCTGGAACTGAGACAGGGAAACAAGTCAATGGTTGAGTATGAAATAGAGTTCATATATTTTAGCAAGTATGCTTGGGAAATTGTACCGACAGAATATGAGATGTGAATCCGTTTTGAAGATGAGTTGAATGATGAGATTAAAAATGATGATTAGTGTCAGAAAAATACTACAGTTTGTAGTTCTGACTGATCGGGCACATAAAATGGAAGAAATTTACAACCACAAAAGACAATGAGAAAAGAGAGCTTGAGAATTTAGTAAAAGAAACCTTTCCAGAACATTTTTTACACCTCTACCGAAGAAAATGAAAAAAAGAAAATAATCGTGTTACTTCATCATCTGGGTATTCAAATAGAAGCAGATCATGATAGCGTGAACAAAAATTTCAAAATCGGCATACTGATAGTGTGGCCAGTGTCCAAAATGTTCCAAAATAGATGTGTGAACACTATGGAAAACTTCATCCAGGTGAGTGTATACTTAAGGCAGGTACATGTTTCAGATGTGGGGCGACTAATAATTTTTTAAGAAACTGTCTGAAAGAGCTGGAAGAAAAGGATGACCAATGTGTAAAAGCCTCGGTCACACTGCAAAAAGGTTAACGCTCTGGCCAGAGTAGCAACACAGGAGGAAATAAAGGAGACACTAAGAATGAGACTGCTAGATCTGAAGTTCGAGCACTTGCACGAACATATGCTATCTGAGCCAGAGAAGAGGCTATTGCCCCTGATATATATGCACGTTACAGTATATTTTTTAATTGACCCTGGTTCGACTCATTCATATATATGCACTACATTGACTATTGATAAAAACTTAACTGTTGAGTCAACTGAGTTTGATATGCAAGTTACAAACCTACTCGATCACTGTGTGATAGTAAATCTAGTATGTCATAAGTGTCCACTTGAAAGTTTAGGGTTGTGAGTTTCCCGCTGAACTGATGCTGTTACCTTTCTATAAGTTTGATGTAATTTTGGGTATGGACTGGCTATCGCTTCATGATGCGGTGGTTAACTATAGATAGAAATGGATTGATTCGAGGTGCTTATCTGGTGAATTGATTTCAGTAGAGTCTGGTAAATTGAAAGGTACTACCAGAGTCGTTTGAGCTATTACTGCCCAAAAGATTATTCAGAAAGGCTGTAACGTATTTCTAGCTTATATTTTGGACACTCAGAATTCTGGAACAAAATTAGATCAGGTCTCCGTTGTTAAGGAATTCACAAATGTTTTTCCTGAAGAGCTACCGGGTTTACCGCCAGAGTAGGAAGTTGAATTTGCCATTAATCTAGTACCCAAAACTACAACGATATCGATTCCTCCATATAGAATGGCATCAAATGAGTTAAAAGAACTAAAAGTACAATTGCAAGAATTACTAGATCGAGGTTTCATTCGGCCGAGTGTATCTCCTTAGGGAGCTCCAGTATTGTTTGTGAAAAAGAAATATGGTTCAATGAGACTATGTATCGACTATCAACAGCTGAACAAGGTAACAGTAAAGAAAAAATATCCATTGCCTCGTATTGAAGAATTATTCGATTAGTTGAAATATGCAACAGTATTTTCAAAGATAGATCTCAGATCTGAGTATTATCAGATGTGGGTAAAAGATTGTGATGTAACACCCCTAACCCGTATCCGTTGCCAGGTTAGGGTTACAGAGCATTACCGAACAATAAAAAATATTAAACTTGATATCATTCAATAATATAATCAAATCATATACATACATATCGTCCCTAAATCGAGCCCTTAAGGCCCTAAAAAATATCTCAGAAGTAAATCGAGACCAATTTGAAATAATTTGGAAAGCTTAGGAAAAATATGCAAAATTTACAAAACAAGGGTCACACGGCTGTGTGGCCAAGCCGTGTGTTTCACACGGCTGAGACACACGCCCATGTCTCAAGCCGTGTAACCTTCGAACTAGGGACACTAATGGAGCTCAAAACTAACTATAATTTCAACAAAGGCAAGCGCACCTATCGAACAATAGTATAGCTGTGGTGAGTCTGGAATATAGTATCCTTAAGGACCAAGAGTACTAGTATTAACTATCTTTTTATTATCTAGCCTAATAATTAAGGGGATTTATTTTTAATCTAAAATTAACTAACTAATTTAGTTAACTATGAAAGCGACGGAGAGTGAATTGGGGAAAATACTTTTAGACAACTTTATATGAGATAGGCAATACCTAAGGAAGAATCCACCTAGACTTCACTTATTACTTTTGATTCATGCGATTTAGTCACTTGGCTTAATCCATAGAAATCCCTAAATTATATTAATACCTCTTTCGAGGCTATTAACAACTAACTCTAGGTTGATTAATTGAAATTTCTTTCTAATTAAAACCGCTATTGTCACATTAACTCGATCTATAGATTCCCTTATTAGGTTTGACCCTAATCCGGTAGATTTTTGTCACCCTATTTCTAGGGTTGCAATCAACTGCGCTTAATTGTGTTGATCTACTCTTAAACAGGGACTTTTGCTCCACTGAATAAGCACATTCGACTTGAATCAATAACCTGAATTTTCAAAACAAGAATAAGGACTCACAATTAAGAATAAGCACAAGTATTTATCTCATAAATCAAATAATAATAAGATTCGTCTTAGGTTTCATCCCCTTAGGTATTTGGGGAATTTAGTTCATACTAAAAGAGGGAAACATTATAAAAGAGGGAAAACAACAAAACATAAGAAAACCCAAAAACTTCTAAAGAACTTAATGGGAGATCCTTCTCCTAATCTGTTCCCGATGGCTGCCTTGGAGTATTTTCTCCTTCTACTCGGCGTCTATTCGATGTCCTGTCGAACTCTCCTTTTAGGTTACCCCCTAGGGTGTTTATATAGGCTTCGAGAGGCCTTTCTTGGCCCACAAGTATCCTATTCCAAATAGAATTCATCCTTATTTCGGTAGGGACACGCCCGTGGTCGATAGCCCAGGCCGTGTTCAATCCTGCTTGTTACACACGGCCGTGTGGTCCGCTCGTGTGTAGTGGTCCAGGCCTTGTAGGCCCATTTTGTCCCTTTTTGGCCTGTTTCTCGTTCTTTTCGACTTCCTAAGCTCTCATGAGTATGAAACATGAAATTAAGAGATTAGGAGCATCAAATTCATCAAATTCAATGGAAAATCATCCAAAATTAAGCTAAGCATGGGGTTAAAATATGTGTAAATTATGGTTTATCAAATATCCCCACACTTAAGCCTTTGCTTGTCCTCAAGCAAAATCCTCAACTCACAGTTAAAATTAACTTCCTTAATTCATAATTGTTATCAATAATGTTTCGTCATAATTCACAGATAATTCATACATTGATAATTTGAACTCAAAGAGTCCTAAAGATTCAAACAATCTAAGTCATACATTTTATAGCACAAAAACATAGGTGTTTCCCCTTACCTAAATACTTCTCTCTGATTCAAAATTGATAAGACTTGACATCCTCACTAAAGATTCACTCAAATCACTCAAAAGTGTTTAAGGTTCAAATTAAGCACTCAAAAGTCAAACATGAAAAGTTAATCCCATACGCTTGCATAAAAATCAAATCTCCACCACTAGAAAATGATATGATACACAAATCAAAGAGTCTTTAAAAGGTTGTAATGGGGCTTGGGTTAAAGGTCTGGATATAGGCTGAATTAGAAGGTTAAAATCGAGATTGAATTAACAAATTACCTAACTAAAAACAATGAACTAATAATTAATAATTACATTAATAACATGAGCCTCTTCTAAAGATGTGAATTTAACTGTTTAAGCTCATAAAACATAAAACTAATGATAAATATACTTTTTTTTAAGAATAAGTATTTCTAATAGAAAGAACGAACTTAATAACTGAAATAGAGAACATAGTTAGGCAACTGATCAAATCAATTCTCGACAAAAAGGACGTCAAGAGATTAGTGGAATTAAAAATTTGGTTTTGGGTTAAAACTAATGGGTGAGTCAAGAAATGGTTTATTAGGCTAAAAGGGGTTGTAATTATGGGGGTAGGCTTTTTATGGAGTAAGTGGGTTAAAACCTACGTGCCTTAATCATCTTTAGTATATCAAATCAAAAGTGTGGTCTCGACATGTATAATCGAAGCAAATTCTAGAATAACAAATCAATATTGACACACTCATAATTAAAAAAATGAGCAAGAAAAATATATGCTCTAAAAGGCTTAAAATCTCACAAAAATTATGGTTTTTGATGTCAACCTTGCAAATTTCAAACTTCAAAGTAATATTTAAATTTAGGAAAACAACCTAATAAATTTTAATTCTGAAAAATAGACTTATCATGCTTGATTCTCTAATATCTTAAAGTATAAATCATCAATGCACAATTGTCTATGACTTAATCTGAAACATATCAATGAAATCATAAATTAATAGAAGTTTCATTCTAACAGTAAATATAAGAAAATTACTTAAGAATGAAGCATAATTCAGTATTGTTGACACCTCCCCACACTTAAGAGGTACATTGTCCTCAATGTACAAAGATAGATATCTACAATATATAAAATCATAAGATAGGGTGAGAAGTGAACTTCCTAAATTTTGGATGGTGTCAAAGAAAAGAAACGGTAAATTAGGCATAGATGAACTCAGAGGTGGATACTCCGGTGGAGTTGTGGTGATTCCCTAACAGCCTTTTGAACCTAAATAAAAGAAATCAAAACATAATAATATAAATTAAAGACAAGAAAGATAAAGGGACAGAATTTAAAAATTAAACTAAAAGAAAAAGAAAAAAATAAATGGACTCAAAGGTCCTTGTCCTGTCGAGTTAATGAAGCGGCCGGTATGAACTTATGTAGATCGGTTTCGCAGGGGAGACTATGCTAGGGTCCTTTCGCTTCTTCGACATGAGGATGGTGGTGTAAAGAAAGAATGAGGGAAAGAGGGGAAAGGAAAATGAAAGGAGAAAGGTAATAGAAAAAGAAAGGGGTGTTGTAACAGCCTAATTTTGACCCTAATCGGAATTGTGATTTTGGGACCAAAAATCTGAGTCTGGAAAGTATTTTAAAATTATTTTTTGTATTTATTATGTGTGAATTTGTTTGTGTTAAATTTTCGTGACTTAGTTTTGTCGTTTAGGTGTCCGATTAAATAAAAGGACTTAATCGCGTAAAATATAAAAGTTACAAACTAAAGTGTGAAGTGCTTATTTGATAGTGGCTTTAATATGGAGTCCTTAAAGGGCAATTAGCCCATTTTACAATATAGTGGGCGGCTAAGGACAACAATACCCTTGAGTTATATGTTAAAATTTTGTTAACTAAAAGGTTAAATATGTAATCTAATTAAAACATAATATATGTAATAATGAAACAAAAATAAGACCATTATCATCTTTATTTTCTCTTGGCCGAATATCAACAAAAGAAAAATAAACAAGAACACCTAGGGTTTGGCTTGGTATTCTTCAAATCAAGGTGAGTTAATTGTTCGATTTTTGATAATTTTTACGTTTTTGAGATCGTTGCTTAGAAATGAAAAAAACCCATGTCTTAATTTTTGATTGTGATGATGATTTTGTGTTTTTCCATTGATGGTACCTTGTGGTTTTTGATTTTTGATGATGAAATATGAATTATATGTGTTAGATTAACAAGTTTTGTCTTTGAATTTTTGATGAAATTGAGTAATTAGGACTAAATTGCAAAAATATATTTTGAGGGACTAAAATGTAAAATAAATGAAATGTATGGGCTTGTAATAATGCTATGAATATTCGGCCCTAAAGAAGTGTGGTCAAATTTTTTGTAATTTGTGTTTTGTGCAAAAGGACTAAATTGTAAAAAGTGTAAAATGTTAGGGGAAAAATTGTAATTTGCCCATTTATGTGTTTTTTAGGCTAAATTGAGTGTATTGGTGTTTGAATAAGCTTAATTTGAATATGTTTAGATCAAGAATTAAAGAAATCAGAATATGATCGGGGAAAGACGAAAGTGGTCGAGTAGCCGATTTAATAGTCGACGATATCCGAGGTAAGTCAATTAGCATTTAAATGTTAATATAACAATGAATATGTATTAGTTATAAAATGAATCAAATTTTTTGATTTTATTTTATTTACGGCTGAATGTGGGTATGTATAATTGAATAAATTCAGAGCTTGATTCGACTGAGTTTTGTCGTCCGTAAATGTAATGCCCCAAAATTTTGAAACCCTAATTTCTGTGCAGTAAAGTTGGTATGTATGAGTAGCACTTAGAATATTAATTTTGTGGTATTACCAGGTTTATTTGAAGTCTTAAGGATAGGGAAAACCATAGGGAAAAAGTTAATTTTTGCCTTAGTGGACCCTAGTATCAGGCTTTAGGCCTCTTAAGCAGGATAAAAGGAAAATAGGACACAAGTGGGCTTGTGGTCCAGTGGCAAGATGGCGTCACTTGGGGAGTTAGAAGGTGGCGTGAAGAGGTCCAAGGTTCAAGCAGAGGTAAGGCATTTTGGGAGTGTTTATTTTGCATAGTGGACGACTAGAGTTGAGTTGAAATGGAACTCTTTTGTTGAAGTGTTTGACTTGGTCTTGTGAGCTGATAGAAGAGGAAAATTCAGATGAGATGGAGGGATTATTAGAGAGAAAAGTTAGGAGATGAGGAGTGTGGATGTGATGGTGTCGAATGGGACTCTAAGGGAAGGGAGTTTCGGCTGTTGGCTATAAAAGGAGGGTGCCGAATCCCTTTGAGAGGTTCCTAGAAATTTTGTTTTTTTCCCCCTCAGCCGAATTCTTCCATTTGCCGAAAAAAGAACCTACCATTCTTTTTGCCGAAAATTTCGATTAGTGTTGTGTTCTTTTTCTTTCTCTAAAAGTCGAGTACACCTTTATATCATATAGCCCTACTTGTGCCGATTCTTATTTATTTCTCCTTCATCACAATCGATTGTTACTCACTTTTGGTCAAGTTTAAAAGCCGAATCTTGTTCAGTAGCTATCTAGGCCGCAAGATCAAAGGAGGGTTTCAGTAAGTATTTAGTCAATCTTCTTAATGAGTTTTGTTAAAAGCTGAAGGGCTATCTAACCTCTCATTATCGTTAACTTTGCATTAACAAGGGTAAGGTTCAGAGATCACAAACGTGGTAGGTAAGGATCGTTAGCAAGAGGTAAGTGCACTCGTCTCAGTTGTGGTTTAGTAAATGGCCGAATGTAATATGGCTTATAGGGGTGACTTATGAGGAATATGGGTCACTTGATTTTGACGATATATGTTTGGGTGCAGATCTAGAGGATAATCGCAAATAGTAGCAAAGGAAGGGCTACTAGAATGTGTGGCACACGGTAAGGTTACGATGTGGTTTCGGTTTCTAATAAAGTGTGTATTAAGCCATGATTAATTGTTAAGTGATGTCAATTGTAGGTTCATGATTAAGGGGTTTGCAGCACGCGTGGTTACCAGGTGTGTACAAACACTACACACACGATATCGGCAACCCCGAAAAGTCGAAAAGCCGAAAAGCTGAAAGTAGCTAAATGGGCCTGCTGAACTTGTGGGCCCAAAACGACAATGGTTGATATGTGAGCATGAATAATGAATTGGCATGAACGGTTGTATGATTGGATCGTAATTAAGCCCAATGGACTATATGAGCATGAAATTGGCTTAAAGGGCTATATGACATGAAATGGGATTAATGGGCCTTAAGAGATTCTAGAAATATATGTTAGGCTTTAATGGACTCTAAGCCTAGTTTGACAAACTCTTGAATAACATAAAACTCTTGTAATAATCAAACATGTCTGTAGACAAGTCGATAGGTTAAGGTGTGGCAATGGACATATGCATGTCTAGGATTGGATCTAGGGAGAGCTTGGTACTTTAAGTAGTCCTAGTGGCCCATCTCCTTTTCTCTGGTATCCTACTTGGTGCATAGTGTCTGTTCACTTTAGCCGTGAGGACTTGTTGATGGGCCAAAGTTCATAGCTAAAACCAGACATGCAAGAAATTACGAGAATACGCCTATAGGGTAAAATTACGAGAATACTCCTGTAGGGTAAAGTTACGAGAATACCCTGTAGGGTAGAATGACTAGAATACCCATATGTGATGAGTATGAGTTTTATGGATGTTACTCATGTGCTTGCTGCATTCATACGATAATTTTTTAGGATACATATGGGTGGGAAATCATGGTACAGAGGAAGAATTTGAGGATCGCATAGTCACTTGACGACCGTGGATCCACCAGTGGCTTTAAGCCCATTATATGATTATTAGCGACTTGGCACGCAACATTTGTGTAGTGCCGCTATTGGTGCTACCTTTGGAGTGTAGCGAGGGGTGGGTCGATTTAGAAATCCCCACAGGTGCATAAGGTTGGAAGGGAAATGGTGTGTAGCGGATGGATTTTTGGGGAGGGTTTTGCATAACCTTGTTTCCATATGAAATGATATGAGGTCATTATGGGTTAAGGTCCAAGACCACCGATTGTGGTAGGGCTTAGGCCCAATGCGATAATTGTATATTGTATTGAATGCTATACACAGAGTTTCGAAACTCACACCCTTTTATTTAATGTTTCAAGTGATGCACAGTAGACGGTTCGACGTGGAAGGGGACTCGTAGTTGGCCACATTGCAAGTGATTCAGACGTTTTGTTATTTTATTCCGTATAGCTTTATTATTTTTATCACTTAATTTTCGTTGGGTTGTAATAAGGCCTTGTAACTCCAAATTGACTGTACTTATGGGTTTTATTGTTACGGTTTATTTATTAAACTTAATTAAATTTCTTATGATCGAACATGATTTTCGAAATAACTCAACATATGGACGTTTTATTAAAATATGGGCTTTTCATCTTAACTTAACAAGATTCAAGAGTTTTTGGGCTTCCAAACCTTGAACCTAAGTTTTCCTCTAAACACAGTCGTTTTGAGATTTTCCTTTGATGTGACATCCTCAGATTCGGCCATAGCGTCTAGATCGGGTTTGGGGGTGTTACAGTAAGTCCCGTATGAACCTTAGGAATAGATAGGATACATATGTCATGACATAGGATATCCGTTATGTGTTACCGAGTAAGACCACGTCTAGGATGTTGGCATCGATTTGTGATTACGTGTAAGACCCTGTCTGGGACAGTGGCATCGATATGTGACTACACGTAAGACCAAGTCTCAGACGTTGGCATTGTACGAGCTTCCGACTATCCGTGTATCCTTTTTAATTCTGAATGGTTCAATGGGCAAGTGTAAGTGAAGGCCAATGTGATATTTAAATTAAAAGAACTCAGGTACGTATATATATTCGTTTTGATAAATGAAACGTAACTTATATGTTCATTACATTGTACGGAAGTAAATGAGTAAACATGTGAATGGTGTATAAGCTTCAACTATGTGTATTCGGCCAGAGAGTATATTATGTGACTTTAATTTGAGATTTGAGTAATTATTTGTTATTATGTATAAAGTGTTACTTGATATAAATTTTGTATATGTGATTTTGCTAAGTTAATTGACTTTACTTAGCTATTAACTTACTAAGCTTAAATAGCTTTGTGTTTCTTTGTCTGTTTCTATTTTATAGATTTTGGATTCGTTACGAGCTCGGGGATCGTCAGTAGGACTATGACACTATCGACAACTTACTTTGGTATTTTGGTTATGTTAATTACAAATATATGGCATGTATAGCTTAGTAAAAGGGTGGGTATGAATTAAGTACCTATGTATACAATTAATAGCCATGCGAAAATGGCTTATTCTCTTTTGATTAATTTGCTATCTTTGTTGATGGTTTGCAATGGTTATTGTGAATGAGTTGTTACATATGCATATTTGGTTGAGTATATGCTCATAATAAGTATGTTTGTGTGTAATGTTCTAAGATTAGGCATAATGAACTTGGTTATGTGGTTGATACATATATTTTGGTTATGCCAATTTTGATGGAATAGTTTAGTTGATATATGAATTTGAACTAAATGTATATGATGTTATTTTATCTATGTTAAGTGATGAAGTCCTGGGTAAGTTGAATGTGATTGAATGATATGTAATGGTTTGCTTATTATGTATTATGTAAGGATGACTTGTTATGTGAACTATGATCGAATGAATCTTTGAGTATGTATTTAGGTGTTAATTGAATGGTGATTAATAAATTGTGTATGCACTTTGGTAATGGCAAGTAAGAGAGTTAGTATGATGGAATTACTTATGGTGATGTACAGATACGATTATATGCATTTGACTTATATTAATTGAGAAGTGTTATATTGTTCGTAAAGTCTTGATATATGAAATTGAAGTAACTAAATTAGTGAATTTAGGTGTATTCAGCAATGTTATGGTAAAATAATGAATGAATATGTATAACATATTTGAATTTGGTTTTATAATATGTTAATGAATTTATGAGGTATGTGATAGTTTGAATTGTTAATTAAATAGATTAAACTGAAATGCAATTTTAAATAATATGGTTGATGATATTTGAATTATTGATACATGATTATGTATGTGATATAGAGATATGGAAATACTAGTAGTTATTATGTCCTTATGATAATTGGCTTGAAATAATGATGTTATATGTTTATAAGTTCAGCAATGACATGATACTTATACAGGTTAGTTGTGCATATATGGGCTAGTATGATTTAAGTGTTAAATTATTTTGAATTCAATGTTTAAAAACAGAATAAATTATTGATTAATTAAAATATGGAAGTCAATTTAATAGATGATTTTCTGCATAAATGTGTTTAAGGTTTTATATGTATGAACACATTTATTGACTACTATGTTTTTAGATGTATTGACAAATTGTGTGATTTAATCTGTATGAAAGTTTCAACCCGCAAATATTATCTACATTTTGAATCTTAGGTATGTGCATCTGAATTGTTAAAAAAATATATAAATGCCTGTTTTGGAGTTGTGTCATTATCGGTAATGTCTTGTAACCCTAATTCGACGACAGATACGGGTTAGGGGTGTTACATTTTATTGGTATCAGAGCAAAGATTTAGTTTATTCTAGGACTAATGTATCTTGTAAGAGTCTAGCTATACATGCCATATTTTATACTATGATAGTGTGATGACTACTGACATCTAAAAATGTGTTTTTATATAGTAATGGATCCCGAACGAGCCGTAGCTGATGATGTCGAGAGCATAACGCCTGCTCCCACGCAAGGGACAGTGCCGATAGATTCTCGACCTACTTCGAGTAATCCAGAGGGGAAAGCTAGACAAGCCTTCTACCAAATGATTAATGATTGGTTTACACAATATATTCAGACTAATCTGGCTGCACAACAACCTCCACCTCCGATTAATCCATCTACAGTACCTATTATACCTTCAGTGAGTGATCCGATGAGATTGTCACAACCGCCTGTTGATAAAATAAGGAAACATGGAGCCGAAGAGTTCAGAGCTACTGATGAAGATGATGCTGAGCGAGCTGAGTTTTGGCTTGATAATACCCTCCGAGTATTTGATGAATTATCCTGTACCCCTGATGAGTGTTTAAAATGTGTTATATCTCTGTTACGAGACACTGCATATCACGGGTGGACTACACTAGTTTCGGTGGTTCGAAAAGAGCGAGTGACCTGGGAATTCTTTTAAACAGAGTTCTGTAAGAAATATATCAGCTAGAGGTTTATTGATCAGAAACGTAAAGAATTTCTTGAATTGAAACAGGGGCAGATAACGGTGACAGAATATGAACGAAAATTTGTCAAACTCAGCAGATATGCTAGAGAGTGTATTTCATCTAAATCCATTATGTGTAAGAGATCTGAAGATGGGTTGAATGAAGACGTTAAACTGCTAGTTGGCATATTAGAGATAAAAGAGTTTGTGGTATTTGTTGAACGACCTGTAAAGCTGAAGAACTGGGAAAAGAGAAAAGTAAAGCTGATTCTAAAGCCAAAGATTCTCGTAAAAGACCATTTAGTATTCCATTTCAGTCGAGCTCAAAGAAATTTCGAGATGATACTAGCCGTTTGAGAAACACTGCGAGTTATTTCAGACGGGATCGAGATAGACCACTAATGAGTTCGAGGGCCACCTCTGTAGCAGGTGTGGGAAATGTCAAATCGAATCAGCCTAAATGTGAACACTATGGTAAAAGACATCCTGGCAGTTGTAGATTGCATTATAGAGCCTGTTTTAGATATGGATCGAGAGATCATTACGTTTGTAAATGTCTAAAGATAGCTAATCGAAATTTGGCTTAGAACACTAGATCGGGTAATACTGTAGCTTGAGGCAGACCACCCAAAAATACGGGTAATATGAGTGGTAGCCAGAGAGGGACTATAGATTCAGCTGTTAGATTTGAGGCTTGAGCACCAGCCAGAGCTTATGCCATACATGCACGTGAGGAGGCTTCATCACCAGATGTCATTACCGGTACTTTTACTCTTTATGATACTACTGTTATTGCTTTGATTGATCCTGGTTCAACCCATTCCTATGTGTGTAAGACTTGGTGTTCAGTAAGACTTTACCTGTTGAGTTTACTGTGTTTGTAATTAAAGTATCAAACCCCTTAGGCTGGTGTGTCTTGGTTGATAAAATATGCAAGAACTGTCCGTTGATGATTCGAGATTCATGTTTCCCAGCTGATTTGATGTTGTTTCCATTTGATGAGTTCGATATAATTCTGGGTATGGACTGGTTAACTCTGCATGATGCTATCGTGAATTGTAAATGGAAGACTATTGATTTGCGATGCCAGAATGATGAGATTATTCAAATTGAATCTAATGATCTGAATGGTTACCAGCAGTGATATCTTCTATGGCAGCTCAGAAATATGTGAGAAAGGGTTGTGAAGCTTATTTTGCTTATGTGCTTGATTCTAAAGTGACAGAAAAGAAGATTGAATCAGTACCTGTTCTATGTGAGTATCTAGTGTGTTCCCTGAAGAATTACTAGGTTTGCCACCTATTCGAGAAGTTGAATTTGGGATTGAATTAGTGCCGGGGACGACTCCAATTTCTATAGCTCCATATAGGATGGCACCTAGAGAATTAAGAGAATTGAAAGCACAGTTGCAAGAGTTGACAAATAAGGGATTTGCACGACCGAGTTTCTCTCCTTGGGGCGCACCAATTTTGTTTGTGAAAAAGAAAGACGGAACTATGAGAATGTGTATTGACTACAGGCAGCTTAATAAAGTGACCATAAAGTACAAGTATCCGTTACCAAGAATTGACGACCTATTTGATCAGCTGAAAGGGGCTACAGTGTTTTCAAAGATAGATTTGAGATCGGGATACTATTAGTTGCAAGTTAAAGACTCTGATAAGCCAAAGACTGCTTTTCGGACGAGGTACGGACACTACGAGTTTCTGGTTACGCCTTTCGAACTTACTAATGCACCTGTTGTTTTCATGGATCTAATGAATCAGATTTTCAGACATTTTTTGGATCAGTTTGTGGTAGTGTTTATAGATAATATTCTGATCTACTCCCGAGATGAAACCGAGCATGCCGAGCATCTGAGACTTGTGCTACAGACTTTGCGAGATAAACAATTATATGCAAAGTTTAGTAAGTGTGAATTTGGGTTACGTGAAGTCAGCTTTCTGCGTCATGTTGTATCAACATCAGGTATCAGGGTTGATCCGAGCAAAATTTCAGCTATACTTGACTAGAAACCACCGAAAAATGTTTCTGAGGTTCGAAGCTTTCTGGGACTTGCTGGTTACTACAGATGGTTCGTGAAAGTTTTCTCTACGATTGCTACACTGTTAACAAAGCTGTTACAACAAGATGTTAGTTCGAGTGGTCAGAGAAGTGTTAGAAAAGTTTTGATCAGTTGAAGACTCTTTTGACTAAAGCTCCAGTGTTAGTTCAGCCTGAATCGGGTAAAGAATTTGTTATATATAGTGATACATCTTTGAGTGGTTTGGGTTGTGTTTTGATGCAGGAAGGTAAGGTTATAGCTTATGCCTCGAGACAGTTGAAGCCACATGAAAAGAAATATCCAACACATGGTTTTGAGCTAGCAGTTATTGTGTTCGCATTGAAAATTTGGTGTCATTATCTGTTTGGTGAGAAATGCCATGTCTATTCTGATCACAAAAGTCTAAAGTATTTGATGACTCAGAAAGATTTGAATTTGAGACAACTCCGATGGTTAGAGTTGTTGAAAGATTATGAGTTAGTGATTGACTACCATCCGAGAAAGGCTAATGTTGTTGTTGATGCTTTAAGCTGAAAGTCATTATTTGCTCTACGTGCAATGAACTCGCATATGGTTATTGATCATTGTTTTCACGATGTCAAAGTCTTAAAATTTATAAAAAGAATGATCAAACCTGGAAACTAACTATGACAACGATTTGAGGCAAGCGCACCTATCGAACAATAGTATAGTTAAGGCAAGACCGAAATGTCGAATCCCAAAGGAACCAAAAGTACTAATACTAACTCTCTTTCTATTATCTAGCCTAAGAATTAAAGTGATTTGTTTATCTAATCTAAAATTAACTATCTACTAATCTAAAGACTCTAAGACAAAGAAGAATGGAATTGTGAAAGTAACTTGAGGAAAACCAATTGATTAAGACGACACCCAAGGAAGAATCCACCTAGACTTCACTTGTTATCTAACTCTGAACCAGGCAATTTATTCATTTGACTTGATCCGTAAGATTCCCTAAGTTATATTAATCCCTCTCTCGAGGCGACTAACGTCTAACCCTAGGTTGATTAATTGAAATCTCTTTCTAATTAAAACCCCTAGAATTGCATTAACTCGATCTATGGACTCCTATATTAGGTTTCACCCTAATTTAGAAAAATCTCGTCACCCTATCTCTAGGCGTGCGATCAACTCCGCTTAATTATGCTAGATCTACTCTTAGGCAGGGACTTTTCCTCCACCTAAGCACATCATACTTGAATTAATATCCCGGAAATATCAACACAAGAATTAAGAACACATAATTAAGAACAAGTCAAATATTTATCATATAGTTCAGCAAACGATAACAAGATTCATCTTAGGTTTCATCCCCCTCAGGTATCTGAGGGTTTAGTTCATAACAATAAAAGAAAACATCTCAAAGGAAAAGATAAAACAAAACATAAGAAATCCCTAAAACCCCCTGAAGGAATTGAAGGAGAGATCCTTCGTCTTGAGTATAATTCCGACTTCTTGAGATGAATCAACTGGCTATCTTCGAGTAAATTCCTACAACTCTACCTTCTCTGGCCTAGCTGGATGCCCCTTGACTAAAGCCCTGGGTTCCCCCTTTTTCTGGTCATACTTAGGGTGTTTATGTAGGCTTTGAATATGTTTCTTTGCCCCTAAGTATCCAAATCCAAGTGAAAGTCTTCTTTCCTGCGACAGGGACACGCCCATGGCACACGCCCGTGTAAGTCGTGGCCAGGCCGTGTTCGAACCTGTTGAATGGGGCACGGCCGTGTGGATGGGCCCAGGCCGTGTGGATTTCATGATATGGCCCATTTAATCTGTTTTGGGCCTGTTTTTCGTTCTTTTCGTCATCCGGTGCTCTCCTGGGTATAAAACATGAAAACAAAGGATTAAGAGCACCAAATTACACAATTCAAGGATTAAATCATCCAAAAGTATGCTAAATATGGGCTTAAAATATGTTACTTTTACAGTTTGTCAGTTATGTCTGATGATGGTTCGATAGTAGCCGAATTAAAAGCTAGACCGTTGTATGTTCAACAAATTGGTGATGCCCAGAAAGTTGATAAAGATTTGTTGGCAAAACGAGCTCAGTGTGAAACTAATGTTGAATCTGAATTCTGAGTTGATGAAAATGGTTGTTTGAGGTTCAGAAACCAAATATGTATTTGTAGAAATTTAGAGTTGATTCAGATGATTTTGAACGAAGCTCACAACAGCCGGTTATCTATTCATCTGGGTAGCACAAAAATGTATAACGATCTGAAACAGTTCTATTGGTGGCCTGGTATGAAACGAGACATATCTGACTTTGTTTCGAAATGCTTAGTCTATCAACAAGTAAAAGCCGAGCATTAGGTACCTTCTGGATTACTTCAGCCAATTATGATACCTGAGTGGAAATGGGACAGAGTCACGGTGGATTTTGTATCTGGTTGACCATTGACCCCGAGCAAAAAGGATGCAATCTGGGTTATTGTGGATAGATTGACTAAATCTGCTCATTTTTTTTCCGTTTCACACCGACTATTCACTTGATAGATTGGCTAAATTATATGTTTCTCAGATTGTGAGATTACATGGTATGCCTATTTGAAAGAAATTCACATTGCGGTTTTGGAAGAAATTGCAAGATGCTTTAGGTACGAAACTACACTTTAGCACAGCTTTCCATCCGCAAACAGATGGCCAGTCCGAACGAATTATTCAGATACTTGAGGATATGTTGAGGTGTTGCATTCTCGAGTTTGAAAGTACATGGGAATAATACTTACCTTTGATTGAATTTGCTTATAATAATAGTTTTCAATCCAGTATCAAAATGGCACCCTACGAGGCTTTGTACGGTAGTAAATGTCGTACACCATTGTATTGGACTGAGCTCAGTGAAAATAAGATACACGGGGTTGACTTGATAAAAGAGACTGAACAAAAAGTGAAAGTGATTCGTGATAGTCTAAAAATAGCATCGGATCGTCGGAAGTCATATGCAGATTTGGAACATAAAGATATTGAGTTTCATATCGGAGATCAAGTGTTTTTGAAAATTTCACCGTGGAAGAAAGTACTTAGATTCGGTTATAAAGGCAAGTTGAGTCCGAGATTTATTAGGCCGTATAAAATCACAGAGCGTATTGGGCCGGTTGCTTATAGATTGCAGTCTCCACCTAAGCTAGAAAATATCCATAATGTAGTTCATGTTTTGATGCTTCATAGATACCAATTTGATCCTTCACATGTGATTAGTCTGACAAAGGTCGAGATTCAGCCTGATATGACATATGAAGAGGAACCGATTTGTATTCTGGCTCGTGAAATAAAGGAATTGAGAAATAAGAAAATTTCGTTGGTCAAAGTATTGTGGAAAAAGCACGGGGTTGAGGAAGAAACTTGGGAGTTAGAGAATATGATGAAAGAACGTTATCCAAACTTATTTACCGGTAAGATTTTCGAGGACGAAAATCCCTAAGGGGGAGAGTTGTAACAGCCTGATTTTGACCCTAATCAGAATAGTGGTTTTGGGACCACAAACATGAGTCCAAAAAATATTTTAAAATTATTTTTTTGTGTTTATTATGTGTGAATTTGTTTGTGTTAAATTTTCGTGACTTAATTTTGTCGTTTAGGTGTCCGATTAAATAAAAGGACTTAATCGCGTAAAATATAAAAGTTACAAACTAAAGTGTAAAGTGCTTATTTGATAGTGGCTTTTTAATATGGAGTCCTTAAAGGTCAATTAGCCCATTTTACAAGATAGTGGGTGGCTAAGGACAAAAATACCCTTGAGTTATATGTTAAAATTTTGTTAATTAAAAGGTAAAATATGTAATCTAATTAAAACATAATATATGTAATAATAAAACAAAAATAAGGCCATTATCATCTTTATTTTCTCTTGGCTAAATATCAACAAAAGAAAAATAAACAAGAACACCTAGGGTTCGGCTTGGTATTCTTCAAATTAAGGTATGTTAATTGTTCGGTTTTTGATAATTTTTACGTTTTTGAGATCGTTGCTTAAAAATGAACAAAATCCATGTCTTAATTTTTTATTGTGATGATGATTTTGTGTTTTGCCTTTGATGGTGTGGTTTTTGATGTTTGATGATGAAATACGAATTATATGTGTTAGATTAACAAGTTTTGTTTTTGAATTTTTGATAAAATTGAGTAATTAGGACTAAATTGCAAAAATAAATTTTTGAGGGACTAAAATGAAAAATAAATGAAATGTATGGGCTTGTAATAATGCTATGAATATTCGACCCTAAAGAAGTGTGGTCAAATTTTTTGTAATTTGTGTTTTGTGCAAAAAGGACTAAATTGTAAAAAAGTGTAAAATGGTAGGGTAAAATTGTAATTTGCCCATTTATGTGTTTTTTAGGCTAAATTGAGTGTATTGGTGTTTGAATAAACTTAATTTGAATATGTTTAGATCAAGAATTAAAGAAATCGGAATTAGATTGGGGAAAGACGAAAGTGGTCGAGTAGCCGATTTAATAGTCGACGATATCCCAGGTAAGTCAATTAGCATTTAAATGTTGATATAACAATGAATATGTATTAGTTATGAAATGAATTAAATTATTTAATTTTATTTTGTTTATGGTCGAATGTGGGTATGTATAATTGAATAAATTTCGAGCTTAATTCAACCGAGTTTCGACGTCCGTAAGTCCCGTACGAACCTTAGGAATAGATAGGATACATATGTCATGACATAGGATATCCGTTATGTGTTACTGGGTAAGACCACGTCTAGGACGTTGGCATGGATTTGTGATTATGTGTAAGACCCTGTTTGGGACAGTGGCATCGATATGTGATTACACGTAAGACCACATCTGGGACATTGGCATTGTACAAGCTTCCACTATCTGCATATCCTTTTTAATTCCGAATGGTTTCAACGGGCATGTGTAAGTGAAGGCCAATGTGATATTTAAATTAAAAGAACTCAGGTACGTATATATATCCGTGTTGAGAAATGAAAGGTAAGTTATATGTTCATTACATTGTATGGAAGTAAATGAGTAAACATGTGAATGGTGTATAAGCTTCAACTATGTGTATTCAGCCAGAGAATATATTATGTGACTTTGATTTGAGATTTGAGTAATTATTTGTTATTATGTATAAAGTGTTACTTGATATAAATTTTGTATATGTGATTTTGCTAAGTTAATTAACTTTACTTTGCTATTGACTTACTAAGCTTAAATAGCTTACTTTGTGTTTCTTTGTCGGTTTCTATTTTATAGATTTTGGATTCGTTACGAGCTCGGGGATCGTCAGTAGGACTATCACACTATCGACAGTTTACTTTGGTATTTTGGTTATGTTAATTACGAATATATGGCATGTATAGCTTAGTAAAAGGGTGGATATGAATTGAGTAGCTATGTATACAATTAATAGCCATGCGAAAACGGCTTATCCTCTTTTGATTAATTTGCTATCTTTGTTGGTGGTTCTCAATGGTTATTGTGAATGAGTTGTTACATTTGCATATTTGGTTGAGTATATGTTCATAATAAGTATGTTTGTGTGTAATGTTCTGGGATTAGGCATAATGAACTTGGTTATGTGGTTGATACATATATTTTGATTATGTCAATTTTGATGGAAATGTTTAGTTGATATATGAATTTTAACTAAATGTATATGATGTTATTTTATCTATGTTAAGTGATAAAGTCCTGGGTAAAAATGATATGTAATGGTTTGCTTCTTATGTATTATGTAAGGATGACTTACTTGTTATGTGAACTATGATTGAATGAATCTTTGAGTATGTATTTAGGTGTTAATTGAATGGTGATTAATAAATTGTGTATGCATTGGTGATTAATAAATTGTGTATGCACTTTGGTAATGGAAAGCAAGAGAGTTAGTATGATGGAATTACTTATGGTGACGTACATATATGATTATATGCATTTGACTTATATTAATTAAGAAGTGTTATATTGTTCGTAAAGTCTTGATATATGAAATTGAAGTAACTAAATTAGTGAATTTAGGTGTATTCAGCAATGTTATGGTAAAATAATGAATGAATATGTGTAACATATTTGAATTTGGTTTTATAATATGTTAATGAATTTATGAGGTATGTGATAGTTTGAATTGTTAATTAAATAGATTAAAGTCAAATGTAATTTAAAATAATATGGTTGATGATATTTGAATTAATGATACATGATTATGTATGTGGTATAGAGATGTGGAAATACTAGTAGTTATTATGTCCTTATGATAATTGGCTTGAAATAATGATGTTATATGTTTATAAGTAATTCAATGTTTAAAAACAGAATAAATTATTGATTAATTAAAACATGGAACTCAATTTAATTGATGATTTTTTGCATGAATGTGTATAAGGTTTTATATGTATGAACACATTTATTGACTACTATTTTTTTAGATGTATTGACAAATTGTATGATTTAATCTGTATGAAAGTTATGTGTATCTGAATTGTTAAAAAATATATATATATGCCTGTTTTAGAGTTGTGTCATTATCGGTAATACCTTGTAACCCTAATCTGGCGACGGATATGGGTTAGGGGTGTTACAGGTGTGATGGTTAGGGTTTGGGACAAGAAGAATTTGGGGATAAAGTGAGAAGAAGTGGGGGTTTTAAATAGAAATCAGTGGCCCACGCCCGTGTGCTATGGGCGTGTTAGGTCACATGGCCGTATAGCACGACTGTTTACTGCTTCGTTCATTTCTTCCACGCTTGTGTAGAGGTTTCCACGCCCATGTTGATTAATCAGTGTCTACCGAAGGCCTAAGGACATGGTCGTGTTTCACACTCGTGTGACTTTCTCAGTGTCGACCACAGCCATATCACACGGCCGTGGCATTTTATTGCAGCCCGTGTTTTGGGAAAACTATTCTCCATGCTGACATACCTACTCATGGTGTCCACATGGCCACGACCACGCCCGTGTGCAAGGCTGTGTGGTAAGGAAATCTGTGTTTTATTAATTTGGTTAGTTTGTAGTTAGGTGCTAAAAATAAAATATGAAAATTACTGAAGTTAGTGCTCGGATTGCCTCCTGAGAAGCGCTCGTTTAAAGTCTTAAGCTAGACTTACCTTTCATTCGCATATCTCATGCTGGTTAGAGGAGTTGAAACTCCTCTCCCCTGCTATCAGTTCTAAGATCACTATATAGTTTGAGTCGAGTGGTGTTTACCTTAAAAGTGCCGAATATAGGATTAGTTACCTCGACTGTTCTATATGGGAAGACATTCAGCACTATGAAAGGGATCTCTTTAATAGTGTTAAGGTCTGAAGTGGCGATTCGAGGGTCTGTCTGATCCAAAAATACCTGATCCCCGATCTAAAATTGGTATGTCTCATCTTTAACTTTGACATGGTGTTGCCTTGGTTTTGCTTTGTGTGTTCCTAGTTTCTCTTTCAAATGTGTCTCCCACTCGTCTAGTTCATCAATTTGAAGTTGTCGCTCCTCATGAGTTATTTCTTTGTTGGCACGAGGTCTAGGATGTCGCTCAGTTGTGTAATTTCATGGTACTTCCTGTATAGAAGGTTGAACCAAATGGTCATTAATAGAATTTATGTTTTTACCTTGATTACTCGATGTCCTAGCCGAGTCAAGAGCCTGAAGAGTGATCGTACACGAAGTGTGAGTTCACCTGTACCAACATCAATTTTAGTTCTAGCAGTTGCTAAAAAGGGTCTTCCTAAAATTAAAGGAACATTGTTGCCCTCATCCACGTCTAAAACAACGAAGTCTACTGGATTATGAATTTATTAATTTTTACTAGTATATCTTCGATTATACCCCTAGGGATTCTAATAGTTTTATCAGCTAATTGAATGCTCATCCTAGTTTGTTTGGGTTTCCCTAGACCTAGCTATTTAAACATTTTATAAGACATGACATTGATGCTTGCCCCTAAATCAGCTAAAGCATTACCAACAAACAAACTACCAATTAAGCACGGAATTGTACAACTCCCTGGGTCTTTTAACTTTCGTGGTAGTTTATTTTGTAAAATTGCTGAGCATACTGCATTTAGCTCCACATGCGTCGTATCGTCTAACCTCCGTTTGTTTGTCAAAAACTCTTTTAAAAATTTCCTTGAATCTGGCATCTGCGAAAGAGCTTCAAGAAACAGTAAGTTAATATGTAATTTCTTTAGAAGTTTAAGAAATTTACTGAATTGTTCATCTGTGTTGTCTTTCTTCATCGCATTAGGGTATGGCATACGAGGTTGGTACTGTATAATGATCGGTTTTGGTTTATCATGGTTTACCTCAACCTTACCTTCCTCTACCACATTCTCTGGTCTCAATTTTGGTTCATCTAATCCTTCACTATCATGAGCAGTAACCGCATGAAGTTGGTCCTTTGGGTTTGTTTCAGTGTTGCTTGGCAAGCTACCTTGTGGTCATTCTGAGATCAGCTTAGCAAGTTGTCCTAATTTGTTCTCAATCCCTTGAATCGATGCTTGCTTATTTTTAAGTACTGTTTCGGTGTTTTGGAAACGGGTTTCTTACACCGCGATAAACTTTGTTAGCATCTCCTCAAGGTTCGACTTTTTCTCTTGTGGGTGGGGTTGCTGTTGAAAGCCTGGGAGGGGTTGTTGTCTCTGATTTCCTTGACTACACATGAGAAGTTTGGGTGGTTCCTCCAACCTGGATTGTAAGTGTTACTATAAGGGTTATTTTGAGGTCTAGAATTATTACCCATAAAGTTCATCTGTTCGCTTTCTATGCCAGGGTTGTAGGATGGATATTCTGTGTTGTTCGTCCCTCATCCATTTATATCGCACTGCATCACTGGATGTACCTGCGAAGAACCATAAAAACCATCAATCTTTTTATCAACAGTTCTACCTGATTTGATAGCATGGTCGCTACGTCGAGGTTGAAAACACTAGCGGCTTTTGTTGGCCTTGTCCTTGTAACTTACAACTGATAGTTACTCAGTGACATCTCCTCTATAAACTCATAAGCCACTTCAGGGGTTTTGTTATTTAGGGTTCCACCGGCGGCTGAATTAATCAACTGCCTAGTTGAGGGGTTCACTCCATCGTAAAAGGTTTGAACTTGTAACCATAGAGGTAATCCATGGTGTGGGCATCTTCTCAGTAGATCCTTGTATCTCTCCCATGCATCGTAAAGTGTCTCTAAATCCTGTAACATCCTAGATTAGGGGTTATGCGTTCGTGCATAATTCATGAGTTAGTAGGTTTTGGCAGTGTTTGGAAGTGTATTAAGGGTTTTTAGAACTCTAGGATGAAGGTGAAAGCTTTGGGAAAATAATTGGATTTTAAGTTAAAAAGGGGAGCTAGGCTGAAGAGGCCTTAAGAAAAGTTTTTGGGGAGTTTAGGACACAAGCAATCATGTGGCAAAGTGGCAAGAGACGCTACCTTGGGGGCTTGGAAGGTTGCGTCAAAAGGGAGCTTCAGGGGGAGAAGGTTCGAGCAACGTGGGAAGTAATGGGCTTGTATTTTACGTCAAGAAGGGAAGTTGGGCTAGGGACGCCTTAAGGGAAAAATTGTAGGCGTTTTTGGCATAAAACAGGCCTTGGTAAAGTGGCTGCAAGGCGCTACTTAAAGGCTTGGAAATGACCCTATGTGCAGTGGGCAAGGGCCTTGGTTCGAATCACGGGAGTGTGTTTTATTTTTACTCTTTGCGTTAAGAAGGGGAATTGGGCTAAGGAGGCTTTAAGAGAAATTGTGGGGAGTTTATGTCACAAAGGAGCCAGCAGCAGAGTGGCTTGGGGCGTTATCTATAGCTGGCAGCAAGGAGGGCTCAGGTTTGAGCCTTGGTGACAGCAGTAGGTGGGGTTTTATTTTTGCATGTGACGTCAAGGCAAGGGGGAAGAGTTGGACGGCTTTGGGACTTCAAATGGATGAGATAAGTTTTGTTTTTATTTATTTATTTATTTATATAAATTTCGGCTGGAAGGAAGTGATAAAGACTGGCTTAATTCAAATTTATTTTGAATGAGTTTTGGAGAGGAAAATTAGGAGCAAAAAAAGGGAATAGAAGAGGAGAAGGGTGGTGGCCGAATATAGGACTCTAGTGTGTGTGTGTGTACCGAATTTTAATAAAGGGGGGAGTGGTCATCTTTTGCAATTCTTTTTCTTCTTTAATTTCTTTGTGCCGAAAATTGGGTTCCTCCATTCCACCCTCTCTTTGTGCCGAAAAACCATAGGAGCTCACCTTGTTTTCTCTTTTTAACAAATGCCGAAACCCCTCTACTATTAGCTAGCATTGCCGAATTCTATTAAGTCTCACACTTCCTCCATCTTTTTGGACTAAGACCGAAACTCTCTTCTCCATTATTCATCATAGCTGAATCTTTATTGAAGGTACTGTCGACTACGTGCTTGTGATCTTCCTTTCTCTTCAAGCGACATAGTGGTAAGTGATCTCCCCTTTAAAGCAATCGTTTTATTCTATCTTCATGGGGGTGCCGAATCTATGGTTGGTCATGATTTTTAGAGCATGGCCGAATGTTCATAATGCCTTACCAATGTGTCTTTTGTATATAGCCGACAAGAGGAGCATTAGAGGAGTTTTTCAGACCTGAAGCAATTAAGGTAAGCAAGTATGGTATTCGGCCTAGGGGCCATGTGCATGAATTATTGTATTAAGCCGATTCTAACATTTGCAAGATAGGGATTGCAACGACTTCAGGAGCAAGTAATGATTCGGGATTTAGTCGGTAAGGGCCAAATCGACAGGGATTACAAGGAGCTTTTGGGATTTCAAGACCCTTTTGGTAAGTATGTTAAGTTGTGGATATTTGGTTAAGATTTCGTATATTGATGATTAACGAAGTGTTCTAATTAAGTATTGTGATGGAGGCAAATACCAGTCAAGAAGGGAAAGGGAAGGTCCCTATCCCGAAATTTAAGAAGAGATCCGTTTCTGCAGTTCGGGATTGGCCACTGGGGTTTGGGCCAGCAACAGGGGAAAGCTATAGGTAGATAGCTGTAGTGTCTCTTAGTGATAGCATCGGGATCGAAAGTTTAGAACTTCAAGTGACCAGGTGTGTCATTAACCCACCATTTTTCGGGTTTTTGCTATAACTGTATGTGTTGATTATGTACTAACGAGTGCAGTAAACGTTATGAGATGGATACCCTTAAAGGGGTATGTCGATAATCCGGTAAGTACCAAACCTGATGATATGTGATCATTAATGTGCATATGTGTGAATGTGCCAATAAAAATGTGATAGTATGCCTGATTAACATGTACGTGTATTATTCATCACATCATTATTTTATATTACATGTGCATGGGTTGGGATATGATATGAAAGAAGGTATGGGTGTACTTCGAGTACGTGGTTTGATGTTAGCCTTGAGCTACATCGTGGATTGACGTTGACTGAGGTCACGTTGTGGATTAAGTGCGATTTAGTTCGCGTGGCTTGATGAGTAGCTATGTGCCTCATCGTGGTTGATATCGGCTATGTGCCATATCGTGGTTGATGAGTGACTATGTGTCCCATCGTGGTTTTGGTGTTAGCTACGGCTACATCGTGGATTGGCGCTGACTGAGGTCGCGTTGTGGATTATTGTGCTTAATTGCACGTGGACGGCATTGATTGCCTTTTGGAGTGAAAAGGAGAGGGTGATTTTGTAATCCCCTGGTGTGTGGTGGCTGGATACGGGGGTGTGTAGAGGATGGACCCTAGGTTGGGTTGGGTGCACTTTGCATGTTACATCTGGTATGTGAATTAATGTGAAAATGGGCCAAGCCCAGTTGATATGTGGACTAATGTGAAAATGGGTAAAGCCCAGTATATAAATGTGGAACAGTGTGGAAATGGGCTAAGCCCGATATGTGGAAATTATGCAGTTAATTACCCTGTTACCTGATAAGTGATTTGAATATGGGCCAAGCCCAGAATGTGATAATATGTGAATATGATAATTGTTATCTGATATATGGGTTAATATGTGGTTAACATGTGGGTGGAATTCAGTGGATTAATTACACACTGAGTCTATGTTACTCACCCAATTTTTACCAACATCGCAGGTGAGAAATGTTGATCGGACCGGGCTGGAGGGGATTCAAAGGTGGCCATGCAGAAGATGTTTTAATTATGTTATGAAATTTTATTATGAAGTACCTTGATTAATTATTTATTGTAATAAGGCCCAGTTAAAGTATTTGAGCATTTTTATTATGTTTAAGCTAGATGACAATTAAATTATTATCTGGAAATGCTTCTATTTTTGGCAACTCATATTTTTTTAAAGTTTAGAAAAGTTTTAATCCGGGAGATTGTAACAACTTAGTTTTATTGGGAGTTTTTAACACACGATGTTTTAGTAAAGACAAAATTTTTAATGTTTTTCCCAAAAGTGAAATCAGTCTTCAAACGTTTTTCCGCAGTGACATACCATATCCGGCCAAGGCTCGTCGACCGGGTTTGGGGTGTTATAGTTTGGTATCAGAGCCCGGTTCAAAACTCGGCTTTGAGGTTTTGGGCCCGAAATATGCTTTCAAAAAAATGGGCTTTTCAAAAAAAAATGGACATTTAAGAAATTTTTCAGGTTATTCTGGCATGGCACCTATATCTCCGGCCCGAAGTCCACCAGGTAAGTACTTCTGAATATTGAAGTGATGTATAGATGTGAACTTGATAGGCTAGATGGGAACGTAGATTAGTGAACTAGGATCTATTGAACCCTAGGACTAGTCTACTCAAACACAAGTACATAAGACTTAAGGATCACCAAACAAACCTGTGACTAAGTCGCCGAGCTAGGGTGTGGCAACTGTTGTGCGCATGTCTAGGAGTGGATTCAGTAAGAGCTTGGTATTTAAGCAGTCCTAGCGACTCACCTCCTCTTTACTCGAATCTTACCTGGTGTGTAGTAACCGTTCACCCTAACCAAGAGGACTTCGTCATCGGCTAAACCAATGACTAAAACCCGAAAGGGACTAGCCATGCAGTTTTATAAAAACCCTAGTTTTTAAATCACTAAACTACCCTTTTTGATTTGTACAAACTATTTTGAAGACATTTCTCAAAATATTTTCGATTTACAAAATTATGAAAATACCCCTGGTTGTAAAATTACTAAAATGCCCTTGGTTTCTAAAATTCCAATATTACCCTCGACTTTTAAAATATTCCTACTTTACAAAAATACCAAAAACCTTATTTTGTGAAATATTGAAATATACGATTTGAAAAATTCTTGAATTACTCGACTTACAAAATTACCAGAATGACCGATTTAAATTTTACGCAACACCACTGATTTGGAAAACAAAATTTCAAGATAACCTCGAGTTTTTGTAAATTTTGAAATATCGTTGATTTGTAGGGATTTTCAAATTGACTCTAATTTATTACCAAAATACCCTTATAGGACGAATGACGAAAATTACCCCTGGGTTGGGAAAGGACTGAAATGACCATAGAAGTGTAGTGAATGAATGTGTCTCTGTTTATGAACGTGAAGGTGACTCTCTGAATTAGAGTAGTGAACTTGAACTGAACCTTTGTGTGATCGAAAGAACTACTTCTAAATACTCTATTTCATAAAATTGTTCGCGATTAATAAGTGGAACAAAATTCTAATGCATAAAACTTTTTAATCAGATTAAATCGCGACGTTAGAAATGAGTTCTAGGGGACGTGGCCGTCATGGATGCGGTAGAGGTAGAATGGCGATGATCGGAACCGGTGAGGAGGTCCGCCATGGGTTAGAAGCGATATGCCGCCAAAGTGGCGCGGAGGATCAAGATCAGACAGGAGGCGATGACGCAGTATCGCGGGCTATGTTACGAGTGCTAGAGCGAGTAGCAGGAGCTAGTGAACGACTTGGGTCGAACGGAGCCGAGATTTTCATAGGAGTATCTAGAGTAGCTCCGAATGTAGTGGAGTATTGGTTAGAAGCAGTCGAAAAAATCATGGACGATTTGGACTGTACCGATGAGGAAAAGCTGGAAAGTGCTGTCTCGTTGCTTCGAGACGAAGCCTATCAATGGTGGCTCACTATCAGACAAGGTGTCCCTGTAGATCGAGTGGATTGGGAGTATTTTAAGGTTAAGTTTTAAGGGAAGTACGTTGGAGCTAGCTACTTAGACTCGCAAAGGAAAGCGTTTCTTAACTTGGTGCAAGGAAGTAAGTCGGTAGTAGAGTACGAAGCAGAGTTTGTGCGGTTAAGTTAGTACGCCAAGGGGATCGTAGCTACTGATTACGAAAAGTGTGTCCGATTCGAAGATGGATTACGGGACGAGCTACGAGTGTTGATTGCTCCGTACAAAGAAAGGGACTTTGCTGTTCTAGTGGAGAAAGCTCGGATCGCTGAGGAAGTTAAGAGGACTGTGAGAGAGAATCGAGATAAGGAAAGGAACGAGAATAAGAGAAGTTTTGGACCGTCAGCATCATTTGTAGATGTTCAGAAAAGACCAAGGATCGAGAATTCTGTACGTGCACCTGTGCCAGTTTCTAAGAATCGGAATCGTTCCTATGCTCGGTGTGGGAGAACTCACACAGGAGAATGTTGGGGAAATAGTAAGGAATGTTTCCGGTGTAGATCTAAGGCTCATTTGGTTAAGAATTGTCCTCAGGCAACGAAGGTTCTTGGTCCAAACCATGGAGGAAATGGTTCTGGCCGAGGTCGTGGAACATCCGGCAGAGGAGCTGAAGGTTCGGATGCGAGACAACCAAGGATGTGATAGCGGGTAAGTTCCTTGTTTTTGGAATACTATTTATTGCTTTAGAGATAGTTCATTCTTGTGTTGCTAGTGAAGTGCTTGAAACCTTGGATATGAACTTAAAAAAAAAAATTGTGCCTAGGAAGTATGATGGTTCTATTAAGATCAGAGTGCGCAGCATAAGCGTAGCGTGATGAGTAGGATTGCTCAGCTGTTAGTTAGTAAGTAATTTCGAGGACGAAATTATTTTTAAGGAGGGTAGAACTGTAACATCCTAGATTAGGGGTTATGCGTTCATGCATAATTCATGAGTTAGTAGGTTTTGGCAGTGTTTGGAAGTGTATTAAGGGTTTTTAGAACTCTAGGATGAAGGTGAAAGCTTTGGGAAAATAATTGGATTTTAAGTTAAAAAGGGGAGCTAGGCTGAAGAGGCCTTAAGAAAAGTTTTAGGGAGTTTAGGACACAAGCAATCATGTGGCAAAGTGGCAAGGGACGCTACCTTGGGGGCTTGGAAGGTTGCGTCAAAAGGGAGCTTCAGGGGGAGAAGGTTCGAGCAACGTGGGAAGTATTGGGCTTGTATTTTTACGTTAAGAAGGGAAGTTGGGCTAGGGAGGCGTTAAGGGAAAAATTGTAGGCGTTTTTGGCATAAAACAGGCCTTGGTAAAGTGGCTGCAAGGCGCTACTTAAAGGCTTGGAAATGACGCCATGTGCAGTGGGCAAGGGCCTTGGTTCGAATCACGGGAGTGTGTTTTATTTTTACTCTTTGCGTTAAGAAGGGGAACTGGGCTAAAGAGGCTTTAAGCGAAATTGTGGGGAGTCTATGTCACAAAGGAGCCAGCAGCAGAGTGGCTTGGGGCGTTATCTCAGTAGTTTGGCAAAGAAGGAGGGCTCGAGTTCGAGCCTTGGTGACAGTAGTAGGTGGGGTTTTATTTTTGCATGTGACGTCAAGGCAAGGGAGAAGAGTTGGACGGCTTTGGGACTTCAAATGGATGAGATAAGTTTTGTTTTTTTTAGTATTTATTTATTTAAATTTTGGCTGGAAGGAATTGATAAAGACTGGCTTAATTCAAATTTATTTTGAATGAGTTTTGGAGAGGAAAATTAGGAGCAGAAAAAGGGGATAGAAGAGGAGAAGGGTGGTGGCCGAATATAGGACTCTAGTGTGTGTGTGTGTGTGCCGAATTTTGATAAAGGGGGGAGTGGTCATCTTTTGTTATTCTTTTTCTTCTTTAATTTCTTTGTGCCGAAAATTGGGTTCCTCCATTCCACCCTCTCTTTGTGCCGAAAAACCATAGGAGCTCACCTTGTTTTCTCTTTTTAACAAATGTCGAAACCCCTCTACTATTATCTAGCATTGCCGAATTCTATTAAGTCTCACACTCCCTCCATCTTTTTGGACTAAGACCGAAACTCTTTTGGACTAAGACCGAAACTCTCTCCCCCATTATTCATCATAGCCGAATCTTTATTAAAGTTACTGTCGACTACGTGCTTGTGATCTTCCTTTCTCTTCAAGGGACATAGTGGTAAGTGATCTCCTGTTTAAAGCAATCGTTTTATTCTATCTTCATGGGGGTGCCGAATCTATGATTGGTCATGATTTTTAGAGCATGGCCAAACGTTCATAGTGCCTTACCAATGTGTCTTTTGTCTATAGCCGACAAGAGGAGCATTAGAAGAGTTTTTTGGACCTGAAGCAATTAAGGTAAGCAAGTATGGTATTCGGCCTAGGGGCCATGTGCATGAATTATTGTATTAAGCTAATTCTAACATTTGCAAGATAGGGATTGCAACGACTTCAGGAGCAGGTGGTGATTCGGGATCTAGTCGGTAAGGGCCAAATCGATAGGGATTACAAGGAGCTTTCGGGATTTCAAGACCCTTTCAGTAAATATGTTAAGTTGTGGATATTTGGTTAAGATTTCGTATATTGATGATTAACGAAGTGTTCTGATTAAGTATTGTGATGGAGGCAAATACCAGTCAAGAAGGGAAAGGGAAGGTCCCTATCCCGAAGTTTAAGATGAGATCCGTTTCTGCGGTTCGGGATTGGCCACCGGGGTGTGGGCCAGCAGCAGGGGAAAGCTATAGGTAGATAGCTGTAGTGTCTCTTAGTGATAGCATGGGGATCGAGAGTTTAGAACTTCAAGTGATCAGGTGTGTGATTAACCCACCGTTTTCCGGGTTTTTGCTATAACTGTATGTGTTGATTATGTACTAACAAGTGCAGTAAAAGTTATGAGATGGATACCCTTAAATGGGTATGTCGATAATCTGGTAAGTACCAAACCTGATGATATGTGATCATTAATGTGCATATGTGTGAATGTGCCAATGAAAATGTGATAGTATGCCTGATTAACATGTACGTGTATTATTCATCACATCATTATTTTATGTTACATGTGCATGGGTTGGGATATGATATGAAAGAAGGTACGGGTGTACTTCGAGTACGTGGTTTGATGTTAGCCTTGAGCTACATCGTGGATTGACGTTGACTGAGGTCACGTTGTGGATTAATTGCGATTTACTTCGCGTGACTTGATGAGTAGCTATGTGCCTCATCGTGGTTGATATCGGCTATGTGCCATATCGTGGTTGATGAGTGACTATGTGTCCCATCGTGGTTTTGGTGTTAGCTACAGCTACATCGTGGATTGGCACTGACTGGGGTCGCGTTGTGGATTATTATGCTTAGTTGCACGTGGACGGCATTGATTGCCTTTTGGAGTGAAAAGGAGAGGGTGATTTTGTAATCCCCTGGTGTGTGGTGGCTGGATACGGGGATGTGTAGATGATGGACCCTAGGTTGGGTTAGGTGCATTTTGCATGTTACATCTGGTATGTGGATTAATGTGAAAATGGGCCAAGCCCAGTTGATATGTGGACTAATGTGAAAATGGGTAAAGCCCAGTATATGAATGTGGAACAGTGTGGAAATGGGCTAAGCCCGATATGTAGAAATCATACGGTTAATTACCCTATTACCTGATAAGTGATTTGAATATGGGCCAAGCCCAGAATGTGATAATATGTGAATATGATAATTGTTATCTGATATATGGGTTAATATGTGGTTAACATGTGGGTGGAATTTAGTGGATTAATTACACACTGAGTCTGTGTGAGTCACCCAATTTTTACCAACATCGCAGGTGAGAAATGTTGATCGGACCGGGCTGGAGGGGATCCAAAGGTGGCCATGCAGAAGATGTTTTAATTATGTTATGAAATTTTATTATGAAGTACCTTGATTAATTATTTATTGTAATAAGGCCCAGTTAAAGTATTTGAGCATTTTTATTATGTTTAAGCTAGATGACAATTAAATTATTATCTGGAAATGCTTCTATTTTTGGCAACTCATATTTTTTTAAAGTTTATAAAAGTTTTAATCCGGGAGATTATAACAACTTAGTTTTATTGGGAGTTTTTAACACATGATGTTTTAGTAAAGACAAAATTTTTAATGTTTTTCCCAAAAGTGAAATCAGTCTTCAAACATTTTTCCGCAGTGACATACCAGATCCGGCCAAGGCTCGTGGGCCGGGTTTGGGGTGTTACAAATCCATTTGCACAAAAGAAGAGATATCATTCCTTAATTTAGCCGTTTTAGCCGGAGGTAAATATTTTAACAAAATTTTTTTGGTCATTTGTTCCCATGTAGTGATTGATCCTCGTGGTAACGAGTTCAACCACTATTTAACTTTGTTTCTTAATGAAAAGTTAAACAACCGAAGGCGAATGGCATCACCAGAAACACCATTGATCTTGAAAGTGTCGCAAAACTCAATAAAATTTGCCAAGTGATTGTTTGGGTCCTCATCCTGCAAACCATCAAGCTGAACAAATTGTTGAATCATCTGTATAGTGTTAGGTTTCAGTTCAAAATTATTTACAGCAATAGCAGGTCTAACAATACTTGATTCAGTTCCTGTTAAATTAGGTTTAGCATAATCATACATAGTATGAGGTGCAGGGTTTTGATTCACTGGATTTGCGGCAACCACAGGAGGCAGAGGATTATTATCAGCCATCTCTTCGGTAGTGTTGGTATCGTCCTCTTGCTCTTCTTCTATGTATTGTAGGCTTCATCTTATTTCCCTACGGTTTCTGCGAACGGTACCTTCTATATCACTTCAAAAATCAAGGGTCCTGACAGGTTCCTTCTAGTCATAAACTAGAATTACCTGCCAGAAGAAAAAAAAAAAGAAAAAAATTAGCAAAGTAAATAATAAAATAAAAAATAAATTGCAAATAAAAGTAAGAATGGCTAAAGTAATAAAAATTTAGTTTTCCTAATATCTTAGTCCCTGGCAATGGCGCCAAAAACTTGATGGAGCTCGAAACTAACTATTATTTCGACAAAGGCAAGCGCACCTATCGAACAATAGTATAGCTACGGTGAGTCCGGAATGTCGTATCCTCAAGGACCAAGAGTACTAGTATTAACTATCTTTTTATTATTTAGCCTAATAATTTAGGGGATTTATTTTTAATCTAAAATTAACTAACTAATTTAATTAACTATGAAAGCAACGGAGAGTGAATTAGGAAAAATACTTTTAGACAACTTTATATGAGATAGACAATAACTAAGGAAGAATCCACCTAGACTTCGCTTATTACTTTTGATTCATGTAATTCATTCACTTGGCTTAATCCGTAGAAATCCCTAAATTATATTAACACCTCTTTCGAGGCTACTAACAACTGACTCTAAGTTGATTAATTGAAATCTCTTTCTAATTAAAACCCCTATTGTCGCATTAACTCGATCTATGGATTCCCTTATTAGGTGTGACCCTAATCCCGCAGATTTTCGTCGCCCTATTTCTAGGGTTGCAATCAACTGCGCTTAATTGTGTTAATCTACTCTTAAATAAGGACTTTTGGTCCACTGAATAAGCACATTCAACTTGAATCAATAACCTGAATTATCAAAACAAGAAAAATAACTCACAATGAAGAATAAGCACAAGTATTTATCTCATAAATCAAATAATAATAAGATTAGTCTTAGGTTTCATCCCCTTAGGTATTTGGGGAATCTAGTTCATACTAAAAGAGGGAAACATCATAAAAGAGGGAAAACAACAAAACATAAGAAAACCCAAAAACTTCTAAAGAACTTAATGGGAGATCCTCTGTCTTGATGGAGATCCTTCTCCTAAGCCGTTCCCGATGGCTGTCTTGGAGTATTTTCTCCTTCTACCCGGCGTCTATTTGAAGTCTTGTCGAACTCTCTTTTTAGGTTTCCCCCTAGGGTGTTTATATAGGCTTCGAGATGCCTTTCTTGACCCAAAAGTATCATATTCCGAATAAAATTCATCCTTATTTCGACAAGGACATGCCCATGGTTGATAGCCCAGGCCGTGTTCAATCCTGCTTGTTACACACGACCATGTGGTCCACCCGTGTGCAGTGGTCCAGGCCGTGTAGGCCCATTTTGTCCCTTTTTGGCCCGTTTCTCGTTCTTTTCGACTTCTTAAGCTCTCCTAAGTATAAAACATGAAATTAAGAGATTAGGAGCATCAAATTCATCAAATTCAATGGAAAATCATCAAAAATTAAGCTAAGCATGGGGTTAAAATATGTGTAAATTATGGTTTATCAGACACACGGTCGTGTCTTAGCTCGAGTCCTCACCCGTGTAACTCTCTGAGTTGCTCCACACGTCCGTGTGCCAGGCCGTGTAACTCACTGACTTGCAATATTAGAAATCATCATATGACCCATGGTCGTGTCTCCAGGCCGTGTGTTTCACACAACTGAGTCACACACTCGTCTCAGGTCATGTGGACCCAAATTTACCTAAAATCAAACCATTTCCAAGACCATTTCATGCATAAAAACTTAGACCAATTGTGCACACTTTCAAAGAACTAAAACCTTATCTAAACTTACATATATTTACCATTTCAAGAATCCTAATTGAAATAATCAATATGTCATTCAAAGGCACCACAAACAACAACAAAAGATCACCTACCTAAATATGCTCATATGCCTAATTCCATGTATACAATTCTAGACTATTTAGGTATTAAAACATACCTCATTTAGGTATCCCTAAAACATTTAAAACATACCATAAAAGACCATTATCAAGTCATTACAACCTTACCAAAAGAAACTTATATACATCCACTTATAAGTTACCAAAATGACTTACCTAAGCAAGTATTATAAGTCCATCAACAATCCCTAAACATCCAAACACAAACATACCAAGTTGCCATTTTACATGTTCATCAAAAAAACCATTATAAACTACCCTATACATGCCAATATAAACCTTGGCCAAAATGCATAGAAACTACCGAATAGACTTCTGGATAGTGCGATAGATCTCCAACGAGCTTCCAACCAGATTAAGCTTCCAATAATCTATAAAACATAAGAAAGAAACTACGTAAGAAATTAATGCTTAGTAAGCTCGTATAAATCAAAATATAACTTACCATTTCATTTGTATAATATAAGCATAAGTATAATAGAAACCAAACCATAATCTTGGCATAAGCCTATACATTACCATCAATACACAAGTTAGCACACTTGTACATAATTCAAATGAACTAACCATAAGATAAATCATTATCCATATGAATTATATCTTTAGTTCAAGCATTCTTTCCATAAGATTGTGCTTAGTTCCATTTGAAAACTTACCATTTCAATCCCTTTTCTTGCCTGTTGAACCATCTAGGATTTTGTTGGATACTCGGGAAAGCTCACAAGAAGTGTGCCTTTACATATAATCATAACATTTTCTTTACATCATTCCTCATACGAGCTATGAAATGGGCTTGCTCACACGAGCTGTAGAGTATCTGCAAAAAATATAGGACCTCAGCCATCAGTAGGACATTCAAGACCAACACCCAAAACATGAAATCCCTAATGACATGTCATTTGTATCCTAAGAATTCCTAAGGTTCAACTGGAACTCGATAATTGTCAATTTGTCATAAAATTGATAAGTTTATATATATTGATCCATTGACATTAAGAGTAACATAGCAATCATTCAATTTAAGTAACAATAACACAATAATCGTTCATACGAACTTACCTCGATAACTAGGGGCGTAGAAATTGGGTCGAACTAATTCAAAGCTTTTGTCTTTCCTCGATTTAGATCCCGTTGAGGTTTGTCTTGATCTAAATAGATAACTATATTCAATTAATTACTTCAATTAACCTAAAAAATTCATTTCAATCCATATTTCATATTTATGCACAATTACCAATTTGCCACTAACATTTTAACTTTTTCACAATTTAGTCCTTAAGCTTATAACTTAAAATTTAACCATTTAAATCTAATTCCATGTTAACCAAACATGCAAGGGACTTTAAAACTACTCATATTTATCATAATTTCACAATAGAGCCCTAGAATTCATACCTTTACAATTTAGTCCCTAGTTTTGAAATTCATCAAAAATCACTTTACAAAACTTGTTTATTTTTCAAAAAAGATTCATAAACTATCATTTAACGTCAAAAACCTTTCAAGAACATTTATGGCCTAACCCTTAACCTTTAACAGTTTTAAAAATTGATTCCCAGGATAGCTAGATTAAGCTAAAACGGACTCAAAAACATAAAAATCATTAAAAATGGCCAAAATCACATACCATGCAAAGACTTGAACTAGTCGAAACCTCAAAGCATGAAAATGGCTTCTTCTTTCCCTAATTTCGGTGGAGAAAACCAATGTAGAAGATGATACCAATTTTTACCTATTTTTAATTTAAGTTAATTTATGAAAGTACTATTTTAACCTGAGTCTTTAACTTCAAAAATCACTTAAACTATGTCCATATTTGTCCACTAACCTTAAGAATGGTACAATTACCATTTAAGTCAATTTACATTAAATTTTCATAGCTATTGGACCCTTTTAACTAATAGAACTCAACTTTTACACCTTCTGCGATTTAATCCTTTTTACCTAATTAACCATGCAAACATCAAAATTTCTTAATGAAATTTTAATACGACCTTAATAAAATCCCATAAAAATTAAAATAATAATAAAATAATAAATTACTCATTGGAATTGTGGTCCCAAAACCACTATTCCGGTATCACTGAAAACGGGCTATTACATGTGATGTATTGAAGACTACCTTTAGGACATGTTATGGATAGTACGGATTTTTGGTAATGCCTTTTCGATTGAATAACGCCCTAACATGTTTCATGGATTTGATGAATAGGGTTTTCCAACCTAATTTGGATAGATTTGTGGTTGTGTTTATTAATGATATACTGATGTACTCATAAACAGAGACAAAAAATGCTCAACATTTAAGAATAGTAGTGTAGATCTTACGAAAGAAACAGTTGTATATAAAATTCAGCAAATGTGAGTTTGGTTATAGGAGGTTGGGTTTTTTGGACATGTGGTTTCTGCAAAAGGTATACGTGTGGATCAGAGTAAGATTTCTACCATTATAAATTGAAAAGCTTCGAAGAATGTTTTTGATATGCGTAGTTTTCTTGGATTGGTAGGTTTTTACCATCGTTTTGTTAAAAAAAACTTATATAATAGCCTTGCTGATGACCAAATTACTATAGAAGAATGTTCAATTTGTTTGGTCAGACGTGCGCCGACAAAGTTTTGATAAGTTAAAAAGAATGTTGACGGAAGCTCCAGTTTTGACACAGCCTGAGTTTGGAAAAGAATTTATTATTTACAGTGATTGTAACACCCCAAACCAGGTCTATGCGTTAAGACGAGATTTGGTTTGTCACACCGATCGAACATCCAAAATTCTCTAATGATTTAAGTAAAACAGTAATGCAAAAACCTTTAAAAAAATAAAGATTAATAAAAATTAAGAACAATGATTTAAAATTGGAGAATTAAGAAAATACTTGTTTGAAATCTTATATATATTTGTCAAAACCTTAACGTAGTTTTAAAAGAATTTAAAAGTGATTGAAAAGTAATTAAGGTGTCCAAATTGTAATAAAACCCAATATTTTTAAGATAATCCTATAGATTTAACATAAGCCCATATTAAAAGAAAATTTAAATCCATCCACACATAAAATCCATAAAAACATAATTAGAGGCCTTATTACATCATACCCAAAATAGTAATTAAAATAAGTAACTTAAATAAAGTTCATAGTTTATAAAACCCATGCTCGTAGTATGGCCTCCACCAAGTCATCCCCGGCCCAAGTCCACATCAATTGCCATCACCTGAGATGGATAATAAAACAGGGTGAGTTACTAAGAACTCAGTGTGTAACTCACTTACCACCATTATTGGGCCAGATCATCAAGACATTAAGTTGAGCTTGAGCCCAATTGCAGATTTAACAATATAGAATAAAATAGAATAAATAAAATGCATGTAAGATGAATTTCCCAACCAATCCTAATTTCCATCCGCTACACACCCTCGTACCAACCAACACACCTGTGGGGATCAAGTCAACCCACCCCGCCATACACACCAATCGTAGGCATTAAGCCTTTTAAATAATATTGTAGTGCACTACCGAACTAGATTGTGACATAGTCACCGAACTAGAGGCATTAAGCCATAAAAATTTGTGGCAGAGCCACCGAACTAGATTCGTGGCCACAGGCCTTTCTTCTTTTCATCACATATCCCGTCCCATGCAATTATGTATGCATAACAAACTTTAGTCATATAATAATTTATCAAGTAACCCATATTACAAATGAGTCTATAATTAAACTTTTCATTTGAGCCTATTAAACAAAATAGTATTTAGCCCATATAGCGATCTAGCGAATTTTGGCCCATATGTCGAACTAGAAGATTTTTGGCCCATTTAGCGATCTAACAGTTTTACGGCCCAATTTATCGATCTAGCAGTTTTATAGCCCAATGTATCGATCTAGCAATTTTATGGCCCAATGTATCGATCTAGCAATTTTACGGCCCAATGTATCGATCTAGCAATCTTTTCGTAACAACTTAGCACTCTAGCAGTTTTTCGTAAATTTCTCGGTTTTAACCGTTTTCATGCATTTACACAAAAGTACTGATTACTACAAAATTTCCGATTTGGCCATCTTTACGATTTATTAAAATACTTACGGTTTGGTATTTAACCCGAGAGATAAGTGTGAAGTTACACACCTGGTTATAGTGAGAACTAGACTTTCCCGCTCGTCGATACCTATACGCATCACGATAAATTAAAGCGCTATAATTTATTAACGAAACCAATCTTAAAAATAACGATCTAAAATTTTACCCTCGGATTTTCTAACTACTTCTACTTGCGGTTTCTCGCCGATTAATGGTTCGTTAACCGATGCAAATCCACGAACAAACAAAGGTTCGGGAGTATGAACAACTTCAAACAATTGATTCTCCTCGGATGAGCGTCCACAACCCGGTGGAAAATCTCGGATTCCCGAAATAGCCCTTTGCTTATACTTAGGGGGATTAACGGAACCACCCTTCTTCCGAACACTATTCACTGCCCTTTTCTTCCCTATCTTGATTGTCTTCAATGACAAAAGATCATAAGTCCAATCTAACATAATATCAAAAACAATATGACCAAAAGTTTTTAGGAGTGAGATTTCCTTACCACAATATCCTTGTTCCACAAAAAGAGAGTAAACCAAAACGTTCCCTTAACACCTTAAATCGATTCCAACGTTCTATTATACTCACGAACACTTGAGTTCCGATCTTCCGCTATCGCACTATTGTCCACGGTTGAAAAGAAAACATTGAGAATGATATTTGTGAATAATGGAGGATTCGGTTTTGCATAACCAAAGAAAAGAAAATGGTTCGGCTATGGGCATACTAACATTCGGCCATTGGAGAAAAATGGAGAAAATGAGTGAAAAGAAATAAAATATCAGAGAAGAGATGATGATGATATTGTTTCGGTTTTCAAAAAGGAGAAAAGAGAAAGAAAAAGATGTGCTTAGGAGCAAAGTACATTCGGCAATGGAGAAAGAAAACAAAACGAAAGGGATGGCCTTTTTGGTACTAGCAATTACGGCACTATGAAGAAGCACAAAAAGAATACTAAAGTGATAAGCAAAAATGACCAAACGGTCAAAAGAATTTGGCTTGCCAAAAGATCAAATTCGGCCAAAGGAAAAGAGGTTGAGAGGAGAGTTGCAAAACTTTGCACAAAATGCTAGGAATGACCAAAACAAACTCCTAAACCTTGCCAAACTACTAGCATATTCGGCCAACCTCCCCCCTAGCCACATTGCCGTCCAAATTCATGGTCAAAGGGCCATGAATTTGTTTCCAAAACATTTTCCTTGATACTTGCCCTATGTCCCCATATCTTTCCAAAAGTTCTTGATTCCATACCATAAGTTAACACTTACCTTATTCCTTTAATCTACTAACCAAAAATAACAAGGTCAACACTTACCATAATTAAGCTTGGCCGACACTTACCATACTAGAGCAAAAATAAAAGTTATCTAAATGCTAACTAAGGGATTCGAACCACTCCCCTCATGCTATTACCCATGCGCCAACACCACCTTGCCATTACTCATCTTATGCTACACTTTGACACTTTAATTAACTTAACTGTCAATGCTATTTGCTCCACTTCAATAAATTCTCAAACTAAAAATTATTCCATACCCGAATATTTCTATTCTCTTCCTCAGGACTATAATAGGCACGAAAAGAAATAAGAAAAATTTTCCTTCATAATCTAAACACCAAGACATGCAATAAATCGGTACTCGAATTTTAGGGTGTTACAGTGATGTCTCGCTGAGTATACTGATGCAAGCTAGAAAAGTAATAGCTTATGTTTCTCATCAGTTGAAACCTCATGAGAGGAATTACCCAACGCATGACTTAGAGTTGGCCACCATTGTTGTTGCTCTGAAGATTTGGCGTCATTATCTTTACGGTGAAAAATGTCACATTTTCACAAATTATAAGAGTCTGAAGTACTTGATGACACAGAAAGAACTGAACCTAAGACAACAATGTTGGTTAGAGCTATTGAAAGACTATGACCTTGTGATTGAATACCATCTTGGAAAGGCTAATGTAGTTGTGGATAGTTTGAGTCGAAAATTATTATTTGCTCCAAGAGCATTGAATACACGTTTATCTCTGAAAGATGATGGTTCTATTATAGCTGAGCTCAGAGCTAGGTCGTTATTTCTTCATCGAATTCAGGAATTGCAAAAGGATGACCCGAAGTTATTGGCCAAACGAGAGCTGATCTAGAGTGACTCAACTACAGGATTCACTTTAAATGAAAATGGTATGATGTATTTTCATAATCAGTTGTGTGTTCCAGATAATTTCGAGTTAAAACATATTATCAAAAGCTCATAACAACACATACTCAATTCATCCGAGTAGCATGAAGATGTTTAATGATTTAAGGAAAATGTATTGGTGGCCAGGAATGAAACGTGAAATTTCTGAATTCGTGACTAAGTGTCTGGTTTGCTAGAAGGCAAAAGTTGAACATCAAGTACCATCAGGATTGTTATAGCCTGTCGCTCTTCCTGAGTGGAAATAGGAGAAAGTTACGATTGATTTTGTGTCGGGGTTGCCGATAACACCGAGGAAAAAGGACTCGATCTAGGTTATAGTGGATAGACCAATGAAATTAGCCCATTTCATTCCGGTACGTACTGATTTTTCACTTGAGAAGTTAGCAGAGTTGAATGTATCTGAGATTGTTAGACTGGACGGAGTGCCATTATCTATTATTTTTGACAGAGATATGATATTCATCTCGAGATTTTAGGGAAGCTTCACGAGGCTCTCGGTACTAAAATTAATTTCAGCAACTCATATCATCTACAGACAGATGGGCAATCTGAATGTGTGATTTAGATTCTGGAAGATATGTTATGATGTTGTATACTTGAATTTGGGGGTAGCTGGGAAAGAAATTTACCGTTGGTAGAATTTGCATAGAATAACAACTATGAATCTAGCATTAAAATGGCACCATTCGAGGTTCTGTACTAAAGGAAATGTAGAACACCACTTTATTGATCTGAATTGAGTGATTCTAAGTTGGTTGGTACTGATTTGATGCATGAAACAGAAAATAAAGTTTGAATAATTTAAGACTGTTTGAAAGTAGCGTCTGATCATCAGAAATCATATGCTGATCTGAAATTAAAGAATATAGAGTTTGCTGTTGGTGATCGAAAAGTGCTTTTGAAAGTTTTACCTTGGAAGACGGTACTTTGTTTCGGCCGAAAGGGAAAATTGAGTCCAAAATTTATTAGGCCATATGAGGTTACTGAAAGGATTGGCCCTGTCGCTTATAAGTTGGCTTTATCCCCATAACTTGAAAAGATTCACAAAATTTTCCATGTTTTGATGTTGAGAAGGTACAAGTTAGACCTTTCGTATATGATTACTCCTTGTAAGGTTGAGATACAATCAGATTTATCGTATTCAGAAGAACTAGTCAGAATTCTGTTGCATGAAGTAAAAGAACTTCAGAATAAAAAAGTACCGTTAGTAAAAGTCTTATGGAGTCGTCACAGGATGGAGGAAGCTACATGGGAGACTGAAGATTTGATGAAATCACAATATCCCGATATGTTCACTGGTAAGAAATTTTGGGATGAAATTTGTAATATCCTGATTTGGGGGTTATGCATTTGATGTGTTTGTGTGTATGCTTTGTTTAATGTTCTAGTTTAGGGTGTATGAGAGTCCAGGAAAGGCCCGGGGATAAGCCGGAGCCCTGGCCAAAATTTTCTTTTAAGGCACTTAGCGGGAGAGCTAGTTGGAATAGGACCTAAGGGTGGTTATTTGTACTTGGTTGACACAAGCAAGGTGTTGGTAGAGTGGCAAGGTGACGCCACATAGGGGCTGGAAGGTGACGCCACAAGGGAGCAGAAAGGGAGAAGGTTCAAGTTACATGAAGCTCATTTTGGGTATTATTTTTGGCGTCAAGGGGAGCAGAAGTAGAGTTTGGCTGGGACACTTCAGGATGGGAGATGGACTAAGTCAAATATTTTGAATGAGTGGCTGAGAGGAAAAAGTGGAGTTTGAAGCATTCAAACTTATTCAAATGAGTGTCCAGGAGTGAATTATGGAGAAAAGTGAGGGATGAGCATATGATCATGGTGTTGGCCAAATTTCAAATGCTTGGTGTAGGAGGGAGGATCGGTTTTGGCCTGGGTTGGAGTGTGCCAAAATTAACATTGGCCATAGGACCTTGTAGTTTCTTTTTTGTGTAATTTTCGGCTTTGGGGTTTATAGGTGCCGAATTTTGGTTAGCTTCAACTCTTTTTCTTTTCACTTCTTTTTTTTTGTTTGTTCTCTACTTCTTCTTCACTTAACCAAAACCTGTTGCCTCCTTCTGGAACTTTATTTCCTTTTTCTCTTTTGCATCATTCAAAACCGAAAGCACCCACCATTTCGTCTGTGATCTCTTTTTCTTTTCTTTTCTTTAGTTGTTCTACCTAAAAGCCGAATCTATCTAAGCCCTTGTCGAAACTCTTCTCTCTCTTCACCATTCTTATCACCCTTTTCATTTCATTCTATTTCATTCTAATCTTTTCTAATCTTTATTTGTTTTATCTCAAAACCAAAACCCTAAAACTCCCATTCTCTTCTCCATTTGCTGCTAAAGCCGAAACCCCTAAACTTTCATTTTCTTCTCCATTTTCTTCTATAGGCCGAATCTCCCTAGCCAATTTCCTACATTCCTCTCCTGATTTCTTTAAAAGCCGAAACTCCTAAGCCACCATTTGAATTCTTTTATTACCATTTTTGGTTCTTTTATCTTGTTATCTTCTACCATAGTCATTGCTGAATCTTTTCTACTCTGGTGTTCGTGCCGATTCCTCTTAGGTGTTATTCGAATCTTCTGTGTTAAGGTAAGAGGCGATTTCTTCTATTTCTTTATCTCCCTTTCGGTTTTGGAAGCCAAAGCCGAATGGCTAATTGGCTTGATGAGGCCATCGTTAGGACTGACATTGTCTATCTTCTTGTTTCCCTTTGGGGGCGCGTGTTCTGGGATTTCAAGCTAAGCAAATCATCTGAACCTCAAGCCGGGAATTGTTAGTCTCTGAGCCCTATATCTCTTTTCGGGATTTCAAGGTAAGGGGTTCTCTTTAGATTTTTGTTTAAGTTCGCTTATCACATTCGTTATCTTAACCCTGTGTTGTTGTTAAACAACCATATTTCCTTATAGTACCCTCTGACAAGATCTTTTGATGGAATCCAATACCGATCAGGCAAAGGAGGGGGTTGGTGAAACACCCCAAACCCGGCCCACGAGCCTTCACCGGATCTGGCATGTTCCTTGAATAAAACTAATTCAAAACTTGTTTGTTTCTTTGGAAAAATCCGAGTGGTTTTGAAGGTAAATTTGATTTATTTGTGTTGGGTTCGAATGAAAACTTTGTTAACTTAGAAATCAGGGATTTATTAAAAACCTTATTTTCATACTAAAAGATATGCCGAAATTGTTTTAAAAATTTTACCTTTAAATTGGAAATTATTCATGTTTAGGTGGCAAAAACACTTAATATTTATTTTTAAGAAAAACCATTTAACCTTGATGTAACCTCAATCGTATCGTACTTAAATCAAATAAAAAGCATGCATAAACAGTTCATACTATGGCCTTATTACATCGAAAAAGAAACCCAAAATGAATCCAAAATACTTAAAATATAACAAGTCCAAAATAAAATAAAATCTCGAACTGAGCATGGCCACCACCAAGTTCCTGCCGACCCGGTCCATCACTGAGTGTCACCTGAAAAATATTCCCACAACTGGGTGAGTCAAATAGACTCAGTGTGTACAACCAACACTAAGTCCCAAAAGTTTAGGCATATCAGTTCATACGTGTACATTAAATATAATGATGCAAACCCGAACCCAAACCTAGGTACCATCCGCTACACATCACCCGTACCAACCTGCACACCGTGGGGACTACTAAGTCAACCCTCCATCCGCTACACATCATCGAAGGCAGTTGCTGCAGTCGACGTGCTCATCGCCCTTATAAATTCGTGGCATAGCCACCAGATGATATATTTGTGACATACGTCACCATATTCAGATTTCGTGACATGAGTCACCACATTCAGATACTGTGGTATTAAACCACCAAATCACTTCCCCTTTTTCATATCACCCATATGCCCCATGTCATACAAATCATGCATAAGTCCTACCATTTTCCTTATTTCACATTCTTATCAAAATTTCCATATGCCATATGCCAAATATTCACACCACTTGTTAACATAATGTTAAGATTACGTACCTGAGTACTTTGTACCATTGCATGGTACCTTTGGCCACATTCATATTTTTATAAACACATATAATAATTTTAAGCCGTAATCTAATAAGATTTAGTGTGGGGTACACACCTGGTTTTTGTAACGAGTTTACTCAAATCCCGAAAATCCGATCTAATGCTTTAGATTCTAGTTCCTTGTTGCCGATTTGATTATTAATCAAATCCCAAAAATCTGTGATCTTCCTACCTTCCAATCGGCCAATGCTAAATCACTTAACTTGGTTAGTTCCGGCTTTTGAATAAATAAGAAATATATCTAAAACACCAAATATGGCCTTGGCCGATTGTACATATGTACTTACCTTGGGTTTTGAAATCCCGAAATCCTTGCATACCACTATCGACTGCCCCTAAATATCCATAGTTAGATTCGGCTAGCATAGTAAACAATATGGCCGAATATGCACATTCACTTACCTTGTGATTCCAAATCCCGAAAATAGTCACTAACCCAAGGAGATGTCGAAATCCTACAGAGTACATCTTAGATCCAATTCTAACATTAGTTCACAATAAAATGGCCTTCGGCCTAAGATCTTATTTGCTTACCTTCGATCTAACAAAATCCCGAATGATCTTCTATTGTGGTCGACTGAGCAGAAAACCCGAAATCCTTCTTCAAAGATTCGGCCAAAGATCATTAAGGGGTTAGAGACTTGATCTCGGCTATAAGAAAAGAAATAAGATAATGACAATAGAATCCTTACCCTTAATATTGTAGTCGACGGCACATTTATCAAAACCCACAGAGATATTCGGCTAGGACTACTTGTTGATCACTCAAATTCCAACTTTTGAAAAAGAAAGAATCGGCTCCCTTCTCTAAAAGATGCAATCGGCTATGGCCTAGATTGATTTCGGCTTTTGATGAACACTTAGAGGGTTTCGGCTTCAACAAAGGAAAGAAAAATGAAAAAGTGTGAAGCCTTAGGAAGAATCGGTTATGAGAAGACTTTGAGAGAGGTTTCGGCTAGACCAAAAGAAGAGAGAATTGAGGGGTTTGATTCTATGGAGAGAAAAGAGAAAACGAAAGGAGGCTAAAATGTTTTTATGAAATTCGGCTACTCCCCTTTCTAATTTGGCCGAAAATCACCCCTAGAAAGAGTCCCACATTCGGCCACTACATCCTTCCCTATCACCATCCTTATTTTCCTCCTATTTTATCTCTTCTTCATCTATTCAAAATATTTAAAATAAATCCCTAATTATCTCTACACTATAGCCGAAATTTAAAAAGAATTATCCACATCTAAAGCTCATCCTCTTAGTGCCCTCTTACCGTCCACCTCTGCCTATACTTGCAGCAAAATAAAACACCTTTTTCTGCTTCCTTTGCAGCTCGAACCTAGCCCCTTGCCCACTGCATATGGCGTCACCTACCAAGCCTTAAGTGGCATCTCCAAGCCACTTTAACAAGCTGATTTTTGTGTCTAATTTCCCCCACAATTTCTCTTAAGGCCACCTTGCTTAGCTTCCTCTTTTAGATTTAAAATCTAATAATTTCTAAGGCATTTATCTATCCTGTAAAGTCCTCATAATTCATAAAACACATTATAACACATAAAGGCATGCTATTTCATATAATTAAGCAAAATGCACAGGCCTAATTTCTGGATGTTACAGTTCTACCCCCCTTAAAATAATTTCGACCTAGAAATTACCTGGCTAAAATAAGTGAGGGTATTGCTGTCGCATTGCCTTTTCTGGCTCCCACGAAGCTTCTTCCGATCCATGATTTCCCCATAACACTTTGACTAAAGGAACTGATTTCCTCCGCAGCACTTTCACATATCGTTCCAAGATCTGAATCGGCTCTTCCTCGTAGGACAAATCTGGCCTTAGCTCCACCTCTTCAACCGGGACTACATGAGATAGATCCGCTCGATAGCGACGTAGCATAGAAATATGGAATACGTCGTGCATCTGCTTCAATTCTGAAGGCAACTCTAACTGGTATGCCACTGGTCCAACTCGCTTCAATACCCGATAAGGTCCTATAAACCCTGGACTTAACTTCCCTTTGCGACCAAACCGCATTACCTTCTTCCATGGTGAAACCTTAAGAAATACTTGGTCTCTTACAGCAAATTCTATTTCCTTCCGTTTGAGATCCGCATACGACTTTTGCCTATCAGATGCCTCCTTCAACCGTGCCCGAATTATCTCAACCTTTTCTTCAGATTCTGCCATAATCTCTGGACCCAAAACTCGACATTCCCCTAATTCCGTCCAACACGTAGGAGTGCGACACTTCCGTCCATACAGCGCTTCATACGGTGCCATCTGAATACTAGCCTGATAGCTGTTATTGTAAGCAAATTCCGCTAAAGGCAAATACTCTTCCCAACTTCCTCTGAAGTCTATGACACAACCCCTCAGCATATCCGCCAACACTTGTATTACTCGCTCAGACTGCCCGTCAGACTGTGGATGAAAGGCCGTAGTGAAATCCAATCTGGTGCCTAAAGCTTGATGTAGAGCTTTCCAAAATCGAGACGTAAATCTCGGGTCCCTATCCGAAATAATCGATACCGGAACGCCATGTAATCTCACAATCTCTGCCACATACAATTTCACCAGCTTCTGCAAAGAATAATCAACCCACACTGGAATGAAATGCGCGGACTTTGTCAATCGATCCACTATCACCCATACCAAGTTCTTCTTAGCAGGCGTAAGGGGAAGCCCACTAACGAAGTCTATGGTGATTCTCTCCCACTTCCACTGCGGAATCTTGATTGGCTGAAGTAACCCTGACGGAACCTGGTGTTCAGCCTTAACTTGCTGACACATCAAACACTTGCCGACAAATTCTGTAACTTCCTTCTTAAGACCAGGCCACCAAAACTGTTCCCTTAAATCTCTGTACAACTTACTACCTCCGAGATGCATAGCATAAGGGCTACTATGCGATTCCCGAAGAATTCTCTGCCTAAGTTCCTCATTCATCAGCATACAGACCTTACCCTTGAAACACAATAGTCCCTCGTCATTAATACCATAATCTTCCAACTCTCCATTCTGCACTTGCTGTAGCTTAGCACTTAAATCCTCATCCACTAACTGACTTTCCTTTACCTCATTCAACCATGTCGGCTTGACTTGTAACTCTGCCAACAAACTTCCGTCGTCATACAAACTCAGATGTGCGAACATCGCCCTCAGATCCGACACCACTTTCCGACTTAGGGCATCTGCACTACATTCGCCTTGCCCTGGTGGTACTCTATAGAACAATCGTAATCCTTTAACAACTCCACCCACCTTCGCTGTCTCAGGTTCAACTCCTTCTGAGTCATTAGATACTTGAGGCTCTTGTGGTCTGTGTAGATTACTGACTTTTCTCCATAAAGGTAGTGCCTCCACACCTTAAGAGCAAAGACCACTGCCGCCAATTCCAAATCATGCGTCGGGTAGTTAACCTCATGTGGCCTTAGTTGTCGAGACGCATAAGTGACTACCTTTCCGTCTTGCATTAGAACACATCCCAATCCCGTATGAGAAGCGTCATAATACACCACGAAGTCCTTTCCTGCCTCAGGCTGAATCAATACTGGAGCTTCCGTCAACACCCTCTTAAGCTTCTCAAAGCTCTCTTGTTTCTTATCCGTCCATATAAAAGGTAATTCCTTCCTCAATAACTTTGTCAACGGTGCGGCTATTGATGAAAACCCTTCCATAAACCTTCTATAGTAGCCTGCCAATCCCAAGAAACTGCGAACCTCCGACACAGACTTAGGTGGTTTCCAATCCAACACTACCTCAATCTTTCGAGGATCCACCCTTATTCCTTCTACGGATACCACAAGCCCTAAGAATGCAACCTCCTTAAGCCAAAATTCACACTTGCTGAATTTGGCATAAAGCTTCTTCTCCCTTAGCACTTGTAACACTACCCGAAGATGCTCATCATGTTCCTCTTCAGACTTGGAGTACACTAGGATGTCGTCGATAAACACAATGACGAACCGGTCCAAGTAAGGTTGAAAAACCCGGTTCATCATATCCATGAACGTGGCTGGGGCGTTCATCAACCCGAATGGCATTACCAAAAACTCGTAATGGCCGTATCTTGTCCGGAAAGCTGTCTTATGGATATCTGTCTCCTTCACCTTCAACTGATGATATCCAGACCTTAGATCGATTTTCGAGAACACTGCTGCCCCCTTAAGCTGATCGAACAAGTCGTCTATTCTTGGCAATGGGTACTTGTTCTTGATGGTCAGCTTATTCAACTGACAATAATCTATGCACATATGCATAGTTCCGTCCTTCTTCTTCACAAACAAGACCGGTGCTCCCCACGGAGACACACTGGGTCAGATAAACCCACGATCAAGCAACTCTTGGATCTGAGCCTTGAGCTCAACCAACTCCTTTGGTGCTATTCTATACGGGGCAATTGACACAAGAGCTGTACCTGGTAGCAAGTCAATTCCAAATTCCACCTCCCTATCCGGGGGTATTCCGAGTAATTCCTCTAGAAACACATCTTCAAAGTCCCTTACATTTCTAACTCCACTAACTCCTCCTTCTTTTCCCTCCAACGCACTTACGAAGGCTAAAAATGCCTTGCACCCCTTTCGAACCATCTTATTTGCCTTTAATGCCGAAACTACGTTAGACAAGTAGTTTTTTCTTTCTCCTATCATAACTATTTTCTCATCCTTCGGGGTCCTTAACTCCATTTGCTTAGCTGCACAATCCAATATAGCCCGATGCTCCACTAACCAGTCCATGCCAAGTATGAGATCGAATTTCTTGAAGGGTAGTTCCATTAAGTCGGCAGAGAATACCATTCCTTGAATCTCTAGAGGTACTCTTCGAAAGATCTTATTCACCGCTACAGTTTGGCCTAATGGGCTTACTACAGTCATTTCCCTATTAGATAGTTCAGAGGCTATGTCTAGAGTTTCCACTACACTACATGCAACATAAGAATGGGTCGAGCCCACATCAATCAAAGCAAAATAAGGCTTGTTCGCTATAAGGAACGTAACGGTTATGACGTCCGGTGAGTCTCCATCCTCCCTCCGATGAACTGCATAAACCAGACCCGGCTGTCTAGCCTCAGTATTACCAACACCTCTGATCGGTGTTCCACGTCCTCTTCCCGCATTGTTACCTCTACCATTCGGACCACGACCTCGCTGAGGCTGCTGTCCACCTCTACCAGCTTGATTAGCACCTTGGCCTGTTGGTCGACTTCCATCTATCTTTATTGGACAGTCCTTAATCATATGATCCTTCGACCCGCACTTAAAGCATCCTCCCATTTTCTTCCAGCACTCTCCTAAATGCATCTTTCCATATTGATTACAAGTACAATACTACCCTCCTGAACCAACTTGCTGACCTCGCGGCCCATCAGCTCTAGGCCTGTTTTGTACATTCCCTGACGATCCAGACAACCCAAAACCTCTCTTCTGTCTATTCCAATCAGAGTTCTACCTTACAGAGTCCTTAATCCCTTCAGCTACCTTAGCCTTTTCTACTAATGCGGCAAACTCCCGCTCCTAATGTGGAGCTATCAACAACCTCAGGTCATCCCTAAGTCCATCCTCAAATCGGACACATCGCTCATGCTCCGTAGCCACCACGCCTCGAGCATATCGGCTTAACCTTAGGAATTCAGCCTCATATCCGCCACGGACTTGTTCCCTTGAACCAGCCCCAGAAAAGCCTTCCTCTGCGCATCAGTATATCTGGTTCCAACATACTTCTTCTGATACGCCGCCTTAACATATTCCCAAGTAAGATCCTCAGCTGTGGCACCATCCTGAACTGTGAGCCATCATTGATATGCTTCATCGCGTAGCAGCGACACCATTCCTTTCAGTTTCTCTTCAGGGGTCAGATCCAGCTCATCCATAATTCGTTCCGTTGTCTCCAACCAATACTCGACCGTACTGGGCGCCACACCAGATACACCCCGAAACACCTCAGCTCTATTGGCTCGGAGTCACTCGGGTACAGATTTTCGAGCTCCCATATTCCCACCTGCCACCATTTCAAGAACTCGCAAAGCCACACTGCGATACAAAGATCATCACCGTCGATCTTATCGCTCAACACCGAAGCGGTGGTGGTGGGGTGGTGGTACCTCATTCTCAGACCCTTGACCCGACCTAACGGGTTCCGACACAGTCATTCTACCTCGATCGCGTCCTCGTACGTTACGACCACGCCCCCTAGAGCTCATTTCTACGATCGCGCTTTAATCTGATTAAGAAATTTTATGCATTAGTATTTTGTTCCACTGATTATCCGCAAAGAAATTTTATGAAAAGAAAGTTAATAGGGGTTCTTTCGATCATTCAGAGTTTCAAGTCTTCTATCCTAGTTTAGAGAAATACATCCATTCAATGGTATGTACCACACACATTCACTATTCCAACATTTTTGCCTGTTCCTACCCCAGGGGTATTTTCGTCATTTGTCCTACAGGGGTATTTTTGTAATAAGTCGGGGTCAATTTGAAAAATCTCTAGAAATCAAAGGTACTTCAAAATTTGCAAAACTTGGGGTTCTTTTTGAGAATTTGTTTTCAAAATCGGTGTTGTTGCAGAAATTTTGGAAATCAGGGTCATTTTGGTAATTTTGTAAAACAGGAGTAATTTCGTAAATTTCCAAATCAAGGTACCTTAGTATTTTGTAACAATAAAGTTTTGGGATATTTTTGAAAAATCAAAAAATGTTATTGAAATCGGGGTAGTATGGTAATTTTGGAAACCAAGGGCATTTTAGTAATTTTACCACTAGGGGTATTTAGGTAATTTTGTAAATCAGAAATATTTTGGAAAATTTTCAAACTAAGTTTTGCTACAATTTAAAGGGGTAATTTGGTGATTTTAAAATCGAAGTTTTTATGAAAATACAGCTAATCCCTTTCGGGTTTTAGTTATTGAGTTTAGCCCGTGAATAAGTCCTCATGGTTAGGGTGAACCGTAGCTACGCACCAGGTAGGATTCCAGCGAAGAGGAGGTGAGTCACTAGGATCGCTTAAGTACCTGTGCTCTTAGGATCCAATCCTAGACATGCGCACAATGGTTGCCACACCCTAACTCGGCGACTTAGCCACAAGTTTGTTTACTTGGGCCTTAAGTTTTATGAATTTCTATGTTGGGGTAAACTAATCCTAGGGTTCAATAGTTCTTATTATACTATTCTACGTTCCCATTCTAACCTTATACAAATCATACTATAATTCACACAATGGTTAGAAGTACTTACCTGGTGGACTTCGGGTCGGAGACTTAGGTGCCATGCCAGAAAAACCTGCTTAATTCACAAAAATTTTCACAAAACTTCATTTTGGCTCATTTTGAAAACGTTATGGGCTTTTAACCCAAGGCCGAGAGTTTAAAACTGGGCTTTGATACCAAGCTGAAACACCCCAAACCCGGCCCACGAGCCTTGATCGGATCTGGTATGTTCCTTGAATAAAACTAATTCAAAACTTGTTTGTTTCTTTGGAAACATCCGAGTGGTTTTGAAGGTAAATTTGAATTGTTTGTGTTGGGTTCGATTGAAAACTTTGTTAACTTAGAAATCAGGGATTTATTAAAAACCTTATTTTCATACTAAAAGATATGCCGAAATTGTTTTAAAAATTTTACCTTTAAATTGGAAATTATTCATGTTTAGGTGGAAAAAACACTTAATATTTATTTTTAAGAAAAACCATTTAACCTTGATTTAACCTCAATCGTATCATACTTAAATCAAATAAAAAGCATGCATAAACAGTTCATACTATGGCCTTATTACATCGAAAACGAAACCCAAAATGAATCCAAAATACTTAAAATATAACAAGTCCAAAATAAAATAAAATCTCGAACTGAGCATGGCCACCACCAAGTTCCTGCCGACCCGGTCCATCACTGAGTGTCACCTGAAAAATATTCCCACAACGGGGTGAGTCAAATAGACTCAGTGTGTACAACCAACACTAAGTCCCAAAAGTTTAGGCATATCAGTTCATACTTGTACATTAAATATAATGATGCAAACCCAAACCCAAACCTAGGTACCATCCGCTACACATCACCCGTACCAACCTGCACACCGTGGGGATTACTAAGTCAACCCTCCATCCGCTACACATCATCGAAGGCAGTCCCTGCAGTCGACGTGCTCATTGCCCTTATAAATTCATGGCATAGCCATCAGATGATATATTTGTGACATACGTCACCACATTCAGATTTCGTGACATGAGTCACCATATTCAGATACTGTGGTATTAAACCACCAAATCACTTCCCCTTTTTCATATCACCCATATGCCCCATGTCATACAAATCATGCATAAGTCCTACCATTTTCCTTATTTCACATTCTTATCAAAATTTCCATATGCCATATGCCAAATATTCACACCACTTGTTAACATAATGTTAAGATTACATACTTGAGTACTTTGTACCATTGCATGGTACCTTTGGTCACATTCATATTTTTATAAACACATATAATAATTTTAAGCCGTAATCTAATAAGATTTATTGTGGGGTACACACCTGGTTTTCATAACGAGTTTACTCAAATCCCGAAAATCCGATCTAATGCTTTAGATTCTATTTCCTTGTTGCCGATTTGATTATTAATCAAATCCCAAAAATCTGTGATCTTCCTACCTTCCAATCGGCCAATGCTAAATCACTTAACTTGGTTAGTTCCGGCTTTTGAATAAATAAGAAATATATCTAAAACACCAAATATGGCCTTGGTCGATTGTACATATATACTTACCTTGGGATTTGAAATCTCGAAATCCTTGCATACCACTATCGACTGCCCCTAAATATCCATAGTTAGATTCGGCTAGCATAGTAACCAATATGGCCGAATATGCACATTCGCTTACCTTGTGATTCCAAATCCCGAAAATAGTCACTTACCCAAGGAGATGTTGAAATCCTACAGAGTACATCTTAGATCCAATTCTAACATTAATTCACAATAAAATGGCCTTCGGCCTAAGATCTTATTTGCTTACCTTCGATCTAACAAAATCCCGAATGATCTTCTATTGTAGTCGACTTAGCAGAAAACCCAAAATCCTCCTTAAAAGATTCGGCCAAAGATCATTAAGGGGTTAGAGACTTGATTTCGGCTATAAAAAAAGAAATAAGATGATGACAATAGAATCCTTACCCTTAATATTGTAGTCGACGGCACCTTTACCAAAACCCACAGAGATATTCGGCTAGGACTACTTGTTGATCACTCAAATTCCAACTTTTGAAAAAGAAAGAATCGGCTCCCTTCTCTAAAAGATGCAATCGGCTATGGCCTAGATTGATTTCGGCTTTTGATGAACACTTAGAGGGTTTAGGCTTCAACAAAGGAAAGAAAAAGGAAAAAGTGTGAAGCCTTAGGAAGAATCAGCTATGAGGAGACTTTGAGAGAGGTTTCGGCTAGACCAAAAGAAGAGAGAATTGAGGGGTTTGATTCTATGGAGAGAAAAGAGAAAAAGAAAGGAGGCTGAAATCTTTTTATGAAATTCGGCTACTCCCCTTTCTAATTTGGCCGAAAATCACCCCTAGAAAGAGTCCCACATTCGGCCACTACATCCTTCCTTATCACCATCCTTATTTTCCTCCTATTTTATCTCTTCTTCATCTATTCAAAATATTTAAAATAAATCCCCAATTGTCTCAACCCTATAGCTGAAATTTAAAAAGAATTATCCACATCTAAAGCTCATCCTCTCAGTGCCCCCTTGCCGTCCACCTCTGCCTATACTTGCAGCAAAAGAAAACACCTTTTTCTGCTTCCCTTGTAGCTCGAACCTAGCCCCTTGCCCACTGCATATGGCGTCACCTACCAAGCCTTAAGTGGCATCTCCAAGCCACTTTAACAAGCTGATTTTTGTGTCTAATTTCCCCCACAATTTCTCTTAAGGCCACCTTGCTTAGCTTCCTCTTTTAGATTTAAAATCTAATAATTTCTAAGGCATTTATCTACCCTCTAAAGTCCTCATAATTCATAAAACACATTATAACACACAAAGGCATGCTATTTCATATAATTAAGCAAAATGCACAAGCCCAATTTCTGGATGTCACAATTGGACCAGTAAACCCAGCCCCTAAGTTCAAGAAGCGCGCGGTGTCTGTCGTTCGAGATTGGCCACTAGATTGTGGGCCAACTTCAGAGCAGAGTCGTAGGCAGATAGCGGTAGTTTCTGTTAGGGATAGTGTCGACATAGAATAGCATAGTGCTGCGTGTAACCAGATGTGTAAAACTTCACACTTTAATATTAATATGTGATACTAATCGTTTGGGGCTGAAAAGCCGAAGTGACTAGATAGATAGTCGTTATGCCTATATGGGTATGGTTGAAATACCAGGTAAGTACCTTGTTTTTATGCATGAGTTAATATGTGTATGCATGCCATAATGATACTGTTCGTTTAAATAGCATGATACTTTTATTTGGTTTACATATGTTATGCATGGGTTGGATGTGTTGTGAAGGGGAAGTGCTTAAGACTGTCACTAGTGGTTTGGTACCACAAGTGGGTTGGCTCCACATTCTTGATTCTGTGACTAAGTCTCAGTGGTTTGGAACCACTAGTGGTTTGGTACCATATATATATGATTTCGTGACTTGTCCCAATGGTTTGGTACCACAATGGGTTGGCTCCACAAGTGTGATTATTAGGGATTGTCACTAGTGGTTTGGTACCACAAGTGGGTTGGCCCCACATATGACATTTTGTGACTCTGTCACCAGTGGCTAGGTGCCACATATGGAGTGTAGCGGATGGAGGGTTGATTGTAGAAATCCCCACGGTGTGATTGGCTGGTACGGGATGGTGTGTAGAGGATGGAAAAACTAGGTTTGGGCTGGGTCATGATGCATTCATCTACTTTTATGTCATCCTGAGTGGGCTAAGGCCCAATATGCGATTGTGGGCCTCGAGCCGATTATGTGTTATAGGGGATTTACACACTGAGTCTCGGTGACTCACCCCTTTGCTTAATCTTTCAGGTGATCAGTAGACCGTGGATGGGAGCCGAAGCGGACTCGTGGAGGCCATAAAGACTTTATTTTTCGTAAATTTTCTTGCTTTACTTTAAAATTTTAATTGGGGATTTTATTTGTGTAATAAGTTTTTTTTTTAAATTATTATTTGGTTTTTATTTTATTTATTTATGGTTTATTTAAAAATTTGACACTATGCAAACTTGATCGCGTAATTTAAAAAGTGGGGTTTTCAAAATACAAGTAATTCAAGACACATGTTTCTTCCAAATATCACCAAACATAACGAATATATGATTAACGTAAAATTGGAATTTTTCCTATACCACCAAACCCATGTTTTCAAAGACATTGCTTTAAATCGAAAAGTTTTCACAAGTACGATTTTTCCTACCTCAAACAAAACTTCGTTTTTACTTCACCCTGTAACATGCCAGATCTGGTCGTAATGTATAGGCCGGGTTTGGGGTGTTACAAAATTTCTAAAGGAGAGAGCGTTGTAACAACCTATTTTTCTGTGGTGTTGGAAACAATGGTTTCGGGACCATAAATACAATGTGTACGTTCGTAAATATTTATTATTTAAATATTTACGAGGTCACTAGTGTAGTGTTAAGTTTTGGTTATTAGATTTTATAAATTAGATAGTTAATTTAGAAAAAAAGGACTAGTTCGTAAAAGCTATAAAAATAGGGTTCACTAAATTAAGAGGGCTAAATGAATAAATTAGCCAATAATGTTCTAATGGGTGATTCAACATGGTTAATTAATTAAATGGATAAGTTTAATTAAGGTTAATAATGAATGATTAATGTTTAAGTAGAAACATTGAAATAATTACAAAATAACCTAAGTATATATATTAAGAAAAGAAAAGAAAAAAAAAAGAAAATAATTTGGCTTATTCTTCGTCTTTTCCATGGCAAGGAGGGAAACTTAGGGTTTCATATTTTCCATTCTTAAAGCTTCAATTTGGTAAGAGTTTTGATGCTCGTTTTTAGTCATTTTTATGTTTTTGAACTCGTATTAGCTTAATCTAGCAAGCCCGAGGATTAATTTGCAAAACTATTAAATGTTTTAAATTATGCCATTGTTGAGATTTAACTATTCTTGTAATTTTGGGATAGATTATTAATTTTGGTTGTTAGATAGGACTATATTGTAAATTGGTTTTTAATGATTTTAAGGTTTAGTGATTAAATTATTAAAGTGTAAAAATTTCAAGGATTTCAAGAGAAATAGTCATAAGTGAAGGTTGTTATCGTGTGGTTACCAAATTGATTACGTTGGGTGCTACGAAAAATTTGGTTAATTACATGATTAGGGCTTAAGGACTAATTTAGGCATAAATGAAAGTTTAGGGTAATTTTGTAAAATGTCAAAAAAGGGATTTAATTGCATAAATGACCTAAACTCTCTGTTGATTCAGTTAATTAAATGAATTGTTTTAGACCATGAACGTGTTGATAATCGAGGAAAAGACAAGGTAACACGAATAACTAAAGTGATTCGGCCTTGGGCCAGGATATGAAGTGATGATATGATTAAATATTTTGTTTTGTTGATCGGAACTATTTTCGGTGGCTGAGAATTCTGCATAAATTGCTGATCCTCGTCAGCTTGTGTGCAGCACCGAGATCTAGTAAAGCGACTAAATGCTCCGTTATTATGAATGAACTGTAGCGATGGCTGAGGTTTTGCATACATTGCAAACCCTCATCAACTTGTGTAAGCAGCATTGCGAAATGGTTAATGTTCTGGAACTAACTCGAATGAGTGATACTCTGTATTTATGAAAATAACAAGCTATGATATATGATTAATCTAAATTTAATGAAATGTGTAACTCTTACTTGTGGAGGATGGTGATCGACTAGGAATTTCCTATTTGTTATTGCAATTATGTTGTTAGGTTAAATTGTAGTAAGCCTTATTATTATTTTACGAACTTACTAAACCTTAGGTAAGCTTACCTCTATATGTCCGTTGTTTTTTTTTTTGTAGGCTTTTTTTTTGCAGTTGGGAGATTGAATCAAGCTCAAAGAATAACACTATCTCAAAGACTAATTTGGTAGATTTTGAATATCTTGGTTATATGGCATGTATAGGACTTTGTGTGGTAATACTTTATGAATGTGTAAATTTTCATTTTGGTTCAAATATGTTTTTTAGCTTAAGTCTTGTTGATGGATTGTAAATGCTTGATAAGTTTCAGTCTTTTGATTATTTTAAATACTTGGAATATAAACCTTTATATGGTATGTTAAAGAAAAATGTGAATGGTTAAGTTGATTGTTATGTGGTGATAGTTAAAAAACTAAGTTTTTGTTCTTGAAATGTAGCTGAATTGTTTAGCTTTGGCTAGAAATGTTTTGATGAAATGTGGTGCCTTTGAATGACATATTGGTTAGTTGAATTAGGATCATGAAATGACATTTTGATGTGTGTTTCGGTGATGTTTAGGTTCCTTTAAAGTATGCTTAAATGATTTGACAGGTTATGCATGAAATGATTTTGAATTGGCTTGATTTTAGGTAAAATTTGGGTTTCACAAGGCCTGGCGACACGGTCGTGTGTCATCTGATGATTTTCTTTGGGTGCAAGTCAATGAGTTACATGACCTAACACACGGCCTAGCACACAGGTGTGTGACACGACCGTGTGACCCTACTCAGAGAGTGACACGGGTGAGGACACGGTCTAGGACACGGCCGTGTGTCCCTAGTTCAATAGTTACATGGTGTGAGACACGGGCATGTGTCTCAGCCGTGTAAGGCACACAGCCTAGCCACACGACCGTGTGACCCCTGTTTTGTAAATTTTGCATCTTTTTCCTAAACTTTCTAAATTGTTTTGAATTGGTCTCTAATGGTTTCTAAGCTATTTTTAGGCTCTCAAGGACTCGATATGCATGTATATGAATGGTTTATGATGTTGTTAAGTTTTTGAATGATATAAAGTTTAAATGTTTTCGATTGTATGGTAATGCTCTGTAACCCTAATCCAACGAATGAAACGGGTTAGGGGTGTTACATTTAGTGGTATTAGAGCTACAGTTTAGTCGGTTCTCGGACTAAACGTAGTATGTTAAACTTAGGATTACATGCCAAATAAACTTACAATAAGTGTGAATTTCAATTGATTCGATCTAACTCTCGTTTCTTTTGTAGATTGTTAAAGATGTCTGATAATGAGCAAGGTGAGACTAATGAAATGAATAGTAACATCCTGACTACTGATTCGGGTGGGAGTCCGAGTATGTCGATTCCTCAGATGACTGAAACTGAAGTTAAAAACATGTTCTTTGGCTTAATGGGATAGTGGTGTTTCGAATTCATGAGAAATAATTCGATGGTTCGACAACCTCCGCCCCTTGTTGCACATCCTGCTGTATCTCCAGTAGAACCTCCACCTCCGGTAACACGTCCTGTTGAAACTCCACCCCCTTCAACAACTGAACTGGGTCGGCGTATTCTTATGGGCAAAGTAAGACAGTTTTGAGCTAAAGAGTTTAGAGGCAGCACAGAAGACGATCCATCCAAAGTTGAATACTAGCTTGAGAACACTCAAAGAGTTTTTGATGAAATGGCTTGTCCACGGGAAGTCTTAGGTTGTTAACTCTAGTTTCTCAAGTATTTTGATATAATAAAAAGTATATTAAAAATTCCCTACTTAAATCTACAAAAATTGTTTATAAATCCTTAAAATTATTTTCAAGGTGTTGGACAAAATAAATTGTTAAAAAGCCTTGAATTAACTTATTTTTTCATGAGTTTTTGAAGTCTGAAGGACTTCTGCCGATACTTAGGTGGACAAGTATCGGTAGAATTCAAGATGAAAAGACCTTGAAAAAGCTATAGAATTCTACTGGTAGAGTTGGGAGTTCTATCGATACAACTTTAGGTTCTACCGATACAACCCGAACTTCTATCGATAAAATGTCCTCCAGTAAGCAATGTAGTTTTGGCTTAGAATTTTTATCGATACCCTGGTCCATTCTATTAATTTAACCAAAGTTTTATCGATACCTTGAGGATTTCTACCGAAACAAGTCAATGCAGTAGCCAAAGTTTAGCCTCCCCTACACTTCTACTGATACTCTATTGGGTTCTACCAATACCAGTTGAAACACTCAGAGTTCTACCAATATGAAAGGACCTTTACCGATACAACGAGCCTAATGGTCATATTTTGGAAAGACTTCAACCGATACAAGTTTCCTTCTACTAATACAACAAAGCTGCAGACTGCATTTAATGCTTTTTTTATGACTGCAATGACTTTATTTTGTTTCTAACGACTACAAACATCCACAAGGTTGTTAGAGGACTTAAATACAAGGTCAAGACTCCTCATTAAGATAGAGAAACAAGTGCCAAATTCTAAGAACTCAATTTTCCAATCTTTCTCAATCTTTTACTAAATATTTTTTTATACACTCTTGTGGGTTAAGTCTTCTATCATTCTTTCAAGTGTTGTAACTTTGTGTGAGAGTGGTTTATTGTTGATTATCTACCTTTTAGAGGTATCATCTTATTCACCATTATTTTCTCTCATTTGTATGGTGTTACTTAAGGTTTTGGGTAGAAAACCTCAAGGGGAAGTGGTTCTATCTTACCTTTGAAAAGATAGGAATTTGTAAGGTTAAACCTTGTCCTTAAAGGTTCAAATCTAATGGATTTGGGAAATCCTTAGTTGAGGAAAGCTAAGGTAGTAGAGGTAGGCAATTAAGGCCGAACCACTATAAATACTTGAGTCATTTTATTTTTTCTATTTCTCATAAATAATTTTAATACACCAATTCGCCCTCTCTTGGTGTATTTCGATCTCAACAATTAATATTAGAGCTAGAACTCTAGAGATGATTTTACCTTAGAGAAAAAATCCTCAAGATATCCAAGATGGAAGCCACAAGTCAAGAAGTTTGCTTCATGACATTGGAGCGAAATTCCTCCATATTAAGAGAAGGGCATTCCACCATGAGGCCTCTCTTATTCAATGGCACCAACTACTCATATTGGAGAACAAGAATGAAGCTATTCATCCAAGCTAACGACTATAAAGTTTGAAGGATAATTATAAATGGGTTATCCATTCCAATAAAGAGGGTCAAAGGTGTTTTTGTCCCAAAATAAGAGAGTGAATGGGATCATAATGATATCAAGAAGGTGCAATTAAATGCAAAAGCTATGCATATTCTATTTTATGCTCTTGGTCTAAATGAGTATAATAGAGTCTCCTTGTATGACAATGCAAAAGAAATATAGGACAAGCTTGAAGTCACCCATAAAGGGACAAGTAGAGTTAAGGAGTCCAAGATAATCCTTCTCACATTTGAGTATGAGTTGTTTAAGGCAAAACTGGAAGAAGGAATCAATGAGATGTCCGATCGCTTCACCCACATCATCAATGGGCTCAAAGCCCTTAGGAAGATATATCTCAATAAGGAGATGGTGAAGAAGATGTTGGATAGTCTCCCAAAGTTTTGGGAACCTAAAGTGATGGCAATAGAAGAATCAAAGGATCTCAACTTACTCTCACTTAATTAGCTCATATGTTCCTTGTTCACATATGAAATGAAGATCAACCACAATGCACAAGAAATCAAAGAAGCTCCAAAGAAAGTGGGAGCTGCCTTCAAATCAACAACTTGTGAGAAGGATGAAGGCTCTAGTAATGATGATGAGGTGGAAGAGATAGCTTGTTTGCAAAGAAATTCAAAAAATTCATGAAATTCAACAAACGCAAACGATTCCTAAGAAGGGACATCATCAAAACTGAACCAAGCAAGAAGGGAAATGACTCAATCATTTGCTATGAGTGCAAAAAGTCGGGTCACATTAAATTTTATTGCCCACAATTAAAGAAGAAAGATACATTAAAACAAAAGAAGAAAGCCATGATGGCAACTTGAAGCGATAGCGGTTCATCCGATAGTGATGAGGACAATGATGTTGCCAACCTATGTCTTATGACTATTTAAGAACCAAAGGTAATCCTAAATTCTAGTGAATTAAATGAATATACATTTGAAGAATTGCAAGATGCCTTTGATTAATTAGCTATAGATTTTGAGACTATGAACTCTAAATATAAGAAAATGATTTCAAAATTAAAAGAGGAAAATAAGTCTCTAATCATAACTAAAAAGGAAATAGAAAATAAATTTAATGATATGCAAGCTCAAATTGATGATTTGATTTTAAAGAATAAGAACTTGCATAATTCCTTTTCTATGTATCATATGGGGAAACAAAAGCTAAATGATATGCTTGAATCTCAAAGAGCCTTTTTTGATAAGAGTGGCTTAGGTTTGTAATTTTACAGAAAGAAAGAAAATTTTAAAATTTCTTTAAGAAACCAAGTTATATTTATGATGCCATACTCTCATGCACACATTGTCCCAAAAAGGGGCATGATAGACAAGTATGTTCTTTAAGGAAACTAACATCTAGGAGAAAACTCACTAAGAGTGTGTGGATTCTAAAAGAATTAAACACATCTCAAAATGAGGATGCTTTAAAGAAGTGGAGTCCTAAGGGGACACAAATTGTTAAGACTAATGCTAATGGAGCTAAGAAAGTTTGGGTACCAAAATTGAAAGTTTAACTTTGTATTTATATGATGAAGAACATTGCTTCAGGCAAGCAACTCTAAGAAGAACTCATGGTACCTTGATAGTGGATGCTCTAGACACATGACTGGTGGCAAAAACCATTTCATGGAACTAATGCAAAAGAATGGAGGATAAGTTATATTTGGTTATAACTCCAAAGGGCTTATAGAAGGTATTGGTTCTATATGTATAAATTCTTCCACTCTCATTAAAAATGTGCTGTATGTCAATGGTCTTAAGCATAACCTCCTTAGCATTAGTCAACTTTGTGACAAGGGATTCAAAGTAATATTTGAGTCTAATGGGTGCAAAGTTGTAGATACTGTAAATAATAGGATTTTTTTTTTGTAAGAAATAGGGTAGGTAATATTTTTATGGTGCATCTTGATGACATATCTTCCTTTAATATTTGCTTTATAGCTCATAATGAAAATATATGTTGGCTATGGCATAGAAGATTAGGACATGCAATCATGAGTATTATTTCAAAGCTTATTAAAAATGAACTTCTTGTTGGCATGCCTAACTTTCTTATTGACTTTAATAAAGTATGTGATGCATATGCTAAACGTAAACATAGGAGAGCATATTTTAAATCTAAAAATATAATTTCTACATCTAAAGTAGTCCAACTTATTCATATTGACCTTTTTAGACCCACTAGAACTATGAATTTAGGAGCTAAACTGTAACACCCCAAACCCGGCCTATGCGTTACGAGTGGATTTGGTATGTCACACGAGCAAAACATGTTAAACCCTTTTTATTCGTACTAAAATATTGCTTTGTTAAAATCGAGAAAACAAGTTTGATTTGATAAAATACTACTAACCTCGAATATTTGATTGATAAATCGATAAATTTGAACTAATGATCTTACAAAATTGTGACTTTTGAAAATATCGTTAATTGTTCGAGAGAAAATATCCGTTTTAAAAATATTTGTAAAAATTTATTTTGAAATCCATTTGTTAATCGATTTTGGAAACCATTATTTAAGTTTTTAGAAAATTCCCTTTTTAAACCATTTAAGAAAAATAATGAAAACATCCCAACCATAAAGCAAAAATAAAAATAATCTAGAGGCCTTATTACAACATTTAACCCAAAATAGTAAAGTAATAAAATAAACGAGAAAGAAGTCTAAAGTCCAAATAAACCATTCTCGAAGTATGGCGTCCACCGAGTCATCCATGGCCCAAGTCCACGTCACTGAGCATTACCTGAAAGGGATAAGAGAAAGGGGGGTGAGTTACAAGAACTCACTGTGTAATCCCCTTACCGTTATCCATTGGGCCGAAACCCATTTAGCAATATTTTGGACCTAAGCCCGTTTACAAAATAATGTATAAATTTTATCATGTGAATGAAATGCAATTCCCAAACCAATCCTAATAATCCATCCGCTACACACCACCCGTACCAACCAACACACCTGTGGGGATTAAGTCAACCCACCCCGCCAACACACCAATCACAGGCATTATGCCTTTTATAACAAATTTAATTGTGGACAAGCCACCAGAATAACATAATATACGTGGCATTGCCACTATACAGATTTGTGGCAGAGCCACCAAAATACGTGGCAGAGCCACCAGAACTTCTCTTCGATATTATCCCATCCCATGCAAAATCATGTATATGATGGATAGGAATTCATTATTTTTACAATATAACAACAGTAATTTATTTGGATATTCATTACAAACGTACGGCCCATTATAACAATTTATCAAATTGGTCCATCTAGCCATAATATCAGATTGGCCCATTTAGCAAAATATCAAATTGGCCCATTAAGCAATATATCAATTCAGCCCATTAACACTTTTGCAAATCGGCCCATTAGGGGCATTTCCATAATTCGGCCCGTAAGGGCATTTCCGTAATTCGGTAATTTCGCAATCCAGACTTAACTACTAATTTGGGCTAAAGAAATTTAAACTGTCCATCTGCGTCGTACTGAATAAATTGACTATAACTTGAGTTAGGAATCTCAAAATCTAAATCTATAAATTTTCCTTGAAACTAGACTCATATATCTTCTTGCTACAATTTTTCCAGAATTTTTGGCTTAACCATTTAGTACAGTTTATTCCTTAAATTTTCCCTTGTTTCACTGTCCAATGATTCTGACCTCTCTTACCTTAATTTTAAATATCTCACGTACGGTTTTCATATATTGCTCCCACTTGTTTCTAATGAAAATAGGCTCACTAAGGAATCTATACATATAATTTATAACTCATAATTCACTTCGTACAATTTTATCTGATTTTACCAAGACAGATCAGAGAACCACGAAGTCATTCAGAACCAGTCTCACTAAAATTAAGATATCCCAGAATATAAAATTCCTTTTCCTTCTCCGTTTCTTCCATAAGACACAGTAAGCTTTAATTTTATATCTTATTCACTTTCTAATTACTTTTCTCTTTTTCGTGATTTTTCAAAAACAGTCACTACTTCTAATCGAAACTATTTTATTACAAAATATGATTACCACTACGATCATATGCACGCCCGAGTGCTCATGGATGCCAATTTTTGGTTTTCTTCGGTATTTCGTCCGATTCACAGAATATTTCATACAAACTTTTAGAGAAGTGTGAGATTACACACCATTTCAGATATATATACGAAAGGTACGGGATTACACACCTGAGTTTGATTTCCTAAAGAACCACTCGTCGATGACCTAGAACAATACCAACCAAAAGTTTGCCTCGAATTTCCAAAAGATTTCATACCTAACGTATTACTTACACTTGAATCACTTACCACTATATCCGAAGGTAGAATATATCGAGTGATTTCATTCCTAAAACATATAGTCGATTATTTCAAATTATTACTCCTTAAGCAATCAATCGAATATTGAGTACTATCAATAATCCATAACGATTTCTTACCATATCGATATTGGACCCAATGTTCGCCGTTCAACTTAAGACTAGAGTGATGTTCGGCCTCCCACTAGAATACTACAAAAGGAAAAAGCGATCTCGTTTGAGAGAGTAAAATAAAATGATGGTCTAGAGCAATATGACCATCCCAAACCAAGGCATAAATTTAGCATTAAGAGGAAGAAAAAAAATAAAATGTTTGAAAAGAACCACTTACCGATTGATCAAAGGAGTGAGTGTTAATATGGATGAGAAGCAAAGATAAAGAAGAGATGAAAGTTCAGTTATAGAGGAAAATGTACATTGATATTCAGCTATGGAGGATAATCAAACCAGAAAATGTGATTTTATGATGGTGTCGATTTAGAGAAGAGGAAAGATTGAAGGAATGTTTAAAAGAAAAGGATGGAAGGTGTAACAGTCCAAATTTGACCCTAATCGGAACGGTGGTTTCGTGACCATGAATCTGAATCTGAAATATATTTAAATGATATATTATATGCTTATTATATGTGATTTAATGTGTGTGAAAGTTTCGTTGAAACACCCCACACCCGGCCCACGAGACTGAACCGGATCTGGTATGTTCCTTAAGAAAAACGGTTTTGAAGTTCTTTATTACTTAGAGATAATTTGGGTATTTTTCGAAAGATATTGATTTTGGGTTGGGCTTAGGTTGGAAACCCGTTTACTTAATTTTAAAAGAACAATTATTTAAAGTGACAAAAAAAAAACAATCTAGGGTTTATTTAAGAAATATGTTTTTAAACAATCATTAATTTTAAAGTAATTCGTAACATAATAATAAAAATTTAAACAGAAATAAAGCAATCAAACTTGGGCCTTATGGCCTTATTACATCAAATAATTTCCAAAATTAAAATGAAAAGTACTTAACAAAAAATAAAGTCCAAATCATTTATTTTTCTCCTGCATGGCCACCTTCAGCTCCTGCCGACCCGGTCCATTACTGCTCATCACCTGAAAAATAGTCCCACAAGGGGTGAGTCTACAGACTCAATGTGTACACAAACTAACAATCAACAATTCAGGCATACATGTTCATATCAAAGACATATTCATATAAAAATGATGCAACCCAAACCCAAGCCTAGTTATCCATCCGCTACACACCACCCGCACGCCAATCACACCGTGGGGACTACTAAGTCAACCTCCATCCGCTACACACCATCGAAGGCGATCATTTGCGATCGACGTGCTCATCGCCCATATAATTTGTGTCATTAGACACCATATTCGAATAATGTAACGAAGTTACCAAATTGAGATAATGTAACCGAAGTTACCATATTCATATTATGTGACCGTAGTCACTATATTAGTTGGTGAGACCAAGTCAACACCTTCTTCCCCTTTCACATATAGCCCAAAATGCCCCAAATATTATTATATCATGCATAACATACTTATTTCTCATTCATGTTACTATTCACATGTTCAAAATATATCATATTCGTAATCCTATCAGAAGTAGGAAAGGTACCTGGGTACTCTTTACCACATTTGTGGTACTTAGCCACATTCTCATTCTTATGCTTATTCATATATTAAAATAATTATTGCCATAATATATTGAAAGTTAGTGTGAGTACACACCTGATTCGCTTAATAGATTCCTTGAAATCCCGAAGAGAATCAATCATAGTTTAGATCTCAAATCCTACATAAGTTAATCACTTTAAAAGACCATTGGCCACTTTCCAAATACATTTAGGATTTGTATTACTTACCTTGTAACTAAATTGATTTTAAGAATCAAGTCTTTGGATCTTTGTATTCCTCCCTTGTGAATTCGGCTAAACACTATATTACTCCATAGGTAGTTTTTTTAGGCTAAATAATAAATCCAAACATGTAACATAAGCCTTAGCCGAATTTCTTAACACTTACCTTGTGATTCTAAATCTCGAAAAGTAACCCTTGGCTTATGGAGATGTTGAAATCCCTTAGACCTGAAATCCCAAAATTCCTCCTTTGGTAATTGGCCAAGAGACACAAAAGGGATTATTTCCTAGATCTTGATCAAAAGAATTGGAAAAATTCATTGTTCTTACCTTAGATCCTTGACCCTTGTATTCAACAATTGTAGAAACCTGAGAGATCCCTTGTAGACAAAATTGCTAATAGAATTAGTACCCTGATTTTCAATAAAAAGAGAAGGAATATAAATCGATTGACCACATATCTTACCCCTTTTTATGCTGTAGTTGATTACTTCCTTGCTTAGAGCCACAGAGATTCGGCTATGGAGTTTAATCAGGTATCAAAAGAAAAGACTTTTGGCTTGACAGATGAAGAAAAGAGAAGAAGAGAAGAGAGAGAAGAAAATTCGCAGAGAGAGAGGGTTTGTTTAGGAAATTTTGGCCACACTTGGAAAAGATGAGAGAAAATCTTTTAATTCTCCTTCTTTAGCCGAAATTACTAGGCCAAGAGTCCTTGACTTGGCCACCACTCTTCCTTGTGATAATATTATCACCTTATTTAAAAAATAAATAAAGAAAAATCTTTTTTATCTCTTCTAAATAATCCAAATTAAAAAGCTTTTATTTATCACATTATTATGCAATATTAATGGAAATAAAACACCTCTCTTTTTAAACACATGTGGCGTCCACACCTTAGCACAGGAAGCAAAAATAAAACTTCATTTATTTGCTTCCCTTGTGACTCGAACCAGTGCCCATGCCTTTTGCACATGGCGCCATTTCCATAGGCCCTAAGTGCCATCTTTCGTGCCACTTTTCCTAGCCCGTTTGTGTGTCAAATTTTACCAACTTTTTCTTTTAAGGCCCTCTTGCCTTAATCTCCCATTTTAAACTTTAAAACTCATAATTTTAGGGTCATTTCCAAGTTTCCTAAAATTTTCGATCGGCTCTGTTTACTTGCCATTTTCTTACATTTCCAAGTTTCCTAAAATGTATACTTTCCATTTTGGATCATTTCCATTTTCATTTCTTAGTTTCCAAAAATGTGTACTTTCCATTTTTGAACCATTTCCTTACATTTTTGGGTTTCTAAAATGTTCATGTCCTAATGCATTTTCTGTGTTTCCAAAAATGTTGAGTTTCCAAAATGTTCATTTCCATTTCCATGCATTTTCATACATTTCGAGTTTCCAAAATATCAAAAATTTATTCATAATGCTTAAGACTTGTCATTTCATACAATTAAACCGAAAATGCATAGGCCCTTTCCGAGGATGTTACTGATTCTACCCTTCTTAAACGAAATTTCGTCCTCAAAATTTCCTAACTAAACAATCGAGGGTATTCTTTGTCGCATTGTCTCTCTTCGACTCCCACGAAGCTTCTTCCGATCCATGGTTGCGCCATAACACCTTGACTAGAGGTACCGACTTCCTCCGTAGTACTTTCACATCACGTTCCAGGATCCGAATCGGCTCTTCCTCGTAGGATAAGTCCGGCCTTAGCTCCACTTCTTCAACAAATACCACATGAGATGGATCCGATCAGTAGCGACGTAGCATGGATACATGGAATACGTCGTGCATCTGCTGCAACTCTGGTGGCAACTCCAATTGGTATGCCACTGGCCCAACTCGCTTCAATACTCGATAAGGCCCTATAAATCTTGGGCTTAACTTCCCTTTTCGACCGGACCTCATTACCTTCTTCCAAGGCGAGACTTTCAGGAATACTTGATCTCCCACTTCAAACTCGATCTCCTTCTGTTTAAGGTCTGCGTACGACTTCTGCCTGTCAGAGGCTTCCTTCAACCGTGCCCGAATTAACTCAACCTCTCTTTAGTTTCTGCCAATAATTCTGGACCCAAAACTCGGCGTTCTCCTAACTCGGTCCAACAAGTAGGTGTTCTACACTTCCTTCCATACAATGCTTCGTATGGTGCCATCCAAATGCTAGCCTGATAGCTGTTGTTGTAGGCGAACTCAGCTAAAGGCAAGTAATCTTCCCAACTTCCTCGGAAATGCACCACACCGCCTCTCAGCATATCCTCTAACACTTGTATAACCCGTTCAGACTGCCCGTCTGATTGTGGATGAAAAGCCGTAGTGAAGTCTAACTTAGTGCCTAAAGATTGATGAAGTGCCTTCCAAAACCGAGACGTAAACCTTGGGTCTCTATCAGAGATGATCGACCTTAGTACTCCATGTAACCTCACAATCTCCGCCACATATAACTTAGCCAACTTCTGAAGAGAATAATCCATTCTTACTGGGATAAAGTGCGCAGACTTGGTCAAACGGTCCACTATCACCCATACCGAGTCCTTCTTAGTAGGCGTAAGGGGAAGCCCACTAATGAAGTCCATGGTAATTCTCTCCCACTTCCATTGGGGAACTTCGATTGGTTGAAGCAATCCTGATGGGACTTGGTGTTTAGCCTTAACTTGCTCACACGTCAAACATTTCCCCACAAATTCAGTCACCTCTCGTTTCAGATCAGACCACCAAAATTGTTCCCTTAGATCTCTATACAACTTGATGCCTCCGGGATGCATAGCATAAGGGCTACCATGCGCTTCCCGAAGAATCCTTTGTCTCAACTCCTTATCCTTCGGCATACAGACCTTTCCCTTGTAGCACAATACTTTTTCATCATTGACGCCATAGTCCTTTAATCCTCCTTGTTGTACTTGCTGTAACTTAGTACTTAAGTCCTTATCAGCCAACTGTCCCTCTTTCACCTCCTTTAGCCATGTGGGCTTGACTTGTAACTCTGCCAACAGGCTTCCATCATCATACAGACTTAAATGAGCGAACAAAGCCCTTAAATCCGACACAACCTTCCTACTCAGGGCATCGGCTACCACATTCACCTTGCCCGGGTGGTACTCTATCGAACAATCATAATCCTTTAACAACTCCACCCACCTTCGTTGCCTCAAGTTCAACTCCTTCTGAGTCAACAAGTACTTAAGGCTCTTGTGGTCTGTGTAGATTACTGACCTTTCTACATAAAGGTAATGCCTCCAAACCTTCGTGGTAAAAATCATCGCTTTGCTAGTTCCAAGTCATGGGTTGGATAGTTAACCTCATGAGGCCTTAATCGCCGAGGACGCGTAGCGACCACTTTTCCATCTTGCATTAGCACACGCCCTAATCCCGTATGCCAAGCGCCACAAGACACCACAAAATCCTTGCTCGCCTCATTTGAATTAACACCGAGCTCACAAGACCTTTTAAGCTTTTCAAAGCTCTCCTGTTGCTTATCCGTCCACACAAATGGTACTTCCTTCCTTAGCAACTTTTTCAAAGGCGCGACTATTGACGAGAATCCTTCCACGAACCTTCTGTAATAGCCCGCCAATCCTAAGAAACTTTGGATTTCAGCCACAGACCTAGGTGGTTTCCAATCCAACACTGCTTCGATCTTCCTAGGATCCACTCTTATTCCTTCTGCGGATACCACATGACCTAAGAATGCCACCTCCTTAAGCCAAAATTCACACTTGCTGAATTTGGCATAGAGCTTCTTCTCTCTTAATACTTTTAACACATCTCGGAGATGCTCATCATGCTCCTCCTCCGACTTCGAGTACACCAAAATATCGTCGATGAACACAATGATGAACTTATCTAGGTAGGGTTGGAAAACCCGATTCATCATGTCCATGAACGCGGCTGGAGCGTTCGTCAACCCAAACGGCATCACTACAAACTCAAAGTGGCCATATCTTGTCCTAAAAGCGGTCTTATGAATGTCAGCCTCCTTCACCTTCAACTGGTGATATCCCGACCTTAAGTCTATCTTTGAGAACACAGTTGCCCCTTTCAACTGGTCGAACAAGTCGTCTATCCTTGGCAAAGGATACTTGTTCTTGATGGTCAGTTTGTTCAACTGACGATAATCTATGCACATATGCATAGTTCCATCCTTCTTCTTCACAAATAGGACCGGTGCTCCCCACGGAGACACACTGGGTCGGATGAACCCACGATCCAACAATTCTTGGATTTGAGCCTTGAGCTCTACCAACTCCTTCGGCGCCATTCGATATAGAGCGATTGACACAGGAGCTGTTCCCGGTAGCAAATCTATTCCAAACTCCACCTCTCTATCTGGGGGTATTCCTGGTAATTCATCTGGGAACACATCTACGAAGTCCCTTACCGTCCTAACTCTATGAATACCTTTATCTTTTCCTCCCAACGCACTTACGAAGGCTAAGAACGCCTTACACCTCTTTTTAACCATCTTCTCGGCCTTTAGCGCCGAAACCACGTTAGACAAGTAGTTCCTCCTTTCTCCGATCATCACTACTACCTCATCCTCGGGGGTTCTTAGTTCCATACGTTTAGCCGCACAATCCAACACGGCTCGATGCTCTACTAGCCAATCCATTCCAAGTATAAGCTCAAACTCTCCGAAGGGTAACTCCATTAAGTCAGCCCGAAAGTTCACTCCCTGAATCTCTAGGGGTACATTCCGAAAGATCTTGTCTACCACTACGGTTTGGCCTAATAGGCTTACTACAGTCATCTGTCTATCAGAGAGTTCTGAGTCTAGGCCTAGTGTTTCCACTACACTACATGCAACATAGGAATGGGTCGAGCCCACATCAATCAGAGCAAAATAGGTTTTGTCAGAAATAAAGAACGTACCGATTATTACATCAGGTACGTCACCATCCTCCCTTTGGTGAACCGCATAAACCAAACCCGGTTGTCTTGCTTCTGCATTAGCAGCACCTCGGCCCTGTGCTCCACGGCCTCTGCCAGCACCATTACCTCTGTTGACCGAACCACGACCCCGTTGAGGCTGCTGTCCGCCTCTACCAGCCTGACTAACATTCTAAGCTGCTGGTCGGCTCTCGTCTGGATGCTTAGGACAATCCTTAAGCATATGGTCCTTGGACCCACACTTGAAGCATCCTCCCGTCTTTCTCCAACATTCTCCCAAGTGCCTCTTTCCACAATGCTCACAAGGGCGATACTGCCAGCCCGTACCAGCTTGTTGATTCTATGGCCCGTCAACTCTAGGCCTCTTATGACCCTTTCCAGATGGCCCAAAACCTCTTTTGGGCTTATTCCTATCCACAGCCTGCTTGGTAGCATCCTTAATTCCCTCGGCCACCTTGGTCTTTTCCACCAAAGAAGAGAACTCCCGCTCCCGATGCGGTGCTATCAACGAGCCTCGTGTCGTCTCTCATCCCGTCCTCAAAGCGGACACGGCGTTCATGTTCGATCGCCACTACACCTCGAGCATAACGGCTCAACCTCAGGAATTCCGCTTCATATTCCGCGACAGACTTACTCCCTTGCACCAACCCCAGAAAAGTCTTTCTTTGTTCATCCGTATACTTGGTTCCCACATATTTCTTTTGGTATGCTTCCTTAACGCACTCCTGTGTCGATCCTCACCGTGGCACCATCTCGCATGATTAACCACCATTGATACGCTTCATCGCGTAACAGTGCCACCATCCCCTTTAACTTCTCCTCAGGGGTCAAGTCGAGCTCATCCATGATGCGTTCCGTTGCTTCCAACCAGTACTCAGCTGTACTGGGTGCCACTCCCGACACTCCACGAAACATCTCGGCTCCATTAGCTCAGAGCCGTTCAGGCACAGATTTCTGGGTTCTCGAATGTCCACCCGCACCAGCCACCAATTCCAAAACTCGCAAAGACTGACTGCGACACGAGATCTTCCCCGTCGAGCTTAGCGCTCAAAGACCCCTGGTAGGGGTGGTGGTGGCGGTGGTATCTCATTGTTAGAACCCGACCCGATCTAACGGGTTCTGACACAGTCATCCTTCCTCTACCTCGTCCACGACGACCACATCCTCTGGAGCTCATTTCTAGTGTCGAGATCTGATTAAGGAATTTTATGGATTAGTCACCGCGAATGAGTTTTATGAAAAGAGATTTAAGAGTGATTCTTTCGTATTCATACAAGCACACAGTCTTTTCCATTCATTCATTCATCCATCAAACAAATATGAACTTTCATTCATTCAGAGAAACGTTATAGCTTTCGTTGTTGTTTTCCACTACCTAGGGGTAATTTCGTAATTTTGTCCTACAGGGGCATTTTCGTAATTCTTCAAAAGGAAAAATGTTCCTTGGTGTTTTTGTCGAGAAGTATTTTGAGAATTCAAAGTCTCGGGGTAATTTGGAGAAATTTCAAAATCCGGGGGTATTTCGGTAATTTTCGACCTCAGGGGTATTTTGGTAAATTTTCACAAATCAGGGTAAATTTGTAAAATTCAGTAAATCAGGGATATTTCAAAAATTGTAAAGCGTTGTGGGTTTTTTTTGAGAATTGTTCCTTCCAAAATGGAGATGTTGCAAAAATTTTGGAAATCAGGGTCATTTTGGTAATTTTGTAAGTTAGGGGCAATTTTGTAATTTTCCAAAATCAAGGTATTTTGATATTTTACAAATTAGGGTTTTTGAATGTTTATAAAATAATGAAGTTTTGGCAAAATCATTGAGAAGTTTGACAATTTGTGAATCAAGGGCATTTTGGTAATTTTAGCACTAGGGGTATTTTTTGTAATTTTTGAAAATCAGAAATTTTTTTTTTCGGAAGATCTTGTAAAGATAGTTTTCACCAATTAAAAGAGTGATTTTTTAAAAGTTTTAAAACTAGGGTTTTGTTGTTTTGTTCTTCTTCTTTTTTCAAAACATGGCTAGTTCCTTTTCGGGTTTTAGTAATTATGTTTAGCCTATGACCGAGCCCTCTTTGGTCAGGGTGAACCAAAGCTACACACCAGGCAGGATTCGAATGGAGAGGAGGTGAGTCACGCGGACTGCTTAAATACCAAGCTCCCATCGAAACCATTCCTGACATGCTTGCATGAGAGGTTGCCACACCACCGAGCCTTCTCGGTTAGGGTGAACCGAAGCTACGCACCAGGTAGGATTCCTGCGAAGAGGAGGTGAGTCACTAGGACTGCTTAAATACCAGGCTCTTCCGGATCCAATCCTAGATATGCATACAGGGGTTACCACACCCTATCTCAGTGACTTAGCCATAGGTTTGTTTAGTGCATTAAATCTTATGTGGTTTTGTGTTTGAGTAATCTAGCTCTAGGGTTCATGTTCCTATCATTCTATTCTACGTTCCATGCCTTTTCTCGCCTTATACAGTTCATAAATCACAGAATCACACATAAAGTTAGGGTACTTACCGGTGGATCATGGTCGGAGACTTAGGTGCCATGCCAGAACACCTGCTTTATTTCAAAGAAAATCATTTGGGCTCGAATTAAAAACATTTTGAGCCTTAGCCCACAGGCCGAGAGTTGAAAGTTGGCGGGCTCGATACAAAATGAAACACACCACTTTTGGCCCACGAGCCTGAACCAGATCGGGTATGTTCCTTAAGAAAAACGGTTTTGAAGTTCTTTATTACTTAAAGATAATTTGTGTATTTTTCGAAAGATATTAGTTTTGGGTTGGGCTTAGGTTGGAAACCCGTTTACTTAATTTTAAAAGAACAATTATTTAAAGTGACAAAAAAAAAACAATCTAGGGTTTATTTAAGAAATATGTTTTTAAACAATCATTAATTTTAAAGTAATTTGTAACATAATAATAAAAATTTAAACAGAAATGAAGCAATCAAACTTGGGCCTTATGGCCTTATTACATCAAATAATTTCTAAAATTAAAATGAAAAGTACTTAGCAAAAAATAAAGTCCAAGTCGTTTATTTTTCTCCTGCATGGCCACCTTCAGCTCCTGCCGACCCGGTCCATTACTGCTCATCACCTGAAAAATAGTCCCACAAGGGGTGAGTCTACAGACTCAATGTGTACACAAACTAACAATCAACAATTCAGGCATACATGTTCATATCAAAGACATATTCATATAAAAATGATGCAACCCAAACCCAAGCCTAGTTATCCATCCGCTACATACCACCCGCACACGCCAATCACACCGTGGGGACTACTAAGTCAACCTCCATCCGCTTACACACCATCGGAGGCGATCCACTGCAATCGGCGTGCTCATCACCCATATAATTTGTGTCATTAGACACCATATTCGAATAATGTAACCGAAGTTACCAAATTCAGATAATGGTAACCGGTTAGCATATTCATATTATGTGACCGTAGTCACCATATTCCGTTGGTGAGACCGAAGTCAACACCTTCTTCCCCTTTCACATATAGCCCAAAATGCCCCAAATATTATTATATCATGCATAACATACTTATTTCTCATTCATGTTACTATTCACATGTTCAAAATATATCATATTAAGTAATCCTATCGTAAGTAGGAAAGGTACTGGTACTCTTTACCACATTTGTGGTACTTAGCCACATTCTCATTCTTATGCATATTCATATATTAAAATAATTATTGCCATAATATATTGAAAGTTAGTGTGAGTACACACCTGATTCGCTTAATAGATTCCTTGAAATCCCAAAGAGAATCGATCACAGTTTAGATCTCAAATCCTACATAAGTTAATCACTTTAAAAGACCATTCGGCCACTTTTCCAAATACAACTAGGATTTGTATTACTTACCTTGTAACTGAATTGATTTTAAGAATCAAGTGCTGGATCTTTGTATTCCTCCCTTGTGAATTCGGCTAAACACTATATTACTCCATAGGTTAGTTTTCGGCTAAATAATAAATCCAAACATGTAACATAAGCCTTAGCCGAATTTCTTAGCACTTACCTTGTGATTCTAAATCTCGAAAAGTAACCCTTGGCTTATGGAGATGTTGAAATCCCTTAGATCTGAAATCCCAAAATTCCTCCTTTGGTAATCGGCCAAGAGACACAAAAGGGATTATTTCCTAGATCTTGATCAAAAGAACTAGAAAAATTCATTGTTCTTACCTTTGATCCTTGACCCTTGTATTCAACAATTGTAGAAACCTGAGAGATCCCTTGTAGATTCGGCCAAAATTACTAATAAAATTAGTACCCTAATTTTCAATAAAAAGAGAAGGAATACAAATCGATTGACCACATATCTTACCCCTTTTTATGCTGTAGTTGATTACTTCCTTGCTTAGAGCCACAGAGATTCAGCTATGGAGTTTAATCAGGTATCAAAAGGAAAGACTTTTGGCTTGATAGATGAAGAAAAGAGAAGAAGAGAAGTGGAGAAGAAAATTCGGCAGAGAGAGGGTTTGCTTAGGGAAATTTCGGCCACACTTGGAAAAGATGAGAGAAAATCTTTTAATTCTCCTTCTTTAGCCGAAATTACTAGGCCAAGAGTCCTTGACTTGGCCACCACTCTTCCTTGTGATAATATTATCACCTTATTTAAAAAATAAATAAAGAAAAATCTTTTTTATCTCTTCTAAATAATCCAAATTAAAAAGCTTTTATTTATCACATTATTATGCAATATTAATGGAAATAAAACACCTCTCTTTAAAAACACATGTGCCGTCCACCCCTTAGCCCCGGGAAGCAAAAATAAAACTTCATTTATTTGCTTCCCTTGTGACTTGAACCTGTGCCCATGCCTTTTGCACATGGCGCCATTTCCATAGGCCCTAAGTGCCATCTTGAGCCACTTTTCCTAGCCCGTTTGTGTGTCAAATTTTACCAACTTTTTCTTTTAAGGCCCTCTTGCCTTAATCTCCCATTTTAAACTTTAAAACTCATAATTTTAGGTCATTTCCAAGTTTCCTAAAATTTTCGATCATCTCATTTACTTGCCATTTTCTTACATTTCCAAGTTTCCTAAAATGTATACTTTCCATTTTGGATCATTTCCATTTTCATTTCGTAGTTTCCAAAAATGTGTACTTTCCATTTTGAACCATATCCTTACATTTACGGGTTTCCTAAAATGTTCATGTCCTAATGCATTTGTGTTTCCAAAAATGTTCTGAGTTTCCAAAAACGTTCAGGTTTCCAAAAATGTTCATTTCCATTTCCATGCATTTTCATGCATTTCTGAGTTTCCAAAAATATCAAAAATTTATTCATAATGCCTAAGACTTGTCATTTCATACAATTAAACCGAAAATGCATAGGCCCTTTCCAGGATGTTACATTCGTAGAAAAATTTAATCGTTTGAGTGTTCAATTTAACAAAAAGGACTAAATCTCGTAAACTATAAAAGTTGCATACTATAGTGAAAAGTGCTAGAATGATAATGGCTTTTTAATATGAGGTAGTAAATGGGTAAATAGCCCATTTTTAAGTTAGTGGGTGGCATATGACAAGATTAACCGTCAGTTTTATATTATATAATTTTATTTAATAAGGTTATATAAGTAAATGATTAAATGTCATAAAACATGTTAAATAAAACATAATAAAACCATTATCATCTTTTTAGTTGAGGAAAGCCGAATGTTCTAAGGAAGAAAAGGGGTTTTTAAGTTTCAAAATTCGGCACTTGTAAGCTCAATCCAAGGTTAGTTTGATTTCGGTTTTCGATAATTTTTACGTTTTTGAGATCGTTGCTTCGAACAGTAGCTGACCCATGTTGGAATTTTTTAAATTTAAGCATGTTTGATATTCGGCGATTGACATGTTCTTGGGGTTTTTGATGTTTAATGATTTTATATTAAAGATATGTTAAAGATTAGCATGTTTTGTATTTGAGATTTTAGTGAATTTGAGTATTTTGGGCTAAATTGTAAAAATGAATTTTTGAGGGGACCAAAATGAAAAATAAATGAAAGAAATGGACTTTTATAGTCCCTATGAAAATTCGGCCCTAAGGTATTATAGTGAAATTTTGTGTATTTTGTGTTTTGTGCAAATAGGACTAAATTGTAAAAATGTGAAACATTAGGGGTAAAATGGTAATTTGCCCATTTATGTGTTTTGGGACTAAATTGAGATGAAATGTGCTTGAATGAGCTAAATTTTAATGTGTCTAGATCAAGAACAAAGAAAAACGGATTTGGATCGGGGAAAGGCGAAGGTTACCGAATAGCCGGCCTACGTTGTCTGTCGACAGTCGAGGTAAGTCTTTAAGCAAATATATACTAAAGAGTTAATTATGAACATGTTAAATGATGATATTTGATGATTTTGAGTATAAATTTATGTGTTAGCCGAATGTAAAGGTGTTAAACTGGATTGAATATATTTTTGTTAATGTGATATGAATAAGTATATCCGATATGATATGTGGATGTAATATGATGTATATGATTTGTTTGTGATGTTAGCATTAAGAAATGCGTATTGAAGGATTAATTATGTTGATATTCGGGCTTCGAGCCTAGCAGGCTTTGTGCCGATGATTTATTTCGGTCTTCGAGCCTAATAGGCCTTGTGCCGGTGAAATATTTCAGGCTTATTGCCTAGCAGGCTAAATGTCGGTGTTTAAATCTTGGACTTTAAGTCTAGCAGGCCTAGTGCCGGTGTGTGCAATTCATGTTAAAGCCTAGCAGGTGCTATACCGGTGAGTTTCAATTTTGAACTTTATTTATATAGTAATAAGGTCATGAAGCAAATCTAGTAAGCTTGAGCTTTTGAAAATGAATTTGTTAATTCGGCAACAAGGTATGTATTTCATACATTAATGTCATATATATATGTGCTATGATAGTGAGCAAATGAAATGATGAAAGAAAAATGTGTTATGCACTTGGTTGTGAAGTTATATAAATACAATATAATTTGCCATATGGTTATTGGAAATGCGAAAGTATGAGTACGGGAAAAAGGTTCTTGTAAGTATATTAATTCACCTAGTTATGTAATTATCTATGTATATTCGGCAATTGATGTATTTGGTAAAGAATTAAAAGTTACCAAGTTAAGTAAAGTAATGATATCTTGTTATGGTGAGCTTATGAGTAAGACATGTATGTTTTATGTCATGAATTGATTTAAATCATGTTTAACTAGTTGAGTGACTTAAATCAATGCTTAAAGCTTACTAAGCTAGTAAGCTTACTCTGTTTATGTTTAATGTTCTGTTTTATAGATTTTGGTCAAGCTACGGGCTCGGGGAAATCGTCAGCAAGTCAATCGCACTATCAACTTTTTGGTACTCTTTTGGTTTGGTTTATTTTGGATAAAGGCATGTATAGGATGTATAATGTCTATGTTTGAGTTGGAAACTTTTGTTTATGTATTTGTATTAAAGCCATGCGAATATGGCTTACTTTCAACATCTTGAGTTTTCAATGTTTCATGTTTTAATTATAGTATGTGTGGTTTTTAATGAATTATAAGTACAGTAACTTGTTTGTTCGTACATGCATTAGTATATTTATATATGAGATGAATTTATAATTGATGGTATAATGGATATGTTGATTTAGTTTGTATTGGTTTAGTATGCATATGCTTTATGCTTGATTGGGTGATAATTTGTGTTTGGATTAAAATTTAATATAAGGTGTATTTGTATATTCGGTTATGGCTTGGACTCATAATAATATAAATGTATTATATATTGGATGTTTTCATTAATGACATAATGTATATTCTATGATTATTTTGGTTTGTTCATAAGAGAATTGGTTTGTGCATGAATATTTGTTTAAGGAACCAAAGGTGCATTTGTTCTTTTAATAGATATAGACCAAGTGCATTTTATATATTTATGAAGTGATCGTTTGAGGCTTGGTTACTTTGATTCTGTTTGTAGTGGTAAATATACTTATATGTTAGGCATGATTAGACAGATTATTAATATCTCGTAAATATGAATGATGAGTTTGTTACATTATTCGGCCAAATTCATGGGGTACATATTTAGCATGTGATTAAACGATGGTATGTGAGATATTAAATTGATTAAGTCATTGTGCATATGGTTAAGATGTGTTTAATCTATGCTTGACTGATTGATGAAATAATTTGATAAAGAATCTTTAGTAATGTGATGTGAAGTGATTGAGTGGAGATCCTCATGTATTTAGCTATGCTAGAAATTAAGTCTAAAACATTGTAATGTTATAATTATAGTAATGATCGCATTGTGTATGCTTGAATTCAATTGAATGTTTTTTTGGAATTGAGTTTAGTTCGGTAATACCTCATAACCCTAATCCGGCGATGGACACGGGTTAGGGGTGTTACATTTGATTGGTATTAGAGCTTACGGTTTAGTCGATTCTAGGACTACCGTAGCGCGTGAGAGTATAGCTATACAAGCCTTTATTGTATATACGATAGTGTGGTGACTTCTGACATTTCCAACTGTGTTTTATATAGTAAATGGATTTCGATCCTGACAGAGCCGTAGCAGATGATGTAGAGAGTGTAGCGCCTGATCGTGCACGCGGATCAGTGCCGGTAGACTCTCGACTAGTTTCGGGTAGCCATGAGGCAGAGGCTAAACAAGCCATCTTCCATATGATGAATGAATGGTTTACCCAGTTTGTTCAGAATAACCCGGCTGTACAACAACCTCCACCCCCAAATAATCCAGCTCCGGTACCTTCAGCACCCTCGATGATAGATCCGATGAGATCTAGTAGGCCTCCCGTTGATAAAATCAGGAAATATGGAGCCGAAGAATTTAGAGCCAATGATGATGATGATGCAAAGTGAGCCGAGATGTGGCTTGATAACACTATTCGAGTACCTGATGAGCTATGTTGTACTCCAGATGAATGCCTGAAGTGTGCTATATCTCTACTTCGGGACACTGCATATCACTAGTGGAATACACTAGTATCAGTGGTTCCAAAAGAAAAAGTGACTTGGTATTTCTTCCAGATCGAGTTTCGTAAGAAATATATCAGTCTGAGATTCATTGATCAGAAATGAAAAAAATTTCTGGAACTGAAACAGGGTCGTATGGCTGTGACGGAAGATGAGCGAAAGTTTGTTAGATTGAGCCGTTATGCCCGAGAGTGTATATCAACTGAAGCCATTATGTGTAAAAGATTTGAAGACGGTCTGAATGAAGACATAAAGTTGCTTGTTGGCATTCTTGAAATCAAAGAGTTCGTAGTACTTGTCGAACGAGCTTGCAAAGCTGAAGAGCTTGGGAAAGAAAAAAGAAAGGCTGAAATAGAAGCTAGAGACACTCGTAAAGATCATCGACTAAGACTTTCCATTCAGCGCCTAAGAAGTTCAAAGATGACTTCGGCCGACATAAAGCTACTTCAGACCTGTCTAGATGAGATCGACCTCCAGTGAGTTCCCAAGCCACTTCGATGGCTAGTGTTGGTAATGTTTAGCAGAACCGAGCTGAGTGCAATCATTGTGGAAAATGGCATTCTAGGAGTTGTAGATTTCATGATCGGTCCTGCTCTAAATGTGGATCATCGAACCATTTTATTCGAAAGTGCCCGATGCTAGCCAAGCAAAATACGGCTCAGAACACTAAACCGAGAAACGCGTCAACACGAGGCAGACCACCCAGACATTCGGGGAATGTAGGTGGCAGTCATAGAGGAACGAAGGACACTGCATTTGATCAAAGGCTTGAGCACCAGCTAGAGCTTATGCTATACGAGCCAGAGAGGATACTTCTTCCCCAGATGTCATTACCGGTACTTTTATACTTTATGATACTACTGTGATTGCATTGATTGATCCTGGTTCGACTCATTCATATGTGTGTGAAACTCTAGTATCCAGTAAGACTCTGCCTGTTGAGTCTACTGAGTTTGTGATCCATGTGTCCAACCCCTTGGGTAGATGTGTTCTTGTTGATAAAGTATGTAAAAGTTGCCCGTTGATGATTCGGGATTCCGGCTTTCCAGCTGATTTAATGTTGTTGCCTCTCGACGAGTTCGATATAATTTTGGGAATGGACTGGTTAACTTTGCATGATACAGTGGTGAATTGCAAAAGAAAGATTATTGATTTGAGATGTCAGAACAGTGAGATCATTCGGGTTGAATCTAATGATCTGAGTGGGTTATCGGCAGTAATATCCTCGATGCTAGCTCGTAAGTATGTGAGAAAAGGGTGTGAGGCTTACTTGGCCTATGTGATGGATAATAAAGTGTCTGAAAAGCAGATTGAATCTGTACCAGTTGTATGTGAATACCCAGAGGTGTTTCTTGAAGAATTGCTGAGATTGCTGCCAGTTCGAGAGATAGAGTTTGGTATTGAATTAATACCGGGGACGACTCCGATTTCGATAGCTCCGTATCGGATGGCACCTACTAAATTGAAAGAGTTGAAAGCACAGTTGCCAGAGTTGACAGATAGAGGCTTTGCACGACCGAGCTTTTCTCCTTGGGGTGCACCAGTTCTATTTGTGAAAAAGAAAGATGGAACTATGCGAATGTGTATTGATTATCGGCAGTTGAATAAGGTGACTATAAAGAATAAATACCCGTTGCCTCGGATTGATGACTTGTTTGATCACTTGAAAGGGGCTTCAGTGTTTTCGAAGATAGATTTGAGATCGGGCTATTATCAGTTGCGGGTCAGAGATTCCGATGTGCCAAAGACTGCATTCCGAACGAGGTACGGACATTTTGAGTTTCTAGTCATGCCTTTTGGACTTACTAATGCACCTGTTATTTTTATGGATTTGATGAATCAAGTTTTCAGACAGTATTTGGATCGGTTTGTGGTAGTATTTATAGATGATATCCTGATCTACTCCAGAGATGAAACCGAGCATGTCGAGCATTTGAGATTGGTGCTACAAACTTTGTGAGATCAACAGTTGTATGAAAAGTTTAGTAAGTGTGAATTCTGGATGAAGGAAGTCAGCTTTTTAGGTCACGTCGTTTCAGCATCAGGTATTCGGGTTGATCCGAATAAAATATCGACTATACTTGATTGGAAACCACCAAAGAATATTTCTGAAGTTCGAAGTTTTCTGGGACTTGCGGGATACTATAGATGGTTTGTGAAAGGTTTTTCTATGATAGCCACACCTTTGACAAAGCTACTACAGAAAGATGTCAAGTTCGAATGGTCAAAAAAGTGTCAGAAAAGTTTCGATCAGTTGAAAGCCCTTTTGACCGAAGCTCTAGTGTTAGCTCAGCCTGAATCGGGTAAAGAATTTATTGTTTATAGTGATGCTTCTTTGAATGGTTTGGGTTGCGTTTTGATGCAGGAAGGCAAAGTCATAGCCTACGCTTCGAGACAATTGAAGCCTCACGAAAGAAATTATCCGACTCACGATCTGGAACTAGCAGCCATCGTTTTCGCATTGAAATTTTGGCATCATTCCTTATTCGGTGAGAAATGTCATGTTTATTCAGATCACAAAAGTCTGAAGTATTTGATGACTTAGAAAGATTTAAACTTGAGACAACGCAAATGGTTAGAGCTGTTGAAAGACTATGCATTAGTGATTGACTACCATCCGGGGAAAGCTAACGTTGTCGCAGATGCCTTAAGTCGAAAATCATTGTTTGCTCTTCGTGCGTTGAACACACATATGGTTATGTTTGGTGATGGTTCGATCATAGCCGAGTTGAGAGCAAGACCGATGTTTATTCAGCAAATTTGTGATGCACAGAAAATTGACAAAGATATAATTGCTAGACGGGTTCAGCGTGAAAATGATGCAGAGTCAGAGTTTCGAATTGATGCAAATGATTGTTTGAACTTCAAAGGCCAAATATGTGTTCCGAAGAATATGGATTTGATTCAGATGATTTTGAACGAGGCTCATAATAGTTGAATATCGGTACATCCAGGTAGCACGAAAATGTATAATGATGTGAAACAGTTCTATTGGTGGCCTGGCATGAAGCGGGATATATCTGAATTTGTTTCAAAGTGTTTAATTTGTCAGCAAGTAAAAGCCGAGCATCAAGTGCCTTCTGGATTACTTCAGCCGATCATGATACCTGAATGGAAATGGTATAGAATCGCTATGGATTTTGTATCTGGTTTGCCTAAGACACCGAGCAAGAAAGATGTAGTCTGGGTTATAGTGGATAGACTGACCAAATCAGCTCACTTTGTGCCAGTTCGTACAGACTATTCGCTTGATAAACTTGCTGAGTTGTATATATCTCAAATTATGAGATTACATGGTGTGCCGAGTTCTATTGTTTCAGACAGAGACCCGAGATTCACATCGCAGTTTTGGAAGAAGTTGCAAGATGCTTTAGGTATTAAACTCCACTTTAGCACAGCTTTTCATCTGCAGACAGACGGTCAGTCTGAACGAACCATTCAGATACTTGAGGACATGTTGAGATGTTGCATCCTCGAGTTTGAAGGTACGTAGGAAAGATACTTAACTTTGATTGAATTTGCTTATAAGAACAGTTTTCAATCGAGTATCAAAATGGCACCTTATGAAGCTCTATATGGCCGCAAGTGTCGTGCACCGCTGTACTGGACCGAACTCAGTGAAAAAAAGATACATGGGGTTGATTTGATTAAAGAGGCGGAACAAAAAGTGGCTATAATCAGAGATAGTTTGAAAGGTGCCTTGGATCGTCAAAAGTCCTATGCTGATTCGAAGCGCAAAGACATTGAGTTTCAGGTCAGAGACCGGGTATTCTTGAAAGTTTCTCCGTGGAAGAAGGTAATCCGATTTGGTCAGAAAGGCAAACTAAGTCCGAGGTTCATCGGACCGTACGAGATCATCGAACGTATTGGGCCTGTTGCTTATAGATTGAAGTTGCCCTCTGAATTAGAAAAGATACACAATGTATTTCACGTTTTGATGCTTCATAGATATAGATCAAATCCGTCACATGTGATCGCTCCGTCTGAGATTGAAATCTGATCCGATATGACGTATGAGGAAGAACCGATCCGTATTTTAGCTTGGGAAATGAAAGAGTTGAGAAACAAGAGAATTCCATTAGTGAAAGTACTATGGAATCGGCATGAAGTTGAAGAGGCTACATAGGAGCCTGAGGATTCAATGAGGCAACAATATCCGACTTTGTTTAACGGTAAGATTTTCAGGGACGAAAATCCCTAAGGGGGGAGAGTTGTAACAGTCCGAATTTGACCCTAATCAGAATGGTGGTTTTGGGACCATGAATCCAAGTCTGAAATATATTTAAATGATATATTCTGAGCTTATTATATGTGATTTAATGTGTGTGAAAGTTTCGTAGAAAAATTTAATCGTTTGAGTGTTCAATTTAACAAAAAGGACTAAATCGCGTAAAGTGTAAAAGTTGCATACTATAGTGAAAAGTGCTAGAATGATAATGGCTTTTTAATATGAGGTATTAAATGGGTAAATAGCCCATTTTTAAGTTAGTGGGTGGCATATGACAAGATTAACCTTAAGTTTTATATTATATAATTTTATATAATAAGGTTATATAAGTAAATGTTTAAATGTCATAAAACATGTTAAATAAAACATAATAAAATCATTATCATCTTTTTAGTTGAGGAAAGTCGAATGTTCTAAGGAAGAAAAGGGGTTTTTAAGTTTCAAAATTCGGCACTTGTAAGCTCAATCCAAGGTTAATTTGATTTCGGTTTTCGATAATTTTTACGTTTTGAGATCGTTGCTTGAACAAGAAATTTGACCCATGTTGGAATTTTTTAAATTTAAGCATGTTTGATATTCGGCTATTGACATGTTATTGGGGTTTTTGATGTTTAATGATTTTATATTAAAGATATGTTAAAGATTAACATGTTTTGTATTTGAGATTTTAGTGAATTTGAGTATTTTGGGCTAAATTGTAAAAATGATTTTTTGAGGGGACCAAAATGCAAAATAAATGAAAGAAATGGACTTTTATAGTCCCTATGAAAATTCGGCCCTAAGGTATTATAGTGAAATTTTGTGTATTTTGTGTTCTGTGCAAATAGGACTAAATTGTAAAAATGTGAAACATTAGGGGTAAAATGGTAATTTGCCCATTTATGTGTTTTGGGACTAAATTGAGATGAAATGTGCTTGAATGAGCTAAATTTTAATGTGTCTAGATCAAGAACAAAGAAAAGCAGATTTGGATCGGGGAAAGCGAAGGTTAACAAGAATAGCGACCTACGTTGTTAAATCGACGATCGAGAGTAAGTCTTTAAGCAAATATATATTAAAGAGTTAATTATGAACATGTTAAATGATGATATTTGATAATTTTGAGTATAAATTTATGTGTTAGCCGAATGTAAAGGTGTTAAATTGGATTGAATATATTTTTGTTAATGTAATATGAATAAGTATATCCGATATGATATGTGGATGTAATATGATGTATATGATTTGTTTGTGATGTTAGCATTAAGAAATGTGTATTGAAGGATTAATTATGTTGTTATTCGGGCTTCGAGCCTAGCAGGCCTTGTGCCGGTGAAATATTTCAGGCTTATTGCCTAGCAGGCTAAATGCCGGTGTTTAAATCTCGGACTTTGAGTCTAGAAGGCCTAGTGCTGGTATGTGCAATTCAGGTTAAAGCCTAGCAGGTGCTATACCGGTGAGTTTCAATTTTGAACTTCATTTATATAGTAATAAGGTCATGAAACAAATCTAGTAAGCTTGAGCTTTGAAAATGAATTCGTTAATCCGGCAACAAGGTATGTATTTCATACATTAATGTCATATATATATGTGCTATGATAGTGAGCAAATGAAATGATGAAAGAAAAATGTGTTATGCACTTGGTTGTGAAGTTACATAAATAGAATATCATTTGCCATATGGTTATTGGAAATGCGAAAGTATGAGTATGGGAAAAAGGTTCTTGTAAGTATATTAATTCACCTAGTTATGTAATTATCTATGTATATTCGGCAATTGATGTATTTGGTAAAGAATTGAAAGTTACCAAGTTAAGTAAAGTAATGATATCTTGTTATGGTGAGCTTATGAGTAAGACATGTATGTTTTATGTCATGAATTGATTTAAATCATGTTTAACTAGTTGAGTGACTTAAATCAATGCTTAAAACTTACCAAGCTAGTAAGCTTACTCTGTTTATGTTTAATGTTCTGTTTTATATATTTTGGTCAAGCTACGAGCTCGGGGAAATCGTCAGCAAGTCAATCGCACTATCAAATTTTTGGTACTCTTTTGGTTTCGTTTATTTTGGATGAAGGCATGTATGGGATGGATAATGTCTACGTTTGAGTTGGAAACTTTTGTTTATGTATTTATATTAAAGCCATGCGAATATGGCTTACTTTCAATATCTTGAGTTTTCAATGTTTCATGTTTTAATTATAGTATGTGTGGTTTTTAATGAATTATAAGTATAGTAACTTGTTTGTTCATACATGCATTAGTATATTTATATATGAGATGAATTTATAATTGATGGTATAATGGATATGTTGATTTAATTTGTATTGGTTTAGTATGCATATGCTTTATGCTTGATTGGATGATAATTTGTGTTTGGATTAAAATTTAATATAAGGTGTATTTGTATATTCGGCTATGGCTTGGACTCATAGTAATATAAATGTATTATATATTGGATGTTTTCATTAATGACAGAATGTATATTCTATGATTGTTTTGGTTTGTTCATAAGAGAATTGATTTGTGCACGAATATTTGTTTAAGGAACCAAAGGTGCATTTGTTCTTTTAATAGATATAGACCAAGTGCATTTTATATATTTATGAAGTGATCGTTTGAGGCTTGGTTACTTTGATTCTGTTTGTAGTGGTAAATATACTTATATGTTAGGCATGATTAGACAGATTATTAATATCTCGTAAATATGAATGATGAGTTTGTTTCATTATTAGGCCGAATTCATGGGGTACATATTTAGCATGTGATTAAACGATGGTATGTGAGATATTAAATTGATTAAGTCATTGTGCATACGGTTAAGATGTGTTTAATCTATGGTTGACTGATTGATGAAATAATTTGATAAAGAATCTTTAGTAATGTGATGTGAAGTGATTGAGTGGAGATGCTCATGTATTTAGCTATGCTAGAAATTAAGTCTAAAATGTCGTAATGTTATAATTATAGTAATGATCGCATTATGTATGCTTGAATTCAATTGAATGTTTATTTGGAATTGAGTTTAGTTCGGTAATACCTCATAACCCTAATCCGGTGACGGACACGGGTTAGGGGTGTTACAGAAGGTTGAATGGGTGCTAGGTGATTCGGCTATCAAAGGGAGATAAACAAGAGGTGAATATTTTGACCAAAGAAAAGAGAAGAAAAATGCACAATTGTGCTAGGAGGTTTCGACAAAGAAGAAAGAAAAGAAGAAAACTAAACTCACAAAGAGTAGAAATTTGGAGAAAATGACACTATTGATGCTAAAGGTATTTTTTACCAAAACAAACACTAAGGCTTTACCAAAACACCAAGAAAAATTCGGCTACCTCCCTTTACCCCCAAAATCGTCCACATACATGACCATAATGGTCAAAAGTTGGCCAACTACACTTTCCATAACACTTCCCTTGAAAAAGGCCACATGTTCCCCTTACTTTCCCCTTTTCTTTGATTTCTTTCCTCACCTTCATCCTTTCCTATTTTCCTTAGCCATCTTGCCAAAAATAAAAAGTCCACCTTGCCTTATTTACATGCTTGGCCGACACTTAGGGAACGAATGCAAAAATAATAGTCAAAATTTGCACACAATGAGATTTGAACCTCTTCCTTCAAGGTACTTCATGTGGCGCCATAACCTTCTTACCAATTGCTCATTTATGCTAGCTATTTACTCATTTATTTCTATAAGCCTTGAAGCTACTTACTATCTCTCCTTAATAGACTTAAACATAATATTTTCTTATAGCCTAACTTGAACCCGAGACTTCATAGAAACCCTGTAACTTTCCAAAATTACCTTATTTGAAAGTCCAACTTGAAATAATGTCATTCTCTTATTCTCAAAATTTTAAAATGCTTCTACGCTCAAGGCCCAATGGGCCCAATCCTACTAGGCCCAATTTCGGGATGTTACATAAACAATATGTATTTGTTATTGTTGATGACTATTCTAGATATACATGGGTTTTTTTCTTTTTCAAAAGATGAAGCTTTAGAAAAATTTATTACTTTTTTGTAAAATGATTCAAAACCAAGTGGGATATTCTATTTCAAGTGGAAGAAGTGATCATGGAAAAGAATTTGAAAATCTTGACCTTGATAATTTTTGTAATAAACATGGTATTAGTCACAATTTTTCGGCACCTAGAACCCCTTAACAAAATGGAGTTGTGGAGAGGAAAAATACGACCTTAGAGGAAATGGCTAGAACCAAGTTATGTGAAAATAATTTGCCAAGATATTTTTGGGCGGAAGCCATAAACACTTATTGCGTATATTATAAATAGAGCTATGACTAGGCCTATTTTGAAGAAAACTCCTTATGGCCTTTTTAAAAGAAGAAAGTCTAACATAAGCTATTTTCACCCTTTTGGTTGCAAATGTTTTGTTTTGAATAATGGAAAAGAAAATTTAGGAAAAGTTGATGCCAAAATTGATGAAGTTATTTTTCTTAGTTATTCCACAAATTCTAAAGCTTATAGAATTTTTAACAAAAGAACCATTATTATAGAAGAATCTATACATGTTATTTTTTATGAATCTAACTCTCCTTCTAGAAGAAATTATTGATTTTGATGATGTAGAAATGTATCAAGTTGACCAAAATCAAGCATCACATGAAGATCAAGGCGTAAGTGAGTTGGTTCAAGAACTCAAAATTGATGAACTCTAAGAACCAACTCACGTTGAAAGAGAATCTAGCTACCTAAGAGAGCTTTCATATGTTAAGGATGGACACATCATTGGTGATCCATCTAAAGGGATAATTATTAGATATTCAATTAGAAATATTTGTAATTATGTTGCTTTCATTTCTTGCATAGAACCTAAACACATTAATGATGCTTTAAATGATGAGTTTTGGATAATGACTATGCAAGGAGATTAAATCAATTTGAAAGAAATCAAGTATGGAATTTAGTCGATAGACCTAGTGACCATCCAACTATAGGAACTAAATGGGTCTTTGGAAATAAACTTGATGAAAATGGTAACATTGTTAGAAACAAGGCCAGATTAGTTGCCAAAGGATATAGCCAAGGCTAGACTATGATGAAACTTATGCATCGATAGCTAGGTTAGAAGCCATTAGGACAATTTCAAACTTTTTCAAATGGATGTCAAAAGTGCATTTTTAAATGGTTTCATAAATGAAGAAGTTTATGTTGAACAACCTCCCAATTTTTAAAATTCAAAATTTCCAAATCATGTTTTCAAATTGTCCAAAACTTTATATGGTTTGAAGCAAACTCCTAGAGCTTGGTCTAAAAGGCTTTCCAAATTTTTAATTGAGAATGGCTTTAGAAGAGGCAAAGTATACACCATCTTATTCATAAAAACTAAAGACAAAAACATTTTAGTATTACAAATTTATGTTGATGATATTATATTTGGTGCTACTAATGAATTTCTTTATCAAGAATTTTTTAAGATTATGCAAGGTGAATTTGAGATAAGCATGATGGATGAGCTCAACTTCTTTTTGGGTTTCAAATCAAGAAAACTAAAAATGACATATTCATCAATCAAGCCAAATACATCAAGGAAATGCTCAGGAAATTTAAGATGGAGGTCTTGAAGCCTCAACCAACACCAATGAGCACTTCAACAAAGCTTGATAAAGATGAAAGAGGTAAATGTGTTTACACTAAACTTTATAGGTCTATGATAGGGTGTTTGCTTTATATTACCGCAAGTAGATCAGATATAATGTTTAGTGTTTGTTTTATTGGAAAACGGATTTGGAAAACACAGCGAAAAATAAATTTAGAGAAAAACTAGAGTTTTAAATTTTTTTTTCCAAAAAAAGTTTTTGGTTGTGATATCTAAAGTAATAAACACTTAATTAAAATTGTACATTTTCGATTAATTTAGGATGAGCGTTTCGACCGAATATCTTCTCCACTATCCTCAAGCTCACGTTTGTTGAGTGTGGGCTCATTTGAAATCAGAAAATTTTTCACAAAAATTACCAGTGAGGTAATTTTTTAATTTCTCTAAACTTTTGGGTCAAATTATAAATAAGAAAAATATCTTTAGAAATTTTCTAGAATAATCTCTTCAGAGAATTTTCTCTCTACAACTTTCTCTTGAATTTAAGTGTGCGTAAATAATGACCCAATGCTCTCTTTATATAGAGAGAGTTTAGAGAATTCAACTATGATTAAATTTAATCACTTTAATATTAAATTAATATAATATTTATTAAGATAAATATATTATTATAATTAAATTCTTTACTTTTTTTCAATCACTCAAAACGTATTTTGTTTTTGTTTTGGCTTCTGTCTCATCCATAACAATTACCTTATGCAAAATAGTGGAGTCATTCAATTATTGTTGTTATTATATTATGGAAACATGCAATTATTGTTAACTTTGTTTTGTTGTTAGGCATATCATCAAATGTTAAATAAGTACAAGTATTATTATACAATCATATGTATTTAACTTTAATTAAATTATTTAAAAAATATTTAAATTTTGAAAAAAAGAAGAAGCAAACATTGAAAGTTTGAAATTACTTTATTCAGAAAATGTCAATAATTTAAATTTTAAAAACTAATAAAAATTATAAACAAATAATTGAAAATAATAAAATGAAACAAAACAATTTTAAAAACTAAAAAAAGTTGAAAACTGAAAATTGAACAATTAGAACCATCATTGGCTTTGATTTTAATTAATTTTTTTTAGAAAATATTGAATTTAATAAAAAATATTCTTGCTATTAATGAAAATTTATTAATTTCATCTACTTATTTAAAATATGTATATCCATTCCTAAACCCATCAATATTATTGGTCAAAGAAGATGTACTATTAACAAAAAAAAAAAAAAAAAGAAGATAAGAGAAACGGGAGAGAAACGTCCACTCTTGACAAGCAACATGAGACAAGATCAGTGGCGGAGCCATTAAAATTGTAGATTTTCAATTTAAGTATTTTATGATATATAAAATTTTAAATTAATAATATTAAAATTATATTTTTAATCTTAAAAATGATAAAAATTTAATTTAATTTTTTTAAAATTATAAAAATATAAACTATTAAAATAATCAACTTATAAACTTAATTTCAAACCCAAAAAAGAATTTTCTTAACTCCCCTATTTTACAACACCACCTTAGCAAGCTGGTGAGCCGCTTGTTGGTGTACTCCACCTAAAAGACAATTGTCGGAAGGAAGAACTCAACACCAAACAATCTTGAAGAAAGAGACCAAATTCAGAAATGTCTAGCCCAGAAGAACTGAGCGTAGTGATAACATCAATATAATCGAATTCTATAACTGCATTCTCAAGGTTTAGATTCTTCAGCCAGGAGAGAGACTCCCTAATTGCCATCAGTTCAACCATTTTTAGCTAAAAAAAGGGGAATGTACCCAAGAAACCACGGATAAAAACCCCAGCATGGTCCTGAACGATAGCTGCAAAAGAAGAACGACTCGACGCAGAAGAGGTAGCGTCGTTGACGTTTCATTTAGCCCAACCACCAGTCAGCTTTTCCCAGGTGCCCCGACAGCTCCTCCTCCTAGTCGAAGTTAACTACACCCAGGTGAAGATAACATGAGCATTGCGCCACTCCTGAAGAAATCGGTTCACTTTATCGAGAATCATGGTAGCCGTAGCATCAGTTTGCTTCCAAACAAATAAGTTCCTGTGAAACCATAAGCACCAAGCCAAAGTTAAAATTCTGCAGCTCATTGAAGGATTATTAGACTGAATGTGAAACTATGAAAAATCTACAGCCGGAAGATGATGGAAATAAAGCCCAATTGCATTCAAAACTTCCACCGCTTTGTTGCATTGTAATAAAACATGATCCACAGTCTCCAACTCCCCATACGGCGAACAAGATGGATCGATGGAGCTGCCTCGTTCAGCGAGTTGGCTTTTACACGATAGAAAAATTAAGCAAATACCTTCACGTAAAATCCTTAACCTTCGGGGGCAACTCTAAATTCCACAACAACACCCAAAGACCTTCCACTACTGGGGACATCAAATTAGTCATAGTAGTCACAACCATCCTATAGCCCAACTTTACTTCATAAGAGTTAAAACGAGAATAGTGCCAAATGATTTGATCAAGAGGTTTAGCAAATGAAACAGAGACCTTCAAAATACGAGTAGCATCATACAGAGTCATAATCCCTTCTATCAGTGGAGTCCTAACAAGAATCGTCCATTGCAAGTAAATAACTAACTCGCAATTGTTCCATACCCTCAAGCAGGCTCCTGTCCACATAAAATTATCATCATCCTGTAGCCAAGGATCCGAAAAACATTGATCTAATGCCCCAAAACCGAATCTCCACCAGACCACGCTTACTGACAATGACTTAGCAACATCAATCCTCCTCCAAATAAGCGAAGAATTACTACCTTCCATTGACTTAAGAAAATATTTAGCTTTGAAAATGCGATTATGAAGAGAGTCAGGATTAGTTAAAAATCGTCAACCTTGCTTACAAAGAATTGTAGTATGAAAGCAATGAAGATTTCAAAAACCCATACAACCGAGCTTCTTTGGCACACAAAGTCTATCCCATGACGCCTAACAAATCCCTCTACTACTACTTGAATTCAAGCCCCACCAGAACGTATTCATGGGTCGCTGCAAATCCTCACATAACCTAATCAAAAGTTACAAATATAAAGTAGGTAGCCTAAGCCTCCTATCTATGTGCTAGTGTCACGGACTTAACGCGATTCGTGCGGCCTTAGGTAGTTCCTTCGCTCAAAAACGTCTAATTTAGCCTAACTCACAATAATTGAGGATTCAACAGAATTCCTCTAAGGTATCCACGAAGAACAACAAAAGAACGAAATAAGAACGAACTCGAAAGATGAACAAAAGCCACAGAAAAGCAAGAACACTTGAGAGAAAAGTTTGAGTGAATTCTCTCAAAATTATATTAATAATTGAATGAATTACAATGAGGGGGAGAGGCCTCTATTTATAGTTGAGCCTTCCCAAAATCAATGGTATAGATCAAAATATATCAATGGCTAAGATTAAAAGCTATCTAGATATTAAATCTCTAAGATTACAAAATCGTATCTTCTAAAGATTACATTTAATGTCTAGGATCACATATCTTTAAAGATCACCTTCTATATTTGCCAAGCTTCGGAGATGGGCTTTCAATCTCTCCAAGCAACAGACCAGTCCGATTGACCCAAATGACCTCCTCAAATATGATGGATCGTACAACTTCGTCATGGTCGTCATGGTTGCAGGCTCCCATAAGCAACCAATGACATTCTCCCCCACTTGTTCTAGTGATGCCCTCGTCGCGCCCTCCTAATAGAATTGGTCTATCTTTCTTTGGAACTGCCACAATGCCTCGGCAAGTTCCCAACTTGCTTCGAAATCGGGAAGTCCCTTCCATCAAACTAAGTATTCATGCCGCGGCCGATGGTACTTTCATTTGGTCACATGATTTGCCTCAATGTTTTCAACTTCACAGTCGTAGGAAACCTTTACCCCTATTGGTGTTTGTTAGAAATTGCTTCAATTTGGATCCTCTTGATCCCCATGGAATGGCTTAAGCATGCTTACGTGAAACACTGGGTGGAATTTGAGCTTTGCTGGCAACTCAAGCTTATAGGCCACCTTGCCTACTTTATTCACAACTCGAAACGGCCCATCATACCTTCGCACAAGCCCATTGTGCAAACTCGTATATCGCAAAATCAAGTGTAGTTTGGCAATGACTGTATGACCCACCTGAAATTTCACATCTCTTCGATTCTGGTCGGCCCACTTCTTGTTACGCTTACTTGCCTTGTGTAAATAAGCTCCAGCCAAGTCATTCTTCTCTTGCCAATCCTTCGTAAATCGATAAGCTGCTAGATTTGGTCCTATATAACGGGTCGCAACAGCGTTGGGTGTGAGTGGTTGTTGGCCTGTCACTATCTCGAACGTACTTTGATTCGTGGCCCCACTTCGCTACAAGTTTTATGAAAATTAGGTCACATCCAACAACTTTGGCCAATCCTTTTGTGTGGCATTCACATAGTACCGAAGATATGTTTCCAACAATGCATTCACTCATTCGGTTTACCTATCGGTTTGCGGATGTATGCTCGTGGAAAAGTTCAAGTTCGAGCCCATTGACTTGAACAACTCCGTCCAGAACTGGCCCATGAATCGCCCATCTTGATAACTGATAATAGACAGTGGCACTCCCCAATATTTCACCACGTGTCTAAGGAATAAATAGGCTGGTTCCTCAACAGGGCACTCCTTGGTAGCTAGAATAAATGTCGCATACTTCGAAAACTTGTCCACCACAACAAGAATACTTGCAAATCTATCAGACTTAGGCAAACCAACAATAAAATCCATGGATATACTTTCCCATGGTCTTTCTGGAATAGGCAAGGGTTGTAGCAAATCGGCCAGAGTCTTTAACACAACCTTGTCTTATTGGTATACTAGACAAGTTTTTACATCTCCACATCATCACCCATGTGAGGTCAATAGTAATGATCCTCCAAAAGGGCCAAGGTACGGTGCATTCCTGGATGGCCCGCCCATCTCGAGTCATGACATTCCTTCATGACTTCCTTGCGCAGTTTCCAATAATGAGGCACATAGAGGCGGTGCCCATGAGTGTATAGCAATTCCCTATCAAGTCAAAATCTCCTCGTTTTCCTCTCATTGACAAGCTCAATCAAGCTTTTGGATGTGGGATCATAGAAAAATCCCTCTCGAATGCGCTCCAATAAGGAACCATTGGATTGGATGATTGCCGTAAATTCCATCTTTCGGCTAAGTGCATCAGCCACAATGTTGGCACTCCCTGGCTTATACTCCATCGTGAAATCAAATTTAGCTAGGAAAACCTGCCAATTAGCCTGTTTGAGAGACAATTTTTTCTGGGTTAGAAAATAACTGTTGCCAGCGTTATCGGTAAGGACCACGAACCTGGAACCCAGTAAATAATGCCTCCATGTGCTCAAGCAATGTACCACAACAGTCATCTCCTTTGTTTGGACTGTGTATCTATGCTCCGTCTCATTAAGCTTTCGACTCTCGAAAGCAATTGGATGCCCATCTTGCATCAGTACTCCCCCAATGGCATAATCTGATGCATCCGTGAGTACCTCATAAGGCTTCGAATAATCCGGCAATGCAAGTACGGGCTCCCTCGTCATCACTTGCTTAAATTGATTAAAGGTCCTCTCATATTGTGGATTCCAATCCCATACCTTACCCTTTTTCAACATGTCCGTCAAAGGTGCGGTAATTCTGGAATAGCCTTCGATAAAGCATCGATAATAATTCGCCAGCCCAAGGAAAGATCTCAACTCCATCACCTTGGTTGGAGGCTTTCACTCAACAATGGCCCGAATCTTGCTCTCATTCATCCTGATCTTCCCACCTCCCATAATGTGGCCTAGAAATGACACCTGTCGTTGAGAAAATGAGCATTTCTCCTTTTTGAAAAATAGCTCATTTTCCCTTAAAGTTTAGAACACTTCCCTAAATGTTTCACATACTCCTCGAGCAATTTACTGTACACAACAATATCATCAAGGTAAACAACCACGAAACGATCAAGGGAAGGTTGAAGTACCTTATTCATCAGGGTGTAGAATGTAGTTAGGGCATTCGTGAGTCTGAAAGGCATTACCAGGAACTCATATGAACCATACTATGTCACACAAGCTGTCTTTGGCTCGTCCCCCTCGGCTATCCAAACTTGATGATACCCCTATCTCAAGTCTAGCTTGGTAAACCATCTCGCAATACCAAGCTGATCAAACAAGTCTTCAATAAGGGGACTAGGGTACCTGTTTTTCATGGTGATATTATTTAGAGCCTAATAATCGATGCACATCCTCAACGACCAATCATGTTTCTTTTGAAAGAACACCGGCGCACTATATAGAGATTTAGATGGCTCAATGAATCCCACATCTAAAAGCTCCTTCAACTGTTTCCGTAGTTCTTCTAATTCTGGTAGAGACATACGATATGGGGCCCCAGCTGGCGGCACCATGCTCCCCTTTCTTGTCATTCTCACCATGCATTAATGGTTCGAATCCGAAATCACCATGTAATTACTGGAAGGAACAATAGACGCATTAAATCGATCAAGGAAACTTAATCCAACCACAAAATCATATTCATCAAGTGGTATTACTTTAATGGATGCCTTACTGATCCAATCGCCAAGTTAGAGATCCACTCCTTTGCAACCCCCTTGATTGGAACACTTTTTGAGTTCATCGTTTTGATCTGACCCGACTCATTTTAAATATTGAGGCCAAGTTTATGAGCAACCCCTTCGAACATGAACAAATCAGATGCACCTGTGTCGATTTTCTGATGGCCACCATGATGTCTACAAACACCAGCCCATGACCCGTCTTGTCTTCGACAGCCCCTAGTTTAAAACCAAGATTGATTTCCTCCACATCTGACTCCACTTTTGCTTCCATAGTAGAGAGTGCGGCCTTCTTTGGACAATCCTTGATCATATGTGGGCCATCACAATGGAAGAAACTTATAGGCCCACTCTTCCTTTTGTCCCAAGGCTTCCTACCGTTGCCATTCCTAGTGGGCTTTTCTTTATCTCCCCCACTATTGCCCTTTTGATAGAATTTAGGCTTAGAAGACTCAGGCTTGTCTTTCTTCCCATCGAATTTGGCAAATGATTCTGCTATAGACATGGCCTTGGTATGCTCTTGGACTCTTCAGCGTTGCAGCTCTTGCTTCACCTATGGTTTCAACCCATCCATGAAGGAAAATAATGCCTCATCCTCGGCATACTTTGGATAAAACTGTGCTTTGAACTCATATTAGAATGCCTCCTAAGTCCCAATTTCGGTCCCACCACGTTTCACATCGATGGACCTACGACCCCACCACTAAAAGCAACGTCAATAAGATACATAGCAGTAGTAATTACCTTAGTGACATTGTCCGTAATGCCTTTAATATGTAACTATTGCTCGATTCCTATAGAAAATTGGCCACATCTCTTACAGGCCTTGTTCCTTTGAACTCCTTAGGCTTGGGAATATCCACACTGGGCTTGGGTGCGACAGTAGCTAACCTTCCATTACCCAAAGCAGCCTTGTAGATTGTGAGTTCACCCTTGAGCTCCGCAATCTCCTCTTTCAAGGCTGTCATCATAGCCTCAATGGTATCATCCTTACCAGTCAGGTTTTCAACATAGTCCAACACATACTCTTTGAGCTACTCCTTCATGGACTGCAACCCATCAATGAGCCTATCATCAACATCATCAATCCTCTCATTAGCATCTCCCACGGATTCCTCGAGAGTGACGACTCGATCATCCAAACCTAACAGTATGTCTCTTGAAAGATTAACTTTCCTAGCCCTCCCACGGGTCTCCATTCCCTCAACAATCTCAACAACTTCTTTCAACATCTTTTAACGGTGCCTTCGAACGCTAGCTCGGATACCAACTGTCACGGACTTAGATTTTTTCTACGCGATCCGTGCGGCCTTAGGCAATTCCTTTGCTCAAAAATGCCTAAGTCAGCCTAACTCACAACAATTGAAGATTCAACAAAATTTCTGTAAGGCACCCACGAAGAATAGCGAAAGAACAAAATAAGAATGAACGCGAAAGATGAACAAAAGCCATAGAAAAGCAAGAACACATCATTCCATTCCATTCCTCTACTTAGATTAATCTACCAAAGTTGTACCAAATCAACTATGCTTAATGCTCACACATCATTCCATTCCTCTATTTTCAAATTCACCAACACATAGATATCACATACTCCTTAACCAACACATAGTTACCACTCATACCTTAACCAACACATAGTTTCAAAAGTTACCACTCATACCTTAACCAACACATAGTTTCAAACATACCTGTACCAATTACATAGCTATCATAAATACTTTAGCCATTATTTATTTATCAAACATACCTTCATTCATAGCCAATAGTTCTACTCAACCGATTAAAGATTCATACACAGTCTCATCAACCACAAAGGTTAAATGCATACCTTTTTGCCAACACATAGATACTCACCAACCAAGCTTCACAACCACTAAATTTTACATCTCAATTAATCTTTACTTCTCATTTGATTTATTCGCACACTTAGCGCCAAATTCGTAATCGGAGCGTAATTGTCATTGCACACTTAGTGCTAATATGTTAAACCGACTTATATCGGTATCGCACACACAGTGCCAATTCAATAAGCCGAAACTTCTATCTTTTGACACACACAGTGCTATTTATTAAAGTCATAACTTCTATTGTTTCGCATTCACAGTACTATTCATTATTTATAATCGCACACTTAGTGCCTCAACTCGTAACCGAAGCTTAAATGACATCGCACACTTAGTGTATTTATAATAAACCGATCTTAAACCGGTATCGCACACAAAGTCCCATCCACAAAGTCGAAGCTATATTATTTTGCACACACAGTGCTAATCATCTCGGTCACATTTCCAATTACACATACTTAGTGCCACATAGATCCATTTCTCACATAACATTTATAATTCAATAATATCATAACCATTCGTTTCACAACATTTAAACATACATAAGTACACTTTTTATATTCAAACTTACCTTAGACGTCGAACTATCGAAGCGGTCGATTAATCGAGCACTATATCTTTACCTCGATCTCGATCCGAACCTCGTCTCTCTTGGTCTATACACATTCAAATTCAATCCATTCAATCACTAACTCATTCAATTTAATCCACACATACACATTTAGGGTATTTTACAAAATAGCCCTCACATTTTCACATTTCGACACTTTAGTCCCTAGTTCACAAAATCATCAAATTCACCAAATTCCACTTAACACAAGCTTAGCCGAATTTTACTAATATCAATACAAACCCACACATTTCTTTTATTTCACATTTTAATCTTTCAATTTTTTTATTTTCACAATTTAGCCCTAATTAGCTAAATTCACCAAAAATTCAAAAACAATACATGTTAATCCAACACCAATTTCTCATATTTACTACCAACTAGCACATAGCTCAAATGTTCATCAATGGCTCATCACAAAACATTATTAATTCATGAGATTACAACATGGGTTTTGTAAAGCACAAAGCAACGATTACAAAAGCGTAGAAATTATCAAAAACCGATCAAAAATACATACCCAATTTAAACATGAACCATGGCCGAATACCAAGCTTTCTCGTTTCTTTCTCTTTTCTTTTTGTTTCGGTGGAGATGGATGAACTATCCACTATCCCCTTTCTTTTTATTCTAATAGTTTATAATATATATAATATATATAATATACTTTAACTTATAAGTTTATATATATATATAAACACATATATATATACTCATATAAACATTTAATGTCATCCACCACATATAATTTGGCTAATTACAACATTAATCCTCCCCTTTATAAAGACAACAACAATTTAGCACTTATAAATCAGCACACAGCTTTTACACTTTACGCGATTTAGTCCTTTCTCTTAATTCGACACACAAACGATCAAATTATCACATAGAATTTCCACACAGACTATATCACATATCATTCACACAGAAAATATCATTAATATATTTTTACGATCTCGGATTTGTGGTCTTGAACCACTGTTCTGACTAGGGTCTAAACCGGGATGTTACAAATATTTTTTTTTAGGTGTGATTGGATGATATCGAAAGTTAGTCAATTTAATAAAAGGCTTAGATTTACTAAAACGATAATTTTCGGTCTATGAAATCCAAGAAATAGGTTTGGGAGTCAGTTACGTATGAGGAAGGATTAGCACCCTCATAACGCCCAAAATTGGTATTTAGTTGATTACTTGATGTCTTAGCGTCGAAAATTGAGAATTTGAAGAAAATTTAAAATACGATCCCCATTTCACGTGAGGTTATTTAATGACGTCTAAATCAAATTTTAATGAGGAAATTTTCTTATTTCGGGTCGATCAAGAAGAAATGTCATGACCCGTAAGTTGGGGCACAAAATATCGAATTCTCAAAAATAAGAATGCTCATCGTTTAATTATTACCTAAATCTTATTCATTTTTTTATTTGTTTTTAAAGAAAAAGGGACGTTCCATTATTTTCGTTCAAGGAGAAAATTGTACCCCATAAGTTAGGGGCCCAAGTTCTCGAATCCCCTAATTAAAGAACCTCGTCTCAGTTCAAATTGCTAAATATACATTATATGAAAATGAGTAACTTCTAACATGACATACTATATACTTATTAGAACATAATACATTCTAAGGGATACACAAGTATGTATAAACGTGTTATATGATATCATAAGAACATAAATAATGCAATATATCATAACAAAAATAATAATGTTGTAAAAAATAATGTCAATTAACGCTAATAATAACTAATGATAATAATTAAAGACCAAATAACATTGTGCAATTTAAAGGGGCAGAAATAAAAATAACAAAAATTAAAACTGCAAGGAATTTAAAAAAAGAAATAAATACGCTGAATAAAATAAATAGAGGACTAAATTGAAATTTAAACAAAATTTAAAGTGCAAATTTAAAAAAAAGCAAATAAAGGACTAAATTGAAATGAAATAGAAAAATATAGGGACCCAAGAAGTTGCTTTCCCTACCCTAGTTCACGTGTCATCCCATTAGTGGGTCAACAGTGGGTCCAGGAATTGATTTGTAAGAAAGTAAAATTAAAGGGGTGATATGAAGACAAATAATAAGGGAATAGGAAAAAATTAAAAAGGAGGAAAAAAACGGATGGACTAGAATAGAAATTAGATCCCTCCTTTAAAAAACACGCAGATCCTGATGATATTCAGGTCAGGTCTTCAGGTCGCGTCAAAATGACACCGTTTTGGGCGTCTGAAGCCAAGCCCAAAACGGCACCATTTTAAGGGCCTATAAAAATCAAAATTTATTAAAAAAAATCATTTTAACCTTGTTTCTTAAAAAAAATTCTTGCTCGCTTTTTTCTCTCAAAATCTCCATTGTGTTCGGCCATCGGGTCGTCATGGATCCGTCATGGCCACCGATTATTGGCAACAGCAACTGTCGCCTCTGGTGGCCAAAAGTTCGAAATATTTTCCCTCAAGCCCCTTTTTTTGCGTATATGGTGGATCTGATGATAGATTCTTCAAAAACCCAGTCGGAATTTGACTTGAAGTCAAGAAACCTTTCGATTTCTCTTTTCTGATGTGGCCATCGAAGAACCCTAATGGGTTCGAAGACTTTTCGAATCGACAGGGAGCTGACAAGTAAAGTTTTTAAACCTTTTTTATTTTTTATGTTTTTTGAAAAATAAAATAAAAGAACTACCTTTTTTTAACTTGGTTTTTTTTTTGTATTTTATTGATTTTTTTCTTGTGTTACATGGTGGCTTCGACTTTATAGCCGAATATTACAACATATTTTTCTTTTTCTTTTCTACTTTTTTTCTTTATCTCTATTTTTGTCTTTCTTCTATTTCTTTATCTCTGCTTTTTGCAAGTGGTGATAGCAAGGAGGGGTGCGGGTAATAGTTGGAGGTACGCCTGCCGACGTGGCGGAGGCAGTGGTGCTGATTGCTTTAGGGTTCTAGGGTTTCCAATTAATTTTAGGTTTTGGGCTATTAGGCCTTATGGGTCTTGGGTTAGATGGTTTAAGTTAGCAGATTGGGTTTGTATGGTTTCGGTTTGGGCTTGTATTTTGTAAATGGACCCCTATTTTTTTAATGAACTTTTATTAATTTTGGTTTATTTATTTTTTTGATGGTTGCTAATTGGGTTTGTTTGAGCTGGATAAAAATGGGCCTCTATGGCTGCCTCTCTTTGCTTATTTTCGTGTAACAGGAAGGGAGCAAAGAATTTAAAGGAGGACCAATTTTGTCTGGTCTTACTGTATCTTGACTTCTCTGGTACTTCTCTTTTTTAAGTAACCCACTTTTTCAATTCATTTGTTACTCTACTCCACTATAGCCGCTTTGCTACAACTTTAGGAAGGCAAAATTTAGTGTCACAGTTTCATCTTGCTCCATTGCAACTCTAAGTAGATAAGGTTTGCTATTGTAGTTTCATTCGAACCCACTGTAACTTTTGGGGTATAGGATTTGTAGCTTCATCTTGCTCCATTGCAACTTCAAGGAGATAAGATTCACCATTGTAGTTTCATTCCAACCCGCTGTAACTTTAGGGGTATGAGATTTGTAGCTTCATCTTACTCTATTGCAGCTTCAAAAAGATAAGATTCGCTATGGTAGCTTCATTACAACCCACTACAACTTCAGGGGCATAGGATTTGTAGCTTCATCTTTCTCCATTGTAACTACAGAGAGATAAGATTCAGTATTGTAGCTTCATTCCGGCCCACTGCAACATCAGGGGGACTAGAGTTGCTGCTTTATCCATTTCACTACAACTTTAGGAATACGGGATTTGACTTTATCTGGCTCCACTACATCTTTAGGGAGATGAGATTTATCACTGTAGTTTCAATCTGATCCACTGCATCCTCAGAGATATTAAATTTGAGGTTGTAGCTTCATCTTACCCCTACTGTATCTTTGTGGAGATGAGATTTGCTATTGTAACTTTGATCCGATCCACTGCATCTTCAAGGATATAGGATTTGAGGTTTCTTTGATCTGTTACACCACTATCTGGGGAATAGGACCCGGAGAACCTATTTCGTATACTTATGTTTTGCCAAACAATTAGGATGTTATGACTGGAATGAATCAAATGCTCCAACTATATGCATATGAATGATGAATGTAACATTTTTTTAGAATGGTTTTCCCTTTAACGTTTAGGTCGATCTTGCTCGTGGTTATCATACCTTCTATTCAAGTCTGGTATCTTTGATAGGAAACCTGAAGAGGTAATCATGATCTTGACTATTCGTTCCAAGATCTTTCCAACTTTCAAATTTGGTTATTTCTAACTAGTGGTCCTGTTTCAGGTCCTTGTACTATTTAGAAATCTTTTAGAGCGATATGCAAAAGTCCTTTTACTTTATAACATTGTTAGTCCATGGATCATTATTTCAATGCAAAAAATGCTTAAATGACATCGCAACATGGATAAGATTGCAATTTATTGGGTGCAAAAATCTTAATGAAAACGATTAACTAAAATGGAAAACATTGCTAGAACACGAAGTGAGCAAAAATGAAATTAGGTGCCCAAAATATCATAGTGTGAGCTTCTCTGAACAAACTTGCTGAGGATCAATTTGGGCCTGATATGTGTTTGGGATATCTAGAGTACTTTGTCGATGCCCCAAGATGAAAAGTTTCACCTTCTTATTATCTTTGAGAACAAACGACTATTACATGCCCAATCCTTAGTCCAAATTTGAGCCGCACTTTTCGGGTTTTCAACTCAAAACTCCTTAGGTTTCAAGACGTCCTTTGCAAATTTTCATTTTGACCTCTCCCCCCTTTTTTTTAGGTGAAGTATTTCTTGATTGAATCTGACTTCACATGGTTAGGCAAATCTCTGCCATCCATCTCGGTTAAAATCAGTGCTCCTCTAGAAAAGGCTTTCTTTACCACATAAGGTCTTTCCCAATTCGGCATCCATTGTCCTCTAAAGTCTTTTTGTATGATAAGGATATTTTTGAAAACTAGATCCCCCTTACAAGATTCTCTAGGGCAAACCTTTTTGTATTAAGCTCGCATCATTCGTTTTTGGTACATCTGGCCATGACGGATAACTTTCAGTCTCTTTTCCCCGATCAAGTTCAATTGGTCCTATCTAACTTGGATCTATTCCGCTTCATCTAACTTCAATTCTAATAAAACTTGGAGAGAAGGAATCTCGACTTTAATGGGCAAGACTGCCTCCATTTCATAAACAAATGAAAAAGGTGTTGCCCCAGTGGAGGTTCTGACAAACGTTCAATAAGCATAGAAGGCAAATGGTAATTTATCATGCCAATCTTTATAAGTCTCTGTCATTTTCCCCATGATCTTATTAATGTTCTTATTGGCTACCTCCACTTCGCCATTCATTTTTGGGCCATATGGTGATGAGTTGTGATGTTCGATCTTGAATTGATTGTAGACCTCCACTATCTTGCTATTGTTTAAATTCAATGCATTATCAAATATAATTCTTTCTAGCATTCTATACCGACATATAATCTCTTTCTTCAAGAATTTACTAACTGTCGACTTCATGAAATTAGCGTAAAAAGCGACTTCCACCCACTTGGTGAAGTAATCAATGACCACAAAAATTAATCAATGCCCATTAGAAGCCTTTGGCAAAATTGGCCCAATGACGTCCATGCCCCATATAGAAAAATGCCATGGAGAAGTCATAACATGATGAGGTAAAGGAGGCACATGGATTTTTTCCTCATAAATTTGGCATTTATGACACCTCTTGGCATAATTGACACAATCCCCTTCTGTGGTGGACCAGTAATATTTGAATCCCATGATTTGCATGGCCTTTGTGAAACCATTATCATGTCTTCCGCAAACCCCTTCATGGACTTCTTCTAGGATTTTCTTGGCCTCGACAACATCTACACATCTTAGTAACATGTGATCCTTTTTCCTTTTGTATAGGATCTCCCCATCTAGGACATACTCATTAGCCGGCCGTCTTAGCATCCTTTTATCATTCTCAGTTGTCTGCTTAGGGTATTCGTTGTTTTTTACATATTGCAATATGTCATGGTACCAAGGGTGATCATCCCTTTTTTCTTCCTCGATGTTGTAACAATGGGTCGAATCCTCATAAATGCTTATATGGATAGGTTCTACGTCCTCTTGTTTGTTCACTTTAATCATGGAGGCTAAGGTAGCTAGGGCATCGCCCATATGATTTTCATCTCGTGAGAGGTAGCAGAATGTGATGTCATCAAACTCCTTAATTAATTTGAGAACTAACTTTTGATAATCAATCAACTTGGAATCTCTAGTCTCCCATTCTCCCTTCAGTTGATAGATTACTAATGCAGAATCCCCAAATACCTCTAGCACTTTGATCTTGCGTTCTATAGCCACATGGATACCCATGATACACGCTTCGTATTCTGCCATGTTATTTATGCAATCAAAATCAAGTTTACTGGTGAAAGGATAGTGATCTCTATCTGGAGATACCAAGACTGCCCCAATTTTTTTACCCATAGTGTTTGAGGCGCCATCAAAATTCAGTTTCCAAGGATATTCTCTTGGAGTACCTTTTTCAATGGTCGCAACATACATCAGATCTTCATTCGGGAAATCAAAATTTAAAGGTTCGTAATCCTTTAGAGCTTTGCTAGCTAGGAAATCCGTTGTTACACTCCTCTTTACTGCCATTTGGTTTACATAGATTATATCAAATTTGGGGAGCAAAATTTGTCATCAGCCATTCTTACATTCAATGTGGTCGACTCTGTCATGAACTTTAAAGTGTCTATTTTCGAAATGAGCCAAGTCGTATGATACAACATATATTGTCTTAGCCTCCGGGTTGTCTAGACCAAGGCATAACATAGCTTCTCGATTTGTGAATATCTTGCCTTGCATTCGGTGAACTTCTTGCTGAGGTAATAGGTTGCTCTTTCTTTCCTTCCCAACTCATCATGTTGGCTAGTACACATCTCATAGGATTCCTAAATACTACCAAGTATAGTATTAGTGGTTTATTTAGGCTAGGTGGCATCAACACTGGGGCATTGCACAAGTAATTGTTAACCTTGTCAAAGATCTTCTAGCATTCTTCAACCCATACACCTGAATTATGTTTCTTAAGGAGACGGAATATGGGGTCATATTTCTCGGTTAGTTGTGAAATGAATCGGGCAATGTAATTTAATCTCCCTAAGCAACCCCGAACTTCCTTTTGGGTACGTAGCAGTGGTAACTCCTGTATGGCCTTGACTTTATCCGGGTCAATCTCAATCCATTTCTCGCTAACTACAAATCCCAGCAATTTACCAAACTTAGGTTCAACTTTAGCTGGAATTTCTTCAATCTTAAGAATAGTTTCCTAAAGAATTTCACATGCTAGCTCTCTGTTCAAGATTTAGCGATCATATCATTGGCACAAACCTCAATTTCTTTGTGCATCATATCATAAAACAAAGTCACCATGGCCTTTTGATATGTTGTCCTCGCATTTTTCAATCCAAATTACATCACTTTATATCAAGATGTTCCCCACATTGTCACGAATATGGTCTTCTCCATATCTTCAAGATGTATATTCATCTGGATATATCTAGAGAAACCACCCATGAAGGAGAACAGTGAATGACCTACCGTGTTGTCCACTAGGGTATCGATGTGAGGTAATGGGAAATTATCTTTCGGGCTGGCCTTGTTTAAATCCTTGTAGTCTACACACATTCGTACTTTCCCATCTTTCTTAGGGACCGAAACTATATTGGCTACTCATTTTGAATATTTGACCACTTGGAGGAAACCAACTTCAAACTATTTCTTGACCTCTTCTTTTATTTTCAACAGCACGTCAAGCCTCATCCTTCTAAGTTTCTATTGAACCGGCTCATATTCTTCCCTTATGGGAAGCTTATGTACCAAGATATCAGTACTTAGACCAGGTATGTCCTGATAAGACCATACAAAGACATCTTTGAATTCTTGGAGTAACTCAACGAGATCTCGCCTTGTTTCTGCTGTGATGTAAGTTCTGATTTTCACCTCTTTCTTCTCTTGTTCATCTCCTAAGCTCATAATTTACACCGGCTCTTTGTGAGGTAGGATCCATTTCTCATCTTTCTTTACCATTCTTAATAGATTAGGAGATACGTTACAATCTTAAACATCTATAAAGTCCTGAGGTTCCTCTAGACACATATCCTGCTCAAAAGGAGCCTCTGAGTAAGCAGCAGTGTCACTCATATCATTGATTTTTGGAGACTTGTTATAAGAATAAAAGAAGACCTAGAGAACAAATAAATTTAAGAATGATTAACTGTATGGAATGAGTATAAATGAAAAAGAAAGTAGAAAATTTGCCAATAGGACACGAAGATACAATATTTTCATTAAGAAAATAGTGGACATGCGCCTTTTCACAAAAGGTTCCCTATTGCTCCCAGGCTTAGAGCAATAGATATGTTCTAAGCATTACTCCGAAATAGTCCTAAATACTACAAGGATCTCCTCTACAATCCATTTGTTCAGAATACTTCCGGAGGTGTAGGGACATATTCTTGATAGGTTCTCTTCTTTAGTTCCCTCTTCAAATATGACGTTGATGCTTAAGTTTCCCAACATTCCTCCCGCAGTCTTGATTAACAGTTTTTTTTCCATCATTTTTCATTCAGGGTAAATGATTTCTCCTGAAACGAAAGTTTCAGATATATGGGGAAAGATTATCAATTCTCACTTGATCTCTTCCCCACTTAGTCATGCTTTCCTTCTCTCTTGCTTCGTTTCTAGTTCCTTCCTATTCTGTCTTGCATCTGGCTTGTACCCTAAGCCAAAACAATCTTGTTTTTCCATCAGCATTGGTACACTAACCCTTCATTGGAGATACTATCCAAATCCTCTTCCAAGCAAGGCTCATTTCCCTACCATCAATTATAGGTCCATCCTGGTGGTTTTGGATGCTTTTGGCACTGGGATATTGCATCCTTCAGCAATGAAAGTTGCATTGAGGAATTTTGCTGATCAAAAGGAACATTCTGTTGCATCTTCATCTGCTCTAATGTGCGGTGCGTCACTAGTCACGGATGCAATGATGTCCTCCTTGGTGTTTATCGTGACCGGTCAACCCTCTGTCACCAACTTCAATTTTTGATGTAGTGATAATGGCACTACCCCTACTGAATGAATCCATGACCTTCCCAATAAAAAGTTATAGGTAGGTTTAATGTCCATTATTAGAAAATCCACATCATATGTGTTCGGACCAATTAGGAGTGGAATTTTAATCTTCCCCATCCCTTTCCTTTCTGTGCCATCAAATGCCCTTACAATGTTATGGCATGCCTTCATGTGAGAGCTATCAACTATCAGCCTATTCAGTGTAGACAGTGGTAGAACATTTAGGGCAAACCCATTGTCAATTAGCACTTCAGATAATGTATATCCCTTATAACAAGTAGTGATGTGCAGAGCTTTTTTTGATCCCATACCCCTTAGAGGTATCTCGTCATCGTTGAAGGAAATGAAATTATCGATACTTTAGTTGTTGACCAAGCGATCCAGCTTATTTACGAAGATGTTATCGGTGATGTAAGTCTCGTTTAACACCTTCATTAATGTATTGTGATGTGTCACTGAACTTAGAAACAAAGCTAAGACTGATATATGAGTCAGTTGTTTATGTAGTTGTTCTACTACTGTAGCGCCCCAAATTTTCGGCCTAGGAGAAATAGGTTTTGAAACAAGGGAACAGTTATAAGACTACACATAAGTATTTAGTTGTGCAAGAAAATGGCACAATTGATTGCTTGCCTTAATGTTTAAGTGAGTTTGAAGTGTTTGGGAAGTCCTGGGTTCAAACCTAGGCTTTAGAAAAATTTTTTGTTTTAATTTTTAAGTGAATAAAGCCCTTGGTTCTGGAGAGTGACACAAAAAGAGCTTGTGGTTTAGTGGCAAGGTGGCGTGTATAGTACCTTGAGGTCTGAGGTTCGAATCTTGAGCTACACACGGAGTGTTATTTTTGTCACCTGTGTGATAAGGTGGTGGTGTTTGACAGAAACACTGTTAAAAGGAGTTTGAACTGGTCGTGGAGGGATATTAGGAGCAAATCATGGAGAGATTTGTGGAGAGAAACAAGGAGGTTGAAGTGTGTAGGGATGGTTGTACCGAATTGGTATAGGGAAGTCTAGAAAATTCGGCTGGGGTTTTTTTCTCTCATTTTGGTCAATTTTTTCACCGATTTTTGGAACTTCTAAATTCCTGTTTCTTTATTTTCTCTCTAGTGTCGAAATTGCAATTGACCATTCGTGCATTTTTGTTGTTCGACTTCTGCTGTTCTGGTGAAGTGTTAAGCTACTCTTTTCAAGTCTATTCCTTTCCTTTCTTTTGCACCAACCTCTGTCGAAACCCCCTTCTTCTCTGTTCTTTTCAAGCTTTGGCCAACTACCCTTTTCATCTCTTTTAATTATTGACTGTTGTTTTGGCCGAACCCATCACCTTTGCCTCTCCCTTGTGATTCTTTCTTTTTTTCAGCATTTTGGTAGGTTGTAACCGAAAGTTCTTCCCATCCCTTCTCGATTCGATTTCTTCTTTTCTCTGGGTGTTTCTTACTTTGGTCGAAACTCAATACTGTCCCCCTTTATTTCGGTTCTGCAAGTGTTTCTGACAAGTCGGTAAGTGTTCATATTTCCTCTTTTCATTCAAATCTGCTCCCTCTAATCTTTTTCTAAAAAGTCGAATGTTCTTTTCCATATATGCTCTGACTGTTGTTCTCGTTCCCTCTTTGTGATGTGATGTTTAAAGGATTCTATGGAGTACAAGTTGTTTGGGAAGCGATTGAAACCTTTTCCCTCGTTATTTAATCAAGGTAAAAGCATTACCTTACTTTCTGAATAAAAGCCGATTATCTCTTTGTTTCTGTAAGATTGATATTCATGGATGTAAGCCACATTTATAATCGATCCATCTCAATGGGATCTTTTATTAATGCAGTAAATTGGCAAGAAGTGTGCGATCATTTTCAACCAGCGATCTTGGTGAAATAAATCGCTTATCATTCAGTCAAGGTAAGTAACATGTACCATATTTGGGGTTAAGTGTTAATAAGAGGGTGTTTTACCTAACAATTAAATGACTAACATTGGGTCATGGTTGAATCTAGGTTGGTGTACGTGGAGATTTGTGCTCTTCTCGTAAACAGGTGTGTACACACATACTGATTAGATTGTAAAACGGAAAAACTTGAAGATCCAAAAAACCAGAAATATGGCACACGATGCCACGCGTGTATGCGATCGCTCGTGTGATAACTCGGGTCCACGAAACATGATGATTGACTGTAGAGGCCGCCATGAACGTTCTTGTGGACATAGGCCGTTTTGGGCCACATTGGGCCGGAATGGGCCATGTAGGCCCAATGGGCTCGTGGGCCCCACACGGATAAATTCCACAAAATGTGGATAATACTGGACTAGGCTGTGTAATTCACGTGGCCGTGGTCGTTTTCAGGCTTTATGGGCCACACGGACGTGTGGACCCATATGGGTCGCATAATGGCTTTGGGCCCATTTACACTGTTATGTATGTTGAGGTTACAGAAGTCGTACGAGACGGCTATGGACCTTCTGTTGGGTCAGTAAGCATGCCTAGACCCTAATCCGATGAATTGACTGATATACCCCTAAAGGGTAAAATGACTATTTTGTCCTTGAGGGTAAATGACTGATTTGTCTGTGATTTGTATGACTGATTTTGTGCATGACATTCAGCATACCCGACATATTCCATGGGGATTGGGACACTGTTATGAAGGAAGAATACCGTACTGGTGGCTGTGCCACATATACTGATACTGGTAGCTTGGCTGCAAATTTTGGTTAGTGCCGCAACCGGTGCTAACATTGTAAGTGTAGGGATGGGTGGGTGATTTATTCCCAACAGTAAGTGCAGGGTTGGACAGAGGCAAGTGTAGGGTTGGATGGGATAACATGCATTAGTCATATGGGATTTGGTGCTGTAATGGGCTCAGGCCCCGACTGTTGCTGCATTCTGCATACCTGACTGATTGCATATTAAGGGATTACACACTGAGTTTTCATAAATTCACCATGCTTTTAATTGTACATGTAATCCCTAGCGTTAGGCGGATCGGTGTTGTGAGGGACTCGGAGATGGCCACACTACTGCTCCTGTTTTCTTTTATTTGGCTTTAATTTACTATTGAACTTCGTTATTGGTTTTTGAATTATGTAACAAGGCCTCTCTATAATTTTTCTAGCTTTTAATTTGGGATTTGATTTATTGAGATTTATATCTGTTAGAAGTAGAACTCAATTTTCTAAAAAGGTAATTATTTTCAAAACATCACGTTTCCGCAATACTGTTGAAATACTTCCACAACAAACAGTGTTTTAAAAGTAATGACCTTTTGAAATGGATAAGAAATGGCTAGAATGAGTTGAGTTTTAACAAAGAGGCTTTAACCTTCTTACGGGTTTTATCAACACAAGCAAGCTTTCAAAAAGCACTACAATGTGACACTACCAAATTCGGCCATAACGTCTAGGCCGGGTTTGGGGTGTTACAACTACACTATACTCGTTGTGCTTCAAAAATTTTAAGAACTCCTTAGCTTCATTCTCTGTTGTTGGCTCAATGACTGAGGACTCAGGTCTAGCAACTTTTCCTTTCATAGGTTCAACTACCAGGGTTTTTTCCTTAAGGGGTTCGGTTCTTGCATTTGTAGGGTCGTAGCATTTCCCACTACGTGTAAAGAAACCGACATCCTGGACCCCCTTCAAAGTAACTTTTGAGTTCTCCTCCTGGATCACATTATAATCATAACTCCATGGGACCCTCTTGCTGTCTTTGTAAGGAAAGGGCACGGGTTTTTGGATTATGATTCTTGGTGTGGTTTGTGATCAACTTCGTTGTCTCTTGGTCGGTAGGTAATCACTACTAGGTGGTTGACCCTGTACGTTTTCTCTGATGCTCCCTTTTCAGAAGAACAAACATATTCCCCTTCTGGATCCTCAGTATCCTCAAATAATTCCAATTCTTTGTTGTCCATCAAACTCTGCACTAAAGTTCTGAATTTGGTGCACTCTTGGATCTCATGACCTTCTGTAGTGTAAAACTCAAAGTAGTTCTTTACTCCTGTTGGTATCTCCTTTGAATCTCAAACAATCAAGCCCATGTCCACCATTTTCTGCCAAACCCACTTTAGAGGAGACTTCACCTCTGCAACATTGGTTTTGATCCTCTTGCTCCAATTATTGATAATCATATTTACCCCTTGGTCAGGATGACTGGGTAGCAGATTTCCAGCCACATTAAGCCCTGAGGGACCTTGAACCTTACAATTCCCATCTTGATAAACCTCTCGATCAACTTCTTGAAAGCAATAAAGTTCTCGATCGAGTGTCCTATTAACCCTACATGGTAGTCGCATTGAGCATTCGTATCATACCACTTTGCGAATGGAGGTTGCATGGGCTTTAAGTAAAACGGCAATACTACGTGGACGTTGAACAGATTCTAGTATACGATTACGAGGTATTACTGATCAATACACAACATATAGCATTCATTCTCATACATCATTCATTACAATCATATTGTCCCTTATAAGGGCCTACGAGGCCCTAAACATGCTTTAGAAGTGGTTCGAGACTAAACCGATATTATACAAAATTTTTAGAAAACTTATAAAATTTTCAAACATAAAAGGTCACAAGCCCATGTCTTAGGCCATGTGAAAACAAGGTATACATACTGACTTGCATCACACGGTCGAGGACACGCCCATGTGCTAGGCCGTGTGAAATCTGGAGAGTATACTGACTTAGGTCACACGGCCAACCACACGCCCGTGTGTCTAGCCCATGTGCCCTACGAAATGGCCACACACGCCTATGTGCTAAGCCGTGTGCCATTTAAGGGGGTATATTGACTTATACCACACGGCCAGTCACACGCCCGTGTGTGAGACCGTGTGGAGCATACTGACTTCAATTCAATTTCAACACCAGGGGACACACGACCGTGTAACATGATCGTGTGTCGCACACGGCTGAGACACACGCCCATGTCGCTGTCCGTGTGGACAAAAATAGGCTAGTTGCAAAGCCAATTTGCCACACTTTTTGCACATACCTACACAAGCTCATATGGTATCACATTAAATCACAAATATGTAGCCAAAGTTCATCAACCATTACATAATCATACCATATCCATTTCAACTAAATTCAATACTAAATTCCATATCATTTAACTATTCAAATACCAAACAATTTATATTGTTTTCCTAAGCATAATTCACATGTATGATTCATTTAACTAGACCAATCCAAATATACATGATCACTTTAACCACGTTCATTTAACATAGGGTTATTACCAAGCATTAAGAGTAGAACCGTATACACATTCATAAACATCATCAAGTTCATCATCTTATGCCAACTCAAATGGCTAAAATAGATATCCATCAAACATACCAAAATGACACAAGCCTATACATGCCATATACCATATATATACATGATTTCAAAAGTACCAAAATAGATTATCGATAGTGTGATGACGTCTCTAACGGTTCCTCGATCTGAACTAGCTTCGTAGAACTATAAAACATTAAAAATAAAACAAAGTAAGCTTTACAGCTTAGTAAGTTCGTATGTGAACATGAAATAATCACAACATTCATATAACAATTCAAAATAGATAATATCATTAACATTTAAAGCATCAATTCATGAATTAAAATAAAACTTATCAATGTCCTCATTCATGAGTTCTCAACTTAATCTATCTCAATACTTGAATAGTTTTCCGTACATATCTGTACCGATACATTTTTATTTCTCATCAATACTCCTATCAAACCACTCCGGTTTACAAATGCTTTCGATACCATTTCATCAATTTTTCCGATGCCATAGTCCAACTATGGTCTTACACATAAATTACCAAGGCCCTACCATGGTCTTTCGTTCACATATCATAACCTGGTTATGGTCTTATTATTCGATTGCCATAGCCCAGCTATGGTCTTATTTGACAACTTGCCTTACTCAATTCATACATTTCATTTATTACCACAACATTTATTCAATAGAATAATTACTATCTCAATTTCATCCATCAAATACATAAGTACACATTTAAGTTCAATTATACGAACTTATCTCGTATTCAGAATTGACGTATCGGGTCGACTACTCAATAATCTTGCTTTTCCCCTGATCTAAATTCAAATTCTTACTACTTAATAATCTTGCTTTTCCCCTGATCTAAATTCAAATTCTTTCTTTCTTGGTCTATATAAATTCAAAATTGACTTATTCAATTACATATTCTTTCAATCTAATCCAAAAATACATATTTGGGCATATTTGCATATTAGCCCCTAAACTTTCACATTTAATCAATTTAGTCCCTATTCCATAAATACACAAAATTCACATAATTTCATTAAACTCTAATTTATCCGAATTACATATAAACCCCTAGCAGGCCATATTTTCAATTTATTTCACATTCAACCCTTCAATTTGCACATTTTACAATTTGATACCCTTTTTAACATTTTTGTCAAAAATCACTATACAAAACATATAAAACTATCATCAAGCTTTCATATTCTGTTATCAATCATCAAATTACTCAAGTATTCAACAATAGAAACTCTCAAAATCTTTAACAATTTCAAAATCTAAGGTACGGGCTAGCTAGATTACAAAGCAACGATCTCAAAAAAGTAAAAATCATTAAAAACCGAGCTCAAACCGTACCTTAATCAAAGATTCAAAGTGACCGAATGAAAACCAAATCCCTAGCTTTCTTCTCCTTCAATATTCGGCCAACAAGAAAGATGAATGCAACATTTTTTTTATGTTTTGTTTTATTATAAATAACTTTAATTATAAAATTACCTATTTAACCTTAATGACAAAAAATTAACATCATCATACTAATGTCCATTAACCTTTAAAATGGTCTAATTACCATTTAAGGCCATCATATTTAAAAGGCCAATTGACACCTTTAACTAATAGCATGCAACTTTTGCATTTTACACGATTTAGTCATTTTTCTCAAATTGAGCTATTAGACGATAAAATTAGCTCACGAGATTTTCACACATACATACAATCATGTTGTAAATACACAAAATAGTATTAAAGTAATTTTCTAACATCGGATTTTTGGTTCTAAAACCACTGTTCTGATTTAACTAAAATCGGGCTGTTACATTTCATTTGGCTTATTCTCCATGTTCTTTAGCGTGATTCTATCGGGCGTCATATTAGTCACATGGTTCTACTGCTTCATGAAGGCCTACGCTAAATCTTTCCATGAATTGATCCTGGAACGGCTCAACTGATTGTACCATTTAGCAGCTGACTTGATCAAACTATCTTGGAAACAATGGATTAGCAATTGGTCATTGTTCACGTATCTGGTTATTCTTCGGCAAACATCGTGATATGAGCCTCAGGGAAAATAGTCCCATTTTACTTCTCAAACTTTGGAGTTTTAAATTTTGGTTGGAGCATTAAATCTAGGACTAAACTTAATTCTTTGGCATCAACTCCACAAAAGAAATTAGTGCCCCCTATAGCTCTAAATTCTTCCTCTAGCCACTAGCAACAATCTTTCAACTATTTTGGAAGTTCTACTATCATTTTCTCCATTTTCGCCATATCGTCGGAATCTGGCACAACGTGGTTGGTTGGATTATCACCGGGGTTGGAACCTAATGCCATAGGGTAATTCACTAGTCCTAAGGTGTTAGCTTGGTACTGTTATGGTCTTATAGTGACCGATACGCTTCGTAGATGTGTCTCTTATTGAGCTTGGATGTGCACTGGGGTAAAACCTGGGGGGTATGTAGAGTCGTCATTCTCGTCTCCAGGGTTTACCGTAGTTCTCTTCCCTTTGTCAACTCCTCTGACTAGTGACTGGGTCAACTGACTTATTATGTTTTTTTTAGACTCTTATATCTGGTCTTTCATGTCCTGTTACACCTTAGCTAATTAATCCTACAACTGTGCTTGCAATTGGTCTTACATAATCTTAGTAGTTTTACCATGGGTACTGTAGCAATGTTTGGTTTGCAGATTCTTAGTAGTTTCCAAGGTAACTGTCATAATTTTGATTAATTAGGGGTCATTCTATGAAATTTAATGCATTTAATGAAAAGTAATGCTAATGAATGAAAATGCACGCAAAAAAGGTATTGATTCTAGTTCAATTCCATTAAAGCAATTTTACTAGAAAACAAATTTATTTATATAAAACTGATACATTTCACATATATGGCTTTGCCTTAATACTCAAAGCCTTAACTTTCCCAAGAAGCCAAGCAAATTCTCAGCCCTGATCTGACTCTGACTCATATTTCAAGCTCAGAATGTCAACTTGGATGGCTAATGTAACACCCCTATCCCGAGTCCGTCGCCAGATTTATGTTAGGAGCGTTACCAGACAGATTGGAAACATTCACAGACAAAATCAAACATTCAATCATCATTATCAGGCATAATGTCCCTTAATCGGGTCCTCGAGACCTTAACCATACTTATAAGTCGAGTCGAGACTAAACTGAAACACATATGAAATTCCATGAAAATTTGAAACTTTTCTAAAATACAGGAGAGACACGCCCGTGGGAGGAGACCGTGTGCCTTCCACGGCTTTTAGAAACCCCAGTGTATCCATCCTTGTTTATACTAACTATACCAACATGGTCATTAGGCACGCCCGTGTGCCATGGTCGTGTACTTTTAGGTCATATACTGACTTCCCCACTGCGGCCACCAAGTTACACCCGTGTCGAGGCCGTGTACTTTTATGTTAGCTACTGACTTGCACACCATGGCCAGATGACACGCCCGTGTTGAGGCTGTGTGATGATAAACTTCATCCTACAATTCACCCACGGTCATTAGGCACGCCCGTGTGCCACAACCATGTGACATTATAGGCCATTTACAAGGCCAAAATGCCACCCATAAGGGTCAAACCTACAAGCCATATTTAACAACATATCTCATGCATATATAACTATCAAAACATACCAAAATAATCAACCAATTCATGCATATTTGTTAACTAAAATAATCACACTACAATCCATTCAATATTCATTCAATCTAACTATTCAAACCAATTCCAAACATACCAATTTGCATAACTAAATCTAAATTATACCAAGCTCCTTTCATCCATATATACTTACCATCTCATAATCATTTCATGTAACAACTAAGCATGCCAAAACAACTTCACATATCACATTAATTAAGGCATATTATCAAAACATAATTAGCCAAATCACATGGCTAACTTCATTATACAACTCATACCAAAACTAGCCTATACATGCCATATTGAGCTGTATACATTCTCAAAATGTACCAAAATAAGTTTTAGTAGTGTGATGACGATCCGTGACGGTCCCGAGCATTCGGTAGCTTTGACGACCTATAAAACATATTAAACACACACGGAGTAAGCTTTCCAAGAGCTTAGTAAATCATATACAAATAAACTTGGTAAGAAAAGCATATTTGCAAATAAATACATTGGCACATATCAATCACTTAGTCATTTTCACCATTCAAAAATCAGATGAACACATAATTCATCTAGCCACACAACTCTAGTCAAACTTTACATATTGTATCATCAATTTCATATACCTATCATCATAATAAGATCACTTAGATGCTCACCTTATATACTCAATAGTGTACAAACAACGTACCTGAATCGAATTTAATATCACATAATTATTCATAACTCGGATTTGAAATTCATATCACAGACTTACCCAATGAACCAATAAGAATCTAGTAGGAGACTCAAAAAGCTTGAAATAGTCATACATTACTAACGTCCCAGACGAGGTCTTATATATAAACAGATAATGATGGCTACGTCCCAGACGAGGTCTTAAATATAATCAGATAATGATGCCTACGTCCCAGATGAGGTCTTATGTATAAATAGAAAATGATGCCAATGTCCCAGACGAAGTCTTAAATATAATCAGATAATGATGCCTACGTCCCAGACGAGTTCTTATATATAAACAGATAATGATGCCTACGTCCCATACGAGGTCTTATATATAAACAGATAATGATGCCTACGTCCCAGAAGAGGTCTTATATATAAACAGATAATGATGCCTACGTCCCAGACGAGGTCTTATATATAAACAGATAATGATGCCTACGTCCCAGACGAGGTCTTATATATAAACAGATAATGATGCCTACGTCCCCCGACGTCGTCTTACTCGTAAACAGAACAGATACCTATTCCTAGATTCATACGAGGCTTCTCAGACTCAATCAATATATCGAACTTATCTCGGAATTCAATTACAGAATTTCTCATAAGCATTCATTATCAACATTAATCAAATAAACAGGTATAATTTCATATAAGCACATTATTTGCATAGTGACTTACCTCAAATTCGGTTTATCGGAAAGAGAACGACTATTCGTTTACTTTCGCTTTCTCACGATCTAAATCTATTTTCCTCGGTTCTTGATCTCAACATATTCAGAATTAACCCTTTTATTCACTAGTTCATTCAATTCAATCCAAAGACATACATTTAGGGCTATTTACAATTTAGCCCTCACATTTGCACATTTTATAAATCTAGTCCATTTTTTCACAAAACACCAAATTCACAAAATCAATATACAACCGAGCTTAGCTGAATGTATATACATTTCATACAAGTCCATACTTTTCATCAAATTCACAATTTAGTCCCTCAATTTTCCATTTTCTCAATTTAGCCTTATTTAGCTAAATTCATTAAAAATTCAAGAACAAAACATATTCATCTACTACCAATCTATCATTTAACAACATAAAACATCACAAAACTCCACACATCAACAATAGCATCTCACCCAAACATCATCAATACTCAAAATTAGTATATGGGTTTTAAAGCTCTCGAAGCAACGATTACAAAAACGTAAAAATTATCAAAAACGGATCAAAACTAACCTTGAATTTTTGGCTTGCAAGTGCCGAATGTCTAGCCAAAGTTTCTCTCTTTTTCTTTCTTTAATATTCGGCCAACAATGGAATGAATAAAGGCCACTTTCTATTTCATATGTTTTATTATTAAAATAAACATAACTTATAAAATGAATTTAATAAAAATTTAACTTATAAAATAAAATATAAAAACATGTTATAAAACCATGTTGCCGTCCATTATAAATAAAATTGGCTTAATTGCCATATAAGTCCTCATATTTAAAAAGCCACTACACTTTAATACCTTGACAAATAGCAAGAAAATTTCACATTTAATGCAATTTAACCCTTTTATCAAATTAAGCGCACAGACAGCCAAATTAGCTCACGGAAATTTACCACATGCTTTGTCACATAATAACGGCAAAGAAAATAATATTAAAAATATTATTCAGACTCAGATTTGTAATATCCCGGGTTAGGGGCTATTTTGTGGTTGCATGATTTTGCATGTGTTGGATTGTTATGTTGTTGTTTGTGTGATTCGGGGCTTAGTTGTGGGCTAGAAGTGTGCCTGAGTAGGTAGGAAAATTTTTATTTTTTTGACTTTACTTGAGAGGAGCTGAAGGAGTTGGGCCATATGTATTTTAATTGGTATTTTTGAGCATAACAAGCAAGCTAGCAAAGTGGCAGAGCTTGCGCCACTTGGAGCTTGGTTTGGCGTCATGTGCAAGGGGGAGGTCTTGGGTTCAAGCAACGAAAATCCCCACTTTTTGGCTTCTTTTTGGACGGCATAGGAGGGAGGAGTTGGATGGAGTTCAAATTCCTCCTTGGACCAAGTCAAATTTTTTTAAAAGATGGGTGGAGAGTGAATATAGGAAGGAGACTTGTTCAAAGTGTTTGAAAGTGTGGTAGGGAGTGTTTATAGGGATTGTGGCCGAATTTTTGGGGGAATTGGAGGTGTTGGCGTGTACCTTGGGAAGCTTGTTGGAGGGTGGTCGGTTTTGGTAAGTAAGTGGGAAGGCTATGCCGAAATTCTTTTTGGCATTTTGATGGGTTCGGTCAAAGGTTGATAGCTAAAATTCTTTCTTTTTGTCAATAGCCTAAGCCGAGTTTCAAAAGAGAGTTCTCTCATTTTTCTTCTCTTGTCATAACTAATAAAGAAAATTCTAAAGAGCTCTATCTCATCTTCTTTTTCTTGAACCGAAAGTTTAAGCATCCATTTGGCAAGTTCGTTCGCTTCTCTTGAATTTTGTGTGTGTGTGGCCGAATGTTCTCTTCTCTTTTACCTCTTTTCTTTTGTTCATCGTGTGTAAACTGAAACTCCATCCTCTAAAAACAATTTTTTCTCTCTTCTCTCACTGAATGAACACAGTGTGTATTAAACACCTAAGGGCAATTCTCTTTTCTTTCTTTTAAGGTGTTGGCCGAATCTTTTCTTCCTTCCATAGCTCTCTCTTTTGACCGAATATTAGTGAAGGGTGATCCCATTTTGGTTGATCGATCTTTGGTGTTTGGTAAGTGGTGGTAAGAGGGCATTCTATTAGTCTATTTGTTTAGTTTTGATTTAGCCAAGCTATTAAGTATTGATGGTTTTTCTTTTAGGAGTGGCCGATTGTCAAAGGGAATCACTGCTTGACTCGGATTTGATAGGAAACCAAATCAAGTGAAGGTAAGGGATTGAAATTAACCCCTTTGGGTTTATAAGTCTTTGGCCGAATGGTTTATGTGTACTAACCCTATGTTGGCTGATTTTAGGAGCAAGTTAATCAAGGGACTTAGATCATTTTCGTCGGGATTTCTAGACTCGTGTTACTGGTGTGTAACTAACACATGAAACTTAGTAATGTTATTAATAAACCTGTTTGCCTGTTAAAAATCATAACAGTGTGATGGATGATTGAATACCCAAATGGGGTATGTGTACGGATCCGGGTAAGTCTATCCTATTACGAGTTTTATTGTGATACCTGTGATATATGATTTATGCTATGTATGCTATGAGATGCATTTTGGGGCATGTTGGCATGAATTACATGATGTGCATCGATATGACATGTTGGGTGATTTGAGAGAGGAGGGGATTTGATATCCGTGTCTTTGGGACATCTTGTGACTTTTGGGTCACGAGAGGTTTGGCACCTCCAGTGGTTTGGTACCACAATGATATTTTGTGACTTTGGGTCACCAGAGGTTTGGCACCTCAGCGTCTCGTCCCAGTGGCCTAGTACCACGGTGGGTTGGCCCCACAGTTGATTATACGGGATTGACGCTAGTGATTTGGCATCACATGATGGGTTGGCCCCATCACTCGATTATCGTGACTACGGTCACCAGTGGTTTGGTACCACATTGTGTCTTTGGGACACCAGAGGTTTGGCACCTCATTGCGACTCATCCCTGTGGTTTGACACCACCGTGGGTTGACCCCACTCGAGAGATACGGGATTGTCGCTAGTGATTTGGCATCACACGATGGGTTGGCCCCATCACTCGATTATCGTGACTACGGTCACCAGTGGTTTGGTACCACATTGTGTCTTTGGGACACCAGAGGTTTGGCACCTCATTGCGACTCGTCCCTGTGGTTTGACACCACCGTGGGTTGACCCCACTCGAGAGATATGGGATTGTCGCTAGTGATTTGGTATCACGCGATGGGTTGGCCCCATCATCGGATAATTCGTGACTTTGGGTCACCAGTGGTTTGGCACCACACTTATGGATATCGTGACTTTGGGTCACCAGTGGTTTGGCACCACCAGTGGTTTGGTACCACACGGGGTAGAAAAGGAGATACGGATGGTTAGGATCGGGTTGCATTAATCATGTTGCTATGTATGGTGTGTGTTAGCATGTTGTTTTATCGGGAGCGGGATTTATGCACTGAGTCATTCGACTCACCCTCTCCTTTGACATTTCAGTGACACTTAGACGCGGACATGGAGCGGGATGGACTCGGGGTGCTCATGCCATCTTTGAATAAAAAGTTTTACTCGAGATAAAGACATTTTGGGGTACTTTAGTTATTTACTTTCAGTTGGGTTTTACTTCGGATTTGTAAAAGGCCTTTAAATTATGCCTTATGATGTTTATGTTTTAAGTTAGATTTTAATATGCTTTAACAAAATAATTGGATTACTTTACTAAAACTTGAAATGACAACGATTTCAAAATTTTAACGATATGTTTTCAACTATGCCATCGGGTATCACACTGACTTTATAAATAAATGAAAATCAATCATCTTCAAACTTGAAATCGAATTTTTTTTTTTTTACTAAGACTAAATGTTTTAGTAACGATATTAAACAACTTGTTTTTTTTTAAAACAGAACAGAGTTTTATCAAATCTATTAAGTGCAAACTCGTAACTTTCAACCACGTTTTTCCCCGTAACATACCAGATTCGGTCGTGGTGTTTGGACCGGGTTTGGGGTGTTACAATTGTGGTATCAGAGCTAAGTTCAAAAGCTCGGCTGTGGGCCTGAGGCCCAAACTGTTTTCAAAAGTCTGTTTTAAGTGTTTGGAGTTAAATACATGGTTTACAAGGCATGGCACCGAGTCTCCGGCACTAGTTCGCCCAGGTAAGTAGTTCTAAACTCTTTTGTGAATTACTATTTGTAGAAGGATAGGTGGTATGGAACGTAGATAGATTTATAGGACTTGAACCCTAGGACTAGATTACTCAAACACTCACACCAAACCATAAGACTTAAAGAACTAAACCAATCTATGACTCAGTCACTGAGTTAGGGTGTGGTAACCCTGTACGCATGTCTAGGAGAGGATCCGGAAGAGCTTGGTATTTAAGCGGTCCTCGTGACTTACCTCCTCTTCGCAGTATCCCACAGTGCGTAGCTTTGGTTCACCACGACCAAGAAGGCTCTGGTCATAAGCTTAACCTAATGACTAAAACCAGGAAGGAACTAGCCATGTTTTAAAAAAAAAGAGTGAAACAACAATCCTAATGTTTTCAAACTTTTGCAATAAACTCTTTCAAAACCAAGAATGTCACTTTTACAACAAATTTCTCTAAAAAAACTGGTTTGTGGAAATTACAAAAATGCCCTAGGGTAAATTTACTAAAATGCCCTCGGTTCATAAAATATCAACTCAATGATTTTGCTCAAAATTTCACTGATGTTACAAACTTCAAAAAAACCTGCTTTGCAAAATATCAACCGAAAATTTTGATTTTGGAAATTTACGAAAACGCCCTCAGTTTGTAAAAAATTACTAAAATACCCCTGGTTTCCAAAACAGAGTATTTTACAAAATTTTCAAAAACACCCTCCAATTTTGAAAATTTCAAGTGACCGATTTTACGAAAGTTTTAAAATATTTTTATTACAAAATACCCCTGTAGGAAAATGACGGAAATACCCTTGGGCCAGAAATGGGCAGCAATGTCCAAAGAGTGAATAGGTATGGAAAGGGTTAAGGAATGGATGTATGAACTCTTTTGGGTGAATTAGGATAGAAGATTGAAACCTTGGTTGCTCGAAAGAACCCCTGATTAAACTCCATCCATAAAATTTCTTTTGCGGTTAAGAAAGTGGAACGATACTAATGCATAAAAATCTTCTTAATCAGAGACGTAGAGCGTTTAGTCATGAGTACTCGAGGCGGATGTAGTCGTACTACTTGTGGTCGAGGTCGAGGTAGGATGACAGTTTCTGAACCCGTAGGATCGGGTCAGGGGTCAGAAAGTGAGATACCGGCACCACCAGCTGGAGGTGGTGAGTTTCAGGACCAGACTGGGGATGACGCATTGTCACAGGCGATGCTGCGAGTTTTGGAAAGGGTAGCTGGGATAGGCGGAGGAGGAGCTCGCAACTGCGTGCTGAGCGACTCGAGCAAACGGTGAATTCTTTCGAGGTGTTTCGGTGTTGCTCTCAAAGATCGCCGAATATTGGCCGAGGCGACAGAGCGGATCATGGATGATCCGACCTATCTCTGCTGAGGAGAAGCTTAAGGGGATTGTATCGCTTCTTCGGGATGAGTCATACCAGTGGTGGCTCACGGTTCGGGATAGTGTAGTAGTAGAGGATTTGACATGGGACTATTTCAAGGCTGCATATCAAAAGAAATACATTGGAGCTAGTTATATTGACTCCGCAGGAAGGCATTCTTGAGGCTTGTTCGGGGAGTAAGTCCATTTCGAGTATGAGGTGAGTTCTTGAAGCTTAGTCGGTATGCTAGAGGTATTGTGGCGATGAACACGAGAGGTGTGTTCGTTTCGAGGATGGTCCGAGAGACGCAGTGAGATCACGATTGCTCCATGTGGCAGGAGCGTGAGTTTCTTTGTCTTGGTTGAGAAGGCCAAAGTGGCCGAGGGTGTTAAGGAATCCGTGAGGCAAAATCGGATAGGAACCGTCATAAGAGGAGTTTTGGATCTTCTGGATCGTTGGGTAATCCCCAGAAAAGGGCTAGACCGAGTGGGCCGAACCAGTCTGGTAGGCCTGTTGCTGTTAATCAGGGACCGCCGCTATGTAATCGCTGCGGAAAATCTCATTGGGGAGGTTGTTGGACTGGAGGGAAGGGCTGTTTTGAGTGTGGTTCTCTAGATCACCGTGTGAGGGACTGTCCGCGTAAGTTGGCTAGGATTCAGTCTAAGAGTCAGGGCCGTAATCAGTTCAGAGGTAATGGACCGCCACCGCAGAGGGGCCGTGGTAATGGCAGAGGTGGTAATGAATTTGGTAGAGGTCGTGGAGCACAGGCGAGAGGTGCAGTAGTTCGAGGCACACGGTAGGGGTTGGTGTATGTATGCGGCGAGGCGCCGAGGAGGGCGACGCACCGGACGTCATCACCGGTACGTTTTTGATTTTTGGTTCTCCCTATACTGCTTTGATTGATTTGGGTTCCACGTATTCTTATGTTGCTAGTAGTATAGTTGAGACCATGGACTTAGACTCTGAGATATCTTCTAGGCAGATGACTGTACTTAGCCCTCTAGGTCACTCTGTAGTCGTAGATAAGTCGTATAAGGACGCACCCTAGAACTCCAAGGGGTCGTGTTTGTCGCTAATCGATGGAACCGCCCGTTGGGGAGTTCGACCGATTTCGAGGATGGACCTGGTTGGTTAAGTACCAGGCCAAGGTGGATTGCGCGGCTAAGCGCATGGTTCTATCGACGGATAGGGGTGATGAGGTGATTATGATAGGTAATAGGAGAGATTACTTATCCAATGTGGTATTGGCATTAAAAGCTGTAAAGATGGTCAGGAAGGGCTGTGAAGCGTATGTGGTTCATGTGTATGCCTTAGAGGCTAAGGAGTGCTTTGTAGAGAAGGTGCGACAGTTAAGGAATTTGTGGATGTGTTTCGGAGGAGCTCCGGGTTTGCCACCGGATCGTGAGGTAGAGTTCGGGATAGATCTCATTTACCGGGAGGCTGCGCGCGGTGTCTATTGCTCCATATAGGATGGCGCCAAAGGAATTGGTGGAGCTTAAGGCTCGGATTCGGGAGTCGTTGGATCGGGGCTTCATCAGGCCAAGTGTTTCACCTTGGGGAGCGCGGTACTTTTTCGTCAAGAAGAAGGACGGTGCGATGCGCGGATGTGTATAGACTACCGCCAACTGAATAAGCTGACGATTAAAAACAAGTATCCGTTACCACGGATAGATGACTTGTTTGATCAGCTGAAGGGTGCGTCTGTGTTTTCAAAGATCGATTTGAGGTCTGGGTACCATCAGTTGAAGGTTAAGGAAGCGGATATCCATAAGACGGCGTTTGGACTCGATGACGGGCACTACGAATTCTCGTAATCTTTGTCGGGTGACTAACGCTCCGGCGACTTTTATGGACATGATGAATAGGGTGTTTCAACAAAGATCTCGGACCGTTTCGTCGTGGTTTTTATTGACGATATCTTGGTATATTCAGGGTCAGAAGAAGAGCATGATGCACACTTGAGAGTGGTGTTGCAGATTTTGAGGGAGAAGCAACTTTATGCTAAGTTCAGTAAGTGCGAGTTCTGGCTTAGGGAAGTGACGTTTTTGGGTCATGTAGTATCGGTGAGAGGATTAGAGTAGATCCTCGGAAGGTTGAGGCGATTCGACCCAAGCCTCCCAAGTCGATTCTTGTCGAGATTCGGAGTTTTCGGGTTTGGCAGGATACTACAGAAGATTTGTAGAGGTTTCTCGTTGATCGCCGCACCGATGACTAATTCGTTAAGGAAAGGAGTTCCGTTCGTTTGGGACCGAGAAAGCAAGCAGGAGAGTTTTGATAAGTTAAAGAAGATCTTGACTGAAGCTCCTGTTTTAATTCAACCTGAGGCTGGTAAGGAATTCACCGTGTACTGCGACGCATCACATACAGGATTGGGTTGTGTGCTGATGCAGGAGGGTAAGGTGGTGGCTTACGCTTCTCGGCAGCTGAGGCCACACGAGGTTAACTATCCGACGCACGACTTGGAGCTAGCAGCTGTAGTCTTCGCTCTAAAAATCTGGAGGCATTACTTGTACGGTGAGAGATCAATAGTCTACACAGATCATAAGAGTTTGAAGTACCTATTGACTCAGAAGGATCTGAATTTGAGGCAGCGTAGATGGGTTGAGTTGCTCAAGGATTACGACTGTTCGATCGAGTATCATCCGGGCAAGGCTAACGTGGTGGCAGACGCGTTGAGCCGTAAGGTTGTTTCGAATTTAAGAGCACTGTTTGCCCATTTGAGTTTGTATGACGACGGAAGTATTTTGGCAGAATTGTAGGTTAAGCCTACCTGGGTTGAGCAGATCAGAGAGAAACAGTTAGAGGACGAGGTTCTGAGTGCGCAGAGGTTACAAGTGCAGAATGGTGGTTTGGAGGGTTACAGCTTGTCTAGTGACGAGGTGTTGTGTTTCAAGGTAAGGCCGTATGCCTAAAGATGTTGAGTCGAGGAGTAAAATTCTTTCAGACGCACATGCATGATCCTTATGCTATGCATCCTGGAGGAAGCAAGATGTATAAGGATCTTAGAGAGCAGTTTTGGTGGCCTGGTTTGAAGAAAGAAGTGACAGAGTTTGTTGGAAAGTGTCTGACTTGTCAACAGTCAAGGTTTGAACATCGATTTGCCGTCGTGGTTGCTTCGGTAGGTGAAGATTCCTCAGTGGAAATGGGAAAGGATAACCATGGATTTCGTCAGTGGTTTACCACTTACGCCAAGCAAGAAAGATTCGGTTTGGGTTATTGTGGACCGTCTGACTAAGTCAGCTCATTTCATTCCAGTGAGAGTGGACTACTCACTTCAGAGGCTGGCAAAGCTTTATGTGTCAGAGATAGTGAGGCTGCACGGTGTACCAGTTTCGATTATCTCGGATCGGGATCCCAGATTTACGTCGAGGTTTTGGAGAGCATTGCATCAGGCTCTGGGTACTCGTTTGGATTTCAGCACAGCTTTTCACCCGCAGTCGGACGGGCAGTCAGAGAGAGTTATTCAGATCTTGGAGGATATGCTGAGGGGTTGTGTTCTGGACTTCAGGGGTAGTTGGGAGAAGTTTCTGCCATTGGCCGAATTTGCTTACAACAACAGTTACCAAGCAAGCATCAAGATGGCACCATATGAAGCGCTGTACGGCAGGAAGTGTCGCTCACCTACATGTTGGGCGAGTTAGGTGAACGCGGTTGTTGGGACCCGAGTTGGTTCTTGAGACCGAGGACAAGGTTAGGTTGATCCAGACTCGTTTGAAGGAAGCTTCGGATCGGCAAAAGTCTTATGCCGATCTTAAGCGAAGAGATATAGAGTTCGCTGTGGGAGATCAGGTATTCTTGAAGGTCTCGCCATGGAAGAAGGTACTGAGGTTTGGCAGAAAAGGCAAGTTAAGTCCGAGGTTCATTGGGCCGTATAAGGTACTGAGACGAGTGGGACCAGTAGCGTATCAGCTTGAGTTGCCAGCAGAGTTGAGTCAGATCCACGACGTATTTCACGTGTCGATGCTTCGGCGTTATCGTTCAGACCCATCACATGTGGTGGCAGTAGAAGAGATTGAGGTAAACCCAGATATGACCATAGAGGAAGAACCAGTGCAGATTCTTGATCGGGATGTGAAGATTCTGCGTAGAAAGTCTGTGCTGGTTAAGGTACTTTGGCGGAATCACGGCGTAGAAGAAGCTACGTGGGAACCCGAGGATGCGATGAGACAGCAATACCCGCAACTCTTTTGATCAGGTAATTTCGGGGCCGAAATTATTTTTAAGGGGGGTAGAACTGTAATATCCCGGGTTAGGGGCTATTTTGTGGTTGCATGATTTTGCATGTGTTGGATTGTTATGTTGTTGTTTGTGTGATTCGGGGCTTAGTTGTGGGCTAGAAGTGTGCCCAGAGTAGGTAGGAAAATTTTTATTTTTTTGACTTTACTTGAGAGAGAGTGAAGGAGTTGGGCCATATGTATTTTAATTGGTATTTTTGAGCATAACAAAAGCAAGCTAGCAAAGTGGCAGAGCTTGCGCCACTTGGAGCTTGGTTTGGCGTCATGTGCAAGGGGGAGGTCTTGGGTTCAAGCAACGAAAATCCCCACTTTTTGGCTTCTTTTTGGACGGCATATGAGGGAGGAGTTGGATGGAGTTCAAATTCCTCCTTGGACCAAGTCAAATTTTTTTAAAAGATGGGTGGAGAGTGAATATAGGAAGGAGACTTGTTCAAAGTGTTTGAAAGTGTGGTAGGGAGTGTTTATAGGGATTGTGGCCGAATTTTTGGGGGAATTGGAGGTGTTGGCCGTACATTGGGAAGCTTGTTGGAGGGTGGTCGGTTTTGGTAAGTAAGTGGGAAGGCTATGCCGAAATTCTTTTTGGCATTTTGATGGGTTCGGTCAAAGGTTGATAGCTAAAATTCTTTCTTTTTGTCAATAGCCTAAGCCGAGTTTCAAAAGAGAGTTCTCTCATTTTTCTTCTCTTGTCATAACTAGCCGAAAATTCTAAAGAGCTCTATCTCATCTTCTTTTTCTTGAACCGAAAGTTTAAGCATCCATTTGGCAAGTTCGTTCTGCTTCTCTTGAATTTGTGTGTGTGTGGCCGAATGTTCTCTTCTCTTTTACCTCTTTTCTTTTTGTTCATCTGTGTGTAAACCGAAACTCCATCCTCTAAAAACAATTGTTTTCTCTCTTCTCTCACTGAACCGAACACGTGTGTATTAAACACCTAAGGGCAATTCTCTTTTCTTTCTTTTTTAAGGTGTTGGCGAATCTTTTCTTCCTTCCATAGCTCTCTCTTTTGACCGAATATTAGTGAAGGGTGATCCTATTTGGTTGATCGATCTTTGGTGTTTGGTAAGTGGTGGTAAGAGGGCATTCTATTAGTCTATTTGTTTAGTTTTGATTTAGCCAAGCTATTAAGTATTGATGGTTTTTCTTTTAGGAGTGGCCGATTGTCAAAGGAATCATGCTTGACTCGGATTTGATAGGAAACCAAATCAAGTGAAGGTAAGGGATTGAAATTAACCCCTTTGGGTTTATAAGTCTTTGGCCGAATGGTTTATGTGTACTAACCCCTATGTTCGGCTGATTTTAGGAGCAAGTTAATCAAGGGACTTAGATCGTTTTCGTCGGGATTTCTAGACTCGTGTTACGGTGTGTAACTAACACACCTTGAAACTTAGTAATGTTATTAATAAACTGCTTTTGCTGTTAAAAATCATAATGATGTGATGGATGATTGAATACCCAAATGGGGTATGTGTACGGATCCGGGTAGGTCTATCCTATTACGAGTTTTATTGTGATACCTGTGATATATGATTTATGCTATGTATGCTATGAGATGCATTTTGGGGCATGTTGGCATGAATTACATGATGTGCATCGATATGACATGTTGGGTGATTTGAGAGGAGGGGATTTGATATCCGTGTCTTTGGGACACTTGTGACTTTGGGTCACAGAGGTTTGGCACCTCCAGTGGTTTGGTACCACAATGATATTTTGTGACTTTGGGTCACCAGAGGTTTGGCACCTCAGCGTTTCGTCCCAGTGGCCTAGTACCACGGTGGGTTGGCCCCACAGTTGATTATACGGGATTGATGCTAGTGATTTGGCATCACACGATGGGTTGGCCCCATCACTCGATTATCGTGACTACGGTCACCAGTGGTTTGGTACCACATTGTGTCTTTGGGACACCAGAGGTTTGGCACCTCATTGCGACTCGTCCCTGTGGTTTGACACCACCGTGGGTTGACCCCACTCGAGAGATACGGGATTGTCGCTAGTGATTTGGCATCACACGATGGGTTGGCCCCATCACTCGATTATCGTGACTACGGTCACCAGTGGTTTGGTACCACATTGTGTCTTTGGGACACCAGAGGTTTGGCACCTCATTGCGACTCGTCCTTGTGGTTTGACACCACCGTGGGTTGACCCCACTCGAGAGATACGGGATTGTCGCTAGTGATTTGGTATCACGCGATGGGTTGGCCCCATCATCGGATAATTCGTGACTTTGGGTCACCAGTGGTTTGGCACCACACTTATGGATATCGTGACTTTGGGTCACCAGTGGTTTGGCACCACCAGTGGTTTGGTACCACACGGGGTAGAAAAGGAGATACGGATGGTTAGGATCGGGTTGCATTAATCATGTTGCTATGTATGGTGTGTGTTAGCATGTTGTTTTATCGGGGAGCGGGATTTATGCACTTCGAGTCGCTCGACTCACCCTCTCCTTTGACATTTCAGTGACACTTAGACGCGGACATGGAGTAAGGATGGACTCGGGGTGCTCATGCCATGCTGAATAAAAAGTTTTACTCAGACAGTACATTTTGGGGTACTTTAGTTATTTACTTTCAGTTGGGTTTTACTTCGGATTTGTAAAAGGCCTTTAAATTATGCCTTATGATGTTTATGTTTTAAGTTAGATTTTAATATGCTTTAACAAAATAATTGGATTACTTTACTAAAACTTGAAATGACAACGATTTCAAAATTTTAACGATATGTTTTCAACTATGCCATCGGGTATCACACTGACTTTATAAATAAATGAAAATTAATCATCTTCAAACTTGAAATCGAATTTTTTTTTTTACTAAGACTAAATGTTTTAGTAACGATATTAAACAACTTGTTTTTTTTTAAAACGGAACAGAGTTTTATCAAATCTATTAAGTGCAAACTCGTAACTTTCAACCACGTTTTTCCCCGTAACATACCAGATTCGGTCGTGGTGTTTGGACCGGGTTTGGGGTGTTACAAGATTCGTGGTCCCGAAACCACTGTTCTGACTAGGGTATAAACCAGACTGTTACAATTCTTCCCCCTTTGGGATTTTCGTCCCCAAAAGTCTTACCGTTAAACAAAGTCGGATATTGTTGTCTCATTGAATCTTCAGGCTCCCATGTAGCATCTTCGATCCCATGTCAATTCCACAGTACTTTTACTAACGGAATTTTCTTATTTCTCAACTCTTTCACTTCACGAGCTAGGATACGTATCGGTTCCTTTTCATATGTCATATCAGATCGGATTTCAATTTTAGATGGAGCAATCACATGCGACAGATCGGATCGATAACTACGAAGCGTTGATACATGAAATACGTTGTGTATCTTTTCTAGTTTAGAAGGCAATTTCAATTTATATGCAATAGGCCCAACACGTTTAATGTTGTCATACAGTTTGATGAACCTCGGACTTAATTTGCCTTTACGTCCGAATCGAAGCACTTTCTTCCACAGTGACACTTTCAGAAATACTTTGTCACCGATCTTAAATTCTATATCTTTACATTTTAAGTCTGCATAAGACTTCTGACGATCAGAGGCTGCTTTCAAATAATTTCGGATCAGTTTCACTTTTTGTTCTGAGTCTTTTATCAAATCAACCCCATGTAACTTATTTTCACTAAGCTCGGTCCAATACAAAGGTGTACGACATTTACGTCCGTACAAAGCTTCATAAGGTGCCATTTCGATACTCATCTGAAAACTATTATTATACGCAAATTCAATCAATGATAGATACTATTCCCACGAACCATTAAACTAAAGTATACAACATCTTAATATGTCTTCAAGAATCTGAATGATCCACTCAGATTGATCATCTATTTGCGGATGAAAAGCTGTACTGAAATGCAGTTTTATACCTGAAGCTTCTTGCAATTCCTTCCAGAACCTCGATGTATACCTCGGATCTTTATCTGACACAATAGCTAGTGGCACCCCGTGCAATCTAACAATCTCATAAATATAAAGCTCAGCTACTTTATCAAATGAATAGTAAGATCTTACTGGAATAAAATAGGCAAATTTCATTAATCGGTCAACTATGGCCCAAATCGCATCTCTCTATCTCAAAGTCTGAGGCAAACCAGAAGCAAAATGCATTGTCACTCTATCCCATTTCCATTCAGAATCGAAATTGATCAGTAGCAAACTGCATTTAAACTTGATGTTCAAATTTTTACTTGTTAACAAATTAAACATTTCGACACAAAATCAGAAATATCGTTCCATACCAGATCGCCAATGGTGTTGCTTCAAATCATGATACATTTTAGTACCTTTCGGATGAATAGATAAACAACTATTATGAGCCTCACTTAAAACCAACTAAATTAACTTTGGATTTCTCGAAACACAGATACAATCCTGGAATCTCTAACAATCATCAACATCACGAAATTCAGAATTAGAATTCGAATCACCCTGAATTCGTTTTGCTATTATCACAATATCAACTTTCTAACATCTTAATCCATAGGCTTTCTTTTTCAATTTACAACATTAGCATGTAGTATCAACCAGTCCATACCCAAACTTATGTCAAACTCATCATATGGTAATAGCATCAGATTAGCAGGAAAACAGATATTTTGAAACATTAACGGTCAATTCTTGCATACTTTATCAACAATGACACTTTTACCTAAGGGGTTCGATACTTTTATAGCAAATTCAGTAGACTCAACAAGCAAAGTCTCGTTGAATACTAAATTCATGCAAATATATGAATGCATAGAACCAGGGTCTATCAAGGCAATCATAGAAGTATCATAAAGAGTAAAAGCACCAGTTATAACGTCTGGCGATGAAGCTTCTTCTCGAGCTCTGATAGCATGCGCTCTGGCTGACGCTCTAGCTTCAGATCTGACAACATTATCTCTCGTAATTCTCTGACTACCTCTAACATTTCTTACATTTCGGGAAGGTCTATCTCTCTCTAGGGCATTGTCTGATCTCAAATTCTGGGCAGTCTCTTGTTCAACAGGCTCTGGGCAGTCTCGAATAAAATGATCTAATGATCCACATCTGAAGCAAGGTTGATTACTCAATCTACAATCCCCCGAATGTCCTTTACTACAACGTTTACACTTGAGTCACTCGGATCTGACATTTTCAACACTCGTCATCTTTGGGCAATCTCGAATGAAATGATTTCGTGATCCACAATTATAACAAACTCTATTGTTATACTTGCCCCAACATTTTCCCACATGTCGTCTTCCACACTTTCTACACTTAGGTTTGTTGCTTTTAGTACTTCCATCAGTTGATTCAATTGGAGCTTGAGTTTTCAGACCAACATTTGGTCTCACACGATCTCTACCTGTATGTCCGATTGAAACATCTAATCTATTGCTTGTATATCTATATTTTTTTCATCGAAGGTTGAGAAAAACTACTCATCGATCTTTTTCTTTCATTATGAGCTTCATAATCTACTTTCTCGTTATTATCATCATTAGTAGCCCTAAACCCTCTAACCCCATACTTAGGAATTTCATCAACCGGGGGCTTGTTCGTTAGATTCAGATTCGTAATTGAAAGCATAACAGATGTCTGAGGGAGGTTAATCAGGGGCGGAGGTTGCAAAACAGTCGGGTTATTTCTCACAAATTGAGTGAACCACTCACTCATCAGCTGGAAGAAAGATTGTTTAGCTTTTCCCTGTTGACCGCTCGTAGTCGGTCTCGATTTAGAAGGCTGTCCCTTGCGCGGGAGAAGGCGCATTACTTTTTACGTCGTCAGCTACGGCTCTTTTGGGATTCATTACTATACGAAAATCACATTTATACGTCAGGATTCATCACTATCACAATTCAGATATATAGCATGTATAGCTAGACTCTGCCACGCTACGTTAGTCCGAGAATCGGCTAAATCGTAGCTCTGATACCAATCAAATGTAACACCCCTATCTCGAGTCTGTCGCCGGATTTAGGTTAGGAGTGTTACCGAACAGATCGGAAACATTCACAGACAAAATCAAACATTCAATCATCATTCTCAGGCATAATGTCCCTTACTCGGGTCCTCGAGACCTTAATCATACTTATAAGTCGAGTCGGGACTAAACTGAAACACATATGAAATTCCATGAAAATTTGAAACTTTTCTAAAATACAGAGGAGACACGCCCGTGGGAGGACACCGTGTGCCCTCCACTGCTTTTAGACACCCCCATGTATCCATCCTTATTTATACTAACTATACCAACACGGTCATTAGGACGCCCGTGTGCCATGGCCGTGTACTTTTAGGTCATATACTGACTTCCCCACCACGGCCACTAAGCACGCCCATGTCGAGGCCGTGTACTTTTATGTTAGCTACTGACTTGCACACCACGGCCAGATGACACGCCCGTGTTGAGGCCGTGGGATGATAAACTTCATCCTACAATGCACCCACGGTCGTTAGGCACGCTCATGTGCCACAACCGTGTGACGTTATAGGCCATTTACAAGGCCAAAATGCCACCCATAAGGGTCAAACCTACAAGCCATATTTAGCAAGATATCTCATGCACATATAACCATCAAAACATACCAAAATAATCAACCAATTCATGCATATTTTTTAACTAAAGTAATTACACTACAATCTATTCAATATTCATTCAATCTAACAATTCACACCAATTCCAAACATACCAATTTGCATAACTAAATCTAAATTATACCAAGCTCCTTTCATCCATATATACTTACCATCTCATAATCATTTCATGTAACAACTAAGCATGCCAAAACAACTTCACATATCACATTCATTAAGGCATATTATCAAAACATAATTAGCCAAATCACATGGCTAGTTCATTATACAACTCATACCAAAACTAGCCTATACATGCCATATTGAGCTGTATACATTCTCAAAGTGTACCAAAATAAGTTTTAGTAGTGTGATGACGATCCGTGACGGTCCCGAGCATTCGGTAGCTTTGACGACCTATAAAACATATTAAACACACACGGAGTAAGCTTTCCAAGAGCTTAGTAAATCATATACAAATAAACTTGGTAAGAAAAGCATATTTGCAAATAAATACATTGGCACATATCAATCACTTAGTCATTTTCACCATTCAAAAATCATATGAATACATAATTCATCTAGCCACACAACTCTAGTCAAACTGTACATATTGTATCATCAATTTCATATACCTATCATCATAATAAGATCACTTAGATGCTCACCTTATATACTCAATAGTGTACAAACAACGTACTTGAATTGGATTTAATATCACATAATTGTTCATAACTTAGATTTGAAATTCATATCACAGACTTACCCAATGAACCAATAAGAATCTAGTAGGAGACTCAAAAAGCTCGAAATAGTCATACAATACTAACGTCCCAGACGAGGTCTTATATATAAACAGATAATGATGGCTACGTCCCAGACGAGGTCTTAAATATAATCAGATAATGATGGCTACGTCCCAGACGAGGTCTTAAATATAATCAGATAATGATGCCTACGTCCCAGATGAGGTCTTATGTATAAATAGAAAATGATGCCTACGTCCCAGACGAGGTCTTAAATATAATCAGATAATGATGCCTACGTCCCAGACGAGTTCTTATATATAAACAGATAATGATGCCTACATCCCATACGAGGTCTTATAAATAAACAGATAATGATGCCTACGTCCCAGATGAGGTCTTATATATAAATAGATAATGATGCCTACTTCCCAGACGAGGTCTTATATATAAACAGATAATGATGCCTACGTCCCCCGACGTCGTCTTACTCGTAAACAGAACAGATACCTATTCCTAGATTCATACGAGGCTTCTCAGACTCAATCAATATATCGAACTTATCTCGGAATTCAATTACAGAATTTCTCATAAGCATTCATTATCAACATTAATCAAATAAACAGGTATAATTTCATATAAGCACATTATTTGCATAGTGACTTACCTCAAATTCGGTTTATCGGAAAGAGAACGACTATTCGTTTACTTTCGCTTTCTCACGATCTAAATCTATTTTCCTCGGTTCTTGATCTCAACATATTCAGAATTAACCCTTTTATTCACTAGTTCATTCAATTCAATCCAAAGACATACATTTAGGGCTATTTGCAATTTAGCCCTCACATTTGCACATTTTATAAATCTAGTCCATTTTTTCACAAAACACGAAATTCACAAAATCAATATACAACCAAGCTTAGCCGAATGTATATACATTTCATACAAGTCCATACTTTTCATCAAATTTACAATTTAGTCCCTCAATTTTCCATTTCTCAATTTAGCCTTATTTTGCTAAATTCATCAAAAATTCAAGAACAAAACATATTCATCTACTACCATGCTATCATTTAACATCAACAATGGCATCTCACCCAAACATCATCAATACTCAAAATTAATATATGGGTTTTAAAGCTCTCGAAGCAACGATTACAAAAACGTAGCAATTATCAAAAACGGATCAAAAGTAACCTTGAATTTTTGGCTTGCAAGTGCCGAATGTCTAGCCAAAGTTTCTTTCTATTTCTTTCTTTAATATTCGGCCAACAATGGAATGAATAAAGGCCACTTTCTATTTCATATGTTTTGTTATTAAAATAAACATAACCTATAAAATGAATTTAATAAAACTTTAACTTATAAAATAAAATATAAAAACATGTTATAAAACCATGTTGCCGTCAATTATAAATAAAATTGGCTTAATTGCCATATAAGTCATATTTAAAAAGCCACAACACTTTAATACCTTGACAATTAGCAAGCAATTTTCACATTTAATGCAATTTAATCCTTTTATCAAATTAAGCACACAGACAGCCAAATTAGCTCACGGAACTTTACCACATGCTTTGTCACATAATAACGGCACAGAAAATAATATTAAAAATATTATTCAGACTAGGATTCGTGGTCCCGAAACCACTGTTCCGACTAGGGTATAAACCGGACTGTTACAGCTAAGGTTTGCAAGTGATCAGCCACTTCTTGTACTTGGGCCAAAGCTTTGTTTATAACATGGTCCATATCTCTGATCTTCCCCTAAGAGTGTTTGAGTTGCTTTTCCTAATGTTCACTGTTCAGTTCAAGAAGCTTAATTCGAAGTTCACAATTTTGCACTGCGGCCTCAAGCTCTTCTATCTTTCTCTTCAACTCCTTAATCATAGCTTGGCTTGCTTTCAACTCAGTCATAGAGTTGCGACTACGATGTTGATGCAAAGACCTTTCCAATTTCGCTACCCGGGCTTTCAATCTAGCTTTTTCATCTTGGCTTTCTAACAATTCCCTTTTTAGAGCTTCTCTTGGACTCGAACATCTTGGAATTTCCTCTACCACTGATTGACTTGATCGTGTCCAGACTAACTATGACAACGAATAAGGCGAGCGCACCTATCGTTTGGTAGTATAGCTATGGCAAGACCGGAAATATCGTATTCTCAAGGACCAAGAGTACTAGTAATTACTATCTTTCTATTATTTAGCGTAAGAGTTAAGGGAATTGTTGTTTAATCTAAAACTAACTAATTACTAAGCTAAAGATGCTAAGACACAGAGAATGAATTGGGGAAATACTTTTGGGAAAACCAATTGATTAAGACAATACCCGAGGAAGAATCCACCTAGACTTCACTTGTTATCTAACTCTGAACCAGACGATTTATTCACTTGACTTGATCCCTAGGATTCCCTAATTTATATTAATACCTCTCTTGAGGCTACTAACTTCTAACCCTAGGTTGATTAATTGAAATCTCTTTCTAATTAAAACCCCTAGTGTTGCATTAACTTGATCTATGGACTCCCATATTAGGTTTGAGCCTAATCCGGCAGATTTTAGTCGTCCTATCTCTAGGAGTGCGATCAACTCCGCTTAACTATGCTAGATCTACTCTTAAACAGGGACTTTTGCTCCACTGCCTAAGCACATCAACACTTGAATTAATATCCTAAAATATCAAAGAAAGAATTACGAACACATAATTAAGAACAAATCAAGTATTTATCATATAGTTCAAAAAACAATAACAAGATCCGTCTTAGGTTTCATCCCCCTCAGGTATTTGAGGGGTTTAGTTCATGTTTATAAAAGAATACATCTCAAAAGAAAGTATAAAACAAAACATAAGAAAAACCCTAAAACCCCTTGAAAGAAATTGAAAGGAAGATCTTCCGTCTTGAGTATGATTTTGCCTTCTTGAGATGGATCAACTGGCTGTCTTTGAGTAGATCCCACAATTCGGCCCTCTCTGGCTTCGCCCCTTGGCCTCTTTCTTTTAGGTTGCACTTAGGGTGTTTATATAGGCTTTCGGAATGTCATTCTTGGCCCATAAGTAACCTAATCCAAATGGAATTAATGTAACACCCCAAACCCGGTCAATACGCCATGACCGAATCTGGCATGCCACAGAGGAAAACGTTGTGAAGAAATTCGAGTGAACAATTAAATTTTTGTGAAAAACTCTTTGTTGTTCTATGTTTGTAGAAAATTAAGTTGAAACTGATAAATTACTTTGAAATCTTGTAAATAAATCTTAAAAACTTAGTTGCAAAACCATAGATTAGAAAACCTTTTATAGTTTAAAAGAAAAACTAAAGCAATTAGGTTGAAAACTGTATCTAATAGAAATTTGGAAACTTGAGTTTTTGGAAAATAGTATGAATTATCAAAAATATTTAAGTTGTTAAAACTATAAAATGAATTAAGTTACCCGATGGTAACATTTACAAAAAAAAAAAAAAACCATTTCGTTTTGTAGTTTAGAAATCTTTGTGCTCAAATTATTATAACAATCATGTAATTTATAAGCCATATTTAAAACAAGTCTAAAGCATATAAATAATTCCAACAACCATAATTAAAGAGGCCTTATTACAAACCCAAATTAAATCAAAAACCAAATAAAATAAATTTAAGTACCCAAACGGAAGTTCATGAAAAATCAAACTTTATTGCATGGCCTCCTCGAGTTCATCCGGCTCCTAATCCGCGATCTCATGAATCACCTGAAATGATAAGGGAGAAGGTGAGTCACCAAGACTCAGTGCATAATCCCTCTCCCGGGTAATTGCCACGCACTTACACAAATTATAACCAAGCAAAATATATATATGATGCACCCAACCTAGCCATCCGAAAAACTCTTTTTCTACCCGTGTGGTACCAAACCACTGGTGGTGCTAAACCACCACCGTGACCAAAGTCACGATATTCAATATTGTGATACCAAATCACTGGTGACTCAAAGTCACTAATAATCAAATTGTGGGGCCAACCCACTTGTGATACCAAATCACTGGCGACGATCCCAATACATCAAATGTGGGGCCAACCCACGGTGGTGTGAAACCACTGGGACGAGTCGCTATGAGGTGCCAAACCTCTGTGTCCCAAAGACACAAAATATGTGATACCAAATCACTGGTGACCAAAGTCACGAATAATCCAATTGTGGGGCCAACCTACTTGTGATACCAAATCACTGGCGACAATCCCATATCTCAAAAGTGGGGCCAACCCACGGTGGTATTAAACCACAGGGACGAGTCGCTATGAGGTGCCAAACCTCTGGTGTCCCAAAGACACAAATGTGATACCAAATCACTGGAGGTGCCAAACCTCTGGTGTCCGAAGGCACAAATATCAATCTCCCCCTCCTCTCATATTGCCCATACCAATGCATTAGATAAACAAATCATGTCAATATACTTTGATATGAACATATAACCAATACATAACGTAGATCATGATATTAAACAACATATAGCATCATCATATCGAAACGGAGTTACCCGTATCCTTGCTCATACCCATCAAGGTATCATATCAATATCTCATAGTTTTCGGCTTAAACAACATTAATAGTTATTTAACACACATATATATATAAACCGAGTTATAAAGTGTGTAAGGTACAAACCTTTCACCAATGCGAATACTAACTTCCGAAGATCCGATCTACTGCACTAGATCACCCTGTCCTACAATCGGCCAATACTTAGATTATAAACAAAGGCCATTCGGCCATACCACTAAATCCCAATGAGTTATCACTTGAAATACCAAGTCTTACCTAAAAGCCTACCCAAAACGGTTGACAAAGAAACGAGGCTTAGATTGATTGCTTCCAACGTCCCGAGGAGCCTAAAAGAATAATCGATTCCTAAAAATGGTTAGAACCTTGCAACAATTGCCCATAGGTTCGGCCTTTGTTCACAAGAAAACGACATAGAAAAGAGAAAGAAAGAAGGAAAAACGGAACTGAACACTTACCCCTTTATCCAAAATCGATTGAAGAAAACCAAAGAGAATCTACCCTTGAATATTCGGCCAAAATAACTCCAAAAGAGGGGAAGAAGATTCGGCTATGGTGGAGTAAAAAGAAAAGAAAAATAGAATGGATGTGGATGTTTTTAACTTTGAGCAAATGAAAAAGAAATAGGATTTGAGAAGGAGAAGGATTCGGCCAAGAGAGTGTAAAAAGAAAATGTGATTATGAACCAATATCAAGAGAAGAAAAGAGAAATATGGGAGAGAGAGGTTCGGCCAAACACCCTATTTGCTTTAAAAGAAAAGTGCACAAATGACAAGTGAGGTTTTGGTTTCAAAATAAAAGATGAGAGAAAGAAAATAACAATTTGGTTCAAACAAAATGAAGGCTAAAACAAAAGCAAAATTTGCACAAAATGCACAATAACATTCGGCCAAGGAGGGAGTTTTGGAGAGAAAGAAAACAATTGCCCAAAAGATGCACAAATGCAAAAGTTGACCAAATATTCTCCCCCAAACCACCTAACAACATTCGCCACCCCTAGCCACACTTGCTGTCCACATACATGCACTAAAGGTCTTGAAAGAGTTTCCAAAACATCATCCTTAAGCCAAGCCTTTTGTCTCCCCAACCTTCCATAACCTTAAGATTCTTATCCCCTATTTCAAGCTTTCCTTAAACCAATATTCAACTTACCAAAAACTTAAGGTCCAACCTATCATAATTAGAATTTGACCGTCCATTAATGCTAGGATACACAAAAAATAAAGTCTTCAAAATGCTAATCATGCTACTCGAACCTCTTCCCACAAGCAACCTTTCAAGCTCCTTATCCACTATGCCACTAACTCCCTTGTGCTTTAACTTAACACTTAAATTAACTTAAGTGTCAAGCTCACTTAATCCACTTCATTAAATAAACCATACTAAAAATTATTCTAGCTTAGCTAATAATTTCAAGCCTTCACACAAATATACTAAGCACACAATAAAGATCATATCCGAGCTAACACAAGTAACAAGATGATACTCTAATATTTTAGGGATATTACAATTCTACCCCCTTAAGAAAATTTCGTCATCGAAATTACCTGATCAAAAGAGTTGAGGGAACTGCTGCCTCATCACATCCTCCGGTTCCCAAGTAGCTTCTTCCACGCCATGATTCTGCCATAAAACCTTCACTAAATGAACTGACTTCTTGCTCAAAACTTTTACGTCTCGATCTAGAATCTGCACAGGTTCCTCTTCCACCATCAGATCTGGACTCACCTCTATTTCCTCTACTGCCACGACATGCGATGGATCAGAACGATAGCGTCTAAGCATAGAGACATGGAACACATCGTGAATCTGACTCAGCTCTGATAGCAACTCGAGTTGATAAGCTACTGGTCCCACTCGTCTCAACACCTTATACGGCCTAATAAACCTTGGACTTAACTTCCCTTTTTTCCCAAATCTTAACACTTTCTTCCATGGCGAGACCTTCAGAAAAACTTTGTCACCCACGGCAAACTCTATATCCCTCCGCTTGAGATCGGCATATGACTTCTGCCTATCCGAAGCTTCCTTCAGATGAGCCTGAATCATCTTAACCTTATCCTCAATCTCTGCAACCAACTCTGGTCCTAACATCTGACGCTACCCAACCTCAGTCCAGCATGTAGGTGTGCGACACCTCCTACCATACAACGCCTCATATGGTGCCATCTTAATGCTTGCCTGATAACTATTGTTGTATGCGAACTCAGCTAATGGCAAAAACTCTTCCCAGCTGCCTCCGAAGTCCAAAACACAACCTCTTAACATATCCTCTAAAATCTGAATAACCCTTTCCGACTGCCCGTCAGACTGTGGATGAAATGCAGTACTGAAATCCAACCGCATACCCAAAGCCTGATGTAACGCTCTCCAAAACCTCGACGTAAATCTTGGATCCCTATCCGAGATGATCGACACTGGTACATCGTGCAACCTCACTATCTCCGCTACATATAACTTAGCTAACCTCTCGGCGAGTAATCCACCCTTCACGGAATGAAATGAGTGACTTAGTCGAGACGATCCACAATCACCCAAATCGAATCCTTCTTACTAGGCGTAAGAGGTAATCATCGACAAAGTCCATAGTGATCCTTTCCCACTTCCCATGTGGAATCTTCACCGGTGAAGTAAACCTGCAGACGATAATCGATGTTCACCTTGACTTTGCGACACGTCAGATATTTGCCCACAAACTCAGTTACCTCCCACTTCAGACCTGGCCACCAAAACTGCTCTCTTAAATCCCGATACATCTTGCTACCTGCAGGATGCATAGCATATAGGCTGCTATGTGCATCCCGAAGAATCCTTTGTCTCAACTCAACATCCTTCGGCATACAAGCTCTCCCTTTAAAATACAATACTCCATCACTGGACAAACTATAATCCTCTAAACCTCCGTTCTGAACTCGCAACCTCCGATCATTCAAACCATCATCCACTAACTGCTTCTCCTTGATTTGCTCTAACCAAATCGGCTTGACTTGCAATTCAGCCAAAAGACTCCCATCATCATATAAGCTAAGACGAGCAAACATCGATCTTAAGTCTGATACAACCTTACGGCTCAACGCGTCTGCCACCACGTTAGCCTTGCCCGGATGATACTCAATCGAACAGTCGTAGTCCTTTAACAACTCAATCCATCTACGCTGCCTCAAGTTCAAATCCTTCTGAGTCAAAAGATACTTAAGACTCTTGTGATCCGTGTAGACTATCAACTTTTCTCCATACAAATAGTGTCTCCAAATCTTCAAAGCAAAAACCACAGCAGCTAATTCCAAGTCATGCGTCGGATAATTAACCTCATGTGGTCTCAACTGTCGAGATGCATAAGCCATTACCGTCCCTTCTTGCATCAGCACACATCCCAAACCAGTATGTGATGCATCACAGTAAACCGTGAATTCCTTGCCTGCCTCGGGTTGAATCAAAACTGGAGCTTCAGTCAGAATCTTCTTCAACTTGTCGAAACATTCTTGCTGCTTCTCGGTCCAAACGAATGGAACTCCTTTCCTTAATAACTTTGTCATAGGTGTGGCGATCAAAGAAAATCCTTCCACAAATCTTCGGTAAAACCCCGCCAAACCTAGAAAACTCCGAATCTCAGCCACTGACTTAGGGGACTTCCAATCCAACACTGCCTCAATCTTCCGAGGATCCACTCTAATCCCCTCAGCTGATACTACGTGACCCAAGAAAGTCACCTCCCTAAGCCAGAACTCGCACTTACTAAATTTAGCATACTGTTTGCTTTTCCTCGAATCGCAATACTACTCGCAAATCGCATCATCATGTCGCTCCTCGACTTTGAGTATACCAAAGTATCATCTATAAATACCACAACAAATTGATCCAAAAATGGCTGGAATACCCGATTCATCATATCCATGAATGCTACCGGCGCGTTAGTCAACCCAAACGGCATCACCAGAAATTCGTAATGCCCGTACCGAGTGCGAAATGCCGTCTTATGGATATCAGCCTCTTTCACCTTTAGCTGATGATATCCAGACCTTAAATCAATCTTGAGAAAACCACGCCTTTTTGGTGATCAAACAAGTCATCAATCCTCGGCAAAGGATACTTGTTTTTGATCGTCAGCTTATTCAACTGGCGGTAGTCAATACACATTCGCATCGTACCATTCTTCTTCTTGACAAAAAGTGCCGTCGCTCCCCATGGCGAAACACTTGGTCGAATGAAACCTCGATCCAACAACTCTTGAATCTGAGCCTTTAATTCCCCTAATTCCTTCGGTGCCATCCTATACGGAGCAATAGACACTGGCGCAGTTCTGGGTAACAAATCTATACCAAATTCAACTTCACGATCCGGAGGTAGTCCCAGAAGTTCTTCTGGAAATACGTCCGCATATTCCTTTACTGTTCAAACATTCCCTACAGCAGACTCCTTAGCCTCCAACGCACGCACATGAACCACAAACGCCTCACAGCCCTTCCTGACCAACTTCACAGCTTTCAACGCAGATACTACGTTGGATAGATAATCTCTTCTATTACCTATCATGACCACTTCTTCACCTTTAGCTGTCTTCAAACCATGCGCTTAGCAGCGCAATCCAAACTTGCTTGGTACTTGACCAACCAGTCCATCCCAAGAATCAGATCAAACTCCCCAAATGGCAGTTCCATCAGATCAGCTACGAACACTAACCCTTGGAGTTCTAGGGGTACATCTCTATACAGCTTATTTACTTCTACAGAGTGACCTAAAGGGCTAAGTACGGTCATCTTCCTTGAAGTAGTCTCAGAGTCTAAGCTCATGGTCTCTACAATGCTACTAGCAACATACGAATGCGTCGAACCCACATCTATCAAAGCAGTATATGGCACACCAAAGATTAAGAACGTACCAGTTATGACGTCCGGTGCGTCGCCCTCCTCTCGACGTCTCGCTGCATACACCAAACCAGGCTGCCTTGCCTCAGTGTTGCCAACACCTTTGCCAGATGCTCCGCGGCCTCGACCAGAACCATTACTTCCTCTACCATTACCACGACCTCTTTGCGGTGGCGGCCCTTCCCTTCTGAACTGAGCACGACCTTGACCCTCAGATTGATTCCTGGCTAGCTTATATGGACAGTCTCTCACACGAAGATCCAGTGAGCCATACTCAAAACATCCTTTCCCTCTGGTCCAACATTCACCCCAATGATATTTCCCACGCCGTTACACCGTGTTTGGTCCCCGATTAGCGATAATGAGGCCTCCCGCATCGATTCGGCCCACTTTGCCTAGCCCTCTTTTGAGAATTATCGGCTGACACGGATGATCCATATCCTCTCTTATGCTTATTCCAGTCGTAACTCTGCCTTCCAGGTTCTTTTATTCCTTCGGCTATCTTAGCCTTTTCAACCAACGCAGCAAATTCTCGCTCCTGATGTGGAGCAATCAGCAACCTCAGCTCATCTCTCAAACCGTCCTCGAACCGGACACATCGCTCGTGCTTCGAAACCACGATACCTCCAGCATACCGGCTCAATCTTAAAAGTTCTGCCTCATATTCTGATACGGACTTACTCGCCTGGACCAAACTCAGAAATGCCTTACGCTGCACATCAATGTAATTAGACCCAACGTATTTCCACTGATACGCTGCCTTGAAATAATCCCAAGTGAGATCCTCCGCTGCAGCACTATTCCGTACGTGAGCCACCACTGATATGACTCATCCCGAAGAAGTGACACAATCCCTTTCAGCTTGTCCTCAGCACTCAAATCCAAATCATCCATGATTCGCTTTGTCGCCTCTAGCCAATATTCAGCCGCACTGGGAGCTACGCCTGAAACACCTCGAAATACCTCCGCTCCATTGGATCGGAGTAGCTCGGGTACAGATTTTCGAGCTCCCGCGCCTCCACTTAATCCAGCTACCCTCTCTAGAACTCGCAGCACCGCTTGAGACACTACGTCATCCCCCGTTTGGTCCTGATGCTCAACTCCAACCGCTGGTGGTGGTGGTACCTCATTTTCGTATCCTTGACCCAACCTCACTGGCTCAGACACAGCCATCCTACCACGACTGCGTCCACGAGTAGTACGACCTCGACCACGAGTACTCATGTCTAACGTCTCGTCTTATCTAATTTAGAAGTTTTATGCATTAGTCAATATTCCACTTTGTTTAAAACACGGTTTTATGAAAAGTTTTAATAAGAGGTTGTTTCGCGAGTACATCCAACCTATAGTTTTGAGTCTCTAGAGTAGTTCCTACTACTATACAGTCATATCATCATCATCATATCATATCGTCAAAATCAACAGTTTGATGTACTTACCAGGGCGGATTGATGCCGGAGACTCGGGGCCATGCTTTTCCAACCATATAATTTTAATGCCTCTGAAGCGAGTAATCCACCCTTACCGGAATGAAATGAGCTGACTTAGTCAGACGATCCACAATCACCCAAACTGAATCCTTCTTACTAGGCGTAAGAGGTAATCCACTGACAAAGTCCATAGTGATCCTTTCCCACTTCCATTGTGGAATCTTCACCATTGAAGTAACCTGCATTTGATAATCGATGTTCAGCCTTGACTTGCTGACATGTCAGACATTTGCCCACAAACTCAGTTACCTCCCACTTCAGACCTGGCCACCAAAACTGCTCTCTTAAATCCCGATACATCTTGCTACCTCCAGGATGCATAGCGTATGGGCTGCTATGTGCATCGCGAAGAATCCTTTGTCTCAACTCAACATCCTTCGGCACACAAGCTCTCCCTTTAAAACACAATACTCCATCACTGGACAAACTATAATCCTCTAAACCTCCGTTCTGAACTCGCAACCTCCGATCATTCAAACCATCATCCACTAACTGCTTCTCCTTGATTTGCTCTAACCAAGTCGGCTTGACTTGCAATTCAGCCAAAAGACTCCCATCATCATATAAGCTAAGACGAGCAAACATCGATCTTAAGTCTGATACAACCTTACGGCTCAACGCGTCTGCCACCACGTTTGCCTTGCCCGGATGATACTCAATCGAACGGTCGTAGTCCTTTAACAACTCAATCCATCTACGCTGCCTCAAGTTCAAATCCTTCTGAGTCAAAAGATACTTAAGACTCTTGTGATCCATGTAGACTATCGACTTTTCTCCATACAAATAGTGTCTCCAAATCTTCAAAGCAAAAACCACAGCAGCTAATTCCAAGTCATGCGTTGGATAATTAACCTCATGTGGTCTCAACTGTCGAGATGCATAAGCCACTACCTTCCCTTCTTGCATCAGCACACATCCCAAACCAGTATGTGATGCATCACAGTAAACCATGAATTCCTTGCCTGCCTCGGGTTGAATCAAAACTGGAGCTTCAGTCAGAATCTTCTTCAACTTGTCGAAACTTTCTTGCTACTTCTCGGTCCAAACGAATGGAACTCCTTTCCTCAATAACTTTGTCATAGGTGCGGCGATCAAAGAAAATCCTTCCACAAATCTTCGGTAATACCCCGCCAAACCTAGAAAACTCTGAATCTCAGCCACTGACTTAGGCGACTTCCAATCCAACACTGCCTCAATCTTCCGAGGATCCACTCTAATCCCCTCAGCTGATACTACGTGACCCAAGAAAGTCACCTCCCTAAGCCAGAACTCGCACTTACTAAATTTAGCATACAGCTGCTTTTCCCTCAGAATCTACAATACTACTAGCAAATGCGCATCATGCTCCTCCTCTGACTTTTAGTATACCAAAATATCATCTATAAATAACACAACAAATTGATCCAAAAATTGCTGGAATACCCGATTCATCATATCCATGAATGCTGCCGGTGCGTTAGTCAACCCAAACGGCATCACCAGAAATTCGTAATGCCTGTACCGAGTGCAAAATGCCGTCTTATGGATATCAGCCTCTTTCAGCTTTAGCTGATGATATCCAGACCTTAAATCCACTTCCCCTCTAAGCTGATCAAACAAGTCATCAATCCTCGGCAAAGGATACTTGTTTTTGATCGTCAGCTTATTCAACTGGCGGTAGTCAATACACATCCGCATCGTACCATCCTTCTTTTTAACAAAAAGTACCGTCGCTCCCCATGGCGAAACACTTGGTCGAATGAAACCTCGATCCAACAACTCTTGAATCTGAGCCTTTAATTCCCCTAATTCCTTCGGTGCCATCCTATACGGAGCAATAGACACTAACGCAGTTCCGGGAAACAAATCTATACCAAATTCAACTTCACGATCCGGAGGCAGTCCCAGAAGTTCTTCGGGAAATACGTCTGCATATTCCTTTACCGTTTGAACATTCCCTACAGCAGACTCCTTAGCCTCCAACGCACGCACATGAACCACAAACGCCTCACAGCCCTTCCTGACCAACTTCACAGCTTTCAACGCAGATACTACGTTGGATAGATATTCTCTTCTATTACCTATCTTGACCACTTCTTCACCTTTAGCTGTCTTCAAACCATGCGCTTAGCAGCGCAATCCAAACTTGCTTGGTACTTGACCAACCAGTCCATCCCAAGAATCAGATCAAACTCCCCAAATGGCAGTTCCATCAGATCAGCTACGAACACTAACCCTTGGAGTTCTAGGGGTACATCTCTATACAGCTTATTTACTTCTACAGAGTGACCTAGAGGGCTAAGTACGGTCATCTTCCTAGAAGTAGTCTCAGAATCTAAGCTCATGGTCTCTACAATGCTACTAGCAACATACGAATGCGTCGAACCCACATCTATCAAAGGAGTATATGGCACACCAAAGATTAAGAACGTACCGATTATGACATTCCATGCGTCGCCCTCCTCTCGACGTTTCGCTGCATACACCAAACCAGGCTGCCTTGCCTCAGTGTTGCCAACACCTCTGCCAGATGCTCCGTGGCCTCGACCAGAACCATTACTTCCTCTACCATTACCACGACCTCTCTGCGGTGGCGGCCCTTCCCTTCTGAACTGAGCACGACCTTGACCCTCAGATTGATTCCTGGCTAGCTTATGTGGACAGTCTCTCACACGATGATCCAGCGAGCCACACTGAAAACATCCTTTCCCTCCGGTCCAACATTCACCCCAATGATATTTCCCACACGCTGCGGTTACCACCGTTTGGTCCCCGATTAGCGATGAATGAGCCTCCTGGACTAATTCGGCCCACTTTGCCTAGCCCTCTTTTGAGAATTAATTACTGACGCGGATGATCCATATCCTCTCTTATGCTTATTCCGATCGTAACTCTGCCTTCCAGATTCCTTTATTCCTTCGGCTATCTTAGCCTTTTCAACCAATGCAGCAAATTCTCGCTCCTGATATGGAGCAATCAGCAACCTCAGCTCATCTCTCAAACCGTCCTCGAACCGGACACATCGCTCGTGCTCCGAAACCACGATACCTCCAGCATACCGGCTCAATCTTAAAAATTCTGCCTCATATTACGTCGGACTTACTCCCCTGGACCAAAACTCGAAATGCCTTACGCCGCACATCAATGTAATTAGACCCAACGTATTTTTCGATACGTCGCGCCTTGAAATAATCCCAAGTGAGATCCTCCATTGCAAAGACTATTCCGTACCGTGAGCCACCACTGATATGACTCATCCCGAAGAAGTGACACAATCCCTTTCAGCTTGTCCTCAGCACTCAAATCCAAATCATCTATGATTCGCTCCGTCGCCTCTAGTCAATATTTAGCCGCACTGGGAGCTACGCCTGAAACACCTCAAAATACCTTCGCTCCATTGGATCGGAGTCGCTCGGGTATAGATTTTCGAGCTCCCGCGCCTCCACTTAATCCAGCTACCCTCTCTAGAACTTGCAGCACCACTTGAGACACTGCGTTATCCCCCGTTTGGTCCTGATGCTCAACTCCAACAACTGGTGGTGGTGGTACCTCATTTTCGGATCCTTGACACGACCTCACTGGCTCGGACACAGCCATCCTACCACGACCGCGTCCTCAAGTAGTTCGACCTCGACCACGAGTACTCATGTCTAACGTCTCGTCTTATCTAATTTAGAAGTTTTATGCATTACTCAATATTCCACTTTCTTTAAAGCACAGTTTTATGAAAAGTTTTAATAAGAGGTTGTTTCGCGAGTACATCCAACCTATAGTTTTGAGTCTCTAGAGTAGTTCCTACTACTATACAGTCATATCATCATCATCATATCATATCGTCAAAATCAATAGTTTGATGTACTTACCAGGGCAGATTGATGCCGGAGACTCGGGGCCATGCTTTTCCAACCATATAATTTTAAACAATAACATTTTAAAACCATACTTCAAAACATTTTGGGCCTCTAGCCCACAGCCGAGCTTTTAAACTTAGCTTTGATACCAATTTGTAACACCCCAAACCCGGTCAATACGCCATGACCGAATCTGGCATGCCACAGAGGAAAACGTTGTGAAGAAATTCGAGTGAACAATTAAATTTTTGTGAAAAACTCTTTGTTGTTCTATGTTTGTAGAAAATTAAGTTGAAACTGATAAATTACTTTGAAATCTTGTAAATAAATCTTAAAAACTTAGTTGCAAAACCATAGATTATAAAACCTTTTATAGTTTAAAAGAAAAACTAAAGCAATTAGGTTGAAAACTGTATCTAATAGAAATTTGGAAACTTGAGTTTTTGGAAAATAGTATGAATTATCAAAAATATTTAAGTTGTTAAAACTATCAAATGAATTAAGTTATCCGATGGTAACATTTACAAAAAAAAAAAAAAAACCATTTCGTTTTGTAGTTTAAAAATCTTTATGCTCAAATTATTATAACAATCATGTAATTTATAAGCCATATTTAAAACAAGTCTAAAGCATATAAATAATTCCAACAACCATAATTAAAGAGGCCTTATTACAAACCCAAATTAAATCAAAAACCAAATAAAATAAATTTAAGTACCCAAATGGAAGTTCATGAAAAATCAAACTTTATTGCATGGCCTCCTCGAGTTCATCCGGCTCCTCATCTACGATCTCATGAATCACCTGAAATGATAAGGGAAAAGGTGAGTCACCAAGACTCAGTGCATAATCCCTCTCCCGGGTAATTGCCACGCACTTACACAAATTATAACCAAGCAAAATATATATATGATGCACCCAACCTAGCCATCCGAAAACTCCTTTTTCTACCCCGTGTGGTACCAAACCACTGGTGGTGCCAAACCACTGGTGACCAAAGTCACGATATTCAATATTCTGAAACCAAATCACTGGTGACTCAAAGTCACTAATAATCAAATTGTGGGGCCAACCCACTTGTGATACAAAATCACTGGCGATGATCCCAATACATCAAATGTGGGGCCAACCCACGGTGGTGTTAAACCACTGGGACGAGTCGCTATGAGGTGCCAAACCTCTGGTATTCCAAAGACATGAAATATGTGATACCAAATCACTGGTGACCAAAGTCACGAATAATCCAATTGTGGGGCCAACCCACTTGTGATACCAAATCACTGGCGACAATCCCATATCTCAAAAGTGGGGCCAACCCACGGTGGTATTAAACCACAGGGACGAGTCGCTATGAGGTGCCAAACCTCTGGTGTCCCAAAGACACAAATGTGATACCAAATCACTGGAGATGCCAAACCTCGGTGTCCGAAGACACGAATATCAATCTCCCCCTCCTCTTATATTGCCCATACCAATGCATTAGATAAACAAATCATTCAATATACTTTGATATGAACATATAACCAATACATAACGTAGATCATGATATTAAACAACATATAGCATCATCATATCGAAACGGACTTACCCGTATCCTTGCTCATGCCCATCAAGGTATCATATCAATATCTCATAGTTTTCAGCTTAAACAACATTAATAGTTATTTAACACACATATATATATAAACCGAGTTATAAAGTGTGTAAGGTACACACCTTTCACGAATGCAAATACTAACTTCTGAAGATCTGATCTACCGCACTAGATCACCTTGTCCTACAATCAGCCAATACTTAGATTATAAACAAAGGCCATTCGACCATACCACTAAATCCCAATGAGTTATCACTTGAAATACCAAGTCTTACCTAAAAGCTTACCCAAAACGATTGGCAAAGAAACGAGGCTTAGATTGATTGCTTCCAACGTCCGGAGGAGCCTAAAAGAATAATCGGTTCCTAAAAATGGTTAGAACCTTGCAACAATTGCCCATAGGTTTGGCCTTTGTTCACAAGAAAAACGACATAGAAAAGAGAAAGAAAGAAGGAAAAACGGCACTGAACACTTACCCTTTTATCCAAAATCGATTGAAGAAAACCAAAGAGAATCTACCCTTGAATATTTGGCCAAAATAACTCCAAAAGAGGGGAAGAAGATTTGGCTATGGTGGAGTAAAAAGAAAAGAAAAATAGAATGGATGTGGATGTTTTTAACTTTAAGCAAATGAAAAAGAAATAGGATTTGAGAAGGAGGAGGATTCGGCCAAGAGAATGTAAAAAGAAAATGTGATTATGAACCAACATCAAGAGAAGAAAAGAGAAATATGGGAGAGAGAGGTTCGGCCAAACACCCTATTTGCCGAAAAGAAAAGTGCACAAATGACAAGTGAGGTTTCGGTTTCAAAAGAAAAGATGAGAGAAAGAAAATAACAATTTGGTTCAAACAAAATGAAGGCTAAACCAAAAGCAAAATTTGCACAAAATGCACAATAACATTCAGCCAAGGAGGGGAGTTTTTGGAGAGAAAGAAAACAATTGCCCAAAAGATGCACAAATGCAAAAGTTGACCAAATATTCTCCCCCAAACCACCTAACAACATTCGGCCACCCCCCTAGCCACACTTGCCGTCCACATACATGCACTAAAGGTCTTGAAAGAGTTTCCAAAATATCATCCTTAAACCAAGCCTTTTGTCTCCCCAACCTTCCATAACCTTAAGATTCTTATCCCCTATTTCAAGCTTTCCTTAAACCAATATTCAACTTACCAAAAACTTAAGGTCCAACCTATCATAATTAGAATTTGACCGTCCATTAATGCTAGGATACACAAAAAATAAAGTCTTCAAAATGCTCTTCCCACAAGCAACCTTTCAAGCTCCTTATCCACTATGCCACTAACTCCCTTGTGCTTTAACTTAACACTTAAATTAACTTAAGTGTCAAGCTCACTTAATCCACTTCACTAAATAAACCATAGTAAAAATTATTCTAGCTTAGCTAATAAATCCAAGCCTTCACACAAATATACTAAGCACACAATAAAGATCATATCCGAGCTAACACAAGTAACAAGATGATACTCTAATATTTTAGGGATATTACAATTAAAATGAGTCATGACAGGGACACGCCCGTGTAGCACGGCCGTGTAAATCGAGCCTAGGCCGTGTTCGGGTCTGTTAAAGAGGCACGACCGTGTGGTTATCTCCAGGCCGTGTGGACTTTTTACTTTGGCCTAGTTTCTCCATTTTTGGCCCGTTTCTCGTTCTTTTTATCCTCCGATGCTCTCCTAAGTATAAAACATGAAATTAAAGGATTAGAAGCATCAAATTCCACAATTCAGGGGATAAATCATCCAAAAGTATGCTAAATGTGGGATTAAAATATGAACATATTACGGTTTATCAAATACCCCCACACTTAAGCATTTGCTTGTCCTTAAGCAAAATTCTCAACTCACAATTAAAATGAACTTCCTCAATCCATAATCTTCATCAATAGTGTTTCATCATAATTCACAGGTAATTTATACGTTGATAATTTAACCAAAAGAGTTCTAAATATTCAAACAATCAAAGTCATAGTTCTTAAAATACAAAAACGTAGGTGTTATCCCTTACCTAAATAATTACCTTTAATTCAAAATCGACAAGGGTTGACATCCTCACTAAAGATTCACTCAAATCACTCAAAGTGTTTAAGGTTCAAAATTAATCACTCAAAAGTCAAACATGAAAAGTTAATCCCATAGGCTTGCATGAAAATGAAATCTCCACCACTATAGAATAAAATGATACATAGATTAAAAGGTCTTTTAAGGGTTGTAATGGGGCTTCGGTTAAAGGTGTGGATAAAAGCTGAATTAAAGGGTTAGAACCGAGATTGAATTGACAAATTACCTAACTAGAAAGATGATCTAAGACTCAAATAATTACATCAATTAAAATTTCATAACACGAGCTTCTTCTCAAGATATGGAATTTAACGTATATGTTCAATTAACATAGAACTAATAATGAATATACTTCGATTTTTTTTAAGAACAAATCAAGTAATAATGAAGAATTTAACAATTGAAATGAAAATCATAGTTAAGCTAAGTAATCTGTTCAAATCAGATCTCGACAGAATAGGGGTCATATTAATTAAAGGGATTTCAACAAAAGGTTTTTGGTTAATGTTGAGGGTAAATCAATGAAAGAGTTGGTAGGACCAAAGTGGTTCACTAAGGGTTAAACATGAAGGTAGGCTTTTGGGGAGTAAGTGGGTTAAAACCTAGGTGCCTTTCTCATTTCAGTATATCAAATCAATGATGTGGTCTTGATATGTATAATCGAAGCAAATTCTAGAATAACAATTCAATGTTGACACACTCATAATAAAAAAAAGAGCACGAAAGAATGTATGCTCTAAAAGGCTCAAGATCTCACAAAAATTATAGGTTTTTGATATCAACCTTGTAAATTTCAAACTTCAAGGTAATAATTAGATTCAGGTAGACAACCTAAAAAGTTTTTAATTCTGAAAATAGACTCATCATGCCTGATTCTCTAATCCCCTAAAGTTTAAATCATCACTGTACAATTATTAATGACTTAATCCAAAACATGTCAATAAAAATCATGAATCAAAGGAAATTTCATTCTAATAGCAACATGAGAAAATTACTTAAGAACAAGACATAATTCAGGGATTTGAGAATAATGCAAAAAGTTAGGAACTTTTCAAAATAAAATTCACCCCCACACTTAAGATGTACATTGCCCTCAATGTACAAAGATATATATCTAGAGATCAATAGCATGAAATCATAAGAGATAGGGGTAGTGAAACTTCCTATATTTTGGATGGATTCCTTGAGTCGGAGGTTTGGAAACTTGATTTGAAGGTGAAAGATAAGTTAGAGGAGGCGTCTCTGGTGGTGGTATGGTGGCTGCCAACAATCACTGCGCTAGATGAAGAAATTGGGTAACTCGTGAAGAAATAGCTAGGAAATAATAAGAATAATTTAAAATATACTAATTATGTATTTAAGGACAAGAAAGATAAAGAAAAAGAGTGTAAAATTTAAAATAAATTTAAAAGACAAGATCAATGGACTGAAAAGTCCTTATCGTTAAATGGTTCACGAGGTGGGTGTGATTTCTAAGGTCGTGGCATGGTGATTCCCTAACCTTCTTTAAGAACCTAAATCAAAGAAATTAAAATGAAAAATAAAAATTAAAGACAAGAAAGATAAAGGGAAGGAAAATAAAGGAGAAGAGAAAAGGAAAAGAAAAATTAAATGGACTCATATGTCCTTGGCTTGGCAAATTAATAAAGCAGACGGCATGAACTCATGTAATTCGGTCTTGCACAGGAAGACTATGCTATGGTCCTTTCACTTTTTCGACATGGGAATGATAATGTTGGCCTTACCTTTGAGCATTGAGTGATAGTGGTAAGGATGGTGAAATAGGAAGAAAAATTATGGTGGTTAGGTTTGAGAGGAAAGGGGTTTGGTGGAGAAAGTGAGAAGAAAATGGGGTTTATATAGAAATAGGGGTCTGGTGATTTCCCATGCCCGTGTACCATGGGCGAGTTGTCCCGCATGGCCGTATCGTACGGCCGTGTTGTGCTTCATTCATTTCTCCCACGCCCGTGTAGTGGTCACCATGCCCATGTTGATAAATCAGTGTCGACCATGGCTGTATCGTACGGTTGTGGTGTTTAGTCGGAGCCCGTGGCTTGGGGATTTTCCATCCTTGGTTCGTACTTATCTCTGCCACGCTGGTACAGAAATCCATTGTGTCCACACGGCCACGACCACGCCTGTGTGTAAGGCCGTGTGGTATGGAAATCTGTGAGGTTAGTTTGTAGTTAGATGCTAAAAATAAAAAAATATAAAAATTAATGGTGTTAGTGCTCGGGTTACCTCCCGAGAAGCGTTCGTTTAAAGTCTTAACCTAGACTTACCTCTCATTCGCACATTCATGGTGGTTTGAGGAGTTAAAACTCCTCACCCCTGCTATTAGTTCTACGATTACTATATAGTTCGAGTCGAGTAGTGTTTACCTTAAAAGTGCCGAACTTGGGATTGCTTACCTCGACTGTTCCGTATGAGAAGATATTCAGTACCTCAAAAGGGATTCTTCGTTTGTATCAAGGTCTGAAGTGGTGATCCGAGTGTCTGTGTTGTCCAACAATACTTGATCTCCGATTTTAAATTGGTTGGTTCATCCTTAAGTTTGACATGGTTTTGCTTTGGTGCTGCTTCATGTGTTCCTAATTGCTTTTTGAAATACGTCTTCCACTCGTCTAGTTCATCGATCTGAAGCATTCGTTCTTCATGAGTTATTTCCTTTTTGGCATGAGGTCTAGGATTTGGCTCAGTTGTGTAGTTCCGTGGTGCTTCCTGAAAAGAAGGTTTAACCGAATGGTCATTAATAGAATTTATTTTCTCACCTTGATTACTTGATGTGCTAGCCGAGTCAAGAGCCTGAAGAGTGATTGTCTCGTCACCTAAATGAAGTATGAGTTCACCTGTACCAACATCAATTTTAGTCCTAGCAGTTGCTAAAAAGGGTCTTCCTAAAATTAAAGGGATATTATTGTCCTCATCCATGTCTAAAATGACAAAGTCTACGGGGAATATGAATTTATCAATTTTTACTAGAACATCTTCGGTTATACCCCTAGGAATTCTAATAGTTTTATCAGCTAATTGAATGTTCAACCTAGTTTGTTTGGGTTTCCCTAGACCTGGTTGTTTAAACATTTTATAAGGCATAACATTTATGCTTGCCCCTAAATCAGCTAAAGCATTATCAATAGATAAACTACCAATTAAGCATGGAATTGTGAAACTCCCTGGATATTTTAATTTTCGTGGTAGTTCATTTTGTAGAATTGCTGAGCATACTGCGTTTTGCTCCACATGTGACTCCTCGTCTAACTTCTGTTTGTTTGTCAAAAGCTCTTTTAAAATTTTCCTTGAATCTAGCATCTGCGAAAGAGCTTCAAGAAACGGAAGTTAATATGTAATTTCTTTAGAAGTTTAAGAAATTTATCGAATTGTTCATCTGTGTTGTCTTTCTTTATCGCATTAGGGTTTGGCACACGAGGTTGGTACTCTTTAATTACCGGTTTTGGCTTATCATGACTTACTTCAACCTTACCTTCCTCTACTACATTCTCTTGCCTCAATTTTGTTTTATCTAGCCCTTCACTATCATGAGCGATTATTGCTTGAAGTTGCTCCTTCGGGTTAGTTTCAGTGTTGCTTGGCAGGCTTCCTTGTGATCGTTCAGAGAATTGCTTAGCAAGTTGCCCTAGTTGGTTCTCGATCCCTTGAATCGATGCTTGTTGATTTTTGAGTGCTGTCTCGGTGTTTTGGAAACGGGTTTCTGACACCGCTATAAATTTTGTTAGCATCTCCTCAAGGGCCGGCTTCTTTTCTTATGGGTAGGGTTGCGTTGGAAGCTTGGGAAGGGTTGTTGTCTTTGGTTTCCTTGGCCACCCCATGAGAAATTGGGGCGGTTCCTCCAACATGGATTGTAAGTATTACTATAAGGGTTATTTTCAGGTCTAGAACTATTACCCATATAATGAATTTGCTTGTTTTCAGCACTCGAGTTGTAAGGTGGATATTTTGCATTGATCATCCCTCCTCCATTTGTATAGCACTACATAACTGGATATACCTGCGAAGAACCACATAAACCAACAATCTGTTTATTTAAAATCTCTACCTGATTTGATAGCATGGTTACTGCGTCGAGGTTGAAAACACTGGCTGCTTTTGTTGGCCTTGTCCTCGTGGCTTGCCACTGAAGTTATTTAATGACATCTCTTCAATGAATTCGTAGGCAGCCTCAGGTGTTTTGTTATTCAGGGTTCCGCTGGCGGCTGAATCAATCAACTGTCTGGTTGAGGGGTTCACACCGTTGAAAAAGGTTTGAATCTGTAGCCATAAGGGTAACCCATGGTGTGGGCACCTTCTCAATAGATCCTTGTACCTCTCCCATGCATCGTAAAGTGTCTCTAAATCCATCTGCACAAAAGAAGAGATATCATTCCTCAACTTAGCTGTTTTAGCCAGCGGAAAATATTTTAACAAAAAATTTTCGGTCATTTGTTCCCATGTAGTGATTGATCCTCGTGGTAACGAGTTCAACCACTGTTTAGCTTTGTTCCCCAATGAAAAGGGAAACAACTGAAGGCGAATGACATCATCAGAAATGCCATTTATTTTGAAAGTTTCGCAACTAGAAAATTTGCCAAGTGATAATTTGGATCTTCATCCTGCAAACCATCAAACTGAACAAATTGTTGTATCATCTGAATTGTGTTAGGTTTTAGTTCAAAATTATTTGCAGCAATAGCAGGTCTAACAATACTTGACTCAGTTCTTATTAAATTAGGTTTAGCATAATCATACATAGTACGAGGAGCAGGATTTTGATTTGCCGGGTTTGCGGCAACCACAGGAGGTAGCGGATTGTTATCAGTCATCTCTTCGGTAGTATTGGTATCGTCCTCTTGCTCTTCTTCTATGTATTGTAAGCTTCGTCTTATTTATCTTCTGTTTCTGCGAATGGTACCTTCTACATCATTGTCAAAAATCAAGGGTCCTGACAGGTTCATTCTAGTCATAAACTAGAAAAACCTATCAGAAGCAAAAGAAAGAAAAGAAAAATTAGAGAAGTAAAAATTGCAAATAAATAAAAATAATGGCTAAAGTAATAAAAATAAAATGTTCCTAATAAAATCAACTATGACAACGAATAAGGTAAGTGCACCTATCATTTGGTAGTATAGTTATGGCAAGATCGGAAATCTCTTTACCACGGGCGGTGATAAAATGCCGCACGGTCGTGGTAAATACTAATTTATCAACATGGGCGTGGTGACCACTACACGGACGTGGGAGAAACGAACGAAGCACAACATGACCATGCGATATAGCCGTGTAACCCAACACGCCCATGGTACACGGGCGTGGGAAACCACCAGATCCCTATTTCTATATAAACCCCCTTTTCTGCTCACTTTCTCCACCAAACCCCTTTCCTCTCAACCCTAGCCACCAAAGTTTTTCTTCCTTTTTCACCATCCTTACCACTATCACTCAATTCCTAAAGGCAAGGTCAACACTACCATTCCCATGTCGAAGAAGTGAAAGGACCCTAGCACAAGTCTCCCCGTACGAGACCAATCTACATGAGTTCCTGCCGGGCGCTTCATTTATTCGACAAGCCAAGGACATTTGAGTCCATTTAATTTTTCTTTTTCTTTTCTCTTCTCTTCTCCTTTCTTTTCCTTCCCTTTTTCTTTCTTGTGTTTAATTTATATTATTATATTTTACTTTCTATCATTTAGGTTGAAAAGGCTGTTAGGGAATCACCACACCACGACCATAGAAATCACCTCCACCTCGCGAACCATCTAACAATAAAGACTTTTAAGTCCATTGATCTTTTTTTTTAATTTTATTTTAATTTTTACACTTTTTCTCTTTATCTTTCTTGTCTTTAAATACATAATTAATATATTTTGAATTATTCTTATTATTTCTTGGCTATTTCTTCACGAGTTACCCAATTTTTTTCATCTAGCGCAGTGATTGTTGGCGACCACCATACCACCACCAGAGATGCCTCCTCCAACTTATCCTACACCTCCGAATCAAGTTTCTACACTTCCAACTCAAGGAATCCATCCAAAATTCAGGAAGTTTCACTTCTCCCTTTCTCTTTTAATATAATGCTATTAATATCTAGAATATCTATCTTTGTACATTGAGGGCAATGTATATCTTAAGTGTGGGGGTTGAATTTTAAGCCCTAACATTTTGCATTATTCTCAAATCCCTAAATTTTGTTGAACAAATTCTGATTGAATTATCATTTCTATTGATATGTCTTGAATTAAAACATAGGCAGTTGTGCATTGATTGTTTAAACTTAAAGGCTTTAGAGAATCAAGCATGATAAGTTGATTTTGAAAATTAAAAATTTGCTAGGTTGTTTTCCCAAGTTTAGGTATTATCTTGAAGTTTGAAGTTCACAAGGTTGACATCAAAGACCAATAATTTCTGTGAGATTTTGAGCCTTTAGAAAATACATTCTTTCGCGCTCACTTTTGTTGTTGCGTTGAGTAAGTTAATATTAATCTATTATTCTAGAACTTGCTTTGATTATACATGTCGAGACCACATTTTTATTTGATATACTAAGATGATAAAGGCACCTAGGATTTAACCTACTTACTTCCCAAAAGGCCTACCTCCATAATTAACCCTTAGTGAATCCCCTTGATCCTAATAAACCATTCATTGATATTACCATTTATGTTAACCCCCAAGACTTACTCTTTTTGATTCATTAAGAATTTTTCCTATTAACCTTTTTATCGAGATTTGATTTGAGAAGTTGCCTAACTATGTTTTCTATTTCAGTGGTTAAATTCTTATTATTGTACTTGATTGGTTCTCAAAAAAAATGTTGAAAGTATATCCATTATTAGTTCTATGTTTTTATAAGCTTAAACAGTAAATCTCACATCTTTAGAAGAAGCTCGTATTATTAATGTAATTATTCATTATTAGTGTATTTTTCTAGTTTGGCAATTGGTCAATTCGATCTCGATTCTAACCTCCTCTTTCAGCCTGTGACCACACCCCCTAACCAAGCCACATTACAGCCCTTTTTAAAGACATTTTGATCGATGTATCATCTCAATTTATAGTGGTGGATATTTGATTTTCATTCAAGCCTATAGTAATAACTTTTTGATAAACTGTAAAAGTAACATATTTTAATCCCACATTTAGTATGCTTTTCGACGATTTATCCTTTGTTTCATATAAAAAGGTGCTCTTAATCCTTTCTTTTCATGTCTTATACTCAGGAAAGCACCGAAGGATGAAAAGAATGAGAAACGGGCTTAAAACAAAGCAAATTGGGCCAAGGAAGAAATTGACACGGCCTAGACTTAAGCTCACACGGCCGTGCCTCACTGATCATCTAGAACACGGCCTAACCCCGATTCACACGACCGTGTCTCATTAAAGAAATCTGAACATGGCTTGAAGATCATCCACACGGGTGTGTGCCATGGTCGTGTCCCTGTCGTGGCAAAGAACAATTTCATTCGGATTTGGATACTTTAAGGCAAAGAAACCTATTTCAAAAGCCTATATAAACCCCCTAAGTGTCAGCTAAAAAGGGGGCAGTTAGCTAGGCCAATGAGCCAAGCCAGAAAGGCCAGATCTGTGAAGAATCACCCAAAGATAGCCAATTGATCCATCTCAAGAAACCGGAATTCTACTCAAGACGACGGATCTCTCCTTCAATTCCTTCAGGGAGTTTTAGGGATTCATATGTTTTGTTTTATCTTTTCTCTTGAGATGTTTTCTTTATTTGTTATGAACTAAACCTCTCTGATACCTGAAGGGGATGAAACCTAGATGAATCTTGTTATTGTTTTATGAACTATATGATAAATACTTAGTTTGTTCTTAATTATGTGTGCTTAATTCTTGTGTTAATATTTCAAGATATTGATGCAAGTATGATGTGCTTAGGTGGAAGAGCAAAAGTCCCTACTTAAGAGTAGATTTAGCATAATTAAGCGGAGTTGATCACACAACTAGAGATAGGGTGACGAGATTTTGCCGGATTAGGGTGAAACCTAATATGGGAGTCCATAAATTGATTTACTGCTATTCTAGGGGGTTATTAACAGAGAAAGAGATTTCCATTAATTAACCTACGATTAGACGTTATTCGCCTCGAGAGAGGGTTTAATATACGTTAGGGAGTCTTGCGGATCAAACTAAGTGAATAAATCGTCTAGTTTAGTGTTAGATAACAAGTGAAGTCTAGGTGGATTCTTCCTAAGGGTGTCGTCCAAATCAACTGAGTTTTTCTAAAAGTTATCTTCCTAATTTAGTCTTTTTGTCTTTGCATCTTAGCTTGGTAGTTAGATAATTTTAGATTAAACAACCAATCTCTTAATATTTAGGCTAGATAATAGAAAGAAAGTCAGTATTAGTACTTTTAGTTCCTTTGGGTTCGATAATCTGGTCTTGCCTTAACTATACTATTGTTCAATAGGTGCACTTGCCTTAAATCGTTGTCAGAGTTAGTTTCCAGGTTCGATCATTCTTTTATAAATTTTAAAGCTCTGATTCACAGCGATCAAGTTTTTGGCGCCGTTGCCGGGGAACTAAAATATTAATAAAGCTTTATTTTTATTACTTTAGCCATTATTTTTTTATTCTCTGCAATTTATTTTTATTTCTAATTTTGCTAAATTTTCTTTTTTTTCCTATCAGGTACCTCTAGTTTATGACTAGAAGGAACCCGACAGGACCGTTAGTATATGACAGTGATATTGAAGCAACCGCTCGAAGGAATCGTCGAGAAATTAGGCGAGCCCTAAATTACACAAAAGAAGAGCGACAATCCAATCCTACTTAAGGGATGGACGAAAATAATCCACAACCACATGATGTGGGAGAAAACAATGCTCCACGTACTATGTTTGATTCTGCTAAACCACATTTAACAGGAGCAGAATCGAGTATTGTTAGGCCCGCTATAGCTGCTAATAATTTTGAATTAAAGCCTAACACTATACAAATGATTCAACAATTTGTTCAATTTAATAGTTTGCAGGACGAAGACCCAAATACACATATAGCTAATTTTTAGAGTTCTCGTGATACCTTCAAAATAAATGCATTTTCGATGATGCCATATGTCTCTGTTATTTCCCTTTTCATTAAGGAATAAAGCCAAACAGTGGTTAAACTCGTTACCACGAGGGTCAATCACTACATGGGATCAAATGACTGAAAAATTTTTATTAAAATATTTCCCACCTGCTAAGATGGCCAAATTACGGAATGATATCCCTTCTTTTGTGCAGATGGATTTAGAGACATTATACGACGCATGGGAGAGATACAAGGATCTACTGAGAAGATGCCCACACCATGGATTACCTTTGTGGCTTCAAGTCCAAACTTTTTACAATGGTATGAATCCTTCAACGAGACAACTAATCGACTCAGCCGCCGGTGGAACTTTGAATAATAAAACTCTTGAAGCAGCCTACGAGTTTATAGAAGAGATGTCATTGAATAACTATCAGTGGCAAGTTACAAGAACAAGGCCAACAAAATCAGCCAGAGTTTACAACCTCGATGCAATGACCATGCTATCAACACGGATGGAGATGATGAACAAAAAGATTGATAGTTTGTGTTCTTCGCAGGTACATCAAGTAATGTAGTACGACGCAAGTGGAACTATGGCGAATCTTGAGTACCCACCCTACCAACCAAGCGCAGAGAGCGAACAGATGAACTATATAGGTAATAATTTCAGATCTAATAATAACCCTTATAGTAATAATTATAATCCAGGTTGGAGGAACCACCCGAATTTTTCATTGGGAGGTCAAGGGAATTAAGGAAATCAAAGACAACAACCTCCTCAAAATTTCCAAAATCAGCCGTATCCACAAGAGAAAAAGCCGAACCTCAAAGAGATGTTGGCAATATTCATGGCAGCCACCGACACTCGTTTCCAAAAAATTGAGACAACACTTAATGACCAACAAGCATCAATAAAAGCAATCGAGAACCAAGTTGGGGAAATTACTAAGTTAGTTCGATCACTTACTGAAATGGTTTGTGAAATACGGGCAGAGATTTGTTCTAAAGGAACAGAACGAGTAAAGGTAGTTACATTAAGAAGTGGAAGGGAGCTAGTCGAACCTAAGAAAAAAATACCACACGAAGACAACAAAGCAAAGGATGTGGGAGTTGAAGATGTAATTCCAGTACGCAAAGAAAATAAAACATCAATTCCATATCCAGCAAAATTGAAGAAAGAACAATTAGATACCCAATACGGTAAGTTTATTGAACTCTTTAAACAAATACATATTAACTTACCTTTTGTTGAAGCCATTTCACAGATGCCGATGTACGCAAAATTCTTAAAAGAACTCCTGACTAATAAAAAGAAGCTTGAAGAAATATCAATGGTGGAGCTTAATGAAGAATGTTCAGCCATCCTCCAAAACAAGTTACCAACCAAATTAAAAGATCCAGGAAGTTTTACCACTCCCTGTTTAATTGGTAGTTTAAATATTAAGAAAGCATTAGCTGATCTATGTGCCAGTATTAATTTAATGCCTTATAAAATGTTTAAACGACTAGATCTTGGGGAACCAAAACCCACTAGGATGAGTATTCAATTAGCTGATAGATCTATTAAATATCCTAGAGTTATCGAAGATGTCTTTTATTTTCCCCGTTGATTTTGTTGTGCTTGACATGGATGAAGACATTGAGGTTCCCTTAATTCTAGGAAGACCTTTTTTAGCTATTGCTAGGGCTATTATCGATGGAGGTGATGGTAAACTTGCATTAAGGATAGGTGATGAGGAAATTACTTTTCAAATTTATGAGGCCATGAAATATTCTAGAGAATAAGATGATTCCTGTTATTTTGTTGATACCACTGATCATATCATTCAAAACTCATTACAGGAAATTATACATGACGACACGATGGAACTGTGCCTGATCAAGAATAGGGGGAAGAAGATAAAGTCGACGAGCTAAGTTTAAATACATTTTCACCTAGACACACGAAAGAACATAAAAGAGGAGTTGATACAGGTACTAAAAGAACATAAAAGAGCCATAGCTTGGAAAATCTCTGATATTAAGAGAATAAGCCCAACATTTTGTACCCATAAAATTTTAATGGAAGATGAGTACAAGCCATGTGTGCAACCACAAAGACGATTAAATCCCAACGTAAAAGAAGTCGTGAAAGCTGAGGTAAATAAACTTCTAGATGCTGGAATAATTTATCCTATTTCTGACAGCAACTGGGTAAGTCCTATGCAGGTTGTCCCGAAGAAAGGAGGCATGACTGTGGTAGCTAACGAAAAGAATGAACTAATCCCTACCAGGACAGTCACAAGATGGAGAGTCTGCATTGAGTACAGGAAGCTGAATGATGCCACAAGAAAAGATCACTTCCCTCTGCCCTTCATTGATCAAATGTTAGAAAGGTTATCAGGGAATATGTACTATTGCTTCCTAAATGGACTCTCCGGCTATTTCCAAATCCCAATAGCACCAGAAGATCAAGAGAAGACAATGTTCACATGCCCATATGGTACTTTTGCTTATCGAAGAATGCCTTTTGGATTATGTAATGCTCCTGCTACCTTTCAGCGTTGCATGCTGGCAATCTCTGATGAACTTGTGAAAGATATTATGGAGGTATTTATGGATGATTTCTCAGTATACAGTAATTCTTTCCATCTTTGTCTTAAAAATTTAAAACGAGTTCTGATGAGATGTGAGGAAACAAACCTTGTTTTAAATTGGGAAAATGTCACTTTATGGTACAAGAGGGAATTGTACTAGGACATAAAATCTCTAGTAAAGGGATTGAGGTAGATAAAGCAAAGATTGAAACCATAGAAAAATTACCTCCCCCTAGTTCAGTTAAGGCTATTAGAAGCTTTTTAGGACACGCAGGATTTTATAGAAGATTCATTAAAGATTTCTCTAAAATAACTAAGCCTTTAATAAAATTACTAGAAAAAGATGTTCCTTTATATTTTGATTAGGAATGTTTAGATGCATTCAATATCCTTAAGGACAAACTAATAAATGCTCCAATTATAATTGCACTTGATTGAATTTACCCTTTGAACTAATGTGTGATGCAAGTGATTTTGTAGTAGGTGCAGTTTTGGGGCAACGAAGAGACAAGCATTTTTAGCCAATTTATTACGCTAGCAGAACATTAACACCCGCACAAGAGAACTACACCACCACAGAGAAATAATTGCTAGCCGTAGTTTTTTCTTTTGACAAATTTAGGCAGTATTTAATATTGTCTAAAGTTGTCGTTTACATTGACCATTCAGCTCTTCGTTATCTTTTAACTAAATCTGATGCAAAACCTCGACTCATACGATGGATTTTACTCTTACAGGAATTTGATTTGGAAATACAAGATAAGAAGGGAGCCGAGAATCTTGCAGCAGATCACCTCTCAAGGCTTGAGAACCCACATATCGAAGAGCTCGATGAAAGTGAGATAAACTACTCATTTCCTGAGGAACAACTCTTCTCTATAACACATTCTGAGGTACCATGGTTTGCACACATTGCAAATTATTTAGCTGCCAATATCTTGCCAAAAAGACTAACACATCACCAAAAGAAGCGATTCTTTGTTGATGCAAAAAACTATTTTTGGGAAGATCCTTTTCTTTTCCGAATATGTGCAGATCAAGTAATTCAAAGATGTGTTACAAGGGCGGAAGCAAGAAAAATCATGGAACATTGCCATTCAGGACCTTCAGGAGGACACTACAGTGGCATTAAGACAGCACATAAGATACTCGAATCAGGTTTTTATTGGCCTACTCTATTCAAAGATGCCAACAGATATGTTGCTTCGTGTGATAAACGCCCAAGAACAGGTAATATTTCTAAACGTTATGAAATGCCTCAATCATATATATTAGTACGTGGAATATTTGATGTATGGGGTATTGATTTTATGGGACCATTCCCGAGTTCTCTTGGAAATAAATACATCCTAGTGGCAGTTGATTACATGTCAAAATGGGTGGAAGCCGAAGCTTTACCTACCAATGATGCTAGGGTAGTAGTTAAATTTCTCAAGAAACTATTCTCTCAATTTGGAACACCTAAAACTATCATTAGTTATAGGGGCACTCATTTTTGAAATACTCAATTTGACAAAGTCTTAAAAAAATATAGAGTACACCATAGGATAGCTACCCCATATCACCCTCAAACTAATGGGCAAGTTGAAGTAGCAAACTGGGAACTTAAACGTATTCTAGAAAAAACAGTTGAATCAAATAGGAAAGGTTGGGCATTAAAAGCAGATGATGCCTTATGGGCCTATAGAACAGCATTTAAAACCCCTCTAGGGACATCCCCATACAAACTTGTATACGGGAAAAGCTGTCATCTACCATTCGAGTTAGAACATAAAGCTTTTTGGGCCACAAAGTTTTTAAATTTTGATCTTAAAACTGCAGGAAAGAAAAGAATGATGAAGATAAACAAACTAGACGAATGGAGAGCTGAGGCCTACGAAAACTCAAAACTATACAAAGAGGCAACAAAGCGACGCCATGATGCTCGTCTAAAGAAGTCGAAACAATTCAAAGAAGGGACTTGGTCCTACTATACAACTCAAGGCTTAAATTATTCCCTGGGAAGCTTAAATCAAGATGGTCAGGCCCATTCATGACCAAAACAATTTTTCCCTATGGCACAATCGAGGTAACCCATCCCACTCAAGGCACATTCAAGGTAAATGGTCATCGACTCAAAATTTATAATGGTGAAGATTTCAGGGATATGAGAGAGGAGCTTCTACTCCATGAACCTTCTTTTAGAACCGAAAACAGGGAAAGTCTATCTTAAGACTCTAAACGAGCGTTTCACGGGAGGCAACCCGAGCACTAACTTCATTAACATTAAACTTTTAATTTTTCAGCATCTAACTCCATACTAATTAATCTAACAAAGTGCAAGTTTTAAGTCACACGGCCTTGCACACGGGCGTGCCTGTAGACGTGTGAAAGTTAGGGGACAAACCACGGGCGTACCAGGAGCCGTGCACGACAGAGTAGAATTTCTTTTCCCAACACGGGCTGCGATAAATAGCCACGCCTGTGCCAACTTCCCGTGTGAGGTTACTGACATGTCGAGCACGGGCAAGACACGGCCGTGCCTTTCGACCTTGTGAAGATACTGACTTACTAACCACGGGCATAACGCGCCCGTGCCTTCTAACCATGTCTACATTCTGACTTATCGAACACGAGCGTGCCACTAAACCCACGGCCGTTGCAAAACACCTGAACGCGCCCAAAATTTAAAATCACGAAAAACACGAGCGCATTAATATTAAGCACGAGCGTGGCCCCTGCCCGTGCTCTCACCCTTATTTAACCAACTTAAACCGCTCATCCCCCCCAAAATCAACCCTAAACAATTTCTCAGCCTCTTTTCTCTCAAATCCAGCCACACCCACACCCTTCACCGTCCCAACAACCCCCCAAACTCCCTTTCTTCCAAAAATCACACTAAAATCGTGAACACGCCCGCGCCACCACCGTGCTGCAGGAAGAACATGCCAACACCACCGCCGTGCACTTTCAGAAAAATGCAACACCGCCATGCTCAGCCCGTGTCCTGCCGATAACCACCACCACCACTTCTGGTTCCCTCCATTACTTTATTTTCTGTACTTAAAGTTTGATATATTTCATATTATGTTGTTTTGTTTAGTTTTAGTATTAAGCATGATTATTTCCTTTTTAAACTCATTTTAGAACTTGTTTCAAATTCCTATGAATGTTTATAACTTTGATTTGTTGCTATTTATCATTGTTAGATAGATTTCATATTTCTTATTCATTACGTTCTTTTACAAAATTTTCCTATGTAATATTAGAATTGGTTTCTCATAAGTGAATAATTGTATTTGGCATTTTGGGCCTAGAAGACAATTTGGTACAAACGTTACTTGAATATTTTTTATTTTCAGGTACAATGTCATCATCACGTGGAAAACGAACCACGGTCGCCTCAACTAAGAAAAGAAAAGGACCCGGATCATCCTCAGCCAGTGCCTCTTCCGGAATAAGACATCACTCCCTCCAATTCACTCAAAAAACTCAGGAAGAATGATATAAGGCATTTCGGGGAAGACCTCTCGGCACCGGTAGATGCACCGACTGGGACACTGTAGAACAAGTCGGGCTAACAGCAGATATTCGAGCCCTCATCTCGACCGAGTCGTGGGAGCAATTTTTCTCTGTCATCGAACCCCCATATTTGGAACTCACACTAGAGTTCTGCGCCACTTTCACCTTACAAACAGTGATGGCCCAGTATGACGACTCGAGAATAGTCCAATTCCATCTAGGGGTTACGGTACGTCGACAAAGCGTACCGCAATTCGGCACAACACTTGAACTTTATACAGAGGAGTTCATAGCAGAAAATCTACTCTCCAAGTTAAACCATCAGCTCCACTGCACCTCTTTCAACTGCTGGCGCAGCCTAGCCCCCATCACGGGCGTATACGACCCCAGTCGCTCTAAGGCGATAGCCCTTGGCCCACCCCTACGGTATATCCACACCATTCTAGCCCACACTATCACAGTTCGACGTGAGAGCACTGACGTGGTGAATAAGCACGATGTCTACTACCTATCATGCATGGCAGAAGGGCACGTTTTCAACCTTGTATTCTTCATTGCCTGTGCAATTCAGCACCAAACAGAGCCGTATAGAAAGAGAATTTTATCGATGGAGCCGTACATCACACGGTTGGCTCGACACTTTAGCCTCCTCAACACTGAGAATCAGACGTCCTCGCTCACACTACTCGGCCAGATGGTACCTCAGGGCATCCAGACGATGTTGCACATGTGGATGATTAAATATCATCATGGGACCGACACTCCTTAGTACCAATTAGCCACAGATGAGGTAGAGCCCGAAGACATTGCTGATGATGTCCCACCACTACCACAGGAGGCATCAGTTCCGAGTCAACGGCCATTTAATGCTGCAGCTTCTTTGCCGGATATCTCTGCACGCCTCACCCAGTTCGAGCAGTGTTGTACCCAGCAATTCACTGACACCGGTCGACGTTTTGATGGGATCGAGGCCACCCTTCAGCAGATATGCCATCACTTCCATATCTCATCACCGACACCACCACAGGACCCAGCCAATGATGACGACCTCTAAGTCCTTGTATCTAGTTTTTCTTTTCCTTATTTTAAGTTTTTATATTTTATTATTTTCCATTTATCTTAATTTCTATTTGTCTTAATTTGAACTTTTTCTTCGTACATTGCAAACTTTTATCATGACTATCATTCACATCTAACCTTCGAGTATTCCTAACATATATTTATTTAATTCTGCCTCCGAGGTTTCTAACTGATGACTTAGCAGTTTCAAATGCACACTCCATATACACAAACACATCACTAGGAGCAATTCACTACTACACAAGTCATCCGACACCACAACCTCTACCATCCTTTGAGGAAATCATCCATAAATTTAGGAAGTGTCACTTCTCCCCTTCTCTTTTGATTTATCCCTTAAATATTATTATCTATCTTTGTATATTGAAGGCAACGTACATCGTAAGTCTGGGGGGTGAATAGTTATTTCGAGAAAATGCCTAACTTTCTGCATTATTCTCAATCCCTGAGAATAAAAGAGCCTAACTTTTTTTTCATTATTCTCAAATCCCTGAACATAATCTTGTTTTTAAGTAACTTCCTCATATTACTAATTAGGATGAAATTTCTGATGATTTATGATTTTTATTGATGTGTTTTAGAGTAAGTCATTGATAATTGTGCATTGATTATTAAATTTGAAGAATACTAGAGAATCAAGCATGATAAGTCTATTTTTCAAAATTAAAATTTTTGCTAGGTTGTTAACCTAAATTTGAATATTACTTTAAATTTGAAATCTATAAGGTTGATGTCAAAAACACCCATAATTTTTGTGAGATTTTGAGCTTTATAGAGCATACATTCTTTTCCATGTTCACTTTATTGATTATGAGTGTGTCAACTATGAACTGTTATTCTAAAACTTTCCTTGATTATATATGTCAAGACCACATTTATGATTTCATATACCGAGCTAATAAAGGCACCTAGGTTTTAACCCACTTACTCCACTAAAAAGCCTACCTTCATAATTAACCCCTAGTGAACCCCGTTGATCCTAACAACCCTTTTTATGGACTCACCCACTAATATTAACCCAAAATCCCTTTGTTTTTGTTACCACCATTCTATTTGACTACCCTTATGTCGAGATTTGATTTGATCTGTTGCCTAGCTATGATCTTTATTTTAATAGATTCATTCATTATTATGTAATATTTAGTTTGTTCTTAAAAAAATAAAATAAAATAAAAGTTCGAAGTATATTCAGTATTCGTATTATGAAAAGCGAGCTTATACAGTTACAATCTAATTATCAAAAGAAAAAGCTCGTATTATTAGGGTTTTTACTTTTCTAGTTGATTTAATTTTTATTGTCTCAGTATTTCTAGTTAGGTAACTTGTCAATTCAATCTCGGTTCTAACCTTCTAATTCAACTTTTATCCACACTTTTAACCCTAGCCCCGTTACAACCCTGACAAAGACCTTTTGATCTGTTTATCATCTCATTTTACAGTGGTGGAGATTTGATTTTAAGGCAAGCCTATGGGATTAACTTTTCAGGTTTGACTTATGAGTGATCTTTTAACTTTGAACCTTAAACAGTTTTTGAGTGATTGGAGTGAATCTTTTGTGAGGATGTCAATCCTTGTAGGTTTTGAATTAAAGGTAATTATTCAGATAAGGGGAGACACCTATGTTTTTATGATACAAATACATGACTTATCTTGTTTGAATCTTTAGGACTATTTGAGTTGAGTTATCCATGTATAAATTATCTATGAATTATGATAAGACATTGTTGATAGGAATTATGAATTATGGAAAATTTGTTTTAATTCTAAGTTGAAAATTTTGCTTGAGGACAACAAAAGCTTAAGTGTGGGGGTATTTGATAAACCGTAAAAGTAACATATTTTAATCCCACATTTAGTATGCTTTTGGATGATTTATCCTTTGTTTCATATAAAAAGGTGCTCTTGATCCTTTCTTTTCATGTCTTATACTCAGGAAAGCACCGGAGGATGAAAAGAACGAGAAACAGGCCTAAAACGAAGCAAATTAGGCCAAGGAAGAAATCGACACGGCCTGGGCTTAAGCCCACACGGTCGTGCCTCACTAATCATCTAGAACACAGCCAAACCCTGATTCACACGGTCGTGTCTCATTAAAGAAATCAGAACACGGCTTGAAGATCGTCCACACGGGCATGTGCCATGGCCATGGCCATGTCCCTGTCGTGGCAAAGAACAATTCCATTCGGATTTGGATACTTTGGGGAAAAGAAACCTATTTCAAAAGCCTATATAAACCCCCCTAAGTGTCAGCTGAAAAGGAGGAGGTTAGCTAGGCCAAGGAGCCAAGCTGGAAAGGCCAGATCTGTGGAGAATCACTCGAAGATAGCCAGTTGATCCATCTCAAGAAGCTAGAATTCTACTCAAGACGGTGGATCTCTCCTTCAATTCCTTTAGGGAGTTTTAGGGATTTCTTATGTTTTGTTTTATTTTTTCTCTTGAGATGTTTTCTTTATTTGTTATGAACTAAACCCCTCAGATACCTGAAGGGGATGAAACCTAGATGGATCTTGTTATTGTTTTCTGAACTATATGATAAATATTTAGTTTGTTCTTAATTATGTGTGCTTAATTCTTATGTTAATATTTCCGGGATATTGATGCAAGTATGATGTGCTTAGGTGGAGAAGCAAAAGTCCCTGCTTAAAAGTAGATCTAGCATAATTAATCGGAGTTGATCACACGCCTAGAGATAGGGTGACGAGATTTTGCCTGATTAGGATACTTGTGGGCTAAGTAAGGTATCTCAAAAGCCTATATAAACACCTTATAGGGCAACCTAAAAAGGGAGTTCAACAGAAGGCCTCTGCCAGGGCTTTTGACAGGAGCAAAGCCAGAGAGAGCTGAAATTAGGGAATTACTCGAAGAAAGCCAATTGATCCATCTCAGAAGTCGAAATCATGCTCAAGACTGAAGATTTTCCCTTTAATTTCCTTCAGGGAGTTTTAAGGTTTTGCTTTATGTTTTGTTACTTAATTTCTTCTGAGATGTATTCTTTTATAAACATGAACTAAACCCCTCAAATACCTGAGGGGGATGAAACCTAAGATGGATCTTGTTATTGTTTTCTGAACTGTATGATAAATATTTGATTTGTTCTTAATTATGTGTTCTTAATTCTTATGTTAATAAGGATATTGATTCAAGTATTGATGTGCTTATTTAGAGGAGCAAAAGTCTCTGTCTAAGAGTAGATCTAGCATAGTTAAGCAGAGTTGATCGCCCTCCTAGAGATAGGACGACGAAAATCTGTCGGATTAGGGTCAAACTTAATATGGGAGTCAATAAATCGAGTTAATGCAACACTGGGGGTTTTAATTAGAAAGAGATTTCAATTAATCAACCTAGGGTTAGATGTTAATAGTCTCAAGAGAGATAATAATATAAATTAGGGAATCCTATGGATCAAGTCAAATGAATAAATCGTCTGGTTCAGTGTTAGATAACAAGTGAAGTCTAGGTGGATTCTTCCTCGGGTATTGTCTTAATCAATTGGTTTTCTCAAAAGTATTTTCCCAATTCATTCTCTGTGTCTTGGCATCCTTAGCTTAGGAATTAGTTAGATAAACATCAATCCTTTTTATTTTAGGCTATATAATAAAAAGAAAGTCAGTACTAGTACTTTTGGTTCCCTTAGGTTCGACATTCCGATCTTGCCACTAAGTTATACTACTGTTCGATAGGTGCGCTTGCCTCAATCGTGGTGATAGTTAGTTTCTAGGCTTGATCATTCATTTTATAAATATTAAAACTCTCAGATACACGATCAAGTTTTTGACGTCATTGCTAGGGAACTAAAATATTAGGAACGCTCAATTTTTATTACTTTAGCCATTTTGCTTTTATTTATTTATTAATTTCTAATTTTTATTTTTAGTTTTCTAATCTCTCTATTATTTATTCTGATAGGTTTTTCTAGTTTATGACTAGGAGGAACCCGTCAAGACCCTTGATTTTTAATAATGATATAGAAGGTAGCGTTCGCAGAAATAGAAGAGAAATAAGGCGAAGCTTACAATACATAGAAGAAGAGTAAGAGGACGATACCAACACTACCAAAGAGATGGCTGATAACAAATCGCTACCTCCTGTGGTTGCCGCAAACCTAGTGAATCAAAATCCTGCTCCTCGTAATATGTATGATTATGCTAAACCTAATTTTACAGGAACTGAGTCAAGTATTATTAGACCTGCTATTGCTGCAAATAATTTTGAACTGAAACCTAACACTATACAGATGATACAGCTATTTGTTCAGTTTGATGGTTTGTAAGATGAAGATCCAAACAATCACTTGGTGAATTTTCTAGAATTTTACGATACTTTCAAAATAAATGGCATTTTTGATGATGTTATTCGTCTTCGATTGTTTCCTTTTTCGTTGAGGAACAAAGCTAAACAGTGGTTGAACTTGTTACCATGAGGATCAATCACTACATGGGAACAAATGACCGAAAATTTTTGGTTAAAATATTTTCCGCCGACTAAAATGGCTAAGTTGAGAAATTATATCTCTTCTTTTGCGCAAATGGATTTAGAGACACTCTACGATGCATTAGAGAGATACAATGATATACTAAGAAGGTGCCCTCACCATGGGTTACCCTTGTGGTTACAGGTTCAAACCTTTTATAACGGTGTGAACCCCTCAACCAGACAGTTGATTGATTCAGCCACCGGCGGAATCCTGAACAACAAGAACCCTGAAGCGGCTTACAAATTTATGGAAGAGATGTCACTGAATAACTATCAGTGGCAAGTTACAAGGACAAAGCCAATAAAATCCGCCAGTGTTTTCAACCTCGACGCAGTGACCATGCTATCAAACTAGGTAGAACTGTTAAATAAAAGATTGGTGGTTTGTATGGTTCTTTACAGGTACATCCGATTATGCAGTGCGATACAAATGGAGGTGGCATGAGCAACACAGAATATCTGCCCTACAACCCTGGTATAGAAATCGAACAGATGAACTATAAGGGTAATAATTCTAGATCTTAGAATAACCCTTATAGTTACACTTAAAATCCAGGTTGGGGGAACCACCCAAATTTCTAATGGGGTGGTCAAAGAAATCAAAGGCAACAACCTCCTCCAGGCTTCCAACAACGACCCTACCCACATGAGAAAAAGCCGAACCTCGAAGAGATGCTTACGAATTTTATCGCGGTGTCAGAAACTCACTTCCAGAACACCGAAACAACCCTTAGAAACCAGAAAGCATCGATTCAAGGGATCGAGAACCAATTAGGTCAGCTTGTTAAGCTGATTTCAGAACGGATACAAAGCAGCTTGCCAAGCAACACTGAAACTAACCCAAAGGAGCAACTTCAAGCCATAACTACTCACGATAGCGAAGGGTTAGATGAACCCAAAGTAAGCCAAGAGAATGTGGTAGAGGAAGGTAAGGTTGAGGTAAGCCATGATAAACCACAACCGGTAATTACAGAGTGCCAACCTCGTGTGCCATACCCCAATGCGATGAAGAAAGACCACACAGATGAACAATTCGGTAAATTTCTTAAACTTTAAAAAAATTACATATTAACTTACCGTTTCTTGAAGCTCTTTCACAGATGCCAGATTCAAGTAAATTTATAAAAGAGCATTTGACAAACAAATGGAAGTTAGACGAGGCGTCTCATGTGGAGCTAAATGCAGTATGCTCAGCAATTTTACAAATAAACTACCATGAAAGTTAAAAGATCCAGGGAGTTTTACGATTCCGTGCTTAATTGGTAGTTTATCTGTTGATAATGCTTTAGCTGATTTAGGGGCAAGCATTAATTTTATGCCTTATAAAATGTTTAAACATCTAGGTCTAGGGAAACCTAAATAAACTAGGATGAGCATTTAATTAGCTGATAAAACTATTAGAATTCCTAGGGGTATAATCGAAGATGTTCTAGTAAAAATTGATAAATTCGTATTCCCAGTAGACTTTGTCGTTTTAAACATGGATGAGGATAATAATATTCCTTTAATTTTAGGAAGACCCTTTTTACCAACTGCTAGAACTAAAATTGATGTTGGTACAAGAGAACTCATACTTCATGTAGGTAACGAAACGATCACTCTTCAAGCTCTTGACTCGGCTAGGGCATCAAGTAATAAAGGTGAGAATATAAATTCTATTAATAACCATTTGGTTAAACCTTCTTTTCAGGAAGCACCATGGAACTACACAGATGAGCCACATCCTACACCTTGTGCCAACAAAGAAATAACTCACGAGGAACGACAGCTTCAGATCGATGAACTAGATGAGTGGAAGATACATTTCAAGGAGAAATTAGGAAGACACGAAGCAGAACCAAAACCACTCCATGAGCCAAACCAATTTAAGATCGGAGATCAGGTATTGTTGGATAAAACAGACCCTCGGATCGCCACTTCAAACCTTGATACAAATGAAGAAATCCCTTTTGAGGTACTGAATATCTTCCCATATGGAACAGTCGAGGCAACTAATCCCAAGTTCGGCACATTTAAGGTAAACACTACTCAACTCGAACTATATAGCGATCATAGAACTGATAGCAGGGGTGTGAAATTTCAACTCCTTAAACCACCATGAATACGCGAATGAAAGGTAAGTCTAGCTTAAGACTTTAAACGAGCGCTTTTCGAGAGGCAACCCGAACACTAACCCCATTAATTTTCATATTTTTAATTTTATTTTTACTTTTAGCATCTAACTCCAAACTAACCAAATTAATGAAACATAGGCTTCCCTACCACACGGCCTTACACACGGGCGTGGCCGTGGTCGTGTGGACACCACGGATTTACACACCAGCATGGCAGAGATCGTACTAACCAAGGACGAAAAATCTATATGGGGGTGGTGAACACTACACGGGCGTGGGAGAAACGAACGAAGTACAACACGGCCATGCAATACGGTCGTGTGACCCAACACGACCATGGTACACGGGCGTGGGAAACCATCAGATTCCTATTTCTATATAAACCTCTTTTTCTACTCACTTTCTCCACCAAACCCCTTTCCTGTCAACCCTAGTCACCATAGTTTTTCTTCCTTTTTCACCATCCTTACCACTATCACTCAATGCCCAAAGGCAAGGTCAATACTACCATTCCCATGTCGAAGAAACGAAAGGACCCTAGCCCAAGTCTCCCCGTACGAGACCAATCTACATGAGTTCATGTCGGCCGCTTCATTTATTCGACAAGCCAATGACATTTGAGTCCATTTAATATTTCTTTTTCTTTTCTCTTCTTCTTTATTTTTCCTTCCCTTTTTCTTTCTTGTGCTTAATTTATATTATTATATTTTAATTTCTATCATTTAGGTTCAAAAGGCTGTTAGGGAATCACCACACCACGACCATAAAAATCACCCCCACCTCGCGAACCATCTAACGATAAGGACTTTTAAGTCCATTGATCTTTTCTTTTAATTTTATTTTAATTTTTACACTCTTTCTCTTTATCTTTCTTATCTTTAAATACATAATTAGTATATTTTGAATTATTCTTATTATTTCCTAGCGATTTCTTCACGAGTTACCTAATTTCTTCATCTAGCGCAATGATTGTTGGCGGCCACCATTCCACCACCAGAGACGCCTCCTCCAACTTATTCTACACCTCCAAATAAAGTTTCTACACTTCCAACTCAAGGAATCCATCCAAAATTCAAGAAGTTTCATTTCTCCCTTTCTCTTTTAATATAATGCTATTAATCTCTAGAATATCTATCTTTGTACATTGAGGGCAATGTACATCTTAAGTGTGGGGGGTGAATTTTAAGCCCTAACTTTTTGTATTATTCTCAAATCCCTGAATTTTGTTGAACAAATTCTAACTGAATTATGATTTCTATTGATATGTCTTGAATTAAAACATAGGCAGTTGTGCATTGATTGTTTATACTTAAAGGCTTTAGAGAATCAAGCATGGTAAGTTGATTTTTGAAAATTAAAAATTTGCTAGGTTGTTTTCCCAAGATTAGGTATTATCTTGAAGTTTGAAGTTCACAAGGTTGACATCAAAAACCAATAATTTCTGTGAGATTTTGAGCCTTTAGAGCATACATTCTTTCGTGCTCACTTTTATTGTTGCTTTGAGTGAGTTAATATTAATCTGTTATTCTAGAACTTGCTTCAATTATACATGTCGAGACCACATTTATTATTTGATATACTGAGATGATAAAGACACCTAGGATTTAACCTACTTACTTCCTAAAAGGCCTACCTCCTTAATTAACCCTTAGTGAACCCCCTTGATCCTAATAAACCATTCATTGATATTACCCCTTATATTAACCCACAAGACTTACTCTTTTTGATTCATTAAGAATTTTTCCTATTAACCTTTTTATCGAGATTTGATTTGAGAAGTTGCCTAACTATGTTTTCTATTTCAGTTGTTAAATTCTTATTATTGCACTTGATTTCTTCTCAAAAAAAAAAAAGTTGAAAGTATATCCATTATTAGTTCTATGTTTTTATGAGATTAAACAGTAAATCTCACATCTTTAGAAGAAGCTCGTATTATTAATGTAATTATTCATTACTAGTCTATTTTTCTAGTTCGGCAATTGGTCAATTCAATCTCGATTCTAACCTCCTCTTTCAGCCTGTGACCACATCCCCTAACCAAGCCACGTTACAACCCTTTTTAAAGACCTTTTAATCGATGTATCATCTCAATTTATAGTGGTGGATATTTGATTTTCATGCAAGCCTATAGTAATAACTTTTCATGTTGACTATTGAGTGCTTAAATTTATTGTCCCTTAAACACTTCGAGTGATTTGAATGAATCCTTAGTGAGGATGTTAACTCTGTGATATTTTGAATCAAAGGTGATTACTTAGATAAGGGGGAATACCTATGTTTTCATGAATAAAATGCTCAACTTGGATTGTTTGAAACTTTGATGTTCTTTTAGTTGAATTCTCAATGTATGATTACCTATGGATTATTTCGAAACATTATTTATAGGAGTTATAAGTTGAGAAGAATGAATTTTAATCGTGAGTTGAGGATTTTTCTTGAGGACAAGAAAATGCTTAAATGTGGGGGTATTTGATAAACCGTAATATATATATATTTTAATCCCACATTTGGCATACTTTTGGATGATTTATCCCTTGAATTGCGGACTTTGATGCTCCTAATCCTTTAATTTCATGTTTTATACTTAGGAGAGCATAGGAGGATGAAAAGAACGAGAAACGGGCTAAAAAACAAAAAAATAGGCCAAAATAAGAAATCAACACGGCCTGGAGTTCACCATACGGCTGTGCCACTTTAGCAGACTCGAACACGGCCCTGGGCTCGATTCACATGGGCGTGTCCCTGCCGTGACCCGTTTTAAATTCACTTGGATTAGGATACTTGTAGGCCAAGTAAGGCATCTCGAAAGCCTATATAAACACCTTATAGGGCAGCCTAAAAAGGGAGTTCGATAGAAGGCCTCTGTCAGGGCTTTTGACAGGAACAAAGCCAGAGAGAGCTGAAATTAGGGAATTACTCAAAGAAAGCCAGTTGATCCATCTCAGAAGCTGGAATCACGCTCAAGACTGAAGATTTTCCCTTTAATTTCCTTCAGAGGGTTTTAGGGTTTTCTTTATGTTTTGTTATTTAATTTCTTTTGAGATGTATTCTTTTGTAAAAATGAATTAAACCCCTCAAATACCTGAGGGGGATGAAACCTAAGACGGATCTCGTTATTGTTTTCTGAACTGTATGATAAATATTTAATTTGTTCTTAATTATGTGTTCTTAATTCTTGTGTTAATATTTCAGGATATTGATTCAAGTATTGATGTGATTATTCAGAGGAGCAAAAGTCTCTGTCTAAGAGTAAATCTAGCATAGTTAAGCGGAGTTGATCGCACTCTTATAGATAGGACGACGAAAATCTATCGGATTAGGGTCAAACCTAATATGAGAGTCCATAAATCGAGTTAATGCAACACTAGGGGTTTTAATTAGAAAGAGATTTCAATTAATCAACCTAGGGTTAGATGTTATTAGTCTCGAGAGAGATAATAATATAAATTAGGGAATCTTATGGATCAAGTCAAACGAATAAATCATCTGGTTTAGAGTTAGATAACAAGTGAAGTCTAAGTGGATTCTTCCTTGAGTATTGTCTTAATCAATTGGTTTTCTCAAAAGTATTTTCCCAATTCATTCTCTGTGTCTTGGCATATATATATAATAGAAAGAAAGTCAGTACTAGTACTTTTGGTTCCCTTGGGTTCAACATTCCGGTCTTGCCACTAAGCTATACTACTGTTCGATAGGTGCGCTGCCTCAATCGCGGTGATAGTTAGTTTCTAGGCTCGATCATTCATTATATAAATATTAAAACTCCCATATACACAATCAATGGATCATTGAGGTTGTGCATTGATTGTAGACAGCTCAACAAGGTTACAATAAAGAACAAGTACCCATTGCCTCGTATTGATGATCTGTTTGACCAATTCAAATGTGCCACTGTATTTTCAAAGATTGATCTCCGTTCTGGTTATTATCAGTTACGGGTAGAAGACTCAGATGTTCCAAAAACAGCTTTTAGAACCAGGCATGGACACTATGAGTTTCTTGTGATGCCATTTGGTTTGACTAATACACTCACTGTATTTATGGATTTGATGAACAAAATTTTCAGACCTTATTTAGATAAGCTTGTGGTAGTGTTTATTGATGATATTTTGGTTTATTCCCGAGATGAAAATGAGCATGCTGAACATTTAAAAATAGTGTTGCAAACTTTGTGTGAAAAGCAATTGTATGCCAAATTCAGTAAATGTGAATTTTGGTTGTGGGAAGTTGTTTTCTTGGGCATGTTGTATCTGCTGAAGGTATCAGGGTGGATCCGAATAAAATTTCAGCCATTGTTAATTGGAAACCACCAAAAATGTGTCCAAAGTCAAAATTTTTCTAGGACTTGTTGGATATTGTCGGAGGTTTGTAAAAGATTTTTCAATGATAGCTTCTTCGATGACTCGTTTGTTGTAGAAAGATGTGGAATTTGATTGGTCTAATAAATGTTAGCAGATTTTTGATAGGTTGAAAGCCTTATTAACAGAAGCATCTGTGTTAGTTCAGCCTGAATTGGGTAAGGAATTTGTAAATTACAGTGATGCATCGTTAAATGGTTTAAGCTATATTTTGATGCAATAAGGTAAAGTAATAACCTATGCTTCAAGATAGCTAAAACCGCGTGAAAGAAATTACCTAATACATGATCTTGAATTGGCAGTAATTGTGTTTGCATTAAAAATATGGTGACATTATCTGTTTGGTGAAAAATGTCACATATTCACTGATCATAAAATTTTGAAGTATTTGATGTCACAGAAAGATTTGAATTTGAGACAGCATAGATGGCTTGAGTTATTAAAAGATTATGATTTGGATATTAACTACCATCCATGAAAAGCTAATGTGGTTGCAGATGCTCCAAGCAGAAAATTCTTGTTTGCTTTGTGATCAATGAATACCCGATTGTCATTATCTGATGATGGTTCGATCATAGCTGAGTTAAAGCTAGACCGACGTTTTTGCAGTAGATGTTTGAAGCTCATAAAGATGATGGTAAGTTACAAGCAAAACTTATACAGTGTGAATCAACTTCTAATTTAGAATTTCAGATTGGGTCTAATGATTGTTTATTATTTAGAGGCAGAATATGTGTACCGAAGAATTCAGAACTATTACAAAAGATCTTAAATGAAGCTCATAATGGTACTATGTCTATTCATCCGGGAAGTAATAAAATGTACAATGACCTGAAAAAGATATACTGGTGGTCGGGTATGAAACGAGATATTTCTGAATATGTATTTAAATGTTTGATATGTCAGCAAGTAAAATCTGAACATTAGGAGCCTTCGGGATTTTTACAGCAAGTTACGATACCGTAATGAAAATGGGAAAGAATTACCATGGACTTTGTATCGGGATTACCCTTGTCTCTAAAGAAGAAAGATGCCATCTGGGTAATTGTCGATCGGTAGACAAAGTCTACACATTTTATCTCAGTACATATGGATTTTTCCTTGGATAGATTGGCTATATTATATGTCTCTGAGATTGTCAGTTTGCATGGAGTACCTGTCTCCATTATTTCAGATGGAGATCCTCGATTTACATCTCGATTTTAGAGCAAATTGCAAGAAGCTCTGGGTACACAGTTACATTTCAGTACTGCATTCCATCCCCAGACAGATGGTCAATCAGAACGTGTAATACAGATTTTGGAAGATATGTTTACGTGTTGTATTTTGGAATCTGAAGGCAACTAGGAAAAATATCTGCCCTTTAGTTGAATTTGCTTACAATAATAATTATTAGTCCAGTATCAAAATGATACTGTATGAAGCTTTGTATGGTCGTAAATGTAGAAATCCATTGTATTGGATGGAGCTTAGTGAGAAAAAGTTATACGGAGTTGACTTAGTCCATAAAACCGAAGAAAAAGGTGAAAATAATTCAAGACAGTTTGAAAGCAGCCTCTGATCGTCAAGAGTCTTGTGCTGATCTTAAACGAAAAGAAATAGAATTTCAGATCGGTGAAAAGGTATTCTTGAAAGTATCACCTTGGAAGAAAGTTCTCTGGTTTGGCCGTAAAGGTAAATTGAGTCAACGGTTCATTGGACAATATGAAATCACAGAAAGGATTGGACATTTTGCTTATCGGTTAGCCTTACCACCAGAACTTGATCGAATTCATAATGTTTTTCATGTATCTATGTTACGACGGTATCGATCAGATCCTTCACACGTTATTTCTCCATCAGAGGTAGAGATTTAGCCTGATATGACTTACAGCGAAGAACCAATTAAAATTCTGGCATGTGAAACAAAAGAGTTAAGAAATAAAAAGTTAACATTGGTAAAAGTTCTTTGGCAAAGACATGGTATAGAAGAGGCTAACTGGGAATTAGAGGATACCATAAGGAAGCAATATCCTCATCTTTTTACAGGTAAGATTTTTGGGGACGAAAATTCTTAAGGGGGGAGAGTTGTAACAACCTATTTTCGATGAAATCGGAATAGTAATTTCGTGACCCCAAATCCGAGCTGAAAAGAAAATTTATTTTTATATTTTTGCATGGTTTGCATTTTGTTAAGAATGTTGTATGAAATTCTGATGAGAAAATTTTATCGATTATGTGTTTAATTACGGAAAGGACCAAATTGCATAAATTGCAAAAGTTGGATTCTAGTAGCTAGAAGGATCAAATAGCTATGGAATTCAAAACTTGAGGTCCTTATATGGTAACTAGACCATTAAAGAAAAGTTAGTAGATATTTTTGATGATTCATCCATGGAAATTTAGAAAAGGGCAACGACTAAATTGGAAATGAGAAAAATTAATGGATGAAAAATAATTAAAAGAAATAAAAAAATCATTTTATATCATCTTCTTCCCCAAACATTCCATGGAAACCCTAGGAAAGAGAAAACAAGCTTTCTTGGTTTAATTGGGTAAGTATTCAAGCCCCGTTTTTAGTAATTTTTATATTTTTGAAATCGGGATAGTCTAATCTATCAATTTAGAGGATCAATTTGAAAAGTTATCAAAGTATAGAATTTTTTTCATGGATGAATATGCTAAAATTTTGAAATTTATGGTAGAAAATGAAAGGTTGTTGATAGATAAACAACTTTTACAAAGTGAATTTTGATGAAATTGTGATTTAAGGACTAAATTGTAAAGTTGTGAAAATTGAAGAAAAATTTTGAATTTTATAGAATACGTGTGCTATAAATTTTATACTGAAATTTTAGTTAGGCTTGGAATAAGGACGAAATTGTATGAATTTCATTTTTCGAGCCTAGGGACGAAATGAGAATTTTTGGAAAGTTTAGGGGCAAAATGGTAATTTTTCCTAGGATGTAAATTGAGTCCAATTGAATATGAAATGTGATAAATTGATGATTAAATTCATTTATATAGATCCGAACAACTCAAATTCGAAGTTAGATCGAGGAAAACAGAAAGTTTCGGATTAATAGATTTTCTATTACAAACTATTAACGAGGTAAGTTCGTGTAACTTACTTATACATGTTATTATGTTTGAATTGAATGTTGTATTTGAATTGAATATAATATGTGCTTGTATCAACTATAAGAATGTTATAAATGTGTGAAATATACATATGCCTGAAATAAGTCCCGAAAATGTTACATTCCGTTTGAATATTGAATTTCGATGGATAAATGTGATTTTCCCGTATATGAATTTGATTCTGCATATGTTGTAGGCCGGATTTAGCTCAGACGAGTAATCCCAATATAGCCCTCTCTAGCATTCAGATATATATAGTTCTTGCGAGTATCCTGATCGGTAATGATTCTTGCATTTGTTGCACATTACCGCAGCTCTTTGTGAGCATCTTGACATGCAATCGGTTGTGATCTTGCATTTAATGCGGACACAAACGCAGCTCTTCATGAGCGTCCTATTAGCTCGCTTGAACTCTCTGCTACCTTATCTGGTGCTCCCTGATATTATCTCTTCGGAGATATCTGATTAGCTCTATGAGCTCCCTGAGTAAAACTCTTATGAGTTTCATGATTAACCCAGATAAGTGTCCTATTACATAGCTCATTTGAACATCCTGACATCTGGCTCGAGAGTATGCTCCTTGAGTATGTGCCCTAATGGGTACCCCCGATTAAGAATTGGCGGTTAATGAAATGTACACCTTGAGTGTACCATTTGAGAATCCATCGATATTTCAATAATTCAACGAAAAAAAATTCTTGACATGAGGAAATGATAAGATAAATAGATTTATATCTTGAATGATTTTGAATTACTTGATGAAATGTTTCATCATGAGCTCATCTATACTTATTTGATATACACAAGACTTACTTAACTAACTTGTTTGATTGAGTGCATGTGTTTAGGCAATTTGCCAAGTTGATGGAAAACATGTTATTATATGCTTAATTTTAATAAATGAGATTGGTAAATTTAATTTCTGTTATATGAACTTACTAAGCTTATAATGCTTACTAGGTTTTATTTCTTTGTTTTATAGTACTCAAAAGCTCGTGAAGGCTGAAGATCGGTTGGAGCATCATCACACTATCCACTAGTTCGTTTTGGTATAAATAGTAAACTCATTTTGGTATAATGACATGTATAGGTAACTTGGCCATTGTTGGCTTATAAATGTTGTTTGTAATCTAGACATTGGAATGGCTAGTGATGGTTATGTTTTGGTATATCTATTAAGGTTATTCTATGGCAATAACATGAGTATATATATTATGGATTGATTGAGTTATGCTAATTGAATATATATCTATTAAATATAAGATTATAAATGTGTATGCATGTAATGATATACAATGTTAGATGTTGGAATTAGCTTGGTTATAATACTTGGATTGGTTGGTATATATGTGTAAGTTTTGGTGTAGGTTATTGGCAAAGTTTTGTGTGAGAAATGAAGGTAGAAATGGCTTTATTTTGTCCACACGGGCATGTGTCTTGACCGTGTGTGACACACGGCCTGGTACATGGGCATGTGGTTAGGCCGTGTCTCCCCTACATCTTAAATTTGAGAAACAAAATGCTCAAAATTGAGCACACGGGCAGAGACATGGACGTGTGTCTCAGCCGTGTGTGCTACACGGTCCAGAACACAGGCATGTGTCTTGGCCTTGTGAAACCTGTACCTAATTTTGGAAATAAAATTAAGTACACGGCCTAGCATACGGACGTGTGGTTGGCCGTGTGGTACAAGTCAAAGATCTACATGGCCTGCAGCACGGGCGTGTCCCTTGACCACATGGGCATGTGTGCCCTGCATCTTGGAAAATTTTAGAAATTTCACGAAAAATTCTCTAAGTTTCTGGTTTAGTCCCGACTCGATTCTAATACTCAAATTTGGCATCGATGGTCCATTTAAGGGACATTATGAATACTCTTGGTAAATGAATAGTAATTGATGTGAATTATCTAAATGTTTTGAATGTTTTAGTAATGCTCCGTAATCCTGTTCCGCCGACAGACACGGTTTAGGGGTGTTACAGTGGCTATGGAACCAGACTAGTAAAACCTATGCACAACTGATAAATCTTTCTTCATCCACTCTTTGACAGACATTCAAAGATCTAAAAGTTTCAGCCAATATTGCCGAAAAGGGAGTGACCATTTTGTCGAGTCAGTCGAACATATTTGAAACTGCATCCTCTATATTCCCTAATGCTTTGGGGAAGATGACCACACCATAAATACTCAAGGCGAACACGTCAACCTTTCTCCTTATGTCTGGGTGTACCAAGATTAAATCTCGTAGACTTTTCCAAGTGATGTAATTATTATCTTCTTTTTCCTTAATCCGTGACCCATTGCTCGCTCATCCTTGTTATGTCCATCAATCTCTTTAAGAAGGTCGGGACGCTGGCAGCTCTAGAGTGTGCTTTATCGACCTGGATCCTTGGGCAATGAAGCAAAGTGGTGTACTCTTCTATAGTAGGCACAATGTCCACTTTTCCAAAAGTGAAGCAATTATAAGCGGGATTCTAATACTATGTGAGAGCTCGGAATAAATGTTTGCCCACTTTGACATCGAGTAGGTAAGGCAAATCACCATATTCACGGTAGAATAGTTGCTTTATTTCATTATCCCATTGGTCTCATATTTCTTTCAACTCTTGCAAATTATTCTGAGTCACACTGACCCGGGTGAAATCCCATAACTCTGACACATATCCCTCCAACAAGCTGTCATCTTTATCTTGTTGCCTTTTCTCAGACCATATTCGAACAGCTGCATTGTCTTCCACTTTATCAAGAAACCCCTTTGCCATGACAAGCTCTCTATTTAGAAATTAAACATGAATCAACACATTTCCTTTAAGGTGAAAATACAATGCAACCACAACCAATACAAAACGAAACAAGTTAGTATATTTTGTATAAAGCTTGAATACAGAGCAAAGAATAACGATTAAAAGGTTTCTTCTTTGTAATCTATTCGGGTAACCGCTAAAGGTTCGACATGGTTCTACCTAAGGTAGGCTCTTAGGGTTCATTACATGCGGTTTGGTTCTAAAGTAAAGGTACCTGAACCGGCAGATTCCTCAATCCTCACCCATTATAGGCTCATACGGATCGAGTTTTGTTCAAGGGAATACATTTCCCTACGACTGCACGGTGGTGAAGACCTCATGAACACATAGGTACGGATGTATCCCAAAAGTGATCCACTATCCTACATAGAGGTGAATACCTCACGAAGGAATAACTTCTCACTACCACTTAAGAAGGGCAGAAGAGAACGATTATGTCATGCAATATGTGAAAACATAAAGAATAATTCTTAAACCTTAACAAAAAATAAGACCATATGACTAAACCACTATATAACCCAAGAATATTAACAAAGACATTCATACATTTCAACACCAAAACAAGACACGAATGATGAAATACAAGAAACAAATCGCCAATTTACACCAAATTCTCGATTTTCGACAAAAAGGCCAAAAAGTAATCAACTCGCGACTTGAATATCTTATGTCCCCAATGGAGTCGCCAAGCTGTCAAAACCTTTTTGGAACTCAGCTTTTTTAGTTTAAAAACGAAGACAGAGTCGTCACCAATCCTTTTTATTAGGTGTGATTGGATCACCTTGAAACTTAGTCATTTTAATAAAAGGGTTAGATTTACTAAAATGATAATTTTCGGTCTACAAAATCTAGGAAATAGGTTCGGGAGTCGGTTACGTATGAGGAAGGATTAGCATCCTCATAACACCCAAAATTGGTACCTAGTTGATTACTTGATGTCTTAGCGTCAAAAATTTAGAATTTGGAGAAAATTTAAAATGTAAGAGTATGCACAAAGATCAATCATGAGATGGTTGTAATAACATACTTTATTTACCATATTTATTAATATAAAGCATTGTCATTATTATTTCAGTTTTTCTATCTGTGTATACAAATAAACTGTTTTATAATAATGTCCTGAGAATAATATGATTATTCTTAAAAGATCCTTAGTCGAGTATTATTGTTGACTAGGACAACAATAATGCATTAAGACTAACATGTAGTTGATTGATGATAAAGAGTTGTCATTGATGTGGATTGTCAAAATCAATGCATGAATATGTATGTTAGAGAACAACATATTGGATTGACCCGTTATGAGTATGTTTCTTTGGATTATTATGTAATTGTCACAACATTACTCATAGTGATTAATATGTATATGATCCTCGGACTTGAGACAATTATTATCTCAACATCGTGAGTTGTATATTTTGATCTGATCAAACGTATAATCGTAATTGGTTGTTCTATAAAGGGTGATGTTGGATATACCACAATCTATGTAGAGGATATGGTTGATCAATATAGGATAAGTCCCTCCTACATAATGGGAGTAATATCTTAGGCCACTTGATTGAGTGAGACTAGAAATGCATGGCCATGCTCAAATAAGTTGACATGAGATGTCATACTAATTTGTATATCATAGTCTACTCAAGATATCAAGAAACATGGGATGGACTATACAAGTGTGACTATTCCATGACTTGTGTCCATTCAGAGATAAAGGACTTAAGGATTAATGTATGAAAGGTTAATCACGAAAGGTTATGTCGAATCATGACTTCTTGTAACTTAGGTAGCAATGATGCATTGCTAGATGCCACTCATTGTGCGTGATAATAGAATCGTTCTAGTATTATCGCTAACGTTGCAAGAACCTACTGTGGTCACACCCTATGGTTGAAATGAGCGGAATAAAATATAATTGGTATTGTTTTTGGTTGTCACATGAATTAAATTAATTAAAGAATTAATTTAATTGGGTAATCAAATATTGAACATATTATATGTACAAGGATGTTGTACACATAATGACAACATAATTCTATTAATATATGAATTTGATTCATATATAAATTTAAATAAATATAGTTTATCAAATCCTTATTATAATTAATGTAATTATAATTTTTGGATATAATTAATGTAATTATATTTTAGGTTAAAAACTTTATTGTATTTATTTAATCTTATGATACATTCAAGAGATACCAATTATAAATGGGTATTAAAAGGATACCAAATAATGGGCCCAATGAAAAGATACCCATTATAAAAGGCCCAATTAAAAGGATACCCATTATAAAAGGTATTTAAAAGAGGCAAAGCTTATGTGAAAAACCTAATAGAGTGTTTGTTAGGTCTAGCACCGTCAAGCAAATAAACCTCGAGAAAAGTTTTGGAGATTTCTTACATTCATAGTCAAACCAAGGGTGGATCACGTAGAGGCCGACATCGAAAAGGTTGTGGCTTGATTCGACGATAGATCAAAACTCTTGTTGCCAAGGTGTCATTGTCTACTCAGATTGAAGTTTTTGGTAAATTTGAAACCTTTATTTCACCCCGATTCGCTCCTCACACATGGATCCATGGTTTGGATCGCGGATCTAATTTTATTCTCACTGCGCCATGGGGTTTTTGGCGCCCAACGAGTGGTATCGAGCCACTTGTGTGATACTGAACTCGGGTTTAAATACTTGGGTGATGCAATTGTATGAGATGCATGTTTTGATCTTATTGTATTTTCGATTGTTTAAATCGTTTAAGCATAACTCGATAATCGTTTCTTTCGATAATCGATTAAATGTTAATCATGGTGTTGTGGCTTATTCAATTTTATGTTATTATTGTTAACAAATCCGTAATGATGCGACGATGGTATTTACAATTTCGAAGAAGAGTTAATCGGCTAGTGGAACAAGGGTTGTTCCGATATGAAACCTCAAGGATTAAAATCCTAAAAACACGATTCTGTTGATAAAAGTTATCAAATCGTGAGGATTCATTTGACTGGGATATGCGGTTTGTACCGCGGGGGCTCATTTTGGGATATTCATTTGACTGGGATATTCGGCCCGCTTCCTCCGACCGCCTCAGCCCCCATCTTCTTATTATAGTATATTTTGTTAATAAAAGACATTTATAAACTTGATGGGCCACAAAAAGGTTGAAAGGATATTTTATAATTCACCTTAAAAAAAAAAAAAAAAAAAAAAAAAAACATTGAATTATGTATGCTATTTTTGACATGCACGGTGTTTGAAATGCATAGTTATAGCCCAATGACCCATTCGAGAAAAAGGTTGTATTTTTTAAAAAAAAAAAAAAATACGGCCTGCGTGTCGTGCCTTACTATTATTCTCTTGTATTTCTCTTCTCATCTTATTCCCTCGTATGTAAAACGAGTTTCTGCATATTGTAATTTGGAAAAGTTGCTGTGGGCCAAACAAGAAGGAAGGTGGGACAATGATTGTGAATGATAGCTTGTGAAATGGCTTACACCTTTAGGGTTCCTTTGGTTCTCCCATTGGCTTGGGTTGAACCACCTTAGTTTATGGGCTATAACTATTGCATTTATTTATTGCTTTATTTATTCATGTATGAGATGCTATGGATGTCTAAAGCATGCCAATTTTAATATATTAAAATTTGATGATAATAAACCCTATTAATTGATGAGATCGATTAGAAGACTAAATGGGCTAAAGTAGACCATAATTGGTGAGATGCAACAACCTTAATAAAATCCCTCTATTAAAATATTAAGTCAATATGGCCTTCCAATTTTGCCTCGTTAAGGCCTCGATCAATACTATGTAGGTTCCGCCAAAGCGAAGTACTAGTATTTATCTGGTTAAACCTTGAAGAATAAACAAGTGATATTCATTTGGTTTAAAAATTGGTTAATGGCTTAACTAGGTTACTCTAATAGGATTAGAAACCTAGAGGCAAGTAAATTGGATAAATCATAAGATGATTAGAACAAGAGTTGTTCACCAAATATTAGGAGTTACATATGATGTAATTAGCAAATGTTGCTTACCTAAATAACCATAATCTTAAGAGTAAAGCCAAAGTGACTTAAGAGGTGGTGAAATATGGATCCTTAACCTACTAGAAATACTTTTGAGAAAGATTTTCGAAATTAATATACGAGGTTATTAATTTTGAAATAAAAATAGTGGGAATATCATTTAATAAAGTCTTTTAATGATTGATATAAAAATGGTAAATTTACTCACATGCATATTTAATTGTTGTAGATATATTATGGCTGCAAACACTAGCACACTCTCATTACGATCGGTCCTTGAGAAGGACAAATTGAATGGTTTGAATTTTCTTGATTGGTTCCAGTAACTTGAGGATTGTCCTTAAACAAGAACGGAAATTATATGTCATTGAACAACCACTTCCTAATGAACCACCCACTAATGCCTCGAGGATCGATAGAGATGCTTACAAGAAGTATCTCGATGACATGATAGATGTTGGATGTCTTATGCTTGCCACTATGAATCTCGAACTTCGTGAAGCAACATGAGGACATGGTTGCTTATGATATGATCGAGCACTGAAAGAACTTTATCGAGGGCAAGCACGGCAAGAGAGGTTTGATATCTCTAAAGCCCTATTCCAATGTAAGTTGGTGAAGGAAGCCAGTGAGGACCTCATGTTCTTAAGATGATTGGCTATATTGAAAGCCTATCTAAGCTTGGGTTTCCATTGAGCCAAGAGTTGGCCATCGATGTTATTTTGCAATCGTTGCGGATAGCTACAGCCGATTTGTCCTCAATTTCAATATGAATGAAATTGACAAGACTCTACCACAATTGCTCGGTATGTTACGACGTCTGGCTGAAGGCAACTTGAAAAAGGTTGGACCCAAGCCCATATTGATGGTCCGTAATAACAAGGGCAAGGAAAGGCCAAAGTTCAAACAAAGCCTAAGGGCAAAGGTAAGCCCAAATTTGGAAAAGGAAAGGCTACACCTGAAACCTAAAGGTGGGGTGTCTAAGGAAGGAAAGCCATTTTCATTGTGGTGTGATTGGACATTGGAAACGGAATCGCTCTGTCTATCTTGAAGAAGTCAAGAAGGCTAAAGTAAGCGGAATGTCCGCTTGGTATTTATGTTATTGATATTAATTTATCAACTACTACTTCTTGGGTATTAGATACTGGTTGTGGTTCTCATATTTGTACTTACATGATGGGGACTACAAAGGAGTAGGACTTTGGCTAGAGGAGATGTGGACCTACGAGTTGGAAATGGAGCAAAAGTTGTTTGCATTAGTTGTGGGAACATATACTTTATCTTTGCCTAGTGGACTTGATTTATGTTTAGAGGATTGTTATTTTGTGCCCAGTTTGACTAAAAACATTATTTCAATTTCTTGTTTAGACAAAATTGGTTTTGAGATAATTATTAAGAATAATTGTTGTTCATTTTATCTCAATAATGTTTTCTATGGTTCAAGCACAATTAATTAATGGCCTCTATATTTTAGATCAAACGAATCCCATTTACAACATAAATACTAAAAGATCTAAAATAAATGACTCAAATCAAACTTATCTTTGGCATTGTCGTTTAGGCCACATAAGTGAGAAACGCATATCCAAACTCCATAAAGATGGTCTCTTGAATTCATTTGTTTTTGAACAATTTGAAGTATGTGAATCTTGCTTATTGGGAAAAATGACTAAATCTCCTTTTTTCTCGAAAAGGTGAAGCGAGCTAGTGATTTATTGGGCCTAATACATTCTCGATGTATGTGGACCAATAAATACACAGAGCAGGTGGATTTCACTACTTCATTACTTTCACTGATGATTTCAGTAGATATGGGTATGTTTATCTCATGCACCATAAGTCTGAGTCCCTTGAAAAGTTCAAGGAATTTAAAAATGAAGTACAAAATCAACTAGGCAAAACTATCAAGTCACTTCGATCTGATCGAGGTGGAGAGTATTTGAGCCTAGAGTTTGATGATCTTTTAAAAGAATGTGGGATTGTCTCACAACTTACTCCTCCCGGTACTCCTCAATGGAATGGAGTATCTGAGAGAAGAAATCGAACTTTGTTAGACATGGTTCGATCCATGATGAGTCATGCTGATCTACCGACTTCCTTTTGGGGACATGCACTTGAGACTGCTGCTTTCACACTAAATCGTGTTCCATCTAAATCGGTTCAAAAGACGCCATATGAGATGTGGACCGGGAAACGCCCTAGTATGTCTTTTATGAAAATTTGGGGTTGTGAAGCTTATGTTAAGCGTCGACGTCTACTAAGCTTGAACCCAAATCGAAAGGTGTATATTTGTGGGATATCCAAAATAAACCAAAGGATATTATTTTTTTAATCCCAATCGAGAACAAAATTTTTGTTGCTCTGATGGTGTCTTCCTAGAGAAAGAATTTACTTCTAGAAAAGGAAGTGGGAGAAAGATTGAACTTGAAGAAATTCAAGAATCACAAGATACCATGAACGGAGAGATTGAACAAAACCAAATTCCACAAGAAATTGAGGAACAAACAAGCTGCTATAGAAACACAACCACCGCATGCAGATCTTTAAGAGAACGTCGTGCACCGAGAGATATGGATTTCTCATTACAACGCATGGTGACATTCTTCTTATAGATCAAGATGAGCCTAGGACTTATCAAGAAGCGGTGTGAGCCCGAGACTCGAGAAATGGCTTGAGGCCATGAGATGCGAGATGGATTCCATGTATGAAAACCAAGTATGGACTTTGATTGACCCACCAGAAGGGGTTAAACCTATAGGGTGTAAATGGGTTTTCAAAAGAAAATAGACATGGATGGTAATGTACAAACATACAAAAAGGCGATTAGTCGCTAAAGGTTTTCGCCAAATTCATGGTGTTGACTATGATGAAACCTTTTCTCCTGTAGCTATGTTTAAATCCATCAGATCTTGCTCGCCATAGCATTTGCATTTCATGATTATGAAATCGCGGATGGACGTCAAAACGACTTTCCTTAACGGGAAACTTGAAGAGGATGTGTATATGACACAACCACGAAGGTTTTGTAAATCAAAGGATGCTAGAAAGATATGTAAGCTACAAAGATCCATTTATGGATTAAAGCAAGCTTCTCGAAGTTGGAATATTCGTTTTAACGATGCAATCAAAGAGTTTGGTTTTATCAAAAATGAAGATGAGCCATGTGTTTACAAGAAAGTTAGTGGGAGCACTATCACATTCTTGGTACTATATGTGGATGACATACTTATCATGGGAAATGACATACCTACCTTGCGATCTATTAAGACTTGGTTAAGAAGTTGTTTTTCTATGAAGGACTTGGGCGAAGCCACTTATATCTTAGGAGTCAAGATCTATAGAGATAGATCAAGACGACTACTAGGTCTAAGCCAAAGCACATACATAGATAAAGTAATTGAAAAGGTTCGGTATGGAAGAATCTAAAAGAGGATTCCTACCTATGAGACATGGTATTTCACTCTCGAAGGAAATGTGTCCTTCAACTCCACAAGAGAGAGAACGTATGAGTAAAATTCCATATGCTTCCGCTATTGGATCTATCATGTATGCTATGTTATGTACCCGTCCGGATGTCTCGTATGCCTTAAGTATGACGAGCGGTATCAAGTAGATCCGGTGAAGGTCATGGACCATTAGATCAAGAGTATCCTTAAGTACTTAAGAAGAACTAAGGATACGTTCCTATTATATGGAGGTGAGGAAGAGTTAAGTGTAAAAGGTTACACGCGATGCCGCCTTCCAAACCGACAAGGATGATTCTCGATCGCAATCGGGTTTTGTGTTTTGCCTTAATGGTGTGTCTTTGTAAGTGGAAGAGTTCAAAGCAAAGTACGTGAGCGATTCTACAACAGAGGTCGAGTATATTGCGCCCGGTGAGGCAAAGAAAAGAAGCGATTTGGATCAAGAAGTTCATTCTTGGACTAGGGGTTGTGCCTAGCATATCGGATGCTATAGAACTCCGATGTGATAACAATGGAGCCATTGCACAAGCTAAAGAACCCGAGATCTCACCAATGATCCAAACATATACTTAGGCGCTACCATCTTATTCGAGAGATTATCGATCGAGGAGATGTAGAGATATGCAGTAGTACCTTCGGATGATAACATCGCCGATCCTCGACCAAGCCTCCGACACAGGCTGAAGCATGATCGTCACACTAAGTCACTTGGTATTAGATATATGAGTGATTGGTCTTAGTGCTAGTGGGAGATTGTAAGAGTATGCACAAAGATCAATCATGAGATGGTTGTAATAACATACTTTATTTACCATATTTATTAATATAAAGCATTGTCATTATTATTTTCGGTTTTTCTATCTGTGTATACAAATAAACTGTTTTATAATAATGTCACGAGAATAATATGATTATTCTTAAAAGATCCTTAGTCGAGTATTATTGTTGACTAGGACAACAATAATGCATTAAGACTAACATGTAGTTGATTGATGATAAAGAGTTGTCATTGATGTGGATTGTCAAAATCAATGCATGAATATGTATGTTAGAGAACAACATATTGGATTGACCCGTTATGAGTATGTTTCTTTGGATTATTATGTAATTGTCACAACATTACTCATAGTGATTAATATGTATATGATCCTCGGACTTGAGACAATTATTATCTCAACATCGTGAGTTGTATATTTTGATCTGATCAAACGCATAATCGTAATTGGTTGTTCTATAAAGGTCGATGTTGGATATACCACAATCTATGTAGAGGATATGGTTGATCAATATAGGATAAGTCCCTCCTACATAATGGGAGTAATATCTTAGGCCACTTGATTGAGTGAGACTAGAAATGCATGGCCATGCTCAAATAAGTTGACATGAGATGTCATACTAATTTGTATATCATAGTCTACTCAAGATATCAAGAAACATGGGATGGACTATACAAGTGTGACTATTCCATGACTTGTGTCCATTCCAGAGATAAAGGACTTAAGGATTAATGTATGAAAGGTTAATCACGAAAGGTTATGTCGAATCATGACTTCTTGTAACTTAGGTAGCAATGATGCATTGCTAGATGCCACTCATTATGCGTGATAATAGAATCGTTCTAGTATTATCGCTAACGTTGCAAGAACCTACTGTGGTCACACCCTATGGTTGAAATGAACGGAATAAAATATAATTGGTATTGTTTTTGGTTGTCACATGAATTAAATTAATTAAAGAATTAATTTAATTGGGTAATCAAATATTGAACATATTATATGTACAAGGATGTTGTACACATAATGACAACATAATTCTATTAATATATGAATTTGATTCATATATAAATTTAAATAAATATAGTTTACCGAAATCCTTATTATAATTAATGTAATTATAATTTTTGGATATAATTAATGTAATTATATTTTTGGTTAAAAACTTTATTGTATTTATTTAATCTTATGATACATTCAAGAGATACCAATTATAAATGGGTATTAAAAGGATACCAAATAATGGGCCCAATGAAAAGATACCCATTATAAAAGGCCCAATTAAAAGGATACCCATTATAAAAGGTATTTAAAAGAGGCAAAGCTTATGTGAAAAACCTAATAGAGTGTTTGTTAGGTCTAGCGGTAGTCAAGCAAATAAACCTCCGAAAAGTTTTGGAGATTTCTTCCGTTCATAGTCAAACCAAGGGTGGATCACGTAGAGGCCGACATCGAAAAGGTTGTGGCTTGATTCGATGAAGAGATCAAAACTCTTGTTGCCAAGGTGTCATTGTCTACTCAGATTGAAGTTTTTGGTAAATTTGAAACCTTTATTTCACCCCGATTCGCTCCTCACACATGGATCCATGGTTTGGATCGCCGGATCTAATTTTATTCTGCTGCGCCATGGGGTTTCGGCGCTCCAACATAAAATACAATCCCTTTTCATGTGAGGTTATTTAATGACGTCTAAATTAAATTTTAATGAGGAGGTTTTCTTATTTCGGGTCGATCAAGACGAAAAGTCATGTCCCGTAAGTTGGGGCACAAAATCTTGAATTCTCGAAAATAAGAACGCTCATCGTTTAATTATTACCTAAATCTTATACATTTTTATTTTTTTATAAAGAAAAAGGGACGTTCGATTATTTCGGTTCAAGGAGAAAATCGTACCCTGTAAGTTAGGGGCCCAATTTCTCGAATCCCTTAATTAAAGAACACTACATCGGTTCAAATTTCTAAATATACATTGTATGAAAATGAGTACCTTCTAACATGACATACTATAGACTTATTCAAACATAATACATTATATAGGATACATGAGTATCTATAAACGTGTTATATGATATCATAAGAACATAAATAATGCAATATATCATGAAAAATAATGTCAATTAGTGCTAATAATAATTAATGACCAAATAACAAATTGTGCAATTTAAAGGGGCAGAAATATAAATAACAGAAATTAAAAGTGCATGGAATTTAAAAGAAGAAATAAATATGCTGGATAAAATAAATAGAGGACTAAATTGAAATTTAAACAAAATTTAAAGTGCAAATTAAAAAAAACAAAACAAATAAAGCAAATAAAGGACTAAATTGAAATGAAATAGAAAAATATAGGGACCCAAGAAGTTATTTTCCCTACCCCAGTACACATGTCATCCCCTTAGTGGGTCAACAATGGGTCAAGGGACTGATTTGTAAGAAAATAAAATTTAAAGGGGTGAAATTAAAACAAATAATAAGGGAATAGGACAAAATTAAAAAGGGGGCAAAAAGCAGGAGTAGAATGAAAATTAGACCCCTCTTTAAAAAAACACGTGGATCTTGATGATATTCAGGTTAGGTTTTCGGGTCACATCAAAACGATGCTATTTTGGGCATCTGAAGCCAAGCCCAAAACGACACCATTTTAAGGGCCTATAAAAATCAAAATTTCTAAAAAAAAAATCATTTTAACCTTGTTTCTTAAAAAAAAAAAAAAAAAAAAAAAAAAAAAAAACTTTCTTGCTACATTTTTTTCTCTCAAATCCTCCCTTGTATTCAGCCATTGGGTCGTCATGGCTCCGTTGTGGCCACCGGTCATCGACAACGGCGATCGTTGCCTCCGATGGTCGAAAGTTCAAATAAATTTTCCTTAAGCCCCCTTTTTTGCATAGATGGTGGATATGGTGATAAATCATTCGAAAACCCAGTCAAAATTCAACTTGAAGTCAAGAAACCTTTTGATTTCTTTTTTCCGATGTAGCCATCGACAAACCCTAATGGGTTTCTATGGAAAATGAAGCGACGACAGGTAAAATTTTTAAACCTTTTTTATTATTTATGTTTTAGAAATATAAAATAAAATATTAAATAAAAGAAATACCTTTTTTAACTTTTTTTTTTTGCATTCTATTTATCTCTTTTTTTTTCTTGTGTTACATGGTGGCTTTGGCTTTATAGCCGAATATTACAACATATTTTTCGTTTTGTTTTTTGTTTTTTCTTTATCTTTGTTTTTGTTCTTCTTCTATTTCTCTGTCTCTGTTCTCTATTCTTTGTTTTTTGCAGGTGGTGGTGACAAGGATGGGTACGAGTAACAGCTGAAGGCGTGCTTGCAGACATGGTAGAGGCAGCAGCGCTAATGGCTTTAGGGTTCTAAGGTTTCTGATTTGATTTTAAGTTTTGGACTATTGGGCATTGGGTTAGATGGTTTAGATTAGTAGATCGGGTTTGTGTGGTTTAGGTTTGGGCTTGTATTTTGTAAATGGACTCCTCTTTTTTTTAATGGACTTTTATTAATTTTGGTTTATCTTTTTTTTATTTATTTATTTGGTTTGTTTAGGCAGGATAAAAATGAGTCTCTACATATATAAGATAAATAAAACTAGTCTAAACTAAAAAAACTAATATAAATAAGAATTAAGATAATAAAAAATAAATGAATAATATTTGATACAATATCAATGGAATTTTTTAAATTTCACAAAGTCAAAAGATTAACAAATGTATTATAATTTAATTTCATTTTATACTTAATTATTTAATTTACTCATTCCAATTAAATTAACCTAGTTTATTTCTTAGTTATACCAAGAAGCGCAATTACTCTAGTTGTTCTTGTGGTCCATCTCTTTAATCCTAAATGTTTTCTATTCGTGAAGTAGTTAAAAATTTAACATGCATATCATTCAAAGTTATATAGTGAGGGTGAATTGGATATATATATATATATATGAGCTACAATAGCATATAATTATGTTTTGGCTATTTATCTATTAATTACATCCTTATTAAACATTGAATCAAATCACTAAAAATATTATGACTGAACTTTAAATTTAATAATATTGTTATATGTGTATGACCATTATAGAATATCCATGATCCTATAAGGTTATATTTGTTCACTTTAATATTTTTATCTCAAAGTTTCATTGTATCTTCAATAATGAAAATGATTGTTACTTATACCAAGAAATGACTCCAACATTTGTCCTAAACAAATAACTAATGACGTTATTCTATTTTCATAAACCATACATTGTCTTTAAGGCGATACCTTTAATTCTTATGTGAATTATGACTCTAATTTCTATAAGCAACACTACATCATGTACGAGTCATATACTTAATGTATAGACTTGGTGTCAAAAATACATCAAAACATTTAAGTAAAACACATTTAGCCATTTACTTAGTCAAGATTAAGGTAAGCATGAAATGAATATTGCAAGTGAAATAATCTTTAAACTTATTTAAAATTAATTCATCTCGAGTAGAATTCAATGTGTTGTCAATTGAAATTAACACATTTATGTTTCTACTTGAGAGTTTGTTTTAATAGGATTAATAGGATTAATTATAATTTTATTAAAACTATGAATTTTAAATAAAAAAGATGGATGGTGATAACATAAGAAACAATTATTAGAGTAAATATATTAATAGATAGGAAATTTTAAGATCTATTGGTAATGGAGTATTAGGGTAAATAAATTTATGTGCGCAAGAGTTAGATTCATGAAGCATTGCAGATAGGTGGTTTTGAGAGAGGAGAATGTAGGGTGAGTAGATAACCGTTTCTTTTGGACAGTATGATGGTGCAATGTCAAGGTTGAGTATACTTCCACCAAGGTTATCGCCACGCTTCAAGGCCTTCTGGAAAGTGCTCCGATCACGGACTAGTATCTTTGTTATACCTTGTACGCAACGTTGCATTGATTACCGGACTTTTGTTTTTTTGGTTTGGTCATTTAAAGTCCAGTGTCATTGGTTAAGATTAAAAAATGTTGAACTTTACCTCAAATCTTATGTGGATATAATTAAGGTGCCGTGCCAACTAAAACTTCCCCCAACCCCACCATTGTTGGAAGTTTCCTATGGTGACTTAACATCAATCTCAGAAATTTAATTTGATTTGATTTTCCATTCAAAATTCACAATTATTTGAATTTTATAATTAATTTTTATATATTTAAACTGAGAAAAATATTTTACAAATATTATATAATTAAACTAAAAATACAGTACATTAATCACTCATTATTATCATTTCCCCTCTTCGTTATAGAAAAATAAGAACCAAATTTCTAATCTTTTTGTCCGGTCCTGACGATTCTTGAGATTCCCTCATGCTCTTGACTTTTCCAATTGATATGGGATAGCTTCGTCAATGTTTTCCACATTCCAGCAGGTTTTTACCTTCAAATCTATGATCATACAGTACCACATCTTTTAAACTGCCAACTGCCTCAGAAACTCTCTCTCTCTCTCTCTCTCTCTCCGATTCCATAATCTTCATTTTTAAGAATCATTCTTGAAACTCACCGTGAGAAACATCCAATGATCTCAGCATTTTCTCCTACTCAACTCTTGCTCCTCATCTTTATAACCATCTCCTGGATTTTTGCAACAGTTGAAGCTCAAAGCAATGTAAGCGTAGGTGGTTTTCTATCTGCCGATGGTACAAACACGGCATGGCGATCCCCCTCCGGTGATTTTGCCTTGGGTTTTAAAGCCATTCCGGGACAAGAACATCTCTTCCTTCTTGCAATTTGGTATGCTAGCATACCAGAGAGAACCATAGTCTGGTATGCTAATAATAGGGAGACTCCAGCAGTAGCAGCTCGAAATTCAAAGGTCGAGCTTACCGGGACCGGCTACCTTGTGCTTAAAGACCCTGAAAACAAAGAGTTGTGGAGGTCCCAAAGCCTTACTAATGATTCTCAAGTATCTCATGCAGCCATGCTTGATACAGGGAACTTTGTGATATCGAGTCAAAACTCAGGCAACATATGGGAAAGCTTCAAATATCCAACGGATACCATCTTACCCTCACAAGAATTGGATGTTAATCAGAGTCTTTCATCAGCTCTGGCTGAAGCAAATTACAGTAAGGGGAAATATCAACTTCGTTTCAACCAAGGATCTTTCATACTTAACCAAATTGATATGTTCACCAAAAAACCTTACAATAATTATTATAGTTTCGGGGACGGTTCTCGGTTGATCTTCAACGGCACGGGGCATATTCAATTTCGGAATTCAAGTGGAAGTATAATCAACCTTGCACCAATAAACACTGTTCCGAAACCAGAATCATACTACTACAGGGCAACACTTGGTTTTGATGGAGTTTTTACTCTCTATTCTTATCCAAGGAACCCTAGTGCTGGTGGTAGAAGCTGGTCTGTCTTGTGGTTTAAGCCGGACGACATTTGCTGGAGTTTTGTCGACAGTACAGCTAGACTTGGAACTGGACCATGCGGATATAACAGCATTTGTGAGCCTGTCAATGGGAGGCCTAATTGCACATGTCCCCCTGGATTTTCTTTTTTGGATGAAAAGAATACACACATTGGCTGCAAACAAGATTATACAAGCTCCGCTGAAGATTGCAACCCAGACGGATCCACCGTAGAGGAAGATCGGTTTGAATTCAGGTCAATATTATTTGCAGATTTCCCTTTCAGTGACTATGGCATATTGCAGCCAGCAACTGAGTTAGAATGTAGGCAATCTTGCCTTCTTGACTGTACTTGTGCAGTTGCCATTTTACAGGATCCATCTTTAAGTCCAGATGGAACTGGAACTTGTTGGAAAAAGAAATTACCACTCTCAAATGGGCGGTTTAACAGAGTAGATATTGACAGAACAGCCCTATTTAAGGTACCAAAGTCAAATGCCTCTAGGAGAAGCCCTGACTCTCCTAAACCAAGTGATGGAAATCAGAATGCTGCTATTTTGATCCTTTCAGTTCTCTTAGGTACCTCAGCAATCTTCAACTTTTCCTTTTTAGCTGCAATTTCCTTGATATTCTTTTGCTTATACCAAAGACGGCTACAACACTTGGATCGTGTTCATAGTCATAGCAGAGGAGATTTAGAGACTAATCTGCGTTCATTCACATACAAAGAGCTTGAACAAGCCACAAACGGATTCAAAGAAGAGCTAGGAAGGGGGGCTTTCGGCACGGTTTATAAAGGAAAACTGTCACCAAGCTACGGAAACTATGTCGCCGTCAAGAAATTAGAAAAGGTTGTACAAGAAGGTGAAAGGGAATTCAAAACAGAAGTGAAGGTGATTGGCCATACTCACCACAAGAATCTGGTGAGACTACTTGGATACTGTGATGAAGAACAACATAGGCTTTTGGTCTATGAGTTTATGGGAAATGGTTCATTGTCGAACTTCCTTTTCGGAGTGTTACGGCCTAGTTGGCAAAGAAGGTTACAAATTGCATCAGGAATTGCAAAAGGCCTCGCATACTTGCATGAAGAATGCAGCACACAGATCATCCATTGTGACATTAAACCACAAAACATACTCTTGGATGATTGTTTAACGGCCAAGATATCTGATTTCGGATTAGCAAAGCTGTTGCTCAACAGCAAAGCTCAAACGCTGACTGGCGTACGAGGGACGAAAGGGTACGTGGCACCGGAATGGTTCAGAAACTCCCCGGTCACAGTCAAGGTAGACGTTTACAGTTTCGGAGTGATGCTGTTGGAGATCATATGTTGCAGAAAATGTGTTGAAGTGGAGATGGATGAAGAAGCAATATTAACAGAATGGGCATTCGATTGCTACAATGAAGGGATGATGGAAAAGCTTGTTGAAAATGATGAAGAGGCCAGAAATGATGTTGGGAGATTGGAGATGTTATTGAAAGTGGCAATTTGGTGTGTGCAATATGAGCCAGTTTTAAGGCCATCCATGAGGACAGTGTCGATGATGCTTGAAGGTGCAGTCCAGGTTCCATCTCCACCATGTCCTTTCCCACTCCATTCTATGTCTATGAGATGTTAAAATGATGTAGCCTATTATCGTTTTTCTTTTTCAAGTTTGGTCCCTTGATTTTATGTAAAAGCTGGAATGTACAAACTTAATAGCTTTCATTTTTCAATAAATTGAGTTTCAAAAACCAGAAAATTAGATGCAAATCCTTTCACTGATTTACTGGTTACATTACATATATGGTAGACAGGGGTCAAGCATGAACTGAGGTTATTTTGATTGTTTCAATTTTATTTTCTATAATTCAAATAGTTCCAAGATAGATCTTCTCAAATTTAATTATTTTTTGGAGTTTAAATTTTCTCATAATTGTACATATTCAACACTGCTGTTGGTCAACATTTTCATTATTATTTTTCTAATGGGATAATTTTATAAGAATAAGTCACGATCCAAATTTCTTTCCTAAGTTTGCTTGTGCATTGTTAATTAAATGTGTATTTTTCAGCTAGAATAAAAAAAAGAAAGGGAAATGAAAAAGTTTGAATTTGGGTTTAATTATAAAACGCAACATTTTATTTATTATTAAATATAACTTATAAAAGAGTCATAGGTTACAACTTACAATATCTTGAATTGGACATGGCATATAGAACATTGGAAGCCCAATGAGTTGATTCCCGACTGTGTATTTTGGTATTTAATGGACAATCCTTCAATTATTTTGGGGGTTGGCTGAATGGACTGTCCATTTACATTAATATTTTTTGGACCATTGGACCTATTAAATAACATGACCTTTATCCAGCATGGTAGAAACAAAATGAATGGAAAGAATCAATGTCAAATATTTTTAAGTATTTTGAGTTTCATATTTTTTAATAAAATAATACTATCATCAAATTCAAATCATATCAACTTAATTATTTTAATAAAAAATTATACATGAAATTTGGTTTAATGTTTAATTTTATACATAAACTTTAATTTTGTGTATGAATTTTTTATTTAACTCAATTTTCACAAATTATTAATATAATATTATTTTATATTTATATACTGCATACATAAATAATTATATTTTATCCAATATAAAGATAAATTAATTTATTATTTTTATTGAATAAAAAACAAATACCAAATGCATGTAAATTTCCCTTTCTAGCTCACTATATTTTTACTCTTCATATAAATTTAGTTTTATTCTAAACTCCTATTCTATACTTTTTCTTTTCCCAGATAGATATTCGTATTCTATTTGATATTTCCATAAAATTTAATATTTTTCAAAAATGAAAATTTATATTTAAGATAAATCATATAAATAGTTACTCAATTATAAAAAAGTTTCACTCAAAAGAATAATGTTTACCATTTAAACACTCACGTTACATAGTTTGTTCATTTTAGTCACTTTTATTAAAAATTCTAACAAAATTGGACATGACATTTTTTTTACACATGTATCAATTATTGAATACTGCATGCCGCAATTTACCATTGCATACCGTTTTAAACTAATTATTAACCCCAATACTAATTATTAACTAAAATAAAACATTTTATCAAAAAAAAAAAAACCAAAATAAAACATTTTATTATTTTCTGGGTTTGATGGCCACAGACCCAGCACCGTCCTCCCGGGTCGACTCATCGTTGCTTCCCCGCTCTGCTCAGCCGTTCGCACCGTAAAGAAACCGAGTAGAATGGTATGATGCAAGAAAGTACACTATCGTCATTAACAAATTGAAAATCAGATCAGAAATAAAAAACCTTTTACTTCAAATTTCCTGTTGGTACTTTAATAAACCCAAAATATTTAGTATCTGCATTAGAGACCAACACACCCCTAACACTGATACTACATTTATAACATTAAATTGAAGATTATTATCATAGCACCAAAATTTTAAACTTTACAAAAGTTTTACTTTATTAATTGTGTAAGCACCAATTTTGGCCCGGGTTCATTAACCCAAGACCCAAAAATAAACAGAAATACTAGAACCCAAACTCGGGCCCATTAAAACCCAATGAAAATAGTCCAGTCTTTTTACAATCCAAATCTGAAACCAAATTAAACCAAACAAACCCATTTACAACCTAAAACGACCCAATTACTAGAACAAGCCCAAGACCAACAGGCCCAAAATAAACACACATTTGAAAAAGAAAAAAAAGGGGTTTTGGGAACCCTAGCAGCGCCGCACACCCCTGGTGCGCCGCACATCACCACGAGTGCTCCACTAGCCGCTCCACCTCTCCATGTTTTCAGCCACCAAGTGCACCTGCGAAAGAAGACAAGATAACAGCAAGCAGATCGCAACAAAAAATGGGACTTTGTAATTTCCTTTTGGCTATAAAAGCCGTTCATTTTGTAAAAATGGGGAACCTTTTTTTTCTGGAACAATCAATAAGAAAAATCAAAAAAAGAAAAGCAGATTCAAAAGCAAAAATCGCACTAATATATTCGAAGGTATATATATATTTACATTTTTTATTATTTCGAACCCATTTTTTTTTTGTTTTTTTCGATCATATATATATATATAAATATATATGTACATATAAAGATTAAAAAAAATACAAAAAAAAATAATACCTTTGACGGTGTCCGGCGGCGGCATCCACGATGGCTCCCCTCGCAAGAAATCGCCCAAGCCTAGAGAGAATAGAGAGAAATTTTTTTTTTTCTGAAGAAGGGGGCTGAAATGAAGGGAAAAGAAAATTTTGGGGTTAAATAGGATATGCAAAACGACGTAGTTTTGCAAGGTCTCCCCAGACGTCAAAACGGCGTCGTTTTGGGGAGGCCGACCCGACCCGACCCGTGAAGGCCTCAGGATCCGCGTGTTTTGATTAAATGGTCTAATTTCCCTTTTGGTCCTTCCGCATTTTCTCTCCTCTCCAATCAAGTTTCTGTTATTTTCAAATTTACCCCAATATGTTTGTTTTCGTTATGATTTAGTCCCTAACCAAATACAGCGCATGGGAGTTGAGGTATAATTTCCGTTTTGGTCCCCTTTCTTTTGCGCGCATTTCAGATAGGCCCCCCCTTCTTTAGTTTATTTCGAATTGCCCCCAAAATTATCCTTTTTAACTCAATTTGACCCCCTTTTAGTATTTTTTGTAATTATAATTATTTATTTATATGTCGTGCATTATTATTATCATCACATTTATATTATTACTCTGTACATATATTGTATATTATTATTGCTATACTTATATTATTTTTGTACATATTTTATACAATCACATGTTATTATTATTATTATTATTATTATTATTATTATTATTATTATTATTATTATTATTACAATATTATGTCATACATATTTCATATTATTACTATTATTACTATTATTATTATCATTATGTTACTCTCTTTATTAATTATACTATTATTATATTTTTATTATTGTTATAATATATTAAGTATATTATATATATTACGTATTATGCATTATTATTACTACTATTATTTTGTTATTATTATCATTATTATTATCATTATATTATTACTATTAATATACTTACTATTATTATTATATACATTATATTTATATTATTCCATTTGGCATACTCCATATTATTATTATCATTAAATATTATTAGTACTATAATTATTATTAGTGTTATTACTACTATACTTATGTTATTGTTTTATGTATATACATCTTGTATTATAATTATTATTATTATTACTAGTATTATTTTATTATTATTACTATGTTGATTATTATTACTATCGTATTTTGTTGTATATATTATTATTACTATATTGTTGTTGGTATTAATAGTTATTATTAGTATTATAAGCTATGTATATATGTTTGCTCTTATTATTATTATTACTATCATTATTATTACATCTGTTATTGCTATTATTCTTATATTTATTATTGTTTTGTACATATATTGTATATTATTATTGCCATACTTATGTTATTTTTGTACGTGTTTTGTACCATCGCATATTATAATTATGTTTACTGTTATTATTGTTATTATTATTATTATTATTATTATCATTATTATTATTATTGTCACTATACATATTATCACATTGTACATATTTAGTATTACTATATTGTTCATATTTCGTATTTTTATTATTATCATTATTACTACTACTATTATACTTATATTATTATTTTGTACATAATTCGTGTCACATCATCATAATTCATCGCATGACCCTATTCACATTTTGAATAACGTTCCTTTAAAACATAACCTAGTTTTTTCATCAATTTCACCCCAAGAAACTAATAATTTTTTTTAAATAAGGCAATATTCGGTGTTTGGAAATTTGAGGGCCCGTACCCTATGTGTTGGGTTTCGGTCCTCTCGCTTGACCAAATAATCGAATAACCTTTTGTTATTTTAATAAATGAGTCTTAGGGATTAAGAGACGACCTTGGATTTGAGGATTGAAATTATCGTGTCCTATGTATTGGATGTGATATTTGGTCCCTTCGAAACAAGGAAATCTTAATATTCAATTTTAAGAAGACCCAAACATTTTCAAAAAGATCCAAATTTCTAAATTCGTTTCTAAACTTTCGACATTGGGGCATCAATTAATCAATTCGGTACCAATTTTGGGCGTTGCGAGTGTGCTAATCCTTCCTTGCACGTAACCGACTCCCGAACCTATTTTCTCAAATATTCGTGGACCTAAGAACACTGTTTTAGTAAATCATATGTTTTATTAAAACAAAGGTGATCCGATCACACCTAATAAAAGGTCGGTGGCGACTCCCTTTTTACCCGTTTTCAAAACCCAAGTTCGGCACCCTTTTTCTTCCAAAAAAATGGTTGCGACAGCTTGGCGACTCCACTGGGGACCTCGAGAGTCAGGCCGTAAATTGATTGATTTTTGTCCCTTCGATTGAAAAGTTGGAAAAATGTTTTGAGAAATCATGTTTCTCTTTGATACATTCGTTTGTGATGTATTGTCGAGTCTTGTGAAATATTTTAGCATTGCATTGCATGACTGCGGTCACACCCTTAAGTGGGAGTGAGAAGCTACTCTTTCGTGAGGTTTTTACCTCCGTGCAAGATAGTGGATCGCTTTCGGGATACATCCGTACCTATGTCTTCGTGAGATTTTTATCTCCGTGCAGCCATAGGGAAATGTATTCCCCTGAACTGAACTCGGTCTATATGAGCCTATAATGGGTGAAGATCGAGGAATCTGCTAGTTCAGGTACCCTTGCTTTAGAACCAAACCACATATAGAGAGCCCGTCGTAGATAGAACCGTGTAAACCTTGTCGCTACCTTAAAATAAGAATTTGATCATTTTCTATTTTAAGTTTCTTTTTTACTTGATACTAACCTGTCGTGTTTTGCTTTTATTACATGGCATTTCATCATAAAAAGGTGTTGATCCATATTCGGTTACTAAATAGAAAAGCTTAACATGGAAAAGGGATTTCTCAATAGAGTGGAGGATAATGCGGTAGTTCAGGTTTGGTCTGAGAGAATACAGCAAGAAAAGGGGGATAGCCTGACAGTAGGGCATGAATCAGAGTTATGGGATTTCACCCGCATCAGCGCGGCTCAAAATGATCTGCGAGAATTAAAGGAAATATGAAACTCATGGGGAAACAAGGACAAACAACTACTCTACTATAACTACGGCGATCTGCCCTATCTGCTTGATATTAAGGTAGACGAGTACCTACTCCGAGCTATTACCCAGTTCTGGAACCCCACCTACAGTTGCTTCACTTTTGGAGAGGTGGATTTGGTGCCTACCATAGAGGAGTATACAGCTTTGTTTCGCTGCCGAGGTTTCAAACTGATAAGGCATATTCAAGGTTTGCAAATGTGCCGGCGTTCTCGAAAAGGCTAATGAACATTACAGGGATGAGCGAGCAATGGGTCACGACCCGGATTAAGCAAAAGGGAGATTGTAAATGCATTCCTTAGAAACACTTAAAGGACTTGATCTTGGCACATCCTGATTAGAAGAAGAGGGTCGACGTCTTCGCTCTAAGCATTTATGGTTTGGTCATCTTTCCCAAGGCGTTAGGGCATGTAGAGGATGCTGTTTCAGACCTATTCGATAAACTTGATAAGGGAGTGACACCCATCCCCGCAATTTTAGCCGAAACCTTTAGATCACTGAACGTTTGCCGAAGAGCGGGCGAAGGGAGGTTCGTGGGATGTGCACAGTTGTTGCTATCTTGGTTTCACTGCCATTTTTGGAAAAGAGAAAAGGCCTCATGCAAAGTCTTCTTCGAGAACTACTCTCCTCTAGAGGAATTAGGGAGTATACCAAGGCGGGACGACTTATCTGGAGAGAAGTGGATGGCGATTCTCCAAAATCTGCAAGTCAAAGATGTAGTATGGAAAGCTCCGTGGATGATCGCTGACGAGATCTTGTATCGGTGTGGAGGGTTCGACTGGGTTCCTTTACTCGGAATATAGGGAGCTGTCGGGTATACCCCGTTACTAGTGATGAGGCAGTATCGATCGAGGCAGTTCATACCGGCAACACATGGATTAGCCCAATGTGAATTTTCATACAAGGATGACAACTATAAGAAGAGAGTTCGCGAGATATCAGAAGCATGGACCCAAACCTGGAAAATGAAGAGACTCGCCATAGTGCCCATGGCGACCCCCGAATACGATCAATGGTGGGCCAAAAGAGTCAACGACAATATCCCAGGGCCAATCCAAGGAAATACTCGACCAATAGAAGAACAGCTGCAAGTGATCCCAACTGAATTAGAAATTATCAAGCAAGATTTCGAGAGAAAGAGCCGGGAATTGGGTAAGAGGATAGAGCAGCTAGAAGAAGAAAAGATGCAGTTGGGATTAGATGTTGACGTCCATAAGTTCGAGGCTGAAAAATTTAAAAAAGGGAAGAACAAAGCCAAGAAGATTTGGATAGCTTAAAGACGGACTACAAGAAGTCGCGCATGTCTATCGAATCATGGTCTAGGTAAGACATCTGAAAATGGCGTAAAGAAATTGAAGAAGAAAAATCCAAGACCAATTAGTGGAAGAGGAAATTTCAAGAGGCTTGGGTACGAGAAGACGCTTTGAGAAAGAACCTGTTAGAAAGCCAAAGCGAAAAAGAGAAGTTGCACACCCAAGTAGCGAGAATTAGAAAAATCATCGCTCTGCGTGCGCACCGTAGTCGTAAAACTCATCGTCGAATTAAGAGCGGTCGAGAACAAAGTCGAGGAGATGAGAGAAAAGATAGGGAGCTCGAGATCGCATTACAAGATAGCAAAACCGAGTAGAGCTCCTTGAAGCAAACAACGAACATTGGAGGGAGCGGCTCCACCATTCCCAAAACAGATCGTAAGCAGCAGACTATGTAATGGGCGAAGCTATGGCTCAAATCCGAGAGGTGGTGACCATTTGCAAACCTTAGCGGTCCGGGCCGACGCGTTAAGTCTAATGTACGAATCAGGATCGGAGCGAGGCCAAAATTTAGCTTGGCTCCTTAGGAAAGTTAAAGACTTAGGCATTAAAGCTAAGTCGTATATGTAATCACCCGTTCTATGAAAGGAAATCCATTTTCTAGAAAAGTTTATCTAATGGAATTGAATTAAATCAACACCTTTTCGCATCCATACCATGCATTTGCATTGCATTACATACATTAGCATCATATCACCTTAATTATTCACTAAGGCTAAAATCGTGATAATCCATGACTCACGCCATCGCTGCGAACTGGAATCACATCATCCCCATATAGACACGCCTAAGAACTAGAGCTATGGACACCGAACTCAATGAGAAATTCGAGAGGATGGAAAGGATCCAAAAAGAACTGCAAGAACAGTTAGCCAAGTCGCAGCAAGAAGCAAGGGATCTGATGATAAGATCCTAGGAGGAAACACGAGAGCACAAGGATCAAATGACTAAGATGATGGAAATGTTGGCAGTTCTAACCAAAGGAAAAGGAGTCGTGCAGGGTCCTGATATTACGGAGCCCTATTCGAGAATTAATCAAGACCCGCCCTATCCCCCGGGATTCACGCCACCCCACACTCACGCAACACAATATCCTCAAGGGAACCTAGTAGGCCCGGAACAACAACCCATCCCACCTATACATCTGGGGCAAGGTATATACGTATCAAACGCTAGAGATAATTCTGCTAATCCGATTGTTCCAGATTTGGATGATCCGATGGAAATAGTTAGGTTAAAGAGGGATGGCCATGATGTTTGAAGAAAATATAAGAGCACAGAGGAAAGACTCAAAGGCGGTGGAAGGTACCGAGTCTTCTCTCGCACTAAATGCCAAAGACTTTAGTTTGGTGCCCGATCTAGTCCTGCCTCCGAAGTTTAAGACACCAGATTTTGAAAAGTATGAGGGAACGAGATGCCCGAAGGCCCATCTTATTATGTTCTGTCGAAAAATGGCTGGACACTTGAATGAGGACAAGCTGCTAATACACTGTTTCCAGGATAGCTTGATCGGATCAGCCCTCAGATGGTATGATTAGCTTAGCACAGAGAAGATCCGGTCATGGAAAGATCTGGCAACTGCATTTTGTGAACAATATAAGCATGTTTCTGACTGGCTCCCGACCGGCTGACGCTACAAATGTTAGAAAAGAAGCCAACGGAGACCTTCAGACAATACGCTCAGAGATGGAGGGATCTCTCAATCCAAGTCGAGCCCCCACTAACTAAAAGTGAGGTAACGGTCTTTTTTATCAATACTTTGAGGGCGTCATTCTACGACAAACTGGTGGGAAATGCCACAAAAGACTTCGCCGACCTCGTAATATCTGGGGAACTCATCGAAAACGATATCAAAAGTGGAAGAATGGAGGGTCCTGAAAGTTCAAAAAGGCCAGCACCCGTAAAAAAGAAAGAACCCGAAGCCCATATGGTAGGGACTGGGAGCCTCTATGCTCCCAACCCGTATCCGACCCAGCCACGACCTCAGTTTTGTCCACCGCCGAATTTCTATTTTCCAACACCAAGCCCTTACTATCAAACACCCCCTCCTTACCCCGTCTATGCCGCCGATAATCAAAGACCATTCGCTATATTCCCACCAAATACCGCGCCTGTCCCAAGTCATTAAAAGAACCAAGACCAAAGAAACCCAATCTCGAAAGACCTCGGTTTACCCCTATCCCTGTGTCATACGGAGAGTTATGCCCAAAATTATTAGAAAAACAATTAATCTCCCCACATTACATGGAACCATTGAAGCCCCCATTCCCAAAGTGGTACGATCCCAATGCTAATTGCATGTATCACGCCGGGAACCAGGGGCATTCTACAGATAATTGTATAGCCTTCAAGAGGAGAGTTCAAGGTCTTATCGATGCAGGATTTTACGGTTTGTGGCATCGGAATATGGGCTGGAATTCCGCCCTAACCACCATACCTGTAGGGAACGTGAATATGACGACACATGGGAGGATAAGTGGCGAGCCAAGCGTTGTGTCTCCGAGATAAAAACACCCTTGGATAAGGTCTGGGAAGTAATGATTGAGAAGGGCATGCTCGACAAAAATTTCAAGGAGGAAAGCATGAAGAGTCCAAGATTTTGCGTCTTTCACGGCATAGAGGACACCACATTCAATCTTGCGAGAAGTTCAAAGAGTCGCTCAGGCATGATGGACAATAAAGAGGTAGAAATCTGCAATAAGATGGAAGAAACTGATGAAAAGGATATATGTGCATTTGAGGGCCAATCATCAGGCCCTCCCTACAGCGCCGATCGGCCTTTAGTAATCTATTACGAGGTAAAGAAGGAAGAGAGGAAACCAAAAATGATAATCCAAGTACCTTCCCCTTTCCCGTACAAGATAGTAAGGCGGTGCCTTGGAAATATGATGTCAGCGTCACCACGCCCGGAGCCACGACTGGAAACATCAGTGAGGTGGGACATTTTACCCGCAGCGGGAGGTGCTATTCCCCTGAGGTGGTTGAGACAAAGAAGAAAGCCATTGGCACGAGTCAGAAGGGGAAGGCACCAATACACGAGGTCGAGGGTGAGATTGAAATACAATCCGAACAAGGAACTAAGGAGCCAGTGAACGAGGATGAAGCACAGGAATTCTTAAAGTTCATTAAGCACGGCCAATGAATCTGATGATCGTGGAACAATTTGAATAAACAACCGCAAAAATATCGAGTATTATCCTTGTTGTTGAACTCAGAGCCACATCGAAACGCTTTACTGAAGGTGTTAAACCAAGCATACGTACCAAGCAACGTACCTATTGAAAAACTCGATAGGTGGGTGAACAATTTAAACGCGGATAATTTCATCTCCTTCCGTGACGATAAAATACCACCAAATGGTAGGGGCTCTGTTAAAGCATTGCACATCACAACTGAGTGCAAAGGATATATAATACCGCATGTGCTTATTGACAACGGGTCCGCACTCAATGTCATGCCGCTATTACATCGTGTCTAGGATGCCCATCGACATGTCTTACCTGAGGCCGTGTCACTCTGCGGTAAGGGCATTTGATGGAAAACGGCGGGAAGTTATGGGAAAAATTGAGATCCCTCTAGAGGTGGGCCCGTGTACATACAATATCGAATTCTAGGTCATGGACATTGCTCCTTCATATAATTGCCTCTTAGGAAGGCCCTGGATCCACTCCGCTGGAGCAATCCCTTCATCTCTCCATCAGAAAATAAAACTTATTATGGATAACCGCTTGATCACGATCGATGGTGAACAAGACATCATCGCCTCACTCTCTACCGACGTACCCTATGTCGAGGCGAACAAAGACGCGCCAGAATGTTCCTTTCGCTCCTTCGAATTTATTAACGCTACATTTGTCGCCGAAGGAGACAAGGCGCCCACACCCAAACTGTCAAGAAACACCAAGATGGGAATCAAGTTGACTGTAGGAAAAGGTGCCCAGGTAGAGAAGGATTTAGGAAAATATCAGCAAGGAATGGCCAGAGCGCTAAAGCCAGTACATCACAAGGCAAGATACGGTTTAAGGTTCAAGCCGGATGCCCAACAAATAAGAAAACAAAGGCAGAAAGATCAAGAAAGGAGGATCGCAAAAGCCTCAGGTTGGGAATTAGACTGGGAGCCTATAATGTATCCTTCGTTGTTGAAGACATTTACATCGGCAGGAATGACATACCCGGGAAGAGATAGTCTACCAAACATGATGTTATCAGTCGAAAGGAGTCTCCAGAATGTTAGTATAAATGTTATAGACAAAGAGGATGATGCGATTAGAGATGTTTCGATGATACGCCCATGTCCTCCAGGATTCACTTTGAACAATTGGACTGCCGTGGACCTCCTTGTAGTTTCCAAATCCCCTCCGAAGTAATGCTCAATATTAACTTTTTGTATGCCCCTAAGCTGTAGGGGAATCTGTTATGAGAGTTCATTTTGTCTATCTAGCTTTTAAATGAAACATGAATAAAGATGCATTTTGTCGTGTTCTTTTCATTCTCATCGGTTCCATATTCATTCTTTACCTGTCCCTATATATTCCATATCATCATGTCACATTTATAGGACCCGATACCTTGATGTCCCTCTATAGTCTTCTTTTTTGTCTACTTTTCAGGTGCTCAGATATCAACGACGCGAACAATCCTGTTACAAGTCCTAAAATCGACTTCGAGAAAGCTATTTGTGTTGGGGAATTCGAGGCTGAAGAAGATGCCGAAGATTATGTCTCTTCCCCAGACCTACTAAGAATGGTAGGACAAGAGGATAAACAGATTCTGCCCTATCAAGAATCGATCGAGACAGTGAATTTAGGAAATGAAGAAAAGAAGCAAGAGGTAAAAGTCGGGACTTCCATGTCTGAAGACACCAAACACGATCTGATCACCTTGCTTCACGAGTACAAAGACGTGTTCGCATGGTCGTATCAAGATATGCCAGGCTTAAATGAAGATATAGTGGTCCATAGACTTCGTTGAAACCAGAATGCAAGCCAATCCAATGAAGTTAAGGCGGATGAGGCACGAAATGCTCTTAAAAATAAAAAAGAAGTCAAGAAACAATTCGATCTTTGGTTTCCTACAAATCTCTAGATATCCGAGAATGGGTGGCTAATATAGTCCCAAGTCTTAGAAGAAAGATGGCAAAGTGCGAATGTGTGTAGATTACCGTGATCCGAATAGAGCAAGCCCTAAAGATAATTTTTCGTTTGCCACACATTGATACATTGGTAGATAACACGGCAAAGAATTCATTTTTCTCCTTCATGGATGGATTTTGGGCTACAATCAAATCAAGATGGCTCAGAGGATATGGAGAAAACTACGTTCACGACGATGTGGGGACATTCGCTACAAAGTAATGCCGTTCGGTCTAAAGAATGCCGGGGCAACATATCAAAAAGCCATGGTAACATTGTTCCACAACATGATGCACAAGGAAATAGAAGTCTATGTCGATGATATGATCGCTAAATCTCGAGGAGAAAGAGAGCATGTGGGAAACCTCCGTAAACTGTTCGAAAGACTGAGAAAAATCCAACTAAAGCTTAACCCTGCCAAATGTACCTTCGGGGCTACCTCGGGAAAATTATTGGGATTTATCGTCAGCGAGAAAGGTATCGAGGTTGATCCGGATAAAATAAAGGCCATACAAGAACTACCGCCCCCGCGTACGCAAAAAGAAGTCAGAGGATTTCTAAGAAGACTGAACTACATTGCTCGATTCATTTCTCAACTCACCAAGCAATGTGACCCGATTTTCCGACTCCTTCGAATGCACAATCCCGGTGAATGGAACGAGGAATGTCAAGAGGCTTTTGACAAGATAAAGCAGTATTTATCTAGTCCCCCGGTGCTAGTACCACCAACTCCCGGAAGACCGCTAATACTATATCTGACTGTGTTCGAAAACTCAATGGGTTGTGTCTTGGGGCAACATGATGAGTCAGGAAAAAGGGAACAGACGATCTATTATCTTAGCAAGAAATTCACAGAGTATGAAGCAAAGTATCCATCGATCGAAAAATTCTGTTGTGCTCTGGTCTGGGCGACCCGGAGGCTTAGACAATATGTGTTGTATCACACGACATGGTTGATTTCAAAGCTGGACCCAATAAAATACATGATGGAATCGCCTGCACTCTCGGGAAGAATGGCACGGTGGCAGATCCTACTATCGGAGTATGACATCATATACGTGAGCCAAAAATCGATTAAAGGAAGTGCAATAGCCGATTTCCTAGCAACTCGAACAACAGAGGAATACGAGCCATTGAGATTTAACTTCCTAGACGAAGACTTGATATGCGTTACAGAAAAAGAATGTGAATAGTCAAAAGAGAGGTCATGGAAGATGAGTTTTGATGGAGCGTCCAATGCGTTGGGGCATGGGATTGGAGCAGTCTTGGTATCACCAGAAGGGGATCATTACCCCTTTACTGCCAGATTAAATTTCTTCTGTACCAACAACATGGCAGAATATGAGGCTTGCATCATGGGACTTCGCGCAGCTATCGAGCAGAACGTTAAAGTCTTAGTAGTTTCTAGGGACTCAGCGTTGGTAGTTTACCAAATCCGTGGGGATTGGGAAGTAAGAGACTCAAAGTTGGTCAAATATCGTGATTTTGTTGCGGAATTGGTTGAAGAATTCGAAGAAGTGACTTTTAATTACTTCCCACGGGAAGAAAATCAATTGGCTGATGCCCTAGCCACCTTGGCTTCAATGTTCAAAGCAAACCGAGAAACAGAAATAATGCCTCTCCAAATGAGCATATATGAGGCCCCTGCACACTGTTTCAGTATTGAAAACGAGGCAGATGGACAACTGTGGTTCCATGATATCTTAGAATATGTCAAGAATCAAAGATACCCCGAGCAAGCAAACGAGAGCGACAAAAGAACGATCAGAAGATTGGCAGCGGGATTTGTTCTCGATAGAGACATCTTATACAAAAGAGGGAAAGATCAAATGCTCTTGAGATGTGTAGATACTGTTGAAGCCAGAAAGATACTCGAAGAAGTCCACGAAGGAGTTTGTGGAACACACGCCAATGGCTTCACTATGGCCAGGCAGATTATGAGGCTCGGTTATTACTGGTTGACAATGGAAAGCGACTGTATTAATTACGCACGAAAGTGTCACAAATGTCAAGTTTACGGCGATAAGATTCATGCAGCACCTTCGCCTCTTCACGTCATGACTTCTCCGTGGCCTTTTTCTATGTGGGGCATGGATGTTATAGGGCCAATTTCCCCAAAGGCTTCCAATGGACATAGATTTATTTTTGTGGTCATAGATTACTTCACAAAATGGATAGAAGCGGCTTCATTTGCAAATGTGACAAGGACGGCGGTGTGCAGATTCTTAAAAAAGGAGATCATATGCCGATACGGTTTGCCTGAGAGAATTATTTCAGATAATGCTTTAAATCTGAACAACAAGATGATGAAGGAAGTGTGCGAGCAATTTCGAATAAAGCATCATAACTCCTCGCCCTATCGTCCAAAGATGAACGGGGCGGTAGAAGCCGCTAACAAAAATATCAAGAAAATTATTGGGAAGATGACTGAGACGTATAAGGACTGGCACAAGAAGCTACCATTTGCCCTATATGCGTATCGCACGTGTGTATGGACCTCTACGGGGGCAACCCCTTTCTCTCTAGTCTATGGAATGGAAGCTGTGCTGCCCATCGAAGTGGAAATCCCCTCTCTACGAATCTTAATGGAGTCAAAACTAGAAGAATCTGAATGGGTTCAGACTCGATATGACCAACTGAATCTGATCGAAGAAAAACGCTTGAAAGCAATTTGTCACGGACAGATGTACCAAAGGAGAATGATCGCAGCCCATAACAAGAAGGTGCGTCCAAGAGAATTTCGTGAAGGAGAACTCGTGTTGAGGTAGATTCTCCCTATACAAAAGGACTTTCGAGGAAAATGGGCACCGAATTGGGAAGGACCATACGTCGTAAAGAGAGCTTTCTCAGGCTGAGCTTTGATTCTCACTGAAATGGACGGGAAGGAGGTACCAAACCCGGTAAACTCAGACGCCGTGAAGAAATATTACGCCTAAAAAAAAAAGAAAAGAAAAGAGAGACGAAAAAGGCGTCCGAATAAACGGAGAAGGCTTAGGATGAAAACCCGAAAGGGCATCCTAAGGAAGCAAGTTTGGAAGGGGTTAAACAGCAAGATCATAGTATTGAAGCGGACTCTGAAGCTTAAGAATCTTCTACACGAAAAAAGCTTACTCGAAAAGATTCAGGATGAAGAAACATGGAGAAGTTCATACGTCAGATATCTAGAAACACTTACTACAACTAAAACTGTTTTCCTTTTATAATGCTTTCTTAATCGAGTCATTCCTTGTCAATTTTCTTTGCGTGTTGCCGTTGAAATAAATATAGATACGAGGAACGCCTTTCATACCCACTTTGCCATTTTCATGCATTTTATTTATGTTTCATTTTGGAGATAGGTAGTGAAACTACATACTCTAAGCGAAAAGAATATGGAGCATTACCTGGATGAGAATTGGGTGAGTACGGGAGCTTCAAAGCAAAGACAAAGTTCAACAGGGGGCCCAAAAAAAAGAAGAAGAAGAAGAAGAAGAAGAAAGAAGAAGGGTATATGAGAAACACGGATAACCTATAAACGGGTACAAAGCCTGAGGAAAGTCAAGGGTTGAAGCAGTGAATGCAGGTCATCATGAGAATCATAACAAGAAAGGGCACGTGACAAACAAGCCCGAGACACCTGGCATAATCATGTAGGCATTTAAGACAGACACATGCATATCATGACATCATCACGCATGGTACATACAGGTACACCAGTAAAGCAAGAAGTTTTGATAATAACTGCACCAAACCAAGGAGAAAGAAGGCATCCAAATACCACCAGATGATACGCTTTCCAAAATCAACTCCTCAGGTTGCGCGCTGAGGTGTTCTAATTTTTCTATTTACAAAAATCAAAACCTCAGGTCGCACGCTAGGTATTTTCAATCAACTCCTCAGGCCGCACGCTGAGGCATTTTAAATTTCTATCTGCAACTCCTCAGATCGCACGTTGAGGCATATTAAATTTCTGTCTTTCAAAAGTCAACCCCTCAGGTCGCACGCTGAGGCATTTTTAATTTCTGTTCGAATCAACTCCTCAAGCCGCACGCTGAGGCGCTTTCAATTTCCGTTTTTCAATTTCTGTTTGAGTCAACTCCTCAGTCGCATTTGAGACATTTTCACCATCGTTTTTAATTTCTGTTTGCAATTCCTCGGGTCGCACGCCGAGATACTTTTAATTACTGTTTGCAATTCCTCAGGTCGCACGCTGAGGCATTTTCAATTTCTGTCCGAATAAACTCCTCAAAGTCGCATCATTGAAGCGTTGCCATTATATCGTCTTTCAATTTCGTTTGAGTCAACTCCTCTCAGTCGCACGAGGCCTTTTCAATCTTGTTTTTCAATCTCTCCGTCGCATATATTGAGATATTTTGATTTTCGCTTTTTAATTTCCGTTTGCAATTCCTCGGGTCACACACCAAGATACTTTTAATTTCTGTTTGCAATTCTTCAGGTCGCACGCTGAGATATTTTTAATTTTTGCTTTTTAATTTCCGTTTGCGACTCCTCAGGCCACATGCTGAGGCATTTTAATTCTGTTTTTCAATTTCTATTTTCAAGAATTAAGTTGTGTTACTCCGCCGAGGTATTTTAATGTCGGCTTTTCAATTTTTGTCAAAAAAAAAAGGGGAAGAGAGTGTGATTGAGCCTCGGGGCACGCGCGGAGACACTTACAAAGGGAAGACTAAAGTCACATTGAGCAAATTAAAGGAAGAAGTTTTAGTGGACAAAGAAGATTGAGCAAAAGCAAGGTGAAGCTACAGACCATATCTATCGGGAGTAGCATTGGAGTAGACTGAAGATCGAACTGAAGATAGCAAAGAAGCAGTTTGGAAAGTTCAGACTTATTTCCTTGAAGTCCCGGTGGAGAAGGTCAAAGCCACAAATCTCTTCTCCCTAAAATCACATTGAAGCCGATCGGAGCGCTAGTTATTGTGGAGTAGGAAATGTTATCACCCTGAAGATGTAACGAAATTGTGAAATCGATCAAAGCGACGAGTTACAGTGGAGTTCGAAGCTGTTTGAAGAAGACGAGGACCAACAGTCAAGGCTTGGCTAAGACCGGGCAAAATTGGTTCTTCTATTGTCTTTGCTCTATTATCGTTTCACGACAATGAGCAAAGAGGGCAGTACAGAAGCACCAATTTTGGCCCGGGTTCATTAACCCAAGACCCAAAAATAAACAGAAATACTAGAACCCAAACTCGGGCCCATTAAAACCCAATGAAAATAGTCCAGTCTTTTTACAATCCAAATCTGAAACCAAATTAAACCAAACAAACCCATTTACAACCTAAAACGACCCAATTACTAGAACAAGCCCAAGACCAACAGGCCCAAAATAAACACACATTTGAAAAAGAAAAAAAAGGGGTTTTGGGAACCTAGCAGCACTCAAGACACCTCAGTGCGCCGCACATCACCACGAGTGCTCCACTAGCCGCTCCACCTCTCCATGTTTTCAGCCACCAAGTGCACCTGCGAAAGAAGACAAGATAACAGCAAGCAGATCGCAACAAAAAATGGGACTTTGTAATTTCCTTTTGGCTATAAAAGCCGTTCATTTTGTAAAAATGGGGAACCTTTTTTTCGGAACAATCAATCGAGAAAAATCAAAAAAGAAAAGCGATTCAAAAGCAAAAATCGCACTAATATATTCGAAGGTATATATATATTTACATTTTTTATTATTTCGAACCCATTTTTTTTTTGTTTTTTTCGATCATATATATATATAAATATATATGTACATATAAAGATTAAAAAAAATACAAAAAAAAAAATAATACCTTTGACGGTGTCCGGCGGCGGCATCCACGATGGCTCCCCTCGCTAGAAATCGCCCAAGCCTAGAGAGAATAGAGAGAAATTTTTTTTTTTTCTGAAAAAGGGGGCTGAAATGAAGGGAAAAGAAAATTTTGGGGTTAAATAGGATATGCAAAACGACGTAGTTTTGCAAGGTCTCCCCAGACGTCAAAACGGCGTCGTTTTGGGGAGGCCGACCCGACCCGACCCGTGAAGGCCTCAGGATCCGCGTGTTTTGATTAAATGGTCTAATTTCCCTTTTGGTCCTTCCGCATTTTCTTTCCTCTCCAATCAAGTTTCTGTTATTTTCAAATTTACCCCAGTATGTTTGTTTTCGTTATGATTTAGTCCCTAACCAAATACAGCGCATGGGAGTTGAGGGATAATTTCCCTTTTGGTCCCCTTTCTTTCGCGCGCATTTCAGCTAGGCCCCCCCTTCTTTAGTTTATTTCGAATTGCCCCCAAAATTATCCTTTTTAACTCAATTTGACCCCCTTTTAGTATTTTTTGTAATTATAATTATTTATTTATATGTCGTGCATTATTATTATCATCACATTTATATTATTACTCTGTACATATATTGTATATTATTATTGCTATACTTATATTATTTTTGTACATATTTTATATAATCACATGTTATTATTATTATTATTATTATTATTATTATTATTATTATTACAATATTATGTCATACATATTTCATATTATTACTATTATTACTATTATTATTATCATTATGTTACTCTCTTTATTAATTATACTATTATTATATTTTTATTATTGTTATAATATATTAAGTATATTATATATATTACGTATTATGCATTATTATTACTACTATTATTTTGTTATTATTATCATTATTATTATCATTATATTATTACTATTAATATACTTACTATTATTATTATATACATTATATTTATATTATTCCATTCGGCATACTCCATATTATTATTATCATTAAATATTATTAGTACTATAATTATTATTAGTGTTATTACTACTATACTTATGTTATTGTTTTATGTATATACATCTTGTATTATTATTATTATTATTACTAGTATTATTTTATTATTATTACTATGCTGATTATTATTACTATCGTATTTTGTTGTATATATTATTATTACTATATTGTTGTTGGTATTAATAGTTATTATTAGTATTATAAGCTATGTATATATGTTTGCTCTTATTATTATTACTATCATTATTATTACATCTATTATTGCTGTTATTCTTATATTTATTATTGTTTTGTACATATATTGTATATTATTATTGCCATACTTATGTTATTTTTGTACGTGTTTTGTACCATCGCATATTATAATTATGTTTACTGTTATTATTATTATTATTATTATTATTATTATTATTATCATTATTATTATTATTGTCACTATACATATTATCACATTGTACATATTTAGTATTACTATATTGTTCATATTTCGTATTTTTATTATTATCATTATTACTACTACTATTATACTTATATTATTATTTTGTACATAATTCGTGTCACATCATCATAATTCATCGCATGACCCTATTCACATTTTGAATAACGTTCCTTTAAAACATAACCTAGTTTTTTTTCATCAATTTCACCCCAAGAAACTAATAATTTTTTTTAAATAAGACAATATTCCGTGTTTGGAAATTTGAGGGCCCGTACCCTATGTGTTGGGTTTCGGTCCTCTCGCTTGACCAAATAATCGAATAACCTTTTGTTATTTTAATAAATGAGTCTTAGGGATTAAGAGACGACCTTGGATTTGAGGATTGAAATTATCGTGTCCTATGTATTGGATGTGATATTTGGTCCCTTCGAAACAAGGAAATCTTAATATTCAATTTTAAGAAGACCCAAACATTTTCAAAAAGATCCAAATTTCTAAATTCGTTTCTAAACTTTCGACATTGGGGCATCAATTAATCAATTCGGTACCAATTTTGGGCGTTGCGAGGGTGCTAATCCTTCCTTGCACGTAACCGACTCCCGAACCTATTTTCTCAAATATTCGTGGACCTAAGAACACTGTTTTAGTAAATCAAATGTTTTATTAAAACAAAGGTGATCCGATCACACCTAATAAAAGGTCGGTGGTGACTCCCTTTTTACCCGTTTTTAAAACCCAAGTTCGGCACCCGTTTTCTTCCAAAAAAAATGGTTGCGACAAATTGTATGCCCATTCTGACTAACAAAATCATATGCAGAATATATTTCCATCCATTCCTTAAAAGGAGCAAACAAAAATCTTGCTACTTCTGTTTTGCTGAAGTTTGACATCTTGAAATTTGTTCTCCTGGATATAGGATCCTTCATCCAGCATTGCCTTTATATGTAGCAAAAACAACTCACAATGGCCAACATACAAATTGTATATGCAACAAAACCAAGCATATATCATTTTATTTTTTTTTGCAGTTGCTGAGACACCGAGAAGGAAGCGATAAGGTCTTTCAGATCTGAGATTCTCTGGAATCTCGGTTTCCTATCGGTTTCAAAATTTTAAACCAAGTAGAATGTTTTATTTTGGTCAATAATTTGTATTGGGTAAATTATATTTTAGTCCTTTAAGGTTTAAAGTGGTATTCAGTGGTAAATTATGCCATGTGGCATCCAATGATTGGTCTACGTGTAAAAAAAAAATGCTATGTTAGATTTTCGTTAAACCTTTTAATAGTAGTGATTAAAATGAATGAACTATATAATATGGGTGTCTAAATTGCAAATTTTTTTATTTTTAATGCCTAAAATGAAAATTTTTGATGGTTAGATGTCTATTTGTATAAATTACCCTTATATCTATAAATTTTTCCTATTCATTGGAAAGTCTTTATATTCTTAAAATTATATTATATGAAATATGTATGTATGTGAAAATGGAATCAATATCACATGATATTATTTGGTTCTTCCAAGATCAAACATCAAAATCCGTCACCGTCTCCAATCCGACACTAATTGCTTAAAATGTAAAATTCCAACACTAGTTTTCTTTCCATCCATGTGAAGAAAAGTATGATAGGTTGTGTAAGATTTTCGTCTCTTAAGACTTGTGGCTCAAAAGATTTTCCGTCGCCTAAAACTTGAGGTTCAAATCATCTGCAGTTTAGTTGAAAAAAGTTCATCACTGAATGGAATGAGTTTTTTTTTTTTTTTTTTTTTTTTAAACATAATGAATGAAATGAGTTAGTTAATAAGTACGGTGTGGTGGTTGCTCATTTTATTTCTTATCTTTGAAGTTGGGGGTTTGATACTCGCTTATAAGAATGAAGTAAATTTCATAACCAGTCATTTACCTCATTGAAAAGTACCCACAACAAGAGAATTAATTATTATTACCAACGATGAAGTTCGACCAACAAAAACAAACATTCACCAGTATCTCTATGGTTTACATTGGTATGGTGTTGATTACAAGGTCCTCGTAAAAGCTATGTATATATACTAGTAATTTTTTTTTTTTTGGTTTTCATATTATTTATATATGCATGGGAATCATATATTTAGAGTATATGTGTGCATTTAAAAATAATCTTTAATAAATAATAAAAATATGGTCTGAAACTAATAATAATAATATAAATTAATTTAAATTGTGAATAAAAAATAAATTTAAATAGGGGAAATACATATGACAAAGAATATTAAATGTACATCAATTACTTTCTAGCTTGTATTGTCATTTTTTTTTATAGTACATTAGAATGTCATCATGTTAAGAAGCATTATTAAATATATAATCAAATGTCAAAATTTTATTGTGTTGGTGAAAAAAAAGACTCAAAACTTAACATGTAGTTATAAAAAAATTATTTAACAATTGAATCATGGGTAGAGTGCTAACTTACTTTAAAAAAATATCTCATCAAATTTAAATTAGTGTTGAGTTGACTTGTGGTACTAACTCAATAAACCACCTTATTAATACTAGATTTTGTTACACCCATAATATGAGTGAAATAAAAACATAAAACATAATATAAAAATTATATTTATAAAAAAACTAATAATTGAGTTATAGGTATGATAAAATGTTTATGGTTAAATTTTTTCAATGAGTTTAATCCTCATATACATTTGAGTTGTTTTATTTAAGCATTTTATATAAAAATAATAAAAGATAAAAATATCATTATATTAATATTCAATTTTTTTTATTAAAAGAGGACTTTTAAGTAATTTCCTAATTGATTTAATTTCGAATAGACTCTTGATATCAACTTAATAAAACATTTTATATAAGTATAGATAGATATAGAAACAATGTGAGTGAAAAGATTGTGTGATAATATTCAAATGTAAAAAAAAAGAAGAAGAAAGAATCAAAATAAAACTTTGGTTAAAATAATAAAGTTAAGATTTTATAGATGCTAGTGGTATGGATTCAAATTTCTCCATATATAATTTTTTATTGATTTTTATTAAAATATGAAAAAACAAAAGTAACCTCATATAATATAATTTATCTTAAATATAAAAGAGTATATTTGTAATTTCTACAAATAAATTGGATCCAGTTGACTTGTAATACTAACTTAATTAAAAATTTAAAATTAATATATATTTTTGTGACGATGAAAAAAAAAAGACAGATAAGGTCAAGGAAGGAAATATAAAAAACAAAAAAAGAAGAAGAAAAGAAAATGGAATGCTTAAAGGGTATCATAAAAGAATAGGAATTGAATGTAGAATGTTAGAAAAATGGGAATTTGATGTTGATAGGTTATGATAGTTTGATTTAGCCTTGCTACTTGCTATCTCTTTGGGTGAGTTGTAACTATCCTCGCTAACTTGTACCAAACTTTGTTTTCTTGAGGAAATAAAATATTCACTTATTCAAATATATTATATACACACTGAATTATGGTACATAGTTGATGTGAATATAAAATATTTATATGATAAATATATAAAAAAGTAATATAAAAATAAAATATGATTTTGATTGAAATAAAATTGAGAGAATGAAGATTTTAAAGTCTTTATGTACATATATTTTTCTAAATTATTTATATAAAAGATAAAAATACCTTCAAAATTATATTTGTTGCTTTATAAAAAAAGTTGTACTATTGATAATTTTAAAATTAAGTTGGGACTTAATTGGGAGTGACACCAACTCAATTAAATGTTTAAATGATAATACATATACACTAATAAGATATTGGCATAATTGGCAAAGGCAGAAGCCTTGGGTCTTAAATACCTAGCTCGTTGATTGAGTCGCTTAGCTCTCACTTCACTTGCCTTGAAACCCGCCATGCGCAATTAAATGCGTGGGTATTTAAGTCTCATCATATGCTTATATCATTTGTGAGTTTTAGATCAATTCATCTACTTTAGTCTTGATTGTACTAGTTCATAGTCTGTTGATATTGTAACAATTTAATATTTATAGTAACTCTGACATGTATTTATATTATATTTATAACACTTTAAAATATATATAAGATTTCTTTTTAATTTATAATATATATTATAAAGTAAAGGTCATTATTTTACATGAATAGGTACAAATTATGAATTGAATAGTTATATTTAACAAAAACTAAACTCTCTTTGCTCCTTCAACAGGACACCCTTGGTCGCAGTTATTGCATTTGTTTTTCATTTTGTAAAATTTATTATAAAACATTGTAATTACCACTATAATAATCATAATTTCAAAATGTAAGAATTATAATCACAACTATAAATTTTAAAATAATTTATGAGTATGTTGGAAGTTTTGTTTATCAACAGTTTGTCTAAGTTGTATATATAAATCTTTTCCTCATTGTAATATAATGGCTTACAAAAAAACCATTCATGACGAACTTAAATTTAAACCTTTACGTACTGCTATAATTATCCATACCCAAAGACTAATAAAAGAAAATATTATTCAGACCTAAATACTAATCAAAATTAAAAAAATAATAACATCAAGTTAAAATGATAATTTGAATATTTGTCAGCACTTGCATGTCTTGTTGATTAAAAAGTACAAATAAGTTGATAACCACATTACCCAGTTTCTAGCTGGAAACAAACAATTTTACCGATTAATGGCAGCCACTAGAGAATCTGTATCAGTTGCCAGCTTATTTGATTGACATGGAAAATTTTTCTTCTTGTCAACATTCCAGAGATGATCCAGAATATCCTCTCTTCAGATCACTGTCCTCTCTGTCTCTTTATATTTATACATATATATATATATATAAGTTTAATCCACATGATGCCACCTCCTAATTATATACAGATGGTGAAGGCCAGACAACGAATATCTTTGGCAAAGATTTCCACTGACAAATCTTTTTTAATTTAGTGAATTGTATTCAAGATTATTTCCCATCTTATCATGCTTTTTGTGTCTACTAAAGGGCTTTATTTTTTAAAAAAGAAAAGAAAATTAAACTGTAAGGTAGCCTCATATAAAATGGAGCTCCTCAAAATTTACCAATAACCCAAACTTGGACGTGACATTTGGATGACACAACCTATAAAATGTAAGCTGCAAGAATCACGGGAGCTTTAGTACACACCATCAACCCTCAGCAAGAAATGGGGTCACTTTTACTTTCATCACCTTATTTCATTTTAGGATAGATCAAAGTCAGATCAGAAGCTTAATTCATTGTTGCATCATGCTTGTGTAAGGCTGCCCACAGTCCCTTCTTCTGAAATTACGACCATCTGTCTTCATATACATAATGATTTCTATTTGTATTAGAACACAATTTTATATAATACAAAGTTATGAGACTTTCAAATTAAAATGGATTGTATTTCATAATTAAGATGCGGTGACTGCAATAGAATTGCAGCTAAAAACAGGAAGAGTGAAATGCTTTTTCACGCCTATATATAACTTCTAAAAGAAAAAGTTATATTTACCATAATATTGGTATTCCTTTTTGTATGTTTAATTATTGTGAATGATTTATGATATTTGTACCTTTGAGGATGATGGTTGGATATGAGTTAATGTTTAATATTAGTATATTTTATGGATTAATATTTGATGCACTGTTGGTAAATAGGTTCATGTATTATTAGTTAATGATAAAATGATACATTATCATTGGTGTAAAATAAAAAATAATACTGAAGGACTTGAAAATAAATAATATTAATTTTATTAAACACAATTAAATATTGATCATAGTAAATTTTTTTATTTTTTGAGTTTTAGGTTTCAAGTTTTGGGTTTTCAATTTGAGGTTTTGGTTTTTAGGGTTTTGGATTATGAATTTGGAGTTTTGGATTTATTTTTGTATATTTATTTAAATGTACTGACTATAAATAATATTTACTTTTTAAAAATAAAATCTCTTCAATATTTTTTGTTTTACACAAGTGACGTTATGTCATCTTATTATTAATTAATGGTGCATGTGACCTATGCATTAAGGTTGCATTAAATATTCTCCCATGCATATTCTTTTATTAAGTTTTTTTGATAATATATTTTATTAATTTTTTTATACGTATTGGTTGTAGGTATGAAAAAACGTAACTCTCATTAGATGGATTTGAAACTACCTTATTCTCAATGTTTTTTTTAATAGCTGAAGTAAGACGGTTTTTTTAAAGTGAATATAGAGCGATTTTAGTAATTGCTTGCCTCACCTTACCTAATCCTATAATAAAATTATCATTTTAATCACCTGTATTATATATAACTATAGAAAAGGTAAAAATACTAAATTACATAATAATAGAGTAACCCTTAAATTCTTGTAACTTACACACACATATATATATATATATAACTATTAAAATGATAATTTTACTATTATCTATAATGTATTTTATATTTCTTTCCCCTAAAAAAATCAAATTGGGGAGTGGTAGGAATAAATGTATTCAACATTCATAGAAACAGTTGTGTTTTATTGGTTTTCAAACATCCTTAATGGGGTGAGTCGGGTGATAAGGTGAAAAAACGTTAATTGTGAAGCGATCCCGCTACATTGCTACCCCTAACTAAATAATCCTAAAAACATCATTTTCCATACTTAAAATCTCAAACATTCGACAAACATGGTCGTGGGATACGATTATTTCAAACAAAGAAATAATTCAAGCAACATAGCGAATGATTATTTGTTTCTAAAGGGGGACAATCATTAGGGTTTACATTCAAATAGTAATAATAATTGTTTCAGTATGAGCAATTGTTTGAGTACTTACAGAAGTGAGTTGACTCAAATCTTTTTTGTTTAGGATAGCATTTCCTTGTTTGGTTTATGTACAGTGCTTGAAGAACAATTCTGAATGGAAGGTGGAAAGAATGTTAGACTGGTAGTTCAAAATCTTTTCAGTTTGGACAAAAGGGAAAGTAAAAAAGGAAAAGCATAAGGGAACATCAAGCACTTGCTTTTTCAGTTTCAAGGGACAAACCATTTAAAGATCAAAAGGGGGTTTTTCCTCTTTTTTTGAATCTAAAATTATTTTGTTATTGTAGTGACAAATAATTTGGAGTTCACTTTCACCTGATCAATATTATTTCTGTCAATTATGATAATATGGGTGATAAATATCAATAATGATCGTGACATGGTGTTCTATTCCATATTCAAATCCAATATCATAATAAATTGTTTTCTCCTCCCATCGACAAGAAATTTTAACCATACATAAGGATGGTGATGAAAATCATAAAAATGGCTGCAATAAAACTAAGATTATTGTAGATCTCTGACTTGACTGCATGCATCAGAATGTTGTGGATAAATGACAAGAAAACGTGAGTGCTGCACCATGGAATTGACCTTGTGAGATTTAGTAGATTTTGATAATCTTCACATACATGATCAATTATGCCTAATTATATTGCAAAAATCCTTTGTTTTCTTCTTAATTACTACTTGTGGTTGTTGGGGATCCTTTTTTTTTTCCCCTTATATCTCTAACATGAAATTCCTCAGACATATAAATCTATATAACTGTACGCCTATCTTTTATCTGCATATGCATTAGCTTCATCTATATTCGGATCCCCTCAAAATCAATGTGAAATAGAACTGCTGCTCGAAGAATTTCTGGATATGACACTTCAATAACTTGTATGATTAATATTTTAATAATTTAACTATTTATTTCATATCAAATTCGGATAGACCTAGCATGTAAAATTTTACAAATTTAAAAATGTCTAACTATTGATTTGATTTACAATTTTTTATTTAATATGATAAAGATATCAGATTAAATCTATATTATATATATGATATAGTTATTAAAACTCTAATAATAAAAAAATTATTGGACTATGCGAAGCAATGTTGTTTTACCCTAAACAATGTTGTTTTACCTCATCCCTATTTCCATTTATTAGCATTATTATCCCAATCATTTTGTTTAGGCTAACTAGTCTTTATGCACACACATTTCGTGTGAGAAATTATAGTTACTTTTATAAAAATTAAATATAAATATTACCAATGGAGTGTGCTAATATATATTGAACTCTTAAAAAGAGAATATGAGTTTCAATTTTAGAAGTAATATTATGAATAAGAATCTTAAATCTTAAACCTAAACAATAAAAATAAATATAAAAATAATAAATATTTAAATGATTATATAATATAAATAAATACTAAAATAATTAACAGTGAAAGTATAGAGTAACGAGAAAATAATTAACAGTGAAAGTATAGAGTAACGAGAGTAACTGTTTTTTTTTACCATAGTTGAAAATAAAAATTGATTAATGTTTTAATATAATTAAAAAAACCAAATTACTACTGTAATTTTACAAATTTATATTTTTTATTGTATAATTTGTTTTTTTACTTATTTTTTTAGTTGAGAAGGTGTCAATGAGTTAACTTACACCAAATTTAATAAAAAAATTTATAATAGTATAATTTGATTTTGGCATAATGATTTATTTAGCCCTCCAATTTTACAAAAAAATCATCTTAGGCCTGTATTTAATTTTTTACCTCTTTTAGCCCTTGAACTTCCATTGCTTGTCAAATCACCTCAAAATGGATGAGAAAGTTAACATTTACTAACTTTACTAACATGACATACACATGGCAATTAATTAATTTTAAAAAATTAAAAGTATTAAAAAGTTGTTTTTATAATTTTTATACTTTTTAAATAATTTAAATAATTTTTAAGATTTTTAAATTTTAAAAAATTAATTAATTGTTGGCATGACATTCACGTGTATGCCACATCTTTCGATTTTTAGGTAATTTGAACAAACAGCATAAGTTAGAGGGCTAAAAAATGGGCAAATTTTATGAAGGGCTAAAATGATTTTTTTATAAAGTTGAAGGGTCAAACAAGTCATTATGCCCTCAATTTTTACTTATTTTTCTAATAATTGAGTTTGTGTCATTGAGTTAAGTGGCACCAAATTCTGTCAAAAACTTTATAATTTTACTAGATTTTATCACAATCTCGAAGTGAGTAAATGAAAATATTTTATATTAAAAATATATATTTATAAAATTATTTCAACAAATGATTATGGTCATGGGTGGAGTGAGAAGAGATCTCTATTTGAATTTGTTAGTCGTGTTTAATTCTTAAATAATATCTTTTAATTATTTTATTTGAAATATTATATAAAAATATGAAATAAAAAAATACTTTCATAATAATATTAATTACCTTTAAAGTAAGGGTATTTAATAATTTCATAACTAAGTTGGTGTTGAGTGAACTTGTGACACCAACTCAATTAACCATTTTATATGTAGTATAAATAACAGATAACATACTTAAAAAATTTTAGACTACTACCATTATGGTTGAAAAGTATCTTTCAATCCAAACCATAATTTTAAGCCAAAAGTAATAGTAAACCAAGAGCTTTTCCAACAAAATCATATTTTTAAATTAGGATTTCAACGGGAGCCAAAATTTTTAGCTTTGGTTTTTGTGAAAGTTTTTCTTTTTGAAATTATATTCTTATCCTTATTAAAAAAATTTAATATATTTTCAACTTAATAATATCATGTTGAAAATACATATTTTATCTTCTTAAAAATACTTTTTGACAATAACGATAAATATTATGAAAATTTTTAAAAATACTTTTTTACACTTTTCAACCTCAATGATAAATTGATCCTTAAACTACTACATGTTATTTAAACAAACACATGTACTTTTTTTAATCATATTCTTCTATAATTTTTACACATGGAAACCCTTATTTTAATTGAATTAATAATATACTACTTTACATTTTATGCTGATATGGAGGTTGACATGGTAAAATGACATGGTAAAATTTTTGGTTTTTTGGATACATACATTACATAAATTTTAACATTAATTTTATTATAAGTTTTTATTATATTTGCTCTTTTTTGATATAAAGCTTAAAACTATTCATAATCCCTCCACATCTCTTAAATAGGAGGATAATGCGCTTCAGCGCACTCGAACTTATATCCTCCTACATTGAAAATAATATTGATGCTAATCGAATTAAGATACAGTAAGCAATTTTAATCTAAAATTTAAATGAACACTTATGTCACAAATGTAAAATAAAAACAAAAAAAATGAAATTTATTTTTCTCTCATGAATTTATTGAAATAAGCAAAATTTTTGTTATGTAATTGACCATATCAATTTTCATAACAACATGAAATGTGAAATGATTTTAAAATAAAATTCTTTTTTAAATTCAAATTCATTATAATGTCATTTTTTGGTCACATGATTATTGAGTGAGTACTTTTTAAAATTTTAAAATGTCAGGCCAGTAAAATTAATAGAAGAAATTTAATTGTGTTAACAATTAAATCTAAATTTTTAAATTTAAAAAATAAAGAAACCAAATTCTAAAAAAAAAGAGAACGAAATCTCAAATATAAAAAGAATATAAAAACTAAAAGCATATTGTTTTAAATTTGAACTATTTAATCAAATATAATGAACTCAAAGGCAATCATAAGTTGAGAACTTTTCAAATTAATAAATAATCTTTTACCAATTCTTACGAGCATTAATTCAAATTATTAAGGTGAATGTATTGAAGATGTCGGATTTATCAAATTAGTTCCACCATTACTAAATGTATTAAATTTGCTCTTCTATTATTAAAAATAATTAAATAAGACCAAATTAGAATAAACTTAATATTTTTTGTTTAAAAAATATCATTTATTATTAATTAGAGTTAATATTTTTAAAGCTTTATGGTTTTATAATGAAATCTTTTGTTTGAAATTAAATTACAATTGAAAAAAAATTTAAGATATTTTTTATACAGTAAATATTAACTTTTTTACAATTTAAACTTATTTAATTCTTTTTAATTAATATAAAAAGAAAATTAATTTATTTAATAATAAAGAGATTAATTTATTCCAACTCTTATAATACAAGGAGATCCATTCTTAATATATGAAAAGAAAGAAAAAAGATTTTATAAAAACAATAATGAACTAAATCTTAGATGGTGTTTACAAACAATCAGACCAATTTAGCTGGAACGTACCCATTGGCTGTGGAATACAGATTTTGTAGCCCACAACAAAAGGTAAACATCAAGACTCAAGGTTGCACTTGCAAACCTACAAATATTATTCAACTAATAAAGTAAATGGAATTTAAGTTGAATTGTGAAAGCATCTTCTCTTTCTACATTAACAAGTTAATGATTCCATCTGGCCAAAACGTGTTTATCCAGACGGCTAAATCGCATCTTTAGTTATATATTCCATTTAATTCACCATGGTTCCCACTTCTGAATTTATAAACTGCCTACTATATTATTTCACGTCAAAATTAGGAGAAAGTCATATTATAGCAACTTTTTATTTATTTATATTCTATATTTGCGAGCAATTTGACTGATTTTGAACGTGGAGGTATGACCTTTTAATTATATGAAAATTGAAAAATAGGTATATTAATTTCAACATGTAAAATATTAGTTCCAGATGTTGCAAAAATACAAGCAACAACCTTCTGCCTTATGTTTCTATCAATAATAGCAAAATTAGAGTGTTGCTGTATAGCAACAAAATTAGGGTTCAACTGTATAAAAGAAATTATAAAACTAGGAGTCTAAAATTTAAGGATTGTACTTTCCTTGAGAGATTTAAAATAAAAGAAATTTGTGTTCCTCTTATTATTTTTAAGATGTTGAGGTTAGTTGTGGTGAATGAGTTGAGTAGTATTTTACAATGTCTATTGCAAACTGTTTTTGAGGTAGTGAAGTTACTTATCATATTTGAGTTGAAAATTTAATGAAGCAAAATCTTTGGATTAGTGAATGTGTTGATATTTTGGAGATAATATGGTCCATCTATGAAAACCAATCCGTTGCTATTTAAGATTAGATTGGATTCAAGTAAATCAATTCAACCCTTGCTCTGTGGAGATGTGTTGGTGATAATATCATTGATAGATTGTGCTTTGAATGATATACTGTAATTGCTATTTTCAAGGAGTTAGTTTGCATTCACTTAGATTCTATGATAGCAAGTCGAAATTGGTTTAGGCTTATCTAGGTATATATAAGAGCATATTGAGAGAACTTGGATCTGTTTATTGAGAAACTGTTTTGTAAGAGAGTGCAAACTAATTTATAAACATTGAGTATTTATTGCCTAAGTTCTCAAAAGGAGAATTTGGAGGTGAACGTTTTAATCTTTAGGCATAAATGTGAGATCTCTATACTTGGAGAGTGATAGAGTACGTGATTCACTAGTTGCATTGTGGATTAAAGATAGTGAAATTACCCACTGAGCTACGTAAACAAATCTTAGTGTTCTTTGTGTTTTTGTTTGCACGATTTTTTAATAGTGCCAGAAGCCGTAGTGTTCACTACAATCAATCATTTCCATCAACTGTTTTAACATTCAGTAAACAACAACTATAAGTAGCAACATAAGAGATTTTTAGAAGGGTTGGGCATTATCTTGTTTGACATAGAGAGAGAGAGAGAGAGAGAGAGAGAGAGAGCTATTTAGTTAAGTTTGATTGACCATATTTTGTGTGCATCATTGAAAGCATATTATTATCATGTGAGAGTTGTGTTACAACCTTCGGTGAAAAAAAAGTTGAGAATTGAGTGAATTCATATGACGTGTGCAATGATAAGGTTATAACAATTTTTAGATTGGTTGGGTTTAAATGGGAGCTTGTACTGTGATTCAGTAGTTAACTCATATATGGACTAATGCTGCAAACATAAGAACGTAGGTTTAAAGCGAATCTGTATAAACAATTGTGGTGTGATTTGCTGTTTTGTTCATTATGATGTGTTATTTTTCTTATACAATATTTAAATTACCTATAATTTTTAATCCCTAAAAATATATATATATATATATATTACATGTTCCTCCCAATTATTTTAATAACAATGATGGCAACCGTTCGCAATTAGCATTATTGCTTCATTTCTTGATGTACTCCCAAAACAATCTGTAATTACAAAATTTACTTGATATCGGTAAACCGTATAGATGCTTTCACAGAAGAAAATCAATTTACATGTGAACGAATAAAGAGAACACAAAAAAATAATTGAAGTTTCTTCCCCACAGAATTTCCTTTCAGAATCAAAGATCCTGTAAGCCGTGCGTAAATTGCATTCCCGTTTCTACTCAAATAAACGTGTTGTAGGCTAAGCTTAGGCTTTTAAGAATTGCAAGATTTTGCAATGAATTTCATTTTATTTTTATGGATATAGACAGCAGAAATGCGTGTGGAACCCTCCACAAAGACAAGTTTTGCTATTGGGATGGGATTTTGTGTTTCCATGTCTCAAATATTATTTCTATCAGAATAATGGGTTCAATGCAAAAAATGTAGGCCAAGACAAGAGAAAAATAGGTGAAAACTGAATTGGAGCTCACAATGTCAAAGTTAAATTAACTTTTGTTTAAGAAATTAATCAAAATTTCTTTTTTGATAAACTACACCGCCTTGTACAGCAAGAAACATTCCAATCATATAAGACCTGGAAACTACTTAAAGCTAAGAAAATGATGTCCCAACCTGCCTCGCATTATGTAAAACCTTTCTAAAGAGACAACTTCTGACTTGAAATCACGGATATCCTTCATTTCTGCTTCGGGGGTCTTTTGCGTTTTCCCTTTTTATACCATCACTGTAAATTGGCTACTTAACTTATTCGAAAACATTAAGTTGATGGGGCCGGTTAAGATGGGTTCGGGTTAGGTTGAGTTCGATTTGATTAAAAATATACAATTTAAATTTTATCTAAATTTATTTATATTTATAAATGATTAATCTAAACCCTTTTAGATTTGGCCATATTATTATTTAATACTTTTTAAAAACATTATTTTTATTTAATTTTTAGTAATTTAATATACATATACATTTTTACTACCATTACATTATTTCTCTGTTATTAAGTTACTAAATATAATCAACTTAACATATTTTTTAATATCTGTAATATAATATACATAATTATTTTTCACATTTTATAAATTGCGAAAAAGGAGAAACAATGTTGGTGTAACAAGTCACAATTGCCACTTGCACTGAAATGTTTGAGCTTGTTTATTTTTGTTGGCATCTTTTGGCTATGGTTTTGCGGTTACTTTTGTGCAATAATTTTTAAAGAGATTTCATACAACAAATATTAAGAAATGATTAAAGAAAATATTGCGACCAAGAAGTTTATTTGAAGAATATCTCTAATTTATCTCAATCCATAGGTTTGATTGGAGCGAAATTCTAGAGGTTTATTTTTATTGCACTAGTTAAATTCATGAAGACCAAAATGCCTATACATTGAAGTTAATACTTATGATTTTTTGTGGAATAAAGAGAGCTCAAAACCAGCCATTGTGAGGAGCATTAGTGGGTGAAATTGTTATGTATTAAAACTGTTTTATCGGTTTGTAACTAAGCTTTCATTTGGGAAAGTCTTAGTAGGAGAGTTTAATCATTATAATTCTATGAAAGTGAGATTACAACGAGCATAAGTAAGGTTGAGCTTAAATCATCTCCTGTACTGAAGAAATTATAATGAGTTACTCTCTGGGCAAGGCCTCGCAAACATAAGATTGAATCCGAATTGCATAATCAATTGATTGTGTTCATTGTGTGTTTTTCTAGTTTTAAATTGTTTTTACTACTACTTGAAATTAACATAAAAACTTAGAAAATAATTTAATACTTTCAATTGGTATCAGAGCTAGACACTAGTCGTATCTGGTGAAGATATTGTTGCTGATTTGTTGAGTCATGGAAGGAAGTTTGATCTCCAAGCCACCTATACTTGATGCATTAGCTTTTGCCTACTAAAAAGAATGTATGAGAGCAATTATAAAGTACATAGAAGAGAACACATCGAGAGTTGTTCTTACTAGACAAGAACAAATATTTGTTGTACTTAATGGTGTTAGAATTTCCAAACTGAAATAACATGGACTATTGAAGAGGATAAAGCTGTTAGCTGTAACTTAAAGGCCTCAAATGCAATTTTCAATGGTATATTTTCTTTGGAATTTATACACATCTTAAAATGCACCACTTGTTGTAAGGCTTGGGCTATTATTGAAACAACACATGGAGGGAAAACAAGTGTGAAGCAATCTAAAGCTCCAGATGTTGACAACCAGGCTTGGGAATTTGATAATGTCAGATGAAGAAACACTGTAAGATTTCTAAGATAAATTATATGATATTTCTAACCAAGTTTTGGCTCTTGGTGAGGAGTATTCAAATTCCAAGCTAGTGTGTAAGGTTTTAAGATCCCATCTAAAAAGATCCTTTACTATAGAGGAAGCCAAGAACTTTAACACGATAAGAATGGATGAGTTTTTTAGGTCCTTGGAAACCGTTCAAATGAACTTGGAAAAGCCAAGAGGGGAAAAGTAAAATAAAAAAAAAATATTGTTCTACAAGTTACTTCTTCAATTGTAATTGATTAAAATATCACCATTAAAGACTTATACGAATAGTTAGCTCTTCTCACTAAAATTTTAACAAATCTTTCAAGAAACTATCCATGAAGAACAAATGGTTTGAAGTAGGTTGATGCTTCAGTAAATGAAAAGGAAAACTAATTGCCAATAAAGAAAATCCCAAAGAGAAGAAGAAGGACATACAATATCATGAATGTGAGTGGTATGGCCATATACAATCTGCCTTTGCCAATACACTTTATTTTGCTTCCATGTTGGTAACATAAGTTACAACTGACTCTGCCAACTACAGTGATAGTAATACAGAATTGATAAAGGATCTCATAGTCAGTTACAAAACCATGCTTGATAAGTGGAATAATGAATTTAAGATTAATGTGAGACTAACTTAGGAGAATTTTGTGTTGAAACATAGAAACTAGAAGCTCTTGAGAAAGCTTAAAGAAAAATACTCCTTGTTAATTAAAAAATGAGCTAAAGTAAATGAAGTTGTAAAGGAGTTAGAAACAAATAAATACATTTTGAAGCATATGGGTTCTAGGAGTAAAAATTTGGATGAAATCATTGCTGTTGCTAGGAAAGAACCTAGATGATGATGTAACGACCTAATTTCCAGTAGTGTCAGAAAAGACAGTTTCGGGACCTCATTTTCGTAAACTGAGCCCGTAAATATTTAATAAGAATATTTATTGAGTTAAAGTATATATGAATTGGAATTCGGATAGACAATTTAGTTGAAATTATGGTTAATTAGGGCATAGTGACTAAATTGTAAAGTCTAATCGCTACAGATTTTTAATTAGTAAATGGCTTGGGGACTTAAATTGTAATTAACCAAAGGTTGAAAACACCTATACCATGTTAAATTACATGTTAGTGGAATATATGATTAAGATACCATTAACTTGAGTAAAATAAGATTTGTTTAATTAAATTAAGGTTAATTACGCTAATTTACAATTTAATCCTTGTATATAATTAGAATTTTGGTGGAAATAAAGAGATTGCCATATTCTGCAATTGATTCTAACCAAGAAATAATTTCTTGATGCCATAACTAGGGTTTTATCAAGATTTTGGCTTTAATTTCAAGCAAGTCTCTAGCCATTTTCTTTGATTTTTATGGAAATTGAATAATGAGAGCTTGATTTAGCTAACCCATGTACTAATTTTTTAAATTGTTAAAGTTTTAGAAAGTTTCATTGTTAATAATTGAATGATTTTGGTGTTAAATTGTTAGAAATAATACTCAGTATAAGAAAATGACTAAATTGTAAAACTTAATTGTTAGTTTCATACATTAGGGATCAAATTGAATAATCATGAATTATTGGTAAGGATTGAAAATAGAAGGTTACTAATAAGTTTTGATGAAATCAGATTTTAATCTGAAGTCCTAATTTGAAAGTTATACTTGTCTCGATTTTAGGGACTAAATTGAATAATTTGCAAAATTTGGAAAAAAATTATATTTTGATTCTGTTTCAATTGGAATTTTATAATATGATGTGTTTTATGATTATTCGTAGTTAAGACAATATCGAATTGGGAAAGAAAAGCGAAAATTATCGATGAGTGACGCACAAAAATCTCAGTTTTTACATTTATAATTTAAGGTCATTTTTGTTGATTGCATTTTCATGTTTTCTACATATGAATGTCAAGGTGAGTATATGTTGATAGTATGACATGTTTTGATTGAGATTGGTATGGATTATTGGAATAGAGGACTAAATTGAATAAAATAGAAAATAGTGTAAATTGATGAAAATATGAAATTGACTTTGAATTGGGTTGAAACATGTTATGTTATGTGATAAGTTGATGAAATGGATTATGAATTGGAAATGATGAAATGTAAATTGTGTTATTTGATGAATTGGATAATTTTATTATCCTATTAACTATTCGGGCAGAGTCGGATATAGTTGGCATGCCATAGGATTGGATTGTGTATGAGTTTATGTGCTTACGCGCTAGGATGCACTTCATGTGTAAGTATGCATTTTGTGCACCAGTATGCACATTACGTGCTAGTTTCCTTTATTTCAACTTGTATGAAAATGCACTTCGGTGCCAGTTTGGTGTGTTAGTTGGATGATCCGACTATCCATCCGAGTCTAAGTCAGGTTAATAAGGGCTATAAAATATAACTTGGCGAATGATATGATTGTGTATATTTGTTACCATTGGAATGAATTATATTTAAATGCAAAAGAAATGCTAAAATCACATAACTAAGTATACAAATAAAATCAAATCGAGCCCTAGGGGCCAAAACGGATTCGTACGAGTTAATAGACTCTAGAATATAGTGAATAATGTGATATTAAAAACTGAATTGTGTGACATAGAACATAAGTGATATATGAGAAAGATTTATATTTGAATGCTTAATATTGTAGTTGGATTGGGATGGTGTTATGCAAATTTAAGTACATAGATTGATGATGATAAGTATAGTAACTAAAAATATAAGTTAGTAGGATGTTAAATGTATATAGATATATATGTATGGAATTGAAATGTTTTGCTAATGCTTATGTTATATGCTTTGAATTATAAATACCGCAGTGCCTTATTGCTCAGTGTACGGTTGTTTCTCTGTGCGTAGGTTCAAGTGATTCTTGAAGTCTCGAAACTTGAAGCTAGCATCTAGACTACCGTTTATGACTCAACAAAGTTTTTAAATTGTTTTTCATTTTGGTCTTATATAATGTACCTAGGGATTTTTTGTTAGATGTTCAAATGGTCAAATTGTATATGTTATAATCTAATGCTGATGTTTGAGTTTGTGCTTGGATGTGTTCATCTAGTTAGTTTGAAGCCTTAAGGTTGTGAATATAGTCTTAAATGTGTTTTGGTTGGTTTTGGAAATAGGAATGGTATAAGCCAAATTGAGTAGTTGATATTAGAAGTTGGTAATTTGATGGAACTTAGAAGTGCCAATTTTGCACCAATTGTATTGTATGATTTAGTAGGTGTTGATATAGTAGTATGAAAGGCATTTAAACTTGATTTTAGGTCATTCAAACTTGTAACAGGTTGATTATTGTGAAAATGGTGAGTCATGTCACGATGACGAACCTCTGATGTCACGACGAGTAACATAGCAAAGTCAATATGGCGATGTCATTGCTCGAGGTCACAATAAGCATCAAATAGATAGTTGCATTGTGATGAGGAACCCCTGACGTCATGACGAGGAACCCTCGACGTCACGACGTCAACTTGAAACTTTGTAATCTGTACAATTTGGTCATATTTTAATCTCGAGTTAACAAAAGAGCTTTCATAAGCTCATATAAGACCCATACACTTGTTCTAGTTACAACTTGAATGGTTAATGGTTTGTAATTTGATTGTAATTGCTCCAAAAACGAATGTTGTATCTTGTAACTTGAATCCGAAGATCGAATTGGGTAATAGGGTGTTACAGATAAGGTCTAGGGTATGTTGACATAGGTGATGGAACAATTACCCTAACTATTTGTGAATGGAAGGAGAATGTTAAGAAACCTCAAAGTTCCAAAAAGGTAGATGTTCATACTAATGAGAAGCTCAATAAGCACAAATTAAGAGTGGTGTGCCACTATTGTGGAATCCCAAAGCATATTAGGCATATACGCTACAAGCTGCTCATGGATCTTAGAAAAAGGCATCCAGTTGCATCTCAAGTTTCAACTCACGTTACAACCAACAAAAAGTTTAAAGCAAAAATTTGTCTAGAGGAGAAAAGATCAAAAGTGCTTTTTGGTTTCTCACCATTACTTGAAAAAATCCACAAAATAGATTTGGTATTTTAATATTGGATGTTCTAGACATATGATTGAAAACAATGGATGCCTTAAGGACTTTCAGGAAAATCATGAAAGTAAAGTGACTTTTGGTGATAAGAAAAAGCGCAAGATACTTGAAAAAAGAGTGGTTAATGTAGAAGGTAAGCTTGAACTTTGGAAAGTGTTCTTTTATAGGGCTGGAAGGCCAATTTGATCAAGATATCATTTTGTTGACCAAGGCATTTTGGTGACTTTTACTAAATAAATCTACAAAGTGACTAGCAAATCGATGTTGGGAAATAATTTAGAAATAATGGAAAACTAATGTAGTAAAACTTAAAATATTTTCTAAATTTGAAACTTTATCATGATATCTAATGCAATAAATTAAATCAAATAAAATACTTATGTGTTGAAGCTATACGGAGATGCTCAAAATGCAAGGTCCGTAGAAAAGGGTTTTAAGCTTTCCAATAAATTCAAACGGAAGTCTAAACTCATAAAACTTTCAACCAATTGATTTTCTCCACCATGCTCCAATTCATATTGCTTAGAGAGTGACTTTAATTCAAAAATGGAATATAAGATGAATCCCAAATGCTCCTAAAGAGGTTGGCACAGTTCTTTATAGCAATTGAAACAACTCCAAAATTCACTAGATCTTAAATTATAATTTCTTGATGAATGCAATTATAATCCCTCTTTTGTAACACCCCAGATTTTGAGGTTAGAAGTTTTGAGATTTTTAGCTAGGGTCAGCGGCTAGATAAGACAATTGTGTTTGTTGTCGCGTTTTAGTGTCAGAATGTGCCTGCTGGTCTAGTGGGTGGTTGTGTATTGGTGTACCTTTGGGACCTGGGTTTGAGTCCTCATGTGGGTGATTAAGGGAAATAAATTTAATTTGTTTTTTTTAAGTTTAAAAGACTTACCTATTATTTTTATTTTTTTAGAGAGAGAATTGACTCAAGTTGGTTTTCACATTTTCCCATTTTCTCACGTTGGTTCTTCTGCATTTTTTTCTTCATTATTTCTTTCTCTCAAATTTGTTGGCTGTTCTTTTTTGTTGTACCTTGATCTTTTGTCTTTCGAGTTTCCAAGTGTTTTCGTTAGAAGAATTATCTGCTTAATTGTTAAGGTATGAATCGGAATTGGTAGGTTTAAGGCATTGATCGTGTTTGGGCATTCTTAAATTGCGTATTCAGGTGGTGTGTTTAGAACTCATCAATTTTATTCATGAATTGTAAGCTTGATTTTGGTGGAATGCGCTAATCTATGAGTCTTTCGGAAATTGGTTGTTGATGTTCGATAATGCTATTGAATGGTATGGAAATTCGTACATGTTGGTGTGTTTCTAAATCACATTGTTTTGGGGGTCGATTTAAGGGTTGAAATTCACGTTATGCAGGATGTTTTTGGGTGGCTTCGTGACCACATGGGTGGCCACATGGACATGTGCCGGTTCACACGGTCGTGTGGAGTTAAGGATTAGGTTTTTTGGAAGAATTTTGGTGGCACACGACCGTGTAGCCAATATTGGGAAATTTTTGGTGCCACACAACTTGGCTACATGGCCATGTGGCTAATTTTGGAGATTTTAGTTGATTTTCACACGAGCGTGCATCCTGGACACACGACCATGCCTGCCCTATGCCATATTTTAGTATAAATAGACAGAGAGTTACATGGCCTGCTCACACGGCTATGTCCCTGGGTCACACGGGCATGTGCCTCCTTTCCCACAAGCATGTGCCTTTTCGTGGGCATGTGTGTCTTTCACATGGGTGTGTTGACCCCCACATGGCCTAGGCACTTCCACACGGTCGTGTGGCCCTGATTCGCAAATCTTTGTTCCAAGTCAGTTTTTGACTGGTTCGTGTTCTTGTTTGTTTTGACATTTGGCTAGGCCTTAGCAAGAGTAGTTGAGACTTTGTTTGGCTTGGATTTAAGATTGTTAGCATAAAATTAACTTAATAACTTGCCTAAGTGATGTTACCTAGTAGTTAGGTATCGTGACATCTGATTCTGAGTTAGGTCGTTTGATTATGTTCATCTCTGGTTCTGTTTGATTGAAGTATAACTGTTCGCAAGTTGTGTGTATTATTTCTGTAAGTCAGTTAATGATCTGTTTGCATACAAGCATTTGCAAAAGTTTTCTGATTCTATATTCTATTTCTGTATGTCTGTCTCCAAACGTTGTGCTTTTTGAAATTGAATTATAATTTTGGATTTGGTTGCGAAGAGAAGGAAGTCTGATATGTTCTGATTTGGAAATTTTAACTGCAACTCATTTGTACAGTGGTTTATCGCACTGTACTACAGATATGTTAGCTTTGCTGCATATTATCATTTGGGTGGCCTAGTCCACATATGTGGTGTGTAGGATTGAATGGGCTTTTCGAGGTCCTATATGGTGTGCATGGTTGGTTGAGCTTGATTAGCTCATATGTGGTGTGAATTGGGGTCGGAGAGGTGTTTGGTTGGATGGGTGGGTTCCATATGGATGCATTCATTCCACATTTTATCTATCTGTCTGATTGTGAGACTAACTGTATATAGATCAATGTGTTTCAGTACTGATACGTTTGATTTGTTTGTGATGACTATTCGTATATCGGATTTCCATTGAGATATTTTTAATTGTGACACTTTTGTGTTCGTTTTTCTATCATTTTCGAACTCACATAGAGCTCGTGTAGCTCACCCCTTTAGTTTTCCCTTTTAGGTACCCTTGTGTTCTGAAGCTTGGACTTGGTGATCGAAGATCTCAGACGGTTAAGGAAAGACTTTTTCGTATAATTAAGTATTTGGTACCAACCTTCAGTTTTCAAACTGTTTGGACTGTATGTGTTAAAAGGACTGTGGTATAAGTTTTATTTCAGTTTTCGTAAATTATTGTTTGAACTGAAATTTTACAAAATGCGAATTTGAATTTCCGAACATTCTTGTTTTGTCATATCTTGAGATTTTCTTTTTTAAATGTAACACCCCTAACCCGTAACCGTCGCTGGACTAGGGTTAAGAGGAATTACCGAATCATCAAAACATTTTACCTTCATTTCATGACACAAAATCAATCATCAATCAAACATACTCCATTACGAGCCTATAGTCCCTTATCGAGGTCTACGAGACCTTAAACTTGTATTAGAAAAAGGTCGGGACTAAACCAAACACTTAAGAAAGTTTTCAGAAATGTAAACATTTTTCAACAATGCAGAGGTCACACGCCCGTACAGTCTGGCCGTGTGCCTCACATGGCTGCCAGACACACCCATGTGCCTAGGCTGTGCCAAAACAGAGCATACATACTAACTTATCCCCACGGCCACTAGACACGCCCGTGTGCCATGGCCGTGTGAAATTAGGCTAGCTACTAACTTGATCACACGGCTACCAGGCACGTCCGTGTACCACAGCCATGTAACCTGCCTAGGCACACTTCGAAATGGCTCTTGAGCCACATGGCAGAGACAGACGCCCGTGTTCTTTGGCCATGTGTGCAAAATAGGCCATTTGCAAGGCCAATTTACCACCCACACAAGGGTCAACCCTACAAGCACATTTAAGCATATTTTCACACACAATTTGGCAACCAAATTCATGTTAAATGATCAACATATCATTCCATTCACTATCATTCTCTATTCATGTCAAATTATATACCAAATTGCACAACTACAACACATACATTACCAAACATGATTCATCCTCAATATCACTAGATCATAATATCATCAATCCATCACTAAGCTTACCATTCTTAAGGCATTTTCATTGCCATCAAATCATACCAAAACATACTTCATATTCCATAATCATTCATGCATATTACCAACATTTTGTCTAGCCATATCACATGGCTATTTACACATCTCAAACATGTTTCAAATAACCAGCCTATACATGCCATATTCAAATATACACATCTTCAAAAGTACCACAATAGATTTGCCGATAGTGTGATAGAGATGTTGACGATTCCCGGATTCGAGCTAGCTTTATCGACGACATCAGTAAACAGAGAAGAAACAATCACATGATAAGCTTTCAAAAGCTTAGTAAGTTCGTAACATAATACATAATGCTCATTAATACCAATACATTATACCAAAAACAATCCATTACATAGATTAATTCACAATCACATATACCATGCTATCCAAAGCTAAGATGCTCAATTAACTTTCCATAATCTCATTTATTATTTCATCAACCACTTAGGTTGCGAATGTACCTTGGCCAACACTTAGTTATCGATCGCATACACTACTCGATAATCAATATTTCATCTTGATCAACTTTCGTCACTTCTTTGATTCAATCGCACACTTACTGCCCAAATCAATAGCCAAAGCTTATATTAACATCGTACACTTAGTGCATCTATATCAAACCGATCTTAAATCAGTATCGCACACACAGTGGTAACCACAAAGCTGAAGCTTATATTATTTCGCACACATAGTGCTAATCATTTCAGTCACATTTTCGAATACGCACACTTAGTGCCACATAACTCTATTCATCACATAGCATTCACAATTTAATAATATCATACCATTCGTTCCATAGCATTAAACATAGTTAAATACACATATTATGTCCGAACTTACCTCGGACGTCGAAATATCGAAACAGTCGATTAATCGAGTACTTTGTCTTTGCCTCGATCTCGATCTAAACTTCTCCTCTCTTGGTCTATACACATTCAAATTCAACTCATTCAATCACCAATTCATTCAATTCAGTCCAAAAACATATATTTAGGGCTTTTTACAAAATAGCCCCCATATTTTCGCATTTCGACACTTTAGTCCATATTTCAACAAATCACAAAATACACAAAATTTCAAATCACATATGCTTCGCCGAATTCTTCCCATGCTAATACAAGCCCACACATTTCATTTATTTCACATTTTAGTCCTCCAATTTACACTTTTCTCAATTACAACCAAATTGCTCAAATTCATCAAAACTCCAAAGACAAACTACATTAATCAACCACATATCTTCCATTTTCCACCATCAACATCCAAAAACTCACATGTTCATCAATGGTACATTTCAAAAACATCATCAATTCACAAAATTTAAACATGGGTTAGCTAGAGCACGAAGCAACGATTACAAAAACATAGAAATTATAAAAAACCAAACAAAAATCACATACCAATTGAAGCTTGAAGTGGCCGAATATCACAAAGCTCCCAAACCCTTTCTACTTTTCCTATTTTCGGTTGAAAAGAAACAATGATGAACATGCTTCATCTTTTTGTTTTGTTTAATATTAACTAAATTATCATTTTACCAATTTCCCTTTTATTAATCATATAAGACAAATAAACATTAAGGTTATTATGTCATTTAACCATCCACTAACTTTAATAATGGGCTAATTACCTCATAAGACCTTCACATTATAAAGACAACAACAATTAAAGACTTAACAATCAACACACAGTATTTTACACTTTATGCAATTAAGTCCTTTCTCACAATTTGATACACGGTCAATAAAATTTTCACACGAAACTTTCACACAGGCTCAATCACACATTATAAACATCAAAAATAATTTTAAAATATTTTTTCAATCTCGAATTTGTGGTCTTGAAACCGCTGTTCTGACTAGGGTCTAAACCGGGCTGTTACATTAAATCTTAAATGGTTAAACGATTTGTTTTAAACTTAGGGAAATGTGTTATAAATGAGTTTTCGACAAGTCGTTTAGTAAAATCACATATTCCAATCAGTAGAATGACCCCTAAAAACCTATTTTAGAATCACACAATTATAAGCCAATCTTATGCCATTTAAAGCCAACACAACCTTCAATTGCTCACTACCAAATCACACAAAAAGAGTTGTTAGATTTCCAATCGATTCAGTACTGAATTGTACGACACGGAACACACTCAGTATACCGAAATAACTAGAATCAATTCAATATTCAAAACTAAAAAAAAATGTTCAGAACCCACACCTGATTTGCAGTCCACAAGCCTCGAACCCAATCAACACCGGTTGATGACTTAACCCCAAACTCTTGTCAACAAAAAAGGAAAATAAATAAATGGGAACGAACCGATGCAATAGAGATAATCCAAAATTAAAAAAAAAGAAGAAACGCAAGGAAGATCTGTTTTTACAAAGGAAAAAAAAAGTCTAGAAAAAGATAAATAAATAAAATAAATAGTAATATATATAACCATATAAAAGAAATAATCAAAATAAATATATAAATTATTAAAGAAATATATATATAGCTTAAAACAAAAGAAATATTCCTCCCAAAAAGCATACACACAAAGACTCAAACATGCGACCCAGAGACAAATTAACACACCATAAACCACTAGACCAGTAGGCCTATTCTTACATTTTAACACACAACTAAACACAAAAGCACAACCCTCTCTGTGACCCTAACCCCAAAACCCTAAAACTTATAACCCCAAAATTTGGGGCGTTACAACTCACCCCTCCTTAAAGAAATTTCGTCCTCGAAATTTCCAACTAACAGAATAGTGGTATAACATAAGCTACATCACCATGCTCCCATGGCGCACTCTAGCTCGAGCAAAACCAAATCGAACCTAAGACCTCATACACACACCCAAAACACTTAACCACTAAAGGAGATACACATTTTGTCCTATCACACATACAAAAATTATCCAAACCGAATAGCCTTCAGTGTCATTCAAATAAATAACACACAGATTCAGAACCATCTACAACCATACCTGTCTTAATGTCATCGCAGGCACTCCTTAACTTGATGCTCAATGGACCCGCATCTAAGACATGCTCCCAACTTCTTCCAACAGTCGCCCAGATGGCGCTTCTTACAGTGCCCACAAGACAGAATGATCGCACCACCACAAGCGCCCTCTGCAGAACCGCTATTGCCACTCAAATGCGTTCTAACACACTTCGCAGAATGAGGCTCCAACCTCGAAGGACTGCGATCTCTCTTCTTTCCATAATCCACACACCAATTTTGTACTAACTCTTTGTTCTTGCCCAACCTAGCTTTGAGCACCTGCTCAAGTACTTTCCTCACCACTCGAGTCAATGCCTCAGTACCAAGCTCTGGGTTATTGCTACCCGAAGCTGACGGAACTGTATTGACTATTGACTCCGGGTTATCGCTACCCGGGTCATCGCCCTCCTCTCGATGTCTAGCTGCATAGACCAATCCAAGCTGTCTCGTATTTGTATTCCCAGCACCTCTGCCCGGTGCTCCACGCCCTCGACCAAAACCATTTCCTCCTCTGGCCGATCGACGACCTCTCGGTGGTTCCGGCCTACCTTTTCCAGGCTGTACATAACCCTGACCAACTGGCCGTGCCCTAATTAGCTCCCGTGGACAATCCCTTACCAAATGATCTACAGATCCACACCTATAACATCCCTTACTTCTTGCCCAACACTCCCCTGAATGATAATTCCCACATCTAGCACATGGCTGAGACCGCCCAATAGTAACAGTTCTCGTAACTCGACTCGGCCCATCCAACCTAGGCTTCTTTTGGAAACACTCAGCAGATCCTTACGACCCAAAATTCCTCTTATTCCTACCTCTGTCCCTATCCTGATTCTGTCTTTCAGATCGCTTCACCTCTTCGGCTATCTTAGCCTTTTCAACCAGAACAGCAAACTCCCTTTCCCATTGCGGAGCTATCAGCACTCGTAACTCGTCTCTCAGACCATCCTCAAATCGGACACAACGCTCATGATCTGTTGCAACAATACCCCGATCATAACGACTTAAACGTAAGAATTTCACCTCATACTCGGCTACTGACTTGCTCCCCTGAACCAAATTTAGAAATGCCTTTCTCTGAGCGTCCACATAGCTTGATCCAATATACTTGCCCTGGAACACCGACTTAAAGAAGTCCCAGGTGATACGGTCAGCTGCTGTACCATCCCTTATCGTGAGCCACCACTGGTATGCCTTATCTCGAAGAAGAGACATAACTCCTCTCAATTTTTCCTCTACAGTACAATCAAGATCGTCCATGATTCGTTCAGCTGCTTCTAGCCAGTACTCAGCTACACTAGGAGCCACACCAGAAATGTCCCTAAACATCTCAGCCTCATTAGCTCGGAGTCGCTCAGAACCAGATATTCGAGCTATTGACCCCGCGCTCGCTCCAGCAACCCGCTCCAAAACACATAACATCGCTTGGGACACAGCATCGTCTCCACCAGTTTGGTCCTGAAATTCCAATTCTGTAACTCGTGATGCCGGCACTTCACCCTCCAGCCCATGCCCTGATTCTGAAGGTTCAGACCCAACACCCCGGCCTCTACCGCGGCCGCGCATGCCATGTCCACATCCTCTAGCGCTCATGACTACCGATTCGACTTAATCTGATTAAAAGTTTTATGAATTAGTATTTCTTTCAGTTTTTATTAATGAGAAATCTTATGAAAGTAGTATTAGGAGTAGTTTTCCGCAAAAAAGTATCTCTAAGGTTTCCATTTATAAAGTTAAAACTATCTACCATAATATTTCATAAGAATTCAAGCAACAATAAGAAAACTTACAGTGCGGATCGGTACCGGCGACTCGGGTGTCATGTTTCCAGGAAACATATATTTTCCTAAACCATATTCCACATCAATTCTGAAAACATTTTTTAACCTCATACCCACAACTGAGTTTTTGCAACCTAGGCTCTGATACCACAATTGTAACCCCCCAAACCCAGCATAAACAATACAACCCGATCTGGTATGTCACTGGAAGGGTAGTTTGAAAATCTTAACAAAACATCGTAACATAGAAAACATTTCGATTGGTTTCTTTATCTTAAAAACGATTAGTAAATTTTTGCTAGAAGGTTTCGTTTCGTCTTTTATTAAATTGATCGAAAGGCTATAACCAAATTTTGTTTTTATAAACACCGGAATCAAGAAAAACCATAGAGTGTCATTAGAAAACCAAGTTGAGGTTTTATGAAAACTCCCGAGTTAATTGGCTATTCGCTTGTCATCTTTTATTAATGTTTTAAAAACTATTTGCTTAAGCTTTTGATTTTAGAAAAACTCTATTTTCGTCCACTTGTAAAATACGCGATATCAGCATTAAATCAAACCCAAAGTTAAAGTGATAGCGGCCTTATTACATAATAAAATCCCAAATTAAAACAAAACCAAATAAAGTAACGTAGTTTACGGAAGAAGTAGTAACGCATGGCCACCTCGAGTCCACCCTGGCTCCAAATCTGCAATCTAGCGATTACTTGCAAAATTAAGTAGAGGGGTGAGTCACCGAGACTCAGTGTGTGATTCCCCTTACGAACACAATTTGGGCCTAAGCCCTAATAACATGGCATATCAATAGTACATGCGATGCAACCCAGCCTATCCTAGATTTCCATCCACTACGTCACCTGTATCCACCGAACACCCGTGGCGTCAAGCCACTGTGGTTCCAGACCACTTGTGACAGAGTCACATAATATAAACGTGAGGCCAACCCACTGTGGTCCCAGACCACTGTGACGATCTCTGATAAGTATACGTGGAGCCAACCCACTGTGGTCCCAGACCACTGAGACAAGTCACTGATAAGCATATGTATACGTGGTTCCAAACTACTGTGGTCCGAGACCACTGTGACAATAGTCACTGAATAGCACTTCCCCTCCATCATCTCCCATAACCCATTCACATAATATCATACTGAGGTGAGTGCTACATACTTTCAATGTACAACATATAATTAACTCATGCAGTCAATAATACGAAAGTATCATCATAGTAGAACTTACCCGGTGTCTTCAACTTTACCCACGAGGGTATCTCGATTAACAGAATAGTCCTTTCGGCTTTCAGCCAACACAATTATTAACATAAATTATTTAACAAAGTAAAGTGTGAACATTACACACCTGGTAACGCGTAAAACTAGACTCTCTACGTCGACGCTCTCACTAGCAGGGACGACAGCTATTTGCCTATCCCAGGCAGACGTCGGCTCTCTATCATACCCCGGCGAAAAGTCTTGTACTGTTGATATGGCACGTTTCTTAAAGTTTAGGGCGGGGGACTATGAGTCTTACCCCCTCCTTCACTTGACTTGCATTCGAATCCATAAAAGGAGCTTGATCAGGAAATAGGGTTAAGGCTTTGAAAGAAAACAAAGAGAATAAGAACTCAAATCGATGAAGTTCCTTACCTTGATCAATAGAAGCCGAATGCTAGCAGACTTGGCTTAAGAAACTGATTGAGTCCCTACACCATCACCATATCAGAATCGGTTCTCCAAATAGATTAAAAAGGAGTGGCCTTTCAGCCAAACAAGTTGAGAAGAACCCCTTACCTTGATCAACAGAAGCCGAATGCTAGCAGACTTGGCTTAAGAAACTGATTGAGTCCCTACACCATCACCATATCAGAATCGGTTCTCCAAATAGATTAAAAAGGAGTGGTCTTTGGGCCAAACAAGTTGATAAGAACCCCTTACCTTGATCAACCAAAACCGATTGTATAGGCTCTCCGCAACCTAGGATTTCCAACACCCTGCTTCTTGGTCTTCAGTTAAGAGGCATAAAATAGAAGAGATGGATTTAGTTGCCTTACAAGATTGAGTTCAGCTTTTCCAAGAAAAGAAAGAATGGAGGGATTTATAGTAAGAAGATAAAAGAAAACCTTACCCTTAGTAGAGATATTGATTTGCACCCAGAAGATTCGGCTATAGTGAAAAGTAAAACAAAACCCAAAGAGAAGGAAATGAGGAATAGGTTTCGGTTTTTAGAAGAAGAAATAGAGGAGAAGGATGAAACACCAAGAAGTGAGATGAAGGTTCGACTATGAGGTTTAAAAGAACTAATAGGAAAGAAAAGAGAAGATTTGGCAGAGAGGGTGGCTTCAAGAAGTTTCGGCTAGCAATGAAGATGGTAGAGGAGAAGGATGATTTCGGCTTTTAGAGGGAAGTGTGACAAGATGAAAAGCAAAGAAAAGATGATGACGAGAGTTTCAGCCAAGTGCCTTTAGTGACTCCAACAATAGCACACCCCTAGAAGAACGAGAAGAAGTAGGGAAGAACCAAAAAGATTTCAACAAGAGAAACCCTTTAATGAACTAGGAGATTTCGGCACCGAACACAACTCAGTAACCCGAATGGCAACCCCCAAAAGCTCTCTCTCCAAATTCGGCACACCTAAAAGCTAAACCGAAAACAATATGCTCAACAAAATATCCATGAGCACCCAAATGAGGGTTCACCCCCTATCCAAGCTAAACCGTGCACACTCACACACACCTCCCCAAATTCGGCAAACTTCACAACTAATATCCCCCTTCCACGATTTCCTCCTACTTGCCCTCTCCATCATCCATTTGATTTTGTTTGACCCATTCAACCTCCACCAACACCTCATGGCCATTAATTCAAATATTTTGACTCTTTCAACTCTTACCCTTGAAGAGTCCATGCCGACACCACCATCCCTCCATCCTGACGCAAAAAAGAAACTCCAAAATACAGCATACGCGACTCGAACCTCTCATTGTTGCTCCCTTGTGACGCCACTTCCCTGCAATCCAAGTGGCGTCTCCTTGCCACTTTACCACATCACTTTTTGTGTCAACAAGCACAAGTAATTATCCTTAAGGCCTACCTCAGCTAGCTCTCCCCTAAAGTGCCTAGCAATAAAATTTTCACTAGGGCTCAAGCTTAACCTCGAGCCTTCCCGGGGCCCTCCCCAAACATACCAAGTTAATAGACAAAGCATACCAAACACACAGAAACATAACAAATGGAAAGCCCCTAATTTCCGAATGTTACAGTTCTACCCCCTTAAAGAAATTTCGGCCTCGAAATTTACCTGGTCAAAAGAGGTAAGGGTATTGTTGTTGCATAACATCCTCTGGCTCCCACGTGGCCTCCTCTGAACCATGATTCCGCCATAAAACTTTAACCAACAGAACCGTTTTTCTCCGCAACACCTTAACATCTCGGTCTAGGATTTGAACAGGTTCCTCTTCAAACGATAAATCAGGTCTCACTTCAATTTCCTCCACTGTCACTATGTGAGATGGATCCGAACGACAGCGCCTTAACATCGAGACATTGAATACGTCATGTATCTACCTCAATTCCAGAGGTAACTCGAGCTGGTATGCTACTGGTCCTACTCGTTTTAACACTCGATAAGGCCTGATGAACCTGGGGCTCAACTTACCTTTCCGTCCAAACCTCAAAACTTTCTTCCAAGGCGAAACTTTCAGCAACACCTGATCACCCACTGTAAATTCTATATCCTTACGCTTCAAATCAGCATAGGATTTCTGCCTGTCAGAAGCTTTCTTCAACCGAGTTCGAAGTAACTTAACTTTTTCCTCTGTCTCTGAAACCAATTTCGGACCTAACATTTGGCGCTCACCCAACTTTGTCCAACAAGTAGGAGTACGACATTTCTCGCCATACAACGCTTCGTAGGGCGCCATCCGAACACTAGATTGGTAGCTGTTGTTATATGCGAATTCTGCCAACGGTAGGAACTCCTCCCAACTACCTCTGAAGTCAATGACACAGCCTCTCAACATGTCTTCCAAGATCTGAATTACCCTCTCAGACTGACCGTCAGTCTATGGATGAAATGCTGTGCTGAAGTCTAGTCTTGTACCCAACGCCTGATGCAACACTTTCCAAAACCGTGACGTAAACCTGGGGGCTCTGTCTGATATGATAGACATAGGTACCCCATGTAACCTCACAATCTCCGCCACATACAGCTTGGCTAACTTCTGTAAAGAATAATCAACTTGAACCGGTATGAAGTGAGCGGATTTCGTCAACCGAGTCTTTCTTTGTAGGCGTAAGGGGTAGCCCACTCAAAAAATCCATTGTTATTCTCTCCCACTTCCAAAATGGAATCTTTACTAGCTGCAGCAACCCTGAAGGCAATTAATGTTCTGCCTTCACCTGCTGACACGTCAAGCATTTACCCACAAACTCGGTAACCTCTTCCTTCAGACCCGGCCACCAAAACTGCTCACGCAGATCCCGATACATCTTACTCCCTCCAGGATGCATAGCATATGGGCTACTATGCGCTTCCTGAAGGATCTTCTGCCTTAACTCGGAATCCCTCGGCATACAGGCCTTTCCTCGAAAGCACAATACTCCATCACTGTTCGCACTAAAATCTGCTATTTCACCATCTGCCACTAGCTGAAACTTAACACTTAACGATTCATTAGACAAATGTTTCTCTTTTATCTGATTGACCCAAGAAAGCTTCACTTGAAGTTCAGCCAACAAGCTTCCATCATCATACAAGCTGAGATAAGCAAACATTGCCTTCAAGTCCGATATCACCTTACGACTCAATGCGTCTGCCACTATGTTAGCCTTACCCGGGTGGTAATCGATCGAGCAGTCATAATCCTTCAACAACTCAATCCACCTCCGCTGCCTCAAATTCAACTCCTTCTAGGTAAGGAGATACTTCAAGCTCTAGTGATCCGTGTAGATGATGGACTTTTCCCCATATAGGTAGTGTCTCCAAATCTTCAGGGCGAAAACTATCGCAGCTAACTCAAGATCATTAGCGGGATAATTCACTTCATACGGTCTTAACTGTCGAGACGCATAAGCTACCACTTTTCCTTCTTGTATCAACATACATCCTAACCCTATTTACAACGCATCACAGTAGACAATAAACTCCTTCTCAGCCTTTGGCTGAATTAACACCGGTGCTTCAGTCAAAATCCTCTTCAACTTCTCAAAACTTTCCTGTTGTTTATTTGCCCAAACGAACGGTACCCCTTTCCGTAATAACTTGGTTAACAGTGCAGCTATCAACGAAAACCCCTCAACAAACCTTCTGTAGTACCCAGACAAACCAAGAAAACTCTGAATCTCCGCCACAGACTTAGGTGGTTTCCAGTCCAACACAGCTTCAATTTTTCGGGGATCAACCCTAATCCCCTCAGCGGATACAACATGGCCCAAAAAGGTAACTTCTTTCAATCAAAATTCACACTTACTGAATTTGGCGTACAACTGCTCCTCCCTCAGAATCTGCAGAACCACCCGAAGATGCGAATCATGTTCCTCTTCAGTACTTGAGTAAACTAGAATATCGTCTATGAACACCACGACAAACCGGTGCAAATAGGGTTAGAATACCTGGTTCATCATGTCCATAAACGTAGCTAGTGCATTTGTCAACCCGAACGGCATCACTAAGAACTCGTAGTGACCATAACAAGTTCAAAAAGCTGTCTTATGAATATCTACCTCCTTAACCTTAAGCTGATGATATCTTGACCTCAAGTCTATCTTTGAGAAGACCGAAGCGCCTCGCAACTGATCGAACTGATCGTCTATCCTACACAATGGGTACTTGTTCTTAATTGTCAACTTATTTAGTTGCCTATAGTCAATGCACATCCATATCGACCCGTCCTTCTTCTTAACAAATAACACTGGCGCTCCCCAAGGTGACACATGGGTCGAATAAAACCCCGGTCCAACAGTTCCTAAATCTACGCTTTTAGTTCCACCAACTCCTTCGGCGCCATTCTATATGGGGCAATAGATACTGGCGCTATTCCTAGAAGAAGATCAATACCGAACTCCACTTCGCGATCTGGAGGTAACCCTAAAAGCTCTTCTGGAAAAACATCAAAGAAATCCCTCACTGATTAGACATCCTTCATAGCCAACTCCTTGGCCTCCAAAGCACTGACAAAAGCTAGGGAATCCTCGCATCCTTTTCTCACCATTGTTTTAGCCTTTAAAGCGGACACTACATTAGACAAATAGTTTCTCCTTTCACCTATCATTAAGACTTCATTATCCTTAGGAGTTTTTAACACCATGCGCTTAGCAGCACAATCTAAGTTTGCTCGATATTTCACCAAATAATCCATACCTAAGATTAAATCGAACTCCCCGAATGGCAGTTCCATCAAATCAGCTGGGAAAACCATCCCTTACACTTCTAAAGGCACACTCCTAAAGAGTCTATTTACCACTATGGATTGTCCTAAAGGGCTAATCACAGTCATCTCTCTAGAAGCAGACTCAGATTCTATTCTTAAAGTCTCAAATACATTACTAGCCACATAGGAATGTGTAGACCCAATATCTATCAATGCTGAAAAGGACAAACCAAAAGTAAAGAACGTGCTGGTTATGACGTCTGATGCATCTCCCTCCTCTCGGTGTCTAGCAGCATAGACCAATCCAGGCTGTCTCGCATCTGTATTCCCAGCACCTCTGCCAGGTGCCACGCCCTCGACCAAAACTATTTCCTCTTCTGGCCGGTCCACGGCCTCTCGGTGGTTACGACCCACCTCTTCCAGGCTGTACATAACCCTGACCAACTGGCCGTGCCCTACTTAGCTCCTGTGGACAGTCCCTTACCAAATGATCTACAGATCCACACCTATAACATCCCTTACTTCTTACCCAACACTCCCCTGAATGATAATTCCCACATCTAGCACATGGCTAAAACTGCCCAACAGTAACAATTCTCGTAACTCGACTCGGCCCATCCAACCTAGGCTTCTTTTGGAAACCCTCAACAGATCTTTACGACCCAAAATTCCTCTTATTCCTACCTCTGTCCCAATCCTGATTTTGTCTTTCAGATCGCTTCACCTCTCGGCTATCTTAGCTTTCTCAACCAGAACAGCAAACTCCCTTTCCCGTTGCGGAGCTATCAGCATTCGCAACTCGTCCCTCAGACCATCCTCAAATCAGACAGAGCGCTCATGATTTGTTGCAACAATACCCCAGGCATAACGACTTAAACATAAGAAGTCCGCCTCATACTCAGCTACTGACTTGCTCCCCTGAACCAAATTTAGAAATGCCTTTCTCTGAGTGTCCACATAGCTGGATCCAATATACTTGCCCTAAAACGCCGACTTAAAGAAGTCCCAGGTGATGCGTTCAGCTGCTGTACCATCCCTTACCGTGAGCCACCACTGGTATGCCTCATCTCAAAGAAGAAACACAACTCCTTTCAATTTTTCCTCTGCAGTACAATCTAGATCGTCCATGATCTGTTCAACTGCTTCTAGCCAGTACTCAGCTAAGCTAGGAGCCACACCAGAAATGTCCCTAAACATCTCAGCCCTATTAGCTCGGAGTCATTCAGAAATAGATTTTTGAGCTACTGACCCCGCGCTCGCTCCAGCAACCCGCTCCAAAACACGTAACATCATTTGGGACACAGCATCGTCTCCACCAGTTTGGTCCTGAAATTCTATTTCCGGAACTGGTGATGCTGGCACTTCACCCTCCGGCCCATGCCCTGATTCTGTAGGTTCAGACCCAACACCCCGGCCTCTACCGCGGTCGCGCATGCCACGTCCACGTCCACTAGCACTCATGACTTTTGATTCGACTTAATCTGATTAAAAGTTTTATGAATTAGTATTTCTTCCACTGTTTATTAACGAGAAATCTTATGAAAGTAGTATTAGGAGTAGTTTTCCGCAAAAAAAAGTATCTCTAAGTTCTCCATTTCTAAAGTTTGAAAATCTCAACAAAACATCGAAACTTAGAAAACATTTCAATTGGTTTCTTTATCTTAAAAATGATTTGTAAATTTTTGCTTGAAGGTTTCATTCCGTCTTTTATTAAATTGATCGAAAAGGCTGTAAGCAAATTTTGTTTTTATAAAAGCCAGAATCAAGAAATACCATAAACGTGTCATTAGAAAACCAAGTTGACGTTTTAAGAAAATTCCCGAGTTAATAAGCTATTCGCTTGTCATCTTTTGTTAATGTTTTGAAAACTATTTGCTTAAGCTTTTGGTTTTAGAAAAACCCCATTTTCGTCCACTTGTAAAATATGCGATATCAGCATTAAATCAAACCCAAAGTTAAAGTGATAGCAGCCTTATTACATAATAAAATCCCAAATTAAAGTAAAACCAAATAAAGTAACGTAGTTTACGGAAGAAGTAGTAACGCATGGCCACCTCGAGTCTACCCCAGCTCTAAATCTGCAATCTAGCAATTACTTGCAAAATTAAGCAGAGGGGTGAGTCACCGAGACTCAATGTGTGATTCCCCTTATGAACACAGTTTGGGCCTAAGCCCTAATAACATGGGCTATCAATAGTACATGCGATGCAACCCAGCCCATCCTAGATTTCCATCCACTACGTCACCTGTATCCACCGAACACCCGTGGCGTCAAGCCACTGTGGTCCCAGACCACTTGTAACAGAGTCACATAATATAAACGTGGGGGCCAACTTTGTGATCGTGAACCATCGTGGCGATCTATCGATAAGTATACGTGGAGCCAACCCACTGTGGTCCCAGACCACTGAGACAAGTCATTGATAAGCATATGTATACGTGGTTCCAAACCACTGTGGTCCCAGACCACTGTGACAATAGTCACTGAATAGCACTTCCCCTCCATCACCTTCCATAACCCATGCACATAATATCATACTGAGGTGAGTGCTACATACTTTAATGTACAACATATAATTAACTCATGCAGTAAATAATACGAAAGTATCATCATAGCAGAACTTACCCAGTGTCTCCAACCTTACCCACGAGAGTATCTCAATTAACAAAATAGTCGTTTCGGCTTTCAGCCAACACAGTTATTAACATGAATTATTTAACAAAGTAAAGTGTGAACATTACACACCTGGTAACGCGTAAAACTAGACTCTCTACGTCGACGCTCTCACTTGCGGGGGCAGCGACTATTTGTGAAACACACCACACTCCAAATTTACGATCTGAACCGGATCTGGTATGTTCCTTAAGAAAATCGGTTTTCAATGTCCTGAATAACTTAGAGAAAATTTGTAAATTTTAGAAAACATTGTTTTAGGTTGGGCTTAATTTGGAACCCATTTAATAAATTTTGAAAATCCAACTTAAATAAGGTGACAAAATAATTTTAGGGTTTATCATTTTAAAAGAAATAAATTTACTTAACTTTAATCAAAAAATATGTTGTATCATCATCAAATAAAAATAAGCGATAAAGGAAATCCAAGCTGGGCCTTATGGCCTTATTACATCATTCAAACCCAAAATAAAATTTTAAAGTACTAAATTTAATAAAGTCCACTTTCTAATTAAATCCTTCATGTGATGCATGGCCACCTTTAGCTCCTGCCGAGGCCGGTCCATTCTTTGCTTATCACACGAAAAATAATTCCCCAACAGAGGTGAGTCCTTGACTCAATGTGTACCTGATACTAATTTTCAACAAATCGGGCATACAAGTCATATCAATTTCATGTTCATACAAAATAAAGGATGATGCAACCCAAACCCAAGCCTATTTGTCCATCCGCTACACACCACCCGTACCAACTTTGTACACCGTGGGGACTACTAAGTCAACCCTCCATCCGCTACACACCATCGAAGCGATCAGCTGCGATCGGCGTGCTCACCGCCCACTTACGTTGTGTCATTAGACACTATATTCAAATAATGTAACCGAAGTTACCATATTCACGCAATGGGGCCGTAGCCACCATATTTCGTTGGTGAGGCCGAAAACAACACCTTCGTTGGTGAGACCGAAGTCAACACCTTCGTTGGTGAGACCGAAGTCAACACCTTCACTTTCTTCCTTCACATATATCCCAAATGCCCCAATTATTACATATCATTCATATCATACTTAAATTCACATTATGTCACTTTTCAGAATATAACACATTCATAATCCTATCAAAAGTAGGAATACGTACCTGGGTACTTTTCGTGACATTTGTGGTACTTAGCCACATTCTTATTCTTATACACATTCATATATTAAAACAGTTATTGCCATAATATATATATTGAAAGTTAGTGTGAGTACACACCTGATTTGCTTAATAGATTCCTTGAAATCCCGAAGAAATTGATCTGTTGCCTTAGATCTCAATCCCTATATTCGGCCCCATTATTAACATACATAATAAACCCCTTTTGACTTTAAAACCAAATCCTAGTAGGATTTGTATTTCTTACCTTGTTGCCGAATTGTTTTCAAGAACCAAGTGCCGAATCTTGGTATTCCTTCCTTGTGATTTCGGCTAACACCATATCACTTCATTAGTTTTCGGCTTTTTAATAATCCATATACATATATATTAAAATAGCCTTGGCCGAATTTATTTTGATACTTACCTTTTAAATCTTGAATCCAGAATGATCTATCTTCACGATTAGCGGAATTCCTTGAATCTGAAATCCGATATTCTTCTTTAATAATCGGCTAAGAGACAATAGAAGAGATTATTCCCTAGATCTCGATTAGAAGAATTAGAAGAACAAAATTGATTATTCTTACCTTAATACCTTAGTCGATTGCTTCCTTGCCTAGAGCCCACAGAAATTCGGTTATGGGGTTTTAGTCGAGGATCAAAAGAAAAGGGTTTTGGCTTGACAGATGAAGAAAAAGAAGAAGAAAAGAAAAGAAGAAAGAAAAGAGAATAAAGAGAATAATGGCGAGAGAAAATTAGGCGAGAGAGAATAGGAGAAATTTTAGAGAATTTGTGAGAGGTTTTCTTGAAGAGAAAAGAATGAATGAAGAATAGCCTTACTCTTCCTTTTATAGCCAAAATTACTAGCTAGAGTCCTTTACTTGGCCACCACTCTTCTATTTTGATAACTTTATCCTTTAATTATCATAAATAAAAGAGTTTAATCCAATATTTATCTCTTCTAAATAATCCAATTTAAAAATCCTTTATTTATCACCTTTTAATCGAATATTTATGAAAATAAAACACCTCCTTTCTAGAAGCATGTGCCGTCCACCTCGGTCTTACGGAAGCAAAAATAAAACTTCATTTATTTGCTTCCCAAGTGGCTCGAACCCGTGCCCATGCCTTTTGCACATATAGCGCCATTTCCATAGGCCCTAAGTGCCATCTTGAGCCACTTTTCCAAACCTGTTTGTGTGTCAAATTTCACAAACTTTTTCTTTTAAGGCCACGTTGCCTTAATTTCCTATTTTAAACTTTAAAACTTGACATTTCTAAGTCATTTCTAAGTTTCCTAAAATTTTCGATCGGCTCTGTAAACTTGCCATTTTCTTACATTTCCAAGTTTCCAGAAATGTTCACTTTCCATTTTTGAATCATTTCCTTACATTTCCTAGTTTCTATAAATGTTCACTTTCCTCTTTATTCCTTTACATTTTCAGGACATTTCCCTACATTTCCAAGACAAGACATTTCCTTACATTTCCTTGCATTTCCTTACATTTCCTTACATTTCCACACATTTCCTTACATTTCCTTACATTTTCTTACATTTCCCTACATTGCCTTACATTTCCATACATTTCCACACATTTCCACACATTTCCATAGACTTCCATACATTTCCATATATTTCCTTACATTTCCATACATTTCCTTACATTTCCTTACATTTCCATACATTTCCTTACATTTCCTTACATTTCCATACGTTTCCTGACATTTCCTTACATTTCCATATTTCCTTACATTTCGATACATTTCATTATTTCTAGAATTCACATAACACATTCATAATTCATAAAACATGCCATTTTACCACATGGTTCCTTGTGTCATGCTTCACACGGAGTTTCTTTTAAAGCCTCATTTACCTAGCTCCCCTTTTTACTTAAAAACCAATAATTTTCCAAAGCTTTCTTCTTCCATCCTAGAAGTCTAAAAACCCTTAATACACTTCCAAACACTGCCAAAACCTACTAACTCATGAATTATGCACAAACGCATAACCCCTAATCTAGGATGTTACAATTTGCCTATCCCAGAGAGACGTCGGCTCTCTATCACAGCCCGACGAAAAGTCTCGTACTGTCGATACTGCACGCTTCTTAAAGTTTGGGGCGGGGGACTACGAGTCTTACCCCCTCCTTCACTTGACTTGCATTCGAATCCATAAAAAGAGCTTAACCAGGAAACAGAGTTAAGGCTTTGAAATAAAACAGAGAGAATAAAAACTCAAATTGATGAAGTTTCTTACCTTGATCAACAGAAGCCGAATGCTAGTAGACTTGGCTTAAGAAACCGATTGAGTCCCTACACCATCACCATATCAGAATCGGTTCTCCAAATAGATTAAAAAGGAGTGGCCTTTCGGCCAAAGAAGTTGATAAGAACCATTTACCTTGATCAACCAAAATCGATTGTATAGGCTCTCAGCAACCTAGGATTTCCAACACCCTGCTTCTTGGTATTCGGCTAAGAGGCACAAAATAGAAGAGATGGATTTAGTTGCCTTACAAGATTGAGTTCGACTTCTCCAAGCAAAGAAAGAATGGAGGGATTGATAGTAAGAAGATAAAAGAAAACCTTACCCTTAGCAGAGATATTAATTTACACCAAGAAGATTCGGCTATGGTGAAAAGTAAAACAAAACCCAAAGAGAAGGAAATGAGGAATAGGTTTCAGTTTTTAGAAGAAGAAATGAAAGAGAAGGATGAAACACCAAGAAGTGAGATGAAGGTTCGGCTATGAGGTTTAAAAGAACTAATAGGAAAGAAAAGAGAAGATTTGGCAGAGAGGGTGGCTTCAAGAAGTTTTGGCTAGCAATGAAGATGGTAGAGGAGAAGGATGATTTCGGCTTTTAGAGGGAAGTGTGACAAGATGAAAAGCAAAGAAAAGATGATGACGAGAGTTTCAGCCAAGTACCTTTAGTGACTCCAACAATAGCACACCCCGAGAAGAATGAGAAGAAGTAGGGATGAACCAAAAGGATTTCAACAAGAGAAAGCCTTCAATGAACTAAGAGATTTCCACACCCAACACAACTAAGTAACCCAAATGGTAACCCTCAAAAGCTCTCTCTCCAAATTCGGCACACCTCAAAGCTAAACTGAACACAATATGTCAGCAAAATGTCCATGAGCACCCAAATAAAGGTTCGCCCCCTAGCCAAGCTAAACCGTGCACACTCACACATACCTCCCTAAATTCGGTCAACTTCACAACCAACATCCCCCTTCCACGATTTCCTCCAACTTTCCCTGTCCTTTATCCATTTGATTTTGTTTGACCAATTCAACCTCCACCAACACCTCATGGCCACTAATTCAAATATTTTGACTCCGTTAACTCTCACCCTTGAGGAGTTTATGACGACACCACCATCCCTCCATCCTGACGCCAAAAAGAAACTCCAAAATGTAGCATACGCGGCTCGAACCTCTCATTGTTACTCCTTTGTGATGCCACTTCCCTGCAATCCAAGTGGCGTCTCCCTGCCACTTTACCACATCACTTTTTGTGTCAATAAGCACAAGTAATTATCCTTAAGGCCTACCTCAGCTAGCTCTCCCCTAAAGTGCCTAGCAATAAAATTTTCACTAGGGCTCAAGCTTAACCCCGAGCCTTCCCGGGGCCATCCCCAAACATACCAAATTAATAGACAAAGCATACCAAACACACAGAAATATAACAAATGCAAAGCCCCTAATTTTCAGATGTTACAAAACAAGTTAACATGTTGAAACGTATTATTTAATCATTTAAAACCCAGTATATAGAATTACAATTAGACAAAATATATAATCAAAATTAATTAATCAAGTAAAAATTAGAACGAAATGTATACCACAGCTTTATAAAAATCTTACAGTTTAAAAACCAAATAATCAAGCAGATACCGTAAATGGAAACTGAAAATAATATATTTTTACTGAGGCTGTTCGAGACCTTCACACACCGAGTTCAGTGTCAGAATACAGAAGAGTACCGGAAATAGAAACACTAAGACAAGGTGAGCTACTTGAGCTCAGTGTAAGTGTGAAACAAGACTGGAATAGAAATAAAGAATTTAGATCAGTAGCACTGTGGATTTTCAGTTACCCATAGTGTCAGAAAGCACACTTGGAACTAACGTTCCATTAGAACTTATCAACCAGAGCACACCAAATTCACACAAAACCTAGCACAGAAGCCGTTCAGACAATAGAACACAGTTAATAAATCTTACAGTCAAAACCCACAGACAGATGCAGATGAAATGTAGTCAGATAAAAACCTACCCATCCAGCCAGCACACCTTTCCTTCCCCCGATCACACCCTAAAAGAGCTGTTAAAGCTCATCCAACCAAACACACCAATTAGGACCTCGAAAAGCCCATCCAACCTTGCACACCACATATGTGGACTAAGCCACTCAGATAATAATATGCAGCAAGGTTAGCGTATGTCTTTATCTTGTGCAATCTTGGTAGAAACGTCATGCAGGCGAGTTGCGATTTAAAGCGCGAGATCGGATAATGTATGCGCAGCAAAGGCGACATCGTACAATATAGTGCAATGCGATAATCCGTTGTATAGACATGTTGCAGTTAACTACCAGATCAGATAATAGTGCGTAGCAAAGTTGACGCATGTGTGGTACAGTGCGATAATTCGCTATACGTATAAGTTGCAGTAGAATTGACCAGTCTCCCTTCTCTTCACAACCCTACCCAAAATAGGTTATGCAAATGCATGTATGTATTCAATCTCACAGAACAGTGACACAGTATCAGACATTCAGACAGAACAGATATGCACACATACACCCTGGTTAATCAGGTTCTGAGTTAGACATTACACACATCAATCACAAATAGTACTTAAGGCCCAAAATAGAGTTTTAACTGCCCTTGTTTAAGCTTATCCAAGGGTTAAAGCACGCAAACACATTTTCAGATCAGAACCGAACACAAAACCAATATAAGTGTCTCAGGACCACACGCCCGTGTACTCTGGCCGTGTAGTCATGCCTAGGCCGTGTAGAAGGTCACAGGCCTGTGTAAAAAGGGGCACACGGCCGTGTGGCAGTGAAGAGAGGCACATGGCCTTGTGAAGAGAAAGACACGACCGTGTGACAGAAGCACACGCCCGTGGACTCGGGGCAGAGCCGTGGGAACAAACCGTGTAACTCTTCGTCCATTTGTACTAAATTAGAGTTCTAGGCAGACACGACCGTGTGAGAGTCTCACACGCCCATGTGCCCACTAGGCACGACTGTGTGCCCAAAACACATGCCCGTTTAGAATCCTTAAATCCCCAAATTAGCCATATGATCGTGTGGCAAGGTGATGTGGCCCCAAATTACTCAAACCCTAATTCCCCAACACACACGCCCATGTGCCTACGGAGCATGGCCTTGTGAAAATTGACAAAATCCCCCAAGTAGGCCACACGACTGTGTGGCACAAAAATCTGCCCGGAAGGCCTAATTCCCAAAAGCACACGGCCATATGTAGGGGCACACGCCCGTATGGCCACCCGAGTGGTCACAAAACCACCTTAAAATTGACCCAAAATCATATCTTTTAATGAGTAGAATGACCCCTAAACACCTATTTCAGAATCACACCATTATAAGCCAACCTTATGCCATTTAAAGCCAACACAACCCTCAATTGCTCACTACCAAATCACACAAAAAGAGTTATTGGATTTCCAAGCGATTCGGTATCGAATTGTATGGCACAGAACACACTCATTATACCGAAATAACTAGAATCAATTCAGTATTCAAAACTAAACAAATGTTCAAAACCCACACCTAATTCACGATCCACATGCCTCAAACCCAATCAACACTGGTTGATAACTTAACCCCAAGCTCTTACCGACGAAAGAGGAAAATAAATAAATGGGAACGAACCGATGCAACAGAGACAATCCAAAAAGAAAAGAGAAGAAACGCAAGGAAGGTCTATTTTTACAGAGGAAAAAAAACGTCTAGAAAAATAAGATAAAAATAAATAAATAAATAAATAAATATAATAACCATATTAAAGAAATAATTAAAATAAATATATAAATAATTAAACGAATATATATATATATAGCTTAAAACAAAAGAAATATTCCTCCCAAAAAACATACACAAGGACTCGAACCTACGACCCATAGACAAATTAACACACCACAAACCACCAGACCAGCAGGCCTATTCTTACATTTTAACAAGCATTTAGCACCTCAAAATTTTAATTTTTGATTTTGTGTATGTGTGACACATAATGTCTATCTGCTTCAGTGGTTATGTGTTTTGGGTGTGTGTGAGAGGTCCCTAGTTCAAGCCTTACTTGGGCAAATTTTGGTATTTTTATAAATAAAGCCTTAACCTTGTGTAAAGGGATTAAGTTTAAATGTTGGGTAAATTACATCAGAATGGGCCTGCTGGTTTGGTGGTTAAGTGGTGTGTTATTATGGTGGAGGTCTTGTGTTCAAATCATTGCGTAGGCAAAGGTATTATTTTTTTGCTCAGATTTTGGGATAGAGTTATGTAATAGGGGGATTTCGAGTAGTGGATGTGAAGTGGGAATTAGGGGAGAAGATTAAGGGATTTGGGGGGTTATCAGAATTTTATTTTATTTTTTCCCATAACCGAATTTTGGCTCCCTTTTCCAAAAAAAAATTTCTACCGTCTATTCTTCTCCCTCTCCTCTTGTCGAAATTCTCTGAGTTTTTCCATCTTTCTCTTCTTTTTCTTCTACTTGATTTTTCCCTAATCCATTTATTTTCCTTCGTTTTCACACGCGGTTAGTGCTCGCTTAGTTTCGGTAAGTGTTTCTCTTCGTTTCTGTCATGAATCTCTTAACGACTGAAGTGGTAATGTTTTCTATCTGCAATTTGGGCGTAAGGGGAGGCTCAGACTGGTGAATTCAATGTTCTCATCTTAACAATAGTTAAACGGAGGGTTATCATTTGCGGTAAGTTGGGTTCCTGTTCGTTCTTGGTTGTCAATTCGCTTGTAAATCCGTTAAATTGATGTTGAGTATCTTGATTTTAATCCTTAAAGTGCTCGAGAGTTATTAGGCATCAAAATGATACTAGGTGTGTACCCGAAACGCAGAAAACGAGGTTCAGGGAAAAGCTAAAATTGCTTACTGTCGAGAAATAAGAGAAATAAGAGAAAATGATGCGAAAAATTGTAGAGAAAGGAAATAACGGTGTTAAAAAACTAGGAAATCAACATTTTGCTCTAAAATAGTTTTGGAAAGCAGCAGTAGTCTAACTTTGAAAAATATCATCAAAAATAGTGTAAATTGAGTTAGAGGTTGAATAAAATATGAAATTAATTTTTATTGAGTCTAGTCTTTCATGGAAGAAACAGTGTAAGCAATGGAAATGTAAATCATGAGTTATAAAAAATTTGGTGACACAAGGTCAGAATGATTTCGGGTTCCCCTGCTCTGACTTTGGAAAATCATAAGAAATTGTAAAAACAGAAACATCATCTAAATTCCGTACTAAGAGATAAATAATTTTTAGTAAGGAAAGGTCGAAGTTGTCAAACAGCAGTATAGGGATAATTTAAAGATTTTACTATACTTATTAGATAAACTATAAATTCTAAAAATTTTATGGTAGAAAGGTATTTGAGTCTAGTTTCAACAACATCAAGCGGATCTTAATTTGGAATTCTGTAGCTCAAGATATAAATAATTTAGTGATAATGACCCAAGTAGACAACTGTGAATGAACATATAAGTAAATAGTGAAAACATATAAGAGTATTGAGTTAGCACGGGTTACTTTAAAAAATGGATCAAACCGCCAAGGCCAATTTGGGCCGAGTGGGCCACAAGGGTGTGTGGGCCCACATGGGTAGGTCACATGGGCGTGTGGGCCCATTTTTACAGAAATGTTTTTAGGGTTGCACAAGTCGCCCAACTCGACTGTGAACTTACTGTAGGGTCAGTAAGCGCTACTTAGTCCCCTAAATGCGTGAAATTGATTGAATGATATCTGTACTGGGCATGTTAATATCTGAACTAAATATATGTACTGAAATTGCATAATAGCATTGTCGAAACCATTTTTTTGTTGAAAAACAAGGTCGACTTTGAAAGCAAAAATGGAGTCGCCACCAATATTTTTTGAGGTGTGATTGGGTCACCTTGAAATTGATCGTTAAAACATTTTGATTTATTAACAATGATTTTGGCCTACAAACTTCAAGAAAACAGGTTCAGGAGTCGGTTACGTACGAGGAAGGATTAGCACCCTCGTAACGCCTAAAATTGGTACCGAATTGATTGATTAATGTCTTAATGTCGAAAATTTGAAAAGATTTTAAAATATGACCCTCTTTGTTAAAGAAAACTTGAATAAATTAAATTGGATGCTGAGACCCGCTTATCTCGAGAGAGTAAAATATCATACCCAGTAAGTTATGATACGACATTCGAATCCTCGAAACTAAGCTTGTCTTTTGACATTTAAAACTAGTACATTTAAATTTAAGAAAGATATTCGGTTATTTAGATCCAATGAGAAATCGGAACCCAGTAAGTTAGGGCACAATTTCTCAAAACTCCAAATACAGAATATTGCCTTTGTTTTTAGAAATCCTTATCTCGAGATAACAAAACGTCATATTCAGTGAGTTAGAACACAACATTTTTGAATTCTCGAGAATAAGCTTTTATTTAACCTAGATGCTTTGGTTTAGAATAAAAAAATAATTGGTTCTTTAGACTCGATGAGAAAAATTGAAACCCAATAAGTTAGGGTACGATTTCTTTCGAATCTTAGAACGCGGAATATTTGCTTTTTTTCAAAAAAAGTTTTAACGCATCGGATAAAATGTAATACGATCGTAGGAAAAAATAAAAATGAATTATAGTGCCGATATGCATAATAGAATAAAAATGAGGGCAATAATATAAATAGTAATGGCAAAAATAAAATAAAAGTTAAAACAAACAATTGCATAAAATCATAGGTAAAACTAAAAAGGTAAGAAACAAATAAACAAATAAACAATTAAATAAAAGAAAAGAAAATAATAATAAAAATAATAGTTAAAGCTAATAGTAGATCAATAAAAAATAATATGTACAATAGTTTAAAGATAATAAAATAATAATAATAATAATAATAATAATAATAATAATAATAATAATAATAATAATAATAATAATAACAAAAATACAATAATACTAATGATAAATTATAATGAAAATACATTAGTAACCGAATAATAATACTAAAAATAAACCAATAAGAGTAATAATAATAATAATAATAATAATAATAATAATAATAATAATAATAATAATAATAATAATAATAAAATGAATGATCTAATATTTGAAAGTATATATAAAGAATATAAAATAAAAAATAATGAGTAAAATAATCACAATGAAAATAATAATAATAAAATAATAAAAAATAAGTGGAGTCTTTTTAAAAAAATTAAATAAAAATAAAAATAAATATTCAACATTAAATATATCAATTTAATAATAATAATATAATAATAAATATAAGAATAATAATAATAACAATAATAATATTAATAATAATAGTGATAATAATATTAATGACAATATTAAATTAAGAACAATAAAATAGCAAAAATAAAAAAAGAATAGGAAATGGACTAAATTACACTTTAAAACAAAAATTTGGGGTAAATTATAAATAAAAGTCAAAAGGGGACTAATCCGAGCACGCGAATAACAAGAAGGGGCTAAAAGGGAAAATATCCCTACCCTCCAAAATGCAGCGTTTTACACGGGATTCAAATGAAATCAGAATAAAACTTATAGGTAAAGTTAAAAATAAAAGAAAGCTTAATTGTAAAGTGATTAAAAAGCGGAAGGGCTAAAAGTGCAATTAGCCCTTCCATTGAAAACTCGTGGATCGTGGACTGGGTGGGGTCAGTGCGGGTTGAGGCCTAAAACAATGCTGTTTTGGCGCCAGAAAGTAGGGCCTAAAACACTGCTGTTTTGGCGTCGTATGGTTCCATATATATATATATATATATATATATATATATATATATATATATATATATATATATATATCAAAATTTCAGCAAAAAATCATTTCTATCAGCCCCCTTTTTTTTTAAAAAAAATTATCTCCTCTCTCTGGCCGATTTCCAACTAGGTCTCCGGCACCGACCGCCACCGTCCGTCACCGTCGGAGCCGCCGTGCACGGCAGCTAGACTCCCAAAAAAGGTATTTTTTTTATATTATATTTTAGTGTATATATATATATATGAATAAAAAAACAAAATTTGTATGTGTGTGTATGCGGTTTCGAAGAGAAGGAAAGAAAAAAAAAAGAAAAATGATGAAAGTAAAAAAGACCTTTGCTGGTTTGTTCTTTCTGATTTCCTATGTATTCGTAAAAAATGTAGCCCTTTGGACAGATCACCCTCGGCTTCTTTTATAGTCGAAAAAATAAAAAGAAAATACAAGAATCTTCTATGCATTTTTGCTGTCTATTTTCTGTTATTTCTTGCTGGCCTTTTGCTGTTTGTTTCCCTTTTTTGCAGGTGAAACCGTCGTACGGAGGGACGAGGCCGCTCGTGGGGTGATGTGGAGGCTCGAATGCGCGTGTGGCTGGAGAGCTGCGGTGCTAGGCAATTCTGGAAACCTCTAGGGTTTCTGCTTGTTAAAATTTTTGGGACACTTGGGCCTTGTAACGTATTGGGCTAAAAATTGGGCTTCGGGTTGTTTGTAAAAAAGAGACTGGATTATTTTTATTGTACTTGGTTTATTATTATTTTATTTTGTATTTTGGTTAATGAATGGGCCAGGGTAAAATTGGGTTATTACAGCTGCCCCTCTTTGCTCATTGTAGTGTAACAAAAATGGAGCAAAGACTTTAAAAAGAGACAATTTTGCCCAATCTCGCCGAATCCTGACTTTTTCCAGTGCTTTTCTTCTTCGAGTGGCTTCATTCCATCCCATTGCATCTTCAGGGGCATGAGAACTAGCGCTTCGATCCAATTTAAGGGAATTAGACTTGTAGCTTCAATCTGCTCTGCCGTAACTTCAGGGAGATAAGATTTTCTATTTCAGTCTGCTCCATTGCAACTTCAGGGAGATAAGGTTTGGTAAATTTGATCCGACTTATTGCAACTTTAGAGGTATAGGATTTGTAACTTTAATCTTTTCCACTGCAACTTCAGGGAAATAAGACTTGTGGCTGCAATCTGCTTCACTGCAACTTCAGGAAGATAAGATCCGCCATAATCTGTAGCTTTTAACTGTTCCACTGCAAAGTCAGGGAAATAAGATTCGCTGTCTTTAATCTACTCCGCTGCAACTTCCGGGAGATGAGGTTGATGGCTTCAATTTACTCCACCGCAACTTCAGGAAGATAAGATCTGTTGTAATATGTAGTTTTAATCTGTTACACTGCAACGCCAGAGAAATAAGATTCGTTGTCTTCAATTTGCTCCACTGCAACTTCAGGGAGATGAGGTTGATGGCTTCAATTTACTCCACTGCCACTTCAGGAAGATAAGATCCGCCGTAATATGTAGCTTTAATCTGCTCCACTACAACGCCAGGGAAATGAGATTTGCTGTCTTCAATCTGCTCCGTTGTAACTTCAGGGAGATAAGGCTGGTGGCTTTAATCTGCTTCACTGCAACTTCAGGAAGATAAGATCTGTCGTAATATGTAGCTTTAATCTGTTCCATTGCAACGCCAAGGAAATGAGATTTGCTGTCTTCAGTCTGCTCCACTGTAACTTTAGGGAGATAAGGCTAGTGGCTTCAATTTGTTCCACTGCAACTTCAGGAAGATAAGATCCGTCGTAGTCTGTAGCTTTAATATGCTCCACTACAACGCCAGGGAAATAAGATTTGCTGTCTTCTTTTTGCTTCGCTGCAACTTCAGGGAGATAAGGTTGGTGGCTTCGATTTGCTTTACTGCAACTTTAGGAAGATAAGATCTGTCGTAATATGTAGCTTTAATTTGTTCCACTGCAACGCCAGGGAAATAAGATTTGCTGTCTTCAGTCTGCTCCGCTGCAACTTCAGGGAGATAAGGCTGATGACTTCAATCTGCTTTACTGCAACTTCAGGAAGATAAGATCTACCGTAATCTATAGCTTTAATTTGCTCCACTGCAATGCCAGGGAAATAAGATTTGTTGTCTTTAGTCTGCTCTGCTGCAACTTCAGGGAGATAAGGTTGGTGGCTACAATATGCTTCATTGCAACTTTGGGAAGATAAGATCTGCCCTAATATGTAGCTTTAATCTGTTCCACTGCAACACCAAGGAAATCAAGATTTGCTGTCTTGACTTCAATCCATCCCACTGTAACTTCAGGGGTATGGGATTTGTGGATTCAGCGATCTTGTTACACCGTCCTCTGGGGAACATAACCTGTAGAATCGATTTATGGACTTATGCTTATGCATAATGATTAGGATACAATGATCAGAATGAATCGAATGCTCCTAACTAAATGTATTATGGATGATATTTGCATGAACACAGAATGTCATGAGAATGATCATTTTTTAAATGCTTAATGATTAGGATGCAATGATAAGAATGAATCGAATGATCCTAACTAAATGTGTTATGGATGATATTTGCATGAATGTAGAATGTCATGAGAATGATCCATTTTTTAATGTTTGGGTTGTCCTTGCTCATTGTTATTAAAAGTTGTATCACTAACTTAATACCCTGTCTTCTTGTTCAACCGATATTTTGACAGAAAGTCCGAAGAAATGGTCACTGTTTAGAGTTTCCTTCTCAAATATTTCCAACCCTTAGGCTTGGTGAGTTCTAAATAATAGTCCTGTTTCAGGTTTTCGTACTATTTAGAAGTTTCCAGATTAATATGCAAAACTCCTTTTGTGAAAGTATTATTAGTCCATTAATCATTACTTCAATACAAAATACTTGAAAATGATCACAATGATGGACAAAACTGAAATTTATCAGAAACGGAATCTGAAAAGAATAGGTTAATTAAAGAAAACAAATATTGCTAGAATACTAAATGATGAGGGGAAAAGATAGGTGCCCCAGATATCACAGCCTTAGCTTCTCTGTATAGACTTTCTGAAGACCATTTTAAGTTCAATATGTGTTTAGGAGACCAAGAGTACTCTGTTGATGCCCTAAGACGTAACATCTCTTATTTCTTCTTAATTCATGTATAGCAAGATCACCACATGCCCCATCGTTGATCATAATTTAAGTCGCCCTCTTCGGGTTTTCGACTCAAAACCCCTTTGGTCTCAAGGTGCCCTTTGCGGGTTTTCACCTTGGCTTCTCCTTTTTTTTAAGAAAGCCTCAAAGCGCCCTTTGCGGGTTTTCACTTTGGCCTCTTTTCCTTTTCAAATATAGTACTTCTTAACTGAATCCAAATTTACAAGATTGGGCAAGTTTTTCCCATCCATTTCAGTCAAAATCAGTGCTCATTCGGAGAAAGCCCTTTTTTACCACATAAGCTCCTTCCCAATTTGGCATCCACTTCCTCGAAAATATTTTTGTATGGAGAGGATCTTTTTCAATACCAGGTCCCCATCATGAAATTCTCTTGGGCGAACCTTTTTTTTATAAGCTCACATCATTCATTTTTGGTACATCTAACCATGGTGAAAAGCCTTTAGCTTCTTTTCCTCAATCAAGTTCAACTGATTATATCGAGACTGGATCCATTCTGCTTCATCTAACTTTAGCTCTGAAAAAACTCGAATGGAAGGTATCTCTACTTCAATGGGTAAAACCGCCTCCATTCCATAAACTAATGAGAAAGGCGTTGCCCCAGTGGAAGTTCTGACAGATGTTCGATAAGCATAGAGAGCAAATGGTAACTTCTCAAGCCAATCTTTATTAGTTTCAGCCATTTTCCCCATAATCTTCTTAATGTTTTTATTGGCTACTTCCACTGCACCATTCATTTTTGGATGATACGGGGATGAATTGTACTGTCTGATCTTGAATTGATTGCAGACCTCCGCAATCATGCTGTTGTTCAAGTTTAATGCATTGTCAGATATGATCTTCTCAGGCATCCCATATCGACATATAATTTCCTTTTTTAGGAATCTGCTGACTGCCAACTTAGTAACACTGGCATATGAAGCAGCCTCTACCCACTTGGTGAAATAGTCGACGACTACAAAGATGAATCGATGCCATTTGAAGCTTTTGGTGAGATCGGCCTGATGACATCCATGCCCCACATAGAGAAAGGCCATGGGGAAGTCATAACATGCAAAGGTGAAGGAGGTACATGAATTTTGTCTCCATAAATTTGGTATTTGTGACATCTCTTAGCATAACTGATGCAGTCTCCTTCCATGGTAGACCAATAGTACCTGAATCTCATAATTTGTCTAGCCATTGTGAAACCATTGGCATGTGTTCCACAAACACCCTCGTGGACTTCCTCTAGAATTTTCTTAGCTTCAACGGCATCCAAACATCTCAATAGTACCTGATCCTTTCTTCTTTTGTACAGGATCTCCCTGTCTAAGACATAGTCACAGGCTAGTCTTCTCAATGTCCCTTTATCATTCTCAGTTGCCTAATTAGGGTATTCATGATTTCTTACATATCGTAATATATTGTGGTACCAGGGGTGATCATCTCTTTCTTCTTCCTTCATGTTGTAACAATGAGCTAGGGCCTTGTAAATACTCATTTGAATGGGTTTTACATCCTCCTATTTGCTCACTTTAATCATGGAAGCCAAAGTAGCCAAAGCATCTGCCATCTGGTTTTCGTCTCGCGGGAGATAATTGAAAGCAATATCATCAAACTCCTCAATTAACCCCAAAATTATCCTTCGATAATTGATCAATTTAGGGTCTCTTGTCTCCTATTCACCCTTCAGTTGGTAGATCACCAGTGCAGAATCTCTATATACTTACAGCGCTCTAATCTTGCGTTCTATGGAAGCACAGAGTTCCATGATACATGCTTCATATTTCGGCATATTATTTGTACAATCAAAGTCCAATTTGCATGTGAATGGATAATGATCTCCATTTGGGGATACCAAGACTGCCCCAATTCCATTACCTACAGCATTTGATGCTCCGTCGAAGTTTAATTTCCAAAAGTGATCTTTTGCAGCGTCTTCTTCAGTAGATGCCACATACATTAGTTCTTCATTGGGGAAGTCAAAGTTCAGAGGCTCAGACTCTTCTAGAGCTTTGCTGGCTAGGAAACCTGCTACTATGCTTCCATTTACGGCTTTTTGGCTTACATAAACTATGTCGAATTTAGAGAGGAGAATTTTCCATCTAACCATCCTTCCATTCAGAGCAGTTGACTCCATCATATATTTTAGACGGTCCAACTTCGAGATTAGCCATTTTGTGTAGTACAGCATGTATTGCCTCAATCTCCGGGTTATCCAAATCAAGGCACAACAAAATTTCTCAATTGGCGAATATCTCATTTCACACTCAGTGAATTTCTTACTGAGGTAGTATATCGCCTTTTCTCTTTTTCCTGAATCGTCGTGTTGACCCAACACACATCCCATAGAGTTGCTAAACAGTGTCAAATACAGTATTAATGGCCTATCTGTGCATGAAGGTGACAAGACTGGAGGACTCGACAAGTACTGTTTAACCTTATCAAAAGCTTTCTGGCACTTATCATCCCACACGCCTGGATTGTGTTTCTTAAGTTTATGAAATATGGGATCACATTTCTCAGTTAATTGTGAAATAAACCGAGCAATGTAATTTAACCTTTCAAGGAAACCCCGAACTTCTTTTTGAGCACACGGCGGAGGCAATTCTTGTATAGCCCAGACCTTGTCTGAGTCAATCTCGATTCCTTTCTCACTGACTATGAAGCCCAACAATTTTCCCGATCTAGCTCCAAAAGTACATTTTGTTGGATTGAGCTTTAACTGGAATTTTTTCAGTCTCAAGAATAACTTTCGCAAAACTTGGATATGTTCCATTTCTGTTCGGGACTTTACGATCATATTATCAACAAAAACCTCGATTTCTTTGTGCATCATATCATGGAACAAGGTCACCATGGCCCTTTGATATGTCGCTCTTGCATTTTTCAACCCAAATGGCATCACTATATAACAAAATGTACTCTACAAGGTTATGAAGGTGGTCTTTTCCATGTCTTCAGGATGCAGTTTTATCTGATTGTATCCCAAGAAGCCATCCATGAAGGAAAAACAGCGAATAACCTGACGTATTGTCAACTAAAGTATCAATGTAAGGCAAGGGGAAATCATCTTTCGGGTTGGCCTTATCTAAGTCTCTATAATCTACACACATTCGTACCTTCCAATTTTTCTTAGGGATAGGCACAATGTTGGCTACCCATTCTGAGTATTTGACTTCTTGCAAAAATTCGACGTCAAACTTCTTTTTGAGTTCCTTTTTTATTTTTAGTACAATATCAAGCCTCATTCTTCGGAGCTTCTGCTGAACCAGCTTGCAATCCTCTTTTATGGGGAAGCGGTGTACAACCATGTCAGTGTTTAACCCGGGCATATCTTAGTATGACCATGCGAAGATATCTTTGAATTCTTGAAGTAACTCTACGAGGTCTTGCTTTGTTTCTTCAGTTATCCACATTCTAATTTTCACTACCTTTCCTTCTTCCAGGGTCACACTTTTTATTGTTTCTTCATGAGGCAGAATTTGTTTTTCCTCTTGTTTTACCATTCTTAACAAGTTCGGAGATAAGCCACAGTCTGTGTCATCTTCAAAGTCCTGGGGTACCTCTAAACACATGTTTTGCTCAAAAAGGGGGTTCTAATACCATAGCAGCGTTACTCATGTCATTAATATCTGAGGACCTGTTGTAGGTAAAAAGGAATATACAAAGAACGAATGAATTTAAGAATAATTATTGGTATGGTATGATTATGAATGTGATGAAAAAATGATTTGGAAAAAGATCCAAGGAATGAAAGAATCTAACATAATTATTTGTATAGAAAGAATGAAAGAATCTAAAAGAATGAGAGGATATTTACTCAAAATGATATCAAACATGTATTTCATAATAATGTTTGGACATAAGCCTATTTCACAAAGGTATTCTTGTTGCTTCTAGGCTAAAGGCAACAAGTGTGTTTTAAACATTACTCTATGTAAGCTTTAAAAACTACAGGAATTTCTTCTGCAGTCCAGTTATTCAGAATAGTCCCAGGTTCGTAAGGGCGGATATCTGACAAGGCCCCCTTTAGTGATTTCTTTATGTATGGCATTGATGTGAACATTTCCCAACACTTTCTTTCTTTGGTGTCCTTCGCTCGAGTACAGTAATGATGCTTGGTTGGTAAGTTTTTGTTGGTTTCCAGATTAACTCTGAGATGATTCTAACCAATTAGGGTCTTTCCATGAAATCTAATGCACATGATGTAATATAATGCGAATGCCGGAAATGAATGCAAAAAGGCGTCGATTCTAATTCAATTTCCTTTAGAAAACTTTACTAGAGGACAAAATTCTTTACATGAAACAGATTACAAATATACGGACAGCCGCATTGTCTTCCATTTTATCAAGAAATTCGTTCTCCATGACAAGCTCTCTAATTTAGTAATCGAATGTGAATCGACACTCTTTCAAACATGAAATGACATGTAATGCAATCGTAGCCAAAACAAAATGAAACACATTAGTACCAAGTAAAAACAAGCAAGAAAGAAACAAATAGAGCACTTATTAGGGTGACCACTATGGTTTATTGCAGTACTATCTAGTGTGAGCTCATAGGGTCTTTTACATGCGGTTTGGGTTCTAAAGTTGAGGTACTTGAACCGGCAGATTCCTCGATCATCACCTATTATAGGCTCATACGGACCGAGTTCAGTTCGGGGAATACATTTCCCTATGGCTATACGAAGATGAAAATCTCACGAAGACATAGGTATGGATGTATCCCGAAAGCGATCCACTATCCTATACAGAGGTAAATACCTCACGAAGGAATAGTTTCTCACCTCCACTTAAAAAGGTAAGACCAAAATGATCCTTATGCAATATGATGCGAGACTCAAACCACAGTAATTATATGAAATAACAATATGAGCAAATGCAATAATAGGATCGTAATTTTTCAAATCAGATTTTCAATTTTTGACAACAAGGCAGAAAATAATCAATTTCACGACTTTTCTCTCTTATTAATCCCCAGTGGAGTCGCCAAGCTGTCGAAACCATTTTTTTGTTGAAAAACGAGGTCGACTTTGAAAGCGTAAATGGAGTCGCCACCAATCTTTTTTGAGGTGTGATTGGGTCACCTTGAAATTGATCGTTAAAACATTTTGATTTATTAACAATGATTTTGGCCTACAAAATCTGAGAAAACAGGTTCGGGATTCGGTTACGTACGAGGAAGGATTAACACCCTCGTAACGCCCAAAATTGGTACCGAATTGATTGATTAATGTCTTAATGTCAAAAATTTGAAAAGATTTTAAAATATGATCCTCTTTGTTAAAGAAAACTTGAATAAATTAAATTGGATGCTGAGACCCGCTTATCTCGAGGGAGTAAAATATCATACCCAGTAAGTTAGGATACGACATCTCGAATCTTCGAAACTAAGCTTGTCTTTTGACATTTAAAACTCGTACATTTAAATTTGAGAAGGACATTCGGTTATTTGGGTCAAATCGAAAATCGGAACCTAGTAAGTTAGGGCACAATTTCTCAAAATTCCAAATATAGAACATTGCATTTGTTTTTAGAAATCCTTATCTTGAGATTGTAACATCCTGACAAGGGCCTATGCATTTTCGGTTTTATAGTACGAAATGACAAGTCTTAAGTACTATGAATAAATTTTTAAATATTTTGGAAACCTAGAAATGCATGGAAATGGAAATGAACATTTTCGGAAACCTGAACTTTTTTGGAAACCTGAACATTTTTGGAAATGATTCAAAAATGGAAAGTAAGCATTTCTGGAAACTTGGAAATGTAAGAAAATGGCAAGTTTACAGAGCCGATCGAAAATTTTAGGAAACTTAGAAATGATGTAGAAATGTCAAATTTTAAAGTTTAAAATAGGAAATAAGGGCAAGATGGCCTTAAAAGAAAAAGTTGGAGAAATTTGACACACAAACAGGCTTGGAAAAGTGGCCTGAAGATGCCACTTAGGGCCTATGGAGATGGCGCCACATGCAGGAGGAATGGGCCTGAGTTCGAGTCACTTGGGAAGCAAATGAAGGAGGTTTATTTTTGCTTCCCAGGCTAACGGGTGGACGGCACATGTGTTTAAAAAGAGAGGTGTTTTATTTCCATTAATATTGCATAATAATGTGATAAATAAAAGCTTTTTAATTTGGATTATTTAGAAGAGATAAAAAGGATTTTTCTTTATTTATTTTTAAATAAGGTGATAATATTATCACAAGGAAGAGTGGTGGCCAAGTCAAGGACTCTTGGGCTAGTAATTTCGGCTAAAGAAGGAGAATTAAAAGATTTTCTCTCATCTTTTCCAAGTGTGGCGAAATTTCCCTAAGCAAAACACTCTCAAATTGAATTTTCTTCTCCTCTTCTCTTCTTCTCTTTTCTTCATCCTGTCAAGCCAAAAGTCTTTTCTTTTGATACTGATTAAACTCCATAGCCGAATCTCTTTGACTCTAAGCAAGGAAGTAATCAACTACTGACATTAAAAGGGGTAAGATCGTGGTCAATCGATTTGTATTCCTTCTCTTTTATTGAAAATCATGGTACTAATTCTATTAGCAATTTTGGCCGAATCTACAAGGGATCTCTCTGAGTTTCTACAATTGTTGAATACAAGGGTCAAGGATCTAAGGTAAGAACAATGAATTTTTCTAATTCTTTTAATCAAGATCTAGGAAATAATCCCTTTTGTGTCTCTTGGCCGATTACCAAAGGAGGAATTTTGGGATTTCAGATCTAAGGGATTTCAACATCTCCATAAGCCAAGGGTTACTTTTCGAGATTTAGAATCACAAGGTAAGTGCTAAGAAATTCGGCTAAGGCTTATGTTACATGTTTGGATTTATTATTTAGCCGAAAACTAACCTATGGAGTAATATAGTGTTTAGCCGAATTCACAAGGTAAGTAATACAAATCCTAGTTGTATTTGGAAAAGTGGCAGAATGGTCTTTTAAAGTGATTAACTTATGTAGGATTTGAGATCTAAACTGTGATCGATTCTCTTCGGGATTTCAAGGAATCTATTAAGCGAATCAGGTGTGTACTCACACTAACTTTCAATATATTATGGCAATAATTATTTTAATATATGAATATGCATAAGAATGAGAATGTGGCTAAGTACCACAAATGTGGTAAAGAGTACCCAGGTACGTTTCCTACTTCTGATAGGATTACGAATATGATATATTTTGAACATGTGAATAGTAACATGAAAGAGAAATAAGTATGTTATGCATGATATAATAATATTTGGGGCATTTTGGGCTATATGTGAAAGGGAAGAAGGTGTTGACTTCGGTCTCACTAAGCGGAATATGGTGACTACGGTCACATAATATGAATATGGTAACCGGTTACATTATCACGAATTTGGTAACCGGTTACATTATTCGAATATGGTGTCTAATGACACAAATTATATGGGCGATGAGCACGTCGATTGCAAACAATCGCCTTCGATGGTGTGTAGCGGATGGAGGGTTGACTTAGTAGTCCCCACGGTGTGATTGGCAGGTACGGGTGGTGTGTAGCGGATGGATAACTAGGCTTGGGTTTGGGTTGCATCATTTTTATATGAATATGTCTTTGATATGAACATGTATGCTTGAATTGTTGATTGATAGTTTTGTGTACACATTGAGTCTGTAGACTCACCCCTTGTGGGACTATTTTTCAGGTAATGAGCAGTAATGGACCGGGTCGGCAGGAGCTGAAGGTGGCCATGCAGGAGAAAAATAAACGATTTGGACTTTATTTTTGCTAAGTACTTTTCATTTTAATTTTGGAAATTATTTGATGTAATAAGGCCATAAGGCCCAAGTTTGATTGCTTCATTTCTGTTTAAATTTTTATTATTATGTTACGAATTACTTTAAAATTAATGATTGTTTAAAAACATATTTCTTAAATAAACCCTAGATTGTTTTTTTCTGTCACTTTAAATAATTGTTCTTTTAAAATTAAGTAAACGGGTTTCCAACCTAAGCCCAACCCAAAACCAATATCTTTCGAAAAATACACAAATTATCTCTAAGTAATAAAGAACTTCAAAATCATTTTTCTTAAGGAACATACTAGATCCGGTTCAGGCTCGTGGGCCGGGTGTGGGGTGTTTCAGTTTGATATCAGAGCCCAGTTTTCAACTCTCGGCCTGTGGGCTAAGGCCCAAAATGTTTTTAATTCGAGCCCAAATGATTTTCTTTGAAATAAAGCAGGTGTTCTGGCATGGCACCTAAGTCTCCGACCCGCAGTCCACCAGGCAAGTACCCTAACTTTATGTGTGATTCTGTTATTTATGAACTGTATAAGCGTAGAAAAGGCATGGAACGTAGAATAGAATGATAGGAACATGAACCCTAGGGCTAGATTACACAAACACAAAACCACATAAGATTTAATGCACTAAACAAACCTATGGCTAAGTCACTGAGATAGGGTGTGGTAACCCCTGTACGCATGTCTAGGATTGGATCCGGAAGAGCCTGGTATTTAAGTAGTCCTAGTGACTCACCTCCTCTTCGCAGAATCCTACAGTGCGTAGCCGGTTCCTGCTCACTTTCTAACTCGAAGGCTCGGTGGTGTGGCAACCTCTGTGCGCATGTCTAGGAATGGTTTCGATGGGAGCTTGGTATTTAAGCAGTCCGCGTGACTCACCTCCTCTCCATTCGAATCCTGCCTGGTGCGTAGCTTTGGTTCACCCTGACCGAAGAGGGCTCGGTCATAGGCTAAACATAATGACTAAAACCCGAAAGGGAACTAGCCATGTTTTGAAAAAAAAAAGAACGAAACAACAAACCCTAGTTTTAAAACTCTTAAAACTTTCTTTTGAGTTTGTGAAAACCATCTTTACAAGATTTTTCCGAAAAATTTTTGATTTGTGAAAATGACAAAAATACCCCTAGTGGTAAAATTACCAAAATGTCCTTGATTTACAAAATGTCAAACTTTTCAACAGTTTTGCCAAAATTTCATTATTTTATAAATGTTCAAAAACCCTAAATTACAAATTATCAAAAATACCTTGATTTTGAAAAATTACAAAATTGCCCCTAACTTACAAAATTACCAAAATGACCCTGATTCCCAAAATTTTTGCAACATCTCCATTTTGGAAGGAACAATTCTCAAAAAGAACCCACAACATTTTACAACTTTTGAAATATCCCTGATTTACTAAATTTTACAAATTTACCCTGATTTGTGAAAATTTACCAAAATACCACGAGGTCGAAAATTTAAAAAATACCCGAATTTTGAAATTTCTCCAAATTACCCCGAGACTTTGAATTCTCAAAATACTTTTTGACAAAAACACCAAGGAACGTTTTTCCTTTTGAAGAATTATGAAAATGCCCCTGTAGGACAAAATTACGAAAATACCCCTGGGTAGTGGAAAACAACAACGAAAACTATAACGTTTCTCTGAATGAACGAAAGTTTATATTTGTTTGATGGATGAATGAATGAATGGAAAAGACTGTGTGCTTGTATGAATACGAAAGAATCACTCTTAAATCCCTTTTCATAAAACTCCTTTGCGGGTAAATATGTGGAACAATGACTAATCCATAAAATTCCTTAATCAGATCTCGACGCTAGAAATGAGCTCCAGAGGACGTGGTCGTCGTGGATGAGGTAGAGGAAGGATGACTGTGTCAAAACCCGTTAGATCGGGTCAGGGTTCTGACAATGAGATACCACCGCCACCACCACCTTGGTGTGGGCCTTTGGCGACAAGCTCGAGACGGGGAAGATCTTTGTGTCGCGAGCTATCTTTGCGAGTTTTGGAATTGGTGGTGAGTGCGGGTGGAAATTCGAAAACCCGAAAATCTGTGCCTGAACGGCTCCGAGCTAATGGAGCCGAGATGTTTCGTGGAGTGTCGGGAGTGGCACCCGATCTGGTGAGCATCTTGGTTGAAGCGACGAAACGCATCATGGATGAGCTCGACTTGACCCTTGAGGAGAAGTTAAAGGGGATGGTGGCACTGTTACGCGATGAAGCGTATCAATGGTGGTTAACTGTGCGCGATGGTACCACGGCTGAGGATCTGACCTGGGAGTACGTTAAGGAAGCATACCAAAAGAAATATGTGGGAACCAGGTATACAGACGAGCAAAGAAAAGCTTTTCTAGGGCTAGTTCAAGGGAACAAGTCCGTAGCAGAATATGAGGCAGAATTTCTGAGGTTGAGCCGCTATGCTCGAGGAGTAGTGGCAACTGAGCATGAACGCTGTGTCCGTTTTGAGGACGGGATCGAGAGACGACGACGATCATCGTTGATAGTGCTGCATCGAAGCGGGAGTTTCTCTTCTTTGGTGGAAAAGGCCAAGGTGGCCGAGGGAATTAAGGATGCTACCAAGTAGGCTGTGGATAGGAATAAGCCCAAAAGAGGTTTTGGGCCATCTGGAAAGGGTCATAAGAGGCCTAGAGTTGATGGGGCACGGAATCAACAAGCTGGTACGGGCTGGCAGTATCGCCCTTGTGAGCATTATGGAAAGAGGCACTTGGGAGAATGTTGGAGAAAGAGGGGAGGATGCTTCAAGTGTGGGTCCAAGGACCATATGCTTAAGGATTGTCCTAAGCAACCAGACGAGAGCGAGCCGACCGGACTCGGAATGTTAGTCGGTGGTAGAGGCGGACAGCGACCTCAACGGGTCGTGGTTTGGCTAATGAGGTAATGGTCTTTGGCAGAGGCCGTGGAGTGGAGCACGCCGAGGTGTCTTTGCTAGTGCGTGAAGCAAGGCAATCGGGTTTGGTTTATGCGGTTCGTCGGAGGGAAGATGGAGACGCACCGGATGTTATCACCGGTACATTCTTTATTTATGGCAAGCCTTATTATGCCTTGATTGATGTGGGCTCGACCCATTCATATGTTGCATGTAGTGTAGTGGAAACACTAGGCCTAGACTCAGAACTCTCTGATAGACAGATGACTGTAGTAAGCCCATTAGGCCAAACCTTAGTGGTAGACAAGATCTTTCGGAATGTACCCCTAGAGATTCAGGGAGTAAACTTTCAGGCTGATTTAATGGAGTTACCTTTCGGAGAGTTTGAACTTATACTCGGAATGGATTGGCTAGTAGAACACCGAGCCGTGTTGGATTGTGCGGCTAAACGGATGGAACTAAGAACCCCGGAGGATAAAGTGGTAGCAATGATCGGAGAAAGGAGGAACTACTTGTCTAACGTAGTTTCGGCGCTGAAGGCTGAGAAAATGGTTAGGAAGGGGTGCGAGGCGTTCTTAGCCTTCGTAAGTGCGTTGGGAGGTAAAGATGAAGGTGTTCATGAAGTTAGGACGGTAAGGGACTTCATAGATGTGTTCCCAGATGAATTACCAGGAATACCCCCAGATAGAGAGATGGAGTTTGGAATAGATTTGCTACCGGGAACAGCTCCTGTGTCAATCGCTCCATACCGAATGGCGCCGAAGGAGTTGGTGGAGCTCAAGGCTCAAATTCAAGAATTGTTGGATCGTGGGTTCATCCGACCCAGTGTGTCTCCATGGGGAGCACCGGTCCTATTTGTGAAGAAGATGGATGGAACTATGCGTATGTGCATAGATTATCGTCAGTTGAACAAACTGACCATCAAGAACAAGTATCCTTTGCCAAGGATAGACTACTTGTTCGACCAGTTAAAAGGGGCAGCTGTGTTCTCGAAGATAGACTTAAGGTCGGGATATCACCAGTTGAAGGTGAAGGAGGCTGACATTCATAAGACCTCTTTTAAGACAAGATATGGCCACTTTGAGTTTGTAGTGATGCCGTTTGGGTTGACGAACGCTCCAGCCGCGTTCATGGACATGATGAATCGGGTTTTCCAACCCTACTGGAAAAGTTTGGTCGTTGTGTTCATCGACGATATTTTGGTGTACTCGAAGTCGGAGGAGGAGCATGATGAGCACCTCGAGATGTGTTAGAAGTATTAAGGAGAAGAAGCTCATGCCAAATTCAGCAAGTGTGAATTTTGGCTTAAGGAGGTGGCATTCTTAGGTCATGTAGTATCCATGAAGGAATAAGAGTGGATCCTAGGAAGATCGAAAGCGATGTTGGATTGGAAACCACCTAGGTGCGTGGTGAAACCGAAGTTTCTTAGGATTGGCGGTGTTACGCTGAAGGTTCGTGGAAGGATTCTCGTCAATAGCCGCGCTTTGACAAAGTTGCTAAGGAAGGAAGTACCATTTGTGTGGGTGATAAGCAACAGAGAGCTTTGAAAAGCTTAAAAAGGTCTTGTGGAAGCTCCGGTGTTAGTGGTGGAGGCGTGCAAGGATTTTGTGGTGTACTGTGACGCTTCGCATACGGGATTAGGCTGTGTGCTAATGCAAGATGGAAAAGTGGTCGCTTACGCGTCTCGGCAGTTAAGGCCTCATGAGGTTAACTACCCAACCCATGACTTGGAACTAGCAGCAGTGGTTTTCACCCTTAAGATTTGGAGGCACTACCTTTATGGAGAGAGGTCAATGATTTACACAGACCACAAGAGCCTTAAGTACTTGTTGACTCAGAAGGAGTTGAACTTAAGGCAGAGAAGGTGGGTGGAGTTATTGAATGACTATGATTGTTCGATTGAATATCATCCGGGCAAGGCGAATGTGGTAGCCGATGCCCTGAGTAGGAAGGTTCTGTCGGATTTAAGGGCTTTGTTCGCTCATTTAAGTCTGTATAATGATGGAAGCCTGTTGGCAGAGTTACAAGTCAAGCCCACATGGCTAAAGGAGGTGAAAGAGGGACAGTTGGCTAATAAGGACTTAAGTACTAAGTTACAGCAAGGAGGATTAAAGGACTATGGCGTCAATGATGAAGAAGTATTGTGCTACAAGGAAAGGTGCGTATCTTAGAAGGATAAGGAGTTGAGACAAAGGATTCTTGGGAAGCGCATGGTAGCCCTTATGCTATGCATCCCGGAGGCATCAAGTTGTATAGAGATCTAAGGGAACAATTTTGGTGGTCTGATCTGAAACGAGAGGTGATTGAATTTGTGGGGAAATGTTTGACATGTCAGCAAGTTAAGGCTGAACACCAAGTCCCATCAGGATTGCTTCAACCAATTGAAATTCCCCAATGGAAGTGAGAGAGAATTACCATGGACTTCGTTAGTGGGCTTCCCCTTACGCCTACTAAGAAGGACTCGGTATGGGTGATAGTGGACAGTTTGACCAAGTCCGCGCACTTTATCCCAGTAAGAATGGATTATTCTCTTCAGAAGTTGGCTAAGCTTTATGTGGCGGAGATCGTAAGGTTACACGGAGTACCAACATCGATCATCTCCGACAGAGACCCAAGGTTTACGTCTCGATTTTGGAAGGCACTTCATCAAGCATTAGGCACTAAGTTGGATTTCACTACGGCGTATCATCCACAATCAGACGGGCAGTCTGAACGGGTTATACAAGTGTTGGAAGATATGCTGAGAGACTGTGTGACGGATTTCCGAGGAAGTTAGGAAGGTTATTTGCCTTTAGCTGGACCGAGTTAGGAGAACGCCGAGTTTTGGGTCCAGAATTAGTGGCAGAAACTGAAGAGAAGGTTGAGTTAATTCGGGCACGGTTGAAGGAAGCCTCTGACAGGCAGAAGTCGTACGCAGACCTTAAGCGGAAGGAAATTGAGTTTGAAGTGGGAGATCAAGTATTCCTGAAAGTCTCGCCTTGGAAGAAGGTAATGAGGTTCAGTCGAAAAGGGAAGTTAAGCCCAAGGTTTATAGGGCCCTATCGAGTACTGAAGCGAGTTGGGCCAGTGGCATACCAATTAGAGTTGCCACCAGAGTTGCAGCAAATGCACGACGTATTCCATGTATCCATGCTACGTTGCTACCGATCGGACCCATCTCATGTGGTACCTGTTGAAGAGGTGGAGCTAAGGCCAGACTTATCCTACGAGGAAGAACCGATTCGGATTTTGGAACGAGATGTGAAAGTACTACGAAGGAAGTCAGTGCCTCTAGTCAAAGTGTTATGGCGCAATCATGGATCGAAAGAAGCTTCGTGGGAGTCTAAAGAGACAATGTGACAGCAATACCCTCAACTATTTTAGTTAGGAAATTTCGGGGACGAAATTTTGTTTAAGAAAGTAGAAGCGTAACATCGACAAGGGCCTATGCATTTTCGGTTTTATTATACGAAATGACAAGTCTTAAGTACTATGAATAAATTTTTGAATATTTTGGAAACCTAGAAATGCATGGAAATGGAAATGAACATTTTTGGAAACCTGAACATTTTTGGAAATGATTCAAAAATGGAAAGTAAACATTTCTGGAAACTTGGAAATGTAAGAAAATGGCAAGTTTACAGAGCTGATCGAAAATTTTAGGAAACTTAGAAATGATGCAGAAATGTCAAATTTTAAAGTTTAAAATAAGAAATAAGGGCAAGATGGCCTTAAAAGAAAAAGTTGGAGAAATTTGACACACAAACAGGCTTGGAAAAGTGGCCTGAAGATGCCACTTAGGGCCTATGGAGATGGCGCCACATGCAGGAGGAATGGGCCTGAGTTCGAGTCACTTGGGAAGCAAATGAAGGAGGTTTATTTTTGCTTCCCAGGCTAACGCGTGGACGGCACATGTGTTTAAAAAGAGAGGTGTTTTATTTCCATTAATATTGCATAATAATGTGATGAATAAAAGCTTTTTAATTTAGATTATTTAGAAGAGATAAAAAGGATTTTTCTTTATTTATTTTTAAATAAGGTGATAATATTATCACAAGGAAGAGTGGTGGCCAAGTCAAGGACTCTTGGCCTAGTAATTTTGGCTAAAGAAGGAGAATTAAAAGATTTTCTCTCATCTTTTCCAAGTGTGGCCGAAATTTCCCTAAAAAAACCCTCTCTCTGCCGAATTTTCTTCTCCTCTTCTCTTCTTCTCTTTTCTTTATCTGTCAAGCCAAAAGTCTTTTCTTTTGATACCTGATTAAACTCCATAGCCGAATCTCTGTGACTCTAAGCAAGGAAGTAATCAACTACAACATCAAAAGGGGTAAGATCTGTGGTCAATCGATTTGTATTCCTTCTCTTTTTATTGAAAATCAAGGTACTAATTCTTTTAGCAATTTTGGCCGAATCTACAAGGGATCTCTCAGGTTTCTACAATTGTTGAATACAAGGGTCAAGGATCTAAGGTAAGGACAATGAATTTTTCTAATTCTTTTAATCAAGATCTAGGAAATAATCCCTTTTGTGTCTATTGGCTGATTACCAAAGGAGGAATTTTGGGATTTCAGATCTAAGGGATTTCAACATCTTCATAAGCCAAGGGTTACTTTTCGAGATTTAGAATCACAAGGTAAGTGCTAAGAAATTCGACTAAGGCTTATGTTACATGTTTGGATTTATTATTTAGCCGAAAACTAACCTATGGAGTAATATAGTGTTTAGCCGAATTCACAAGGGAGGAATACAAAGATCCGGCACTTGATTCTTAAAATCAATTCAGTCACAAGGTAAGTAATACAAATCCTAGTTGTATTTGGAAAAGTGGCCGAATGGTCTTTTAAAGTGATTAACTTATGTAGGATTTGAGATCTAAACTGTGATCGATTCTCTTCGGGATTTCAAGGAATCTATTAAGCGAATCAGGTGTGTACTCACACTAACTTTCAATATATTATGGCAATAATTATTTTAATATATGAATATGCATAAGAATGAGAATGTGGCTAAGTACCACAAATGTGGTAAAAAGTACCCATGTACGTTTCCTACTTCTGATAGGATTACGAATATGATATATTTTGAACATGTGAATAGTAACATGAATGAGAAATAAGTATGTTATGCATGATATAATAATATTTGGGGCATTTTGGGCTATATGTGAAAGGGGAAGAAGGTGTTGACTTTGGTCTCACCAACGGAATATGGTGACTACGGTCACATAATATGAATATGGTAACTTCGGTTACATTATCTGAATTTGGTAACTTCGGTTACATTATCTGAATATGGTGTCTAATGACACAAATTATGCTTGGTTTGACTTAGTAGTCCCCACGGTGTGATTGGCAGGTACGGGTGATGTGTAGCGGATGGATAACTAGGCTTGGGTTTGGGTTGCATCATTTTTATATGACTATGTCTTTGATATGAACATGTATGCCTGAATTGTTGATTGTTAGTTTGTGTACACATTGAGTCTGTAGACTCACCCCTTGTGGGACTATTTTTCAGGTGATGAGCAGTAATAGACCGGGTCGGCAGGAGCTGAAGGTGGCCATGCAGGAGAAAAATAAACGATTTGGACTTTATTTTTGCTAAGTACTTTTCATTTTAATTTTGGAAATTATTTGATGTAATAAGGCCATAAGGCCCAAGTTTGATTGCTTCATTTCTGTTTAAATTTTTATTATTATGTTACGAATTACTTTAAAATTAATGATTGTTTAAAAACATATTTCTTAAATAAACCCTAGATTGTTTTTTTTGTGTCACTTTAAATAATTGTTCTTTTAAAATTAAGTAAACGGGTTTCCAACCTAAGCCCAACCCAAAACCAATATCTTTCGAAAAATACACAAATTATCTCTAAGTAATAAAGAACTTCAAAACCGTTTTTCTTAAGGAACATACCAGATCCAGTTCAGGCTCGTGGGCCGGGTGTGGGGTGTTTCAGAGATAACAAAACATCATATTCAGTGAGTTAGAACACAACATTTTTGAATTCCCGAGAATAAGCTTTTATTTAACCTAGATGCTTTGGTTTAAAATAAAAAAATAATTGGTTCTTTAGACTCGATGAGAAAAATCGAAACCCAATAAGTTAAGGTACGATTTCTTTTGAATCTTAGAACGCAAAACACTTGCTTATTTCAAAAAAAGTTTTAACACATCGGATAAAATGTAATACGATCGTAGGAAAAAATGAAAATAAATTATAGTGCCGATATGCATAATGGAATAAAAATGAGGGGGATAATATAAATAATAATGAGAAAAATAAAATAAAAGTTAAAACAAACACTTGCATAAAATCATAGGTAAAAGTAAAAAGGTAATAAACAAATAAACAAATAAATAAAAGAAAAGAAAATAATAATAATAATAAAAATAATAGTTAAAGCTAATAGTAAATCAATAAAAAATACTATGTACAATAGTTTAAAGATAATAATAATAATAATAATAATAATAATAATAATAATAATAATAATAATAATAATAATAATAATAATAATAATACAATAATACTAATAATAAATTATAATGAAAATACATTAGTAATGTAACATCCTGAAAAGGGCCTATGCATTTTCGGCTTACTTGTACGAAATGACATGTCTTATGTGTTATGAATATATTTTGAACATTTTTGGAAACTGGAAATGTATGAAAATGTTAGGAAAATGAACATTTTTGGAAACCTGGAAATGTATGGAAATGTTAGGTTTAAAAGAGGAAAGTGAACATTTTTGGAAACTAGGAAATGTAAGGAAATGATTTAGAAATGATTCAAAAGAGGAAAGTGAACATTTCTGGAAACTTGGAAATGTAAGGAAATGTCAAGTTTAAAGAGGGAAACGAAAATTTTTGGAAACTTGGAAATGTAAGGAAAAGTCATAGAAATGTTAAGTTTTAAAGTTTAAAAAGGGGAAACTAAGGCAAGGTGGTCTTAAGAGAAAATGTATGTGAGATATGACATACAAATAGCCTTGGTAAAATGGCTATAAGGCACCACTTAGGGCCCTGGAAGTGACGCCACCAGCATGTGAGGAAGGGCCAAGGATCGAGTCACATGGGAAGCAAAATAAAGTTTTATTTTTGCTTCCAGAAGCAGAGAAGTGGACGACAATAGGAACCCAAGGGAGGAGTTTAAATTCTCTTAAAATTTCGGCTAATAGGTGGATAAATGATGATTTATCTTAAATTAGTTTTCAAGGAGATAATAAGGGATTATTCTTTAATTTTAAAACTAAGGGATAATGAAAAGGAAGAGTGATGGCCAAGTAAGAGAGTCTTGGCCTAGTAATTTCGGCAAGAGGAGGAGAACTAAGGCCATTCATTCATTCTCCTTCTCTATCTTCTCTGCCGAATTTACCTAGCAAAAATCTCTCTTCTCTCGCTATTTTTTCCAAAAGCCAGCGAGTTCTCTTAGCCTTAGCCGATTATTCCATTAAGTCCAAAAGCGAAATCCTTGACAACTATTCGGTCTTCATAGCCGAATCTTTGAAGGGCTTCAAACAAAGGTCTTCATCGATTACAAAGGTTAAAGGTAAGATTAGTAGTTATCGATTTTCATTCCTTTTCTTTTACTTAGAAATCAAGGGACTAATTCCCTTAATGTGTTTGGCGAAATCATGAAGGTTCTTTCGGGATTTAGTGGTTGTCAAATACAAGAGGAGATCTGTCGGGACTTTCAAAGATCTAAGGTGAGTCAATCGGTCTAAGGTTATTTCTTATGTTTAAGTGATTGAAAATCAGATCTAATATATATAAGTCTATAGGGATTTAAGCAGGTATACTGAGGATTAGGGATTTGAGAATTTCAAGGTAAGTCCATATGTACACTCGGCCAAGGCCTTAATTGTTGACCAAGATCTATTCCTTAATTTTTGCAAAGGCCGAAACTAATTTGTTAAAGTGATTTAAAGCTTGGTCGAATACAAGAAGAGTATAGTAAAGATCTCGGAATTTGGCGCCAAGGTAGGTTTTGGGTTATACAATCCTAATAGGATTTGGATTTATGGTCGAATGGCTTTTTATTAAATTTTTTTAAGTTTGGCCAAATGTAGGGACATGAGATCTAAGACATTAGATCAAGCTTTTCGAGATTTAAGTGACCTGCTAAGTGTATCAGGTGTGTACCCTACACTCAAATCCTAATAGATTTTAGGTTATGTTTTATATATGTTTATAAGAATGTGAAAAATATGGCTAAGGTACCATACAATGGTACAATGTACCCAGGTACGTTTCCTACTCCTACTAGGATTATGAAATATGTTATTATTTTTTTTTTAACATGTGAAAAGTTAAAGAATGTGAAAATTGGCATATTAATGCATAATATATGGTTTGAGGCATATGGGTTATTTAAAAGGGGAAGTGAACGTGGTGACCTAAGACCACGATAATCCGAATGTGGTGACCTAAGACCATCAGATCTCGAGCGTGGTGACCTAAGACCACGATAATCGAATGTGGTGACCTAAGACCACGATATCTCGAGTGTGGTGACCTAAGACCACGAATACTCATAAGAGGCGATGAGCACGTCATTGCGATGATCGCCTCTCGATGGTGTGTAGCGGATGGAGGGTTAACTTAGTAGTCCCCACGGTGTGCGAGGTTGGTGCGGGGATGTGTAGCGGATGGTATATAGGTTTGGGTTGGGATTGCATCATTATTTTGATCTGTTATATGAATTGATATGTGATATGATTATGTATGCCTAAGTTGTTAAGATTTAGTGTAGTAGTACACATTGAGTCTGTTGACTCACCCCGTTATGGGAACATGTTTCAGGTGATGAACAGTGATGGACCGGGACGGCAGATTTTGTGGTGGCCATGCTCAGCTTGAAGTTTATTTAATTTGGACTCTTTATTTCTTTTAAGTACTTTATAATTTTGGATTTTGGATTTTTAATTGATGTAATAAGGCCACAATTGAACTCTTTTATTTCTGTTTTGTTTATTTATTATGTCACAAACTTTTTGTTCATTAAAGACCAAGAAAAATTCAATTTGAAATAAACTTTAAATATTTTGTCACTTGAAATAAATGGGTTTTTAATTTAAAATAAACTTGTTTTCAACTTGAGCCCAACCCAGAAACAAACAAACTTTCTTCAAAACACACAGTTTTCCAAAGTAACAAAAGAATTTTAAACCAGTTTACATCGAGAAACATACCAGATCCGGTCAAGGCTCGTGGGCCGATTTGGGGTGTTTTAGTTTGGTATCAGAGCTCGTTTCAAACTCTCGGCCTTAGGTTTAAGGCCCAAAATGTTTTCAAATCGAGCCCAAGTAAGTTTTAATGAAAATATTTTATGAAATAAGCAGGTTTTCTGGCATGGCACCTAAGTCTCCGACCCGCAGTCCACCAGGTAAGTACCACTATCTCTTGTGTGATTTATTGTATGATCTGTATGATTTGTAGAAGGGTAGGAATGGAACGTAGGAATAGCATGCTAGGTACTTGAACCATAGGACTAGTCTACTCAAACATAAATACATAAGACTTAAATGCCTAATTAAACAAACCTGTGGTTAAGTCGCCGAGTTAGGGTGTGACAACCATGGTGCGCATGTCTAGGATTGGATCCGGAAGAGCCTGGTACTTAAGCAATCCTAGTGACTCACCTCCTCTTCGCAGGAATCCTACCTGGTGCGTAGCTACGGTTCACTCTAACCATAAGGACTTATTCATAGGCTAAACACAATAACTAAAACCCGAAAGGGAACTAGCCGTATTTTTATAAAAAATCCTAGTTTTAAAACTCTTAAAATGACCCTTTTAATTTGTGAGAACTATTTTTACAAAATTTTTCCGAAAAATTTCCGATTTATAAATTACCTAAATACCCCTGATTGTGAAATTACAAAAATGCCCTTGGTTTATAAAATGTCCAAACTACCCATAGTTTAATCAAAATTTCCTTACTTTATAAATGTTCAAAAACCCTAATTTACAAAATATCAAAATACCTTGATTTTGGAAAATTACGAAATTGCCCCTAATGTACAAAATTACCAAAATGACCCTAATTTCCAAAATTTTTGCAACATCACCATTTTGGAAAAACAAATTCTCCAAAATAACCCTAAAGTTTTGTAAAATCTGCAATACCCCTGATTTATTGAGCTCTACAAATTTACCCTGGTTTATTACCAAAATACCCCTGAGTTTCAAAATTACCGAAAACCCTCAGATTTCAAAATTTCCAAAAATACCCCGAGAATTCAAAATCACTAAAATACCCTTATTCACGAAATTACCAAGGAACCTTATTTTCAAAAATTATGAAAATACCCCTGTAGGACAAATTACGAAAATACCCCTAGGTAGTGGAAAAACAACAACAATGAAAACTACAACATTTCTCTGAATGAACGAAAGTTCATAATTGATTGATGGATGTATGAATGCAAAGACTGTGTGCATATATGAATACGAAAGAACCACTCCTAAAATTCTTTTCATAAAACTTCTTCGCGGGTAATCAAGTGAAACAAGGACTAATTCATAAAACTTCTTAATCAGATCATGACGATAGGAATGAGCTCTAGGGGACGTGGACGTAACGCACGAGGACGCGGTAGGGGTAGGATGACCTGTCGGAACCCGTAAGGTCGGGTCAAGGGTCTGACAATGAGGTACCACCGTCACCACCACCCCCAGCTGTTGGTGTTGAGCAGCAAGCTCAGACGGGGGATGAAGCTGTGTCGCAAGCTGTGTTGCGAGTTCTTGAGCTGGTGGCAGGTGCAGGAGGAAATTCAGGATCTCGAAAGTCGGTACCTGAGCGACTTCGTGCCAACGGAGCTGAGGTGTTCCGTGGAGTGTCAGGAGTGGCACCCAATACCGCTGAGTATTGGTTGGAATCAACTGAGCGGATTATGGATGAAGTAGATCTGACTCCTGAGGAGAAGCTGAAAAGAATGGTGGCATTCCTACGCGATGAAGCGTACCAATGGTGGCTCACAGTTCGTGATGGTGCCACAGCTGAGGATCTGACATGGGACTATGTTAAGACGGCTTATCAGAAGAAGTATGTCAGTACCTGGTATACTGATGAGAAAAGGAAGGCGTTTATAGGGCTGATTCAAGGGAACAAGTCCGTGACAGAGTATGAAGCTGAGTTCTTGAGGTTGAGCCATTATACTCGAGGAGTGGTGGCTACGGAGCATGAACGGTGTGTCTGATTTGAGGACTGGTTGAGGGATGATTTACGGTTGCTGATAGCCCCACATCAGGAATAGGAATTTTCTGTGTTAGTGGAAGAGGCTAAGGTAGCCGAGGGAATCAAGGACTCGGTAAAGCAGAGCTCTGATAGGAATAGGCCCAAGAGGGGTTATGGGTCGTCAAGATCATCTGGGAGTGGGCAGAAAAGGCCCAGAGTTGGTGGGCCGCGAGGTCAGCAAGTTGGAGGGCAGTATCGTCCTTGTGATCTGTGTGGAAAGAGACACTTAGGAGAGTGTTGGAAGAGGACAGGAGGATGTTTCAGGTGTGGGTCCAAGGACCACATGATTAAGGATTGTCCAAAGATATCGGAGGAGAGTAGGCCAAAGACTCGGAATGTTTGTCGGTGGTAGAGGTGTGTGTACAACCCTCAACGAGGTCGTGGTTCGAATAACAGAGGTAATGGTGCTGGCAGAGGACGTGGAACTCAGGGCAGAGCTGCTGCCAATGCTGAGGTAAGGCAACCGGGTTTGGTTTATGCGGTTCACCCGAGGGAGGATGGAGACGTGCTGGACGTCATAACCGGTACGTTCCTTATTCATGACAAGCCCTATTTTGCTCTTATTGATGTGGGCTCGACCCATTCATATGTTGCATGTAGTGTAGTGGAAACAGTAGGCCTAGACTCTGAACTTTCTGATAGGCAGATGACTGTAGTAAGCCCATTAGGCGAAACTGTAGTGGTGGATAAGATCTTTCGGAGTGTACCCTTAGAAATTCAAGGAGTGAACTTTCGGGCTGACTTAATGGAGTTACCCTTCAGAGAATTTAACCTCATACTTGGTATGGACTGGCTAGTAGAGCACCGAGCTGTGTTAGACTGTGCGGCTAAACGAATGGAACTAAGGACTCCGAAGGATGAAGTAGTAGTAATGATCGGAGAAAGGAGAAACTACCTGTTTAACGTAGTTTCGGCGTTGAAGGCTGAGAAAATGGTTAGGAAAGGGTGCAAGTCGTTCTTATCCTTCGTAAGTGCATTGGGTGGAAAAGAAGAAGGTGTCAGTAGAGTTAGAACTGTAAGGGATTTTGAAGATGTGTTTCTGGAGGAATTACCAGGAATACCCCCAGATAGGGAGGTGGAATTTGGAATGGACTTGCTACTTGGTACAGCTCCTGTGTCAATCGCTCTATACCGAATGGCGCCAAAGGAGTTAGTTGAGCTTAAGGCTTAGATTCAAGAATTGCTGGATCGTGGGTTCATCAGACCCAGTGTGTCTCCGTGGGGAGCACCGGTCCTGTTTGTGAAGAAGAAGGATGGAACTATGCGAATGTACATAGACTATTGTCAGTTGAATAAGCTGACCATTAAGAACAAGTATCCTTTGCCAAGGATCGATGACTTGTTCGATCAGCTGAAGGGGGCCGCAGTATTCTCAAAGATAGACTTAAGGTCGGGATATCATCAGTTGAAGGTAAAGGAGGCAGATATCCATAAGACCGCTTTTAGGACAAGATACGGCCATTTTGAGTTTGTAGTAATACCATTTGGATTGACGAACGCACTAGCTGCGTTCATGGATATGATGAACCGAGTATTTCAACCCTACTTGGATAGGTTCATTGTTGTGTTCATCGACGATATCTTGGTGTACTCCAAGTCTGAAGAGGAGCATGATGAGCATCTCCGAGTTGTGTTGCAAGTGTTAAGGGAGAAGAAGCTCTATGCCAAATTCAGCAAGTGTGAATTTTGGCTTAAGGAAATGGCATTCTTAGGGCATGTGGTATCCGCAGAGGGAATAAGAGTGGATCCTAGGAAGATCGAAGCAGTGTTGGATTGGAAACCACCTAGGTCCGTGGCTGAGATCCGAAGTTTCTTAGGTTTGGTAGGCTATTACAGAAGGTTCGTGCAAGGGTTCTCGTCAATAGCCGCGCCTTTGACAAAGTTGCTAAGGGAGGAAGTACTCTTTGAATGGACGGATAAGCAACAGGAGAGCTTCGAAAAGCTTAAAAAGGGTCTTGTGAAGCTCAGTGTTAATTCACCGTGAGGCGGGAAGGATTTTGTGGTGTCTTGTGAAGCCGCACTGCGGGATTAGGGTATGTTCTAATGCAAGATGGAAAAGTAGTCGCTTATGTGTCTCGGCAGTTAAGGCCGCATGAGGTTAACTACCCAACCCATGACTTGGAATTGGCAGCAGTGGTTTTTGCTCTTAAGGTTTGGAGGCATTACCTTTATGGAGAAAGGTCGATAATCTACACAGACCACAAGAGCCTTAAGTATCTGTTGACTCAGAAGGAGTTGAACTTGAGGCAGCGAAGGTGGGTGGAGTTATTGAAGGATTATGATTGCTCGATAGAGTACCACCCGGGCAAGGCAAATGTAGTGGCTGATGCCCTAAGTCGGAAGGTTGTGTCGGATCTAAGGGCTATGTTCGCACACTTGAGTCTGTATGATGATGGAAGCCTGTTAGCAGAATTGCAAGTCAAGCCCGCATGGCTGAATGAGGTGAAAGGGGGACAGTTGACTGATAAGGACCTAAGTGCTAAGTTGCAGCAAGTACAAATTGGAGAATTAGAGGATTATGGCATTAATGATGAAGGAGTATTGTGCTACAAAGGAAAGGTCTGTATGCCAAAGAACTAGGAGTTAAGATAAAGGATTCTTCGGGAGGCGCATAGTAGCCCTTATGCTATGCATCCCGGAGGCATTAAGCTGCACAGAGATTTAAAGGAACAGATTTGGTGGCCTGATCTTAAATGGGAAGTTACTGAATTTGTGGGAAAATGCCTGACGTATCAGCAAGTTAAGGCTGAACACCAAGTCCCATCGGGATTGCTTCAGCCAATCGAGATTTCGCAGTGGAAGTGGGAAAGAATTACCATGGACTTCGTTAGTGGGCTTCCCCTTACACCTACTAAGAAGGACTCGGTATGGGTAATAGTGGACCGTTTGACCAAGTCCGCACATTTCATTCCGGTAAGAGTTGATTATTCTTTTCAGAAGTTGGCTAAATTATATGTGGCGGAAATTGTAAGGTTACATGTAGTACCGGTATCGATCATCTCCGATAGAGACCTAAGGTTTACGTCTCGATTTTGGAGGGCACTTCATCAAGCTTTAGGCACTAAGTTAGACTTCACTATGGCTTTTTATCCACAATCAGACGGGGAGTCTGAATGGGTTATACAAGTGTTGGAGGATATGTTGAGAGGCTGTGTGATGGATTTCCGAGGAAGTTGGGAAGACTACTTGCCTTTAGCAGAGTTCGCCTACAACAACAGCTATCAGGCTAGCATTCGGATGGCACTATATGAAGCGTTGTATGGTCGGAAGTGTCGAACACCTACTTGTTGGACCGAGTTAGGAGAACATCGAGTTTTGGGGCCAGAGTTAGTGGCAGAAACTGAAGAGAAGGTTGAGATAATCAGGGCACGGTTAAAAGAAGCCTCGATGAGGCGAAGTCATCTGCATGAGACCTTAAGCGGAGGAAATAGAGTTTGAAGTGGGAGATCAAGTGTTTCTGAAAGTCTCGCCTTGGAAGAAGGTGACGAGGTTTTGTCGCAAAGGGAAGTTAAGCCCAAGGTTTATAGGGCCCTATCGAGTACTGAAGTGAGTTGGACCAGTGGCATACCAGTTAGACTTGCCATCAGAGTTGCAGTAGATGCACGACGTATTCCATGTATCCATGCTATGTTGTTACCGATTGGATCCATCTCATGTAGTACCAGTGGAAGAAGTGGAGCTAAGGCCAGACTTATCCTACGAGGAAGAGCCGATTCAGATATTGGAACATGATGTGAAAGTGCTACGGAGGAAGTCAGTTCCGCTAGTCAAAGTGTTATGGTGCAATCATGGATCGGAAGAAGCTTCGTGGGAGCCAGAAGAGGCAATGCGACAGCAATACCCTCAATTATTTTAGCTAGGAAATTTTGAGGACGAAATTATTTTAAGGGGGGTAGAACTGTAACATCCTGAAAAGGGCCTATGCATTTTCGGTTTAATTGTATGATATGACATGTCTTATGTGTTATGAATATATTTTGAACATTTTTGAAAACCTGGAAATGTATGGAAATGTTAGGAAAATTAACATTTTTGGAAACCTGGAAATGTATGGAAATGTTAGGTTTAAAAGAGGAAAGTGAACATTTTTGGAAACTAGGAAATGTAAGGAAATGATTTAGAAATGATTCAAAAGAGGGAAGTGAACATTTCTGGAAACTTGGAAATGTAAGGAAATGTCAAGTTTAAAGAGGGAAACGAAAATTTTTGGAAACTTGGAAATGTAAGGAAATGTCATAGAAATGTTAAGTTTTAAAGTTTAAAAAGGGGAAACTAAGGCAAGGTGGTCTTAAGAGAAAATGTATGTGAGATATAACATACAAATAGCCTTGGTAAAATGGCTACAAGGCACCACTTAGGGCCCTGGAAGTGACGCCACCAGCATGTGAGGAAGGGCCAAGGATCGAGTCACATGGGAAGCAAAATAAAGTTCTATTTTTGCTTCCAGAAGCATAGAAGTGGAAGGCACTAAGGAACCCAAGGGATGAGTTTAAATTCTCTTAAAATTTCGGCTAATAGGTGGATAAATGATGATTTATCTTAAATTATTTTTCAAGGAGATAATAAGGGATTATTCTTTAATTTTAAAACTAAGGGATAATGATAAGGAAGAGTGATGGCCAAGTAAGGGAGTCTTGGCCTAGTAATTTCGACACAAGGAGGAGAACTAAGGCCATTCATTCATTCTCCTTCTCTATCTTCTCTGCCGAATTTACCTAGCAAAAATCCTCTCTTCTTTACTATTTTTTCCAAAAGCCGAAAGCAGGTTCTCTTAGCCTTAGCCGATTATTCCATTAAGTCCAAAAGCCGAAATCCTTGACAACTATTCAGTCTTCATAGCCGAATCTTTGAAGGGCTTCAAACAAAGGTGCTGTCGATTACAAAGGTTAAGGGTAAGATTAGTAGTTATCGATTTTCATTCCTTTTCTTTTAACCGAAATCAAGGGACTAATTCCTCTTAATGTCTTTGGCCGAAATCATGAAGGTTCTTTCGGGATTTAGTGGTTGTCAAATACAAGAGGAGATCTGTCGGGACTTTCAAAGATCAAAGGTGAGTCAATCGGTCTAAGGTTATTTCTTATGTTTAAGTGATTGAAAATCAGATCTAATATATATAAGTCTATAGGGATTTCGACAGAGGTATACAGGGATTCCGGGATTTGAGAATTTCAAGGTAAGTCCATATGTACATTCGGCCAAGGCCTTAATTGTTGACTAAGATCTATTCCTTATTTTTTTGCAAAGGCCGAAACTAATTTGTTAAAGTGATTTAAAGCTTGGCCGAATACAAGAAGAGTATAGTAAATATCTCAGAATTTGGCGCCAAGGTAGGTTTTGGGTTATACAATCCTAATAGGATTTGGATTTATGGTCGAATGGCTTTTTATTAAATTTTTTTAAGTTTGGCCGAATGTAGGGACTTGAGATCTAAGGCATTAGATTAAGCTTTTCGGGATTTAAGTGAGCTGCTAAGTGTATCAGGTGTGTACCCTACACTCAAATCCTAATAGATTTTAGGTTATGTTTTATATATGTTTATAAGAATGTGAAAAATATGGCTAAGGTACCATACAATGGTACAAAGTACCCAGGTACGTTTTCTACTCCTACTAGGATTATGAAATATGTTATTTTTTTTAACATGTGAAAAGTTATAAGAATGTGAAAATTGGCATATTAATGCATAATATATGATTTGGGGCATATGGGTTATTTAAAAGGGGAAGTGAACGTCGTGACCTAAGACCACGATAATCTGAATGTGGTGACCTAAGACCACTGTATCTGAATGTGATGACCTAAGACCACGATAATCTGAATGTGGTGTGTAACACCCTGGTTTAGGGGCTAGGCAATTTGGGTAGAATTCATGTGTTGGAAGGTTTTGGGGTGTTTTTGGATGTGTTTTGAAGGTTTAAGAATGCTTGGATGAAAGGGGAAGGCTTTGGAAAATTTTGGATTTTTGGTGTAAAAAGGGGAATAGGGCAGGAAGGCCTTAAAATAAATTGGTGGAGTTTAGGACACAAGAAGGGAATTGGCAAAGTGGCATGGAGGAGCGGCTTGGAGCCTTGGAAGGGGACGCTTAAGGGTCAAGGGTTCGAAGTGTAAAGGCGACACTTTTGTTTTTATTTTGCGCTAATTAAGGGAGTGGGCGGTATGCCTTAAAATTAAATGGCTAGGTTGATGGACATGAAAGTCCGGTTGGCAAAGTGGCACTCATGCGCACTTAGGCACCTTTGGAGGAGTGAGTGGCGCGGTTTGGCGCTGGAGAAGCATTTTGCGTATTTTATTTTTTTATGGGCTGTAATGGGGTGAAGTAGGTTGGATTTAAAATAAAATGATGGGGTTTTTAGCATGAAATTCAATGAGGTAAGTGGCACAGGCGTTGGGAAAGGTCACAGCAGTGGCGAGTTGTCGAGTTCGAACCAAGATGGTGCGTTGGAGTTCAATTTTTTTATGCTTTTGGCGACAAATTTGAAGGGTGGGCGGCACATGGGAGTTTTTTTAAGGATTAGACTAAGGTTGTTTAATCACTTTTGAATTCGGTGATAGGTAGGTGATGGCTTTTATTATTTTATTATTTTAGATAATATAGGATTATTTTAGTTAGTTTAAATTAGAGATAATTGTGGCTGTTGGATTATTTTATTATGGGATAATTGTAGGATAAGTATTATTTTTTATTTGAAATAAGTGGGATAATTGGTGACCATTCAAACTAATTTTTAATGGATTAAAATAGGGAATTGGACTAATTCAATTTAATTTGAATTAGTAGGTGCGGCCGAATCTTGGCTTCTTCACGTGGGGGGGGTATGGCCGAATTCTATAAATAAGGGGTGTGCTCATCCCTTAACCAAATTTTAGCCCTATTTCTTTTATGCCAAATTATTCCTTATTATTTCCATAGCCTCTTGCCTCTTTTTCTTTAATTTTGTGGAAGCCTTAGCCGAACCACTATAGCATTCACCTATTTTTCTCGTGACTTGTTTAAAAGCCGAAGTTGGGCATAGCCTTTCGTGTATTTATTTTCCCTTCTTTCCTTCACACTTTGCTTGCCATTGCCGAATATTCCAACCCCATTTGGGAGTCAGTGCCGAATCACCCAGTCTCTCATTCTCTCTACTTTGTTGCAAGTCTCGGAAGCCAAATCTTAATTCTTGTGGTGGCCGATTCTTTGTTAAGGACAAGAGGAAGTAGTTATCAAGGTAAGTGACTTGTGATATTCGGCCATAAGCCACTTTATGGGAATAAACGGTTGACCCATTCTATCTATGGTGATTTAGGAAAATCGCGAAGTGTATAGCAAGCTTCGGATTTTGGATCTTTGTGGTAAGGATATTAAGTAAGTATAGCTTCGATTCAAAATATTTAGATTAAAGTATTCTTGTTTAATCGATGGTTACGATTAAGTGTCGATGGATGCAAGTGCCGATCAAAGAGGGAAAGGGAAGGTTCTGTCCCAAAGTTTAAGAAAAGAGCCGTCTCGGCGATTCGGGATTGGCCAGGGGTGTGAGCGTGCAGTGAGAAAACGTTAGGCAAATAGGCGTAGTCTCGCTAAAGCGATAGCGTCGGGATCGAGGGTTTAGAGCTTGAGGTTATAAGGTGTGTAGTTAGCCATTGTTTCCGGATTTGCGTGATATTTGCCTGTTTTATATGTTTGCTAACAAGTTCGATAAATGTGAAAAAGATACCCTTGAAGGGGTATGGTGATGACGAGTAAGTAGCAAATTTGTTAATATGTGATAATTGATTTTTAATATGTGAGTATGCCTATGATTGTGAATATCATGCACATGCATCATCTCGCATTATATATTATGTTACATGTGCATGGGTGGGTTATGAAAAGAAGATGCGGGTGTACTTGAGTACGTGGTTGATGTCAGCTTTGTGCTACATCGTGGATTGGCGCTGACTGAGGTCGCGTTGTGGATCTTTGCAATTTAGTTCGCGTGGTTACCTCGATTGATATTGGCTTTATGCCATATCGTGGCTTGATGGGTTGCTATGTGCCCCATCGTGGTTTGATGTTAGCTATACGCTACATCGTGGATGGCATTGGTTGCCTTTTTGGAGGGAAAAGGAGAGGGTGACTCGATAGTCCCCTGGTGTGTGGTAGGTTGGATAAGGGGGTGTGTAGCGGATGGACCTTAGGCTTGGGTTGGGTTTCATGATTGCATTATTTCATTTATGAAAAGATATGGTAATGGGCCAAGCCCAATATGGCATGTGGATAGGTATGTTTTAAGAACATACGTGGAAATGGGCAAAGCCCAGTAATCAGTGGATTAATGAGAAAAAGGGCCTAGCCCAGTACTTGAATGTGGATTGAATGTGGGCCAAGCCCAGAATTTGGTAACGTCTGTTTATAGTTACATGTTGCATTTAATTGGGTTGACTTGTGGTTAACATGTGGGTGGATATCAGTGGTTTAATTACACACTGAGTCATTATGACTCACCCAATTATTTATCCAACATCGCAGGTGACAGGATGATCGGACCGGGTTGGAGTGGATACAAGGTGGCCCATGCAGAGGACGTTTTTAATCTTTTCTTTATGCATTTTATTATCGAGTACTTGGATTAATTATTTTTGTAATAAGGGCCTTATTATTATTATTTTTGTTATCACTATTTTTGATATTACTTGATATTATGGTTTACTTAAAAGAAATTATTATGTGAAGATGATTTTAATTTTAGCAACCTATTTAATCAAAGTATTTATATATTTTATACTAAAGTTTTAATATGGATTATTTTTAATAACAAAGCTTTATTTATAATTTTAAATGAAAAGACACACTTTTCAAGTTTAATAAAATTTTCAAGTTTTATTCTAAAGTCAAAGATTTTTCAAGCGGTTTCATGATGACATAACCGAGATCCGATCGAGGACTTGTGGGCGGGTTTGGGGTGTTACATGGTGACCTAAGACCATGATATCTCGAGTGTGGTGATCTAAGACCACGAATACTCATAAGAGGCGATGAGCACGTCGATCGCAGTGGATCGCCGATGGTGTGTAGCGGATGGAGGGTTGACTTAGTAGTCCCCACGGTGTGCGAGGTTGGTGCGGGGATGTGTAGCGGATGGCATATAGGTTTGGGTTCGGGATTGCATCATTATTTTGATCTGTTATATGAATTGATATGTGATATGATTATGTATGCCTAAGTTGTTAAGATTTAGTGTAGTAGTACACATTGAGTTTGTTGACTCACCCCGTTGTGGGAACATGTTTCAGGTGATGAACAGTGATGGACCGGGACGGCAGATCTTGTGGTGGCCATGCTCAGCTTGAAGTTTATTTAATTTGGACTCTTTATTTCTTTTAAGTACTTTATAATTTTGGATTTTGGATTTTTAATTGATGTAATAAGGCCACAATTGAACTCTTTTATTTCTGTTTTGTTTATTTATTATGTCACAAACTTTTTGTTCATTAAAGACCAAGAAAAATTCAATTTGAAATAAACTTTAAATATTTTGTCACTTGAAATAAATGGGTTTTTAATTTAAAATAAACTTGTTTTCAACTCGAGCCCAACCCACAAACAAACAAACTTTCTTCAAAACACACAGTTTTCCAAAGTAACAAAAGAATTTTGAACCAGTTTACATCGAGAAACATACCAGATCTGGTCAAGGCTCGTGGGCCGGGTTTGGGGTGTTTCAAGTAACCGAATAATAATAGTAAAAATAAACCAATAAGAGTAATAATAATAATAATAATAATAATAATAATAATAATAATAATAATAATAATAATAATAATAATAATAATAATAATGGTAATAGTAATGAAAATAATAAAATGAATAATCTAACATTTGAAAGTATATATAAAAGAATATAAAATAAGAAAAAATGAATAAAATAATCATAATGAAAATAATGATAATTAAATAATAAAAAATAAGTGGAGTCTATTTAAAAAAATTAAATAAAAATAAAAATAAATATTCAACGTTAAATATATCAATTTAATAACAATAACAACAACAACAACAACAATAATAATAATATTATTAATGACAATATTAAATTAAGAAAAAGAAAATAGCAAAAATAACAAAAGAATAGAAAAGTGACTAAATTACACTTTAAAACAAAAATTTCAAGCAAATTATAAATAAAAGTCAAAGGGGGACTAATCCGAACACGCGAATAACAAGGAGGGGCTAAAAGGGAAAATATCCCTTCCCTCCAAAACGCAGCGTTTTACATGGGATTCAAATGAAATCGGAATAAAACTTATGGGTAAAATTAAAAATAAAAGAAAGCTTAATTGTAAAGTGATTAAAAAGCGGAAGGGCTAAAAGTGCAATTAGCCCTTCCATTGAAAACACGCGGATGATGGACTGGGTTGGGTCAGCGCGCGGGTTAAGGCCTAAAACGACTACATTTTGGCGCCTGAAAGCAGGGCCCGAAACAACGTCGTATGGTTCCCTTATATATATATATCAAAATTTCAGCAAAAAATCATTTCTATCAGCCCGTTTTTTTTAAAAAAGTATCTCTTCTCTCTTTGGCCCGATTTCCAACGAGGTCTCCAGCGTTGATCGCCACCGTTCGTCACCATCGGTGCCGTCGTGCAAGGCGATCGAACTCCCAAAAAAGGTATTTTTTTTTCACCATCGGTGCCGCCGGGCAAGGCGATCGGACTCCCAAAAAAGGTATTTTTTTATATTATATTTTAGTATATATATATGTATAAAAAAATAAAATCTGTATGTGTATGTAGCGGTTTCGAAGAGAAGGAAAGAAAAAAAAGAAAAATGATCAGAGCAAAAAAGACCTTTGCTGATTTGTTCTTTCGTATTGATTTCCTATGTATTCGTAAAAAATGTAGCCCCTTGGACAGATCACCCTTGGCTTCTTTTATAGCCAAAAAAATAAAAAGAAAATACAAGAATCTTCTATGCATTTTTTCTATCTATTTTCTGTTATTTATTGCAGGCCTTTTGCCATTTGTTTCCCTTTTTTGCAGGTGAAACTGTCGTACGGAGGGACGAGGTCACTCGTGGGGTGATGTGGAGGCTCGAACGCACGTGTGGCTGGAGAGTTGCGGCACTAGGCAATTCTGGAAACCTCTAGGGTTTCTGCTTGTTAAAATTTTTGGGCCACTTAGGCCTTGTAATGTATTGGGCTAAAAATTGGGCTTCGGGTTGTTTGTAAAAAAGAGACTGGACTATTTTTATTGGACTTGGTTTATCATTATTTTATTTTATATTTTGGTTAATGAATGGGCCCGGGTAAAATTGGGTTATTACAAGCATGTCATCCATTGTATGTTGCATTGCATTGGGTTGGGAGTTGTTAATCGGAGGAAGTGTACTGAAAGGCTTTAAGCCTAATTTACTGGCAGCTCAGCTGCAAACTACTGTTTTGTGCCGCATTCGTACTACTTGGAGTGTAGGGATGGGTGGGTTGATTATATCCCCACATTGAGTGTAGGGTTGGACGGAGATGGTGTTAGAGGCTGATTGGGTAGGATTTTGCTCTTTGCATAATTATTCTTGCGCATCGTCATTGTGATGGGCTAAGGCCCTCATCGCATTTTTTACATTTGTCTTTGAGAAGGCTAAGCCCAAACCATCACATCGATCATTGAAAAGGGCTTAGGCCCAAGACTGTTCAACCGTGCATTGTGAATACTGATTGTTTGTTTGTTTCTGTGGGATTACACACTGAGTTTACGTAAACTCACCCTTTTTGTTTAATGTGCACAGGTAATCCCCAACTTAGACGGATCAGTGCGACGGATGACTCAGTGGTGACCACAACAATTTTTGGACTTTATGGTTTTCAATTTATGGTTTATGATTTGATTATTATTGATTATTTGGGTTGTAATTTAAGGACCCTCTGGGACTTTGGTTTTAAATTTGGGTTATTTATTTATTTATTTTACTTTATGGATTTATACCTGCTGGTCGTAGGAAATTCGATTTTCAAAAAGTTAAAGTATTTCCTAAACGCATGATCACCTAGACTGTTTTATTAAAGCTTCCACAATGAGGGATGTTTCAAAACGAGTGTTTAAAATGAATAAAGACAACTTCCTAAGTTCTAACAAAGGTTTACTAAAGATAATAACATGGAATGTTTTCATCGTAACAACGAGGTTTCAAAAACACTATCGTGTGACATTGCCAGATACGACCATAACGTCTAGGCTGAGTTTGGGGTGTTACAACACAACTAAACACAAAAGCACAACCCTCTCTGTGACCCTAACCACAAAACCCCAAAATTGGGGGTGTTACAATCTCAACATTTTTTTTGATGGAATTTGAACCTATATAGCATATAGAGCAGTTATATGTAACTACACTTCCACTTTGGTTAGCAATGATATTTATATATATTTTTGTCAATCTCTTTTGGTGTAGTTCTTTTATTTCTTGTTTAATAAAATTTTAATTTAAATAATTAGTTATAATATTAAATTTAATATAATTTTGTACTTTTATATTTTAATTAATTTTTTGCTAGAAACTTATTAATAATAACTAATTAATTTTACATAAAATAATTTAATGATTTCATTTTAAAATTAATATATAACTGAATTAAATATAAATTTAAAATATTTAAATTTAAATTAACTCAAATGTAATTTTAATAAAGAAGCCAAATATGTTTAATTTATACAACTTTAATATGCAATTAAATTTTCATTATTTTTTATAATTAAGAATAAGTAAATGACCAAGTTAAATAAATAATATAGATAAATAATAACAATAATATAATTGTCTTTTTATTTAAGGGATTTTAAGGAATTTTTTTCAAACCGAAATGTACATTTTTGAAATCATATGAAGGAAGTATGTTTTACCCTAAAATAATAAAATAATAGTTATGTAACATCCCAAACCCGACATAAAAGTTTACCCTAAAATAATAATATAATAGTTATGTAACATCCCAAACCCGACCTAAAAGTTTACGCCGAATTTGGATGAGTTACACCAACGTATTAAAGCTGATTTCTTGTCGGAGTTTTAAATTTGAAAACCAGAAATTCATTTCTGTCGATTTAGGTGGTTATGTAGTTTCGTGTTAGAAATTAACAGATATTGACGAGATTATCAAAGAAAAGAAGGGCAAGTCCAAAAACAATTACAAACCCAAAAGACCAAATCCCAGTTATATCAATACAAAACAATTCGAGCTCTCGAACGTCGTCCTGTCCTAAATCAGATGTCCACCTGAACAGAATAAGGTATGTAATACCCCAAAAATTTTTACAGTAATATATTATTCTTGATATAGTAAAATAAGGAAATAAAGTGACAAAAAGGGAAATTTTGATTTATGACAATATTGAGAAGTATATTATGATATATTAATTCAAGAAAGGACTAAATCGCAAAAGTGAGAAAAGTTTTGTTGTCTAAGAGTAAATACTCAAAAATTGAGGGGTTAAAGTGTAAATATGAAAACGTTGAAGGACTCATAGTGCAAATATTTTGAGGGTAGAATGATCTAGAAACTAAGAAAAATTAGGACCAAATTAAATAGGTGAATATGAGGGACTAAGTTACAATTTTATCAAATTAAGTGATTACTCAAGGATGGAATTTTAAAAGATTATAAAGGGAAAAATGGTCGATTAGAAAGAGAGAGAAATCTAGAAGGTAATGATGATGTTGGTGATATTTTAGATTAAATAAATAAATATTAGTTTATAAATATTTTAATTTGATTTTTAAATGATATTTTATTATTTTATTATTATTTTATTTAGTATATATATAAGGAAAGAAAGATGATGAATTATCATCTTTTTCCCATGCATCCAAGGTATGAAGAGAAAGGAAAGAAAGAAAGTTTTGCTTTCTTTACAATTTGGTCCTTTTACCAAAAATTCACCATTTTCACTTAGAAATCAAAAGAATTTCCATAGCTACCAAGAGAGAAAAGTATTAAGGAGACTATGGGGAGCTAGAGTATCAAGTTAAATTCAAGAAATAGAAGCTCGAGGAGAGAGAAAATCAAGTTAAAGGTTGAAATCAATAGGACAAGGTAAGAACATCAAGATTTCAATATATTTTTAAATTTGATATTATTGAAAAAACATGGAAATGATGTTAATGTAGAGTTTTCTTATATAAGGTTCTATGTTCTTGATATGCTATGAAGGAAAATAAGAGAAAGTGATGGGAAATATTATAGAGAAAGGGAATAAGGGTGTTATAAACTTGGTAATCAACATTTTTCACTAAAATAGTTTTGGACAGCAGTAATAGTCTAAATTTGAAAAACCACCAAAAATTGTGAAAATTTAATTATATAAAATGTGAAATTAAATCTTATTGAGTCTAGTTTTTCATAGAATAAATGGTTTAATAAATGGAGTTGTAAATTATGAGATATAATAAATTTTGTGAGACAAGGTCAGAATGATTTCGAGTTCCCCTATTTTGGCTTTGGAAAATCATCAAAAATTGTAAACAAATAATTGGGGTTTAAATTTATATGTTTAAAGTACTAATGAGTCTATTTTCAAGATAAGTGAACAGGAACATCATCCAAATCCCGTAGTAAGAGATAATTAATTTTTAGTAAAGAAAGGTCAAAGTTGTCAAACAACAGAATAGAGGTAAATTTGAAGATTTTACTGTACTTATTGGCTAAATTATAAATTTTGAAATTTTTATGGTAGAAATATATTTGACTCTAGTTTCAAAAAAATCAACCAGATCTTAATTTTGAATTCTGTAGCTTAAGATATAAATAATTTAATGAGTATGACTCAAGTGGACAGCTTTAAATGAACATTTTAGTAAATAGTAGAATTATAGATAATGTTATTTATAAGCATATTATATGCATTAAGGATGTGGAATGGAGAGGAAGAGGAGGAAAATATATGAATATTCAGCTAGCATGGTTTTATGTTAAAAATGGCTAATTTGTATGTTTTAGGCTCAGGTACTAAATTGAATAAAAGTAAAACTTTAGGGGCAATTTTGTAAAAATGTCAAAAAATGACCAAATTGAGGGAAATGAATTGTTTATTGTCTAACTTAATAAATTGAATGAAATTATTAATTTAGATCAAGATCGGGCGAAAAATAGGGAAAATGGAAAATTACCAAAATACCCTGAATATTGGGATTCCTACAGTTTAGCCAGGTGAGTTCGTGTAACTTAATTGAGCATGTAAATATGATAAATTGAATGTTGTATTGGATTGAATGTGTAATTTTAGTATGTGAATCTTGTATGAATGATATGAATGGAAGAAATGAACACATGCTTGGAAATATATGAAAAGGTTAAATTTCATGTAAATATTGGATTTCGATGGATAAAGGTGATTTTCTAAATGAAATGAGGTCCTGCATTTGTTGCAGAATGAATTTAGCTCAGACGAGTAATCCTATTAACCTCATTATTGAAAGGATTTAGCCCAGACGTGTAATCCTAATACAAGCCTCTTGAGCATATGTTGCAATTAGGATTTAGCCTGGACTGGTAATCCAAATTAAGCTCTTCAGAGTATTTGTCACAAAAAGGATTTAGCCTGGACTGGTAATACTGACAAAGCTCTTAGAGCATATGTTACAGACAGGATTTAGCCTGGACTGGTAACCTACTATATAATATATGGCTCGAGAGGGTGCTCTCGGAATAAGTGCCATAATGGGAACTCTTGAATATGAATTGTCGGGTTATTGATTTGTACATTTTGTGTGTACTACTGGAGTATCAATTGAAATTTCAATAATTCAACGAATATAAACTCTCGAAATGAAAGATATGAGTTTAAATGAATTTATATATCGAATTGTAACAACTCATTTTTGGTCAAATCGGAACAGTGGTTTCGGGACCACAAATCTAAAATCAAAATATTTATTTTATTATTTTATTAAGGTATACAGCATGAAAGAATTATTAGGTGAAAGTTTCGTAAAGAAATTTTACCTTTTGAATGCTTAATATGAGAAAAAAGCCTAAATCGCCTAAAGTGCAAAATTGATATTCTATTAGCTAAAAGTGCCTACTAGCTATGGAACTTAAAAGAGGAAGTCCTTATGTTGTAATTAGACCATTAATAGCATGAGTGGACATTTATGGGCATAGAATGGATGTTTTAAATGGTTATTTATTAAGGTTATATTTGTAATTTGATAATTTAACTTAAAATAAATAAAACTAAACTAAATTAAAGCTTCATTATCATCTTTACCCACCGAAAATACTAAGAAGAAGAAACCAAATAAGTTGTTTTAGGGTTCGACACTTGTAATGTTAAATTGGTAAGTGATTTTGACTCGATTTTTAATGATTTCTATGTTTTTGTGATCGTCGCTCCGTATTCTAGCTAGCCCGTACCCTAGATTTTGAAACTGTTGAAGATTTATCATGTTTCCATTGTTGAATGCTTGAGTAATTTGATGATTTATGATAGATTTGGAAGGTTTAACGTTAGATTAATAGCTTTTATAAAGTGATTTTTGACAAAAATGTCAAAAAGAGATTAAATTGAGAAAATGTGAAATTCAGTGGTTAAAAGTGTGAATAAATTGAAAATATGGGCTGCTATAACATGTATTAAATTCGGCTAAGCATCAGTTTGTACTAAATTGCATGAATTTGCAATTTTATGTAATAAGGAATAAATTGTGAAAATATGAAACATTAGGGGCAAATGTGTAAATTTTCCAAATTAAATTATAGGCTAAATTGAATAGACCGAATGCTGAATGTGCTAAATTTGATAATATATAGATCAAGATAAGCCGATATTGGGATTAGATCGGGGAACAGGAAAAGTGGTCGAATAGTCGATAATTTCTATCCGAGCAACTCGAGGTAAGTTCGTATAATTAGAATCAAATTTTTAAATACTTGTAAATTATTTGAAATGAAAGTATAATTTAGTAAATGGTATTACTAAGCTCGAATGCCTAATTGATGAGAATTATTGAATAGCGAGTCCCATTTGAACCGTAGAAAGTTGTAGGATACAAGTGACATGCCTGCATATGTTTCGGACTCACCACAACTCGTATGAGCTTACCGATATATCAGCTCATAAGAGCTTACTATTTTCAATTCGTCAGAGCTTACCATTTCAGCTAAATAGAGCTTACTGTCCATCAGCTCAGGAGGAGCTGACTGATCATAGCTAGAAAGAGCGGAAATGATAACGAATTGACAGATTACTGATTTATACACGTAATGTATATCACCCGAGTATCCCTCGATATTCTAATAGGTTCAACGGGCATAAATTTGTTATTAGTTGTGTGAAAAAGCTATGTGTTTATACGGATGAGTTACTATTTATATGGATGAAGTACTGTTTATACGAATGAGTTACTGTTATCGAATGAATTATTTTTTATATGATTGAGAGTGAAATGTTACAAATGATGTACATTATATATGAATGTGATATGATATAGTGTATTGAATATTAAATTGAGATAGTGGATGATTATATGTACTTATGTGACTAACTTGTTGATGAATGCCAGTGTTTAGGCATTTGGTAATTGAATTGAGTACACCTTATTTATTCTCTTGATTATGTATAAATGGTAAGTTATTCTAAGTTATATAGGGGTGTGATCGGTAATGTAGCACAAGTCAATATGCCCGTGTGCTAGGCCGTGTTGCATAAGTCAGTATACCCTACAGGTTTGACACGACCTAGCACACGGCCTGGCATACGGGCGTGAAACACCCCAAACCCAGCCCACGAGCTTTGACCAGATTTGGTATGTTCCTCAAGTAAACCGGTTCAAAGTTCTTTTGTTACTTTGGGAAAATAGTGTGTTTTGAAAGAAATATTATTTTGGGTTGGACTCGAGTAGAAAACAAAATCGTTTTATAATGAAAACCCTTTTAAATTTTAGGTGATAAAACATATAGAATACATTTAAAGTAAATTACTTAATCTTTAACTTAATAAAAATTTCGTAACATAATAAATAAAAACAGAAACAAAATAGTGCACTATGGCCTTATGGCCTTATTACATCAAGTAAATCCAAATAATTCGGAGTACTTAAAAATTAATAGTCCATAAAAATAAAAACTTCATGTTGAGCATGGCCACCACAAGTTCTGCCGTCCAGGTCCATTACTGTTCATCACCTGAAACATGGTCCTCAACGGGGTGAGTCAACATGAGACTCAATGTGTACACAACACTAAATCATAATAGAATCGGGCATAACAAATATTACACATTCATCTCATAGCATACAAATTATGATGCATTCCCAAACCCAAACCTAACAAGCCATCCGCTACACTCCCCGTACCAACTTTGCACACAGTGGGGACTACTAAGTCGACCCTCCTTCCGCTACACTCCATATCGCGGTCTTAGGTCACCGCATTTGTGGTCTTAGGTCACCACATTTAGATATCGCGATCTTAGGTCATCGCATTCAGATTACTGTGGTCTTAGGTCACCACATTCAGATACCACGGTCTTAGGTCACCGTGTTCGTGGTCTTAGGTCACCACATTCACTTCCCCTTTCAATAACCCATATGCCCCATTTTGTAATATGCATTAATATGCCAAAGTTCACATTCTTATTCTCATGTTACAAATAACATATTTCATATTCCTAGTAAGAGTAGAAGCGTGCACGAGTACTTAGTACCATAACATGGTACCTTAGCCACTTTCTTATTCTTAATATCACATATTTTAATTAGACATAGCCATAAAACTTATTAAGAATTAGTGTGGGGTACACACCTGATTAGCTTAACGAATTCCTTGAAATCCCAAAAAAGCGATCTATCACTTTAGATCCTAAATCCCTACATTTGGCCACATTTAGTATTTTAGGAAAAAGCCTATTCGGCTAATTTAATCAAATCCCAAAGGATTATCGTATCCACTTTCTTACCTTGCTGTCGATTTGATAATTAATCAAATCCTGGAAACTTGTATTCTTCCCCTTTGAAATCGGCTAATCACTAGATCCCTTAAATCGGTTAGTTTTCGGCTTAAAACACATAAAAATAGATCTAACTACTAAAATAGGCCTTGGCTGAATATTCATAGTCACTTACCTTAAGGATCTTAAATCCCGAAATTATCCCTTGGTTATAGCTTCTGTCGAAATCCCTAAAACCACAATGTTAGATCAACTTCTAACCTTTAATCACAATTAATGGCCCTTGGCCGAATGTCAGATATGACTTACCTTGATGGTCAAATCCTGAAGATCTTTTCCTTTATAGTCGACTATGGAAAAAATCCCGAAAGAATCCTTCCAAATTTCGGCAATTAAGAATATTGATGGGATTAGTCCTAGATTTCGACAAATCTAAAAGAAAAGAATAGAAATTAAGAATATTGATGGGATTAGTCCTAGATTTCGACAAATCTAAAAGAAAAGAATAGAAATCAAAACTTGTTCTTACCCTTTCTTGAAGAAATCGACAGCACCTATGCTTAAAGCCCCTCAAAGATTCGGCTTTTGATGGATTGGAAAGAAAAGAAATTGGCTAACGGTGATATCTTGAATTTTCGGCTTTGGCTAACAAAAGAAGAAGAACAAATGCTCTAGGAAATTGGCTACAGAGAGAATGGTTGAGAGAAAGAATGATGAATGGCCCTCTTTTCCTTATATAGCCGAATTTACTGAACTTAGAATCCCTTACTTGGCCATCACTCTTCTATTTTGATAGCTTTATCTCTTTAATTATCTCCTAAAATAAAAGATAATTCAGCAACTATCCTTACTTAGCGAAATTATTAAACTCAAAGTCCCTTACTTGGCCATCACTTCTCCCTTATTTTCCTAATTAAAGAATAATTCCTCATTTATCTCTTGAAAATAATCTAAAATAAATCCATTATTTATCCCTTATTTATCCACTATTTATCTCTTAAAAATAAAAGAATAAAAGGCTCCTAAATTATAGCCTTGTGCCGTCCCATTCTTGCTACTACTCTGCTGCAAAATAAAACTTTTATTTTGCTTCCCTATGGTTTCGAACCTTGGCCCAATACCCGGTATGTGGCGCCATTTTCTGAGGCCCTAAGTGGCATCTTCAAGCCACTTTTCCAAGCCCGTTTGTGTGTCATATTTCACATACATTTTCTCTTAAGACCACCTTGCTTCATGTCCCTCTTTTAAACTTTAAACTTGACATTTCTAAAGCTTTTCCTTACATTTCTAAGACATTTCCTTACATTTCCAAGACATTTCCTTACATTTCCAAGACAAGACATTTCCTTACATTTCCAAGTCATTTCCTTACATTTCCAAGTCATTTCCTTACATTTCCAAGTCATTTCCTTACATTTCCAAGACAAGATATTTCCTTCCATTTCCAAGTCATTTCCTTACATTTCCAAGACAAGACATTTCCTTCTATTTCCAAGTCATTTCCTTACATTTCCAAGACAAGACATTTCCTTACATTTCCAAGTCATTTCCTTACTTTTCCAAGTTTCCAAAAATGTTCACCATACATTCATAACACATAAGACATGCCATTTCGCATAATTAAATCAAAACTGCATAGGCCCATTTCCAGGATGTTACAGTTCTACCCCCCTTAAAAATAATTTCGTCCTCGAAATTACTTACTAATGAATAATCGTACATCTTAACTCACCGCACTATGCTTATGTTGCGCACTCTGATCTTAATAGAACCATCATACTTCCTAGGCACAATCTCTAAGTTCACGTCCCCTAGAACTCATTTCTAACGCCACGATTTAATCTGATTAAAAAGTTTTATGCATCAGAATTTTGTTCCACTTAATAACCGCGAACAATTTTATGAAATAAAGATATTTAGAAGTAGTTCTTTCGATCACACAAAGTTTCAGTTCAAGTTTACTACTCTAATTCAGAGAATCATATTCACATTCATCAACAGAGACACCTTTATTCCTCAATAGAAGCACATTCATTCATCAACATAGACATATTTATTCAGTGGTATCTACCACCCACATTCACTATTCGAACACTCTTTGCCTTATTCCTATCCCAGGGGTATTTTTGTAATTTATCATATAGGGGTATTTTCGTAATTTTTCAAAATAAGGTTCCTTGGTAATTTTGTTAGTAAGGGTATTTTGGTAATTTTGTGTTCCCGGGGTATTTTTGGAAATTTTGAAATTTGAGGGCATTTCGGTAATTTTGACACTCAGGGGTATTTTGGTAATAAACCAGGGTAAATTTGTAAAGCTCAATAAATCAGGGTATTGCAGATTTTACAAAACTTTAGGGTTATTTTTGAGAATTTGTTTTCCAAAATGGTGATGTTGCAAAAATTTTGGGAATTAGGGTCATTTTGGTAATTTGCAAGTTAGGGGCAATTTCGTAATTTTTCAAAATCAAGGTATTTTGATATTTTGCAAATTAGGGTTTTTGAACATTTATAAAGTAAGGAAATTTTGATTAAACTATGGGTAGTTTGGACATTTTATAAACCAAGGGCATTTTTGTAATTTCACAATGAGGGGTATTTAGGTAATTTATAAATCGGAATTTTTCGGAAAAATTTTGTAAAAAATAGTTCTCACTAATTAAAAGGGTAATTTTAAGAGTTTTAAAACTAGGGTTTTTATAAAAATATGGCTAGTTCCCTTTCGGGTTTTAGTTATCGTGTTTAGCTTTGTGATCGAGTCCTCTTGGTTAGGGTGAACCGGAAGCTACGCACTGTAGGATTCCAATAAGAGGAGGTGAGTCACTAGGGATCGCTTAAGTAAGTACCGTGCTCTTAGGATCCAATCCTAGACATGCGCACAATGGTTGCCACACCCTAACTCGGCGACTTAACCACATGTTTGTTTACGTTAGGCACTTAAGTCTTATGTAAGTGTTGGGGAAAACTAATCCTAGGGTTCAAGTACTTATCATGCTAATGTACGTTCCATTCCATTTCTACCCTTCTACACAACATAATATAAATCACACAATGGATAAGGGTACTTACCTGGTGGACTTCGGGTCAGAGACTTGGGTGCCATGCCAAAAACCTGCTTATTTAAAAAAATGTTTTCATAAAACTTATTTGGGCTCGCTTTGAAAACGTTTTGGGCCTTAAACCTCAGGCTGAGAGTTTGAAACTGGGCTCTGATACCAAACTGAAACACCCCAAACCCGACCCACGAGCTTTGACTAGATTTGGTATGTTCCTCAAGTAAACCGGTTCAAAGTTCTTTTGTTACTTTGGGAAAATAGTATGTTTTGAAAGAAATATTGTTTTGGGTTGGGCTCGAGTAGAAAACAAAATCGTTTTATAATGAAAACCCTTTTAAATTTTAGGTGATAAAACATATAGAATACATTTAAAGTAAATTACTTAATCTTTAACTTAATAAAAATTTCGTAACATAATAAATAAAAACAGAAACAAAATAGTGCACTATGGCCTTATGGCCTTATTACATCAAGTAAATCCAAATAATTCGGAGTACTTAAAAATTAATAGTCCATAAAAATAAAAATTCATGTTGAGCATGGCCACCACAAGTTCTCGCCGTCCGTGTCCATTCTTATTCATCACGAAACATGGTCCTCAACGGGGTGAGTCAATGAGACTCAATGTGTACACAACACTAAATCATAATAGAATCGGGCATAACAAATATTACACATTCATATCATAGCATACAAATTATGATGCATTCCCAAACCCAAACCTAACAAGCCATCCACTACACTCCCCCATACCAACCTGTACACCGTGGGGACTACTAAGTTGACCCTCCTTCCGCTACACTCCATATCGCGGTCTTAGGTCACCGTATTTGTGGTCTTAGGTCACCACATTCAGAGATATCGCGATCCTAGGTCACCACATTGGACATCGTGGTCTTAGGTCACCACATTCAGATACCACGGTCTTAGGTCATCGTGTTCGTGGTCTTAGGTCACCACATTCACTTCCCCTTTCAATAACCCATATGCCCCATTTTGTAATATGCATTAATATGCCAAAGTTCACATTCTTATTCTCATGTTACAAATAACATATTTCATATTCCTAGTAAGAGTAGGAAACGTACCTGAGTACTTAGTACCATAACATGGTACCTTAGCCACTTTCTTATTCTTAATATCACATATTTTAATTAGACATAGCCATAAAACTTATTAAGAATTAGTGTGGGGTACACACCTGATTAGCTTAACGAATTCCTTGAAATCCCGAAAAACCGATCTATCGCTTTAGATCCTAAATCCCTACATTTGGCCACATTTAGTATTTTAGGAAAAAGCCTATTTGGCTAATTTAATCAAATCCCGAAGGATTATCATATCCACTTTCTTACCTTGCTGCCGATTTGATAATTAATCAAATCCCGGAAACTTGTATTCTTCCCCTTTGAAATCGGCTAATCACTAGATCCCTTGAATCGGTTAGTTTTCGGCTTAAAACACATAAAAATAGGTCTAACTACTAAAATAGGCCTTGGCCGAATATTCATAGTCACTTACCTTAAGGATCTTAAATCCCAAAATTATCCCTTGGTTATAGCTTCTGTCAAAATCCCTAAAACCACATGTTAGATCAACTTCTAACCTTTAATCACAATCAATGGCCCGTGGCCGAATGTCAGATATGATTCACCTTGATGGTCAAATCCCGAAGATCTTTTCCTTTATAGTCGACTATGGCAAAAATCCCGAAAGAATCCTTCCAAATTTCGGCAATTAAGAATATTGATGGGATTAGTCCTAGATTTCAACAAATCTAAAAGAAAAGAATAGAAATCAAAACTTGTTCTTACCCTTTCTTGATGAAATCGACAGCAACTATGCTTGAAGCCCCTCAAAGATTCGGCTTTTGATGGATTGGAAAGAAAAGAAATTGGCTAATGGTGATATCTTGAATTTTTGGCTTTGGCTAACAAAAAGAAGAACAACAAATGCTCCAGGAAATTCGGCAGAGAGAAGGGTTGAGAGAAAGAATGATGAATGGCCCTCTTTTCCTTATATAGCCGAATTTGCTAACTTAGAATCCCTTACTTGGCCATCACTCTTCTATTTTGATAGCTTTATCTCTTTAATTATCTCCTAAAATAAAAGATAATTCAGCAACTATCCTTACTTAATGTAAATTATTAAACTCAAAGTCCCTTACTTGGCCATCACTTCTCCCTTATTTTCCTAATTAAAGAATAATTCCTCATTTATCTCTTGAAAATAATCTAAAATAAATCCATTATTTATCCCTTATTTATCCACTATTTATCTCTTAAAAATAAAAGAATAAAGGCTCCTAAATTATAGCCTTGTGCCGTCCCTTGCTGCTACTCTCTGCTGCAAAATAAAACTTTTTATATTGCTTCCCCTGCAGCTCAAACCTTGGCCCAATACCCCAGTATGTGGCGCCATTTCCTGAGGCCCTAAGTGGCATCTTCAAGCCACTTTTCCAAGCCCGTTTGTGTGTCATATTTCACATACATTTTCTCTTAAGACCACATTGCTTCATGTCCTCTTTTAAACTTTAAACTTGATATTTCTAAAGCTTTTCCTTACATTTCTTAGACATTTCCTTACATTTCCAATACAAGACATTTCCTTACATTTCCAAGTCATTTCCTTACATTTCCAAGTCATTTCCTTACATTTCCAAGACAAGACATTTCCTTCCATTTCCAAGTCATTTCCTTACATTTCCAAGACAAGACATTTCCTTCTATTTCCAAGTCATTTCCTTACATTTCCAAGACAAGACATTTCCTTACATTTCCAAATCATTTCCTTACATTTCCAAGTTTCCAAAAATGTTCACCATACATTCATAACACATAAGACATGCCATTTCGTATAATTAAATAAAAAATGCATAGGCCCATTTCCAGGATGTTACAGGGCATGTGTGGCCACTTCGAAGGGCACACGGGCTAGACACATGAGCATGTGGTTGGCCATGTGGCCCAAGGCAATAACCTCACTTATTTGGACATGGGTTGGGACACGGCCATGTGCTCCCATTTTGAATGTCCACATGGCTTGTGACACGGGCGTGTCTGGTGGCTGTGTGAGACACACGGCTTGACCACACCTGCGTGTGTCCCTTATTTTGAGAAAAATTTTCTAAGTGTTGAGAAGCTTCCCGAGTTATCGGTTTAGTCCCAAACCTCTCTCAATGCATGTGTAAGGCCTCGTAGGCTCGTATTAGGGAAAAATTGATTGATAATTGTATGTATTAATTAAATGTATGAGAAAAGTATGTTTAAATTTATTGTATGTCTGGTAATACTCTGTAACCCTATTCTGGTGTTGAATACGGGTAAGGGGGTGTTAACGAATATTCCTGAAATACATGCAAATGATGATACATGATATATAGAAGTGTAACGATCCAATTTAGACCCTAGTAGAAATAGTAGTTTCGAGACCACAAATCCAAGTCAAAAAAATATTTTAATATTATTTTCTGCATCTACAGTATATGATTAAGCATGTGTGAAATTTCTGGGAATTAATTTTGCCGTTTGTGTACCTAATTTGAGAAAAGGGCTAAATCGCGTAAAATGAAAAAGTGGCTAATTATTGTGTAAGTATTAATTTGTTATTGTCTTTATAATGTGAAGTCCTTAATAGGCAATTAGCCCACCAATAAAATAAGTGGATGGCAATGGTCAAGAATGACCTTATATTATATGTTTTATATATTTTGTATTAAAAGTTAAAAATGGAATTTGTTTATTAAGTTAATGTATAATAAAATAAAAACTTAAATTAATGCTCATCTTTTTTGTTCTTCACCGAAAATAAGAAAGAGAAAACAAGGTTTGAGCATTTGAACATTCGACCATGGTTTAAGCATAAATTGGGTATGTGTTTTTGATCAATTTTTGCTAATTTCTACGTTTTTGTAATCGTTGCTTCGAGTACTTTGAAACCCATGCTTCAATTTTGTGAATTGATGAATATTTTGAAATGTGCCATTGATGAACACATGAGTTTTTGTAATGTTTTATGGTGAAATATGAAATATATGGGTTAGATTAACATGTTTTGTTTTTGAAGTTTTGATGATTTTGAGTATTTTGGACTTAATTGAAAAAATAATATTTTGAGGGACTAAATTGTGAAATAAATGAAATGTATGGACTTGTATGGACTACATGAGAATTTTGCTAAGCATGGGTGTATTGAAATTTTGTGTATTTTGTGATTTTGTGAAATAAGGACTAAAATGTCAAAATGTGAAAATGTAAGGGCTAATTTGTAAATTTCCTTAAATATGTGTTTTTGGATTGAATTGAATTATTTGGTGGATAAATGGATTAAATTTGAATATGTATAGATCAAGAACCAAAGAAAACAGACTTAGATCGCGGAAAGTCGAAAGTGGTCGAATAGTCGAGTCCGTACGTTAACCGAATCCGAGGTAAGTCTATATACAAATAAATGTGTTTTTATTGATTTATGTATGTGCATGTGAAATCTCATTGTGATGAATGTGTACGAGAATGAAAAATATATGAAAATCGAGGTATCGATAGTGCAATAATGTCCGAGAAGCCCCATACGAACCTAGGAATAGATAGGATTACATATGTGATGACATAGGTTTCCGATATGTGAGATCATGTAAGACCACGTCTGGGACGTTGGCGTTGATTTGAGATTTCATGTAAGACCACATCTGGGACGTTGGCATCAATATGAGATTTATGTGTAAGACTATGTCTGGGACATTGGCATCGTATTTGATTCGTGTAAGACCCTGTCTGGGGCAGTGGCATCGATATCTGAGTACATGTAAGACCACGTCTAGGATGTTGGCATTGTACGTTTATTTCGAGTACTCTGAGTATCCTATTTAGTTCTGAATGGTTCAACGGGCAACTCCGAGAAATGAATGTCTATGTAAAGTGTATAAATGACTTAGGTACGTTGGAAAGATAAGTGTTCAAATGAGCTTACTAAAGTGAATATTTCTATAGATTTGATGAGATAATATGTGATATAAGCTTGAATGAACTACGAGTAAAGTGATACTTTGAGATATGGAATGTGGATAAGTAATGGCTAAACAAATGAGCCAAAGGATATGTGATAAATTTGTAAATGAGAAACATTATTGTTATTGTATCAATATGGCTATATGCATTTTATGTTAAGTTTATTTGTATATGGCTTACTAAGCTTTTGGAAAGCTTACTTTGTGTGTGTTTACTTTGTTTTACAGATCGTCAAAGCTACGAAAGGCTCGGGAATCGTCGAGGATCATCACCACACTATCAATTTCTATTTTGGTACTCTTGAATGTGAATATAGTTAATATAGCATGTATAGGCTGGTTATTTTGGAATATGTTTGAGATATGTAATAGCCATTTGATATGGCTAGATAAATGGTAGAATTATGAATGAAGAGTCATGATATATGATGCTTGGTTTTGGTATGGTTCTATGGTTATGAAATGATCGAGGTAATGGTAAGCTTATTGATGCAAAGTGAGTATATGTGTTTGTTGAATGATGACTATGTTGAAATGGTAGGTTTGTAAATGAATCATGTTTGGAAATGCTTGTAAATAAGTTGAGTTAGATGTTGCCTAAAATGGTATGCTTTAGATGCCTTTGAATGCTTGGAAAACTTGGTTATTTTCGCATGAATTGAATTGGTATGATGCTTGTAGGGATATCGCAATGTGTGGGTGGCATTTTGGCCTTGAAAATGGCCTATAATTGCCCACACGGTTGAGCACACGGGCATGTGGCTCGACCGTGTCCCTCGTGGTTGTAATTCAAAACAAGTCAGACTCGACCATGGGCTAGACACATGGGCGTGTGACTGGCCGTGTGGATCAAGTCAGTAGCAACCACGGGCTGGACACACGGGCGTGTGACTGGCCGTGTGGTGCAAGTCAGTAGCGACCACGGGTGAGGCACACGAGCGTGTCCACGATCGTGTGGACAAGTCAATATGTATGCCCTATTTTGACACGGCTTAGGCACACGGGCGTGTCTGAGGCCGTGTGAGGCACACGGCCTGCCCACATGGGCTTGTGATCTCTGTAACTTTGAAAAATTTTTAAATTTTTGAGAATTTTTGTATGTGTTTGATTTAGTCCCGACCCTATTCTTAAGGTCTCGAAGACCTATTTAAGGGACACTTTGATGTGATTTGTTGAATTATGTTTTGAAATGTCCGTAAAAGTTTCCGAATGTCCGGTAATGCCTCTTAACCCTTAGACCGGCGATGGTTATGAGTTAGGGGTGTTACAAGAAGTATGAAATAATACTATATGAACATGGAATTTGTTTGATGAATATGTTCATCTATGATTATAGATTTGAACACCTTGAATGTAGTACCCATGTAATCATCGATACTTTAATTGATTTAATGGGTAAAATTATGATATGAAACAATATGAATATGAAATGAATTATTACCGTATATGTCTGAAATATATATAATGATTTGTACATGTTCTATGGACACATGGTGTGGAAAGTATATGTACATAGAATTTGATTAATGTTAAGTTCGATATGAACTAGTACCGAAATAAACATACTTGAAATACATGGAAATTATGGTACATGAAATATTGATATAATGAAATAAATGATATATGTTATTAAAGAATCAGTAAGAGAATGATATGTATCATGACATGTACATATATGATTATCTTTGATATGCTGATAGAAGGAAATTATGTAAGTTGAGACGAGTATTAAACTAGAGAAAATAAGTATATCAATGTTGAATTTATATTAAATATGTGCAAAGTTATTTGATGCTTAGACAAGTGTAAAGCTGTTGGTTGAATGGTAAAATGTTTATTTATATGATACACTAACTTGGTAAGTATTTAAGTGAAAATATGCCAATGCTCATGAAAGAGTGGTAAGGTTAAATTATGTAATTTTTTATGAAATGACTTATCATGTGATCAATTTGAAAAAGGCTTTGGCTAAATGCACTAGCTTGTGGCCATGGTTGAATGATATGTTTATGACTTGAGTGTCATGCATATGAAATAAGTGTTGAAAGTAAAGAAATGCAAATAAAAATAAAGAAACTTGGAAGAGTTAAAGTTATATAAAATCCTACTAAGTTTGAGATAATATGTATAAGTGATACTGTGAAATTATTCACCTTGTGAGTTGATATAGCTTCATGAATATTGTGGAATCAATAATGGATTATTCTTAAAATGTATAAATTTTATATATGAAAAGAAGTATTATGATCAAAGATTATACGAGCTTACTCAGCATTCATTGCTTACGTAATTGTTTTCATTTACCTTACAGATTATCGGAAGCTCGAATGGGTTGGAAGCTTGTCGGAGTTATATCACACTATCCATCGGTTCTCTTGGTAATTTTGGATAATTTGATTCTAGTTATAATGGCATGTATAGGTTATTTTGATAAAATATTTTCCTATATGTGTTTTCGTAATTTGGTATATGCACAGTTTGCTTTGTAATGTTGATGTTCTAAAATGTTTGGTTAGTTTGATGACAAGTTCGACAAGAAATGAGGGTAAGAAAAATGACCTATTTCATCCACATTGGCAGAGACATGGGCGTATGTCTCATCCGTGTGTGAAACACGGCCAGATGACACGGCCGTGTGACTTCTGTAGTGTTGAAAAATTTTAAATATTTTTGAAAAATTTTCTGAATTTCCGGTTTGGTCCTGATATATATTTTGGGCTTCGATGACTCACATAAGGGACATTATGATTAAATTTGATTGATTTTAGGTATGAATGTTATATGAAGTGAAATTTTGGTTATATGATCTGTAAATTCTATTAATGCTCTGAAACCCTGTTTCGGGGATGGATACGGGTTAGGGGTGGTACAAAGTAAGACAAGGGTGAGCTACCAAGTATCATGTATAACCAAACTCAGATACAAATAAACAGAACTTGATATATAAATCAAAGTCACGCAAGGAACTTAAAACTGTTTTATAACCAGCACGGAATAGATCTAAAGTATCACGAAGGTTTCCACAAGGGTAGTGCAATAGAATCGAACAAAACAAAACGAAATAAAACATAACAAAACAAAACATAACAAATCAAGCAGAATAGAATCGAACAGAGTAGAGCAGAACAGAGTAGAGCAGAGGATGTGCGCTATGCAGATGATGTATTTTTAAACAGATCAAAATGGAGATTGAGAAGAAAATATCCTACCGAAACTCAGCTACACACAAAAATAGAGTTCCTTTAGAACTCATCCAACTAAATCACACCAATAGATCAAATACGTGTGGTCAAGCCACTATAGCATAATCAAGCTGCTGGAACAGAATTGTGGATAAGTCACTAGATAATGTTGATCATTAAACTACTAGAAACTTCCTCCTTTCACATAAAACCAAGTTCCATGCAATGCATCATGGCATGCATATGTAGAATCAGAGTAATGAGCATGTAAATCATGCCATCTCTCAATAACAGGATCAGTAAATATGGGAGTCCAAGTTTTGTAAAACAAACTTATCAAACCTCAGCAGACCATATTAGATTTGCCATGAAGTCACATGCACGGTTATAAATCAGAATCAGTAACAATCAATCTAACATAATCAGATATCACATATTCTTCATCAACAAAGTAATGCAGAGGCGTACCAAAAAACTTAATAGAATACAGATCGTACCTGGATAATTTGCACACATAGACAAAAGCACATTACATTCTAATAGATTCTACTCACTTAGGTTCAAACATAACAGATATATGTACAGATCACAAGTTGTTCATTATCAGATCATCAGATATCAAGTTATATAGCCTAATTCAGATTTTATGACTCTACAGTAGGCCTGTGCTCATTTCGAAAGACGCTTGTGGCCCAAGGGAAAAATTCTAAATATTGTTTCACATGTCCTTGTTGTTTCACACAGCCTGGAGGACTGGCTTGTGTGACTCCACATGATCTGACACACGGCCATGTGTCCTACACGGCCTAACACACGTCCGTGTCACTTGCCCGTGTGATCCTAATTCACAAACAGTGAGTTACATAGCCTGGACACACGCCTATGTCATTGGCTCATGTGAACCCTGAACAATTCATGACCACACATGGCCTGGGCACACGCCAATGTGCCTAGCCCTTACGTCTCCAATTGTTTTGTGAACAGTAAGTTACACAGTAGTGTGGCGTCGACAACCCCATTTTCTGACAATTAAAATTTGAAAAAGAAGGGGTTTTCGATACCCACCTAATACGAATTCAACACAAGAGCAACAAAGATGAATTCCTATCCCTAAACGACAAGCAATTACCCAACAACCAATTAAGTCACAATCTAATTGCTCAAGACTAGCGTTCTAAAATTGAAGTTACATAAAAGAGCTTTTGACATAAAACCTTTAATCAACTTACCAGTCAACGAATTGAACTAAAAATGAGAAGTCAGGCACTGTACACAATCAGTTCGGCATAACAAAGAAAAAAGAATTGTAGTTTGAAGAGAAGAATCAAACGAAGAAAAATAAAGAATAGAGAAATGGTAGAAACAAAAATGAAAAGTAAAACGAAGAAAATATTATCATCAACTCAAGAGGTTTGAGAAGCTTATTAACCACTTGAAACTAACCACCACACAACAGTTTCAAAAATAAAATATTCTCTATTACTTCCCCAAGGATTTAGACACCAGACCAACGAGTACACAGAAGCTTAACCATTAAACTAGCAGACTAATTCCTATCATCAATTGACTGAATTTAACTTATAACTCACATGTCTAAAATAAGTATTTAATCAAAAGTAGCAAAATTTCAAGAGGTAGGATTCAAACCTAGAACCTTACACACATAACCAGAACACTTAACCACTGAACCAGATCAATTCACTTGTAAAAAAATGTCCAAAATTTAAACTCATAATCGAGAAATGACCACTCTTGGTTTCAAAGCCCGATTTCTTCAAACCCGATTTTTGGGATGTTACAACTCTCTCCCCTTTAAAAGAATTTCGTCCCCAAAATTCTTACAGTCTCATCAATTCTTAAACTACAGGATCTATATTGTTCTTAGTCATACAGACCACCACTCTATCGCTGCGCATCTCAAATTTAATCCAAATCAAGCAATATTACCAACGACCTTTTTATTCATTAACGTAGATTAGTACAAGAACATATCGCAGAATCACTAATGATTCTTTAGTCGCGGTTCATAGTTGAAATTGTTCCATCTTGTATTTTTGGCCCACAAATCCAAATTGAGTCTAATCGACCCTTTTGAATCACTGAACACAACTTGGGAACCACAGCACCCCGCATTTCTTGAATACTGCTTTCAGATTTTAACGTCTTTACAGATTCATAAATTCTCAGATTGGGCTCATTGCCCCGAGAAAATAGCTCGACTTGAGTCGTTCGACGATCAAGGTTACCTATACTTAGTATACTAATCTACATTACTTAGTATACTAATCTACAGTTTCAGAGATTCCATTAGTTAACTTAGGTTTATCAACAATCTTAAGTCTAAGTTTTAGTAGAGGTTTTCACAAAGTTTCCACAATTTTAGCTAGGACTGAATAATCAAATACTAGAGTATATGTTAACTTATTTAACATAGCTAAAGTAGATATACTTACAGATCGGTGTCGGAGTCTCAAATTCTCTGTTTACAGACTCAAAATAATCAAAATCTGAACATTCACCTTTCAAAAACCTCATAGCTCGAAGTTAGTCAGAAGTTTCATTTACTTAAAACATTTTTTAGGAAGAGTTTTTGAACCCTAAAACCAAAACCTGGGTTTTGTAAACCTGACTCTGATACCGCTAAATGTAACACCACAAACCCTGTAACACCTCAAACCCGGCCCATATGTTCCGACCAGATCTGGTATGCTACGGGTTGTACATTAAAAACTTTTGCTTTGTTGGTTTCGGAAATCGTAAGTTAATTAGACAATATTTGAATAAATAGGTGACTTTTAAAATAAAACCTTATATTATCATTATTTTGAATAATCAAACCTTTGAAAAAAATTCATAAGTTGCAAATATTAAAAACTAAGCAGTGAAGTATAAACTATGGGGCCTTATTACATAAATATTCCAAAAAAAATTAAAACTTAAAGAAAAGCCAAAATAATCTATAAAAAAATTAGAAACTTGATGGCCCCTCGAGTCCGTCTCGGCTCCCATGTCCACGATCTACTACTCACTAAAAGAGTGGAGAAAAATGAAAGGGTGAGTCACCAAGACTTAGCGTATAAATCCCGGACACACTAACCTAAGGCCCACAAACACATTATGAGCCCTGGCCCATACATAAAGGCAACAATCATAATTACATGAAAATAATGAATGATGAATAGCCCAACCCATCCTAGAATTCCATCCTCTACACACCAACCCGTACCAACCATCACACCTTGGGGATTTCTACAATCAACCCTCTATCCGCTACAGACCATAACGACAGTCGTACTACCTATTCCTATTAATCAGGAATCATTAAACGTGGCATAGCCACCGATCACTATGTGACCTATCATTTTAAGTTGTGGTTTAACCATCGATCACCAAGTGACCTATCATGCACTTCCCCTTCATTATCATAATTCCACCCGATGCATACACACATAAGGAAAACATCACAAAGGCTTTCATATATATTTCGATACACATAGAGATTTCTATGATTATGTATCTGGCATCCTTGCCTAACCCCTGTTAGGGTTTCATTCGACTGTCTACACAGCCTCTTTCCGACTTTTTAGCCCATAACGTATATATATAGACATACATACAGGTTTAATAGTGTGTTAGAGATCTACACACCTGATTATCGTTAGAACAAGACTTTCTACGTCGACGCTATCCATAGCTGACACAACCGCTATCTGCCTGAGGTGTTATTCAGAGGCTGGTAACAAAACATTAGGTTAAGGCATAACTAACGAAAAGGAAACGATTGATCATCTTAAGGAGAATTGAAACCCTTAACTTGAAATCCCAAAAAGTGATATGAGATTCAGGGGCTAGTGTTTCCGGCTTTTAGATCTAAGAGATCTACTTCAATTCCCGAATGTCGCCTAACAAGAGAATACATTAAACCATTAATCCATTAGCTTTTCGAATTTGTCTTCCAAAAATCGAAAGAGAAAGTGAAGAGATAGAAAAATCGGCATTCACCTTTACATAAAGAATTCGACTACCCCCTTAGAGATTCCAGCTTTTTGAGAAGATCAGAAGAGAAAAGAAATCTAAGTAGTTTTAACTTTTTGCTTAAAGAAATCGGCAAAAAGAAATAGGGTGTAACATCCCAAACCCGGTCAATACGCCATGACCGAATCTGACATGTTACAGAGGAAAACATTTTGAAGAAATTGAGTTACCGATTAAATTTTAGAAAAATAGGTGCATGATAGTTTACTTTTAAAATCCCGTAAGTAAATCTTTTAAAACTAAGTTGTAAATCCATGGATTAGAAAACCTTTTATAATTTAAAAGAAACCAAAGCGAATAGTTTGAAAACTGTTTCTAATTGAAATTTGGGAACTTAAGTTTTGGAAAATAGTATGAGTTATCGAAAACACTTAAGTTGTTAAATATTATCAAATGATTTATATTACCCGATGGTAACGTTTTGAAAACCATTGCGTTTTGTAGTTTAGAAAACTTTGCGCTCATATTATTTAATTAACCATGTAGTTTATTAAGCCATGTTTAAAACAAGTCCAAAGCATATAAATAATCCAAAAACATAATTTGAAAGGCCTTATTACAAATCCAAATAAAAATGAAAAACCAAATTTAAATAAAATATAGTACCCAAACCAAAATCCGTGTAAATCGAATTTTATTGCATGGCCTCCTCGAGTCCATCCGACTCCTCATCCGCGATTCACGAATCACCTGAAAAGATAAGGGAGAAGGTGAGTCACCAAGACTCAGTGCATAAATCCTTCCCCCGGTTGATGCAACAAACTTACACAATTTATAACCAAGCAATATATATATATAATGCATCCAACCTAGCCATCCATAACTCCTTTTCTACCCCGTGTGGTACCAAACCACTGGTGGTGCCAAACCACTGGTGACCTAAAGTCACGATATCCAGTAATGTGGTGCCAAACCACTGGTGACCCAAAGCCACGAATAATCAAGTTGTGGGGCCAACCCACGTGTGATACCAACTTACTGGCGACGATCCCAAAATATCAAAAGTGGGGCCAACCCACGGTGGTACTAAGCCATTGGGACGAGTCGCTATGAGGAGCCAAACCTCTAGTGTCCCAAAGATACGAAATATGTGGTACCAAACCACTGGTGACCCAAAGTCACGAATAATAAAGTTGTGGGGCCAACCCATGTGTAATACCAAATCACTGGCGACGATCCCGTAATATCAAATGTGGGGCCAACCCACTGTGGTGCGAAGCCACTGGGACAAGTCGCTATAAGGTGCCAAACCTCTGGTGTCCCAAAGACACGAAATAATTGTGGTACCAAACCACTGGAGGTGCCAAACCTCTGGTGTCCCAAAGACACGGATATCAAATCTTCCCCCTCCTCTCATGTTACCCATAACCATGCAAATATTATGCAAATCATGCCATCATGCTTTATTATGTATCATATAGAAATATATATCACATGTCATGGTAATAAGTATCATACAGAAAAACATATCGAAACGGACTTACCCGAATCCTTGCTTATACCCTTTACGGTATCATATCAAGATCTCACAGTTTCCAACTTTAATAACATGATTAGTACATTTATAAATATATTACCAAGTTATAAAGTGTGTAAGGTACACACCTGTCACTAACCAAAGTTCTAAATCCTGAAGACCCGATCTACCGCACTAGATCACCTTGTCCTACATTCGGCCAAACCATAAAACTATAAACAAGACCATTCGGCCATACCAACAAATCCCGAAAGGTTATCGTACGAAATACCAAATCTTACCTATTGGCTTACCCAAAACGATTGTCAGAGAATTGAGGCCTAATTCGATTGCTTCCAAAATCTCGAAGAGTCTAGAAGAAAAATCGGTTCCTATGAATAGTTAGAACCTTGCAACAATTGTCCAAAAATTCGGCCTTTTCCCTCAAGAAAAACGTCATAGAAAAGAGAAAAGGAACAAAGGAAATACGGTCAAGAATACTTACCCCCTTCCAAAACCGATTGAAGAAAACCAAATGAAGACCTACCATTGTTGATATTCAGCCAAAACAAATCAAGAAGGAAGTGGGAAGTTTCGGCTATGGTTTTGAAAGAAGAAAGTAAATGATATGTGGATAAAAGAAATGAAGTATGTGAGTGGCAAAGAAAATCAAAATGAGAGAAAGAGAATTCGGCTTTAGCAATAATGGAAGGAAAACCAAGTGAAATGGGGAAGAAAAAGGTTCGGCCAAAAAGAAAGTAAAAGAAGAATTGTAAGTTTTAACAAATATGAAAAGAAAAGAAAGAAAGATGGGAACCAAAAGAGGTTCTTTTCGGCTACAAAGAATTAAAAGATGAAAGGGAGGTTCCAAATGAGTTTCGACCAAATGCCTAAGAGGAGAAACAACAAACACCTAAGGACATTCAGTTTTTGTTCACTTTGGTGCACTATGGAGAATTCGGCATACACAAGAAGGTTTCGAACTGACATAAAACAAAGATTGAAAGCTTACCAAACTAGCCGAAAATGACCACCTAACCAAAAGAAAATTTTGGCACCAACTAGCAACCAACAATACAAAATTCGGCCACTCCCCCCCTAGGCTCCAAAACCGTCTAAATTCATGGACTTCAAAGTCAAACCTATCCACACAAAACTTAAAACTATCCACACAAAACTTTCCATAACAAAATACCTTAAATCAAGCCTTATGTTCTCACATCAACCTTTAATCAATTGATTTCTTTCCCAAACATCAAGCTTACCTAAACTATCATTCAACATCCCATATTTTTCCTCCTTATTTCCTCCTAATCACGTTCAAAATTAAGCCAACCCCCCTAGCCCACTATATCGTCTACATTCATGGTCAAAAGGCCATAGAAAAATTTCCAAAACATCACTCCATACTTCAAGCCTTATGTCCCCTTATCCTACCATAACTCCTTAATTCCATACCTTAACTAATAACTTGCCTTATTCCTTAGTCTACTATCCATAAAAGACAATAGTCCAACCTTACCATATGTAAAACTTGACCGATATTTAATGTTAGGATACATAAAAATAAAGTCTTCCAAATGCAATCCATGCTACTCGAACCACTTCCCTCAGGCAACCCTTCAAGCGCCATAACCATCTTGCCACTAACTCCTCTTGTGCTAAAATTTAACTCTTAAATTAACTTAAGTGTCAAGATCACCTAATCCACTTCACTAAATTCTCCATACTAAAAATTATTCTAAATCCAAATAATTCTAGGCCTTCACAAGACTATACTAGTCACACAATAAAATCATATCCGAGCTATCACAAGCAACATGATACTCACATTTTTCCTAAAGCCCAATTAAACCCGAGAATTCATAGAAACCTCATAACCTTCCAAATCCACTTAACTAATAAATCCAATTTGCAAAAACACCATTCTCATATTCTTGAAGATTTTAAACTCTCCTAAACCCAAAGCCCAATCGGCCCAATCCTACTAGGCCCAATTTCAGGATGTTACATAGGGGTATTCAACTATGAAGATGAGAAGAGAGTTCAAGGTTTCAGCTTTTGAAAGAAAAGATGTTGAAAAGATTGGAAGGTTTCGGCTTCTGAAGAAATCAAAAGAAAAGAACTTGCAGAGGGAGACTAAGAATTTCGGCACAGGGAAAGAAGAAAAGAATAGGGTTCCAAATGCCGAAATTGATGAGCTATCCCCCCTATTTATAGAGATCTTCGGCACTTACCTAACAAATCCCGGAAGTGCCCTTCCTGATAGCTAAAAATTAAACAAATAGTAGGGGAAATTTTGGCACCCCTTTGCCATAAAGAAACTGATTTCTTCCCTCCTCTAGGTGATGGAATTTCGGCCAACACTGCACTCAGCAGATAGCTCCTATCTTTTCTTATTTATCTTAATCTATTCACACCTTCAGAAGAAGCCTAGATAACACCACCTCTTCCTTCCTTTATCAATTATTTTATCATCCATATTATCCACATTATCCATCAATTATTCTTCCTAATTTCAAGCATTCTAACTGACTCCAACTCTGCTCTCCCTTGATGCCAAAATTAATTAAAATAAATAGGTAATGCAACTTGAACCTTGGACCTTCAATTGACGCCAACTCCCTTCCCTATTAGTGGCGCCATTTTGCCACTGGGCCACAAGCCCATTTTATGTTTTAAAACACAGCTAATATCTGTTATGCCCTAACTTAACAAGCTTTCCACTAAAGTGTTCAAACAAGAATTTTAACTATAGCCTCAGCCCAAACCTGAGCCCATTCTGAACTCCTAACACTCACTTTAAACATAACCACACATTAAATGCATAGGCCCAAAAATTCAAGATGTTACAGTTCTACCGCTCTTAAAGAAATTTCGTCCTCGAAATTTCCAACTAACTATTAATCATACTACCCAAGTCTCTTCACTATGTTTTCACTGCAAACTATAATTCTGAAGCCAAAAGAAACACTTAGTGTACTATGATAGAGTACGCACCGGTATTCCCATCTAGAGCGTCCTCGTCCCCTTGGCGTCGTACTGCATAGACCAAAGCTGGCTGCCTCGCCTCAGCATAACCTGCACCTCCACGACCATGTCTTATGTCAGTGCCACCATTGACTTGCTTCATTCCGCAGGAGAGATACAACCCCTTTCAACTTTTCCTCCTCCGTGAAATACAAATCATCCATTATGCGTTCCACTGCCTCTAACCAATACTCAACTGAACTCGGGGCTATACCAGAAATTCCCCTAAACACTTCTGCCCCATTGGCTCTAAGTCGCTCTGGCACAGATTTCCGGGCTCCTGTGCCCATACCTGCCCGAGCAACCCTCTCTAAAACCCTTAACATTGCTTGAGATACAGCATCATCTCCGGTCGTTTAGTCCTGAAATTCCACCTTCACAGCTGGTGGAACCGGCAAGATCTCGTTCGGCACTCATGGCCGATCCTCATCGTTTTCGACACACGTACCGCCCTACCCTACCACGACGACTACGGCGGACGTCCATGACCCCTTGTACTCATTCTACCGATTCGTGTTTATCTGATTAGAAATTTTTTGAATTACTAGTTTTCTTCCACTGATTAACCACGAACAGTCTTATGAATAGTAGTTTTAAGTGTAGTTCTTTCGAATTCACAATTATATCTACAATTCAGTCTCAAGTTCGCATCTCCTAGTCATAGGAAGCACATACATTCAATCATACAAATAGCATCCATGAACTCCCGTTCATTACATAAGGGTATTTTTGTCATTTCACTACCCAGGGTTTTTTCCGTAGTTTTGCCCTATTTCCAAAATAAAGTATCTTGATGATTTTAGAGGTACCAAATACATTTTTTTTTTCTTTTTTTTTTTAACAAAATGAGGGTATTTTGGTAATTTCCTCAAAATAGGGTATCCTGGTTTTTTTTAAAGCAGGGGTACTTTGAAAATTTTAATTTTGCAATCCGGGTTACTTTTATAATTCTAGAGGTTTTCGGGTAAATTCACAGAACATGTGTATTTTATAGAATCACGATTGTTTTGGAAATTTTCACAAACCAAGGGTATTTTGGAAATTTTACCGACTGGAGTGTTTCGGTAATTCCACAAATTTTGGTAGTTTTACAATTCTGGGGTATTCTAGGGAATTTTCACAAATGAAGTGTATTTCGGAAATTTTACAAAACTTGGGGGTGTTTTGATTGTGAAATAGGGTGGCTGGTCCCTTTCGGGTTTTAATTATAGATTTTGGCCTGTCCACAAATCCTCGTGGCTAAGGTGAACAGTCACTACGCACAGGTAGTATTCCAGTGAAGAGGAGGTGAGTAGCTAGGACTGCTTAAGTACCAAGCTCTCCCTGAATCCAAACCTAGACATGCGTATGCCTGTTGCCACACCCTAACCCATCGACTCGTTCACGGGTTTGTTTGGATAGATTAAGTCTTATGAATTTAAAGAGTTGTTTTAACTAAGCCTATAGTCCATCAATGCCTAACATACTAGTATACGTCCATCAAGCCCATCAAGCCCACATACATATCACATCCAAAAGTTTAGAATACTTACCTGCATGGATCGGGTGCCGGTAGACTCGAAGGCCATATCTTCTTCCAGAATTTTCTTCCAAATTCACATCAACTTTACAAAACATTACTAGACCCATTTCACAGCCCTAGTTTTGAACTGGGCTCTGATACTAAAATGTAACACCCCAAACCCAGCCCATACGTTCCGACCAGATCTGGTATGCTACGGTTGTACATTAAAAACCTTTGCTTTGTTGGTTTTGGAAATCGTAAGTTAATTAGACAATATTTGAATAAATAGGTGACTTTTTGAAAATAAAACCTTGTATTATTTTTATTTTGAATAATCAAACCTTTGACAAAAATTTATAAGTTGCAAATATTAAAAACTAAGCAGTGAAATATAAACTATGGGGCCTTATTACATAAATATTCCAAAAAAAATTAAAACTTAAAGAAAAGCTGACCTAATCTATAAAAAAAATAGAAACTTGATGGCCCCTCTGTCTCGACTCCCATGTCTACGATCTACTGCTCATCTGAAAGAGTGGAGAAAAATGAAAGGGTGAGTCACTAAGACTCAGTGTATAAATCCCGGACACACTGACCTAAGCCCCACAAACACATTATGAGCCCTGGCCCGTACATAAAGGCAACAATCATAATTACATGAAAATAATGAATGATGAATAGCCCAACCCATCCTAGAATTCCATCCTCTACACACCAACCCGTACCAACCATCACATCTTGGGGATTTCTACAATTAACCCTCCATCTGCTACACACCATAACGACAGCCGTACTGCCTATTCCTATTAATCAGGAATCATTAAACATGGCATAACCACCGATCACTATGTGACCTATCATTTGAAGTTGTGGTTTAACCACCGATCACCAAGTGACCTATCATGCACTTCCCCTTCATTATCATAATCCCACCCCACGCATACACACATAAGGAAAACATCATATTTCGATACACATAGAGATTTTCATGATTACGTACTTGGCATCCTTGCCTAGCCCCTGTTAGGGTTTCATTCGACTGTCTACACAACCTCTTTCTGACTTTTTAGCCCATAACGTATATATATATAGACATACATACAGGTTTAATAGTGTGTTAGAGATCTACACACTTGATTATTATTAGAACAAGACTTTCTACGTCGACGCTATCCATAGCCGACACAACTGCTATCTGCCTAAGGTGTTGTTCAGAGGCTGGTAACGAAACATTAGGTTAAGGCACAACTAACGAAAAGGAAACGATTGATCATCTTAAAGAGAATTGAAATCCTTACTTTGAAATCCCAAAAAGTGATATGAGATTCAGGGGCTAGTGTTTTCGGCTTTTAGATCTAAGAGATCTACTTCAATTCTTGAATGTCGCCCAACAAGAGAATACATAAAACCATTAAACCATTAGCTTTTCAGCTTTGTCTTCCAAAACCCGAAAGAGAAAGTGAAGAGATAGAAAAATCGACACTCACTTTTACATAAAGAATTTGACCACCGCCTTAGAGATTCCGACTTTTTGAAAAGATTAGAAGAGAAGAAGAAATCTAAGTAGTTTCGGATTTTTGATTGAAGAAATCGGCAAAAGGAAATAGGGGTATTTGGCTATGAAGATGAGAAGAGAGTTCAAGGTTTCGGCTTTTGAAAGAAATGATGTTGAGTAGATTGGGAGGTTTCGGCTTCTGAAGAAATCAAAAGAAAAGAACTTGCAGAGGGAGACTGAGAATTTCGGCACAGGGAAAAAAGAAAAGAATAGGGTTCCAAATGCCGGAATTGATGAGCTATCCCTCCTATTTATAGAGAACTTCGACACTTACCTAACAAATCCCGGAAGTGCCCTTCCTAACCGCTAAAAATTAAACAAATAGTAGGGGAAATTTCAGCATCCCTTTGCCATAAAGAAACCGATTTCTTCCCTCCTCTAGGTGATGGAATTTTGACCAACACTCCACTCAGCAGATAGCTCCTATCTTTTCTCATTTATCTTAATCTATTCACACTTTCAGAAGAAGCCTAGATAACACCACCACTTCCTTCCTTTATCAGTTACTTTATCATCCATATTATCCATATTATCCATCAATTATTCTTCTTAATTTCAAGCATTCTAACTGACTCCAACTCTGCTCTCCCTTGATGCCAAAATTAATTAAAATAGATAGGTAATGCGACTTGAACCTTGGACCTTCAATTGAAGCCAACTCCCTTCCCTATTAGTGGCGCCATTTTGCCACTGGGCCACAAGCCCATTTTGTGTTTTAAAACACAGCTAATATCTGTTATGCCTTAACTTAACAAGCTTTCCACTAAAGTGTTCAAACAAGAATTTTAACTATAGCCTTGGCCCAAACCTGAGCCCATTCTGAACCCCTAACACTCACATTAAACATAACCATACATTAAATGAATAGGCCCAAAAATTCAGGATCTTACAAACCCGACCTAAAAGTTTGGCTGAATTTGGACGAGTCACACCAACGCATTGAAACTGATTTCTTGTCAAAATTTTAACTTTAAAAACTACAAATTTATTTTAGTTGATTTAGGTGGTTATGTAGTTCCGTATTAGAAATTGACAGATACTGACGAGATTATCAAAGAAAAGTATGGTAAGTAAAAAAACAATTACAAACCCAAAAGACCAAATCGTAGTTATATCAATACAAAACAATCCAAGCTCCCGAACTTCGTCTGTTCTTAAGTCAGATGTCCACCTGAACAGAATAAGGTAAGACAAGGGTAAGCTACCAAGCATCGTGTATAACCATACTCAGATGCAAATAAGTAGATCTTGATACAAAAATCAATGTCACATAAGGAACTGAAAATAATTTTATAAGTAGTACGAAATAGATCTAGAGTATCACGAAGGTTTCCACAAGGATAGTGCAATAGAACCGAGTTATGGTCAGAGTACACGGGTTATGGTCCTAAGGCACTTATTTTGGTTCTGTGTGTGTTTTTTATCTAAAAATATGTCTATGTGGTTCAACCCTTGGCTAAGCCTTAGTAAGGGTAAGTAAGAGTTTGATTTGGGCTATGACTTATATGATATTTGAATTTGTTGTGTGAGATGTCTAACTCTAAACTTGGTTAGTTGGGTGTGTGTGTGCATATATGTTTTTGTCTGACTGTCTGTGGATAAGCTCATTGTTTTCTGTGATATTGTACATGTACATGCACTTGCATAAAGTAAAATTTTGGGTGGGGTTGCAAAGAGAAGGGAGTCTGATTCTGATCTGATCTTGCAGTTCTACTACAACTCATCTGTACAGCTGATTACCGCATTGCACCGTACAACTTATATGCCGGCTCATTGCGTATTAATATTTGAGTGGCTTAGTCCACATACATGGTGTGTAGGGTTGGATGGGCCCTCGAGGTCCTATGTGGTGTGTTATGGTTGGATGAGCTTAAACAACTCTTATAGGGTGTGATCGGGGGACGGAGAGGTGTGTTGCCTGGATTGGTGGGTTTTATTACTTGTCTGCATTTTATACACATCTATTTTGTATGTTCTAGGTGATAGGCTATATGACTATTTTCTGTCTGTCTGTGAGTGATATCGGTGAGTTTGAGTGATATTATCTGTTAGGACATTAGTTCCAAGTTTCGTTCTGACAATTGTGTATATCTGTAAATCCGTTGCACTGTAGAATTAAACTTCTGTGATTCTGTTTTTAGTCTCAATACGAACTCACACTGAGCTCGAGTAGCTCACCCCCTCTTAGTGTTTCCTTTTTAGGTACATTTTTGAATATTGACGCTAGGCTCGGTATGCGGAGATCTCAGATAGTCTCGGTGGAAAATAAACTATCAGTTTGTGATTTCAGGTTCCAGTTTGTTATTCGGTTTTAAACTGTAAGGTTTTATAAAATTGGTACATGTTTCGTTTTAAGTTTTTATTATATATTGAACTTAACTAAAATTTTACTGATTGAATTTTTTTAATGATTAAATGTTTCGATTCAATGTGACAACTTGTTTTGTAAAAATTTACCTACAATCACTTTGGTGATCAATGTAACATCCGAAATTCGATCTAAACTTCTAGGCCGGGTTTAGGGTGTTACACTCTCAATAACAGAAGCAGTTAATATGGGAGTCCATGTTTTGTAAAATATACTTATCAAACCTCAATAGACCATATCAGATTTGCCATGAAGTTACATGCATGGTTATAGATCAGAATCGATAACAATCAATCTAACATAATCAGATATCACATATTCTTCATCAACAGAGTAATGTAGAGGCGTACTAAAAAACTTAACAGAATACAGATCATACCTGGATAATTCGTTCACATAGATAATAGCACATTATGTTCTGATAGATCCTACTCACTTAGGTTCAAACATAAAAAATATACGTACAGATCACAAGTTGTTCATTATCAAATCATCAGATATCAAGTTATATAGCCTAATTTAGATTGTACGAACCCTACAGTAAGCCCGTGCTTGTTTCAGAAGACACTTGTGACCCTAGGGAAAAATTCCAAATATTACTTCACACGCTCGTGTGGTTTCACATGGCATGGATGACTAGCCCGTGTAACTCCACACGGTCTGGTACAAGCCCTTTGATGGTGGTCTGAAAGCTTTAATATTTATATAATGAATGTTCAAGCCTAGAAACTAACAATTACCACGATTAAGGCAAGTGCACCTATCGAATAGTAGTGTAGCTTAGTGGCAAGACCAAAATATCGAACCCAAAGGAACCAAAAGTACTAGTAATAACTTTCTTTTTATTATATATCCTAAAATAAAGGGGATTGATATTTATCTAACTAATTACTAAACTAAGGATGCTAAGACAGAGAGAATGAATTGGGAAAATACTTTTGGGAAAATTAGTTGATTAAGACAATACCCGAGGAAGAATCCACCTAGACTTCACTTGTTATTTAACTCTGAACCAGATGATTTATTCACTTGACTTGATCCGTAGGATGCCTTAATTTATATTATTATCTCTCTCGAGACTAATAACGTCTAACCCTAGGTTGTTTAATTGAAATCTCTTTCTAATTAAAACCCCTAGTGTTGCATTAACTTGATCTATGGACTCTCATATTAGGTTTGACCATAATATGGCAGATTTTCATCGTCCTATCTCTAGGATTGTGATCAACTTCGCTTAACTATGCTAGATCTACTCTTAAACAGGGACTTTTGCTCCTCTGAATAAGCAAATCAATACTTGAATCAATATCTTGAAATATTAACCCAAGAATTAAGAACACATAATTAATAACAAATCAAATATTTATCATACAGTTCAGAAAATAATAACAAGATCAATCTTAGGTTTCATCCCCCTCTGGTATTTGAGGGGTTTAGTTCATGATTATAAAAAATACATCTCAGAAGAAATTATATACCAAAACATAAAGAGAACCCTAAAACCCCCTAAAGGAAATTGAAGGGGAAATCTTTAGTCTTGAGCGTGATTTCAGCTTCTGAGATGGATCAACTGGCTTCCTTGGAGTAATTCCCTATATTCAGCCCTCTCTGGCTTCAGTCTCTCTTTTAGGTCATACATAGGGTGTTTATATAGACTTCAGAATGTCTTTCTCAGCATCCAAGTATCCTTTTCCGAGTGGAATTAAAACAAGTCACGATAGGGACACGCCTGTGTGAACCGAGTCCAAGGCCGTGTTTGAGTCTGCTAAAGTAGCACGGTCGTGTGGTGTGGTCCAGGCCGTGTTGATTTCTTACTTTGGCCCATTTTCTCCGTTCTGGGCCCATTTCTCGTTCTTTTCATCCTCTTGTGCTCTCCTAAGTATAAAACATGCAATTAAAGGATTAGGAGCATCAAATTCCACAATTCAAAGGATAAATCATCCAAAAGTATGCCGAATGTGGGATTAAAATATATATATTACGGTTTATCAAATACCCCCACACTTAAGCATTTGCTTGTCCTCAAGCAAAATCCTCAACTCACAATTAAAAAATACCCCCACACTTAAGCATTTGCTTGTCCTCAAGCAAAATCCTCAACTCACAATTAAAATTTGTTCTTCTCAATTTATAATTCCTATTAATGATGGATCGAAATAATTCATAAGTAACCATACATCGAGGATTCAACTAAAAGAACATCAGAGTTTCAAACGATCTGAGTTGAGCATTTTATTCATGAAAAACATAGGTATCCCCTCTTATCTAAGTAATCACCTTTGATTCAAAATATCACAGAGTTAACATCCTCACTAAGGATTCACTCAAATCGCTCTAAGTGTTTAAGGGACTAAAAATTAAGCATTCAATAGTCAACATGAAAAGTTATTACCATAGGCTTGCATGAAAATCAAATCTCCACCACTATAAATTGAGATGATACATAGATCAAAAGGTCTTTAAAAAGGGTTGTAACGTGGCTTAGTTAGGGGGTGTGGTCACAGGCTGAAAGAGGAGGTTAGAATCGAGATCGAATTGACAAATTACCGAACTAGAAAAATAGACTAATAGTGAATAATTACATTAAAAATATGAGCTTCTTCTAAAGATATGAGATTTACAGTTTATGCTCATAAAAATATAGAACTAATAATGGATATACTTTCGACTTTTTTTTAAGAGAAAATCAAATACAATAATAAGAATTTAACAACTGAAATAGAAAACATAGTCAGACAACTTCTCAAATCAAATCTCGATAAAAAAGTTAATAGGAAAAATTCTTAATGAATTAAAAAGAGAAAGTCCTGGGCGTTAATATAAGGGGTAAACCAATGAATGGTTTATTAGGATCAAGGCGGTTCACTAAGGGTTGATTATGGAGGTAGGCCTTTTGGGAAGTAAGTGTGTTAAATCCTAGGTGCTTTTATCATCTCAGTATATCAAATAAAAAATGTAGTCTCGACATGTATAATCGAAGCAAGTTCTAGAATAACAGATCAATAGTAACTCACTCAAAGCAACAATAAAAGTGAGCAAGAAAAAAAATACTTTCAAAGGCTCAAGATCTCACAGAAATTATGGTTTTTGATGTTAACCCTGTGAACTTCAAATTTCAAGATAATACCTAGACTTGGGAAAAAAACCTAGCAAAATTTTAATTTTCAAAAAAAAAAAATCAACTTATCATGCTTGATTCTCTAAAGCCTTCAAGTTCAAACAATCAATACACAACTGCTTATGTTTTAATTCAAGACATATCAATAAAAATCATAAATCAATCAGAATTTTTTCTAATAGTGATATGAGAAAAAAAGATAAAATTCAGGGATTTGAGAATAATGCAAAAAGTTAGGGCTTAAAGTTCACCCCCCACACTTAAGATGTACATTGCCCTCAATGTACAACGATATCTATATCTAAAAGTTAATAGCATGATATCATAAGAGATTGGGGTAAGCAAAACTTCCTAAATTTTGGATGGACTCCTTGAGTTGGAAGTGGTCATGGTGTGGTGATTCCCAAGTAGCCTTTTGAACCTAAATTAAAGAAAACAAAATGTAATAATAAAAATTAAAGACAAGAAAGATAAAGGGAAGGAAAATAAAGGAGAAGATAAAAGAAAAAGGAAAGATGAACAGATTTAAAGATCCTTGTGTTATTGGGTGAATGAAGCCGCCGGCATGAACTTATGAAGAGTGATTGTGCATGGGGCGACCATGCCAGGATCTTTTCGCCTTTTTAACATGAAGGTGGTAGTGTTGGGCTTGCCTTTAGTCATAATGGTGGTCGGAGTAGGGGAAGAGGGATGAAGGGTGGCGGTTTGTGTGAGTGGTGGTGGAAGGAGGGCTAGGGTTTGAGTGGAGGAGATAATGAATAGTGAATGATTTATATAGAAATAGGGACACACGGGCATGTAACACGTCTGTGTGACTTGTTTTCAACCCGTGTGTGTCGAAAATTAGGGTTTTGGCATGCCTGGTATGCGGCCCACGCTCGTGTGTTGTGGGCGTGTTGTCCCACACGGTTGTATCACACGGTCGTGCCGAGCTTCGTTCGCTTTTCCTACGGCCGTGTCATATATCCCATGCCCATGTTAATTTGACAGATTTGGCCATGGTTGCAAGGCACGGGTATGTCACACGCTCGTGTCAATATCTCAGTTTTAAACATAGCTCAAGGCCATGGACGTGTCAAACATCCGTGTCATTTACTCAGTAGAGACCACGGCTGTCTCAAACGGCCGTGATGTTTTATCCTAGCTCGTGGTTTGGGAAAATTGTCGTCCTTGGCCCGCACGGTCTCTACCGCGCCAGTGTGCCTCCTCATGGTATCCACACGGCCACTGCCACACCCGTGTGCAAGGCCGTGTGATGGGTAAACCTGTACCTAAAAAAATTGAACGAAGATAAAAGCAAATAATTAATGGGTTAGTGCTCAGGTTGCCTCCCGAGAAGCGCTTGTTTAAAGTTCTAAGCTAGACTCACCTTTCGTTTGCTTTGTCATGGTGGGTCGAGGAGTAGGAATTCTTCATTTTTGTTATCATCTCTAATATACAGGTTGGGTCGAGTAGTGTTTACCTGATCTCTTCTCGTAAATTGAGTTGGTACATCGTGTTTTCTTGACTTCTCCTTGATATGTGTCCTCCACTCGTCTAGCTCACCGATCTAAACCCTTTGCTCCTCCTGATGATTGTTATTGTTGGTGCCAGGACTAAGATGTGGCTCATTTGGATACTTCTGGGGTGCTTCCTGAAAAGGGGGTTGAGCCGAATGGTTAGAATGAAAGCACTCATCTTTATTGTTTGATGTTCTAGCCGAGTCACAAGCTTGAAGAGTGATTGTCTCATCACCTACACGAAATGTGAGCTCGCCTGTACCAACATCAATTTTGGTTTTAGCAGTAGCTAAAAAGGGTCTCCCTAAAATTAATTGTGCGTTACTGTCCTCATCCATGTCTAAAATAAAAAAATCAACTGGGAATATAAATTTGTCGATTTTAACAAGCACATCCTCAACAATTCCTTTAGGAAATTTAATGGTCTTATCTGCGAGTTGAATACTCATCCTAGTTTGTTTAGGTTTCACTAGACCTAGTTGTTTAAACATTTTATAGGACATGACATTTATATTTGCCCCTAGATCAGCTAAAGCATGTGTAACATCTAGACTCCCAATTAAACAAGGAATGGTAAAACTCCCTGGATCTTTTAATTTATCGGGTAGTCTATTCTGTAGAATAGCTGAACAGACTACGTTTAATTCCATGTGTGACGTATCATCTAGCTTCCGTTTGTTTGATAGAAGCTCCCTAAAAATTTAACTGAATTCGACATCTGTGAAAGGGCTTCAATAAATGGTAAGTTAATATGTAATTTCTTTAAAAGTTTAAAGAATTTATCGAATTGTTCATCTGTCTGGTCTTTCCTTATCGCATTTGAAAATGGCACACGAGGCTTATAAGGTGCGATCACTGCGTTTGGTTTATCATGGCTTTCCTCAACCTCACCTTTACTTACCACAGGTTCTTGCCTTGGTTCAGATTTAGATTCTGCTAACCTTTCTTCATCGCATGCTGTGATGGCGTGAAGTTGCTCCCTTAGATTAGGTTCGGTGTATCTTGGCAAGCTACCTTGTGGTCGTTCAGAGATCAGCTTAGCAAGCTGACCTAATTGATTTTTGATCCCATGAATCGATGCTTGTTGATTTTTAAGTGTTGTTTCGGTGTTTTGGAAACGAGTTTCTGACACCGCGATGAATTTTGTTAGCATCTCCTTAAGGTTCGGCTTCTTCTCTTGTGGATGGGGTTGCTGTTGGAAGCCCGGAAGAGGTTGTTGTCTTTGATTTCCTTGACCACCCCATGAGAAATTGGGGTGGTTCCTCCATCCTAGATTGTTAGTATTACTATAAGGGTTATTTTGAGATCTAGAATTGTTACTTGATAAACCATAAATGTAACATATTTTAATCCCACATTTAGTATGATTTTGGCTGATTTATCCCCTATTTCATATAAAAAAGTGCTCTTAATCCTTTCTTTTCATGTCTTATACCCAGGAAAGAACCCGAGGATAAAAAGAACGAGAAACGGGCCTAAAACGAAGCAAATTGGGCTAAGGAAGAAATCGACACGGCCTGGACCAAAGCCCACACGGTCGTGCCGCACTGATCATCCAGAACACGGCCTGACCCCCGATTCACACGGCCATGTCTCATTAAAGAAATCTGAACACGGCTTGAAGACATGTCACATGGGTGTGTGACATGGCTATGTCCCTGTCGTGGCAAAGAACAATTTCATTTGGATTTGGATACTTTGGGGCAAAGAAACCTATTTCAAATGCCTATATAAACCCCCTCAAGTGTCAGCTGAAAGGGGGCGGTTAGCTAGGCCAAAGAGCCAAGTTGAAAAGGTCAGAATTGTGGGAATCAGTCGAAGATAGCCAGTTGATCCATCTCAAGAAGCAGGAATTCTACTCAAGACGACAGATCTCTCCTTCAATTCCTTCAGTGAGTTTTAGGGATTGCTTATGTTTTGTTTTATCTTTTCTTTTGAGATGTTTTCTTTATTAGTTGTGAACTAAATCCTTCGAATACCGGAAAGGGATGAAACCTAGATGAATCTTGTTATTATTTTCTGAACTATATGATAAATACTTAGTTTGTTCTTAATTATGTGTGCTTAATTCTTGTGTTAATATTTTCGGGATATTGATTCAAGTCAGATGTGCTTAGGTGGAGGAGCAAAAGTCCCTGCTTAAGAGTAGATCTAGCATAATTAAGTGGAGTTGATCACACGCCTAGAGATAGGGTGACGAGATTTCGCCGGATTAGGGTGACACATAATATGGGAATCCATAGATCGATTTACTGCTATCCTAGGGGTTATTAACAGAGAAAGATATTTCTAGTAATTAACCTAGGGTTAGACGTTATTAGCCTTGAGAGAGGGTTTAATATACGTTAGGGAGTCTTACAGATCAAACTAAGTGAATAAATCGTATGGTTCACTGTGATAACAAGTAAAGTCTAGGTGGATTCTTCCTAAGGGTATCGTCTAAATCAACTAAGTTTTTCTAAAAGTTATCTCCCCAATTTAGTCTTTTTGTCTTTGCGTCTTAGCTTGGTAATTAGTTAGTTTTATATTAAACAACCAATCACTTAATATTTTAGGCTAGATAATAAAAAGAAAGTTAGTATTAGTACTTTTAGTTCCTTTGGGTTCGACAATCCGATTTTGCTTTAACTATACTACTATTCGATAGGTGCACTTGCCTTAAATCGTTGTCAGAGTTAGTTTCCAGGTTCGATCATTCTTTTATAAATTTTAAAACTTGAGAGACACACGATCAAGTTTTTGGTGCCGTTGCCGGGGAACTAAAATATTAGGAAAGCTCTATTTTTATTACTTTAGCCATTATTTTTTTATTTTTTCGCAATTTACTTTTATTTTTATTTTAGGTTAAATTTTAATTTTGTTGAAATTTTGTTTCTTTCTTTTCTTAGTAGGTACCTCTAGTTTATGACTAGAAGGAACCGAGAGGATCTTTAGTATACGACAGTGATATTGAAGCTACCGCTTGAAGGAATTGCCGAGAAATCAGGCGAGCCCTAAATTACACAGAAGAGGGTAGATCCAATCCTACTGAAGGGATGGATGAGAATAATCCACAACCACATGATGTGGCAGAAAATAATGCTCCACGTACTATGTTTGATTATGCTAAACCGCATTTAACAGGAGCAGAATCGAGTATTGTTAGGCCTGCTATAGCTGCTAATAATTTTGAATTAAAGCCTAACACAATACAAATGATTCAACAATTTGTTCAATTTGATGGTTTGTAGGACGAAGACCCAAATACACATATAGCTACTTTTTTAGAGTTCTATGATACCATCAAAATTAATGGCGTTTCTGATGATGCCATACGTCTTCAGTTATTTCCCTTTTCATTAAGGAATAAATCCAAACAGTGGTTAAACTCGTTACCACGAGGGTCAATCACTACAAGGGAACAAATGACTGAAAAATTTTTATTGAAATATTTCCCACCGGCCAAAACGGCCAAATTACGGAATGATATCTCTTCTTTTGTGCAAATGGATTTAGACACATTATATGACGCATGGGAGAGATACAATGATCTCTTGAGAAGGTGTCTACACCATGGTTTATCCTTGTGGCTTCAAGTCCAAACTTTTTATAACGGTGTAAACCCCTCAACGAGACAATTAATTAATTCAGCTGCCAATGGAACCTTGAATAACAAAACTCCTGAAGTAGCCTACGAGTTTATTGAAGAGATGTCACTGAATAACTATCTATGGCAAGTTACAAGGACAAGGCCAACAAAAACAGCCGGAGTTTACAACCTCGATGCAGTAACCATGCTATCAAATCAGGTAAAATTGATGAATAAAAAGATTGATAGTTTGTGTTCTTCGCAGGTACGTCCAGTAATGCAGTACGACGTAAGTGGAACTGTGGCAAATTCTGAGTACCCACCCTGCCAACCGGGCGCAGAGAGCGAACAGATGAACTATATAGGTAATAATTTCAGACGCAATAATAATCCTTATAGTAATTCTTACAATCTAGGTTGGAGGAACCACCCAAATCTTTCGTGGGAAGGACAAGGAAACCAAGGAACTCAAAGACAACAACCTCCTCAAAATTTCCAAAATCAGCCATATCCGCAAGAGAAGAAGCCAAAATTTGTAGAGATGCTGACAAAATTCATGGTAACCACAGAAAATCGTCTCCAAGATACTGAGAAAACACTTAAAAATCAACAAAAATCGGTTGAAGAGACCAAGAACCGAGTCGGGGAACTTACTAAGTCAGTAGGGGAAGTCACTAAGGCAGTCAGACAACATGAAAAGTTAATGTCCGAATGACCGCAAGGACGTCTACCAAGTAACACTAAGATTAACCCAAAGGAGCAAATCCAAGCCATAACAGCTCAGGAAAATGCAGAGTTAGACGAACCGAATCAAATACAAGAAAACAAGGTCGAAGAAGGTAAAGTTGAGGTAGCACAAGAAAAGCCAAAATCGGTAATCAAAGAATTCCAACCTTGTATTCCTTATCCCGAAGCGTTAAAGAGAGACTGTAACACCCCAAACCCGGCCTAAATGTTACGACCGAATCTGGCATGTTACGGAGTGAAAACATCTTAAAATCATAAGTTTGTCGGAAATGTTTAAAGAAGACTCTTGTTTTGTTTTAGGGTTTAGAAAACTTAGTAATAATTGATCTTTGAGTTTGTTTTAGGAGTTGTCGTAATACTTGGAAAACTCGTGAGTAAAAACCCATTTGTGATTGCCGATTTTAGAAAACATTGGACACTTGTTAAAACTGAACACGATAAGAAAAATCAAGTTTAGAACCATTTGCCTTTAAAGTGATTTGAAGATGAGAGTTTATAAAAACATCCAAGTTACCTTTATTATCTTGTAACGTTTGGAAAACCCGAAGAGGTATAGGTTTAAAAGCATTTGTATTTACTAGGTTAATTAAGCAATCAAGTTCTAATCACATGCATAACAAAATCAGAAGTAAATCAAATAACCAAAACCCAAAATAATAACTAGCGGCCTTATTACAAAATCATACCAAGTTTAAAGAAAATAAATAAAACTGAGAAGGTATTTTATAGTCAAAACCCAAAACCAACATGCATGGCCACCCCGACTGCTCCCCGGCTCCATATCCGCGATCTATGCCTCATCTGCAAAATATAAAGGAAGGGGTGAGTCACCAAGACTCAGTGTATAAATCCCCAACCCGATAATTCAAGCACTTACACAGATCATTGATAAAACATGCAAATCATGCAAACCCCATAACCTAACCATCCGAACTCCTTTTCTACCCGTGTGGTCAAAACCACCGGTGGTCAAAATCATCGGTGATTTGAAGTCACAATATCATATCGGTGTGGTCAAAACCACTGGTGACCGTAGTCACAAATCAAGTGATGGGGCCAACCCATCTTGTGGTCAAAACCACTGATGACAATCCCGTAATATATCATGTGGGGCCAACCCACTGTGGTACCAAACCACTGGGACGAGTCACAATATTCATTTGTGGTCAAAACCACTGGTGACCGTAGTCACAAATATCAATAGTGTGGTCAAAACCACTGGTGGTCAAAACCACTGGGACTTAGTCACAAATCATAATAGTAATGTGGTCAAAACCACTGGTGACCGTAGTCACAAATCAAATGATGGGGCCAACCCATCTTGTGGTTAAAACCACTGGTGACAATCCAAATAAATCATCCCCCTCCTCTCAACAATCCCACCATCATGTCCAAAATTAATCGTGGCATAATAACATATGATGATGCAAAATAACATATGGCATAGCATTCAACAACGACATGATAGCATATATCAAGATCCACAATCAGAGGACTTACCCGGAGTCCACACTCATGCCCACAAGGCACACACAGGGGTTTCAATGGCTAATCGGCTAATAACGATTAACACAATAACATGTAATACTAATGAAGTGTGTAAGGTTACACACACAGTTACTAACGCGACTATCAAATCCCGTAGATCAAGTTCTAACGCACTAGATCCCCTTTCTTAATGCTTTTTCGAGCACTAGTCACAACCCGAGATATACGAGATCAAGCTTTCCCTACAATCGGCCAAAACTAAACAACATAATCATGCTAATCAACCTCAAGGGTATAACAGTAATTTTACCTACCAAGGGCATTTTCGTAATTTACCCACTAAGGGTATTTTCGTAAATTCACACTACAATGGCCTTTTCGAAGGCCTAATGTGGCCACTAGCGACTCAGCTACCATTTCCGGTCGTACCGGACGATTGGGCCTAAAACCCGATTTCGGCCTATCCGGGCCCACATGCTCGTGTGGCCCACCTAGCACGAATCTAGCCACATATATAAGTTCCACCTAGTCTAGTTCAACAAATACTAACCAATCATACAATTTACTCATATGGGCCCACTTCGGCCCATCGTGGCCCAAGCAAAACCAACCCACAAGAATACTACACGATGGCCTCAACTATCGCGTCGAAGAAGCCCACACGCGCGCCGCGACGCTCGTGTGGCTACTATTGCCGTGATCGGCACTTCGGCATTTGCCGCTCTGACTAGAGTAGAGAGAGTTACACACCTAATAGGACTCTGGAGCTAATCCGCGCTCCGACCACTCTTGTGCCCAAACGCCCTGCAAGATGTGTTTACTCTCCTCCTAAGATGCTCCTTATATAGCTAGCTCTTCACCTTCATTCTTTGTGTCTTTCCGATGTGGTATCCTTCACAAGAGAGTTTAAATTCAAGCTGAAACTCTTACCGCCCGGATCGCAAAATAAATACTCCTTGCTTCTCATGAGATTCGAACCTGTGCTCCCTTGCAACATAATCCACGCCGCTAACCACTTGGCCACAAGCTCCTCTTGTGTCTTAAACCATGGGCAACTAAATATAAACTATGGCCCAAATTCTAAGATCCAAGTAACAAGAAACCAAAATGTAAAAGCCAAGACTTGAACCTTGGACCTCCTTCCTTCCTTGTGGCGTCACTCCCTTGTCCCCTAAGTGGCGTCACTTTGCCACTACACCACATACTCCGCTTGTGTCATTTTCCTCCATATTTTATTCTTAAGGCCTATCTGCCAACTTCCATTTTTTTTTTCACCTAAAACTAAAATTTCCCCAAAGCCAATATTTGATCCCGGGACTTCATAGAAGCCCTCTAACCTTCCAAAATCAATTATCCAATAGGTCTAACTTACATTTAAGCCGATCTCTTATTCTCCAAAAATTTAAACGCTACTACGCTTAAGGCCCATTGGGCTCAATTCTCCTAGGCCCAATTTCGGGATGTTACAGAGACGATATGGAGGAATTGTTCGGTAAGTTTCTTAAACTTTGAAAGAAATTACACATTAACTTACCGCTACTTGAAGTTCTTTCGCAAATGCCAGACTCTAGAAAAGTTTTAAGGGAGCTGTTAACAAAAAAACGAAGGATAGACGAGCAACCACATGTGGAACTCAACGCAAAGTGCTCAGCAATTCTACAAAATAGACTACCATAGAAATTAAAAGATCCAGAGAGTTTTACAATTCCATGAATAATTGGTAGTTTATCTATAAAAAATGCGTTAGCCGATTTAGGGGCAAGCACAAATGTCATGCCTTATAAACTGTTTAAACAACTAGATTTAGGGAAACCAAAACAAACTAGGATGACCATCTAGTTAGCTGATAAAACTATTAGAACTCCTAGGGGTATAATCGAGGATGTGCTCGTAAAGGTCGATAAATTCGTCTTCCCAGTAGATTTTGTTGTCTTAGACATGGATGAGGACAATTCAATCCCTTTAATCTTAGCAACTGCCATAACTAAAATTGGTGTTGATGCAGGCGATCTTATACTTTGTGTAGGCGAGGAGACAGTCACTTTTCAAGCTCTCGACTTGGCTAGAACATCAAGCAACAAAGGTGAGAATGTGAATTCTTTTGATAACCATTCGGTTAACCCTTCTTTTCAGGAACACCACAGAAGGAAAAAAGTGAACCCGATCTTAAAACGTGTAAAGAAATAACTCCTGAGGATCGAAGGATTCAGACCAATGAACTAGGCGAATGGAAAATGCAAATCAAAGAGGAACCGAAACCGCACGAAGTAAAACCGAAGAAGCCTCCAGAAAAGCTCGTAGGGACATCAAACCACTTCAAAATAGGAGACCAGGTACTGTTAGACAAAGCCGACCCTCGAATCACTATATCAGGCCTGAAGGTAAACGAAGAAATTCCTTTTAAGGTACATAACATCTTCTCACATGGAACAGTTGAGGTAAGCACTCCAACATTCGACACTTTTAAGGTAAATGCTTCCCGACTTAAACTTTATCGAGAAAATAAAACTGTAAGTATGAGAGAAGATATTCAAACCTTTGAACCTCCCTGATTTTTTTTTCAATTACAAGGAAAAGTCTAGCTTAAGACTATAAACGAGCGCTTCTCGGGAGGCAACCCGGGTACTAACCTCATTAACTTTCATGTTTTTCATTATTTATTTTATCTTATTCTTTCTTTTACCTAACTGTAAAAATAACTAAGGGTGCAAATTTCTAGGCCACACGGCCTTACACACGGCCGTGGCTGTAGCCGTTTGGACCACCAGAATCTTGGAACTAACATGGCAGGACAGTACAAGTCAGATTCAACTAAATTACAAAGTCACGGACTCAACCACTCCTCCACAGTCACCGAAAAAGTGGCACAGCCGTGTCCCATGACCGTGTGTAGCTACTGATTTGCCAACCACGGGCAGACCGCGTCCGTGCCGTCCAACCGTGCCAACATACTGACTTATCACCAATGCCTGAGGCAACTGCAAAACGGGCATGGATGAGCCAACACGCCTAAACAAATGGCCGTGCGAAGAAGCCGTGTGAATCGACACGCCCTCTGATAAACCGTAAAAGTAACATATTTTAAGCCCACATTTAGTATGCTTTTGGAAGATTTATCCCTTGATTTATGTAAAAAGGTGCTCTTAATCCTTTATTTTCATGTCTTATACTCAGGAAAGCACCAAAGGATGAAAAAGAACGTAAAACGGGCTTAAAATGGGCCAAATGGGCCAATTCACGAAATCGACACGGCCTGAACTTCAGACCACACTGCCGTGCCACGCCTAATATCTAGTACACGGTTTCTCCCCCGATTCACACGGCCGTGTCTCAAGTTAGAAATCCGAACACAGCTTGGAGTCGATCCACACGGGCTTGAAACATGGCCTTGCTTCTGTCGTCAGAATGAGCAATTTTCGTCAGAAAAGGATACTTAGGGAGAAAGAATCGCATTCCAAGAGCCTATATATATATATCCCCTAAGTACCACCTTTGAAGAGGCATCAAGCTAGGCCAAGGAGCCAAGCCTAGAAGGTCAGAGTTAGGGAATAACGCGAAGATAGCCAGTTGATCCATCCCAAGAAGCCGGAATTATACTCAAGACGGCGAAATTCTCCTTCAATTCCTTCAGGGGGTTTTAAGATTTTCTTATGTTTTGTTTTATCTTTTCTCTTACGATGTTTTGTTTATTCATTATGAACTAAATCCCTCAGATATCGAAGGGGATAAAGCCTAGATGAATCTTTTTATTTGATTTTTAAGTTATATGATAATTACTTAGTTTGTTCTTAATTATGTTGCTTAATCCAAACCTAATGTGCTTAGGTGGAGGAGGAATATACCCTGCCTAAGAGTAGATCTAACATAATTAAGCGAAGTTGATCGAACTCCTAGAGATAGGGTTACGATATTTTGCCGGAGTAGGGTGAAACCTAATGTGGGAGTCCATTGATCGATTTACTGCTATTCTAGGGGGTTATTATAAGCGAACGAGAGTTCCACTAATTAACCTAGGGTTAGACGTTATTCGCCTTGAGAGAGGGTTTAATATAGGTTAAGGAGTCTTACGAATCAATCTAAGTAAAAGAAATCATATAATTCAAGGTTAGATAGCAAGTGAAGTCTAGGTGGATTCTTTCTAAGGGTATCGTCGTGATCAACTGAGTTTTCCTTCAAAGTTATTTTCCTATTCGTCCTTTTTGTCTTTGTGTCCTTAGTTTAGTCTTCGTCAATATAGTTTAAAGCAACTTCACTCTATTATTAAGGCTAAATAATAAAAAGAAAGTTAGTATTAGTACTCTTAGTTCCTTTGGGTTCGGTATTCGGTCTTGCCTAAGCTATACTACTGTTCGATAGGTACACTTGCCTTTAATCTTTGTCAGAGTTAGTTTTCAGGTTTTTGATCATTCTTTTATAAATTTTAAAACTCTGATTTACAGCGATCACCCCCAGTCCACGGGCGTGTGAATGTACCAGAATTGAAACTCTATTTAAACCCAACCTCCCTTCCCCATTCTTCCCCTCTACCCTCCACCCTTTCTCTTCTTCCCTCTTCTCAGATTTCTCTCTAACAAAGTCTCTATCACTCTTGAGCCACACCAAAGCCATGACGAAGAAGCGGAAGAAAGCAAGTGTCGTCTCCTCAAGGGAGACCCCAATACATAAGTTCATGCCAGTCGCTTCATCAAAACAACAAGCCAAGGGTCTTTGAGACCATTTAGTTTCTATTTTTCTTTTCTCTTTTGCTTCAATTTCCTTCCCTTTGACAATCTTATGCTTAATTTAGTTTAACTTATTTTAATTTCGTAGTGTCAGGTTTGAAAGGCTACTAGGGAATCACGTCACTTTTGCCACCGCTAGCACCTCCCCAGCCTTAGAGGTCACACCCACCTCGCGAACCATCCAACAATAAGGACTCTTTGGTTCATCCATCTTTAATTTTCATTTTGTTTGCAATTTTGTTTCCTTTTTCTTTATCTTTCGTATCTTTAATTATATATTTAGTTTATTTTAAATGTGTCTTAATAACTCTTAGCTAATTATCCGTGAGCTATACAATTTCTTCATCTAGCACAGGATCGTTATCCAAACCGACCCCTCAAACTCCTAGATTCATCCATAATTCAAGAAGTTTCACTTCTCCACCCTTCTCTTTTGATTTGTCCCTTACATGTTATTATCTATCCTTATACATTGAGGGCAATATACATCTTAACTGTGGTGGGGTGAATAGTAAAAATGCCTAACTTTCTGCATTATTCTCAAATCCCTGAGGGTAAAAGTCCCTAACTTTTTTCATTACTCTCAAATCCTAACACAATTTTGAATTAAAGCCTAACACAATACAAATGATTCAGCAGTTTGTTCAATTTGATGGTTTGCAGGACAAAGATCCAAACATGCATATAGCTAACTTTTTAGAGTTATGTGATAACTTCAAACTAAGTGACGTTTCTGATGATGCCATACGTCTTCAGTTATTCCCTTTTTCATTGAGAAATAAAGCTAAATAGTGGTTAAACTCGTTACAATGAGGGTCAATCACTACATGGGATTAGATGACCAAAAAGTTTTTAATGAAATATTTTCCACCGGCCAAATTAAGGAATGATATCTCTTCTTTTGTGCAGATGGATTTAGAAACACTATATGATGCATGGGAGAGATTCAAAGATCTCTTGAGGAGGTGCCCACACCATGGCTTACCCTTGTGGCTACAAGTCCAAACATTCTACAACGGTGTAAACCCTTCAACAAGACAACTGATTGATTCAGCCGCCGGTGGAACTCTAAACAACAAAACTCCAAAAGCAGCCTACGAGTTCATTGAGGATATGCCATTAAATAATTATCAGTGGCAAGCTTCGAGGACTAAATCAACAAAATCAGCAGGAGTTTTCAACGTCGACACCATGACCATGCTATCAACGCAGCTTGAGATGATGAATAAAAAGCTCGATAGTTTATGTTCCTTGCAGGTACATCCAGTCATGCAGTGTGATGCAAGTGGAACCGTGGCGAATCCTGAGTACCCACCCTACCAACCGGAAATAGAGAGCAAATAGATGAACTATATAGGTAATAATTTCCGATCCAATAATAATCCTTATAGTAACACTTACAATCCAGTTGGAGGAACCACCCAAATTTTTCATGGGGAGGTCAAGGCAATCAAAGAAATCAAGGGCAACAACCTCCCTCAGAACTTCCAAAATCAGCCCTATCCACGAGAGAAGAAACCAACCTACGAGGAGGAACCAAAAAAATGGGCAAACACAGAAGAACGCCTACAAAATATTGATAGAACAATCAAAAGCAACGAAAGTCGAATGTGTGAAACTACTAAGTCGGTGAAAGAAATGACTAATGCAGTCGAGCAACTCACACAGCTCATGTCAGAATGACTGCAAGGACGTCTACCAAGTAACACCGAGATTAATCCAAAGGAGCAAATTCAAGCCATCACAGCTCAGGAGAACGAGGAGTTAGATGAACCACAACCAATTCTAGAAAGTAAGGTAGACGAAGGTATAACAGAGGTAGCACAAGAAAAGTCAAAACCGGTAATCAAGGAGTACAAACCTCGCATACCTATCCTGAAGCATTAAAACGAGACGATTCAGAGGAACATGTCGGTAAGTTTTTTAAACTTTTAAAGAAATTACACATTAACTTCCCTCTTCTTGAAGCTCTTTTTCAGATGCCAGACTCGAGAAATTTTTAAGACAGCTCTTGACAAATAAACGCAAATTAGATGAAGAGCCACACATTGAACTCAACGCAAAGTGCTCAGCAATCCTACAAAATAAACTACCACAGAAATTAAAATATCTAAGGAGTTTTACAATTCCATGCTTAATTGGTAGTTTAACTATTGATAATGCGTTAGCTGATTTAGGGGCAAGCATAAATGTCATGCCTTATGCACTGTTTAAACGACTAGGTCTAGAGAAGCTCAAACAAACTAGGATGAGTATTCAATTAGCTGATAAAACTGTTAGAATTCCTAGGGGCATTATTGAAGATGTTCTCGTAAAGATTGATAAATTTGTTTTCCCGATAGATTTTGTTGTTTTAGACATGGATGAGGAAAATTCAATTCCCTTAATTTTAGGAAGACCTTTTCTAGCAACTGCCAGAACTAAAATTGATGTTGCCACAGGAGAACTCTGTAACACCCCATGCGTAAAGTGGCTTAATAAGAAACGCCTTGGTAAAGTGGCTTCCATGCGTCACTTAAGGGCCTTGGTGTAGGGACTCAGGGTCGAGTCACCATGGACGCAAGGGGTGTTTTATTTTAATTTGGTTTAAAATTTTGTGGGTTTGTAATAAGGCCTCTCTAAATTATGGTTTGGATTATTTTTATGTTTTGAGTATGTTTTAAATATGGGTTATAAATTTCTTGATTATTATAATAAATTGAGCACAAAGTTTTCTAAACTACACAATGCGATGATTTTAAAAGCGTTACCATCGGGTAACATAAATTATTTGACAATTTTAACAACTTGAGTGTTTTCGATAATTTAAATGATTTTCAAATATTAAGTTTCTACATTCAAATGCAAATGGGTTTGAAAGTAATAATTCGAGTTTTCTTAAAATGATATAAATGTTTTCTAACCTATGATTTATTTGCCTATTTTAAAGTTTTATGTAATTTCAAAGTAAATTTTCAGTTTTAACTTATTAAACATGTATTTTCTACAAATGTAGAATCTCAAAGAGTTTTTCACAAAAATTTAATTGTTAATTCGACTCTTTCAAAAATATTTTCCTCAGTGACATACCAAATTCGGTCATCTCGTATTGACCGGGTTTGGGGTGTTACAAACTCATACTTCATGTAGGTGACGAATCAATCAGTCTTCAAGCTCTTAATTCAGCCAGGGCAACAATCGATGAAGGTAAGAAAGTCAATACAAATGATAACCAATTTGTTCAACTTTCATCGCAGGAAAAATCAAAAGAACAAAAACCTGAGCTGCAACACGAACCCCAAGCTAAAGAAGCACACGAGGAACAAAGCCTTAGGATTGATAAATTAGATGAACAGGAGACACAGGTAGAAGAAGAACCCAACCCACACAAAGTGAAATCAGAGGAAACACCGAAGAGGGGCGCAATTGAACCTGATCTTCAGTCCAGTACCAACAAGGAAACAACCCACGAGGAGCAAAGGATTCAAATCAATGACTTAGACGAGTGGAAAACACACTTTAAGGAGAAATTAGGGATACAGGAAACAGAATCAAAACCACTCTACGAGATAGACAAGTCCAAAGTCAGAGATTAGCTATTGTTAGACAAAGCAGAACCACGACTATTCCCTCCAAACCCTGACACAAACAAAGAAATCCTTTTCAAGGTACACGATATCTTCCCACACGGAATAGTCGAGGTGAGCAATCCAATATTCGGTGATTTCAAGGTAAATGCTTCTCGACTTTAACTTTGTTAAGAAAATAAAATCATAAGCATGAGGGAAGATATTCAAACCTTTAAACCTCCCTAAAATTTTCAAAAATAAGGAAAGTCTAGCTTAAGACTATAAACAAGCGCTTCTCAGGAGGCAACCCGAGTACTAATCTTATTTCTTTTTACATTTTTTTTACATTTTATTTTCTTTTTCTTCTTTCTTTTCTCTCCTCTTTAAACTAACCAAAAAATGCAGGTTTTCCAGGTCACACAGCCTTACACACGGCCGTGTCCGTGGCCGTGTGGACCACCAGAACCGCCACACTGACAGAGCAGAGGCTGTGCAAGTCAGTCCAACCACCTCCAACATCACAGATCCAACCACCCTCCCACGGGCATCGACAGAGCGGGCATCGACCGTGCCCTCAACCGTGTGAAGCTACTGACCTATTAAACACGGTTACAATACGCCCGTGCAGACCGACTGTGCCAAAAGAAAAACTTGATGTACACGGGCTTGGGTGATGCAGCACGGGCATGGTGTAACAAACACACTCATCAACACGGCCGTGCGAGGTGGCCGTGTACATCGACACCCCCTAGGACCACGGCCGTGAGGAAGCACCAAATTTGAATCTCTATTTAAACCCCTCAACTCTTCCCCTTCCCTCTATCTGATTTTCATCCTTATTTTCCTTGCTTCTCACTCTCTTCTATCTCAGATTCTTCACTAACTAAGACTCTAGATACTTGAGCAAGCTAACAATATGCCAAAGAAGCGGAGGAAGCTAAGCATAGGCTCCTTACCAAGAACCATCAACATGAGTTCATGCCGGCAACTTCGTCTCAACACCAAGCCAAGGATCTTTGAGACCAATTAGTTTTTATTTTCCATTCCTCTTTCCTTTCATTCTCCTTTTCTTTAATAATCTTATGTTTAATTTAGTTTAACTTAATTTAGTTTTATAGTGTCAGGTTCACCAGGCTGCTAGGGAATCACGCCGACCACCACGATGACCTCTTCACTTCCGCCACCGCCAGTAGCTCCCCAGCCTTAGAAGTCACACCCGCTTTGCGAACCATCCTTCATTAAGGACTTCACAGTCCATTAATATTTTCTTTTCATTTTAGTTTTCTTCTTAGTCTCCTTCCCTTTAGTTTTTTTTTCTATAACTTTATATTTAGTTTATTTTTATTAGGTCTTAATAAAGCCTGGCTACTTCTCAAAGCGCTACCCAATTTCTTCATCTAGCGCAGGTTCTTTATCCCGACTGACCATCACCGCCACCAAAGAAACTCATCCGAGAAAACATCCACAATTCAGGGAGTACTTCTTTCCCCTTCTCTTTTGATTTATCCCTTAATTGTTATTCTCTATCTTTGTACATTGAGGGCAATGTACATCTTAAGTGTGGGGGGGTGAATAGTTATTTTTGAGAAAATACCTAACTTTCTGCATTATTCTCAAACCCTGAGGATAAAAATGCCTAACTTTTTGCATGATTCTCAAATCCCTAAATTTAAGCTTGTTTTAAAGTAATTTTCTCATATTACTAATTAAGATGAAATTTCTGATGATTTGTGATTTTTATTGATGTGCTTTTGAATAAGTCATAGTTAACTGTGCATTGATGATTAAATTTGAAGAATACTAGGGAATCAAGCATGATAAGTCTAAATTTCTAAAAATTAAAATTTTAAGTTGTCAACCGGAATTTGTAACACCCCAAACCCGGCCTAGACGTTACAATCGGATCTGGCATGTCACATAAAAGGGTTGTTTAAAACTACGCGTTTGTTAAAAATTTCGAGTTTAATTATTTATCCGCTGGTAATCCTTTATTTAACATTTTAGAAAACAATTATTAAGGGTTTAGGAAATTCCCGTATTGAACATTTAATACTAATAGCCAGTAACCAAATTAAAAGCTAAACCAAATAAAATACCAAATTTAAAGTAATAGTGGCCTTATTACAAAATAAAATCCCGAATTAAAATAAGTTCAAATCAAAATGGAGTCTACGAAAGAAGTAATCGTAATGCTTGGCCACCTCGAGTCTGCCCCAGCTCTAAAACCCGTGATCTATGAATTACCTGCAAAAATTTAAGCAGAAGGGGTGAGTCAAGAAGACTCAGTGTGCAATCACTCCCCACCAACCATAGCTGGCCCCGAGCCCATTCAAATACCAATTGGGCCTTAGCCCTATAGTACAGAATAATAGATAGCATATGCAAGATGATGCAAAACCCATCCCAACCTAGATCTCCATCCGCTACACACCTCCCGTACCAGCCAATCACCATTGGGGATTTCTACAATCAACCATCACCGCTACACACCATTGATGGCAGTCATGCTGCTCATCGTCAGAATCGTGACAGAGCCACCAGAACAGATCGTGGCAGAGCCACTACAACAGATCGTGGCAGAGCCACTACAACAAATCGTGGCAGAGCCACTACAACACTTCCCCTTTCATCATATCCCAAGCCCATGCAACTTGTCGTGACATAATAATTCGTGTATGCAGTATGACATGTATGCAAATCATATATCAAATATAACATATGAAACGGATTACCATCATAATCAGAATAACACATACAACATAATCAAGCTAATCAACCTCTAAGGGTATAACAGTAGTTTTACCTTCCAGGGGTATTTTCGTAATTAACCTATCAAGGGTATTTCAGTAATTTCGCGCATACAGTGGCCTTTCCGAAGGCCTAATGTCGCCTCGAGCGACTCAACTACCATTTCTGGTCGTACCGGACTATTAGGCCTAAAACCCGCTTTCGGTCCGCTCGGGCCCACACGCTCGTGTGGCCCACCTAACACAAATCTAGCCACGTATATGAGATTCACCTGGTCTAGTTCAATATATACTACACCATCATACAATTTTATTCAATTGGGCCCACGAGCCCATTGGGCTCACTTCGGCCCATCGTGGCCCAAGCAGCCTTAACCCACAAGAATACTGCTGATGGCATCAACTATTGCGTCTCGCACGCTCGTGTGGCTACTATTGCTGTGATCGGCACTTCGGCATTTGCCGCTCTATAGCTAGAGTAGAGAGAGTTACACACCTGATACGAATCTGGTGCTAATCTGCGCTTCGACCACTCCTGTGCCCAAACGCCCACCAAGGTATATTAACTCACCTCATAGAATGCTCTATATATAGCTAGCTTCTCACCTTCCTTCTTTGTATCTTTCCGATGTGGGATCCTTCCATCAGCAGAGTTTAAATCCAACTCAAACTCTTCCCGTCCAGACCACAAAATAAATACTCCCTTGCTTCTCATGAGATTCGAACCCAGGCTCCCTTGCAACATAATCCACGCCGCTAACCACTAGGCCACAAGCTCCTTTTGTGTCTAAAACCATGCGCAACTAAATATAAATCTAATGCCAAATTCTAAAGTCCTTTTAAAAAGGAAAATCAAAATGTAAGAGCCAAGACTTGAACCCTGGACCTCCTTCCTTCCTTGTGGCGTCACTCCCTTGCCTCCTAAGTGGCGTCACTTTGCCACTACACCACACACTCCACTTGTGTCATTTTTCTCCATATTTTATTCTTAAAGCCTACCTACTAACTCCCAGGGTTTTGTCCGCCTAAAACCAAAATTTCCCTAAAGCCAAAGTTTGATCCCGGGACTTCATAGAAGCCCTCTAACCTTCCAAAATCACTTAACTAATAGGTCTAACTTGCATTTAAGCCGATCTCTTGTTCTCCAAAAAATTTAAACGCTACTACGCTCAAGGCCCATTAGGCCCAATTCTTCTAGGCCCAATTTCAGGATGTTATAGAATTTGAATGTTATCTTGAAATTTGAAATTTACAAGCTTGATGTCAAAAAGACCCATAATTTTTGTGAGATTTTGAGCCTTATAGAGCATACATTCTTTTTCATGCTCACTTTCTGATTATAAGTGTGTCTACTATGAACTGTTATTCTAGAACTTGCCTCGATTATACATGTCGAGACCACAGTTATGATTTGATATACCGAGATGATAAAGGCACTTAGGTTTCAACCCACTTACTCCACTAAATAGCCTACCCTTATAATTAACCCTTAGTGAACCCTGTTGAGCCTAACAACCCTTTTATTGACTCACCCACTAATTTTAACCCAAAACCCTTTGTATTTATTATCACCCTTTCTTTTGACTACCCTTTAATCGAGATTTGATTTGAGCTAGTTACCTAAGTATATTATTCTGGTAGTTAAATTTATCTTGTATTTAGTTTGTTCTTAAAAAAAATTAAAGTAGTCAATATTAGTAAGTATAAAAAGTGAGCTTATACAATCAAAGTCTATTTCCAAAAGAAAAGCTCGTATTAGTAGAAATATTTTCAGTTGATATAATTGTTAGGTAGGTAACTTATCAATTCAATCTCGATTCTAACCTTCTAATTTTAGCCTTTATCCACATCTTTAACCCTAGCCCCGTTACAACCCTAACAAAGATCTTTTGATCTGTTTATCATTTCACTTTACAGTGGTGGAGATTTGATTTTCAGGCAAGCCTATGGGATTAACTTTTCAGGTTCAACTTATGAGTGCTTAATTTTGATCCTTAAACACTTTTCGAGTGATTTGAGTGAATCTTTTGTGAGGATGTCAATCCTTGTAGGTTTTGAGTTAAAGGTAATTATTTAGATAAAAGGGAACACCTATATTTTCGTGCTACAAAAATATGGCTTATCTTGTTTGAATCTTCAGGACTCTTTGAGTCAAATTATCCATGTATAAATTATCTATGAATTAGGATAACGCATTGTTAATAGGAATTTTGAATCATGGAAAGTTTGTTTTAATTGTAAGTTGAGAATTTTGCTCGAGGACAAGCAAAAGCTTAAGTGTGGGGGTATTTGATAAACCGTAAAAGTAACATATTTTAAGCTCACATTTAATATGCTTTTGGATGGTTTATCCCTTGATTTATGTAAAAAGGTGCTCTTAATCCTTTCTTTTCATGTCTTATACTCAGGAAAGCACCAAAGGATGAAAAAGAATGTAAAACGAGCTTAAAACGGGCCAAATGGGCTAATTCACGAAATCGACACAGCCTGAACTTTAGACAACACGGTCATGCCACGCCTAACATCTAGTACACGGTCTCTCCCCCGATTCACATGGCCGTGTCTCAAGTTAGAAATCCGAACACGGCCTGGAGTCGATCCACACGAGCGTGCTACATGACCGTCCCTCTGTCGTCAGAATGAGCAATTTCAGTCAGAAATGGATACTTAGGGAGAAAGAATCGCATTTCAAGAGCCTATATATATTCCCTCAGTACCACCTTTGAAGAGGCATCAAAGCTAGGCTAAAGAGCCAAGCCGAGAAGGTTAGAGTTAAGGAATAACGCGAAGATAGCCAGTTGATCCATCCCAAGAAGCCGGAATTATACTTAAGATGGCAGAATTCTCCTTCAATTCCTTCAGAGGGTTTTAGGATTTTCTTATGTTTTGTTTTATCTTTTCTCTTGCGATGTTTTGTTTATTCATTATGAACTAAACCCCTCAGATACCTGAAGGGGATGAAACCTAGATGAATCTTTTTATTTGATTTTTAAGTTATATGATAATTACTTAGTTTGTTCTTAATTATGTTGCTTAATCCAAATCTATTATGCTTAGGTGGAGGAGGAATAGACCCTGCCTAAGAGTGGACCTAACATGATTAAGTAGAGTTGATCGAACGCTTAGAGATAGGGTTACGAGATTTTACCGGATTAGGGTGAAACCTAATATGGGAGTTTATTGATCGATTTACTGCTATCCTAGGGTGTTATTATAAGTGAATGAGAGTTCCACTAATTAACCTAGGGTTAGACGTTATTCGCCTCGAGAGAGAGTTTAATATAGGTTAGGGAGTCTTACGGGTCAAGCTAAGTAAAACAAATCATATAATTTAAGGTTAGATAACAAGTGAAGTCTAGGTGGATTCTTTCTAAGGGTATCGTCGTAATCAACTGAGTTTTCCTTCAAAGTTATTTTCCTATTCGTCCTTTTTGTCTTTGTGTCCTTAGTTTAGTCTTCGTCAATATAGTTTAAAGCAACTTCACTCTATTATTAAGGCTAAATAATAAAAATAAAGTTAGTATTAGTACTCTTAGTTCCTTTGGGTTTGATATCCAGTCTTGCCTAAGCTATAGTACTGTTCGATAGGTACACTTGCCTTTAATCGTTGTCAGAGTTAGTTTTTAGGTTTTTGGTCATTCTTTTATAAATTTTAAAACTCTAATTTACAGTGATCACCCTCAGTCCACGGGTGTGTGAATGTACCGGAATTGAAACTCTATTTAAACCCAACCTTCCTTTCCCATTTTTCCCCTCTACTCTCCACCCTTTCTCTTCTTCCCTCTTCTCAGATTTCTCTCTAACAAAGTCTCTATCACTCTTGAGCCACCCCAAAGCCATGATGAAGAAGTGGAAGAAAGCAAGTGTCATCTCCTCAAGGGAGACCCCAATACATAAGTTCATGCCGGCCGCTTCATCCAAACAACAAGCCAAGGGTCTTTGAGACCATTTAGTTTCTATTTTTCCTTTCTCTTTTGATTCAATTTCCTTCCCTTTGACAATCTTATGCTTAATTTAGTTTAACTTATTTTAGTTTCGTAGTGTCAGGTTCGAAAGGCTGCTAGGGAATCACGTCACTTCCGCCACCGCCAGTACCTCCCCAGCCTTAGAGGTCACACCCACCTCGCGAACCATCCAACAATAAGGACTCTTCGGTTCATTCATCTTTAATTTTCATTTTGTTTACATTTTTGTTTCCTTTTTCTTTATCTTTCTTATCTTTAATTATATATTTAGTTTATTTCAAATGTGTCTTAATAACTCCTGGCTAATTATCCGTGAGCTATACCATTTCTTCATCTAGCACAGGATCGTCATCCAGACCGACCCCTCAAACTCCTGGATTCATCCATAATTCAGGAAGTTTCACTTCTCCCCCCTTCTCTTTTGATTTATCCCTTACATGTTATTATCTATCCTTGTACATTGAGGGCAATATACATCTTAAGTGTGGTGGGGTGAATAGTAAAAATGTAACATCCTGAATTTTTGGGCCTATGCATTTAATGGGTGAATATGTTTAATGTGTTAATTTAAGTGCTAGGGGTCCAAATTGGGCTCAGGGTGTGGTCGAGGCCTTGATTAAATATTCTGTTTAGATACTCTAGGGCTTAAAATAAAGTTTTGGTAGTTTAAATAACATACTGGGCTTGTGGCCCAGTGGCAAAATGGCGCAACTAAGAGGGAAGGGATTTGGCGTCAATGGCAAAGGAGGAGGCCCAAGTTTTGGCCGCATGTTTCCCATGTAATTGGGCCATTTTCGGCACTTAAAGGAGGAGTAGGTTGGACAGCAATAGGGCTTAAAAATAGGAACTATTTAATGAGATAATAAAGTGGATAATGTGCTGATAAAAGAAGGAAGAGTTGGTGCTGTCTAGGTTTCTTCTGGAGATGTGGATAGATTAAGATAAAGGAGAAAAGATAGGATTTATCTACAAGGCTAGGTGGTGGCCGAAAGTTTGACTCTGAAGGGGAGGAGGAATCAGTTTTTGATAGGGTAAAAGGGTGCCGAATTTTCCCCTTTTATTTGCTTAATTTTTAGTTATCAGAAAGGGCACTTTCGGGTTTTGATAGGTAGGTGCCGAAATTTTTATAAATAAGGGGGATAGCTCATCAATTTCAGCATTTGGAACCCTATTCTTTCCTCTCTTCCTATACTGAAATCCCCAGTCTCCCTTTGTAATTTTTTTTCTTTTGATTCCTTCAAGAGCCGAAATCTCCCAATCTTCTCAAGATCTTTTCTTCCAAAAGTCGTAAATCACCACCTCCCTCACCTTTTCTTTCTTTTTCTTTGAAACTTCCTTTTAGCCGAATCTTCTGGTCCCCATTGTTATTCTTCTCCCATTCACTAAAAGCCGAAACTCCTCATTTAATTCTTCTAAAAGCTGAAAAACACATCTAGTGCATCTTTTCGGGATTTTCTTTAAAATTGAAATTTCCTAGATCTATACTCTTCTACGCTTTGATCTTCTTCTGGGATTGCCGAATCTTTCTACAAGAGGGTAGCCGAAATCATCTATAGAGGAAAATGTCGATTTGTGTATTCTTTTTCGGCTTTTAGAGATCTTAGCCAAATGGCTATATGGTTAACTAATCGGGTGTTTTCTATCGTTTGCTGCATTCCAAGATTTGAAGGGGATTCAATCGCTTAGATTTCTAAGCCAGAGTTCAGTAGCCTTGGATTGTATCACTTTCGGGATTTCAAGGTAAGGAGATCTGTTAATTCAAGCATATAATTCGGGTAAAACACTAACCTTGGCTGAATATAGGAGAGGCCTTATCTTCGCGTTCTTTCGGCTTTTGAGCAAAGTTGTGGACAAAGTGCAGTAGATCTGATTAGTGAGGGTATCAACATAGAGAGTAGTCCTACGCATTAATTAGGTGTGTAACACTTCCACACCATTTAGATTGCATGTTAAAGTATGTTTATAAATCTGTAATATTCTATGAAATTCTGAAATACCGGCATGGCTGTGGAAAACCCGATGAGGGTAAAAGCGAATCACCAGGTTAGTGATCTCTGTCATTCCTAAGTGAATGTTCCTATTAAGATGACATATGTGATAAGTATACTGATTTCTGTGATTGCATTGGGTTGGGTTTGATGAAAGGGGAAGTGTTCTGTTGTAGCGGCTTCTGTCGTGACCTATTGTAGCGGCTTCTGCCGTGACCTGTTGTAGTGGCTTTTGCCGTGACTTGTTGTAGTGGCTACGGCCACGATCTGACGATGAATAGCATGACTGCCATCGATGGTGTGTAGCGGTGTGGGTTGATTGTAGAAATCCCCAATGGTGTGACTGGCAGGTAAGGATGGTGTGTAACGGATGGAAACCTAGGATTTGGGTTGGGCTTGCATAATTTTTGTTATATATTAATCTTTTATTCTGTTCTGTGGGGCTAAGGCCCAAATCTAATGGTGCATGAGGGTTGCACACTGGGTCTCGCGACTCAACCTATTATTTAACATTTTCAGGTAGCACAGACCAGGCTGGAGAGGAACGGAAGGTGGCCATGCGAGAGAGTATTTGGATTCAGCAAAGGACTTTTCATTATTTAGTTATTTAAATATTTTCTTTATTAGTGGATTTTAAGTTTCAATGTAATAAGGCCATGGGCCACTAGACTCATATTTATTTTGGGTTTATATTGGATTTTTATTACTAGCCATTTAAATTTTATGTTAAAATTAAGCTAAGATATGTAACAACTTAGTTTTTTTTCCTAATTCACCAAGGTATCATTTAAATTTATATTTTATACAGAATATTAAATTACTAAGTTTTCCGGTTAAAATGTTTAAACCTGATACTCGTTTTCCAAAATGTGACATGTTTTATAAAATTCTTTAGTGACATACCAGATCCGGTTGTAGTGTTTGGGCCGGGTTTGGGGTGTTACAAAAAATGCCTAACTTTCTGCATTATTCTCAAATCGCTGAGGGTAAAAGTGCCTAACTTTTTTCATTATTCTCAAATCCCTGAATTTAATCTTGTTCTTAAGTAATTTCCTCATATTACTAATTAGGACAAAATTTCTGATGATTTATGGTTTTTATTGACATGTTTTAGAGTAAGTCATTGTTAATTGTGCATTGATGATTAAATTTGAAAAATACTAGAGAATCAAGCATGATAAGTCTATTTTTCAAAATTAAAATTTTTGCTAGGTTGTGAACCTAAATTTGAATGTTATCTTGTAGTGTGAAATTTATAAGGTTGATATCAAAAACACCCATAATTTTGTGAGATTTTGAGCCTTATAGAGCATACATTCTTTTCCATGCTCACTTTATTGATTATGAGTGTGTCAAGTATGAACTGTTATTCTAGAACTTGACTTGACTATACATGTCAAGACCACAGTTATGATTTAATATATCGAGATGATAAAGGCACCTAGGTTTTAACCCACTTACTCCACTAAAAAGCCTCCCTTCATAATTAACCCCTAGTGAACCTTGTTGATCCTAACAACCCTTTTTATTGACTCACCCTCTAATATTAACCCAAAACCCCTTTGTTTTTGTTATCACCGTTCTATTTGACTACCTTTATGTTGAGATTTGATTTGATCTGTTGCCTAGCTATGATCTTTATTTTAATAGATTCATTCATTATTATGTAATATTTAGTTTGTTCTTTAAAAAATCGAAGTATATTCAGTATTAGTATTATGAAAAGCGAGCTTATACAGTTAAAGTCTAATGATCAAAAAAAAAAAAAGCTCATATTATTAGGGTTATTACTTTTCTAGTTGATGTAATTATTATTGTCTCAGTATTTCTAGACAGGTAACTTGTCAATTCAATATCGATTCTAACCTTCTAATTCAGCCTTTAACCACACCTTTAACCCTAGCCCCGTTACAACCCTGACAAAGACCTTTTGATCTGTGTATCATCTCCTTTTACAGTGGCGGAGATTTGATTTTAAGGCATATGGGATTAACTTTTCAGGTTTGACTTATGAGTGATCTTTTAACCTTGAACCTTAAACACTTCTTGAGTGATTTGAGTGAATCTTTTGTGAGGATGTCAATCCTTGTAGGTTTTGAATTAAAGGTAATTATTCAGATAAGGGGGGCACCTATGTTTTTGTGATACAAAGGCATGACTTATCTTGTTTGAATCTTTAGGACTCTTTAAGTTGAATTATCTATGTATAAATTATCTATGAATTATGATAAGACATTGTTGATAGGAATTATGAATTATGGAAAGTTCGTTTTACTTGTAAGTTGAGAATTTTGCTCGAGGACAAGCAAAAGCTTAAGTGTGGGGGTATTTGATAAACCATAAAAGTAACATATTTTAATCCCACATTTAGTATGCTTTTGGATGATTTATCCCCTGTTTCATATAAAAAGGTGCTATTAATCCTTTCTTTTCATGTCTTATACCCAGGAAAGCACCCGAGGATAAAAAGAACGAGAAACGGGCCTAAAACGAAGCAAATTGGGCCAAGGAAGAAATTGACACAGCCTGGACCAAAGCCTACACGGCCATGCCACATTGATCATCTAGAACACGGCCTGACCCCCGATTCACACGGCCGTGTCTCATTAAAGAAATCTGAACACGGCTTGAAGACATATCACACGGGCGTATGACATGGCCGTGTCCCTGTCGTGGCAAAGAACAATTTCATTCAGATTTCGATACTTTGGGGCAAAGAAACCTATTTCAAAAGCCTATATAAACCCCTCAAGTGTCAGCTGAAAGGGGGCAGTTAGCTATGCCAAGGAGCCAAGCCGAAAAGGTCAGAATTGTGGGAATTACTCGAAGATAGCCAGTTGATCCATCTTAAGAAGCCGGAATTCTACTTAAGACGGTGGATCTCTCCTTCAATTCCTTCAGGGAATTTTAGAATTTCTTCTGTTTTATTTTATCTTTTCTTTTGAGATGTTTTTTTTATTAGTTGTGAACTAAATCCTTCGGATACCCGAAGGGGATGAAACCTAGATGAATCTTGTTATTGTTTTCTGAACTATATGATAAATACTTAGTTTTTTCTTAATTATGTGTGCTTAGTTCTTGTGTTAATATTTCCAAGATATTGATTCAATTCAGATGTGCTTAGGTGGAGGAGCAAAAGTCCCTGCTTAAGAGTAGATCTAGCATAATTAAGCAGAGTTGATCGCACGCCTAGAGATAGGGTGACGAGATTTTGCCGGATTAGGGTGAAATCCAATATGGGAGTCCATAGATTGATTTACTGCTATCCTAGGGGGTTATTAATAGAGAAAGAGATTTCCATTAATTAACCTAGAGAGAGTGTTTAATATACGTTAGGGAGTCTTATGGATCAAACTAAGTGAATAAATCGTATGGTTCAGTGTTAGATAACAAGTGAAGTCTAGGTGGATTCTTCCTAAGGGTATCGTCTAAATCAATTGAATTTTTCTAAAAGTTATCTCCCTAATTTAGTCTTTTTGTCTTTGCGTCTTAGATTGGTAATTAGTTAGTTTTAGATTAAACAACTAATCACTTAATATTTTAGGCTAGATAATAAAAAGAAAGTTAGTATTAGTACTTTTAGTTCCTTTGGGTTCGACAATTTGGTCTTGCCTCAACTATACTACTGTTCGATAGGTGCACTTGCCTTAAATCGTTGTCAGAGTTAGTTTCTAGTTTCGATCATTCTTTTATAAATTTTAAAACTCGATAGACATACGATCATTACCCATATAGTGGACTTGCTCGTTTTCAGCGCTCGGGTTGTAAGGTGGATGTTCTGTATTGCTCATCACTCCTCCATTCATATCGCACTGCAGTACTAGATGTACCTGCGAAGAACTACACAAACTATCAATCTTTTTATTCAAAAGTTCTACTTGGTTTGATAGCATGGCTACTGCGTCTAAGTTGAAAACACTGACGACTTTTGTTGGCTTTGTTCTCATAACTTGCCACTGATAGTTATTTAGTGCCATCTCTTCAATAAATTCATAAGCCGCTTTAGGAGTCTTGTTATTTAGGGTTCCATCAGTGGTTGAATCAATCAACTGCCTGGTTGAGGGATTCACACTGTTGTAAAAGGTTTGAACTTGTAGCCATAAAGGTAACCCATGGTGAGGACACCTCCTTAATAAGTCCTTGTATCTCTCCCATGCGTCATAAAGTGTGTCTAAATCCATATGTACAAAAGAAGAAATATCATTCCTCAACTTGGCCGTTTTGGCCGGTAGAAAATATTTTAATAAGAACTTTTTGGTCATTTGTTCCCATGTAGTGATTGACCCTCGTAGAAGAGAATTCAACCACTGTTTGGCTTTATTACTTAAAGAAAGTGGAAGTAACCGAAGGCGAATGGCATCATCAGAAACTCTATTAATTTTTAAATGTATCGCATAATTCTAAAAAGTTCACTAAGTGTGTGTTCGGTCCTCATCATACAAACCATCAAACAGAACAAACTGTTGTATCATCTGTATAGTGTTAGGCTTCAGTTCAAAATTATTTGAACCAATAGTAGGTCTAACAATACTTGACTCAGTACCGATTGAACTAGGCTTAGCATAATCATACATAATACGAGGAATAGGATTTTGATTCACCGGATCTACCGCGACCACAGGAGGTAGCGGATTGTTTTGGGGATTAACCATCTCTTTGGTATTATTAGTGTCGTCCTCTTGCTCTTCTTGTATGTATTGTAGGCTTCGCCTTATTTCTCCTCTATTTCTACGAACTGTACTTTCTATTTCACTATTAAAAAGTAATGGTCCTGATAGGTTTTTTCTAGTCAAAAACTAAAGGTTTCTGCCTGATGTAAAGAAAAAAATTAGAAAAGTACAAATAAAACTAAACTGCAAATAAATAAAAATAATGGCTAAAGTAATAAAAATTGAGCGTTCCTAATATTTTAGTTCCCTTGCAATGGCGCCAAAAACTTGATGGTGGTCTGAAAGCTTTAATATTTATATAATGAATGTTCGAGCCCAGAAACTAACTATTATAACGATTAAGGCAAGTGCACCTATCGAACAGTAGTATAGCTTAGTGGCAAGACCGGAATATCGAACCCAAAGGAACCAAAAGTACTAGTACTAACTTTTTTTTATTATCTAGCCTAAAATAAAGGGGATTATTTATCTAACTAATTACTAAACTAAGGATGCTAAGGCACAGAGAATGAATTGGGAAAATACTTTTAGGAAAATCAATTGATTAAGACAATACCCGAGGAAGAATCCACCTAGACTTTACTTGTTATTTAACTCTGAACCATATGATTTATTCACTTGACTTGATCTGTAGGATTCCCTAATTTATATTATTATCTCTCTCGAGACTAATAACGTCTAACCCTAGGTTGATTAATTGAAATCTCTTTCTAATTAAAACCCCTAGTGTTGCATTAGCTCAATTTATGGACTCCCATATTAGGTTTGACCTTAATCCGATAGATTTTCGTCGTCCTATCTCTAGGAGTGTGATCAACTCCGCTTAAATATGCTAGATCTACTCTTAGACAGGGACTTTTGCTCCTCTGAATAAGCAAATCAATACTTGAATCAATATCCTAAAATATTAACCCAAGAATTAAGAACACATAATTAATAACAAATCAAATATTTATCATACAGTTCAGAAAACAATAACAAGATCCATATTAGGTTTCATCCCCCTCTTGTATTTGAGGGGTTTAGTTCATGATTATAAAAAAATACATCTCAGAAGAAATTAAATACCAAAACATAAAGAGAACCTTAAAACCCCCTGAAGGAAATTGAAGGGAAAATCTTCAGTCTTGAGCGTGATTCCGGCTTCTGAGATGGATCAACTGGCTTTCTTAGAGTAATTCCCTATATTCAGCCCTCTCTAGCTTCGCTCTCCCTTTTAGGTCATACTTAGGGTCTTTTTATAGACTTCAGAATGTCTTTCTCAGCCTCTAAGTATCCTTTTCCGAGTGAAATTAAAACAGGTCATGATAGGGACACGCCCGTCTGAATCGAGTCCAAGGCCGTGTTTGAGTCTGCTAAAGTGACACGGTCGTGTGGTGTGGTCCAGGCTGTGTTGATTTCTTACTTTGGCCCATTTTCTCTATTGTTTCTCATTCTTTTCATCATCCTGTGCTTCCTAAGTATAAAACATGAAATTAAAGGATTAGGAGGATCAAATTCCACAATTCAAGGGATAAATCATCCAAAAGTGTATGCCAAATGTGGGATTAAAATATGTATATATTACAGTTTATCACCCGTGTGCTTGCTCGTGTGTCTCAGATGGCCTGACACATGCCCGTGTCACTTGCTCGTGTGGTCATAATTCGCAAACAATGAGTTACATGGCTTGGACACACATCCATGTCACTGGCGCGTGTGAACCTTGCACAATTCATGACCACACATGGCCTGGGCACACACCCGCATGTCTCTAATTTTTTGTTAATAGTAAGTTACACAGCCTGCCACACGACCTGACACATGACCGTGTGGCTCACATGACTTGGTAGACAACTGTATGATGTCTACAGCCCCGTTTACTGACAATTAAAGTTTGAAGGAGAAGGGGTTTTCGATACCCACCTGATACGGATTCAATGCTGGAGCAACAAGGATAAATTCTCGTCCCTAAATGACAAGCAATTACCCAACAACTGAGTAATTCGTAATCTGATCGTTAAAGACTAACATTCCATAACCAAAGTTACATAAAAGAACTTTCTACATCAAAACTTTAATCAACTTATCAGTCAATGAATTGAACTAAAAATGAGAAGTCGAACCCCATACACAATCAGTTTGGCATAACAAAGAAAAAAGAATTGTAGTTTGAAGAGAAGAATCAAAAGAAGAAAAGTAAAGAAAGAACAGAGGAATGGTAGAAATAGATGAAAGTGGAAGTGAAAGATTCTGCAGTTGAAGTGGGAGAGAATCACGATGGATTTTGTTAGTAGGCTTCCTCTTACGCCTACTAAGAAAGACTCGGTATGGGTGATTGTGGATCGATTGAGAAAATCCACTCATTTCATACCTGTTCATGTTGATTACTCTCTGCAGAGGTTGGCAAAGCTGTATGTAGGGGAAATTGTGAGACTACATGGGGTGCCAGTATCGATCATATCAGATAGGGATCCTAGGTTTACGTCACAGTTTTGGAGGACGTTTCATCAGGCTTTGGGAACCAGGTTGGACTTTAGCACGGCATTTCATCCGCAGACGGATGGCCAGTCTGAAAGGGTAATTCAGGTGTTGGAAGATATGTTGAGAGAATGTGTTATCGACTTCAGAGATAGTTGGGAAGAATTCTTGCCCTTAGCAGAGTTTGCTTACAACAACAGTTATCAGGCTAGCATTCAGATGGCGCCGTATGAAGCTTTTTATGGGCAGAAGTGTCACACTCCTACTTGTTGGACAGAGTTAGAAGAACATCATGTGTTAGGTCCAGATATGATGGCAGAATCGGAAGAGAAGGTTAAGGTAATCCGGGCACGGTTGAAGGAGGCGTCGGACAGACAGAAATCGTATGCGGATCTTAAGTGAAAAGAGATAGAATTTGCAGTAGGTGATCAGGTTTTCCTGAAAGTTTTGCCATGGAAGAAGGTGATGAGATTTGGACGTAAGGGTAAGCTGAGTCCCAGGTTTATAGGGCCTTATCGGGTGTTGAAGTGAGTTGGACTAGTGGCGTATCAGTTGGAGCTGCCTTCAGAATTGAAACAGATGCATGATGTGTTTCACGTCTCGATGCTACGTCGTTACCGATCAGATCCATCTCACGTAGTGCCAGTTGAGGAAGTTGAGTTAATGTCAGACTTGTCCTATGAGGAAGAGCCAATTCAGATTTTGGAGCGAGATGTGAAGGTGCTACGGAAGAAATCAGTTCCTTTAGTCAAGGTGTTGAGGCGGAACCATGGTTCAGAAGAAGCTTTGTGGGAGCCGGAGGAGGCAATGCGATAGCAATACCCTCACCTATTTTGACCAGGTAATTTCGAGGCTGAAATTTCTTTAAGGGGGTAGAACTGTAACATCTGAGATTTAAGGGTCCTGTATTTATCTTAAATCTGTGTGTTCTTATGTGATGCATGACTGTTTGAGTGTGTTTGGGGGCTTCGGGAAACCTTGGGGTTAATTCTAAGCCTTAGTGAAATTTTTGGTTAAAGCTGTGAAGGGGAGAGCTAGGGGAGCTAGGCCTTAAGGATTTAATGTGGTGTTTAGTGACACAACAAGTGGAGTGGTGGAGTGGCAAGGAGGCGTCATTTGGAGTGCAGGGGAGTTGCGTCAAGGGGAGTTCCAAGGGGGAGGAGGTTCGAGCAACATGGGCAGCATTTTGGGTTGTATTTTGCATCAAGAGGGGGGAGGTAGTGGATTCGGCAATGACTTGAAAGGTGGAAGTTTGATTGGGTCAAGTATTTTGAATGAGTGGTGGGGAGTAAGGTGGAAAGTTTGAATCATTCAAACCTGTTTGAATGAGTGGAGGGGAGGAAAGTTAGGAGTGAAACAAGGGATGTGGAGAGGGGTGTGAGAGTTGTCCGATTATAGGGTTCTAAGGGGGTGGCATTTTCGGTCATGTTAGAGGGGGGTAGGTGCCGAATTTGCTCAGTGGCTGTAGTGTGCATCTTTTGCATTTTCCCCCTTCTCTAGTCTTGTGCCGAAAAGTGTTGTCAAAAGCTATTCAATTGTTTTCTCTCCATATGACCAAAAGCAGAAAGTGAGAGACCATTTGTGCATTTTGCTTTTCCCTTTGTAACTCTTTCTTCTCTTTTCTATTCACTCTCTAAAAGCCGAAATATACCTTTCACCTTCACCATAGCCGAAATTTCATAAACCTCAACCCTTTCTTCTTCTTTTCCACCAATCACCTCTATCTCAAAAGCCAAATAACCCTCCTAGTCATTAAAACTTTGGTCGAACCTTCTATTCACCATTATTCCCTTCTTTTTTGTTTCTACTCTTTCTTTTCTTCTTCTGTTGTGGTTATTTCTCAAGTTATATCTCTTGGCCGAATCTGTCAGAGCCTGTAGAGGGGGTGTCGTCGTTCATCTCCTATCAATTTTCTCAGCCGGGTTAGTAGTAGTGGTAAGGGTTTGTTATTCTTTTTAATCTTTCTTTTTTCTTTCTCTGGTTACCGAAACTAAAAGCCTAGTTTTGGTTCTTGAGTGTGGCCGAATCTTGATAAAGGCCTTAACTTTGTGTTATTCTATTTGAAGCCAGCGTTAAGGAGGGTGTTAGTGATCTTTCGAGATTCAATCAATCAAGGTAAGAAGATATAACGTTCGGCCGAAGGCCACTTCTTTTATCCATAAGTGTTAGGCCGAATTTGACATTGATTCATGTAAGGATTTCAACAATCTATTGGTTCAAGGATAGACTCTTCGGGTTTTGTCAATTTCAGGTAAGGATGTTCGATTAGGATATTATTTAGTTTGTATAAGATCTGATTTAACGTTTTAACTCTGGTCTTCTGACCAAAGATTTTGTTGATGGATTCAAGTATCAGCCAAGGAGAGAAAGGGGTTGGACACGTAGTCCCTACCCTTAAATTCAAGAAGTGGTTAGTTTCAGCGGTTCGGGATTAGCCACTAGGGTGTGGGCCAGCGTCGGAGCAGGATCGTAGGCAAATAGTGGTAGTGTCGATTAGCGACATTGTCGACTAGCGACATTGTCAACATAGAGGGCGTGGTATTGCGAGTTATCAGGTGTGTAATTAAACACTATTTATTTATTTGCTTTAATTTAAATGTATGTGTTGTGTGTGGTAGCCGAAACAGTGGCTGTTGTGGTGTTATTACCCATATTGGGTAATCCGGTAATCAGGTTAGTATACTACCTATGTTGAGGTTGTGGTTAATAATTGTGGATCTATGTAAGCATGTCATATATGCATATCTGGTACGTTCATATGATATATTGCCACTTCATTATATTATGCTGCATGTGCATGGGGTTCGGGATATATTGAATAAAGGGGAAGTGTGTACACTTATGTACGTGGGTGACTCTGTCACGATTAATGATGGCCACGAGCCTCATTGTGGATTGATGATGACCTTGAGTCTCATCATGGATATTGTGAATTAATCACGTGGATCAGTGGCTAGACCACTAAGTGGACTTTGAGCAGTGTACCGACGGTATTGACTACCAAAGAGGTGTGTAGTGGATGAAGGGTTGATTTAATAATCCCAGGTGTGTGGTGGATGGATATACGGGTAGTGAGTAGTGGTTGGATACTGGGTTGGGTTGGGTTAACATATTGCATCATTATGCGTGGTATGTGGTTTGATGTGGATTTGGGGTCAAGCCCATTTGCGGAATCATGTGGTTTAATTGCACACTGAGTCTGGTGACTCACCTTGTTTTTCAAACAATGTAGGTAATTTTTAGTTCTTTGGACCGGGCTGGAGTGGATCCGAGGTGGCCATGCAGATGCTGTTTTTATTTCTAAGTACATCATAAACTTTTAATTACTTTTTGGGATATTTTTATTGTAATAAGGCCGTTTTAAATGTTTTGCAATATTATGGTTTAACTCGGATTTATTATTGGTTAATTAATTAAAAGTGGTTTTCAGATATTTATAACATGAGAGTAACAAATGAAGTTTTGTTTAAATTTTGAATCGCTTATAAACAATCATTTTTCTTGAAACTCAAGCATGAATAACGACTTGGGCTTTATACAACTCGAAATTTGTATTCGTTGACAAGTTGCTGATTTTAAATGAGAAACCCTTCTCAAACGAAATATTTGATTTAGAACTTAAAACTTATTTTTCACCTTCAAAATAGAATTCTTTTCAACCTTTTTTCCAATAACATTCTGAATTCGGCCGTGGTGTTTTGTGCCGGGTTTGGGGTGTTACATTAAATGTTGAAAATTTTCATTTTCAATAAAATGAAAAATTTTAATAATTTATCAAACACATCCTAAGATAGTGTTTCAAACTAGACAAGATCAAACTTCAAAAGCCTTATTCGAGTCAAACCAAAATTATATTAAATCCATAAAACTAGATAAATAATCAAATTCGTGAGCGGATTACTTAATTTGATTTACTTCTTTTCAAAACCACGATATCTACCATCGATAGTGGTAAAAGGTCTAACTTAACCTTCGCCTATCAATTACTTTTGATTTGTATATTTTTTAGAGTTAATTAGTACAAATACAATACAATCACAATTATATGTTTGAACAACTACAAAATAAAATTAAACCAATATAAAATACAAACAAATTAATAATTAAAATAGTTTAGACTAAAACCAACTCACCGGTATAAAGCTCACACATGTGAATTATGCATTATGAGAATTATGCATTATGAGACTTGAACCATAGACATCTTTCAACAGTGCCTTCAAACTTTAGCTCGGATACCAACTGCCACGGACTTAGAGTTTTCACCAACAATTCGAGTGGCCTTAGGCAGTTTCTTCGTTCAAAAACGCCTAAGTCAGCCTAACTCGCAACAATTGAGGATTCAACAGAACTCCTCTAAAGCTCCTATGAAGAACATCAAAAGAACGAAGTAAGAACGATCTTGAAGATGAACAAAAGCCACGGAAAAATAAGAACACTTGAGAGAAAAGTTTGAGTGAATGCTCTCAAAATACTCTTATTCACTAAATGAATTTATAATGAAGGCCTCTATTTATAGTAGAGCCTTCTCAATATCAACGGTACAGATCGAAATACATCAATGGCTACGGTTTAAAGCTATCTAGATACCAAATCTCTAAGATTACAAAATCGTATCTTCGAAAGATTTCATTTAATGTCTAGGATCACATATCCTCAAAGATCCTTTTCCATATTTGCCAAGCATATCTTTGAAGATCACTTTCCATCTTTGCCAAGCTCTGGAGATGGGCTTTCAATCTCTCTAAGCAAAGAACCAGTCTGATTGGGCCAAATGACCTCCCTCGAATGTGATGGATCGCACAAGTTTGTCATGGTTGCAGGATCCCATGTGCAACCCATGAAATAATAACTAAAATAATCTAGATTTCAAACTAAAGCCCACCTGGCAAATTAAAATTCATATATAACAACACGTGATGAGAATAAAAATCCATCAATAACAATTTCACATAATGAAACTTGAACTTAGTACTAAAAAATCTAATACCTCAACCTTTACAAATAATTTCAACCACTCATCAGCAATCAGGTATTTTTCTAAAACACTAACAAATCATAGCACAACAACTTAATTCCTATTTGAAATTGATTCCTCTTGCTAAATACGTAAGATTTGAACTTAAATTTTACATACACTAGTCCAAAAAATTTAAAATTTAAAACTAAGATTCCATATCTTTTGATAAGTAAGCTTTAACAATAAACGTATCATCACTTCCTATATTCGGTTCTTAAGTTCTCTCTAGGATCTCATGCACTAGAATTGAAGTTGTAACCCTTTAACAAGGAAAAAACTTGTGAGCTTTATATATACTATATATAAAATTTTTGACCGAGTTTGTATCTTGTAACGAAACAAAATTTTAAGTTTATGAAATGATGTATTTTGTTAAGTGATTCAATCGGGTTTAGTGGTTAAGTGTTGTGAGTAATGTGTGAGAGGTTTTGGGTTCAAATCTTTCCTTTAGAATTCTGGTAATTTTTTATTCAATCCCTGTCCTAGGACATTTAGCTTAATTTTAATTTTCACTCAACTTGTGTTAAGAATGAGTCTGCTAGTTCACTGCTAAGGTTTTAACTTACCTTTTGATGTTGTGTTTGAATCCTTGCGTGAAGAAGTAGGGAATTTTTTTTAGTTTCTCTGTGTGTCATTCACATGGTAAAGTTTGGGTTGAATTTAAATTCTGGAATTTGATAGGTGGTTAGTAGTGGGTTGTTTTTTTTATCCCTCAAAAAGCTCCCAAAATCTCTCACATTATTCTCACGTTTCCCTCTCTCTCCCTCTTTCTCTTTTCTCTCACTTTTTTTGTTTCCTTTTGTCGTCCCCTTTTACTAATTCCCAAGCAAATTTCTTTTTCAATTTTGTTCTCTCACGTTTCTCTCTCTCTGTCTCCCTTTCTCTTTTTTCTCACTTTTCTGTTTCCTTTTGCCTTCCCTTTATTCTATTTCCCTAAGCAAATTTCTTTTTCTTTATACTACTTATTGATATTGTTTTGTTCATAATTTTTTTTTTAATTCCTTCTCCGCTATTTTGATCTTGTGCATTTGAGGTATTGGGTAACACTACAATTTTTCTTGGTTGATGTACAAGTTGAGGTTATTTAATTGTTTGAGATGGAAGTGATTTTGGTTCTTAATTTATTTGTTTGGATGCAATTAGGAGAAGATCTTGAGACGATTGGTTCTCCGGCGAACTAAGTTCATTTTAAGTCACTATTTTGTTCAGATGTAAGTGATTTCGCTATTGTAGGGGTTTGTTTCTATTATTGGGCTTGGTCGATGGTGGTTGTACTAAGTTAGTTAATTGGGTTCAACAAAATTTTGGTTCATGTTAATTATCAATCTAGGTACTGGGATACTCTATTTTTGAACCTACATTAGAAAACATTGAGGTCTGTAATAAAAAACTGAAAAAACAGCGAATGGTGCGAAGCCAATAAGTGGACTATCGAAGCCATAAGACTGTGTTTCCAAAATGTGTGGGCCATATGGTCTGTGTAACAACCCGTTTTTGGTAAAATCAGAACAGTGGTTTCAGGACCACAAATCTGAGGTCAAAATAATTATTTTATTATTATTTTAATGCTTACAACATGATTGAAAGATTGTGTGAAAGTTTCGTTCAGAAATTTTATCGTTTAATTAGTCAATTTGATAAAAAGGATTAAATAATGTAAAGTGAAAAAGTGGAGTTCCATTAGCTAAAGGTATCTAATAGCTATGGAATCTTAATTTAGTGATCCTATGTTGTATTTTGACCATTTGACACATGAGTGGACATATTTGGACATTAAATGAATGTTTTAAATAGTTTTTCATTAAGGGTATAATTGTATTTTGGTAAATAACATAAAATAAATAAAAGAAAATGAAATCATCATCTAATATCATCATCTTCAACCGATTCTAAAATAAGAAAGCTATTCTTTTAGGTGTTTCATTCGGCCATGGTTCAAAAGCTCATTTATGTATGTATTTTGTCCCGTTTTTAATGATTTCTATGTTTTTGAGATCATTGCAGCTAGTACTAGCTAGCCCAGGTACTAATTTGCAAAATTGTTAAAGATTTTGAATGTTTCCATTGATGAATATATATGATTTTTGATGATTGATGATGGATTTTGAATGGTTGTTGGTAGCTAAACAAGTTTTATAAAGTGATTTCGAGGAAAAATGAAAAATAGGGATTAAATTGAGAAATGTGTAAATTGTGTGGTAGAAATGTAGAATAAATGAAAAATATGGACTGCTAGGGGTATAATGGTAATTTGGCTAGCATGGGTTAGTCTTGAATTTCATGAATTTGCAATTTTGTGCAATAAGGACTAAATTGTAAAAATATGAAAGTTTTGGGGGCTAATGTGTAAAATAGCTTAAATGCATATTTTGGATTGGATTGAATTAATGGAGGAATAAATAAGTTAATTTTGATTACTTATAGATCAAGAAAAGAGGAGTTCGGACTTAGATCGAGAAAAAAACAAAGTAATTGAATAGTTGGTCCGTTCCGTTATTCCGAACACGAGGTAAATTCGTATAATTGAACTTAAATGTGCATTTATTTAATTGATGGATGGAATTGAGATTGTATGTATCCCATTACTTAAATTTGGAGATCTTAAATTTAATGTACGGTTTAAATAACGAGTTGTTAAATAAGACCATAGCTGGGCTATGTCAATCAGAAAATAAGACCATAACCAGGTTATAGCATGTGAATGTAAGATCACTGCAAGGCCATCGGAATATAAGTGTAAGACCATGGTTAGACTATGGCATCGGAAAATTGATGTACTCGTACCGGAAGCATATATAAGCCAGAGTGGTTTGGTAAGAGAATCGGTGAGAAATAGATACATATCGGAACATGTATGTACAGAAAACTGTTCGAGTAACAAGTTAAAGAAGTTGACAACGAGTTAATATGTGATTAAGCTTTATGTTAATACATTGTTTCATGCTTTAAATGTAATTTATGTTATCTATTTTGAAATGCTAATGAGTGATGAGGTTATTTCATTTTTACTTACGAACTTACTAAGCTTCATAGCCTACTTGAGTTACTTTTCCATGTTTTATAGTCTTACGAAGCTAGCTCAGATTCAAGGATTGTTAGAGACTTCATCACACTTTTGAACATCTATTTTGGTACTTTTGAAGTTATGTATATATGGTATATGGCATGTATTGGCTTTGGTCATTTTGGTATGTTTGATGGAAATGTATTTTGGCCACTAGAGGTAGCTTATAAATGTTATGTGGTTTGTTGTAAATATGGCCATGTAATATGGTTGATGTTGAATTATGATATCCAAATGTTTATTATGTTATAAGGTATTTATTTGGTTGAGATATGTTTGTTCTGGATTGGTTTCGGATGATGAATTAGATGAATTATGGTACATGATAGATATATGTGAGTTATGACTAGTATAGCAAGTTGATTTGGCAGGTATTTGAATAGAAAAAAAAATATTGAATTGAGTATTAAAATGGTTGAAATAGATATAGAATGAATTGTATATTGGTTGATGATTTTTGGTTGCATATTTGTGTTTTGAAATGGTACCATTTGAGTTATATAGGTACATGCAAATTTGGGTGGCAAATTGGCTTGGTAAATAGCCTATTTTTGTCCACACGAGTAGAGACAAGGGCGAGTGTCTTAGCCGTGTGTGACACATGGTCATCTGACATGGCCGTGTGTCCCTTAGTGTTGACATTGAAATGAAGTCACTATGCTTCACACGGTCTGACTCACGGGGGTGTGATCGGCCGTATGGCACAAGTCAGTATACCCCCTAATTTGCACACGGCCTATCACATGGGTGTATGACTTGGCCATGTTGCATAAGTTAGTATACCCTACAGGTTTGGCACGGCCTAGCACACGGCCTGGCACACGGGCGTGTGTGGCCACTTCAAAGGGCACACGAGCGTATGGTTGGCCATGTGACCTATTTCAGTAAGCTCTCTTGTTTAGACACGAGATTGGACACGGGCTAGGATACGACCATGTTCTTCCATTTCGAATGTTCACATGGTCTATGACAAGGGCATATCTGGTGGCTGTGTGAGACACACGGCCTGGCCGCACAAGCACGTGTCCCCTGTTTTGAGAAAATTTTCAAAGTTTGCGAAAGTTTCTTAAGTTATCGATTTAGCCCCGAACCACTTCTAATGCATGTTTAGGGCCTCGTAGGCTCGTAATAGGGACATATTGATTGAGATTGAATGATGATTGTTTGTGGTGATTAAATGTATAAGAAAAGTATGTTTAAATGTGTTGTAAGTCTGGTAATGCTTCGTTACCTTATTCTGGTGTTGAGTACTAGTCAGGGGTGTTACATTTATTGGTATCAGAGCTACAGTTTAGTAGATTTTAGGACTAATGTAGTGTGTGAGTGAGTCTAGCTATACATTCCATATATAATTTGTGATAGTGTGATGATTCCTGACATTATAAACTATGTTTTCGTATAATAATGGATCCCGAACGAGCTGTAGCAGATGATGTTGAGAGTAATGCGCCAGCTCCTGCTCAAGGGACAGTGCCTTCTGGATCTAGACCTGTGTCAAGTAGTCACGAAGATGAGGCTAAAGAAGCGTTTTTCCAAATGGTGAATGAGTGGTTCACTTAATATGTCCGGACAAATCCGATTGCTCAACAACCTCTACCCTCGCCAATTCCTCAACCAATCCCCGAAGTTCCTCAAGTTATTAAACCTATACGCTTGAACAAGCCACCAGCTGATAAAATTCGTAAGCATGGGACTGAAGAGTTTAGGGCTACAGCTTACGATGATCCTGAGAGAGCTGAATTCTGGCTTGAAAATACAATTAGAGTATTTGATGAGCTGTCGTGTACACTCGAAGAATGCATTAAGTGTGCTGTATCTTTGTTGAGAGACACTGCGTATCAATGGTGGAATACTTTGACATTAGTGGTGTAACACCCCAAACCCGGCCTAGAAGTTATGACCGGATATGGCATGTCACATGAAAGGGTTGTTTAAAATCTGTGCGTTTGTTTAAAATTTTGAGTTTAAATATTTATTCGCTGGTAATCCTTTATTTAACATTTTGGAAAACGATTACTAAGGGTTTAGGAAATTCCCGTATTGAACATTTAATAATAATAGGCAGTAATCAAATTAAAAGCTAAACCAAATAAAATACCAAATTTAAAGTAATAGTGGCCTTATTACAAAATAAAATCCCGAATTAAAATAAGTTCAAATTAAAACAAAGTTTACGAAAGCAATCGTAATGCATGGCCACCTCGAGTCCACCTCAGCTCCATATCCGCGGTCTAAGGATTACCTCCAAAATATAACGGAGGGGGTGAGTCACTGAGACTCAGTGTATAAATCCCCATCCAGAAGATGTTATGCTCTTACAGAGTTTCATATGCAAACATGTATGTCATGCAACCCATCCGACCTATCCATCCGAGTCCCCCGAGTTTACCCAAATCTTGTGGCACCTAGCCACTGGTGGTACCTAACCATTGGTGGTTCCAAACCACTGGTGAAAAAAGTCACAAATAATCATATGTGGGGCCAACCCACTTGTGGTACCTAACCACTGGTGACAATCCCTTAATGAATATATGTGGGGCCAACCCACTGTGGTACCAAACAACTGGGACGAGTCACAAAAATAATATATGTGGTACCAAACCACTGGTGACAAATGTCACAAAATATAATACGTGGGGCCAACCCACTTGTGGTACCTAACCACTGGTGACAATCCCTTAATGAATATGTGTGGGGCCAACCCACTGTGGTACCAAACCACCGGGACGAGTCACAAAATAATATATGTGGTACCAAAACCTTTGGTGACAAATGTCACAAAATATAATACGATGGGGCCAACCCACTTGTGGTACCTAACCACTGGTGACAATCCCTTAATGAATATGTGTGGGGCCAACCCACTGTGGTACCAAACCACTGGGACGAGTCACAGAAATGATATATGTGGTACCAAACCACTGGTGGTTCCAAACCACTGAGACTTAGTCACAAAATATCATATGTGGGGCCAACCCACTTGTGGCACCTAACCACTGGTGACAGTCTAAAAGTGATCATGTTTCCTCCCTCTTCTCATCATACCCCAACCCATACAACATGTCATGACATAATAATTCGTGTATGCAGTATGACATGTATGCAAAACATATATCAAAGATAAGGTATGAAACAAATTACCATCATAATCAGAATAACAAATACGACATAATCAAGTTAACCAACCTCTAAGGGTATAACAGTAATTTACCTTCTAGGGGTATTTTTGTAATTTACCCACTAAAGGTATTTCAGTAATTTTGTACCTGGAATGGCCTTTTCGAAGGCCCAATGTTGCCTCATGCGACTCAACTACCATTTTCGGTCGTACCGAACTATTGGGCCTAAAACCCAATTTCGGCCCATTCGGGCCCACACACTCGTGTGGCCCACCTAGCACAAATCTAGCCACGTATATAAGATTCACCTAGTCTAGTTCACTATATACTACACCATCATACATTTTATTCAATTGGGCCCATTTTGGCCTATCACGGGCCAAGTAACCTCAACCCACAAGAATACTACTGATGGCCTCCACTATCGCGTCGAAGCCCCACACGTGCACTCGCACGCTCGTGTGGCTACTATTGCCGTGACCGGCACTTCGGTATTTGCTGCTCTACAACTAGAGTAAAGAGAGTTACACACCTGATAGGAATCTGGTGCTAATCCGCGCTCCAACCACTCCTGTGCCCAAACGCCCTCCAAGGTGTATTCATCCTCCTCCTAGAATGCTATATATATAGCTAGCTTCTCACCTTCCTTCTTTGTATCTTTGCGATGTGGGATCCTTCCATCAGCAGAGTTTAAATCCAACTCACACTCTTCCTGTCCAGACCGCAAAATAAATACTCCCTTGCTTCTCATGAGATTCAAACCCAGGCTCCCTTGCAACATAATCCACGCCGCTAACCACTTGGCCACAAGCTCTTCTTGTGTCTTAAACCATGCACAACTAAATATAACACTATAGCCAAATTCTAGAGTCCATTTAAAAATAAAACCAAAATGCAAGAGCCAAGACTTGAACCTTGGACCTCCTTCCTTCCTTGTGGTGTCATCCCCTTGTATCCTATGTTGCGTCACTTTGCCACTAGACCATACACTGCACTTGTGTCATTTTCCTCAATATTTTATTCTTAAAGCCTACCTACTAACTCCCAGGGTTTTTTCCACCTAAAACCAAAATTTCCCCAAAGCTAAAGTTTGATCCCAGGACTTCATAGAAGCCCTCTAACCTTTCAAAATCACTTATATAATAGGTCCAACAAGCCATTCTCTTATTCTCCAAAAATTTAAACGCTACTACGCTCAAGGCCCATTGGGCCAATCCTACTAGGCCCAATTTCGGGATGTTACAAATCTACCCTCCTTAAAGAAATTTTGTCCTTGAAATTTCCAACTAACTAACAGTCACACATTCTAACCTACCACACTACGCTCTTGCTGCGCACTCTGATCTTAATAACACTAATATACTTTTAACTAGAATTTAGAGCTCCTACACATACTCAAAAACACCTAGCCATTAAAGCAGTCAAATATATCATACGCAACCAACTCTATATCCGAACATCACATCCAAACCAAACACATAGAATTGATACCAGAAATATAACATATAGCAAAGTAAAGTACAGTGCAGATTGGTGCCGGAGACTCAAGTGCCATACTTCCAAAAAAAAAATAAATATATATTTTTCTAAACCATTTTCCAAACCATCCTTTGAAAATATTTTTGAACCCAAACCACAGCCGAGTTTTTGAAGCTAGGCTCTGATACCATAATTGTAACACCCCAAACCCGGCCTAGAAGTTATGACCAGATCTGGCATGTCACATAAAAGGGTTGTTTAAAATCTGCGCGTTTGTTAAAAATTTCGAGTTTAAATATTTATTCGCTGGTAATCCTTTATTTAACATTTTGGAAAACGATTATTAAGGGTTTAGGAAATTCTCGTATTAAACATTTAATAATAATAGGCAGTAATCAAATTAAAAGCTAAACCAAATAAAATACAAAATTTAAAGTAATAGTGGCCTTATTACAAAATAAAATCCCAAATTAAAATAAGTTCAAATTAAAACGAAGTTTACGAAAGCAATCATAATGCATGGCCACCTCGAGTCCACCTCAGCTCCATATTCGCGGTCTAAGGATTACCTGCAAAATTTAACGGAGGGGGTGAGTCATCGAGACTCAGTGTATAAATCCCCATCTAAAAGATGCAACCCATCCAACCTATCCATCCGAGTCTCCCGAGTCTACCCAAATCTTGTGGCACCTAGCCACTGGTGGTTCCAAACCACTGGTGACAAAAGTCACAAATAATCATAGGTGGGGCCAACCCACTTGTGGTACCTAACCACTGGTGACAATCCCTTAATGAATATATATGGGGCCAACCCACTGTGGTACTAAACCACTGGGACGAGTCACAGAAATAATATATGTGGTACCAAACCACTGGTGACAAATGTCACAAAATATAATACGTGGGGCCAACCCACTTGTGGTACCTAACCACTGGTGACAATCCCTTAATGAATATATGTGGGGCCAACCCACTGTGCTACCAAACCACTGGTGGTTCCAAACCACTGAGACTTAGTCACAAAATATCATATGTGGGGCCAACCCACTTGTGATACCTAACCACTGGTGACAGTCTAAAAGAGATCATGTTTCCTCCATCTTCTCATCATACCACAACCCATGCAACATGTCATGACATAATAATTCGTGTATGCAGTGTGACATGTAAGCAAAACATATATCAAAGATAACGTATGAAATGAATTACCATCATAATCAGAATAACAAATATGACATAATCAAGCTAACCAACCTCTAACGGTATAACAGTAATTTAACCTCTAGGGGTATTTTGGTATTTTTACTCACTAAGGGTATTTTAGTAATTTTGTACCTGGAATGGCCTTTTAAAAGGCCCAATGTCGCCTCGTGTGACTCAACTACCATTTCCGGTCGTACCGGACTATTAGGCCTAAAACCCAATTTCGGCCCATTCGGGCCCACACGCTCGTGTGGCCCACGTAGCACAAATCTAGCCACGTATATAAGATTCACCTAGTCTAGTTCACTATATACTACACTATCATACATTTTATTCAATTGGGCCCACGAGCCCATTGGGCCCACTTTGGCCCATCGCGGGCCAAGCAGCCTCAACCCACAAGAATACTACTGATGGCCTCAACTATCGCATCGGAGCCCCACACGTGTGCTCGCACGCTCGGGTGGCGACTATTGCCGTGACTGGCACTTCGGCATTTGCCGCTCTACAAGAGTTACACACCTGATAGGAATCTGGTGCTAATCTGCGCTCCGACCACTCCTGTGCCCAAACGCCCTCCAAGGTGTATTCATCCTCCTCCTAGAATGCTATATATATAGCTAGCTTCTCACCTTCCTTCTTTGTATGTTCCCGATGTGGGATCCTTCCATCAGCAGAGTGTAAATCCAACTCAAACTCTTCCCGTCTAGACTGCAAAATAAATACTCCCTTGCTTCTCATGAGATTCAAACCCAGGCTCCCTTGCAACATAACCCACGCCGCTAACCACTTGGCCACAAGCTCTTCTAGTGTCTTAAACCATGCACAACTAAATATAGCCCTATGGCCAAATTCTAGAGTCTATTTAAGAATAAAACCAAAATGCAAGAGCCAAGACTTGAACCTTGGACCTCCTTCCTTCCTTGTGGCGTCATCCCCTTACCTCTTATGTGGCGTCACTTTGCCACTACACCACACACTGTACTTGTGTCATTTTCCTCCATAATTTATTCTTAAAGCCTACCTTCTAACTCCTAGGGGTTTTTCGACTTAAAACCAAAATTTCCCCAAAGCCAAAGTTTGATCCCGGGACTTCATAGAAGCCCTCTAACCTTCCAAAATCACTTATCTAATAGGTCCAACAAGTCGTTCTCTTATTCTCCAAAAATTTAAACGCTACTATGCTCAAGGCCTATTGGGCCCAATCCTACTAGGCCCAATTTCGGGATGTTACAAGTGATATAGAAAGAACGAGTTACGTGGGATTTCTTTTAATCTGAGTTCAGAAAGAAATATATCAGCCAACGGTTCATTGATCAGGAACGCAAAGAGTTTCTAGAATTAAAACAGAGCCGTATTTCAGTGACAGAATATGAATGAGAATTCGTAAGGCTTAGTAAATATGCTAGAGAATGTGTTTCAACGGAAGCTATTATGTGCAAAAGATTTGAAGATGGATTGAATGAAGATATCAGATTGCTAGTCGAAATTCTAGAGTTGAAAGAGATTGTGGTACTTATCGATCGTGCTTGCAAAGTTGAAGACCTGGGCAAAGAAAAAAGAAAGGCTGATTTTGAAGCTAGAGATTCGAGAAAGAGATTGATGAATAAACCCTATCACTCTTTATCCAAGAAATCACGAGATGTTTTTAGTCAATCAAATGCATTAGTGGAGTACTCTAATAGAGATTGTGGGAAGCAATTTATGAGTTCAAAAACTCCAGCTATGTTAATGGCAACTGTGGGTAATGCTAGACTGAATAAACCTGAATGTGGACGATATGGAAAATGACATTTTGGAGAGTGTAGAATGAATGACAAAGCCTGTTTCAGATGTGGTTCACATGAACGTTTCATTTGAGATTGTCCTGAGTTAGATGAGAAAGATAAATCTCAGAATGTAAGATCAAACAACACGATTGCGAGAGGGGACCATCCCGTAATGTTTGAAATGTGAGTGGTAGTAGAGGTGCAACATGAGATACTGTTGTGAGATCCGAGGCTAGAGCACCTGCCAGAACCTATGCTATATGCGCTCACGAAGAAGCATCATCTCCAGATGTTATTACCGGTACATTCTCTCTTTATGAAACTAATATAGTTGCATTGGTAGATCCCAGATCAACTCATTCATATATATGTGTGAATTTAGTGTTTAGAAAGAATTTACTTGTTGTTTCTACTGAGTTTATTATAAAAGTGTCGAACCCCTTAGGCAAATATGAAACACCCCATACCCGGCCCACGAGCCTGGACCGGATTTGTTATGTTCCTCGAAGTAAACCGGTTAAAAATTCTTTTATCACTTTGAAAAACTGTGTGTTTTGAAGAAAGTTTGTTTGTGGGTTGGGCTCGAGTTGAAAACAAATTTATTTATTATTGAAACCCTTTACTTTAGGTGACAAAACGTTTAGGCTTTGTTTTAAAATAAATCTACTTAAAATTCACTTGGTGAAAATCCGTACATTGTAATTAAAAGAAAAATTAAAGTAATTCAACTATGGCCTTATTACATCAAATAAATCCCAAAATTAAAACCTTAGTACTTAAAATAAAGTAGTCTAAATAAAATGAATTTCTTGCTGAGCATGGCCATCCCTAAGCTTCTGTCGAACCCGGTCCATTACTGATCGTCACTTGGAAGAAAAAGTTCCCCAACGGGGTGAGTCAAACAGACTCAATGTGTAACCAACACTAAGATTTAATAAATTCAGGCATACATTATCATATTACATACACATTCATATATCAGATATAAACATATGATGCAACCCGAACCCAAACCTATATGCCATCTGCTACACATCACCCGTACCATCCTGCACACCGTGGGGACTACTAAGTCAACCCTCTATCTGCTACACACCATCGAAGGCAGTCGCTACAATTGACGTGCTCATCGCCCTTATGAGTAGTCGTGGTCTTAGGTCACCACACTCAGATATCATGGTCTTAGGTCACCACGTTCAGATATCGTGGTCTTAGGTCACCACATTCAAATATCGTGGTCTTGGGTCACCACATTCACTTCCCCTTTTCAATAACCCATATGCCCCATATCATACATATTATGCATTAACATGCCAAATTTCACATTCTTATTACTTATCACATGTTAAATATAACATATTTCATAATCCTAGTAGGAGAAGGAAACGTACCTGAGTACTTTGTACAATATCATGGTACCTTAGCCACATTCTTACACTTTCATATTAACACATATATCAAGTTTAAGCCATAAATCTATTAAGATTAGTGTGGGGTACACACCTGATTAACTTAGCAACTTACACTTCAAATCCCGAAAATCTGATCTAAAGCCTTAGATCCTTAGTCCCTACATTCGGCCGTTACTTAAAAATTTAATGAAGACCATTCGGCCATAAAACCAAATCCTATTAGGATTGTTGTAACCCAAAACTTACCTTGGTGCCGATTTCACTATAAATCAAATCCCGAAAACTTTGTGCTACTCCTTCCTTCAATCGGCCAATGCTAGATCATTTAACTTGATTAGTTTCAGCTTTTTAAACAAATAAAGAATATATCTAATTACCAAAATAGACCTTGGCCGATTGTACTTATGCACTCACCTTGCGATTTCAAATCGAGAAAGTATCCCTTGTCTTAATTATCTCATTTAAATACCTATACACATATGTTAGATTCGATTCTAACATTAAATCATCATAGATGGCCCTTGGCCGAATGCTATAGACACTTACCTTGTGGATTTTAAATCCCGAAACTCACCGAATAACTAGGGAACACGCGGCCTATGGTGTACCTTCGGGAAAAGAACTTCTCCTTCCTTGTAGTCGACACTTCGTAAATCCCGAAAGATCTCTTCAAAGTTTCGGCAACAAGATATTAATGGGGTTAGTCCTAGATTTCGGCAAATCTTAAAAGAAAAAGGATGAAACCGAATGAGATCTTACCCTTACTTTAGGAATCGGCAATCCTTGCTTGAACCTTTAACAATATTCGGCTATGTAGGCTAGAAGGATCTTGATTTTGGCTTTTTGATTGGTAGAAAGAAAAGAAAAAGAAGAATAAATATAGAGGATTCGGCTAGAGCACAAGGTATTTCGGCTTGGCAAAAATAAAAGAGAAGAAAGGAGTTATTTGCTAGAGAGAATTCGGCAGAGAGAGAGTTGAAAGAATGAATGAATGGCCCTCTTTTCCTTTAGTAGCTGAAATTACTAACTTAGAATCCCTTACTTGGCCATCACTCTTCTATTTTGATAGCTTTATCTCTTTAATTATCACCTAAAATAAAAGATAATTCAGCAACTATCTTTACTTAGCCGAAATTATTAAACTCAAAGTCCCTTACTTGGCCATCACTTCTCCCTTATTTTCCTAATTAAAGAATAATTCCTCATTTATCATCTTTTATCCTTAAATAAAATAAAAGGGATAAAACTCCTAAAATTTAGCCATGTACCGTCCCCCTATTCCCTCTTCTTGACGCCACTTAGCAAAATAAAGGCTTTAAAATTTTGCTCTCCACGCGACTCGAACACAAGTCCTTCCCCCTAGCATGTGGCGTCATTTCCAGAGCTCTAAGTGGTGCCTCCAAGCCACTTTTCCAAGCTCATTTGTGTGTCATGTTTTGCATACAATTCCTCTTAAGACCACCTTGCTTCATGTCCCCCTTTTAAACTTTAAACTTATCATTTCTAAATCATTTCCTTACATTTCCAAGACATTTCCCTACATTTCCAAGACAAGACATTTCCTTTGAAACACCCCACACCCGGCCCACGAGCCTGAACCGGATCTGGTATGTTCCTTAAGAAAATCGGCTTCAAATTCTTTTGTTACTTAGAAAAATTTTGTGAATTTTTAGAAAGATATTGGTTTTGGGTTGGGCTTAGGTTGGAAACCCATTTAATAAAATTTTGAAAACCCAACTTAAATAAGGTGACAAAACAATTTAGGGTTTATTTTTAAAATAAATTTAATTAAACTTAGTCAAAAATAATTCATAACATAACAACTGAAAATAAAAGCAGGGAAATAAAACCATCCAACTTGGGCCTTATGGCCTTATTACATCATTCAAACCCAAAGATAGAATTGAAAATACTAAAATTGAGTAAAGTCCAAATTCTAATAAATTCTTCAAGTGATGCATGGCCACCTTTAGCTCCCGCCAAGGCAGGTCCATTCTCGCTCATTTCTGAAAAATAGTCCCCACAAAGGGTGAGTCAACAGACTCAATGTGTACACAAACTAACAATCAACATTCCAGGCATACATATTCATATCAAAGCATATTCAAATCAAATAATGATGCAACCCAACCCAAGCCTATTTGTCCATCCGCTACACACCACTGCGTACACGCCAATTACACCGTAGGGACTACTAAGTCAACCCTCCATCCGCTACACACCATCGAAGGCGATCATTTGCAATCGACGTGCTCATCGCCCACTTACGTTGTGTCATTAGACACTATATTCAAATAATGTAACCGGTTACCATATTCACGCAATGGGGCCGTAGCCACCATATTTCGTTGGTGAGGCGAAACCAACACCTTCGTTGGTGAGACCAAGTCAACACCTTCACTTTCTTCCTTCACATATATCCCAAATGCCCCAATTATTTTATAACATATTCCACATACTTAATTTTCATTCATGTTACTAATCACATGTTTAAAGTATATCACATTCATAATCCTATCAAAAGTAGGAAACATACTTGGGTACTCCTTACCACATTTGTGGTACTTAACCACATTCACATACTGATACATATTCATATATTTAATAATTACCACGTAATTTATTGAAGGTTAGTAAGGGTACACACCTGATTTGCTTAACAGATTCCTTAAAATCCCGAAGAATGATCTACAGATTTAGATCTCAAGTTCCTACATTTGATTAATCACTTACTATTTTAATAAAAACCATTTGGCCATAAATCCAAATCCTAGTAGGATTAGTATACTTAAAACTTACCTTGAAATTCTCAAATCCCGAAATCCTTGTATCCCTCTGTCAAAATCCCTATAACTACATGTTAGATCAATTTCTAACATTTATTCACAACAATTAACCCTTAGCCGAATGTTAAATATGACTTACCTTAGATTCTTAAATCCCGAAATTCACCGAATAACTAGGGAACATGCGGCCTATGGTGTACCTTCGGGAAAAGAACTTCTCCTTCCTTGTAGTCGACACTTAGTAAATCCGGAAGATCTCTTCGGCAATAGATATTAAGGGTATTAGAATCTTAATTTCGACAGCCTTAAAAGAAATAGAATGAGAATCTAACCTAATCTTACCCTTACTTGAAGAAATCGATTGCATCTTCACTTCAACCTTCAGAGATTCGGCTATGGCCTTGATCTTAGCAAGCTTTCGGCTTTTGGAATATTGAGAGGAGAAGAATGAAGAAGAAAAGAAAAGAGAAAAAGAGAATAATGGTAGAGAAAATTCGGCAAAAGAGAATAGGAGAAATTTTAGAGAATTTAGTGCAGAGGTTTTCTTGAAGAGAAAAGAATGAATGAAGAATAGCCTTACTCTTCCTTTTATAGCCAAAATTACTAGCTAGAGTCCTTTACTTGGCCACCACTCTTCTATTTTGATAACTTTATCCTTTAATTATCATAAATAAAAGAGTTTAATCCAATATTTATCTCTTCTAAATAATCCAATTTTAAAATCGTTTATTTATCACCTTTTAATCGAATATTTATGAAAATAAAACACCTCTCTTTTAAACACATGTGCCGGCTCCACCTCAAATTTTCGGAAGCAAAATTAAAACCTTCATTTAATTTCTTCCCTTGTGACTCGAACCCGTGCCCATGCCTCTTGCACATGGCGCCATTTCCATAGGCCCTAAGTGGCATCTTCAGGCCACTTTTCCAAGCCTGTTTGTGTGTCAAATCTTACCATCTTTTTCTTTTAAGGCCCTCTAGCCCTTATTTCCTATTTTGAACTTTAAAACTCATCATTTGGGGTCATTTCTAAGTTTCCTAAAATTTTCGATCGGCTCTGTAGCTTGCCATTTTTCTTACATTCCAAGTTTCCAAAATGTTGAGGTTTCCTAAAATGTTCAGTTTCCAAAATGTTCAGGTTTCCAAAAATGTGTACTTTCCATCTTTGAACCATTTCCTTACATTTCCTAGTTTCCATAAATGTTCACTTTCCTCTTTATTCCTTTACATTTTCAGGACATTTCCCTACATTTCCAAGACAAGACATTTCCTTACATTTCCTTGCATTTCCTTACATTTCCATACATTTCCTCACATTTCCTTACATCTCCTTACATTTCCTTACATCTCCTTACATTTCCATACATTTCCTTACATTTTCTTACATTTCCCTACATTGCCTTACATTTCCATACATTTCCACACATTTCCACACATTTCCATACACTTCCATACATTTCCATATATTTCCTTACATTTCCATACATTTCTTTACATTTCTTACATTTCCATACGTTTCCTTACATTTCTTACATTTCCATACGTTTCTTACATTTCCATATTTCCTTACATTTCCATACATTTCCTTATTTCTAGAATTCACATAACACATTCATAATTCATAAAACATGCCATTTTACCACATGGTTTCTTGTGTCATGCTTCACACTGAGTTTCTTTTCAAGCCTCATTTGCCTAGCTCCCTTTTTACTTAAAAACCAATAACTTTCCAAAGCTTTCTTCTTCCATCCTAAAATTCTAAAACCCTTAATACACTTCTAACACGCCAAAACCTACTAACTCATGAATTAGGCACTAACGCATAACCCCTAATCTAGGATGTTACGCTTCTACCCTCCTTAAAAATAATTTCGTCCTCGAAATTACTTATTAACAATCATCGTACAATCCTTCTCACCGCACTATGCTTACGCTGCGCACTCTGATCTTAATAGAACCATCATACTTTCTAGGCACAATCTCTAAGTTCACGTCCCCTAGAACTTATTTCTAACGTCGCGATTTAATCTGATTTAAGAGAATTTTATGAATTAGTCTTTATTCCATTGATTACCCGCGAAGAAGTTTTATGGAAAGAATTTTAGGAGTGGTTCTTTCGTATTCATACATGCACACAGTCTTTACATTCATCCATCAAACAAGCATGAACTTTTGTTCATTCAGAGAAACGTTGTAATTTTCATCGTTGTTGTTTTTCCACTACCCAGGGGTATTTTCGTAATTTTGTCCTACAGGGTAATTTTTCAAAAGAAAAAGTTCCTTGGTGATTTTGTCAAAAAGTATTTTGGTAATTTCAAAGTCTCGGAGTAATTTGGAAAAATTTTGAAATCCGGGGGTATTTTGGAAACTTTTGGCCTCAGGGGTATTTCAGTAATTTTTCGCAAACTGGGGTAAATTTGTAAAAGTTAACAAATCAGGGATATTTTAGAAGTGGTAAAACTTTGAGGGTTCTTTTTGAGACTTTTATTTTCCAAAACGGTGATGTTGCAAAAATTTTGGAAAACAGGGTCATTTTGGTAATTTTGTAAGTTAGGGGCAATTTCGTAATTTTCCAAAATCAAGATATTTTTGATAGTTTGCAATTTGAACATTTATAAAATAATGAAGTTTTAGCAAGACCGTTGAAAAGTTTGACATTTTGTAAATCAAGGGTATTTTGGTAATTTTACCACTAAGGGCATTTTGTAATTTTCACAAATCGAGAATTTTTTGGGAAATTTTGTAAAGATAGTTTTACAAATTTAAAAGAAAGTTTTAAGAATTTTAAAACTAGGGTTTGTTGTTTTGTTCTCTCTTTTTTTTTTTTTTTTTAAACATGGCTAGTTCCCTTTCGGGTTTTAGTCATTATGTGTGGCCTATAACCGAGCCCTCTTTGGTCAGGGTGAACCAAAGTTACGCACCAGGTAGGATTCGAGTGGGGAGGAGGTGAGTCACGCGGACTGTTTAAGTACCAAGCTCCCACCGAAACCATTCCTAGACATGCGCACAGGGGTTACCACACCCTAGCTCTCAATGACTTAGCCATAGGTTTGTTTAGTGTATTAAGTCTTATGTGTTTTGTGTTTGAGTAGTCTAATCCTAGGGTTCAAGTTCCTATCACACTATTCTACGTTCCATGCCTTTTCTACCCCTATATAAATCACATAATCACACATAGAGTTAGGGGTACTTACCTGGTGGACTGCGGGTCGGAGACTTAGGTGCCATGCCATAAACCTGCTTAATTTTCAAGGAAAATCATTTTGGCTCGCTTTGAAAATGTTTTGGGCCTTAGCCCACAAAGCCGAGAGTTTAAAGCGGGCTCGATACCAACTGAAACACCCCACACCCACCCACGAGCACAGGCAGGATCTCGGTATGTTCCTTAAGAAAATCGGCTTCAAATTCTTTTGTTACTTAGAAAAATTTTGTGCATTTTTAGAAAGATATTGGTTTTGGGTTGGGCTTAGGTTGGAAACCCATTTAATAAAATTTTGAAAACCCAACTTAAATAAGGTGACAAAACAATTTAGGGTTTATTTTTAAAATAAATTTAATTAAACTTAGTCAAAAATAATTCATAACATAACAACTGAAAATAAAAGCAGGGAAATAAAACCATCCAACTTGGGCCTTATGGCCTTATTACATCATTCAAACCCAAAGATAGAATTGAAAATACTAAAATTGAGTAAAGTCCAAATTCTAATAAATTCTTCAAGTGATGCATGGCCACCTTTAGCTCCCGCCGACCCGGTCCATTCTTTGTTCATTTCTGAAAAATAGTCCCACAAAGGGTGAGTCAACAGACTCAATGTGTACACAAACTAACAATCAACATTCCGGGCATACATATTCATATCAAAGCATATTCAAATCAAATAATGATGCAACCCAACCCAAGCCTATTTGTCCATCCGCTACACACCACCCGCACTCGCCAATTACACCGTGGGGACTACTAAGTCAACCCTCCATCCGCTACACACCATCGGCGATCATTTGCGATCGACGTGCTCATCGCCCACTTACGTTGTGTCATTAGACACTATATTCAAATAATGTAACCGGTTACCATATTCACGCAATGGGGCCGTAGCCACCATATTTCGTTGGTGAGGCCGAAACCAACACCTTCGTTGGTGAGACCAAGTCAACACCTTCGTTAGTGAGACCAAGTCAACACCTTCACTTTCTTCCTTCACATATATCCCAAATGCCCCAATTATTTTATAACATATTCCACATACTTAATTTTCATTCATGTTACTAATCACATGTTTAAAGTATATCACATTCATAATCCTATCAAAAGTAGGAAACATACACAGGTACTCCTTACCACATTTGTGGTACTTAACCACATTCACATATCGATACATATTCATATATTTAATAATTACCACGTAATTTATTGAAGGTTAGTAAGGGTACACACTGATTTGCTTTATGATTCCTTAAAATCCCGAAGAATGATCTCTGATTTAGATCTCAAGTTCCTACATTTGATTAATCACTTACTATTTTAATAAAAACCATTCGACCATAAATCCAAATCCTAGTAGGATTAGTATACTTAAAACTTACCTTGAAATTCTCAAATCCAGAAATCCTTGTATCCTCCTCTGTCAAAATCCCTATAACTACATGTTAGATCAATTTCTAACATTTATTCACAACAATTAACCCTTAGCCGAATGTTAAATATGACTTACCTTAGATTCTTAAATCCCGAAATTCACCGAATAACTAGGAACATGCGCCTATGGTGTACCATCGGAAAAGAACTTCTCCTTCCTTGTAGTCGACACTTAGTAAATCCCGAAAGATCTCTTGGCAATAGATATTAAGGGTATTAGAATCTTAATTTCGATGACCTTTAAAAGAAATAGAATGAGAATCTAACCTAATCTTACCCTTACTTGAAGAAATCGATTGCATCTTCACTTCAACCTTCGAGAGATTCGGCTATGGCCTTGATCTTAGCAAGCTTTCGGCTTTTGGAATATTGAGAGGAGAAGAATGAAGAAGAAAAGAAAAGAGAAAAAGAGAATAATGGTAGAAAATTCAAGCAAAGAGAATAGGAGAAATTTTAGAGAATTTTAGCAGAGGTTTTCTTGAAGAGAAAAGAATGAATGAAGAATAGCCTTACTCTTCCTTTTATAGCCAAAATTACTAGCTAGAGTCCTTTACTTGGCCACCACTCTTCTATTTTGATAACTTTATCCTTTAATTATCATAAATAAAAGAGTTTAATCCAATATTTATCTCTTCTAAATAATCCAATTTTAAAATCGTTTATTTATCACCTTTTTAATCGAATATTTATGAAAATAAAACACCTCTCTTTTTAAACACATGTGCCGTCCACCTCAATTTATACGGAAGCAAAATTAAAACCTTCATTTAATTTCTTCCTTGTGACTCGAACCAGTGCCCATGCCTCTTGCACATGGCGCCATTTCCATAGGCCCTAAGTGGCATCTTGAGCCACTTTTCCAAGCCTGTTTGTGTGTCAAATCTTACCATCTTTTTCTTTTAAGGCCCTCTAGCCCTTATTTCCTATTTTGAACTTTAAAACTCATCATTTTGGGTTATTTCTAAGTTTCCTAAAATTTTCGATCGGCTCTGTAACTTGCCATTTTTCTTACATTCCAAGTTTCCAAAAATGTTCAGTTTCCTAAAATGTTCGATTTCAAAATGTTGAGTTTCCAAAAATGTGTACTTTCCATTTTGAACCATTTCTTACATTTCCTAGTTTCCATAAATGTTCACTTTCCTCTTTATTCCTTTACATTTTCAGGACATTTCCTACATTTCCAAGACAAGACATTTCTTACATTTCCTTGCATTTCCTTACATTTCCATACATTTCTCACATTTCCTTGCATCTCCTTACATTTCCATACATTTCTTACATTTTCTTACATTTCCTACATTGCCTTACATTTCCATACATTTCCACACATTTCCACACATTTCCATACACTTCCATACATTTCCATATATTTCCTTACATTTCCATACATTTCCTTACATTTCCTTACATTTCCATACGTTTCCTTACATTTCCTTACATTTCCATACGTTTCCTTACATTTCCATACATTTCCTTATTTCTAGAATTCACATAACACATTCATAATTCATAAAACATGCCATTTTACCACATGGTTTCTTGTGTCATGCTTCACACGGAGTTTCTTTTCAAGCCTCATTTGCCTAGCTTCCCTTTTTACTTAAAAACCAATAATTTTCCAAAGCTTTCTTCTTCCATCCTAAAATTCTAAAAGCCCTTAATACACTTCCAACACTGCCAAAACCTACTAACTCATGAATTAGGCACGAACGCATAACCCCTAATCTAGGATGTTACATCCTTACATTTCCAAGATAAGACATTTCCTTACATTTCCAAGTCATTTCCTTACATTTCCAAGACAAGACATTTCCTTACATTTCCAAGTCATTTCCTTACATTTCCATGATTCTAAAAGTGCACACATCACATCCATAACACATAAGACATACTAATGCATAGGCTATAATCTAGGATGTTACAAAATATGTCCTGTTGACAAAGTCTATAAGAATTGTCCGTTAATGACTCGGGGTTACTATTTTCTAGCCGATTTGATGTTGTTGCCGTTTGAAGAATTTGATGTATTTCTGGGTATGGATTGGTTGATATTACATGATGCTATAGTAAATTGTAGACGAAAGACAATTGAATTGAAATGTCAGAATAATGAGACTCTCCGGATCGAATCAAATGACTTGAGTGGTTTACCAGTTGTAATTTCCTCAATGTTAGCTCAGAAATATGTGAAAAAGGGATGTGACACATATCTTGCATATGTACTTGATATAAATGTGTCAAAATCAAAGATTGAATTAGTACCAGTTGTTTGTGAGTATTCAGATGTGTTCTCAGAAGAGTTACCGAGTTTGCCACTGATAAGAGAGGTTGAGTTTGCTATTGATTTAGTATTAGTAACTTTACCGATATCTATAGCTCCGTATAGAATGGCTTCGACAGAGTTGAAAGAATTGAAAGCTCAGTTGCAAGAATTAATAGATAGAGGTTTTGCACGATCGAGTTTTTCGCCCTGGGTTGCGTCAGTATTGTTTGTTAAGAAAAAAGATAGGTCAATGAGAATGTGTATTGACTATCATCAGATCAACAAGGTTATGATAAAGAATAAATATCTGTTGCTGAGAATAGACGATTTGTTTGATCAGTTGAAAGGCGCAACAATGTTTTCAAAGATTGACTTGAGATCTGGCTATTATCAGTTGCGAGTTAAAGACTCATATGCGCCGAAAACTACATTCAGAACGAGGTACGGACATTATGAATTCCTTGTTACGCCTTTTAGATTAACTAATGCTCCTGTCATTTTTATGGATCTAATGAATCAGATATTTAGATCGTATTTAGACAGATTTGTTGTTATGTTCATTGATGACATTTGATCTATTCACGAGATGAGTCTAAGCATGCCAAGCATTTAAGGATTGTGTTGCAAACCTTGAGAGATAAGCAACTGTATACTAAATTCAGTAAATGTGAGTTTTGGCTCCGAGAAGTTGGATTTTTAGGATATATTGTTTTGGTGGATGGTAATCAAGTTGATCTGAGCAAGATTTCTGCAGTTATTGACTAGAAACCTGATAAATCATAATTATAACATATTTTAAACCTATATTTAGCTTACTTTTGGATGATTTATACCTTGATTTATATAAAAAGGTGCTTTTAATCCTTTCTTTTCATGTCTTATACCCAGGAAAGCACCTGAGGATGAAAAGAACGTAAAATGGGCCCAAAACAGAGTAAAATGGGCCTTAGCACGAAATCGACACGGCCTGGCCCAAAGTCCACATGGCCTCTCCCCCGATTTACACGGCCGTGCCTCATTAAAGAATCTGAACACGGCCTAAAGTCAATCCACACGGGTGTGCTACATGGTCGTGCCTCTGTCGTCAGAATGAGCAATTTTAGTCAGAAAAAGGATACTGAGGGAGAAAGAATTCCATTCCAAAGAGCCTATATATATCCCCTAAGTGCCACCTTTGAAGAGGAGGCGAGCTAGGCAAGGAGCCAAGTCGGAAATGTCAGAATTGGGGGAATCACTTAAAGATAGCCAGTTGATCCATCCCAAGAAGCCAGAATTATAATCAAGACAGTGGAATTCCCCTTCAATTCTTTCAGGGAGTTTTAGGGATTTCTTATGTTTTGTTTTATCTTTTCTCTTGAGATGTTTTCTTTCTTAGTTATGAACACAACCCCTCAGATACTTGAAGGGGATGAAACCTAGATGAATCTTGTTATTTGATTTCTGAATTTTATGATAAATACTTAGTTTGTTCTTAATTATGCATGCTTAATCCAAATCTGATGTGCTTAGGTAGAGGAGGAATAGACCCTGCTTAAGAGTAAATCTAGCGTAATTAAACGGAGTTGATCGAACGCTTAGAGATAGGGTTACGAGATTTTGCCGAATTAGGGTGAAACCTAATATGGGAATCCATATATTGATTTACTGCTATTTTAATGGGTTATTATAAGAGAACGAGAGTTCCACTAATTAACTTAGGGTTAGATGTTATTTTCCTCGAGAGAGGGTTTAGCATAGGTTAGGGAGTCCTACGGATCAAGCTAAGTAAATAAATCATATGATTCAGGGTTAGATAACAAGTGAAGTCTAGGTGGATTCTTCCTAAGGGTATCATCGTGATCAATTGAGTTTTTCTTCAAGTTATTTCCCAATTCGTTCTTTTTGTCATAGTGTCCTTAGCCTAGTTGTCGTTAATTTAGATTAAAACAAACTTCACTCCATTTTTAAGGCTAAATAATAAAAAGAAAGTTAGTATTAATACTTTGGTTCCTTTAGGTTCGAGAATCCGGTCTTGCCTAAGCTATACTACTGTTCGATAGGTACACTTACCTTTAATCGTTGTCAGGGTTAGTTTTTAGGTTCGATCACATTCATTATAAATTTTAAAACTCTAATTTCAGCGATCAAAACCACCTAGAAATGTATCCAAGGTTAGAAGTTTTCTGGGATTGCTGGTTACTATCGACGTTTTGTAAAAGGGTTCTCGATGATTGTTACACCAATGACCAGACTGCTACAGAAAGATGTCAAGTTTGAATGGTCCGAGAAATATCAACAATGCTTCGATCAATTGAAAGCATTGTTAATTGAGCACCAATATTGGTTCAATCTGAGTCGGGTAAAGAATTTGTGATTTACAATGAAGCATCATTGAATAGTTTGGGTTGCGTATTGATGCAAGAGGGAAAAGTGATAGCTTATGCTTCCAGATAGTTGAAACCTCATGAAAGGAACTATCCGACGAATAATTTAAAGTTGGTCGCTATAGTTTTTCACTGAAAATTTACGTCATCAATTTGTACGGTGAAAAATACCACATCTTTACCAATCATAAAAGCTTAAAGTATATTATGATTCAGAAAGATTTAAATTTGGGACAATGTAGATGGCTTGAGTTATTGAAAGATTATGAGGTAGTGATTGATAATCACCTGGGGAAAGAGAATATGGTCGCAGATGCTTTGGGTGGAAAATCATTGTTTGCCTTAAGTGAAATGAATACTCAGTTGATAGTATCTTATGATGGTCCAATTTTAGCTGAGTTAAAAGCTAAACCAGTATTTCTTCAGCAAATTTGTGAAGCTCAGAAATGTGATAAAGATTTGCAAGCTAGAAGAGTACAATGCGAGTCGACTAGTGATTCAGAGTACCAAATCGAATCCGATGATTGTTTGATGTTCTGAGATAGAATCTATGTACCGAAAGATTCAGAGTTGATTCAGAAAATTTTACATGAGGCACATAGTGGTTGTTTATTCGTTCATCCTAGAAGTACTAAAATATGTACAATGATTTGAAACAACTATATTGGTGGTCGAGTATGAAACGAGACATTTCTAAATTTATAGCGAAATGTTTAGTGTGTCAGCAAGTTAAAGCTGAACATCAAGTGCCATCAGGTTTGCTTTAGTCTGTGATGATATTAGAGTGGAAATGGGACAGAATTAAGATGGATTTCGTATCGGGATTGCCTTTGTCTCCGAAAAAGAAAGATGCTATTTGGATTGTCAAAGATCGATTAACGAAATTAGCACATTTCATCCTGGTACATACTGATTATTCACTCGATAGATTAGCTGAATTGTACATTACTGAAATCTTTAGATTGCACGAGGTGCCAGTTTCGATTATTTTGGATAGAGATCCCTAGGTTTACGTCGGGATTTTGGAAGAAATGGCAAGAAGTTTTGGGTACGAAGTTGAATTTTAGTACAGCTTATCATTCATAAACTAACGGATAGTCTGAACGAGTAATTCAGATCCTTGAAGATATGCTCAGATGTTGTGTATTAGAATTTGAAGGCAATTGGGAGTAATATTTGCCGTTGGTTGAATTTGCATATAATAATAGTTTTCAATCTAGCATAAAGATGGTACCGTACGAAGCATTGTATGGTCATAAATGCTGAACTCCATTGTATTGGACTGAGTTTAACGAGGAACAGATTCACGGGGTTGATTTGATTAGAAAAACCAAAGAGAAAGTGAAAGTAATTCGCGACTGTTTGAAAGCAGCTTCAGATAATCAGAAATCATACGCGAATTTGAAACGAAAAGATATAGAATTTCAAATCAGTGAAAAAGTATTTTTGAAAGTATTTTTGAAAGTATCTCTGTGGAAGAAAATACTTTGTTTCGGTCGTAAAGGAAAATTGAGTCCGAGATTCATCAGGCCATATTAGATCATCGAAGGAATAAGTCCAGTGGCATATCGGCTAGCTTTACCGATTGAGTTAGAGAAAATTTAAAATGTTTTTCATGTGTCAATGTTGCGTCGATATCGATGGGATCCTTCACATGTGATTTATCCATCAAAGATTGAGATTCAGTCTGATATGACGTACAATGAATAACCAATTGGAATTTTGGCTTGAGAGATCAAAGAGTTGAGAAATAAATGCATAGCTTTAGTGAAAGTCTGGTGGCAACGTCATGGAGCTGAAGAAAGTACGTAGGAGCCCAATTAAGCTATGAGCAAACAATACCCTAACCTATTCGCTGGTAAGATTTTCGGGGACGAAAATCCCTAAGAGTTGTAATAACCCGTTTTTGGTCAAATTGGAACAGTGGTTTCAGGACCAAAAAATTGAGGTCAAAATAATTATTTTATTATTATTCTAATGCTTACAACATGATTGAAAGGTTGTGTGAAAGTTTCGTTCAGAAATTTTATCGTTTAATTAGTCAATTTGATAAAAAGGATTAAATCGCGTAAAGTGTAAAAGTGGAGTTCCATTAGCTAAAGGTATCTAATAGCTATGGAATCTTAATTTAGAGATCCTATGTTGTAATTTGACCATTTGACACATGAGTGGACATATTTGGACATTAAATGAATGTTTTAAATAGTTTTTCATTAAGGGTATAATTATAATTTGGTAAATAACATAAAATAAATAAAAGAAAATGAAATCATCATCTAATATCATCATCTTCAACTGATTCTAAAAGAAAGAAAGCTATTCTTTTAGTTTTTCATTCGACCATGGTTCAAAAGCTCATTTAGGTATGTATTTTGTCCCGTTTTTAATGATTTCTATGTTTTTGATATCGTTGCAGCTAGTACTAGCTAGCCCAGGGACTAATTTACAAAATTGTTAAAGATTTTGATTTTTTCCATTGATGAATATGCATAAGTTTTGATGATTGATGATGGATTTTGAATGGCTGTTGATAGTTAAACAAGTTTTGTAAAGTGATTTTGAGTAAAAATGCAAAATAGGGATTAAATTGAGAAATGTGTAAATTGTGTGGTAGAAATGTGGAATAAATGAATAATATGGACTGCTAAGGGTATAATGGTAATTCGATTAGCATGGGTTAGTCTTGAATTTCATGAATTTGGGATTTTATGTAATAAGGACTAAATTGTAAAAATGTGAAAGTTTAGAGGGCTAATGTGAAAAATAGCTTAAACGCATATTTTGGATTGAATTGAATAAATAGTGGAATAAATAAGTTAGTTTTGATCACTTATAGATCAAGAAAAGAGGAGTTTGGACTTAGATCAGGGAAAAAGCAAAGTAATTGAATAGTGGGTTCGTTCCGTCATTCCGTACACGAGGTAAGTTAGTATAATTGAACTTAAATGTGCATTTATTTAATTGATGGATGGAATTAAGATTGAATGTATCCCATTAGTTAAATTTTGAGATCTTAAATTTAATGTACTGTTTAAATAAGACAAGTTGTTAAATAAGACCATAGTTAGGCTATGGCAATCAGATAATAAGACCATAATTGGGTTATGGCCTGTGAATGTAAGACCATGGCAGGGCCATGGCAATATAAGTGTAAGACCATAGTTGGATTATGGCATCAGAAAATCGATGTACTCGTACCGTAAGCATATATAAGCCAAAGTGGTTTGGTAAGAGAATTGGTGAGAAATAGATACTTATCGGTACAGGTATGTACGAAAAACAATTCGAGTAACAAGTTAAAGAAGTTGAGAACTTATGAGTTCATATGTGACTAAACTTTATGTTAACACATTGTTTGATGCTTTACATGCAATTTATGTTATCTATTTTGAAATGCTAATGAATGATGAGATTATTTCATTTTTACTTATGAACTTACTAAGCTTCATAGCTTACTTTATTTACTTTTCCATGTTTTATAGTCTTAACGAAGCTAGCTCAGATTTGAGGATCGTCAGAGACTTCATCACACTATCAAACATCTATTTTGGTACTTTTGAAGTTATGTATATATGGTATATGACATGTATAGGCTTTGGTCATTTTGGTAAGTTTGATGGAAATGTATTTTGGCCATTAGAGGTAACATATAAATGTTATGTGGTTAGTTGTAAATATGGCCATGTAATATGGTTGATGTTGAATTATGATAGCCAAATGTTTATTATTGTATAAGGTATTTATTTGGTTGAGATATGTTTGGTGTGGATTGGTTTTGGATGATGAATTAGATGAATTATGGTTCATGATATATATATGTGAGTTATGACTAGTATAGCAAGTTGAGTTGATATGTATTTGAATAGAAAAATAACATTGAATTATGTATTGAAATGGTTGAAATAGATATAGTATGAATTGTATATTGGTTGATGATTTTTGGTTGCATATTTGTGTTTTGAAGTGGTACCATTTGTGTTATGCAGGTACATGCAAATTTGGGTGGCAAATTGGCTTGGTAAATAGCCTATTTTTGTCCACACAAACAGAGACACGAGTGTGTGTCTCAGCCGTATGTGAAACATGGTCATATTACACGGCTGTGTGTCCCCTGGTGTTGAAATTGAAATGAAGTTAGTATGAACCACACGGTCTCACACACGAGCGTGTGATCGACCGTGTGGCACAAGTTAGTATACCCTTTAATTTGCAGACGACATAGCACACGGGCTTGTGACTTGGTCGTGTTGCATAAGTCAGCATTCCCTATAGGTTTGGCGTGACCTAGTACACGACCTAGCACACGGGCATGTGTGGCCACTTCGAAGGGCTCACGGGCTAGACACACAGGCCTGTGGTTGGTCGTGTGGCGCAAGTCAGTAAGCTCTCTTGTTTGGGCACGGGCTGGGACACTGCCATGTGCTTCCATTTTGAATGTTCACACGATCTATAACACGGGCATGTCTGGTGTCCGTGTGAGACACACGACCTGGCCACACGAGCTTGTGTCCCCTGTTTTGAGAAAAATTTTCAAAGTTCATGAAAGTTTCTTAAGTTATCAGTTTAGTCCCAAACCACTCCGAAAGCATGTTTAGGGCCTCGTAGGCTCGTAATAAGGACATATTGATTGAGATTGAATGATAATTTTTTGTGGTGATTAAATGTATGAGAAAAGTATGTTTAAATGTGTTGTAAGTTCGGTAATGCTCTGTAACCCTATTTCGGTGTTGATTACGGGTGAAGGGTGTTACAGTGTGGGTCAATTAGGTTGTGTGGGCCACACGGTTTGGGTAAATGGGGTCGTTTGGGCCACACGAATGTGTGTGAGACCGTGTGGGCCACATGGGCTAGCAAGTTAGGCCATGTGTACTACACGAGCATGTGGGCCAATTTACTAAAAATTTACCCTAGGCTAATATTTGATGTGCAAATCAAGATTAGCCCTTCCGTAGGGTTCGTAAGGTATAAATAAGATTGTAATTCATGTTATATGATGCTCTGTTTCTATTAAATGTGACTAATGAACACATGATGTGTATGTTTATAACATGTATGTCATATACACATTTGATATCTATTTAGTCTTTCATGTGCATCGGGCTAAGATTATGATTATGAAGGAAGTGTTGGTAGTTTAATAATTTGCCTTATCTGGTGGTTAACATACGATCACTTAGTGGTGTGCGGGACTAGATGGGTATTTATTGCCCTAATTGGTGTGTAGGGATGGTCGGAGATGGTGTGTAACAGATGGGGGTAGTATCTAATTCTGTATCTGATATGCATTTGTATCTACTTATGAAAAACATCGGATTTCATATATGAGCATGTAACTATAATATTATCTGTTAAAGCACGTGTCTGATTTGTTTATTGAGGTTAGTTATACACTGAGCTTGTAAGCTCACATTCTGTTTGTTTACTCTCAAGTAACCCATAGACTTACAACAGATTGGTGTGGTAGGAGCTCGATTATATTGCATTTCGGTTAACTTTGTTCAGTAAAAATATGTTTTCGTGTTGGACTATTTTTGGACTTTTGGGACTATTTTATACTTCAGATTATGCATATGCTAAATGTTGAATTTCAAAACCAAATCATGTTTTCCAAAGCTTTATTTAACAAAGAAATTTCTTTGCAAAACTAAGTGATTTTATAAGTATTCATCGATAAATTTAATGGATTGATTAAGCGGGAGTATTTTCCCAAATAAACTAGAATTTTATCTAGCAAAAGTTAGCACTGACTATTTTACAATTTCAAATTGGTTTCTAGATTTTCAAATGAATTGAGGTAACATCTTCAGATCTGATCATAACGTCTAAGCTAGGTTTGGCTGTTATATTTGGAGGTACCAGGTTCTAGGTTCAAAACTTGGGTTGTGATTTTTGGGTTCAAATTTTTTAATGGAAAATGTTTAGAATAAAGCTATTTTTTTTTGTTCTAATAAATGAGTTTGTGAAAATGTTCGAGTCTTTGGCGCTGATCTTGTAAGCACTTTTGGTAGCTCCATAGAGGGAATGAGTTTTTGAAACTATGGTGGAGAAGGAAAAAATTACGGACGAGATTAAGAACGCGAAGTGTGAAAATAGGGATAAGGAGAGGGGCCAGAATAACTCTATATGGGATCTGGGTCCTTTTAGCTCTGCACAGTGGCCTAAAAAATGGGCCAGGGTTGATGGGCCTCCGTAGGTTGAGGTAGAAATTAATTCTGCTGGGATACAACTGTGTGGGGACTATGGTAGGTTCCATCTGTGTGAGTGTAGGAGGATGTTAGGAGCTTGTCTACGATGCGGGTCTATGGAGCAACACATTAGGGATTGTTCACTTCGGGTAGATTAGGTACAAGCTCTAGCTCCGTGTCTGGTTTAGCCTCAGAAAGCAGTTCAGCATCCACCTAGTTGCCGTGGTCAGGCTAGAGGTGGTAATGGTATAGGTAGAGGGTATAGAGCACCGGGCAGAGGTGCTAATCAGGCCGAGTCGAGACAACCTATTCTTGTATATGCAGCGAAGCGTCGCGAGGACAAAGACACCTCTGATGTGATAGCCGGTACATTCTTTATTCATTTTGTACCTTATTTTGCATTTATAGACATTGGTTTGACCCACTTATACGTAGCTAGTACTATTTATGTTAATATGGGAATTCCAGTTAAGAGTACTGGAAACACAAAAATTTACGTGTTTTTACATGGCCTTTTTAATTTAAAATCATGCTAATTCAGTTAAATTCTTGTCGAAAAATAATTAAATATTATAAAATAATTAAATTGTGCTAAAAATATGAACATGATGAATTTTAATTAATTTTATAGTTAATTTTTAATTATTTTGACTATTTTTGACAGATTCGCACAAATGGCGAAAATTGACTCGACAGACACTGCTCGAAGAATAAACCCGAGAAGCAATCTAAAGTATCAAAGCGAATTTATTTCCAGCCCAAGATGGTCCGGTTATTAATATCAAATCATAATGTAATTAATTTTAATTTATTCCCAACTTAATTTGGCTAAATAAATTATTATTAATTAATTATGGAAAAAGGGTCTAGTTAAACAGCACTGGTTGAACCGAATTCAGTGAACCGAACCAGCCACCAATTGGGCAGCCCAAACTATCCATATGCTGGCCCAAATTAGCTTATTAGCTGATTAATTCAGCTTGCAAATAAGCCCTTGAAAACTTGTCAAAGTTGCATTCAACCCCCTCCACAATTAGTGGCTTTGTAGATTTGCCCCATGCCATATTTAGTGTAACATCCCCAAACCCGGCCCATTCACTACGTAAGAACTGCGGTTATGTTAGTGAAAATATTTTTCTTTACTTAGAATTTAAAACACGAAAAATTTACTATCTTTACAGTAAAACACTGTGTACTTTTAAAATATACTTTTGGACCTTGAAATTAAATAAAAGTGTCCATTTTAAAGCATTTTATTAACCCATGAATACTTTGAATAAGTAAATTAGAGTAAAATCATTTCCACAAGCTTATAATTAAATTTTTACCAAGTCATAATCAAATTAAAATAAAATAGTAAAAATAATAATTAAGTAATTTCCAAAGTGAATAAATAAAAGGCCCTTATTACACAATTTTTTTTTGGAAGATCAAATACTTAATAAAAAGCGACTTAAAATATTTAAACTTCTCTCTTCGCATGGGCCACCATGTGTCTTCTCCGATCCGGTCCAACTATGCGTCACCTCAAATGGTTAATGAAAGAGTGAGTCCACTGACTCAGTGCATAATCAAAACACAGATTTCCCGCGTATGGGCTTGGCCCCATACCAAACCATTCACATAGCAAGTCATGCACATATGCATCTCAGCCCAACCCACTCCAACCGTAACACCAACCTTAGCGGACTCCTCGCCCAAGGCCGTGGATAAACCACCACCGATCACATCGTGATCCAAAACCTTACCTTGGCTACTCATCGCACAAGGCGTGGTGAGCCACCGATCAACCCAAGTGATCCAATATCGTAAAATCATCTACGGTGATGCACATAGCCATCAACCGCCGAGATGGGCACCTAGCCATCATCTCCTTGAGGTAGCACGAAGCTAGCCATCAAGCGCTAATGTAGCGGAGCTATCATTAGACCACGCATACAACTAGTGTACATTTCCTCCTTCTTCAATCCAATCCCATGCCCATGTGTCAATAAATCATGCAAGAGTATCATGTAAATTGAGTATTTATTATTAATCAATACCACATCAATCATATATAGAATATATATATACGATCAATCTTACCATCATCGGTTCACATCACTTAAGTCATTATAACCGGCTACCACACATTACACACGAGTTTAAACGTTAACAATCAAGCGAGAAATAGTGCGATGATTACGCACCTTTATAGCACAACCGATCAAAATCAGAAATACTATTTGACCAAAACTCTTCCGACACACCCTTAAAACACAAGACCCCACGCCTACCTCCCTACCATTGGCTTCCAAGAAGAGTCACGGATCCAAGGCCTTGAATGGGTTTGGTCATACAAAAATACAAGGTTAACTTCAAGGTTTCGGCTAGCCAAAACAAGAATAAAGGATTTAAATCAAAGAGGGAGACCTTACCACACTACTGAAATCGGCACAAGGAGATTCGGCCAGAGGCTATTCGGCTTTGAAGAACAAATGGGAGGTGTTGGGTTTCAAGCGGTCGCCAAGAAAGGAGAGGATTTCGGTTTAGGAACAAAGAAGATAAAAAGAGAATGGGAGGAAAGGTGGCTTGAAGTTTTGGCCAAGGGAGTTTTGGTGAGGAAAAGAGGTGTTTTAGCATATGGGAAGGAAAAGTGAAGGCTACAAGAAAAGAGAGCTAAAGTTTTGGCAAGAAGGAAGCTCACACCCTTTAAATAGAAGTTGGTTACCCCTCCAAACCCCCTAGCCGTCCCACTCCTCTTCCTCCACTCAAACCCTTGATTCTCTCCTAAAAATACTCTACACCAACCCTTCAAATAAATTCAAAAAATAAAACCACCCACTCTTCTCCTAGCCACTCATTCAAAAAGGTTTGAATGAGTCAAACCTCACTCCTAGCCGAATTTAAAAGGAAAGACCAAGTCTTTCTCCATCTTTTAAGTGCCCAAACTGAATCCAACACCTTACCAAGTTGACGCAAAAATAAAGCCCCATCTGCTGCTCTTGCGAGTCGAACCTGAGACCCCCTTCCCCTGCCAATGGCGTCATCTCTCCAAGCTCTAAGTGGCGCTTCCCTTGCCACTTGCCAAGCTATTCCTTGTGTTTTATTTTCCCAAATAAAACTCTTAAAGCCCCCTTCATCCAAGCTCCCCTTTTAACCCCTAAAACTAAAATTTTTCTAAGGCATTCCACTACCCTTAAAAGTTCTCAAGACCCCTAAAACACATCCAAGCATACCCAAAACCTACAAGAACTTGAATTATACCCAACATGCATAGCCCCTAAATTCGGGTGTTACAATTCTACCCCCCTTAAGAATAATTTCGTCCTCGAAATTACTTGGTTAGACTAACGGTCGTACACCTTAATTCACCTCACTATGCTATAGCTGCGCACTCTGATCTTAAAGAGCTAACATATTTCCAGACACTGCATCAATCAAACTCAAGGTTCTAGGTACTTTTATAAGCAACATAACAAACTGCCACTATAGCGAACAAAACCATACAGAATATTCCAGGCTTAAGAAACTTACCAGCTGACACATCAGGCACATCATTATCCTCTCTCCGACGAATTTGCATAAACGGACACTGGGCGTGTCTTGCCTCAGTGCCACCATTACGCGCGTCTCATCGCTCTACGACCTCGTCCGGAACCATTTCCTCCATGGTTTAGACCACGACCTCTCGTCGCCTGCTGACCACCTCTGCCTGTTTGCACATAACCTTGACCTTCTGTCCGAGTCCTATTTGGATTCTGGGGACAATCCTTAATTAGATGAGTCTTGGACTTGCATCTAAAACACATCCCGAACACGATTCCAAAGACTCGCCAACATGGTACCTTCCACATTGAGCACACGGACGATCGGATTTTGGTGGTGGTGGCTTAGCAATATGAATGAGGAGTCTCAACCCTCGGTCTTTTCTCGAACCCTCTCAACCACTTACGGCGATCCAACACTTCTCTTATCATGGTTCCTTTCTCTATTGTGCCTCTCGGCCTTCTTGACCTCTCACTATTCGAGCTTTCTCCACTAAAGCTGCGAAGTCTCTTTCACGATGCGGAGCAATCAAAACCCGCAACTCATCCGCGAGACCATCTTCAAATCTAACACATCTCTCATAATCCGTCGCCACGATGCCCCGAGCATACCGGCTCAAACGCAGAAAACTTCGACCCGTACTCCGCTATTGGCTTGTCACCTTGCACGGGTTGAGGAACGCCTTCCTCTCGGCGTCTACATAGCTCGCTCGACATACTTCCTTCGAACTTGATCTTAAAGTAACCCCAATCCACTCGATCCGCAGGGCACTTTCCTTAACGGTGAGCCACCGCTGGTAGGCTTCATCCCGTAGCAACGAAACAACACCCTTAAGCTTCTCCTCGGCGGTTAAGTCTAAGTCGTCCATAATCCTTTCAATGACCTCAAGCCAATACTGCGCCACGTTTGGAGCTACCCCGGACACTCCTCTAAAAACCTCGGCTCCATTCGCCTAAGCCTTTCGGGCACGCGACTTCCGAAACTCTATTGCACACATTGGCTCTCGCCACTGCTCGAGCGCGCGCTCGCGGCCACGACTTGCGATGCTGCGTCGTCTCCTCGATCGATCTGCTTTGTTCAACCTCAACGGTGGTGGCGGTGCATCGCTCTCGACCCAGGCGTGACCCAACCAGGGTTCCGATCATCGACATCCCGCCTCTACCACGCCCACGAGTATTTCGACCACGCCCCTAGAACTCATATCTAGCGCTTGATTTAGTCTGTTTAGAAAGTTTTATGCGTTAGAAATTCTTGTTTCAACTGTTTTATCCACGAGCAATTTTATGCAATGAAGTTTTGAGAGTAGTTCTTTCGAGCAATCAAGTTTCCTTCCTACCAGGGGGTAATTCCGTCATATTTTTCTTAAAGAGGGTATCTTGGTAATAGCTCGAGTCAATTTTGAAAATAGTTTTCCAACTTCAAAGTTTACAAAATCTCAGGGGTCGTCTTGAAAATTTAGTTTTTCAAACAAAGTGTGTTGCCAAATTTCGGAAAAACAGGTTATTAAAATTTTGGAAATCAGGGGCATTTTCGTAATTTCTCCAAATCGAGAATATCACAATATTTCACAAAATAAGACTTTCGGATACTTGATAAAATAGGAATATTCTCATAAAAGTCGAAAGAAATTTGAAAATTTAGAGACCAAGGGCGTTTTGGTAATTTTATCAACTAGGGGTATTTTCGTAAATTTCCAAAGTCAGGGCATTATTTTGAAATACAGAAAACTGGATACTTTTGCAAAGTGAGAAAATTCTATTAAAATTGGGGTTACACCAGAAATCTTGAAAGTCAGGGCTTTTTAGTAATTTTCAACACAGGGGTATTTTTGTAAATTTCCCCCAAATCGGAGTATCTTGATATTTTGAAACCTCGGAACTTTGGTATTTTGTAAAGTAAAAGTCATTTTATCAAAAGTTGAGGGTAGCACAATAATTTTGCAATCTGAGGGCATTTTTGTAATTTTGCCACTAGGGGCATTTTAGTAATTTTATAAATCGAGAAACATCTTTCAAAATCGATTTAGAGTTTTACAACCCAAAGGGTAAAGTTGAAAAATTTTAAAGCAGAAAGTTTTTTTAAAAAAAAAACAAAGAAGGCTAATTCCTTTCGGGTTTTAATAATCGGTTTAGCCCATGAACAAGTCCTCTTGGTTAAGGTGAACCAGTAGCTACGCACTGTAGGATACTGCGAAGAGGGGTGAGTCACACGGATTTCGCTTAAATACCTGTGCTCTTAGGTTCCACTCCTAGACATGCGCGTCTGGGGGTTACCACACCTTAACTCGGCGACTTACTTCACGAGTTTGTTTAAGAGCTTTAAGTTTTATGCAAATGTTTGAGTAAACTAATCCTAGAGTCCAACAGATCCTATTATTCCATTCTACGAGCCCAAACTAAGCCCAAATCAATTCATATAAACAAAACAAAACAATTTAAAAGTCCGAAGCACTTACCTGGTGGACTTCGGAGTAGAGACACACAGTGCCATGCGTAATAAACTCGAAATACTTTTATAAAAGCCCACCTTCCAAAAACCCATTTTGAAAACCGGTTTGGGGCCCAAAACCCTCAAAGCCGAGTTTTGAACCGGGCTCGATACCAATCTGTAACATCCCCAAACCCGGCCCATTCACTACGACCGAATCTGGTTATGTTAGTGAAAATATTTTTCTTTACTTAGAATTTAAAACACGAAAAATTTACTATCTTTCGGTAAAACCGTGTACTTTTAAAATATACTTTTGGACCTTGAAATTAAATAAAAGTGTCCATTTTAAAGCATTTTATTAACCCATGAATACTTTGAATAAGTAAATTAGAGTAAAATCATTTCCACAAGCTTATAATTAAATTTTTACCAAGTCATAATCAAATTAAAATAAAATAGTAAAAATAATAATTAAGTAATTTCCAAAGTGAATAAATAAAAGGCCCTTATTACACAATTTTTTTTGGAAGATCAAATACTTAATAAAAACAGCTTAAAATATTTAAACTTCTCTTCCTGCATGGGCCACCATGTGTCTTCTCCGATCCCGGTCCAACTATGCGTCACCTGAAATGGTTAATGAAAGAGTGAGTCCACCGACTCGATGCATAATCAAAACACAGATTTCGCGTATGGGCTTGGCCCCATACCAAACCATTCACATAGCAAGTCATGCACATATGCATCTCACCAACCCACTCCAACCGTAACACCAACCTTAGCGGACTCTCGCCAAGGCCGTGGATAAACCACCACTGATCACATCGTGATCCAAAACCTTACCTTGGCTACTCACTGCACAAGGCCGTGGCTGAGCCACCGATCAACCCAAGTGATCCAATATCGTAAACCGTCTACGGTGATGCACATAGCCATCAACCGCCGAGATGGGCACCTAGCCATCATCTCCCTTGAGGTAGCACGAAGCTAGCCATCAAGCGCTAATGTAGCCGGAGCTATCATTAGACCACGTACAACTAGTGTACATTTCCTCCTTCTTCAATCCAATCCCATGCCCATGTGTCAATAAATCATGCAAGAGTATCATGTAAATTGAGTATTTATTATTAATCAATACCACATCAATCATATATAGAATATATATAACAGTCAATCTTACCATCATCGGTTCACATCACTTAAGTCATTATAACCGGCTACCACACATTACACACAGGTTTAAACGTTAACAATCAACCGAGAAATAGTGCGATGATTACGCACCTTTATAGCACAACCGATCAAAATTCGAAATACTATTTGACCAAAACTCTTCCGACACACCCTTAAAACCTGAAGACCCCACAGCTACCTCCCTACCGCTGGCTTCCAAGAAGAGTCACGGATCCAAGGCCTTGAATGGGTTTGGTCATACAAAAATACAAGGTTAACTTCAAGGTTTCGGCTAGCCAAAACAAGAATAAAGGATTTAAATCAAAGAGGAGACCTTACCACACTCATGAAATCGGCACAAGGAGATTCGGCAGAGGCTATTCGGCTTTGAAGAACAAATGGGAGGTGTTGGGTTTCAAGCGGTCGCCAAGAAAGGAGAGGGATTTCGGTTTAGGAACAAAGAAGATAAAAAGAGAATGGGAGGAAAGGTGGCTTGAAGTTTCGGCCAAGGGGAGTTTTGGTGAGGGAAAAGAGGTGTTTTAGCATATGGGAAGGAAAAGTGAAGGCTACAAGAAAAGAGAGCTAAAGTTTTGGCAAGAAGGAAGCTCACACCCTTTAAATAGAAGTTGGTTACCCCTCCAAACCCCCTAGCCGTCCCACTCCTCTTCCTCCACTCAAACCCTTGATTCTCTCCTAAAAATACTCTACACCAACCCTTCAAATAAATTCAAAAAATAAAACCACCCACTCTTCTCCTAGCCACTCATTCAAAAAGGTTTGAATGAGTCAAACCTCACTCTAGCCGAATTTAAAAGGAAAGACCAAGTCTTTCTCCATCTTTTAAGTGCCCAAACTGAATCCAACACCTTACCAAGTTGACGCAAAAATAAAGCCCCATCCGCTGCTCTCTTGAGTCGAACACGAGACCCCTTCCCCTGCCAATGGCGTCATCTCTCCAAGCTCTAAGTGGCGCTTCCCTTGCCACTTGCCAAGCTATTCCTTGTGTTTTATTTTCCCAAATAAAACTCTTAAAGCCCCCTTCATCCAAGCTCCCCTTTTAACCCCTAAAACTAAAATTTTTCTAAGGCATTCCACTACTCTTAAAAGTTCTCAAGACCCCTAAAACACATCCAAGCATACCCAAAACCTACAAGAACTTGAATTATACCCAACATGCATAGCCCCTAAATTCGGGTGTTACATTTAGCAAAGTTGAAGCCACCAACTTTGCCACATAGGTGGTCGGCCAAGGTGTGGCTCTTTGTCTGCTATTTTTTGCAAACTTTATCTGCCATATTCAGCTATAAATACCACCATTGGCTGATCATTCAAATCATTCCTCAAGCCTTCAACATTCTCGTTCTCTCATCACTTCTCTTCTTTCCATTCTCTCTTTATCTCCAAAAATAAAACCAAGCCTTCTTGTGCTGATTTCTCCTCTTGGAAAAGAGGTGTTTTCTCTGCCATTTTGAGTAGAAATTGGAGTGTTCATAAGCCACCTTGATAGCCGAGGACAACAAAGAAAGAAGAACGGAGCAATCAGTCAAGCCACAGAGAAACACCGGATTTGCTTTTTGTTCCCTATCTCTTTAAATTTCGTTGTTGTTTTGACAAACATGTTTATGAATATTTATGCTATTGGAATGGTTAATTTAATCATCTTAGCTTGAATTTAATTCGTGTTGGGTTGATTGCATTTCGCCCTTTTAAATTATTAAAATTGTGTTAATGCTGTTATAGGCCTCGGTAAAATGCTTGATTAAGTAAAATCATGCCTAAGTTATTCTGGCATTATAATTGTTTAGATAACTAAAAAATTAATTATTTAAATGCATTGAAATTGTAATTAATGGACACAGATGTTTAATTCTTCTAAGGTAGCAGAAGATTAGATTAGCATTGTATTTGGCGATACATATGTCTTGCTTAACTTGCAAGATTTTTGTGATTAAATCATTTCAAGGTAAGGATACTTTGTTTCCTCACACAGTTGTTTATATGCTATTATGTTGAATTAATCATTTGAACCGACATAGAAATATGGGAGAGATTGTTTAATTTAATAAGCATGTATGTGCAATAACATGTTTACCTTTATAAATCTGTTTAATCGGTCGAATTGACATAGGAATATGTACAAGAGATAAATGGATTTTTGATTTGTAAATATGTTCATAAGTTAGCAAATTACTAAGTTGCCGTGATTTATTCGTAACAATTATAAGCATAAGTTTAATAATTCTAAGTTAATAAATGTAATTAATCCAACACAATTATATCATCTTGGTTAAAATCAGTTTTTGAAATTGTGCATTAGAATACTACTAATGGCCTCAACTATCGCGTCGAAGCCCCACACGTGCGCTCGCACGCTCGTGTGGCTCCTATTGCCATGATCGGCACTTCGGCATTTGCCGCTCTACAGCTAAAGTAGAGAGAGTTACACACCTGATAGGAATCTGGTGCTAATTTGCACTCCGACCACTCTTGTGCCCAAACGCCCTTCAAGGTGTATTCATCCTCCTCCTAGAATGCTATATATATAGCTAGCTTCTCACCTTCCTTCTTTGTATCTTTTCGATGTGGGATCCTTCCATCAGCAGAGTTTAAATCCAACTCAAACTCTTGCCGTCCAATTCTCAAAATAAACACTCATTTGCTTTCCATGAGATTCGAACCCAGGATCCCTTGCAACATAATCCACGCCGCTAACCACTTGGCCACAAGCTCCTCTTGTGTCTAAAACTATGCGCAACTAAATATAAATCTAATGCCAAATTCTAAAGTCTATTTAAAAAGGAAAACCAAAATGCAAGAGCCAAGACTTGAACCCTGGACCTCCTTCCTTCCTTGTGGCGTCACCCCCTTGCCTCTTATGTGGTGTCACTTTGCCACTACACCACACACTCCACTTGTGTCATTTTTCTCCATATTTTATTCTTAAAGCCTACCTACTAACTCCCAGGATTTCTTCTGCCTAAAACCAAAATTTCCATAAAGCCAAAGTTTGATCCCGAGACTTCATCGAAGCCCTCTAACCTTCCAAAATCACTTACCTAATATGTCAAACTTGCATTTAAGCCGATCTCTTGTTCTCCAAAAATTTAAACGCTACTACGCTCCAGGCCTATTGGGCCCAATCCTACTAGGCCCAATTTTGGGATGCTACAAATCTACCCTCCTTAAAGAAATTTCGTCCTCGAAATTTCCAACTAACTAACAGTCGTATGTCAACCTACAACACTATTCTCACGCTGCGCACTCTGATCTTAATAACACTAATATACTTTTAACTAGAATTTAGAACTCCTATATATACTCAGAATCACCTAGCCATTAAAGCAGACAAATCTTCCATACGCAACCAATTCTTTATCCAAACCAAAACACACACAGAGCAAATACCAAAAGTACAGTTATAAAATCATCATATCAACAATCATAAAATAAGAGAACTTACGGATTTGGTGCCAGGGACTTGGGTGCCATACTTTAAGAAAACAGATATATTTTCTAAACCATTTTCCAAACTAACTTTTGAAAACATTTTTGAACCCAAACCCACAGCCGAGTTTTTAAACCTAAGCTCTGATACCATAATTGTACCACCCCAAACTCGGCCTAAACGTCATGACCGGATCTGGTATGTCACAGGGAAAGGTTGTTTAAAAAAAACTGCGCGTTTGTTAAAAATGTCGAGTTTAATTATTTATTCACTTGTTATCCTTTTGTTAACATTTTAGAAAACGGTTATTAAGGGTTTAGGAAATTCCCGTATTGAACATTTAATAATAATAGGCAGTAATCAAATTAAAAGCTAAACTAAATAAAATACCAAATTTAAAGTAATAGTGGCCTTATTACAAAATAAAATCCCAAATTAAAATAAGTTCAAATTAAAATGAAGTTTACGAAAGCAATCATAATGCATGGCCACCTCGAGTCCACCTCGGCTCCAAAACTCGTGATCTATGAATTACCTGAAAAATTTTAAGCAGAAGGGGTGAGTCAAGAAGACTCAGTGTGCAATCACTTCACACCAACCATAGCTGGGCCCAAGCCTATTCAAATACCAACTGGGCCTTAGCCCTACAGTACAGAATAATAGATAGCTTATGCAAGATGATGCAAAACCCATCCCAACCTAGATTTCCATCCGCTACACACCTCCCGTACCAGCCAATCACCATTGGGGATTTCTACAATCAACCCTCACTGCTACACACCATGGATGGCAGTCATGCTGCTCATCGTCAGAATCGTGACAGAGTCACCAGAACAGATCCTGGCAGAGCCACTACAACAGATCATGGTAGAGCCACTACAACACTTCCCTTTCATCATATCCCAAGCCCATGCAACATGTCGTGGCATAATAATTCATGTATGCAGTATGACATGTATGCAAATCATATATCAAATATAACATATGAAACGGGTTACCATCATAATCAGAATAACAAATACAACATAATCAAGCTAATCAACCTCTAAGGGTATAACAATAATTTACCTTCCATGGGTATTTTTGTAATTTACCTATCGAGGGTATTTCAATAATTTCACGCCTATAGTGGCCTTTCTAAAGGCCTAATGTCGCCTCGAGCTACTCAACTACCATTCCCGGTCGTTACCGGACTATTGGGCCTAAAACCCAATTTCGGCCCATTCGAGCCCACAAGCTCGTGTGGCCCACCTAACACAAATCTAGCCACGTATATAAGATTCACCTAGTCTAGTTCACTATATACTACACCATCATACAATTTTAATCAATTGGGCCCACGGGCCCATTGGGCCCACTTCGGCCCATCGTGGCCCAAACAGCCTCAACCCACAAGAATACTACTAATGGCCTCAACTATCACGTCGAAGCCCCACACGTGCGCTCGGACGCTTGTGTGGCTACTATTGCCATGATCGGCACTTCGACATTTGCCGCTCTACAGCTAGAGTAGAGAGGGAGACACACCTGATAGGAATCTGGTGCTAATCCGCGCTCCGACCACTCCTATGGCCAAACGCCCTCCAAGGTGTTTTCATCCTCCTCCTAGAATGCTATACATATAGCTAGCTTCTCATCTTCCTTCTTTGTATCTTTCCGATGTGGGATCCTTTCGTCAGCAGAGTTTAAATCCAACTCAAACTCTTGCCGTCCAATTCGCAAAATAAATACTCCTTTGCTTTCCATAATATTCGAACCTAGGCTCCCTTGCAACATAATCCATGCCGCTAACCACTTGGCCTCAAGCTCCTCTTGTGTCTAAAACCATGCGCAACTAAATATAAATCTAATGCCAAATTCTGAAGTCCATTTAAAAAGGAAAACCAAAATGAAAGAGCCAAGACTTGAACCCTGGACCTCCTTCCTTCCTTGTGGCGTCATCCCCTTGCCTCTTATGTGGCTTCACTTTGCCACTACACCACACACTCCGATTGTGTCATTTTTCTCCTTATTTTATTCTTAAAGCCTACGTACTAACTCCCAGGGTTTTTTTTGCCTAAAACCAAAATTTCCATAAAGCCAAAGTTTGATCCCGAGACTTCATAAAAGCCCTCTAACCTTCCAAAATCACTTACCTAATATGTCCAACTTGCATTTAAGCCGATCTCTTGTTCTCCAAAAATTTAAACGCTACTACACTCAAGGCCCAATGGGCTTAATCCTACTAGGCCCAATTTTGGGATGTTACAAATCTACCCTCCTTAAAGAAATTTTGTCCTCAAACTTTCCAACTAGCTAATAGTCGTACGTCAGCCCACAACACTCTACTCACGCTGTGCATTCTGATCTTAATAACACTAATATACTTTTAACTAGAATTTAGAACTCCTATACATGCTCAGAATCACCTAGCCATTAAAGCAGACAAATCTTCCATGCGCAACCAATTATATATCCAAACCAAAGCACACACAGAGCAAATATTAAAAGTACAGTTATAACATCATCATATCAACAATCATAAAATAAGAGAACTTACGGATTTGGTGCCGGGGACTCGAGTGCCATACTTCAAGAAAACAGATATATTTTCTAAACCATTTTCCAAACCAACTTTTGAAAACATTTTTGAACCCAAACCCACAGTCGAGTTTTTGAACCTAGGCTCTGATACCACAATTGTAACACCCCAAGCCCGACCTAAACGTCATGACCAGATCTGGTATGTCAAAGGGAAAGGTTGTTTTAAAAAACTGCGGGTTTGTTAAAAATGTCGAGTTTAATTATTTATTCACTTCTTATCCTTTTGTTAACATTTTAGAAAACGGTTATTAAGGGTTTAGGAAATTCTCGTATTGAACATTCAATAATAATATGAAGTAATCAAATTAAAAGATAAACCAAATAAAATACCAAATTTAAAGTAATAGTGGCCTTATTACAAAATAAAATCCCGAATTAAAATAAGTTCAAGTTAAAACGAAGTTTACGAAAGCAATCGTAATGCATGGCCACCTCGAGTCCGCCCCGGCGCCAAAACCCGCGATCTATGAATTACTTGCAAAAATTTAAGCAGAAGGGGTAAGTCAAGAAGGCTCAGTGTGCAATCACTCCACACCAACCATAGCTGGGCCCGAGCCCATTCAAATACCATTTGAGCCTTAGCCTTACAGTACAGAATAACAGATAGCATATGCAAGATGATGCAAAACCCATCCCAACCTAGATTTCCATCCGCTACACACCTCCCGTACCAGCCAATCACCATTGGGGATTTCTACAATCAACCCTCACCGCTACACACCATTGATGGCAGTCATGCTGCTCAACGTCAGAATAGTATAGATCGTGGCAGAGCCACTACAACAAATCGTGGCAGAGCCACTACAACAGATCGTGGCAGAGCCACTACAGCAGATCATGGCAGAGCCACTACAACAGATCATGGCAGAGCCACTACAACAGATCGTGGCAGAGCCACTACAACACTTCCCCTTTCATCATATCCCAAGCCCACGCAACATTTCGTGACATAATAATTCGTGTTTGCAGTATGACATGTATGCAAACCATATATCAAATATAACATATGAAACGAATTACCATCATAATCAGAATAACAAATACAACATAATCAAGCTAATCAACCTCTAAGGGTATAACAGTAATTTACCTTCCAGGGGTATTTCTGTAATTTACCTATCAATGGTATTTCAATAATTTCGCGCCTACAGTGTCCTTTCCGAAGGCCTAATGTCGCATCGAGCGACTCAACTACCATTTCTGGTCGTTATCAGACTATTAGGCCTAAAACAGATTTCGGCCCATTCGGGCCCACACGCTCGTGTGGCCTACCTAACACAAATCTAGCCACGTATATAAGATTCACATAGTCTAGTTTACTATATACTACACCATCATACAATTTTAATCAATTGGGCCTACGGGCCCATTGGGCCCACTTCGGCCCATCGTGGCCCAAGCAGCCTCAACCCACAAGAATACTACTAATGGCCTTAACTATCACGTCGAAGCCCCACATTTGCGCTCGCACGCTCGTGTGGCTACTGTTGCAGTGATTGGCACTTCGGCATTTGCCGCTCTACAGCTAGAGTAGAGAGAGTTACACACCTGATAGGAATCTGGTGCTAATTCGCGCTCCGACCACTCCTATGCCCAAATGGCCTCCAAGGTGTATTCATCCTCCTCCTAGAATGCTATATATATAGCTAGCTTCTTACCTTCCTTCTTTGTATCTTTCCGGTGTGGGATCCTTCCGTCAGCAGAGTTTAAATCCAACTCAAACTCTTGTCGTTCAATTCGCAAAATAAATACTCCTTTGCAACATAATCCATGCCGCTAACCACTTGGTCACAAGCTCCTCTTGTGTCTAAAATCCTGCGCAACTAAATATAAATCTAATGCCAAATTCTAAAGTCCATTTAAAAAGGAAAACCAAAATGCAAGAGCAAAGACTTGAACCCTGGACCTCCTTATTTCCTTGTGGCGTCACCCCCTTGCCTCTTATGTGGCGTCACTTTTCCACTACACCACAGACTCCAATTGTGTCATTTTTATCCATATTTTATTCTTAAAGCCTACCTACTAACTCCCATGGTTTTTTTCGCCTAAAACCAAAATTTCCATAAAGCTAAAGTTTGATCCCGAGACTTCATAGAAGCCCTCTAACTTCCCAAAATCACTTACCTAATATGTCCAACTTGCATTTAAGCCGATCTCTTGTTCTCCAAAAATTTAAACGCTACTACGCTCAAGGCCCATTGGGCCCAATCCTACTAGGCCCAATTTTGGGATGTTACACAAGTCTTAAATTGCAACTCAATTTCAAATTTTCATTAAGTCTAGGGACTTAATTGAATTATTTTTAAATTTTGGTTGCTATTTTTGTAAATAATAAAAATTAGGTGCCTCTTTTTATAAATATTTTTAAACGGCATCTAGAATAAATATTTTTATTTAATATCATATTTATAAATTATTGATAAACTTTAATATATAATTATATTCATTATAATTTATATATTAATTTTTATCAACTTAGCTTAGGATTAGGATTAATTTTATTTTATGTTTATCTTAATAAATTAATAGCAATTGATAATTACATATGCATATTATTAATTGTTGCTAACATTGAGTAGAATTAGAATTAGAATATTTTTATTATTAAATTACTCTAAGAGTTCTACTCTCATTCCTACTTCTCCCACTATAAATTACACCCTTGCTTCTCCCCATTCATTCATCACACCCCAAATCACCAACTCGTCAAAGTGCCGCAAGTTCCTAGCTACGTGACCATTCGCCCAAAGAGCAAGCCTCAAAGCATGCGCGCGCGCCCTAACTCCGATGGTTGCCGGGTGGTGTCTCGCTCCTGTCGCTGCACTGACCGCGCACGCCCGTGGCCTACCTGTCGCAAGGCCTTGCACGCTGCTGCTTGCGTGCAGCCCCTACCACGCACCCATCCGCCCACGCACTCATCCACCCGTGCACCTAGCAACCCTCCAACCCTCTTCCCATTTTGCTATCTATTTCTCTATTATTTTTTTTTAGAGTTCTTTTATTCTTACAAGGAATGTGGTAAGACCAAATTTCCTCTTGAATTTAAAATTTATCCAATTATTTAATTTTTCAAGTTATTGAATTATTATTAATTTTTATTAATTAAATGTCTGAGAAAATAAGTTTTTCCATCTTATGTTCAGGTTAATCATGCATCGCAAGAGAACTCGTGCCTCCGCCCAAATTGACGAAGCACAAAACAAATTTCACTGTGAAGAAGCCAAAGTAAGATACGAAAGTATATTCAAAAATCAATAGATGCATCCAGAGAAAGGCTTCACATTGAAGGAAAGCAATTACAGAGACTTTATGGCACGTATTCGTCAAGTTGCTAAAGCCTTCAATTGGGAATTGTTTTGTGAAAAGAGACCAAGTGTGGATGAGGAACTAGTTCGTGAATTCTACGTGAGCTTAACCTCAAGTGAATTGACTAAAGTTCCAGTCCACGGAATCTAGGTACCAATAAATTCAAATGCTATTAATGAATTTTTTGAATTACCTGATTTCGACAACGATGAATATTCTTCTCTGTTGAGTAATATTAAGCCTGAAAATTTGCAAGAAATACTTGAGGAACTTACAGTTCCAGGTTCTAAGTAGACTGTGTCAAAGCAAGGAATCCACACGTGTCAAAGAGAGTATTTGACACCACTTGCGAAGGTATGGTTCTATTTCATCCGTTTCAGCCTTATGCCTAGTTCGCACGGGACTACAATCTCAATAGAGCGAATGATTCTATTATACTCAATTCTAACTGGAAAGACAATTAATGTGGGCAAAATCATCCTAAGAGAAATGCAAAATTGTGCCGTTAGAAGTTCTGACCCGACCTATTTCCCCTTTACGATAACAATTTTATGCGTAAAAGCAAAACTCCTTGTGGACGTGAAGAAGACAGAGTATAGTCAAGGCACAATGACCAATTGGGAACTCTACCGAGTAGCCAGAGATTCGGTTCTACAGCAATGAGTTGAAGAGAGTGAGGATCCCGAAGAAGCAGAAGATGATCCCAATCCCACCAGAGCAATCAACTGAAGTCCCTAATGAGGCAGAATCAATGGAACCAAAAGCTGAACCTATTGTCAAGACCTCAATGTTTGCAGGTCAACTGCCTAGCCCAGATTTTCGTGATGGGCTGTCAAAGATGACGGGCTTGATGTAACACATGCAATGGCAGCAACAAGCCTACTGGACATACTCAAAAATAAGGGATGACTTGATAAGAAGTGCCCTCAAGAAAATTTATAATGAACCATTTATTTTTGTGCCCGAGTTTCCAAATTTCATATTTGAACCATAGATTTCATCATCAAAGAGGGAGCAATGTAATTCAAGCAAAGGCAATACTGATGGAGCAAAAGATGAGTCGAATTCGGAACGATCGACGAACAAATAAAAAAAGGGAGGACTCCAACTTTAGTTTATTTTTATTCTTAAGTTATTCTAGGATTAGGTTAATTAGGAATTTTTATTTTTGCACAATAAAATAAGAGATAGGAATCATGAATAAAATCTGAACAAGTCACAAAGGCTAAAGTGTGGCAATAGATATATAAATGTCTAGGATTGGATTTTAGAGAGAGCCTGGTACTTAAGCAGTCAATTTGACTCACCTCCTCTTTTCTAAATATCCTACCTGGTGTATAGTATCTATTCACTTTAAACAACGAGGACATTGTTCACTTTAAGTAGGGCGACCGAAAATTTGAATTAATTCCACCCAGAATAAAATTTTCTTTTAATTATGTTTATGATATATTTTGTTCAATAATTTGAAATTTTGTTAAGTACGCTGAACTTCAATATTAATAAAGTTCTATTATTTCAATAAGTTATTATGTTAGCTTAATAATGATATGAATGTTTTTTTAAATAAAACATGCAAATTCGTACCATAAAATTTTTAATTCCCTACGAAAAAATTAGGCATGCAAGAAAGTTTAAGTCTTTAGAATCGACTTAGTAATTTCTTGAGGCGAAATCCTAGGAAGCATGGAATATTGAAAATGATTTAGGCAACTATTATTTGGACCGTTTGAGCCTTTCAAGCCGACCCTGATAAAATTATCCTGTGAAACCCAACTTTGAGACTATATGGCCTAATTTTATTTGGACCTATGCAATATTTAGCCATCAATTTTCTCTTCATTACTTTTAAAATTGTCCCAAACACTAGACTCAGTACTATTCAAAATATTGTTTGAAAATAAGTTTGGGGGAGTTGAAAAGAAGTATTAATTGCTCGAAAATTGTAGTACATGAAGCAAGTGCTCGAATTTGAGCTTGGGAATTTAAAAAAAAAAAAACATGTACTCGAAATAAAATAAATGGTTGAAAGAGCATAAGTTGGTGTATCAAGGGTAAGAATTCCAAAGGTTCGATTTTAAGTTGAGTCTAGGGTTTTTAAGCCAAAAATTTGTCTATCTTTTACCTACCCCTAAGCCCAGCCACGTTACAACCTTATTAAAGACCTATTGATTCAAATTTCCAATGCTACCAACATTAGTGGAGAGAAATTGCTCTGTTCAACATATGAAGACATCAGTTAATCTTAAAGATTGCAGTTTAATTTTGAATAAGGAATTAAAATCAAATTGGTAGTAAGTAACATGTCTTTATCAAGAGACATTTAGTCTAATTTTGCTAGTATAATAGTTGTTGGAGGAAATTTGAACGATATGTATACTTAAAAAGCATAATTATCAAATTTCTTATTTTTGAGCCTAAGTATATTAAATTCATAATTTTGAGAAGAAAGTTGTTCTGAAAGAGTTTTTCAAAGTGTTTTGTTTCCAAGAATTTTTTTTTTTCAAAATTTGTGCATCACTCGGGACAAGCAATGAATTAAGTTTGAGGGTGTGGAAACACGAATATTTATGTGTTTTTACATGGCCTTTTTAACTTCAAATCATGCTAATTCAGTTAAATTCTTGTCGAAAAATAATTAAATATTATAAAATAATTAAATTGTGCTAAAAATATGAACATGATGAATTTTAGTTAATTTTATTGTTAATTTTGATTTATTTTGACTATTTTCGATAGATCCGCACAAAGGGCGAAAATTGACTCGACAGGCACTGCTCGAAGAATAAACCCAAGAAGCAATCTGAAGTATCGAGGCGAATTTATTTCTAGCCCAAGACAGTCCGATTATGAATATCAAATCATAATATAATTAATTTTAATTTATTCCCAACTTAATTTGGCTAAATAAATTATTATTAATTAATTATGGAAAAAGGGTCTAGTTAAACCGTGCTGGTTGAACTGAATTCAGTGAACCGAACCAGCCACCAATTGGGCAGCCCAAACCGTCCATATGCTGGCCCAAATTAGCTTATTAGATTATTAATTAAGCTTACAAAGAAGCCCTTGAAGACTTGTCAAAGTTGCATTCAACCCCCTCCACAATTAGTGGCTTTGTAGATTTGCCCCATGCCATATTTAGCAAAGTTGAAGCCATCGACTTTTCCACATAGGTGGCCGGACAAGGTGTGGCTCTTTGGCTGCTATTTTTAGCAAACTTTAGCTGCCAGATTCAGCTATAAATACCACCCTTGGCTGAACATTCAAATCATTCCTCAAGCCTTCAACATTCTTATTATCTGATCATTTCTCTTCTCTCCATTCTCTCTTTATCTCCAAAAATAAAATCAAGCCTTCTTGTGCTGATTTCTCCTCTTGGAAAAGAGGTGTTTTCTTAGCCATTTGGAGCAGAAATTGGAGTGTTCATCAGCCATCTTGATTGCCGAGGACAACGGAGAACGAAGAATGGAGCAATCAGTCAAGCCACGGAGAAACACCGGATTTGTTTCTTGTTCATCTCTTTAAATTTCGCTGTTGTTTTGAAAAACATGTTTATGAATATTTATGCTATTGGAATGGTTAATTTAATAAGCTTAGCTTGAATTTAATTCGTGTTGGGATGATTGCATTTTGTCCTTTTAAATTATTAAAATTGTGTTTATGCTGTTATAGGCCTCGATAAAATGCTTGATTAAGTAAAATCATGCCTAAATTATTCTAGCATTATAATTGTTTAGATAACTAAAGAATTAATTATTTAAACGCATTGAAATTGTAATTAATGGACACTGTACTTAATCAGTGCATGTTTAATTCTTCTAAGGTAGCTGAAGATTAGATTAGCATTGTATTTGGTGATACGTATGCCTTGCATAACTTTCAAGATTTTTGTGATTAAATTGTTTCAAGGTAAGGATACTTTGTTACCTCACATAGTCTTTTATATGCTATTAGGTTGAATTAATCGTTTGAATTGACATAGGAATATGCGAGAGATTGTTTAATTTAATAAGTATGTATGTGCAATAACATGTTTACCTTTATAAATCTGTTTAATCGGACGAATTGACTTAGGAATATGTACAAAAGATGAATGGATTTTTGATTTGTAAATATGTTCATAAGGTAGCAAATTACTAAGTTGCCGTGATTTATTCGTAACATGTATAAGCATAAGTTTAATAATTCTAAGTTAAGAAATGTAATTAATCCAACACAATTATATCATCTTGATTAAAATCAGCTTTTGAAATCGTGCATTAGAACTTTATTTTATTTTACTTTGTTTTCTAGTTTTTAATCACTTCCCAAATCCAAATATTTTTCCTTCAATGAAGTGTTTAAACTTACTTTCATAAATAATTCTTTTACAGTCCCTGTGGGTACGATACTCGACATTTACTTGTCACTTTATTACTTGTTGCGATTGTGTACACTTGCACATTTCCACCATTCTAAATACTTTTGGTGAGATTTTTGTGATTATTCCATTGGTTTAGTTAGTGCAAATTAATAAAGTTTATAGGAGGTTTCCGTTACAGATACAAGGTGTTGTGTTTCCGGCTAATCTAATGGAGTTACCATTCAAGGAGTTTGATCTGATGCCTGTTAGACTGGCTTATGGAGCATCGAGTCAGTTTGGGTTGTGCTTCAAAGAGAGTTACTCTGAAATCTAAGGAAGATGTGGAAATTATTATGGTCGGTGAGCGTTGAGATTACCTCTCTAATGTAATCTCCACTCTAGTAGCCGAAAAGTTAGTCCGAAAATGGTGTGAGGCGTTTCTGGCGTATGTGCATGATATGAGTTCGGTGGAATATTCTGTTGAGGATATTCAGAAAGTTAAAGAATTTCTGAATGTCTTTTTCGAAAAATTTCCAGGGTTACTACCGAATAGGGAGTTTGGGAACTGTATTGATGTTTTTCCTGGAATAGCTCCAGTGTCCATTGCTGCCTATTGCATGACACTAAAAGAGCTTATGGACTTGAAAGTGCAGCTTCAGGAACTTCTCGATTGAGGGTTCATTAAGCGTAGTGTGTCTCTGTGAAGAGCACCAATTCATTTTGTGAAAAAGAAAGATGGTACTATAAGGATGTGTGTGGATTACCGTCAGTTGGATAATTGACGGTAAAGAATAAGTACCCACTTCCGAGGATTGACGATGAAACACCCCAAACCCGGCCCACGAGCCTCGACCAGATTTGGAATGTTCCTTAAGAAAAACCAGTTCAAATTCTTTTGCACTTTGAAAAACTTTAAGTGATTTTAGGGAGAAAATTCGAATTGGGTTGGGCTCAAGTTGGGAACCAATTTATTTTTTTGAATATAAGTTTTATAATATCTCATTGTTAAGTTTCAAAACGTTAAGTTAGAAGATATGCCGAATTTTTTTTTAGATCTTATCTTTATTTAGAAATCATATGAATTTAAGCGTCAAAACGTTTAGAGTTTATTTTTAATAGAATACTTAAACTTTAATTTGATAAAATTCCGTAACATAGTAAAATAATTAAACATGCATGCGAATAGATCATACTAAGGCCTTATTACATCAAAACAAACCCAAATAATTTAAAGTACTTAAATAAAAATAAAATGTCCAAATAAAATTCCTTGCTGAGCATGGCCACCACTAAGCTCCTGCCAACCCAGTCCATTACGCCTTTATGGACTGCAATTAGGGGAAGCATGGCTAAATGGGGTTGTTGACATGAATAAAATAATAGAACCCATTTGTTGTTGGTAGAAAATGGGACGGCAAGGAGGAGCATTTGGGATAAATAATTTATTGCTAGATTTTTTTTTTGGGCAACACTTTTATGAATTTAAGGAGCATAAGAGTTGAGAAACAATTGTGAGCCGTAACCACTTGTCCTATAAATAGGTTGAACCTTTGTCATTGTAGCACGTTTGATTTTATGAACGAATATTTTCTTTTGGTGAGTATAATTCACTCTCCTAATTCTCAACGTTCGAATCGACTTATCTAGTTCCTAGTGGCATCGTTCTATCCTTGTTTCGAACTTATCATCCATTCGGGTGTGGCGTTCATCTATCTATACCGTTGGTTCCTATCTTGCTAGATAGTGGGTCTCGGTTTTTATTCAAGCCCTTTTCATTAATTTAAAACCTATAAGATTCGGGTCTTTAATCTTCATTAAAGGTTCTTTCTTGTTTCAAATTCGAATCCATCTCTACTACTTACCTATCTTTAATTTTCCAAGAAATTATCAATAAATTACCCTTTTGTTATCTAAACGAAAAACTACCTAATTTACGATCGGGCAAAATTTACGATTTATTTTCAAACCTGAGACGATTCGTATCAGTTGGTATCAGAGCCAATTCTTTAATTTCCACAAGCTCTCAAGTTGATTTTAATGCTCTACCTTGCCATGAAACCATGAAGGTTTGTTCCCTATATTCGGCCAAGCAATTTAAATCCCCATACTTCCTTTATTTTAATCCTTTAGTTCCCATGACATCCATCTTCCAACTTGCATCAAAATGTGGAGCACTACAAAATGCATAAATCACACTAATTATAAATCACACTAATTAAAATTCGGCCAAACATAGTTAGAACAGAATTTTAATTACCTTATTTAACACTAGGTAAAAACATACTAATAATCAACTTCGACAAAGACTAATTAAAACTTGTGCTATCTAAGCAAATAAATATGAAATAAGAAAAATGAAGCTATTACTGAAAATAAAACATGCGTAATTTAAAGTGTTAAATAAACTAGCAGTCGGACTAGCTAGTATATTCAACTTCAAATAAGTTGTAATAGTTCAGCATGTTTTTGGGCTCTCTTCTATCGTCATTCCAAATTTGTGCCACCAAAACTGTCGCGGCATCTTTGAATTGTTTGGCACGGGAACGTGTAATCGGCCCAATAGGTAGCTCAATCGGGTTAGGGTCGACGTCCGTCATAGGCTTCGTAGGTGAGTTCGTATCATCCCCTCCCTCTTTAAGTTGATTCGTCCTCGAATCGTCACCTACATCAAAAGGAGAAAGATCAGAAACATTAAAACTTGCACTCATATTTTACTCACATGGTAAGTCCAATTTATAAGAGTTGTCATTTATTCGCTCGAGGACTTGAAATGGTCCATATCCCCTTGGAAGAAGTTTAGATCGTCTTTGTGCGGGAAACCTTTCTTTTCGCATATGAACCCAAACCCAGTCCCCCGGTTTAAAATGAATGTGCCTACGGCCTTTGTTGGCTCGTTGCTCGTATTCCTTAGTTTTTTGCCTCTATGTTGTCCCTAACCTTTTGGTGCAGCTGCTTAACATATTCAACTTTGCGTTTTCCATCTACATGCACAAGTTGATTAGAAGACAAAGGTATTAGATCAAGCGGTGTTAATGGGTTAAAACAATACATAATTTCAAATGGGGAAAATTTAGTAGCAGAGTGTATAGAGCGATTGTAAGCAAACTCCACGTGTGGTAGGCAGTCTTCCCACATCTTTAAATTCTTCCGAATGATTGCTCGTAGCAATGTTGAGAGAATTCGATTTACCACCTCAGTTTGACCGTCCGTTTGTAGGTGGCAAGTGGTAGAAAATAGTAAATTGGCTCCTAACCGTCCGCACAGTGTTCTCCAAAAATGGCTAAGAAATTTAGTGTCCCGATCGGATACTATCGTCTTAGGCATGCCATGCAATCTAACCACTTCCTTAAAGAAAAGATTAGCAATATTCACAGCATCATCAGTTTTATGGCAAGATATAAAATGAGCCATTTTAGAGAATCTATCCACAACCACGAATATTGAATCTCGTCTATTCTTGCTCCTTGGCAAACCTAGCACAAAATCCATAGAAACATCAGTCCAAAGAGTTTCAGAAATAGGTAAAGGTTTGTACAAACCGTGCGGGTTAGTTTGAGATTTAGCCCTTCGACAGGGAACGTATCTCTTACAATATTGTTCTACATCTCGTCGCATCTTAGGCCAAAAGAAGTGCTCTTGGAGGGTGGCTAAAGTTTTAGCAATTCCGAAATGTCCCATCAATCCGCCACTATGAGTTTCATCTACTAGCACTTCTCGCACAGATCCTTGCGGAATGCATAGTTTACCTTCTCGAAACAGATATCCGTCATGGCGGTAGTATTTCTCGTAGGCTCTCTTTTTACATAACTTGAAAAATTCACCAAAATCAGTATCATTTGCATAGAGGTCCTTAAGAAATACAAACCCCATCAGTTTAGAATCTAACACATTTAACAAGGAATACCTTTGGGATAGTGCATCAGCTACTACATTTTCCTTACCTTTTTTGTATTTAATGACATAGGGAAAGGATTCGAGAAATTCTACCCACTTAGCGTGACGCTTGTTGAGTTTGTGTTGCCCCCTTAAATACTTCAATGACTCATGGTCGGTATGAATCACGAATTCTTTAGGTAGTCGATAGTGTTGCCATGTTTCCAAGGCGCGAATTAGAGCATACAATTCCTTGTCATATGTCGGGTAGTTTAAGAGAGCACCGTTGAGCTTCTCGCTGAAGTACGCAATGGGGCGTCCGTCTTGTATAAGTACAGTGCCAATACCTAACCCTGAGGCATCACATTCTAACTCGAAAGTTTTGTCAAAGTTTGGTAAAGCTAATAATGGTGCTTGAGTCAAACAGTCTTTAATTTTCAAAAATGCTTTCTCTTGCTCTTCTCCCCAAACAAAGTTAGAATTCTTACGGATTACACCGGTCAATGGTGCGGCCAGTGTACTGAAGTTCGGTACGAACCGTCGATAAAAACTAGCCAATCCATGAAAACTCCGAACTTGGGAAATATTTGTCGGACGGGGCCATTCTTGGATCGCCTTAACTTTCTCTTGATCAACTTCAAGGCCTTCCGAATTGACAACAAAACCTAAAAACACAACTTTGTTAGTACAAAATTTTGATTTCGGTAAATTTGCATATAAGGTCTCTTTTCACAAAACTTCTAGGACAGACGTTAAATGTTTCACATGCTCATCTAAAGTTTTACTATAGACAAGTATGTCGTCAAAGTATACGACACAAAATCTACCGATGAATGATCGCAACACGTGGTTCATGAGTCGCATGAACGTGCTTGGGGCATTTGTTAGCCTTCATAGAGTCCTTGCTTTGTCTTGAAAGTAGTCTTCCACTCGTCACCCTCGCGCATACGTATTTGATGATATCCGCTTTTAAGGTCGATCTTTGAAAATAAGCTTGCTCCACTTAATTCGTCGAGCATGTCGTCCAATCGCGGGATAGGGTGTCGGTACTTGATCGTGATCTTATTGATGGCTCGGCAATCTACGCACATCCTCGATGTCCCATCTTTCTTGGGAACTAACAAGATGGGCATAGCACAAGGGCTCAAGCTCTCGCGTACATACTCTTTTTCAAAAAGTTCGTTCACTTGTTTTTGAAGTTCCTTTGTCTCTTCTGGATTGCTTCGGTAAGCTGGTCTATTTGGAATTGCGGCTCCCGGCACAAAGTCTATTTGATGTTCTATTCCACGAATAGGGGGTAATCCGCTTGGAATCTCTTCCGAAAATACGTCTCGAGATTCCTGTAATAAAGACAAAATAGAGGAAGGTAACTTGTCATCAAAATCGTTAGTTCCAAAGAGACTTTCCTTGTACATAAGTACCAACAGAGGTTGTTTTAACAACATAGACTTCCGGATTTCCTTCTCTTTAACATAAAAACTTTCTTTTTCACTCTCATCTTTCACTTCTTTCTCTTTTTGTTCCCACTCTCTTTTTTTATCGCTCATTTTCTTACTCTTCTTCTTTTCTAAAATCTTTTGTTTTTCCTCTCCCTTTGTTTGTTCTTTCCCTTTCATTTGTTGAACAGAACTTTTCAAGCGCACTTGGTCCTCGTACACTTGTTTGGGAGTCATTGGTGCTAGAGTCACACTTTTGCCACGATGTTGGAAGATATAGTGATTTGTATAACCGTCATGAATGGCTCATCGATCGAATTGCCATGGTCTTCCTAAAAGTAAGTGGCTCGCATGCATTGTGACCACATCGCAAACAACTTCGTCACTATACTTGCCAATGGAAAAAGGGATAACAGCTTGCTTGGTGACCCTCAATTCGCCTCCGTTGTTCAGCCAATGTAATTTGTAAGGCTGAGGATGTTTTGTCATTGGTAAGTCCAATTTTTCAATAAGCATGCTGCTAACTACGTTTGTACAGCTACCTCCATCGATGATCATGCTGCATATTTTGCCTTGAATATGACATCTTGAATGGAAGATATTTTCTCGTTGTAGTTCATCTTCGGTACTTTGAATACTTAAACTACGTTTTACCACGAACAACTCACCTTCAACGGCAAATTCAAGTTCTTCTTCCTTCTCTTCTTTAGTAGAAAGGTCGTGTTCAATCTCTTCTTCGTCACCCGATTCAATCTCACCGTTGGGTTTCATGATCATCACTCGTTGATTTGGACACTGACTGGCTATATGGCCCCTACCGAGACACTTGAAACACTTGATGTCCCTAGCAGAATTACGTCCGGCCTCATTGTTAGGTTTGCTTGTTTCCCCACTTGGCTTATTCATCTTTGGGTTTGTAACATTTTCTCGTCCTCGAAAGGGGATCTCCTTCTTACCGACTCCTTGATTCCACTTTTGGGTAGGAGTGGAGTTTGGGTAGACATCGCGAGCGGGGCCTTTCCTTTTGAGCTGTTTCTCCACTTTGATGGCCATGTGCACCATCTCTTCAATCTCAACGTAGTGCTGGAGTTCAACTACGTTAGCAATATCTTTGTTTAATCCAGCCAAAAATCTCGCCATGGTTGCTTCACGGTCTTCTTCGATGTTAGCTCGGATCATGGCTATCTCCATTTCTTTGTAATAATCATCTACACTCCGACTACCTTGAGTGAGATGTTGTAACTTTTGGTACAGTTCTCGATGATAGTATGCTGGAATGAACCTCTTACGCATCAATGCTTTCATTTTGGCCCAAGTGTTAACAGGTCACTCTCCGTTCCTTCTCCGACTAGTGGTTAGTTGATCCCACTAGACCATTGCATAGTCAGAGAATTCAATGGCGGCTATCTTTACCTTCTTGGTTTCTGAGTAGTTGTGACATTCGAAGACTAACTCAATCTTCTTCTCCCATTCTAAGTACAACTCTGGGTCGGTTTTGCCTTGAAAAAGGGGTATGGACAATTTGAGGTTCTTCAAATCATCATCTACTCGACCTCAATCTCGTCGGCCTCTCCATCGTCCACTATGATTGGACCCATGTTCACTTTCGGCTTTACTTGGTTTGGAACATTCTTCTTCGGGTTCCCGTTGCCTTCCACGTCGCCTTGGTGGGCTTTGCGGAGTTCTTCCTCGACGGGCGCGCTCCTCGACTTGGTCGAGCCTTTCTTGAATTGGCTCAAGTTTACAGTCGAACATTCGTTCTACTTCACGTAACAAGGCTTGATGATTGAGATCAGGTATATTTCTAGCATGTTGTCTATCCGTTCTCTCGGCCATGTTGCGTTCCGAACTTCGGGACATGATTTAATTTTAATCCTCATTACAAATCCTCTCGATCACTCAAAAAAGAAAAAATAGGTGACACTCACACTCGTGTTTGCACTCTATTTCGGCTTTTACCTCCACTCTATTGTGCTCACACACTCGTGCCTTTTATCGCTCGAATTCACTCTTCTAGATTCTAGAAGGTTGTCTTCGACTTACTAGTAACTCGTAGGTTGTTTCAAGAGTAAAAGGGTTAAAATTGGTTTCGAATAAAGGTAGACTTTGAAAGGGTAGAATGGTTGATAGGTGATGGAATGGAAAATAAGGTTCGACAATAGAGATGGTGAATTATGAAGAGTTTGAAAATTCAAGACACTACGATTTTTTTTAATTTTTTTTAAATTACTCAGAAAACTTGAGATAATAAAAAATGTGCCTAATTTGATTGGCTCTGATACCAACTGATACGAATCATCTCAGGTTTGAAAATGAATCGTAAATTTTGCCCGATCGTAAATTAGGTAGTTTTTCGTTTAGATAACAAAAGGGTAATTTATTGATAATTTCTTGGAAAATTAAAGATAGGTAAGTAGTAGAGATGGATTCGAATTTGAAACAAGAAAGAACCTTTAATGAAGATTAAAGACCCGAATCTTATAGGTTTCAAATTAATGAAAGGAGTTTGAATAAAAACTGAGACTCACTATCTAGCAAGATAGGAACCAACGGTATAGATAGATGAACGCCACACCCGAATAGATGATAAGTTTGAAACAAGGATAGAACGACGCCACTAGGAACTAGATAAGTCTATTCGAACCTTGAGAATTAGGAGAGTGAATTATACTCACCAAAAGAAAATATTCATTCATAAAATCAAACGTGCTACAATGACAAAGATTCAGCCTATTTATAGGACAAGTGGTTACGGCTTACAATTGTTTCTCAACTCTTATGCTCCTTAAGTTCATAAAAGTGTTGCCCCCCCCAAAAAAAAAACTCTAGCAATAAATTATTTATCCCAAATGCTCCTCCTTGCCATCCCATTTTCTACCAACAACAAATGGGTTCTATTATTTTATTCATGTCAACAACCCTATTTAGCCATGCTTCCCCTAATTGCCGTCCATATAGGCTTAATTCACACATGTTTTATTTCATTGTTTATTCCACCTTTCCACTATGCCAATCAAATCGTGCATTAGAACTTTATTTTATTTTACTTTGTTTTCTAGTTTTTAATCACTTCCCAAATCCAAATATTTTTCCTTCAACGAAGTGTTTAAACTTACTTTCATAAATAATTCTTTTACAGTCCCTGTGGGTACGTACTCGACATTTACTTGTCACTTTATTACTTGTTGCGATTGTGTACACTTGCACATTTCCACCATTCTAAATACTTTTGGTGAGATTTTTGTGATTATTCCATTGGTTTAGTCAGTGCAAATTAATAAAGTTTATAGGAGGTTTCCGTTACAGATACAAGGTGTTGTGTTTCCGGCTAATCTAATGGAGTTACCATTCAAGGAGTTTGATCTGATGCCTGTTAGACTGGCTCATGGAGCATCGAGTCAGTTTGAGTTGTGCTTCAAAGAGAGTTACTTTGAAATCTAAGGAAGATGTGGAAATTATTATGGTCGGTGAGCGTTGAGATTACCTCTCTAATGTAATCTCCACTCTAGTAGCCGAAAAGTTAGTCTGAAAATGGTGTGAGGCGTTTCTGGCGTATGTGCATGATATGAGTTCGGTGGAATATTCTGTTGAGGATATTCAGACAGTTAAAGAATTTCTGAATGTCTTTTTCGAAGAATTTCCAGGGTTACTACCGAATAGGGAGTTTGGGAACTGTATTGATGTTTTTCCTGGAATAGCTCCAGTGTCCATTGCTGCCTACTGCATGACACTAAAAGAGCTTATGGACTTGAAAGTGCAGTTTCAGGAACTTCTCGATTGAGGGTTCATTAAGCGTAGTGTGTCTCTGTGAAGAGCACCAATTCATTTTGTGAAAAAGAAAGATGGTACTATAAGGATGTGTGTGGATTATCGTCAGTTGGATAATTGACGGTAAAGAATAAGTACCCACTTTCGAGGATTGACGATGAAACACCCCAAACCTACCCACGAGCCTCGATTGCATTTGGAATGTTCCTTAAAAAAAACCGGTTCAAATTCTTTTGCACTTTGAAAAACTTTAAGTGATTTTTGGGAGAAAATTCGAATTGGGTTGGGTTCAAGTTGGGAACCAATTTATTTTTTTGAATATAAGTTTTATAAAATCTCATTGTTAAGTTTCAAAACGTTAAGTTAGAAGATATGCTGAATTTCCTTTTAGATCTTATCTTTATTTATAAAACATATGAATTTAAGCGTCAAAACGTTTAGAGTTTATTTTTAATAGAATACTTAAACTTTAATTTGATAAAATTCCGTAACATAGTAAAATAATTAAACATGCATGCGAACAAATCATACTAAGGCCTTATTACATCAAAACAAACCCAAATAATTTAAAGTACTTAAATAAAAATAAAATGTCCAAATAAAATTCCTTGCTGAGCATGGCCACCACTAAGCTCCTGCCAACCCGGTCCATTACTGATCGTCACCTGAAAAATGTTCCCACAACGGGGTGAGTCAACAGACTCAATGTGTACACAAACACTAAGTCCAAATAGATTCAGGCATATCAAGTCATACACATTCATATCAAATATACAGTTAATGATGCATTCCCAAGCCCAAGCCTAGTTACCAACCGCCACACATCACCCGTACCAACCTGCACACCGTGGGGACTACTGAGTCAACCCTCCATCCACTACACACCATCGGCGTGCGCTGCGATCGGCGTGCTCATCGCCCTTATAAAATTCGTGGCATAGCCAACAGATAATCTTTTGTGTCATGTGACACCACATTCAGATAATGTGACCGAAGTTACCACATTCAGATAATGTGACCGAGGTCACCACATTCTTATATCGTGACAATGGTCACCACATTCACTTCCCCTTTCATAATCACCCATATGCCTATGTCATACATATTATGCAATATCATGCCTTAAACCTTATTTCACATTCTTATCACATTCATTTATATGCCATAAATCATACTCACAGTGGGAGTAGGAAAACGTACCTGAGTACTTTGTACCATAGATGGTACTTAGCCATATTTTCCATGTTCATATTAACACATGCATATAATCAATACCATAAAACTATTAAGGTTTAGTGTGGGGTACACACCTGATTAACTTAGCGAATTCACTCCAAATTCCGAAGATCTAGATCTAGCGTCCTAGATCTTTTGTTCCTATATTCGGCTAACATATAGTAATTTACTAAAAACCATTCGGCCATAAAACCAAATCCCAATAGGATTATTGTAACCCAAAATTTACCTTGGTGCTGATTTCTCTAATAATCAATTCCCAAAAACTTTGCTTTGTTCCTTCTTGTATTCGGCCAAGCACTAGATCTCTTCATAGGTTAGTTTTTGATTTTTAAGATAATAAGAAACAAGTCTAAATACTAGAATAGGCCCTTGGCCGAATACCCAATATGACTTGCCTTGATCACTTCAATATTGAAAGACTCCTTTGATGATCCTTAACACTAGCTACACATAAAACACTTATTATGGCACTATGCACATTCGGCCATGCCTAAAATCAAGGCTTAATCACAAGATTTTGGCACACTTATGAAGAAGAGATCAAATCGATTACTAGCATAGGAAACACTTACCCTTACACGTTGCTTTGAAGAGTCTAAAGTAAGTAGTCGACAGCACCCTCCTTTAAAGATTCGGCTTGGAGCACAACAATGGTGGTTCGGCACTTTATGGTGGAGAGAAGAACAGCAACAATGGAGAGGGTTTTACGCTTGGAGATTTTCAGCAACAAGGAACAATGGTAGATGCAATATTCAGCTATCACTCTTAGTGTCAAAGGGTACACGGTTTCAAAGGTATAGAAAGGAATTTGAGGTTACAAGAAAATAAGAAAAAGAGGAGAAGAGTAGAGGAATTTCAGCAAAGAGTTGGATGCTGTTACTAAAAGAAATTCAGCACTTAGCTCCCCTTTCCTATACATGACCGAATGCCTCAACCCAGAGTCCCTTGGCCGGCCACCTTATCATCACTTATCACATTCCCCATACTTCTCCTATTATCCCTTCTTTATCACCTTAATAAAATAAATTAATCCTAACACATAATCTCTTATCTTGCCCCTTAAAAAAAAATAAAATAAAACAATAATCACAATTATCCTAGCCGAATAAAACAAGCTTAATCCTCATCCAATTAAAAGTCCAATTGCCGTCCAACCTCTTCTCACCTTTCTTCCTTGACGCCAAAGCAAAAATAAAACCACTTAATGCTGCCAACAAGGCTCGAACATGAGTCCTGCTGGAGCCCCTGTCGCAAGCTGCAGGTAATGCCCCAAGCCATTTTGCCAAGGAGCTTTTTGTGATATAATTCACCCAGAATTTCTTTTAAGACCTACTTAGCCCAATTCCCTTTTGACGCAAAAATATAAGTCTATTTGCTTCCCACGCAGCTCGATCCTTCTACCTTCCTCCCAGCTTATGGTGTCATTTGCCCAAGCCTTAAGTGGCGCATTCTAGCCACTTTACCAAGCTCACTTCCATGTCTTATTTTCCTTAAATTTTCTCTTAAGGCCATATCCTCTTAGCTTCCTCTTTTATACTTAAAATTTAATATTTTCTAAGGCTTTCTCCTATTTTATAAAGTTCACAAATTTCATTATACACATTCACAACATACTCAAGCATGCTATTTCATATAATTAAGCATAAATGCATAAGCCCATTTTCAGGATATTACAGACGGCTTCCTCAATCAGTTTTGTGGGGCTTCTATATTCTCAAAGATTGATTTTCATTCTGGGTATCATAAATTAAAGGTGAAAGAGGTTGATGTGCATATGACTACTTTTAGGACTCGTATTAAAAATTTGGAGGCACTATCTGTATGGTGAGAGGTGCATCAGTTACATCGATCAAAAAATCCTCAAATATCTCCTTATGTAGAAGGAATTGAATCTTAGGCAATGTAGATGAATTAAGTTGCCTAAGGACTACAACTGTGTGATAGAGTATCATCCTGGTAAATGTTGTAGCCGATACTCTTATTCGTAGATCGATGTTTGACTCGAGGGTGATGTTTGCTCACCTAAGTCAGTTTGATGACGGTAGTTTGTTGGTAGAGTTGTAAGTTAAGTCGACTTTGTAACAGTCTGGTTTATACCCTAGTTAGAATAGTCATTTCGGGACCACAAATCCGAGTTTGAATAATATTTTAGTATTATTTTTGTGTTGTTGATATGTGACTAAGCATGTGGTAAGTTTCTGTGAGTTAATTTGTCTGCCTGTGTGTTTAATTTGATAAAAAGGATTGAATCGCATTGAAATGCAAATTTGCATGTTTTATGAAATGATGCCTATTTGTTGTGTTTTTATAAGTGTGAGGATTTATGTGGCAATTTAGCCTTTATTTTTTGTGAATGGACCGCAACATGTATATATATTGTGCTTTAAAAACAAAGTTAAAAAGATGGTGGCCATTTATATATTCTTCCACTGAAAAAGAAGAAAAGAAAAATAGGTTAAAACCTTTGAATGTTCGGCCCTTGCTCAACCTAATTAAGGTAAGAGTTTTGTTCGGTTTTTTATAATTTCTACGTTTTTGTAATCGTTGCTTTTTCTATTACAAAACCCATGTATTAATTTTGAGAATTGATGAAGTTTTTGAAATGAGCTTTTGATGAACTCATGTGTTTTGTGATGGATGATAGTGAAAAATGAAAGATATGTGTTTAATGAACATGTTTTGTTCTTGAATTTTTGATGAATTTAGCTATTTAGGGCTAAATTGTGAAAATAGCATTTTTAAGGATTAAATTGTGAATTTGATGAAATGATTGGACTTTTATGATATATATATATGCATTTGGCTAAGCCTGGATGTGTAATGATTTTGTGAATTTGATGTTTTGAGTAAAATGGACTAAATTGATAAGTTGTACAAATATGAGGGTTAATTTGCAAATGGCCCTAAAATGTGTATCCTTGGATTGAATTGAATGAATTAGTGAATAAAAGAGTTAATTCTTAATATGTATAGATCAAGAAAAGAGTAAAATGGACTTAGATCGTGGGAAAGCTAAAGTAACTGAGTAGCCATTTCTGTTTCAGTTAAATCGAATTCGAGGTAAGTCATTATGCAAATAAACGTATTCATATTGAATTATGTATGTTCTTATGACTATTGTTATCAGTGAATACTTATTATATGATCTATTCATGAATTCTGAGATAAGGATTACTTAGTGACAATGTTCGAGAAGTCCCGTACGAAGCTAGGAATAGATAGGATTTGCTATGTCATGACATAGGTATTTGTTTTGTCTTTATCATGCAAGACCACGTCTGAAACATTGGGGCATTGATTTGAGATTTCGTGTAAGACCTCATCTGGGACGTAGGCATCGATATGATCGTTCCGTGTAAGACCACGTCTAGGACATTGGCATCGATATGATCTTTATGTGTAAGACCATGTCTGGGACATCAGCACCGTATTGATTCATGTAAGACCCTGTCTGGGATAGTGGCATCGATATCTGAGTGCATATAAGACCTCGTCTGGGATGTTGGTGTTGTACAATTAGTCCAAGCTTTTTGAGTATCCTATTAGATTCCTTACGGTTCAATGGGCAAGTCTGTGATACGAATGGCTATGTAAATAATGTATCTATTTCAGGTACGTTGCTTTATACACTAAGTGTGTATATAAGGTAAGTATCTATGTGATCTTACTATGATGATTATGTATATTGGGATAACAATATGATATGTGAAAGTAAGTATGAAAGAGCTATGTATATATAAGACCTTTGAATTGATGAATGTGGAAAATATGGCCAAGTACATGGACCAAAGCATATATGTGATGGTTTGCTAAGTAATTAAGATGTGCCAATGTACCTATGTGCATATATGCCTTCCATGCTAAGTTTGTTTGTATTATGACTTACTAAGC